>OZ026519.1:93124314-95524314 GCA_964019695.1 Loripinus fragilis | reverse complement strand
TACAAAAAGTATAGACTATATATATTAGGTGCATAGGTTGTAAACTGAACCTCGATTTTGTGTTTGAGAGGGAAACAAGAATATTATAGAAAAACAATTTGAGATTTTTGAGATGTTGAAAATAGCTAGTGTAGTCATGTGTGTAATGCTTATGAGATCTGGCTCCGAGGTCATCCAGCTTTTTTCGTTCTCAACTAAACTAAGCATAACATTGATCATGCTCATAAAAGTTAAAAAACTGTTGGCATTTTAACATTTATTAGAATGATAAATACAACCTAATAAAGTTTTTATAGCAAGAAATGTCATTATTTTTAAGCACTTTAGTTTTAATATGTAGTTGAAATATCATGCTTAGTTGAGCTAAACATGAAACAAGTTTTATGAGCTCGGGGTTTGTTGCTATATGGGCCAGCCAAGAGGTTTGGAACGTATCGCATATGTGCAGAGACTCCCTCAAACACCCAGACTGGCCTATCCAGCGAGGCTGGAGGTCTAAGTTGTGTTCCGAGTTTTCGTCTAAAGCCAAAGTTTGTGTATTCGAAGAGCGACGGCTATACCACTGGCGAGTCTATGCATCTGCACAGCCTCACCTGAGCTTTCGTTGCTTGACAATGCGAAAACTACCTTACTCCCATGTGCTTGTCTTTTTTTTGGTAAGCATCCAGCCTATGATGATACAGATAATGATATCGCTTTACTGGAACTTGACATGCCCGCCGACACCAGTAAACCAGAGGTCCGTGTTATGAAGCAGCTATCCAGGAAATTTGTTGACGAACAGCTTGAACCAGATACACCTTGTAAAATTCTTGGATGGGGCATCAAAACAAATGATGATGGTATGTTTTACAATAGACGCTTCCAAACCACGCCCAGAATGTCCAGAATGTCACTCACGTCATCTGATAGTTATAAGTGACCAATGCAACGACTTTCATGCTTTCGTCGAAAGCTGATTTTCTTTTTCAAAATCATCTTTTTCGAAAAATTATTTCATGGATACGATCAGAGTATCAAACTTTTCGGATCCAGATCAGTAGTAAACAAAGAGTTAAATTAGGCGTGGTTTCATCCAAGCTACCCAACAGAGTCTGCTGAAACTTTTTCAGCAGATTTCAAGCAGACTCCGTTATCCGATAAAAGGGCAAAGCAGCACAAAGAAAAGGCACAGAAAGGCAAAAATTCCGAATTTTTAGGCAGCAGGGCGAGGACCAGGGGTAGCGGAACGGAGCGCCCCGCATTTCTGCATTGAGTAAATCACTAGTAGCTTGTTCATGCCTATACGAGATTTTCAACAAAGTGGGTGAATTGGGTGGTCTTCTTTTTTTAGCATGAGAATAATTCAAAGGCAAAACTGGAATTTCCCACCCTTATCAATTGGGCGAATTCATTTAAACTTAGCTTTGATGGCAGGGCAATAAATATCGGTCATCCTGCTTCATGCGGCGCCAATTGTTGTTTCAAAGGACACCTCTTCTTAAATTACTGGTTGGATTTTGACTAAACTTGGCATGAATGATCTTTATATGACCCTCTTAAACAGTTGTTCAAATGGTTTTGGTCCGTTGCATATCTAGTTCACAAAGGCTAAAAAGAATTTAGAGATGAAAATTTAAAAAAGTTTCTTGTCTGAAACCACAATGCATAGAGCCTTGCTATCTGGTATGTAGCATCGCCTAGTAGACCTACGAAGTTTGTTCCAATTATGTGCCTAGGACTAAATATTAACACCGCCACTGGGGTCACATAAGCACCTATAGGGAAACTTGAAAAATTTTCTTGTCTGAAGGCACAATGCCTAGAGCTTTAATATTTGGTATGTAGCATCATCTAGTGGACTTCTAATAAGTTTTTTCACAATATACTCCTGGGATCCAAAATGGTTCACCCTGGAGTCACGTTTTACATAGGCGTATACAGGGAAAACATGAAACAATTATCATGTATAAAACCACAAGGCCTAGAGCCTTGATATATGGCATGTTACATAACTGGTTAACCTCTACCAAAATTTTTCAAATTATGTTCATAGGACAAAAAATGGCCCCACCCCGGAGGGTCACATGTCTTACAGAGGCTTATATAGGGAAAACGTGAAAAATATTCTCGTCTGAAACCGCAAAGCCTAGAACCTTCATATTGGGTATGTAGCATCAAATAGTTGACCTTTACTAAGTCTGCTCAAATTATGCCTCTGGGGCTAAAAATGGCCCCGCTCTGGGGTCACATGTTTTACATAGGCTTATACAGGAAAAGCATGAAAAAATCTTTTTGTCTGAAACCACAATGCCTAGAGCCTTGGTATTTGGTATGTAGCATCACCTAACAAATCTCTACCAGGTTTGGTCAAATAATAGCCCTATGGCCAAAAAAATGCTCCGCCCAGGAGGTCACATATTATACCTGGTTTATATGGGGGAAACATGATAAAATCTTCTTGTCTGAAACCACAAGGCGCTTATTATGTAGCATCAACAAAGTTTGTTAATTTATACCCCTGGGGCCAAAAATTGCCCCATGTGGAGGCAAATGAATGACATAGGCTTATATCGCAAACATCTCGACTTATTGTCTGGAATTACTAGGCCTAGAGCCTTGATGTTTGGTATGTAGCATCATCAAGTAGATCTCTATCAGGTTTGTTTAAATTATGAGCCTTGGGCCAATAATGGCCTCGCTCAGGAGTTTCCCCACATTTCCCTAAAGCTATTAAAACTAACAACTTCTTACTATTGCCAAGTGCCCGTAGATAAGCACAACAGTGTCCAAAATTAACCACCAATTGACCCCTTATGGTGCGGGGTCAAAGATCAAACATTTTAATTTCCGAATAACTTCTGTTGTTAATATTTTAACCGAAATTTTGCATGCAAACAGTGGAACGAGAACAATGGATTGAAACATATCAAACGGGATTTTTGTTTGAAGTCAGAATCTGATCCCCTGAGTGGACCTATGGGGTTGGGCTGATGCCAAAAATTAACTTTTCAGACTATGGTCGTGTTGGATGCCAAATTAATGTGAATTAAGCATATAATAGTATGCTAGCAAATACATAACCTCGATCCCTTGGTGGGGTCAAACGGTTAACTTTTTTCTTTTCTGAAAGTAGTCATACTTTATATCAAAGGGGTACGTGCATTAAGAGCTATTTTGGCCCTCCTATGAGGTCAAAAATAAAAGTTGCTCTTCACAATTTTCTTCTTATTAGTTTATTAGAACAATAGCCAAAGTATAAAGGTCTGGTATTGATTCGACTTTTACGGTTGCTATGGTAACAAAAATGGTGGCCAAAATAGGCTGAAAATATGAAAATTACCATTTTGGAGCAAATTTGAGACATTTAACAGAGGAATTAATATAGAGCACAAGCAAATACCAAAAAAATATTTTAACATGGGAATTATAACGACACACAATATATTAAAAGGTTTTTTTGTATTTGCTTGTGCTGATATCTAATTCTTAAAAAAACGGTCTCCAAAAGCCTGAAATTTGGCCTAAAATGGCACTTTCTCTATTTTAAGCCTATTTTGTCGGCAATTTTGGTTACCATAGCAACCAGTAAAAGTAAAATAAATGCCAGAATTTTACACTTGGGCTATTCTTCTAATAAACCAATAAGATGAAAATGGTAAAAGGCAACTTTCAGTTTTTGGCTCTAGAGGGGGCCAAAATAGCCCCTGAATGCACGTCCTCCTTTAATGGGAATTAAGCATAGATCACCATGTAAGCAAATATTATGCACTTTTACACATCTCTGGGGTGGGGTCAAAAAGTCAAACTATTTTTTTCTGAAAGTGGTCATGTTGCATATCAAATTAAGGGGGAAGACTTGTATAACCTCACCTTATGCACACCCTGACTTCTTTGGGTGGGTAAAAAGTTCAGACATTGAAATTGTGCAGATAAATAAGCTTTGATTGAACTTTATATGTTGACTTTAAAACATTGTTTGTACTACATGTACCTCATTTACAGGCTTTAGTTATGACCGGAGTGATATCCAATATGGACTAAGGTGTTGGAGAGATGGGGTTATATTATGATCTGAGTGATACCCAATATGGACTAAGGTGTTGGAGAGATGAGGTTATATTATGATCTGAGTGATACCCAATATGGACTAAGGTGTTGGAGAGATGGGGTTATATTATGATCTGAGTGATACCCAATATGGACTAAGGTGTTGGAGAGATGGGGTCATATTTTGTGACAAACAATGGACTAAGGTGTTGGAGGGATGAGGTTATTTTTTTTTGATAAACTTTGTCTCCTCCTGAGCCAGGACTCAGGTCAGCGATCCAGGGCACTAGGGCTTTCTTGTTATTGCTTCAGTATACCGGTTGAAAATCAAAATCTATGTTAACAGTGTACAGCTAGACTTTAGTTTCTTTCTTGAAACTTGTCCAGAAAATATGCACACTCTGGTTTCAATTCTTTGGTGCAGTCTCTGCAGTCTTCCCTTTTAAGAACATATTTGCTCCTTGTGTTTAACAATATTTTATTAGTACAATAAAACCTGTGTAAAACAGTCACTCAAAAATAGAAAAAACAAAGATCTCAATGACAAATGGTAGCTTAATGAAGGTCAAAAGCATTACAGAATGCTCCCCTTGGATATTTGCATCTCTTCATCTGTCAAACCTCCAGACATTCACTACCGGTGTCTTATTTTCCTGAACAGTATGGGTTTGCATCCCTTGTAAAAGATCCCTTGTTGTATAGTTATTTAAATGTTCTGGTAAATATCTTGCTCTAAGATGTGCATATCTTGGGCAGACAAACAGAAAATGATATGAACTCTCGAAAGCTCTGCATTGACATGTAGAGTCAGGTACGAGATTCTTCCTATATACAAGTGCAAATTAAAAGACCGGCAATATAATCGCAATTGTGCATGTAATATTTGACCTTTGCGAGTGCCTGCATTGTACTATATTAGTGGCTAGTTAATGTCTCTGTTCAGTCGATGTAAAGGATGAGACTGATGGAGATCGATTAGTGTTTTTAGGGGCAGACTATTTCACACCCGAATCGTCGAAGGAAAAAAGGAGTTGATGTAAAGATTTGTATTAGCATGGAATGTACGGATATTATTCACGTTTCAAAGATTATAGTCAGTAGTTTCCTGAATCAATGGAAGGACAAGATCTGTAAGATATGTGGGTATAAGACTATGGATCATTTGGTAAAAAGTGATATGTTTATGCTTATTCCGGAGATCTTGAGGGAATTCCCATCCTAGGTCGGATAATAACAGTGCAATGATACACAGTTTTGTAGCCCCTGTGATTATTCTTCCTGCTTCTATGTGAATAGCGTCGAGTTGTTTTAGATTCAGCTGTTACATTGTCTGCTACCGAGGCACAGTACTCTAGCAGGAGACGTATGAAGGAGATGTACATTTTTTCTATAGATTTTCTGCTGATCCTAAACTTAATTTTGCGTAAGAGATTTAGTCGTGTCCGAGCTTTTGTAGATATTTTTGTATATATTCTGATCAGGTACAAATGTTTGAGAGTGTAAGTCCTAGGTGTCTATGGGTGTCAGTCTCTGCCAGCATATAATTGTTTATTATAAGTGATGGGCGGTGCGAATTGGCTACTGACGTCGATAAGCCCTTCTTCCGACCTCTTCCTATAGATACATCTAATCAATGACGTCTTACTTGGTTTTGCGTTATGCTAAGAGACCTCTATTTCAGTATATAAGAGGTTATTAGCGGATTTACTGATAAGTGACAGATTAAATCAATTTCAGTATCTCACTAAACTAAAGAGGTTCCAAGAGGGGACATACCTGTATAAAATCAAATTTCTTTCACCAAGATAAATATCAAGATTTTATAGGAAGATACCTAAACCATTTAAGGGACCGCTTCATTACCTCCTGCAATTAGTCTATAATCATCTCATTATGACCGGCCTTTGATCTACCTGATGTAACCCCCTAGGGAGAGTCATAATAAGTGGTACCGTTATTATTGAGTAAATATTTAGGCCTTATCTCATTGAGACGCATTTTAGTGCTTTTGTAAACAGAGCAGATCCAGATCAGGCAACTCTTGTAAGAGCTACCTGATCATGGTATACTCTGATTGCTTATGGAAAGATGATATATTTGATCCTACAGTAGAGGATCTGACAAGTGATTTCTTTGTTTTGTGTAACAACATGAAAGTTCATTTATATAATTATTCATAGTGGATGGAGCCTAGCATAAATATTCATGAAGGAAAGGGTTAATCACATTGTAATGTCATTCGTTGTCATCCCAGCTTCTGTCATTAGAACACTTTTCCATCTTACTGCTACGTGCATTAATAGGTTATTTTGGCCCCCTATGAGGCTAAAAAATAAAAATTGTTTTTCACTATTTTCTTCACACTAGTTTATCAGAAAAATAGCCCAAGTGTAAACATCTGGTATTAATTTGACTTTTGCCGTTGCTATGGTAACGAAGATGGCTGCCAAAATAGGCTGTAAACAGAAATTTGCCATTTTGGATCAAATTTGAGACATTTGACAGACCAATTAATATAGAGCACACGCAAATACCAAAAATATATTTTAACAGATGATGAGAATTATCAGAACACAACATATTAAAAGCGTTTTTGACGATTTCGCTATTTTAAGCCTATTTTGTCCGCCATTTTTGTTACCATAGCTACCATTAGCTTTTAATAAATGTCAGATTTTTACACTTGAGTTATTCTTGTAATAAACAGATAAGAAGAAATTGGTGAAAAGCAACTTTCAGATTTTGGCTCCAGAGGGGGCCAAATAAGCCCCTAAATGCACGTATACGCACCCCTTTGAACTGCAAACCAATTTCCACGACATGCTTCACCTAATTGTAAACATTATTAGATTGTTAAGTTTCCATGAATTGACAATGCTTCAAAATCGCTGTATCATTGTGTCGTTCAGGTGAAAAAGATTTGATGCATATGATGGATCAACTAAGAAAATACCATAGTTTATGATATGAAAAATTGTTAAAAATGATGTTTCATTTTTTGAATTTTAAGTCTAAAAACGTTTAACGCCAGAAAACAACATTTTCAAAATTTGTAGTTATTTAGAAACAAACTATGGTTTGATTTCTCATATAGAACGTATGCAAGAAGACAGTTCACGCGAAATAAAATGTTTTATTAGAAGAGTCATGGAGCGCACAATGGTGACAATTATGAATTTAAATTCTATTCCAGGATTGTGGAGACCAGCACCCGTTCTACAGGAGCTTGACATCACCATCCTGAACGGTACATGGTGTTATCAGAAATTAGACGGACTTTACGAAGACGAAATAAATATTTGCTATGAGGCCTCATTAGCTGGATCATGTAAAGTAAGTAAAATACAGCTTTTGGGTCACTGAAAAGGTGATAACTTTAAAAATCATATCTTGAAGTGGTTCGGCTATTTCATCTGCTCAAGAAGGGAAATCAGGTTCTATCTATTTGGTAAAGAGTTAATAAGTTGTTTGAGCCACGCAAACGTACGTGCGTTTCATGTCGTATGCTTTTCTCGTCTGCTGAAATGTTTGAAGCCTCTTTGACAAACAGTGTAGATCCAGATCATATTGCTCATGTGGGAGTTTCTGATCTGGGTCCACACTGTTTGCCTCTATACTTATGCTAACCAATAAACATAGTTTCGGATGTAGTTATTTTTGCTGGCGTGTAAGGTTAAATCAAATGTGTTGTGTCTTTATTGGGTGTTATGGCGCAATATGATACAGATAGTATGCTTTCGAATAAAACTACGCCTCGTATTTTCATCTTTTACCTATATGTAAGGTTGATCAATCCTTATTACGCATTCCTGGGATGCCGCATTTAAATTGATCCCAATAGCCTTATAATAAAGTTCTTAGCAAGGTCATTTTATCTCAGTAACCGATTTACAATCCCTATCATATATGGCATCGTTTTAAAGAACTATCTTTCTTTTATGATATGACACAAATTTCATGAGGATATTCTTATGCAGACACGAAATATATTACTTTGAATACATGTACTGTTTGTATACTGGAAATCGCAAAATTTCAGTGGATACTATATTTTACCTTTTGAAGAGTGTGCAGAACATTAACAATAGTTCATGAAATTAGCTACTTTTGTACCATTTGGTAGGCCACCATCTGGAACAGTTACTATACAACTGATGACCGAGTTGGATGTTTCTATTAACTTAATACCGGAACAGCAATACCAAAACCGTCTAGAAAGCAAAGCAATGCGCTCATTTTTTCGACTAAAAATCGCATGTCACAATGCACATATTTTAAAAATATATAACGGACAGTAGTTTAAAAATGCCGCGCGTTGGTATTTTGTCAAGCACTCTTCATGCTCTATGTATTGAAACCAAAAGAAATTTTGTAAACCAGAACAAAGGGAAGATAACTCTTATAATCTTCCCATGGGGTAGAGTAAGTTTAGCTATGAGTTGACGTTCTGGTTTATTTCAATTAAAAACGGTGGCAAACAAAAAAGTAAAAACACCTTGAAAGTAATAATCAAATCAAAGTTGTGATGGTTAACGCGGTACCATGAGAAGTTCTTATGCCATCGACAAAATGTGAGGGGTTAAGTTACTCCACCCACTTCTTGAAAAGTAGGGGTAGTGTTATTAGGAATAATTTTCTTGACAATAGAACAAGCCACACTTTTCGCGCGACGAAATGATTTTTATGCATTGTTTGATACAAATAATGCAAAACATATACTTAATAGGCATTTTTCGTGCCCCTGTAGTGACACAATTTATAGTAAAAGTATAAAGGAAAATAGAAATAAGTCCCATTTTTGAAAGTTTACCATTTCAACATTATACGAATGTTAAGGTGTAAGTCGTACAAGCAGTGATCGCATAATATATTTTGATAAAAAACAAGCTGGCACCAAAATCATTAATTAGTCTTTTTAGTTTTTTTAAATATTTTGCTTGAAATTTCAGCCAGTGTATAAACCTTACTCATTTATAGCATGCGCTGCACGTGCACGCTGAGTCCTTTATCGACAAAAGTTAAACCATCAAAGAGCCGTTAAATTCTAGTTCCAAAAAATATATTATTTGGTAGCATTTTATTAACGCATTTTGGAGTTATCATGCCATGCTAAGAACTTTCCAAATGCCCCTCGTATATACTTAGATTCACTCTTTTTTATTAGGAGTGCAGGGGGGGGGGGGGGGGGGTCAGCGGTAGAGTGTTCAATTTAAGAAAAAATGTCTCTGGTTTTCTGCTTATCGCAGGATTTTTGTTATGTCATTTAGCAAAACGCTTACACCCCTGCTTAGTACTGGTTCCACACAAGAGTGACCCAAAGTGATTAAAAAATAAACAGGTTGACTGGGACGTCGACTCAAACAAAATCAAGAATCACTCTATAGGTCATTTTCAAAAAATATGTGCAAATATCAGTCCCAGGTGTTTTTCATATTTCTTTTTAGTTGCTATCATTTTTACTGAATTAATCAATAGAAACAAAGTTTTTCAACTATGTACTTTTTGTTAATAAATGCTGTAAAATAAAGTAAAAGTTCGTTGGTGAGTAAAAATCTTTAACCTAATTAGGGATGTCCAGAATCGACCCCAGGACCTTAGTTAAGAGTGCGTATCGATTTTTTTTATTTCTTAACCAAAACATATGTTGTGGGTACTCAAAAGAACCGTCTCAATGAGACGGTTCTTTTGAGCACCCAAAACATATCTTAAACTTGATGGGTAAGAAAATATTTACAATTTTACGCTGAAAAATGTCATTCTAAACCTGTGGAACCTTTACTTTTCAGAACTGCTGGTAAGTGATACACACAATGTCGATATAGGTTTAGTTGTTGTTTCAGATGAATTGATATAATGGAACATTCTTCATATATGAAAAAGCAACTTAAGCGTAAATTAAATCAGCTTTAGTGTGTGTCCCTAATTTCCTGGCAATACAGTAACTGTTGCATAAAATTGTTTCACAGAATTTTCTCAATCACTTGTTTGAAGCTACTCTGTGTTATCTGAGGATCCCTACTTCCTGACATTATTATGAGAGCTGTCTTATTCCCTCTAAATTCGCCATATTCATGATTTAGTAAAAATCGTTATCTTTCATGGATGAGTATATTGCAGGTAGGTCAAATGTTGTGTCACGTGCCTATTACTACCTTCTAATACTTGGAAGTATTCTAGAGATTGCAGTTACTTAATTGACCTTTAAATCAAATAGAAATATCTGCGTTGATTATGCATTTGTCTCTACTTCAAGGTTCTAATTATAACTCTTTTGTTTAAAATTGTCAATACACTTACTGTCAATGATGCTATTATAAACACTGTAGCACTGTTGGCAGGCTTGGTTGCTGCATTGACAAAGAAAGCTTTTTTCCTTTTACTCGATTGATAAGTATAAACAATGTGGCAAATATGTAGAAACCCTTCAGAAGGAGTGTCCTTCTTATAGCACATTGAAAAAATGAGCAGCAGAGTTTAATAGGGGGAGATGATGGACTGTCTGGCCCCCTCAAAGATGCCACCGCTGATGAAAATGTAAAAGTCGTGCACACCCCGATTATATTTGATAGGTGGCGAGACCTGCAAAGCATAGTTTGCAAAGTTGGCATGCATTTTTGGGCAGTACAATCAATCCTAACTGACCTCTTTTAAAATGTCAAAGGTTTTGGTAAGATGGGTGCAGCGAATGTTGGCCGATGATCAGAAAAGGACTCGGCTCGATAGTTTTAGGTATCTCCTGTATCACTATGAAGATGACCCGAGCGATTTTATCGAGCGAGTTGTAACCCAAGATGAGACATGGGTTCATTACTTTGACCCAGAGTCAAAAATGCAGAACAAACAATGAAAGCACCCTGGCTAACCCCTCAGGTTCAATCAGCAGAGAAGTTTATGGACGCAATCTTTTGGGATAGTCAAGGGGTGATCATGATTGATTATCTTGAGTAATGTCGCACGATAAACGGTGCATATTATGCAGGCGAATTTAGGCGGCTATGCCAGGAAATCGCAAGAAAGAGGCGAGGAAAACTAACTTGCGGTGTTCTGCTCTTGCAGGACAACGTGTCACAAGTTGCCATTACTGCTGCGACCGAATGTGGATTTGAAATCCTTCATCATCCTCTATATTCTATTGTGAGGCTCCTTCTGACTTTTATCTGTTCCCAAAACTGATTAACCTCTTCGTGGTACACAGTACGGAAGCAATGAAAGCGCCATAGAGGCAGTAAACGAGTACTTGCGGGACCAGGAAATGCCTTTTATTTTGAAAAGACAAGAAAGCTCGAACAGAGATGGGCTAAGTGCATTGCCTTGAATGGAGATTGTATTGAAAAGAAATGGGCAAATTATCTTTCCCTGGTAGCCCGATGTACCAGGGGCCTTTTTATTATCCCTCGTATTGTATATTCCACCAGAAGACTTTCCATCGTTAAATAAATATTTTCTGCAAGCAAACATTGTAACTGCACTGACACCTGAGGTAACATCATTGACAAGCAAATTAACCAAGCTATGGCAATGCAAATTCAGTCGCCGACTCCAGTCTGCTGTTCTGCTAGATATAAAACATAGACTTATCAAATTTGATGCGGTTTAGATCTGTAAACACCATCATACATGATTCAAACACTTTTTGTACATGTATTGAACATGTCAATGAGTTACTAAATATGTCATTGCAATTACCAGTGTCATTTGTAACGGTTGTCCTTCTCAAATGAGATTGAAAATGGATGACTAACTTAATTGAATTAATTTAAATACTTAAGTTTCACATTGAAATTACAATTGTTTTTAGATGCAAGGTTGGTTTAATGGTAACTGCATTGAAATTTCTTTCAAACAGCCCTATCATTTTGATATACTAAAATGACTACAAGTACAAAGATTTAGCTTGCATTTGCATGATTTTGTGTTCTCATATATACTTCCGATGTAATAGTCACTATTAAAGTCGAAAATTAAAATATATTTTTTAATATTCTAACCAGAACTATTTACATTTTTCGAAAATGACCCATATTTTAAGAGGAACAGTTTTTCAGAGTATTTGAACTTTTATCCTACGATTACTTTTGCCCTGAAAATGCCGTCTATTTATAACATGTGCTGCATAAATACATATTCACTCCAGACTACTTTTACCATCAAAGCAAATACTACAAACTCCGATTAAACTACTCCCAAGGGAGCAGTCTAATCTGCGTCTATATTATTTGCTTTATATGCTGACAAAGTACATAGGCAGAATGAGTGTGCGGACGACAATTTTTGTGAACGTCATGAGAAAAGGGCAATGATTTTAATATATAAATTTAATATAACACTTTATATGTCAGCTATAACACTTTCGGAATTTTTATTTGCATTTGAGCTTAGGGAAAGATCTAGTAATTCAGTCATTCATAGGAGTAGCTCCCCTGAGTTTAGGGAAAGTTCTAGTAATTCAAACATTCATAGAAGAAGCTCCCCTGAGCTTAGGGAACAAAAGTAAGTGAGTAAGAAATAACACTATCACATACTGCAGACAAACCCATGGCACCGCGAAGAAGAGCCACACAACCATCACGAGACAACAGGAAGACAAATTAAGCAAAGCAATCAGCTCTGACTTCCCCATCAAAATGATTTCAAAACTAGAAAAGACATAAAGTAACGTACAACAAAACAATTACAGACTCCCACAATGGGAGTAACAATAAACAAAAAGTTAACAACAACAGAACCACCGCCTTAGAACGGACAGCAGCCTAAGCCTACGGGGGTGGGGGGGGGGGTGGGGGGCTTAAATACATTTACTGGTACCAAATCTTCGCCCTAGATTCTGCTGTTGATTAAGTACAAGAAATGTTCAGCTCGCATGGAGGCTTTCTCACTAATGCAATGTATCATCATGGAGAAACACTCTAACCAAATCAACACACCATGATGAAACAAAGAAAAAAGCTAATGCAATAAGTGATGCTTCTGACAAGAACCAAGTAAACTTCACCTGGCTGACCTGGCCGGATGCCATAAAATGGTTGCCATGGTTACTGACAAGTTCAGATCAGTTCCAAAAAGAATCTATTCTTATATAGATTGTTATAAAGAAATTATTCTGTAAAATTCAATGACTTCTTTTGAAAAATGACAAATTGGCAGGTACATTTAGCGTAAAAATGACAAAAATGAAAAAAAAGTGTTGAATCAGAAATAGGGGTATGGGTCATGAATTAGCCCTTAAATTTTTTTTCTTTGGTTTAAAAGTTTTAAATCATCCTAAAACTATTAAATATTTCTATATTTTAAAACAGTATCTTTTCACAACATGTATCAAATGTGTCCCTTGTTGCCCAGCAACAGTAAAATATAGACTTAACAACTGGTCCAGTGTAACTCAATTACCTGGTTTTCTAGGCAACCATGACTAATTTGTACATGGTAATGACCATATGTTATATGTAACATTGAGTAATATTAAACTATTATAGATTAAAAGACGGACGATGTTCAGATACATGATGATAAATACATGCCAGACTGTGTTTCATTAGCATGAGTGTTCGTATAAGGAAAATCTGGCCAGGTTAGCTTTAATATCACTTTTTCGTTGCTAAGCAACAAGCGACCTTACTTTTCAGCAAATGTTTGGAAATGCTGCTGCACGCTCAACAAGTTTTTTTTCCCAACTAATGATTACATTTGCGATGTTTTAATGGTACGAACTCTTGCATTATAAGGAAATTCCCTCTATTTATTGGATAACCCTCGTATAAATTAGAAAAATAATTCATTATTCTATTAGATAAATACAAAGTTTGGACTCATTTGGAAATGGTACATCGTATAGATTCTGAGTGTTTTTTTGGACTCAGATGCTCGTTTTAATGGGTTCAATGTACACATGTAACGTATGTTACACCCTGAAGGGTCCAAATAAACTTTCAACAATGTAATATTATGCTGCAATAAGTGATGCTTCTGACAAGAGCCAAGTAAACTTCATTCCAATATCTAAGAGATAGATGTATGCAGAGGTATATTAATGTTCATTTAAAAGAAAAGTTGTCGACTTATTAACATGAGTGGGGTAACCGTGTATGCAACCTATCCAACATTGTTAAGATAATGAATTTGCGATAAATAGAGGGTGATGATGACTAAAATGACATTGTGAATGCTACAGCTACCAAATACATATGCCAATACAAGTATTAGATCAATATCTTAAAAAATGTTCAAAAGTTGGCATATTTTAGCCATTTGTGTTTTACAGATTTGTCATTTGTGACAGCCATTTTGGATGCCATTCTGGATGGTTAAAGTAATGGCGACAGTAAATGTATCTCCAGAATCTATAATGACTATAAATAAATTGTCAAAAGATAATGGATTATGTTTTTGAAGATTAACGAAAATGTGAAAAAAAATGAATTTCAAGTGGCGGCCATCGTAGTATGTTTAGACCTTACGATTAGCTTTTAATTATAAACATAGAGTTGAAGATAATAAATATGCCAGTGCATGGTTCATTTATAAAAATGAGCACAACAGATAGTAGGCGGCTGCTATTACCCCCAGACAAACTGTTTTTTTTTTATGGCAGCAATCTTGAAAACTATCTAAAAGGGCGGGTGGGACCCAAGATATCGAGTGTTTACATCTTGATTTTTAAATAGGGGGAGGGGTTATTCCCATTTTGGGTGCTCCTGGCCCATAGATTATAATGTGTGTAGCTGTTTCAGCGTTCTGAATACGCCCTAGCCATTATTTTGCATTTTATAAAAAGAAACAATCAAAGAGTTGTAATAAATTTATTGAATCATTGTCCAATCATGATTAGCAAGTTTTCTTCTTAAATACATAAAAATATTTAACCTGATAATAATTTTATCAAATTATATCATAATTGTCTCAAAAAGCTTCATTTAGCATTATCAAGCCTTCTACAAAACTTGGCAAAAGATTCAGGAAATGATTTTCTAATATTTATTGATAAGGCTAGTGTCAGACTTTTATCACCAAATGGCAATCTCGGGAGGAAAAAGTTGTTACTTTTCTTAACCAACCACAACTTATTGACAAACAGCTATCATGTGAAGAAATGGACACTGTTTCTACACATCAATTAATCTGTTTGATAGATTGTATAGTCAAAGAAGTGGTTTATACGGAGGAATAAGTATGCTGAATTGTGGGAATTATATAGTAGAACTTGTGTAATATACTCAGCAGGGACAATAGTTATACATTATCCCTTAAGGTGTCTACAACGTCTACAAATGTCGCCTGCTGAAGTCGTTCGCTGCATATATTTTGCTTTCATTATTGACTAATGTAAGTATAGATGCAAACAGTGTGGACCCAGATCCGACTGCTGCATGGGCAGTCTGATCAGGGTCCACACTGTTTTGCCTAAAGGATTCTAAAAATTCAACAGACGACAAAAGCAGACGATTTTGGTTGTGCTTTGCGTTTTGAGGTTTATTGAAGGCCTCATACTAACTGTCAATTTCTCGTATCTCCTAGGGTGACGACGGAGGTCCAGTAATCTGTCGAACAGATAACAAGTGGAGGTTGGTAGGTGTCAATTCCTATAAGATAAAGTATGATGGATGTCGTGGTGGAGCCAAGGCTGCTGCGAGAGTCTCCAAATTTAGAAAGTGGATAAAATCCTACATCTAAAAAGAGGATTTAAAAAACACATATATACATAGAGAAAATAGTTTAGCAATTTGTTATAATGGGTTTTCCCATAGGCGACCTTTTTAGCATTCGATCGTTTTTATTAACAAGTGCGCAAACATGTCAGTTACTTAAAAACGATCTAATGGCTACCCGCAAGTGGTCAAAAGAAAAAAAAATACTATTTCATAGCGAGGATTTGATTTGCTGAGCATTTTAATTTCAAACGCTATTCAATTGAAAGGGCGGTAATTTTATAACATACGATTTTTAACAAATAAATGTACGTAAATGATGAACAGAACATACAGAATTTAAACCGGTTTTCACTTTTTGGCTTTTAGATCTTAACATTTGATGGAAAAATGAAACTTTTAGCAGAAAAATAGTCGCGCTATTACCTGATAAGCTGTTTTAGCAAAGGGACTTAAAATCGGACTATTCATTATGTGAAATGCTCACGGTTAATTTTATCATACTCGTAAACGTTTGTCAACGTATATTTTTGATATTACTTGACTTTTCGCTTACTGTAAAGGCGGCGCCTCATGAATGCGAAATTAGGACTAGTCAATCTTAGGCATAGGTAAAAGCTGAAAAGGAGGCGTGGTTTTATTCAAAAGTAACCGCATCATCTTGTGCCACAACCTCAGTCATTATTTAGTCCTTAAAACGCCAGTAAAATAACTGCATCTGAAAATGCCTATTTAACATAAGCAGGGAGGCAAACATTGTGGACCCAGATCAGACTGCTCCTACAGGACCAGCGTGATCTGGATTCACACTGTTTATCTATGAGGCTTCAAATAGTTTAGTGGACGACAAAAACATACTTTTTTGTGATTATGCGCTTTAAGGGTTAATAAATGTGAGTTCAGTGTGTATACGGTTAGGATTTTCATGAAATGCACACACGTTTGCGCGGCTCAAAAAACTTATAAACTCTTTACCAAATTTTAAATAAAACCTGATTTCCCTTCCTTAGCAGATGAAATAGCCGAACCACACCCAGATATGAACATTAAAGTTGCCGCCTTTACAGTAAGCGAAAATTCAAGTAATATCATGAAATTAAAAATTCCATTTCTTCTAAACTGTGAATCTCTAAAGTATATTGCTAAACTTTTTTCCCTCAGTATATTTTTCAGCATGGACTGTAACTAAAACCTGGTCGATTAAATTGTTTGTCCGAAAAACTTGCTGTTGCACTATGATTTACATGAATTAAATTAGCAAACTGTCCCACTATAGTGTTTGTCTTTTAATCCCATTAACTTGTTACGTTTTGTTTTTTGTTTGGTTTCGGTTTTTTACGTCCAAGTCAACATCTATGGTCATGTCGGGGCAGTCACTTCACCTAACCACACTTTTTTCCCGGGCAAGCTTGACTATGCGGTTAAACAGTACTTCGTGCACATATATATACTTTCGCTTGTAACTGACAACAACCCTTCTTAAATCAGCGGACGGGAGGAGAATGGCCGTAGAAATTATTCCATGATCAATCTCAGCGAAAGTATTGGACCGGGATCGAACTCGCGACCCCTGGATCTGCAGTCAGATAACTATCTGCATTCAGAGAGGTCACTGACTGCGCTACGCGGCCCGGTAACTTGTAACGTGACAGTGACAGCTTTTGCCATCTGCTGATAACATTTGCAAACAGTTTACAGCCAGATCAGGGTTGAGAGAACTTCGAGCAGCCCCTGAGGTTGGAAGCAAGAAACATATTTATTTTTCAGCATTTTAGTTGGTATGATCCGTTGGAAAAATAGTAAGTGAGTATGATCAGGAAAGACCACAATCACAAAACACAGACAACCCCATGGCACCGCGAGGAAGAGTCACCCAACCATCACGAGACACCAGGAAGACAAATTAAGGCACAAGGAAGACAAATTAAGCAAAGCAACTAGCTCTCACTTCCCCATCAAGATGATTGCAATGCAATACTAGAATGGACATACTAGAATAACAAAACAAAGAACAATTACAGACTCCCACAATGGGGGAACAATAAATAAAAAGTCAACAACAACAGAACCACCGCCTTAGAACGGACAGCAGCCTAAGCCATCGTGGGGCTTAAATGCATTTTACTGGTACCAAATCTTCGCCCTAGATTCTGCTGTTTTTGAAGTACAAGAAATGTTCAGCTTGCATGGAGGCCTTCCAACTAAAGCAATGTATCATCATGGAGAAACACTCTAATCAAATTAACACACCATGATGAAACAAAGAAAATGGCTCATGACTCACAGATAGTCAGAGCTAAAGATACATCAAGTTAAGCCACGGTGGGTCCAGCTACAGATAAGCATCAAGCACCAACCCACCGATTAAAGCTTTACGTCAGAGTTAGGGTTGAGCATGAACAATGTTTATAACCTCGGGGTTTCTGTTTGACACTCTGTTGTCCTGAATGGAATTTTTTTAAAAGGTGAATTTGAAAAAAATCATCATTCGACAAAATATAATGAACATTTCCCGGCATTGAAAGAGCTAATCCCTTCTATACTTGTGACTTCTAAATGCTTTATTTGTCAAACAGTAAAGACCCAGATAAAATGCCGCAAATGTGGCATTTCATCAGGGTCTACACTGTTTGCTATGACAAAAACAATCTTCAGCGACAGAAATACATTTCTTATGGTGAAATGATAACCTGTAACCCCTCACTAAGTTTATTGTATCAAATCTAAGCAAGACACCATTTGGGCATAAAGTGTTAAAGGTGTACGTGTAGCTGTTTGAACTCACGAAGCGGCATCTAGAATCGAAGTAAATAACATTTCAAATTGTGAGCTTCAAAATCATCAACGACAAATCAGGCTTGATATTGCACGTGAATCGTCTGCCAACAGATGATTCTCATGCAATATCAAAATCCACATTTGTAAGGTAAATAAAGTGTGGCGTTGGCTGTTGTCGCGATTGATTCAAGCATGATGTACTCATACTACAAGGTCGGGGGGGGGGGGTAACCACCTATAGATGTGCTGCGCGAATAGCCCCATTTTAAGCGCTGCTAGGTATACGATAAGCCCCCTTTTTCTAAGGAGAAGTATATGACTGACCCAGTTTTTCATCATTGTTATATGAATGGTCATATTTTCTGACATCCCTGTTTGATAATACTTATATTTTTTCTCAGATATTCAGCTCAGAAACCAAAATTGTAATATTTATTTGTAAACTTTGTTTACAGACAGCAAAGAGGGTATATAAAAATCAATGAGCAGTATATGAATATGTTAACAACTTGTTCAATCAAGTATATGAATAGGTCATTTTTTCGAAGACCAGGTACATATGATTGGGGAAGGTTTCAAAAAACTCGGCCGCACACCCGTACCAAAATTACCCTCAAGTTACCCCCCACCCGAGACTACAAGTCAGATTCTGCGTATGCGCCTGGCTGATTCATTCCGGGCATTTTGACGTTACATAAGGCAGTGTCAGGTTATGAAAACATTTAAAGGTATTTAACTAAGCACGCAGATGACAACGAATGCATGTAAAATTGTTTTATCTCTTCCATCTTAAAATATATTATGGTTGCTCAAAGGACAAATCTCATTGAGGCTTTTTTAAGTACCAACATATGGTTTGATCGAGAAAAAGGATAATAATAATTTTGATTATGCTAGATTGTTCTGCTTGAATATTGTCGTGTATTTTAAACGTTTGATATTTATCTTTGTTATATGACTGGAGAGATTGTTGTGTTTGGTTGATACTTAACGTGTGAGCGATTGGCGTCAGATGATATTAGTTTGTTTGATTTGATTCTTTACGTCCCATCAACAATCTTTCAGTTATATAGGGACGGATCTTCCTGGGTTGAACCAGTACTAAGCTAGGATAAATGTGTCTTGCTCAAGGACCACAACGCAGTGACGCCGGTGAGGCTCGAACCCGCGGCCTCAGATGGTATTAGATTCAAAGTGATATGGGTGGAGAAAAAAAGAATATGTGAAATATCACGTTACATGATCTGCATTTAAAAAGATAAAACATATAAAGCATATTATACCCAGCGGACACAGGTTTGTTTATTCAATGTTGATTCAACGTTGGCAATAGATGTTGAAATAAGGTTGAAAATATATTTGAATTTGAAACTTGAATAAACGCTGATTTACAAACGTTGAATCAACGTCGACATTGAAACATTGAATCAACATTGATATTTCAACACTGACTCTAGGTTGATATTTCAATGTTGAATCAATGTTGAATCAAAACTGAATCAACTTTGATTCAACCTCACCTTAAAATCTAATACATCAGTGTGTCATACCGACTGTGAACCCAGATGTTTTGATTGTCCACAAAATAAAATTAAATAGTTGTTTTTGTTTTTATTCATCAAGATAATCACTTCATACAACAATTTAACAAAACAGTGTTGTCTGCTTATTATGTCTGCTGTGCATTTTAAATATTTCTCTACCATAATTTCATCATGTAAGCAAACACTATGAACCCTGATCAGACTGCTACTAAGCAGTCTGACCTGGGTCCATATTGTTTGCAATATAGATCAAAACATTACACCAAATGTACTCCTAAATAATTTCATCATGTAAGCAACATTATGAACAGAGAGCAGACTGTTCAATGCTCATTAGACTGATCTGGGTCCTTACTGCTTGCACTATTATATAGGCACTATATATAAGTACATTTGGTTATTAGCAGATGTCAGTATTAAACAAAGAGTGTTGTCTGCTGCATATTTTCAATTCCCCCCCCCCCAAAAAAAAATCTTTTCAGTTAAAATAACACTATGAACACTTTGCTCCTAAGCAGTCTGATCTGGGTCCATACTGTTTGCATTAAATGTCACAATCTCTCATCTGATTAACACCAAAATAATTTAACCACACGACTTATGTGAAACAAACATTATGAATCTTGAGCATACTGCTCATAGGTCTTATCTGGATCAATATAGGCCACAAAAATGCATTAAGCAGAAGAGCATGTAAATATGTAACAAAAAAGTGCTGTCTTAATTATAATTTACTCCAGAATAAATAAGATCATGTCAGATTCAATTCAATGCACATACAAAATTTGGATAAATTATTGAAAAGAGATCTGAAGATACTGAGCAGTAACGAAAAAATTATAACGAACAAACAAACGGACGGATGGAATGACAGACATAGAGTCCCCCATTTTTCAAAGTGGTGTAAGCAAACACTATGATCACTGATCAGACTGCTTCTATGTAGTCTGATCTGGGTCCATACTGTTTGGAAATATAGTTCACATAAGAATATCAAATGCATGTAAAATATTTAACAAAACTTATCGTGCCTGCTCCAGAATAGATTTATAATTACCAAATATGTGTGAGCAAACACTACAAGCCACGATTAGACTGCTTCAAATCAGGGTCCATACTGTCCATGCTCAAAAAAATTCTCAATGAGACGGTTCTATTGAGCACCAAAATATATAATAAACTTTTGGAAAGAAAAATAATCACAAATTTAAGATGAGAACATTCACTAATCTGGACCTATGCATGTTACCAAAGCAACCTTTATGCCATATGCCAACAATGAAGGGTAATCCTCAAAGTCTGATTGAAACCAGCCCCTCCCCCTGAAGATTGTTTTTATCTTAACAAAAAGTGCAGACCCTGAGCAAATGCCACCTTATGGTGTATTTCATCTGGGTCTTCCCTGTTTGCCAAAGTACCTGTTTACTGGTATCCAGAATGAAAAGAAAAGGGTTAATATAGTATACTGAATGCATCAAATAGGCCTCCAGATAAGAGTGTGTGAATATATTTTTATTTATTTATCATCCAAAACATATGTTGTGGGTACTCATAAAAACCGTCTCAATGCTCTTCTGAGTACCCAAAACGTCTGTTAAAACTGATGGGTAAGAAAATATTATCAATTTTACTATTTACTGCTATAAATCTAATCACTAATCTGGTGTCAGCTCTTCTGTTTCCTCAATTTTTATGCACTAAGCTCTGAATCCGTTTCCTTTGAGTCATAGAATCTGAAAGAAAACATCCATGAGCGAGGAATTTGGCCTAATAAGAGAACATTTTAGAGGGTTTGCTGGTTGGAACTGACTGTTATTTCTTACTGTGACCTGGTAAACTTGTCTTTCTTGAATGACCTGATTAATATTGGTGAGTGGACACTTTCTTCCCATCCTACTGAATAAATTAGGTAAAGGAACAGTAAGACCAACTACTGGGGAACGTATTTCTAAATTTTGAACTTTTGTTTGTACTTCAGTTCTACTTGCAGCTCATGAATTATTGGTATTTCTATTGTTTCAGTCTGAGAAAATGAGGGATCAGACAAGCTCCGTCTTTTTATGCTGGATCCAATCTGACCAAATGTAAAGGCTAGTACTTCAGTGACTGTTGAATTTCTGCAAGTAAAGGGAGCCTCATAGGTGTAGATAAACACAATTTTTGAGCATAAAATTGTAAATGTTTTCTTACCCATCAATTTGAACAAATGTTTTGGGTGCTCATAACGCCAAGATAATGTCTCATATGTTCTGCAATGTGTAATGAAATACAGTAAAACTGTGTAAAATGGCCACTTAAATAGACAAAACAAAGACCTTAATGACAAATAGTAGCAAATTAATGTGCTCCCTATTCTGCAATACTTTTAACCTGCATTAAGCGATAAAAGGTCTTCAAAACCTATTTCCCACCTTCTTGAGAGGGGCCATTTTACACAGGTTTTACTACATACGATTCAGAGAGAATTAATCGCCTATTATATTAACCTGTTTTTGTTCCTAGTCCTTGATTTTCTCTGACTTGGGGTGCCATTGACATGTAAAGGTATTCTCTGTTAGTTTCCTATACATGCTGCAGTGGCTGGTGACACTTTGTCTGATTTGAAAGTACTTCAAGCTCATAACTGCCAGCAAACCGAGAAAAATACCCATCTTTCTCTGAAAATATCAATGTTGATACATTTTACCATACGCAACATAATACATAGGTCAAGATAGACACAATTTTTGAGCGTAACATTTTGAATTTTTTCATGTTTCATTGAGACGGTTCTTTTGGGTACCAGCCTTATTTTTTTCACAATTCTGAATATTTGTAACCTCAGTCATTTGAAAACAGTGTGGATCATAAGCAGCTTCAGGCTTTAATTCTGAAACTACCAAAATATTTGCTACAATGTTGCTGCATGCGTCAGGCCTTTAGATTGATATGCAACTGACCATATTATGAAAAAAGTTGAATTTTGGCCTCTGCCTCAACCCTAAGTCCACCCTGGGGTTTGATACAGGCCTTCTATCTAAATTCAAGTTTGATATGTTTCATATTTATTGTACCTCTGTCAGCATGCAAAATTTTAGTAAAAAATACCAACTGACCAACCCCAACTGACTGAGTTATTGTGCAATTTAAATATTTGCCTTTGACCACACCTAAGGGGTCAGAGGGGTGGGGTAAAATTTTAATCACTGTCAGGCTTATCTACAGGCGCTGGTAATCATGACATTTTGTTGGAAGTTTTAAGATCAGGGGACAAAAATTCCACTGGTCCGATTGTGATTACGAGTGAAATCTAGAAAGGATGAGTTATTCCTATAGGACGAGTGCTTTGGGAAGAATTACTCAAGGAAAGTAAGTAAGGATTCAAAGATCAGGAATCGATACAATCAAGTACCACACCTGGCCCAGGATACCAATGGGAAAGTGACAAACTCACAGTTAGACACCACAAACGAGAGCCAAGAGGTCAGCCCTTTCCCAGCAGGTGACCACAAAGCACATAAAAGCAGACGCACAAGACAGAACAAAAACTTATAAGATCCACAAAAGAAGCACTGCCCTGGAATGGTCAGTAAAATATTTTACTGGAGGGCTTAAACTGGCTTAACAGCGCCAACCTCACCCTTAATCCAGATGCGGATCAAGACACACAGATACCTGGTCTGCATTAAGGACCACCAACCCACCAATGCATCATCTCCTAAAACACACAAACCAAGACACAACAAGGAAACAAAGCAAAGACAAGGAATCAACAGCAAACAAAATCGAACACCAGAGCAAAAGAAATCCAATCAGGCAAACCCCGGCGGGCCCGACAAACAGCCAAAGCACCAGGCCCCCACCATCCCATCAACAGATAAGCCACCAAGTCGGTACCATCATAGAATCTGAAGTCATATTACATATTCCTCCATTGTGCTCTTTATTGCATACGCTTTAAAAGGAAAAGTGCATGTGTAATTTACAGGACAAGTGAAAATTGTAAGTCACTTGTCCTGCCAGACAAGTGCATTATTGAAATACTTTTGTCTCCTGAAGAAATAATAATTTTGGAGAAAATATTAATGTGAAGTTTATTTCACAAAAAAAGCAATAGCCATATATAGCTTTTGCATTAGCCTGAACCAAAGTCAAAAATGGGCCAAAACTCAGCCAAAGTTTCTGAATGACCTCCAAATCAAACCTGACCTGTAACGATATGAAGCTCTACCCTTCTGTAAAATTTGACTGAAATTGTTGCATAACTTCAAAAGTTATTGTTTGGAAACCACAATTTAGCGAAAATCTAAGTCAGAAAAGAAACATCAGTCAAACTTTTGCAGATTACCCCCCTTTTTGAACTTTGCCTGTATTTAATGATGATTGATATTTCTGTAAAGTACAAATGAAATTGATGCACCCCTTCAAAAGTTATCAATCGGAAACCAAAAAGTGTGACAATACGGACACCAACATGATCCATATGTGTGGACCATGCTTTGCAGTCAAAATATAAATGCGTGGCAGTCTTGCATCTTTTAAAACTATTGCACATACTGACAGATCACCACAACTTACCATATGCAAATTACAATGAACAGCTAGACTGGATGGTGACAATTATTTAGGGGCACAAAACATCAGCAACACCCATAATATTGTTTCATTTGGCCTAAAACTCACCCACAAATTAAGCCTCCTTGTAGCACAAGTTCAACATATCATTCTTTTTATATTACATGCACAGGCTTCGGCCAGTTGTTCCGAAATTGGCAACAACAAGCCAAAACATGTACCGAAATTGGCAAAATAGTTTTAAAAGCTCACCAAAAGAAATACTGGACTTTTCGCCCCCAAACCATTTCCTTCCCTAGTTGTTTCGCCCCCAAGACGTTCCTCCCTGGTCGTTTCCCCCCTTGTCGTTTCACCCCACTAGTTGTTTCGCCCAACTAGTCGATTCGCCCCTAGTATAAATATACTTTAAGTCAAAAGTAACTTTACACTTTGAACTACCGAATATATCTTTACTGTTTTTGATTTTAACCAAATTAAATATTGCAATGAATTGCTGGCGCCCGCCCTAGCCTAATTCATGAAAACAACTAAGGTAAATTAATCTCCATTCGAGTTATCTGTGCTTTCATTAAAAGCACAAAATCAGCATTTCCTAGCAAATTCCAAAGTAAACCTAGGATTTGAACACGCTATTTGAAGGGCAATTGATTGCCCATTGGAAATACTGCAAGTTATTTAGTATCTGACGTATAGTTTGCTTTTTGCAGCAGCTTAAAGTTGGTTCACTTTGAAATTATCTCCATTTGAATTAAAACAATAGTAAACTTAAGTCCCTGCTAAAAGCTTTATCTCAGATGACATTTAAAGTTTTAAACAGCGATTTGTTGGAACTTCTGTCCTGAGTATGTGACGAGATAATCTGATAAAAATTCCCATTGGTTTGGAAGAAAAACGGCAACTAATTTCTTATGGGAAATTCCATTGAAAGCACAGTAAAGTTCTTAAAAGGGGTATGTACGTAAAACACAACTCTAATTTGTGTTACTCGAAGGGTGATCCGGGCTGATTTGAACTTTAAACAACAATACAATAGCCTGTTTTTCAGAGTGGATCTTTTAAGTGAAAAATTGTCTAATCGCAAAGCTACAGTAACACATCAAAAGTGATGCGTTTCGGAAAAGTTTATTTTGTCCCCTTGCCTCTTTCATTAGGGAATTGTGGTTGCATTTATGACAGCAAAAACATGAAATTCAACTGTCATATGAATAAATGATTGAACTTTAATATGAATTAAACACATTTAAAATACCACTCACCAATGCCCAGAAAAGGCATATATAATAACAGTGTAAAGTTACTTTTGGCTTTAAGTGTATTATAAGAATTATTGTCATGTCCGATCTGAGTCTAAACATTTTGCAAACGGAAAAACTCGCCGCTAATCGAGTTAAAACGTATTTTGCAGGCACGTCAGTTCATAATGTTTTGGTATTGCGGCACTATTTAAACTTGCATGCTCAGCATTCTAGTTTGACTAGAGGCATGTATATGGTCTTCCTCTACGTCCCTACATTAGGTATATTTTAACCTCAGTGGCTCTTGCGAGACTGTAGTGATGCAAAATGTTCCAATTTGAGCGAGCCAGTGCCAACAGAAAATAAATTTCAGTTTGAATCAATTTAAACATGTGTTTTGAGTGCTCAAGAGAACCGTCTCAATGTTTTAGTACCCACAGCAATGTTAGGGTTGGGCGTGACCAAAACTTTTATACATTTTGCTTTGACGATAATGATTAATACGTTTTTGCATTGACGTTATTTTTTAATGACTAATGCATGAAAATAAATAACTTATTGTTTAAAATCAAAACCTAATTAAGCATACAATCCCACTAGATAGCTGCGTCTGCACGCTTAATAATGACACCATATATATCCGGACTGTAAAATGTCTATGTCCCATGTGCATACAGATCATTCTCGTGTACTGCAACCCCAATTGCGGAATCAGCAACCTGAGGCTTTCAAAAATGTATCTACTTTCAGAACATTGAGAAAAACGCAATGCAGCTATCTAGTCGGTCTAGATGTGTTATATTTTGCCTGAATCATCATCTACGTCCTTTCTGTATGTTTTCTAGCAATGAATGCTCTGACGAGACTCTGACGCGGGTGAACAAGCTAGTCTGACCGTTCACTATTCACACATGTGATTATTGAACTGGCTTATTAAATTTCACAATATTAACCCTCAGTATTTAACATACTTTTGCAAACAGTGAAGTTCCAGATGAAATGTTGCATAACGTGACATTTCATCAGGGTCTGTACAGTTTGTATTCGCTGCTCTCCCGTGCAAAAATAAAATCCAAAATCATGATCATACTAGATTTCTTACAGTCTAAATTGAAAGATATCAAACTGTTTCAAGGAAATCTTACCTACTGCAAGCGACGTCGATTCGAGGTCCTGCCCAGGTGGGGTACTCTGACATTTTCATACATACCTAGGCACGGGCTATTTTTGGGGGTTCAAAATTTTGAATTTCAATATTTTTTGGGGTTTTCAGAAAAAATAATATTTTTTTGAGTATGAAGATTTTGTGGATATTTTTAGGGGTAAACAAAAAATTGGACTATTTTAGGGGAAATTTCTATACATTTTAGGGTCTTTTCTTAAGTTCAAGGTACAGAATGAGGGATATTTTTGGGGTTGCTAAAATTTCAAATATTTTGTTGCAGTGCTTGAATTTCCTGATATTTTTTGGGGGTGAATGGTAGATGCTTCTGAGCCTACGTATGAAGAAAAAGTGAGAGTACCCCTCTGGGAGTCCGTACTCTTTGTATTTTCCAAAATATGTCTTCCTGAAACCTTTTGCGAGTAGTGAGATCTGTATACATAGACCTATAGGTCCGACACCCACGTTGGGGCACCTGACATTGGTTCTCACTGTCTGTGAAAATATTTTATCAATTTTACAAAATAGGGACATCTCTCAACATTATAGAGTTTGATCAGACGCCGCATGACGCAACACCTGGTCTGGGTCTGCAGTGGTTATAGACCTAAATGGTACCACACCTGCATCTAATAGTTGAGTATCGCCTTTCACCATTGACCATTATGAGCAGAATTGTCCATCAACAAACTTTTGCATTTTCATTACTTTAAAACTAATTAACATGCAACTTAGTGTTAAATTTGTATTAAACATATCTATAAAGGTATCCTGTGGCAATCAGACCAACCATGCCCATTCATCCAGTCCGTCTGTACATCCGTCCATCCATCCACCCACCTATGACAAATAAGTAATTGAAAATATTTGGGGGCGAAACGACTAGGGAGGAAATGGTATTGGGAGCGAAACAACTAGAGTATGGGATGCGAAACGACCAGGGTTGAAAATAGAGGCGAAACGACTAGGGGGAAACGTCTTAGGGGCGAAACGTCTTTCTACTACCAAAATGACTGAAAATACCAGCAATGGCTCATTTCTCACAGTTGACACTTTACAGTAAGATCAATTGGACACTAATCTTGTGGGAGAGCAGAGGGAAATAATCATTACCTGCATTAAAGAGTGGGGAAACAAATTTAAAAGAGTGTTTTTAATAGCATGTGTGACGTCTCTAACGTGGATTCTTTTTCTGTAACAAGCAATAGCTTTTTAAGAAAAGTTCGTAGTGCGTAGACAATTTGCTTTGAACTATTCCCGCAAAACCGAATTTGCTACTGATGCAATATTTTGCCCAAAACTTTGATGTTCGCAGACGCAATAAAATGACCCCCCTCCCTGCAAAAATCGTAAGTTCTATGGGTTTCTATAGAAATTAGCATTTGGGCCCCAATGGAAATGTTGGACCCCGGACCCCCTCTGAAACCTTGGAACATTATAGTTTTGAAATAAATCATTGATAAATACCACTGTAAAACTGTAAAATAAGTTAGGTAAGGACAAAAAAACATTGTCAGAGCTGATTTCTGGCAGTTGGGCCTGGACCCCCCCCTGGCAAAAATTGTGTTTAGTTTGATGATAGTCGATCTAAAAGCAGTACGGCGGATTTTTGTTAGGACGTATAAGTATTTATAACCTGATGTCAACATTGACTACGAACATTGAAGTAGTTAAAAATATCATCCCTGTAGATGTGCTTCAGTTAAACTAAATATCAACATTTATTCAACAATAAAGCGTCAACGTTTCATCAACTACCAACAAAGGAGTTGAGTAAACGTTGATACAAGGTTGATCAACGGATCAACCTTATTTCAACGTTGCTTCAATGTTGAATCAACGTTGTGTGCCTGCGTGGGTAAGCTGATACAAAAAATCGAAACAATACACGATTTTAAAAATTACAGGATTAAATTTTATTAAAAAGATTTATTTCTTTTAAAACTGTCATACTACTATGAATATGTATATCTTGAAATAATCGTTTCATTTTATCAACATAGAAGCACTTATTTCTTAACTGCGAGAAATCTTCACTTCCAAAGAGGGAATGACTCGCATTTAATGGTGCGTTGCAACAAAACATAATTTGGTTGTTCCTCACCTAAATGCATTATTTTCAGGGACCAAGGAGCACAGACCACCATGTGGGCCTCTTCTTTGCTCCGAAAATAATGATTTTAGTTTTATCTATTTATTAACTTTAAGTTTCCATGTTTCACAGTACTCAAAGGATATTTTCAGAGTATTTTGGAAAACAGTTTCATTGTCGGAAATAACTACAGTGTCATCTGCGTAGAGAAGCATGATTAGTCTAAAATATTTCAATAAAAAGGTCACTGTCACAGTCGAATGGTATACCATGGTTTGTATTAGCTATAAGGAAATCATGGAGATCATTCAGATAAATAGAACACAATATGGTTGAGATATTTTCTAGATATATACTCTGGTGATAAACTGCCTGTTCATATGAGCATCCTTTACCAGCAGAGATTTGGGCATATGGAATCAGACCACAATTATATTAGTTAAGATACGACCAGGATATTATTCCACACAAATAGTTCCCTTTTTACTGTGGTGTTAAATTGCCTGTGCATATCAGTATCCTTTATTTTAAATTAATCTGAGCTGGACAGTGAATAAGCTTTCAGAAAATGTCAAGTCAGTCCTGGTAGCTGGTCATTCAAGCAGATCAAATTCGCAAACGAGTTTGTCCGCGCTATAGGTAGCCCTACAGATTCACGGACAGTTTTGCCTAACCCACGATATTTGGTACCCCGCTCGTTATTCGGCAGCGCATAAAGAATAGCCTGAGCACAGCATAAAGGTTCAGTCAAAACCTGAATTTGATGTGGGATTAGCACAAAGTTTATATATACGGCCGGCCACGGCCAACCGTGACAAGTGAAAATTGCTCAAAATTAATGCGGAATTTGCCCTATTGAAAAACTTGCAATAATGATTTCCAAGGTTTGAAGAGCTTGGGAAAAGCTTCAAAAGAAAGCCAAGTTCATCATACATAACACAGGATGATGTAAGGAATGATGTAATTATATAGTAAAATTAATTGTGGTCTCTTGCCTGATATAACACTAGATGTTAGCACAATCTGACCATTAAAGACGTTAAGGAGATGACCTTTGGTCAGTCATATGGAGTAGTATTAGTAAACAAGTCTGTATTACACTATTCTTTGTAAAATTGTACTTTCTTCAGTACATGTATACACACTTAGAAATATGCCAGCTGTCCACAAAAACATTTTATTGGATTTCTTCAAAATCTAAAATAGTCTGACAATTCTATTTACGTCTCGAAATAGGCAGACATGCCATATACGAAAGTCATCAAATAGAAAGGCAGATAATATCTATCACTGCGGGATAAGTCCCGTTATAGATTGATACACCAATTATCAAAGTCACAGCATTTAGTATTTTAGCTCAATTGTTTTTTAAAACATACATGTATCTTTCTGAAATATCCCATTTACCCCCGCAACATATTTATATTTCTAAAGCCAAACACTTATTTAACACATTAATGCAAAAGCAGCACTTCTCTTGTCTGACAAACGGCGATTTTGGTCGAAGTTGTGTTAGAATCTACCCCACCACCCAATGCAAATTCTTGTGACTTTTGCAAATGGCCTATGAGGGGCTGCACATTGAATTATAGAATGCTTTATGACTCTCTAAAAAATGATTTAACTATAAGTGGACGGTTGCCGTTTTATTAAGTTTACATATATGTGAAACACAGCTAACGGGTAGATCGAGAAGATGAACTTCTGCTAAAGGCTCACAGCCATCGTTGATCGACAGAGATCATTATAAACGGTTGGGGTAATATTTTATTAATTTGCCATGAGTGAATTAGTCCAATTACTTTAAGTAAAAAGTGTACCTTACTACCAACTCTCATCCAACCGGTATACAATATCGGACCGTCATCGGCCCACACATAGCTCGCTGTTATAAAAATTGGGCCTCCTCGCGACAGAACCTGTCTTCGGGGTTTACGGCAAAGCGAGTTCCAAGCCAGTCTCCTCAGCCACAGTGACTAGCTAGAAATTGAAATTTCACCTGTAGCAAGTTTACATATGGCACTTTCCAAAAAGCGATTAACATAGGCGCTGATCAGTCTGCGCGGATGCGCAGGCTGGTCTGCGCCTGTGTTGTTCGCAAACCCCCGAGGACAGGTTTTCTCGCGACGAGGCCCAAATGAACTAAATAGAGCTCTTTGATGAAACCAATTATTTATCATTAATGCATTACTGAAAAACACTTAATACTCGTGGCATCAACATTTGGCGATTTTAAAAGACTAACATATTGGCGTGGTTTAATTTTGGCGGTTTCTCGATTTAGTGCCCTTAAAATTATTTTCTATTCTCGTAGGGTTTACTCTTAAGGGAAATAATATACTCCCAAGTCCGATTTAAGCCATGCTTTATTCGACTTGGAAACATATTCTACTGTTCAAAAGTTGGTTTCCAACACACTTTATGTGTGTCCTGTTATTCCTTATTTTGTAACTGAATTCGAAACTGTATTTCGCGGTCTCATATATCATCTGTACATTGGAGATTTTTGTTTAACCGCCAATAGCGCAAAATAAAAACACCCGCAAATCATAAAATTATGACGTCGCGCCTGGCAGTTAAATAACGCCATGCAATACAATCGATAAATCACTAGTGGTTTACAGATTTTCGGGAAACATTATGACGTTATGACGTTGCTTACATAATAACACAATTATAACTTCTTTACGTCAGAAATGAGATTTCAAAGTAATCTTAATGGCAGATGATAGATAGAATCTAACATTCGTGCTCTTGTACTATTGAATTTATTTAACTCGTTGCAAAAAATAGATAAAATGCTGGGTGACACTCGCATTTTATCTCTTTTCCTCAACTCGTTAAATAAATTCAATGAAACATGAGCACTCAAGTAAGATCCTCTATATCTGTCTTGCATAAATACATATGCGCAAAGCTTTTAGTACCAGTTAGCATAAAGAACACAACTCCTTCTCCAAGTAAATTGTATGTTTTAACATTTTAGAACAGATCGGTACTCAAAAATAGACAAATCAACGATCTTAATAACAAATGGTAGCTTAATGAAGGTCGAAAACATTGCAGAATGCTCCCCTCGGAGCATTCTGTAGTACTTTTGACCTGCATTTGGCGATAAACGTTGGTGTTCTTTTTGAGTGGCCGCTTAAAACGTAAGTCTCATCCAAGCTAATGCAGCTGCACAGTCCCACCACAGTGTTCGCTGTTTAATTTACAGATTGAAGGTGACGGTTCGGGCCCTAGCTATGACATATAGCCTAACTGTATACAGATAAGGCTATATCTAAACAGGTGTCGCTGTAATTCGTGAAATATTTCATGAATTACCGCGACACCTGTTATTTTGTCATAACATGGCTCATTTGGGTTTAGAAGGTACATTGGTTCTGGCGCGGGTGAAGGAAGATTAAAGGTCACTTATTCAAAATTATATTTTCACTGAAATTCTACTCGGGAAATAGTTTTAACATGTGGAAAAGCTTTTTTCTGATCATAGGTTTGTGATTTTTTAGATTTTCATGAATTTTTAATTTGTCCTAGTGCATAACCAACTAAATGGTCAAAGCACCCAACAAAGCCTTGACATCCGTACTGTCTGACCAAAGTTTTCACTCTCTGCATGAACCGTAATTACTTGGCTCCTCTTTTGTGCAGAGAGGGAAACACAGAATCTTAAATGAATACTCATGTATTCATGAGTTGAGAAAAAGAGCTAAAATGCGTGGCTACCGCAACGAGTGTAATAAATTCAATAATACAGGAGCAAGACTGTTAGATTCCTTGTTATCAAATGACATTAAAATAGCCTTTAAGACCGAAATTTGAGGGTGCAAATGTGAAGGAATTTGTCAAATATACGTGATGCTGTTATGGGTGGCATTACATGTACATTGCGATTCTTAACATGTTAACCACTGCTGGTTAATATAAAGTTTTAAGTATAAAGTGAACATACACAATTTACAAACAGCGGAGTCGGTTTATTTGTGTCTGTTAATGCGAGTAAGTCAGTGGAAATGCACCAACAATCATGCACTGTAACTCGGCTTAAATGCCAGTAACGGTCTAATAGTCACCCGAAGTTATCAAACTCTTTTTCAGCAGCTTGGATTATTTTGGCTATAGCTAATCCTGTAATAAAAACCAATGATGATGAACTGATGGACAATGAGATTCATAGAGGAGACACTGCTGATCCTGATCAATGGCCTTGGATGGTGTGGATCAAAGATACGTGTGGTGGAGTTCTACTGGCTAAACGTTGGGTTCTAACAACTGCTGCCTGTGTCAGGTGAGTTGTACATATTATACAATTATTGACTATTGAGGCATTGGACATGATGTGATATTGACCTGAGAGTACCCGGTCAATATTGGTACTCTCAGGTCGACATCACATCTTGTCCAATGCCTAAATAGTCAATAATTGTTTTATTACATGATGTATATACTTTCTCTAAACAAAAACAACAACAACAACCACAACAACAATAAGAATATTATGGCTATGTACTATGTCTTGGACAGTTTTGAATTTCTTTTCTTACATGTTAACAAATTGCATTGGTATCCTGGGTCAGGTGTGGCACTTTATTGTATCGATTCCTGATCTTTGCACCCTTATTTACTTTCATTCAGTCATAATGTATAATTTATTTGTAATAACAACTGCAGACAGAGAAGACCCATATTAACTGCCGCATAATGTGTCATTTCATCAGGGTCTACACTGTTAGCTAAGACTAAAATGGTCTTCAGAGAAAAACAAAACTTCAATTTATATAAAGATTGTAGCCTGTGACCCCTTGAATAATACAATGGACCATTCCAAGTTTACTGCATCAATCCAGAAAAACGTGTTCATTAGTGCATATAAGGGTTCTGTGGTTACTGTATTCAAAAGCAAAGTCTGAATTACATGTGTAAGATATGATAAAACACCAAATCTTGTAATTTCGTGCTGATGTCACTCACTGAATAATATTTACAGCGAATCATGCAAGTTTCAAGCTGGAAGCACACCTGTTATGAAAAGTTTCTATGAAGTCTATTTTTAGTACCAATATTGAATGGGAACATTCAGCAGCCCATGCGACATGTAGTTATATTGACTCGAGTGGATAGGCATTTGGGCCAATCAGAAGATGTCTATTTATAGGTTATATAATAATGTTGGTTGTCAGGGAAAGAATCTACACACTGTTTGTCCAAATATCAAACAGAAAGCACTACACTGCAAGCACATACCATTAAATATGCATTGATTTGTCATTAAACACCATTAACGTGACTAAACCTATTAATTATTCCCATTAATTTTTGTTGGAATATTTTAATGGGAGTGTGCTATACCATGAAAATAAAATGATATTAAATGGCGAATGCCAATAAAATAACAATAAATTATGCTCCAACTGATATCTAAATTTTAAAGGCCCTTAAAAACCTGTCAATTTTTGTAAAGTGTTGTTTTGATGCACTTTTAATTGGTAATTAAATCAATGGTAAACCTTTTAAAGTAAGTAACGGTGCAAAGATCAGGAATCGATACAATCAAGTACCACACCAGGATACCAATGGGAAAGTGACACACTCACAGTTATACACCACAAACGAGAGCCCCTTTCCAGCAAGTTACCACAAGTCACAAATAAACAGACGCACACAAAGGCATGAAAACACAAGACAGAAAAAAACATAAAAGATCCACAAAAGAAGTACCGCCTTGGAACGGTCAGTAAAATATTCCACTGGAGGGCCCAAACCGGTCCAACGGCGCCAACCTCACCCCTAACCCAGATGTGGACCAAGACACAAAGTCACACTCATAAATTTTAAGCCCTATTAATGATCAATAAAACTATTTTAATGACCTTGAATGTAATGGCGCATTTAATTCAATGATAGTTAATATAAGAGGTCTACAGTAGTTTTTGATGAATCTAATCGTGCAACTAGTTTAATGGCAGTCAATTAAACAGGTTATTTTTCAATGGTCATGAATTTAATTGGGCAGATAGTTTAATGATACTTTACTCAACAAGTTTAATTTTTAATGGCATTCAATTTATTTGGCCACTTAGTTTAAAAGAAAGTTAAGTCAACAATATTTTAACGGTAATGCACTTAATGTAGCGAGACCATTAAAATGTAATTAAACCGAATCACCACTATTGTTTTGACAAATAAAAATAGTTCCCAGAAAGAATTAAGCAAAAAAAAGAAAGAATATACATTGAATTAGCCATATGTCTTGGTCCACATCAGAATAAAGGGTGAGGTTGGTACCGTTAAAGTTTAAGCCCTCCAATGATTTTGTTCGCTGACCGTTCAAAGGCGGAGCTTCTTTTGCGGATCCTTTTTGTTATTTATGTTTCATGTTTGTCCATGCTATGCTGTCTTATCTGTTTCTTGCAGCCAGCCTTGTGGTAGCCTGCTTGAAAAGGGCTGACCCCTTGTCTCTCTTGTGGGTAGTGTTTTCTTGGTGTTTTGTCACTTTCCCATATATGTTTTGATTCACATCAGAATTAAGGGTGCTTTTGGTACTGTTAAACATGTTTAAGCCATCCAGTAATTAATTTGTTACTGACCATTCGAAGGCGGTGCTTCTTTTGTGGATTTTTTGTTATTTATGTTTCACGTTTGCCTTTTAATGCTGTATATTATCTATTTCTTGCAGCCACATTTAAAAGTAACAGTAGTTTAACGATTCCTGAATTTAACTACTGCATGCATCGTCATTAAAGATCAATTAAAAATGTACTAAATATAAACCATTTTTAAAGCATTCGTGCCATGAAAAATCATTAAATGTGTATTAAAATGCCCAATTAAAATGCTATACATTAATGGTAATTAAAAGTACATTAAAATACCCTCATAATAACAGTGCCATTCCATTAAGAACATCACCAATTCAGGAGTCATTAAAATACTGTTACTTTTTTATAGGGCACATTGTAACGGGGTTTTAATCACCATGAAGTTCCTGTTAAAATGCAGATTTATGAAGTATTAAGGACATTAAATCACACAAAAATGTTAATGGGGTCATTAACATGCTATACATTAAGAACAGTTTACGGATTTCTTAAAATGCCGCCTGCTGGCGTTAAAATTTTAATATAGTATCCTTAGATTAATGGTCAGTGTTTTTGGTATGCCATGAACTTTACAGTAAATAATTAAGTACTAACCTCAAAGCATATTAAGAAGAAGAAGAAAAAATGCTCGACACATTTCCGTATTTTCGCTAATAAGTATGCGTAGTTAAAAATTAAAAAACGATATTGTTTAAGCGAAGTGGTTGGATAGCGAACGTTAAACATTAACGTAATTTGTACCCAACGTAATAACCGTTTTACTATAGAACTGTGATTTCAGTGTAGTCCAAGATTATGAGATTGTGTTGGGTGAGTTTGATCGGAACGTCACTTCCGGTAGTGAACAGACCATCACAGTACCAAGTAGTAATATATTCAAGGTAAGATAACTGTTGCTTTCTTCTGTCACAAATATTTGATCAAATATGCATAATTCCATTTTTTCCAAACGTTGACAATAATTTGAGCAAATATTTGGGAGAAATTGTTAACTTTTTGCATGCTGGATAATTTGCCATGCCTTTTTGTCGTCTGCTGATTTTTTCACAATCAACTTTTTCGAAAAATACCACCAGAGTGTTAAATACTCGTAGTTTGACATTTTGTTGCAAAAGTTATCAGCAGACGACACTAGGAGATAAATAGTCAATGCGAACAAGAATGAAACGAACATCCGCACAGTCTGTCTCTGATCAGCGCATTCTAGACAATATAGTGGCTTCATATAAGTATTGCTTGTCGACCACATCATGACACATGCTTATTATTATATGATCTTCGGCGCGTCTTCAGGATTTCACAACTAGTCTTTGCAGCTACAGAGACTAGGTAGAAAATTAAAATTTCGTCTGTAGCAAGTTTAGATATGATACTTTGCAAAACGCAAAGATCAAAGGCGCTGATGAGAATGGGCGGATGCGCAGACTGGTCTGCATCTTTCCTGCTCGCGAACCCCCAAAGACAGATTTTCTCATGTCGAGGCCCAGATCAGCCTGGTATACGGCTACTTCAGGCAGTAACTATGCAGTTAAAATGGCCACGTTGAACGCTTGTCACACACATAAGTGTAGAATGACAATTAGACTAACACATGTCGCCTATAGAGCAAATGCTTAAAAAACGTGTTATATCAAACGGTATAGTCACAGTTTGGAAAGCGTGTGAAAAGCGCGCACTAGCTGACCTCAATTGTTACTGCAAAATGACGTCAGTTGTGTCGTTAGACGGTGTAACGTTGTTTTTACGCTTGAAAAGGCTACATATTCGTGTAAACTTATGCGACACAGTCCAGCTATTGGTGGGATTTCTTCAGTGCAATGGCGGAAAGTTAGAAGAAACTGAAGACTTCAAATATGTTTGAGTCGTTTATTGTGTGTTAGAATCGAAATAGATCAGCTCTAGTGCGTGAATTGTTGAGCAATAATTGACTGTTTGTCGGTCACTAGTACGAAGATAAATCAATCGCGCTGCACGCTCGTGATTTGATCTTCTTTACGACTGACATCCAAACAGTGAATTATTGCAGAACAATTCACTGCTAGAGCTGATCTAGTTCTTAAACATAAGTGGGTATGACCATGAAATGCCACATTCATATATCATAGACCAATCAATGGCACCAAGAACATATACACACATATACGTACACACACATGCACGTACACACAAGAAAGAACACAAACAATGTAAAGCAACCAGCTTTCTCCTACTCAGCTACATGGTTGTAAAACTAGTAGGAAGGAGACAATGATTCTCATTACAAAACTAGGGCCAAGCACACATCACCCAACACACATTGAGAGCATCCACAAGCAATGAATTAACAACAACATAATCACTGCCTAGAACGGACAATAGTCGCAGCCGCTGGAGGGGGCGAGTAAAGCAGGGGGAACTTAAGTATATTTACCGGCCAAATCTTCACACTGGGATCTGCCTAGGACACTAGACTACTTGAGGTCAAAGTGCACTCTATCTTTTTGACATCCAGAATTAAATAGCTTAGATTTAAGTTTAAAAGCATACTCGTAGATAATCAGTCTGATCAGGACCTACTTGCATTCTTCAGCAAACACTGTTATGTTAATGTTATGTTAACTAAGATGGAATTGTCCACATTATCATCTGGAATATTGAATCTCCATTTTTGAAAGTAAACAGTCAGAGTTAAAGCTAGATGATCTTTTTTTTACAAACATGCATGTCATAGGAACATCTTATATAAGTTGCCCACACATTTTATATCCGTCAGCTTAATTCGTCTGCTGCATATATTTGCTGTAATTATCGACTAATGTAAGTATATATATAGGCAAACAGCGTGTACTCAGACCAAACTGCTCCTGTAAAAGCAACCTGATCTAGATCCACACTGTTTGTTGAAGAATCTTCTTAACACTTAAGCTGACGAAAAACCTGAGGACTTTTGTTACGAGTGTGTGGGTGAAAGTTTTCAAGATTAATCCTGATTTCAAAATGCTGAATTAAGGAGATTGCAATAGCTTCTTTGATTAGTTTTCAGATTATCAAAGCACAATTCATCATTTAACTTTAAGTTATCCATTTTTGTAGCCATCCTGCACGTTTTAAAATTTAAATTTCAAAAATTCAGGATTTTGGAAATTTTGAACTTTCACCCATGCGAGTGCCGTCCTAACGATTTAACATTTCTTTTTCTCGCAGCATCCTGATTTTCACTCGATATTGTACTACAATGATATTGCCCTACTGAAGCTCCCAGAAGCAGCTAATACTGCTGACTCAGCAATTCGTACTATTAAGGCGTTGTCAGACAGTGCTACAGATAAGACTGTAACAGGCGATGAGACACGCAGATGCTATGTCATGGGATGGGGACTCACACAAGAGAGTGGTAATTATAGACATGAGATTTCGCGGCATGAGATTTCCAACAATTTGACATTTTGGCAAGTGTACACTCGGACGAGCCTCTGCAGCCTCCTTTTAAGCTTAGAAACTCCAAATGGTGTTCAGTCAGTAGCTTAACAGTCATAGAATATTCAAGCCACTAGCAAAGGCTCTGATCAGACTGTGCGTATGCACAGGCTGGTCTGAGGCTTTGCCGGTCGCACATACCACATTGTTGGAAATCTCATGCACTGGCTCACTTAATATATCTCGATCTCGGATAACTCAAAGTAAATGCTTAAGTCAAATACATTCTAATCTCGATAGTTCAAAGTCCAAGTGACCTGTCTTTTAATTAGAATTAACTGTATCTATCGTGTGGAAAGGATTAACACAAGTGATCTATCGATTATAAGTCCCTTATAACTTTGTAAACAAAACATGACGTCACTGTCACTCTTGGCTGATAGGACAGTAATTTTTTTTGCTTTATTCCATGTGTTTGCCTTTAGTATGCCCTGTGTTTTTGAAAAGTTTTGTAACTTACCACAGGGTCATTATTTTACAGGTTACTGGGTGCAAGCCAATCAACTTCAAGAACTTGGAGTAAGAATAATTGACAACGAGAAATGTGAAAAATTCATCCCACCCATCTACATTACTCCAAATAGGGTCTGTTTTAAAACCAGCGGGGGGGTGTGCAAGGTAATGTAGAACTTTCACAAACTAGCACTCTAAAAACGAGCAGACTGATAAAACAATGTAAAGTACTATTATTTAACCCTTTTTATTATACCTCACATAGAATTCCTATGTAAAACCTCCGTAGGCTGGCAGGTGCTAATTTCGACTATCACATGCGCGCCGCAGATGCGCGTACGGTTCGTTAACTCGAGGAGACGCTAACTTACAATGGCGGATAGTACATGTATGAGACATGGCGTGATCACTTAAAACTCCCAATAACTTCGTTATTTGTGGACAGAAACATAAAGTGTGGGCACTCGTTTCTTAGTTAGAACGAGCGGAACACTTTGAAACCAAAATTGAGCAGATCAGGTGAAATTTTCTGTTTTGTAACAAAACCGCATCATCTATAGCAACTCCATTTAGCCTACAAAGTTTATTTACGAGACGCTGCAAGCTAAGTAGCCTTAAGTGTTTGTAGTCATCAGTGATTATAAGGCACGATTTGTTTACGATCACGACCAGCTTGAGGACTCAAACTGTTTACAAACACAATCCTTTTGTGAAAGATATTATTTCGATCATTCGTACCTTTTTACACATTGCGTTGTCTTTGAAACTTCTCTCACAATGGTTAGACAATAAAGGAATAATGTTCGGTATAATAAAATAAATATAACATTCTTGAGAGGGTGCTAGTCGAAAAAATCATCCCTCGAAATATGATTATCAACCTCGGCTGCGCCTCGGTTGATAATCACATTCCTCGGGATGATATTTTCGACTAGCACCCTCTCAAGAATGTTATATTTATATATATCACATGACGTAGCATCTGGGAATAAAAATCAATAACCATGATTATAGGGATCACACATGTTTTTCATGCATTAACATTCTTTCTTGCATGGGATTTCGTTACGCGAAGCTGTTTGAAGCCGCAAAGTCCATGTTCAAATCATGAGATTCACGTGCTGTTTGAACATGGCTTTTACTCGAAAAAGCCTAAACTGGGCCCTGATTTGCATGCATGCCGTTACACTGGAATACGTTGCGGCCGTGACTGATCATTTCGCCAAAGCTTTCGTTTGCGAAAACTTTGCACGCGTATATATGACGTTGTCGCGACGTAATGACGTCCGAAAGTTGACACTGACGCCATTTTGTTTTGAGAAATCAAGTGTAAGGAATAGCATATTGAATGTTTAAGCGACGTTTTCAGCTCTGTTTATGCTGAAATCAGGTAAAATATGCAAGAATAACGATCACACATGTTTGTTTCATTGCATTACTACTTGCCGGGTCCCTTGGGCGATGTTTGAACACTCGGCCTAACGGCCTCGTGCTCAAACAGCTTCCTCGGGACCCGGCAAATGTTAATGCATGAAAAAATATGTGTGATCCCTATATTTGGACCCTGAGGAAGCTGTTTGAACACGAGGCTCTCAGGCCGAGTGTTGAAACATTGTCCGAGGGACCCAGCAAGTGTAAATGCAATGAAACAAACATGTGTGATCGTTATTGTTGCATATTTTACTAGATTTCAGCATAAACCGCACTGAAAACGTCGCTTAAAGGTAAATTCTTGCATAGATTTCTATTCGAAAAGCTGTTTACACCCATTGTCAAATGAACGAAAATCCATGTTCAAATCAGGAGATTCACGTGCTGTTTGAACATGGGTCTGAACTTGAAAATACTTAAAATGAGCCCTGCATTATTTGCATGGCGTTATAATGGAAAGCGTTGCGGACCAGACTGATCATTTCGCAGATGTTTTTGTTTGCGAAAACGTTGCGTACGGTTATGACGTTGTGGCGACGTTATGACGTTCGAAAGTAAACAACCGACGCCATTTTGTTAAGAGAAAAATCCAGTGTAGAAAATGAACAATTTACTGTTTTCGCAGCGTTTTCTGTGCGAATTAGGTTGGAATAAGGTAAAATATGCAAGAATAACGATCACACATGTTTGTTTCATTGCATTAACAATTGCCGGGTCCCTATCGGCCTCGTGTTCAAACAGCATCCTCGGGACCCGGCAAATGTTAATGCATGAAAAAACATGAGTGATCCCTATAATATCCCTTTCCTTACACTTGATTTCTAAAAACAAAATGGCGTCATAATCAAACTTTCGAACGTCATTACGTCGCCATAACGTCATATATACGTATGAAACGTTTTCGCGAACGAAAGCATTGGCGAAATGATTTGTCACGGCCGCAACGCTTTCCAGTGTAATGTCATGCATGCAAATCAGGGCCCAGTTTAGGCTTTTTCAATTAAAAGCCATGTTCAAACAGCACGTGAATCTCATGATTTGGAAATGGTATCATGCGGCTTCAAACAGCTTCGCGTAACGAATTCCCATGCAAGAATAGTTGTTTACAGATTTTCCGGAAACGTTATGACGTCCAAAACAACATAATAACAAAATTATAACGTTTTTACGGGATAAATTAGATTTCAAAGTAATCTTAATGTCATATGATAAATAGAATCTAATATTCATGCTCTTGTATTATTGCATCTAAAAAACTCGTTGTGAAAAAGAGATAAAATGCTTGGCAAGCCTCGCGTTTTTTCTCTTTTCCCCACTCGTTTAATAAATTCAATAAACCATTCAAGCACGCATGTAATATCCTCTATTTATACTGCTGACTACTGGGATACCAGTGCAAATCCTAATACACAGTATGTATGCAAAACATGATCAGTAGAAGGGATTTTTGTAACATTTAGATACCTGGGTAATTTTTTTTTTCAAAAAATAAATTTTCTTTAAACTTTGAAATTTTGTAGCTTAGTATAAGAGAAATAGACGAAAACTGGGAAAATTTACCATCTAGTTTTAAAGCTATAGCTGCTAACTAAATGACCTATGTTGGCTTTTTTACGCATCTTTTCTAAAACTCATTGAGATAAGAATAATTCATTTTTACTTCATTTTTAAAATCAAAATCTAAACCTCAAACATAAATATGAGGTCGTCAGTAAATGGGAAATATGTAACAAGCCCATTTTTGCAGTGATACAAATATATATTTTGAATATCTCACTCGCAAACCAGTAATTGATCACAATTTTGCTTTCATTTTCAAATGTCACATATTGATAAAACAATAATTAAGCATGTTTAAAAAATAGATTTTTCTATATTTTTTTTTTGCGAGTTAGTATGATGTAAGTTGCATTGTTGCAAAATTTTAGCAATTTTCACCGTCTAGTTTGTGAGATATTATTAAATAATTAATCCTATCCCCTAAACTGAAAAATAATGAACTAAACAACATTTTCTTATTTCTTATGCTGTTTGAGCCATATGACCACAGAATTATTATTTACATAATTTTCTTTGATATTTCAAATAAAATTGTATATGTTTGAAAGATTGGTACACTTGCAAGTTCATACGGCAGGACTTTTCCCCAACCAAAACGATACCAAAATACCCACCCACAGTAAAAAGAAACTTATCTGCGTTTCGTCTAACCACCTAGTCGATATATTATGACCAAATTTGCATAGATACATCATTAGGATAGAAATATAATGTTTTGGGGACATTGACTGTTTTTCAAGGTCACGGGGTAAATTTGCATGTCTAATTTAGGTGAAAAGTGGGCTGTTTAAATATGCATCGCTTCAATTTTTCGATGCATATACTACATGTGGGATACGGACAATACCCCCCCCCTCCCCGAACAAAATCCCCCCCTGCTCCTTTTTGTATACGTTTACATAATCCCCCCATGAATTTCTTTTTATGCCCCCACCCTTCCCGCAACCGAAGGGGGTATTCAGTGGCGCGGAGGGGGAGGGGGTATTATTTTTGGGACGGATCCCGTCGGCGTTGTCTATGGACGGAATAAGCCATGAGTAGTTTAGAGGGGCTAGACACCTTCTCTGTGCATATTACAGGGTCCGCAATTACATGAATATAAATGAGCATCGATGCGACAAAACCTGTCTTCAGGGTTTCCGAAAAGATCATACCAAAACCAGCCTCCTCAGTTACAGGGACTAGATAGAATAGTGAAGTTTTGCTTGGAGCAAGTTTTAATATGATACTATTCAATACGTGAATAGCTAAGGCGCTGATCAGACTGCGCCGATGTGCAAGCTGGTCTGCACCTTTGTTGTTCGTAGACCCAGATGGCAGAATTCCTCGAGTAACTTTGTAAATTTAGAGTAGACCTACCGTACTATAATTTAGACGCACGACTATACTTGGGTCAACCTTAGCCCAAGATAGCCATTGTAGCTAAATATTGGAACAATATTGACATAAGGCAAATGGTTTAGGACCCAAATTAAAGCGAGGGGCTCTCAACGTCTTTAGACAGTTCAATACGTCATTTACGCGTAATGACGTCATAAGAGCAAATTACGTCATAACCGCACGCCAGGTTCAAAATAGACATAAGAGAACGTGACGAGATAGTCTGTCCTGCTGAAATTTTAATGCAGGTAAAACAAAACATTATATGTGACTAAATAACTATTGTTGCCGTGGACTGTCAAAAAATCCGCGAACAGTCGACCGACTTTTCCTTGGTAAAATGCGTGTTCCATTACACTGACCGAATATTTTCTTCACACAGAGCTGAGCGTCCATAATTTAGTATCCGTAAAGAATGCTACCTTTAGTTGTTCATTATACTTAAAATATTGTTTGCATTTCTAATGTGATATCAATCACTTTCAGATTACCAACGTGCAGTGTAACGGGCATTACTGTCTGTACAAAAATATCATAGTTGCGTAAAATCACACTTTGTCATAATCGAACGCTACCAATTACTACCTCCCTTGTTGATTTAGAGTAACGGTTTATTGCTATGGGCAGTGACCTTAAATAGATAGTTTGTGTATCATCAGATAGATAAATATCAATGTATTTATTTATTTAAAAATTTATGAAGGTGCTCCAAATGTTTTACAGCAAAAGTATAGGTTGAAGATTAGAATACAGATGATATAAGCACTTGGTTTGCTACGATGAAACAAATATGTGCATTATGGAACTTTTTGGCTACTGTAAAGGCGGTTACTTTAACATTCATATTTGGGCGTGGTTTGGCGCTTTTATCTGCTCAAAAAGTGAAATCAGGTTCTATCTATTTGGTAAAAAAAATAGGTATAAGCTGTTCAAGCCGCTCAAACTAGCAGGCATTCCATGAAAATACTGACCGTATATTCACTGACCTCACATTTAATAAACCTTAAAGCGCATACATGTACCACAAAAAGTGTGTTTTTGTCGTCTACTGGAATATTTTGAAGCCTCTTTAACTTACAGTGTAGATCCAGATCAGACAGGAGCAGTCTGGATACACACTGTTTACTTGTATAATTGTAATTTCAGAAAGACAAAGGTGGCCCAGTTGTGTGCAGAGTGAATAATAAATGGACCTTGATAGGACTATATTCTGTAGGTGGGCCGTTGGATGGTTGTCGAGGAGGCGGTAGGGTCGCTACCAGAATATCGCAGTATACCGACTGGATAGCAGAAACAAAAAATTCAAACTGAGGCATGTTTTACGCAAAAGCAACTACAAATAAATATGAAACAACATTTCTTTTGTTAGTTATGTTATTATAACAAGTGGCCCAGAGGAACGTAACGTGGCTCACCTTTTTTCTTTGGCCTCAATAAGGGCTACACTATAAAAGCAAAACTCTAGCCATAATAATTAAAAACAAGAAGATTTTTTTGCTATCCTTTTTATGACCCCGCCATGACAATGGCCGGGGCATTAAGTGTTACCCATGTCCGTCCCTCCGTACGTACGTACGTCTGTCCAAACGACGTCCGCTCTCTAAGTCGAATACTTTTGATCAGAATTTTATGAAACTTGGTCACATTGTTTAGCACCATGATGTCTTCTTCATGGGTCCATATCGGACCATGTTTCAGTAGTTATGGCCCTTTGTTTATGAAAAATTACCATTTGAAACAATGTCCGCTCTCTAAGTCGAATATTTTTTATCAGAATTTCATGAAACTTTGTCACATTGTTTTGTACCATAGTGTCTTCTTCAGGTTCGATAATGTTCCATATCGCACCATGCTTTCAGTAGTTATGGCCCTTTGCTCATGAAAATTCACCATATGAAACTATGTCCGCTCTCTAAGTCGAATACTTTTGATCAGAATTTTATGAAACTTGATCATATTGTTTAGTATCATGATGTCTTCTTCAAGTTCGATAATGGTCTATATCGCACCATTCTGTCGGCAGTTATGGTCATTTGTTTATGAAAATTCACCATTTGAAACGATGTCTGCTCTCTGAGTCGAATATTTTTATCAGAATTTAATGAAACTAACTTGGTCACATTGTTCAGTATCATGATGTCTTCTTCAAGTTTGATAATGGTCCATATCGCAACATGTTTTCTGTAGTTATGGCCCTTTGCTTATGAAAATTCACCATTTGAAACGATCGCATTGTTTAGTATCATGATGTCTTCTTCACGTTCAATAATGGTCTATATCGCACCATTCTGTCGGCAGTTATGGCCATTTGTTTATGAAAATTCACCATTTGAAACGATGTCCGCTCTCTAAGTCGAATAGTTTTCTATGAAACTTGGTCACATTATTGAGTACAATAATGTCTTCAAGTTTCAGAATGGCCCATATCGCATCATGCCTTCCGGGAGTTATTGCCCTTTGTTAATGACAATTCCCTATTTATGCGGCTTTAGCAATAGCGGGGGCATCAGTGTCCCAAGGACACATTTCTATTTTGGAGTTATGCTAATCATATCCTTCAGTAGGACAGACTATCTCAGATGTTTAGTTGGATGAAGTTTAGTTGTGGATCAAGGCCCAGTATGCATGTAAAAGCAGGCGACTTTCGGCCCACCAGCGAATCGCCATAACAATGGCGGTTTGCTGGCGGACCGATAATGGCCCGCACTTGTATGATGGCTGTGTAGATGATGCTACCTACCGAAGTAAGAAAGGCAGCAAAGATCAGGAATCGATACAATCAAGTGCCACACCTGAACCAGGATACCACATGGGAAAGTGACAAAAACATAATTAAAAATCACAGACAAGAGCCAAGAGGCCAGCCCTTTCCCAGCAGGTGACCACAAGGCAGCAATGAACAGACGCGAATGTATGACAAACACAAGACATAAATAACACAAATGATCCACAAAGAAACCGCCTTGGAACGGTCAGTAAAGATAGTTTACTGGAGGGCTTAAACCGGTTTAACGGCGCCAACCTGACCCTTAGTTTAGATATAGATCAGACCACATAAATTTTTGGTTTGCATGAAAGACCCCTAACTTATCCATGCACCATCTTCTAAAACATATAAATCAAGATATAAAAAGGAGAAAAGGCAAAAATAAGGACTCAACAGTACACAAAACTGAATACTGGAGCATAAAAAATCCTGCAGGAAAACCCCGGTGGGCCTGACAACAGCCAAGGCATCAGACCCCTACCATCTCATCAATGGATTAAGAGAAGGATTTGCGAAGTTTATGATACCAATAGCCTTGTTTAAGTCTGTAAATTCAAAAAAAATCGCGATAATTTTACTTTCGCGAATAACGTAAAAAGATATGTATGCGATGTTAAAAACTGGCGACTGGAGCATGATTTCCTGCATCAGTAAACGACATTATTAGACGAATGGCTGAGAATGAGTTTGACCCCCCCCCCCACCTAGGGAATTTTGCAGATATATCCTATCTTGTAGAAAATTGAAAGCCGAGTCTTTTAAGAAATGTTTGCACTCTATGCATTGGGGTGTTAGTCTGTAAGAGCCTGTAACATGCGTTACTATATCAAATTAAGAAAAAGTAAATTGAAAGTTACAAATTAAAGACATTAAAATATTTATTTTTAAAAATCATTCATATAGTCTGCATACTGGATATCTTATCTACGTAAGACAGCCATTTGAACAAAATTGCGGTTTCCTAAGGTGTCATATGTGTTACATAAATCAGATAACCAATAAAAATTTGCAAGTGTGGCTAACATCATTTACATTCACAATCTCTTTGTGTGTTTTGCAAAATGTTTTTAACCATGTCTGACTAGCTTATGCAATTGGCTAACAGAAAAGTTAAAGTTGTTTCCCTATCTTAAATATTTTTTTCTGGAATAAGCAATTAAACAACCCTACCCAGTTTTAAGGTGAAAAGTTAGGTATTAAAACAAAAGTAAAAATAATTAAAAAATATTTGCAATTGATGAATAAGTTTCATTGTTTGGGATTTATTTGCTAATATGAAAAGACTTATAAATCTGCAAGTTGTTTTCAAAGTTTTTAATATCAGGACTGTAACATATGTAACCTGATGTAATAAATGGTCAGGCTCATTGTCTTTACGAAAGATATGCGTAAAAATGTTTTAATCTCCTCGAGGGAATTTTGCAGACATATTTCTTATTAAAGTACAACTCAAGCTGCATTGAATAAGGGATGTTTGCACTCTCTAAATTGGGGCGTTAGTCTGAAACAGCATGTTACATGCGTTACTATATCAAATAAAGGAAATATAGTTTGAAAGTTTGAGCTAAAACTGTGAAAAAAAACTCGCAGCTGCTGGATATCTTACATTGTTTAGGGATTTTAAGCTGGCTTGTATGATAAAAACTTATAGATCTGCTAGTTGTCACCAAGTTTTAAGGATCAGAGAGCGTTACATGTGTTAGCGTGATATGTAAAATCATCAAACGGTATTTCGACATCAAGCTGTGTAAGGGCCTGCTCCATCCTAATCCCATTTGTAACCATTCAAGGTACATTTAATAAGAAATGTTTGCACTCTGTAAGTCGGGGCGTTAGCCTGTAACAGCTTGTTACATATGTTACTATTTCAATTTGAGAATAAGAAATTTGAATGTTTGAGCTACATAAAGACGACATTAAAATTATCTAATAAATTGACATTCTTATAGTCTGCATACTGGATGTCTTTACTAGATAGGGAAGCTGTTTAACATTAATACGACTAACTGTGGTGTTATGTGCGTTACATGAACCTAATTATTATTTAAAAGCCATAATTGTGGCTATCGATGGACTGGAAAGGTTCCATGGCAAATGATGCAAAAAAGCAGCCTATCAAATTTCTGTTTGACCAATGTCAGAAATCATAATGTATTCTAAGAGGTATGCGGTGGAGACATAGCTTTTGCAAAATCAGAGCAATGTTATCATTTGACTAGCACGGATGCAGAGGCAGTTGCAGTAAGATTGCTCTTGCCATTGCACAGAAAGAGACATATACCAGAGTCATACTCAATTGTATGCATATATGTAAAATTGCATTAAACCCATATTTAATCAAGTGTTTGGTTCCATGACACTAAAATGCTGTTTCTGCTTTTGAAGAATGCTAAGGATTCAAGTTGTAGCTGAGTCAATTTGTTTGACACTGGCACTGGCCACACATACAAATAAAATTAAGTCTTTTGATGGCAAAAGAGGAGGATCACACGAAATGCTTATAAGTGATGTTTGTCACAATTACCAATTTTAAAAAGTAATCTTAATTAATGTAACATATTTAACACAAAAGGAAACTGTATATTTGTTAAAAACACTTTCTTATGTATTAAAGGTATTCAGCATGCAAACTGCATGAATAATTCAAATAAATAGATAGTTTTATGTCTTCTTTCTGTTTCTCAGACTTCCAATTCATTTATTTTTAAATTGATAAAGTAACATACGTAACATATCAATACAGGCTAAACCCCTGGTTTATAGAGTGCAAACATCTCTTATTTGATGCAGCTTGAATTGGTCTTTAAGGTAGGATATGTCTGCACAATTCCCAAAGGGGGGGGGGGGGTTGGAACAGGATTGTACTCAGTTTGCAGTCCTTATACTATGCCATGATTCTACTGGTTGTGATGAAATGGGTGATTATTTTGCAATAGAAGCAGACACAACGATAGACATTGTGAAGGTGACTTGAATAAAGATTGTTTTTGAATAATTATATACAATAGGAATATTTATTAAATTGTGTCAATTAAATGAAAACTATTATTTTCTATCTATATGTCTATATATTTTAATATTATATGCATTTGGAAATATGTGATAAAAAAGACTAAAGATAACATCTGTAACACAATTCCATGGGCTTGTTATCAGTAATTACTATAATTACTAAGACTAAGGCACCAGAGGCTAAATATTAATAGGAAAACATGTGAAAAATAGTATTTTTTCTGAAATATCATCTCTAACTTCCAAGACGATTTCCTTGCTCATTCATTATGCAATGTAACATACGTTACATAATGTAACATACGTTACATATTTTAACAAGTGCTCTGAGACTGATGTCAAAATTGCAAATGTATGATTCTTTATTGCATTAGCAAGACAGTGCCAAAAATGTAAGAATAATATCAAATATTGTCAAATATTTTCATATATTTTTATTCAATAATAGTTACCAAAATTTGATACTTGGGGGTAGGGTTGTTAAATAGCTCATATAAAACGATGTATTTGAGATAGAAAAGCAAACATTGTTTTTCTATTAGTCGAATGAGTATTTTAGTAAACTAAGATTAAAAACACTTGTAAAAATGCACAAATCGCCAGTAAAATTAAATAATGTTAGTCACAATTTCAACTTTCAAAGGAAAATTTAATCTATGTAACGCATATAACAGCATTGAAGGCTGTAATTTTGTTTGTAATTTTGTTTGAATTGCTGCTTTTATGTTGCTTAGGCATCCAGCTTGCAAACTACATAAGAAATTTGAATAATTAGGTGGTTTAATGTCTACTTTCTGTAGCTCAAACTTTCATTGATGTTTCCTTAGTTTGGTACAGTTACATATGTAACAGGCTGTCAGAGACTAACGCCTAGGAGCACAGAGTGCAAACATCTCTTAAAAGATGCGGCTTTAAATTGTCTTTAAGATAGGATATGTCTGCAAAATTCCCTAGGGGGGGGGGGGGAGCAGGACCTTTTTAGCTCGAAGTCTATATTGATTGCCCCATTTTGTGAGAGTTTTATTTTCATCCGCGAAGTTTCGCGAAAATTAAACCCTCGCGAAAATTTCTGAATTTACAGTTTTGAAGCATTGTGCTTGTAATAATCGTTTTAGACTAGATATTAGTCTATGGAAATCATGTGACATCACGACACTCTCGGTAGTTCACCCAGGTACCACATAGGCAAAATTATTTTCAAACCAGGCCTGGCGTTTTTTTGACAAAAACAATTGTTTTAAGTGTTCATATATACATGTACCTAATGGAATAAAGAGGCTCTGTTCCTGACGGCAATGTTTTCCAAAAGATCAGAACAGTTTGAACTTTGTTGGTATATGGCCCTCAAAAGACTATTGGTGTGATTTTTACAAACTATGTTAGAAGTGCTTGATAAGTAGATTTTAAGGTTATGTCCCCATGTTCAACGACCATAATGTTTAACGGATCATAAGAATTTCAACAATCATGGTAGATTTTCATTCTAGATACAAGTAGGTCCGTTTGTGCTAAATTGTTTTCAAATTGGACCAATGGATCTTAACCATATATGTTTTAATTATATGGTACATGAATAGATGTTGTTTAAAATATTTGCTATCTACAGCACTGGTGGCCATCTTGTTCGGCGGAGTGTAACCATTTGGACAATTTTGGTAGAGGGCATTAGGAAGAACACTTGAGTGGAATTATATTAAATGAGCCAGTTGTTTAGGAGGAGATGTCGTTTAAAATATTACTTATCTAAGCTCTGGTGGTCGTCTTGTTTGGCGGAGCAAAATCATTTAAGCAAATTTGGTACAGGGCCTTAGGAAGACCATTTGTTTGGAATTATTTAAAATGTGTGTCAGTTGTTTAGGAGGAGATGTCGTTAAAAGAAAATGTTTACGGACGACCCAGGACGGACGCCAGACAGAGACCGGCCACAATTGCTCAATCTAATGAGATAAAAACAAATCCCATGTGGGCCATATCCCTGGCGGATCAGAAGATTGAATAATCTTGGTAGAGGGTCAGCAAGAGATCACTTGTATCAGAATAATATTATCAAATCGAACATTGCGGTTTTGACAAGAAGAATTTTTCAAAAAAATTCCTTTTTACATTATAGTACTGCTGGCCGTTTTCTGTAGATCTAAATACCTTTAACAAAGTTAGACTTTTGAGAATTTGAAAAAAAGGTAGAACCATCTCATTGCGCAGTATATATTCATAGCAATTTTCTTTACACATTCCAGTTTAACTTTGAATATGCCATTCCATTTTTAAATTTGTGTCATGAATTATATTTTAGCTCACCTGAGCTTGAACTTAGTATGTAGACACTGAAACATTGGCAGTACTTCATAATTGACAGACATTAGATATGATCTGAGAGAAACCCAATATAGTCTTAAAGATGTTAAAGAATCGGCATTTATATTTTGTAATAAACATCCTCTACATATGAGCCAGGACTCACGTAGGAGATCATGAAATTTCAAATGTAAGCATTAAACCCAAGATGAGTCGACAAAAGCCTAGATCGGTACCAAGCAGACTGGAACAAATTCAGATCTTATACGGCCTCGAAATCCTCCGAAATTTTGTGTCGCTTCCAAGAGAGTACAGTTGAGGAAATCTGGAATGCTTTGAAAACAGCTCTTGACTCTGGAGTTAAGCAGTTTGTCTAGTTTAGTTTATACATATTTTATCGCCACAAATTACAGCAATGGGGTTGGGTCACAAGTTCTCGCAACATTAGTTACGACCCTCCCCCTACATATACAGATCAATCAAAGCATGTAAACATTGCTACAAAACATATTGTCAACTATACAAAATCATAAAGAATAAATAGATATAAAAATAAATAAATAATTATAAATAAATAAATAAACATATAAATAACTGTCTTTAAGTGCGTTTTGAGTGTAGGTTAGCATCATTCAGATTCTTAAAGGCAAAAAATATGTCTGCCAATCCTAGTGGATCGACATCCATACCGCTTGTCTTTAATTATCTGATATGTGTCTGATGTATTTTTTTCCACACTCGTTAAAATTTATTACAATGATCGAATACTCCATGTCAATGTTCATCCAGTTGTTGGGTCCACCAGTTCAAAGGAGCAGGCCTGCTCTACCGACATAGGGAAAATTGTGAATAGCAGAAAGTGAGATAAATATATTTAAATTTCCAAGTCAAAAAGAAAAATATATTTATGTATTGTCAAAACGTTTGGTGCTCTTTATATAATCATGTACTGCTCTAAATAATGTTGAATTAAGTGTATTGTCAACTATTTCATTTCCGTATAACAATAATTGTGTGGTAAGTGGTTGAAAGTCTCTTGCAGCTTAGAAAAAATAGATGACGCTCGTCTCTGTAATTGTTGCAATGAAAGAAGTAGTGTTCGCTATCCTCTATTTCATTGCACCAATTACAGAGAGGATTGTCACAAAGATGCTTGATAAATAAATCATTATTCAGATTGCTACAATTGTTTCTTATTCGAGCATGTATTACTGATAGATATCGATTTCCTGAAGTGAAGTAGTTAGGTACTTGTAATTTAGGAAAAGTAGTAATTTGCAGGTTGTTCTTAAAGGAAGATATTGTTGGCTGATTTTTGAGGCCTTCGTCAAGAGTATTCCACATTCTGATGGCTGATGAGATACATGATCTTAGTGATAAATTAGTCCGAGTAAATGGTGTAGAGAAGTTGTTGTTGTTTCTGAGGGGATACCCCGAAATTTCACTTACTAATGGGGGAAATAAATCAGTAATATATGATGGAACAAGTCCATTATTTACTTTATACATAAAATGCAGTTTTTATTGGTGTCTCCTTACTGATAGATTGGTCCATCCACAATCGTTATATAATTTGACTAACGATACCAATCTGGTTAGTCCAGTAACAATACGAGCTGCTTCATTTTGTATCTTTTGTAGAGTGTTCGAGTCTTGTTGTGTGCAGCCATCCCAAACTAATGATGCATACTCTATGATGGGTAATAAATGGTATAAATAAATTTGATTTAATGCATTTCTGCTCAGAGTGTATTTGAGTTTGCGCATTATGCCTAATATTTTCGACGCTGTATTTGCAATCTGTTCAATATGTGTGTGACACTGGCCGTTTAGGCTGAAAGTTATGCCCAGATGTTTGTGATCTTCGACAAATTTTATTAGAGTGTTATCAAATATCAATTGAGGAAAAGCTTCAAAATATTTAAGAGTAAATAGAACTGCTTCAGTTTTAAGAGGGTTAAATTTGACTAACCATTGTATGGCCAAATTGGAAAGCATAATGAGATCTTGGTTTATAATACCTGCTATGTCTGAAAGACGTGCTGCAGCATAGAATAAAGAACTGTCGTCAGCGAATAATCATGTTAAACTTAGCAGCTGCTTTGCAATATCATTGATATATACTAGAAATAACAGGGGTCCAAGTACTGATCCCTCTCCTGCAAGGATGGACTTTAAAGTCGAAGCACAGGACTTGAGGGTAACTTTTTGTTTTCTATTAGTTAGATAGCTATTTAACCACTGGAGCAACTTACCATCAATACCATTTTGCCTTAACTTAAATAGCAGACCTCGATGCCAGACTCTATCGAAAGCCATAGACACATCACAGAAAACTATACAGGAAAACAGGTTATTGTCAAAAGCTTGGCAAATATTATGGTATATATCAATCAGTTGGAAAACTGTAGAATGGTATGGAAGAAATCCTGACTGGTATTTATATAACAAGTTGTTATCAATTAAAAATTGTACAAATTCTTGAAAACAATTCTTTCTTGTAGTTTACTAAGACAGCTTAAGAGTGCTACAGGTCGATAATTTGAAGGAAGAGATTTATCACCTTTTTTAAAAATCGGTATAACATTGGCTATTTTCCATGTCTCAGGAAAGATACCTTCATTAAATGATCTGTTCATAAGAAGAGAAAGGGGTTTTTAGATAGATTTAGAGACTTCTTTAAGCATCCTATGACTAATTCCGTCGTCGCCACTTGCCTTGTTTATATTCAAAACATTTATTAGATTTTCAATCTCATTTTCAGTGCAGTTTACTGTTGAGAGTGAATTGTTTGTAAGTTTTTCAAAAGGAGGTAGTACAGTGTTTTCATCATTAACAGTAGAAATAGAGACAAAGTAATCGTTTAGACAGTCTGCTTTTTCTTCATCAGTGAATGCCCATTGTGTTTCGCCCGAAGGAAGGGTAGAAGAGAGAGGAGGGATAGCTGAAGATGAACTGTTGGTTTTGACAAAATGTCTAATAACTTTCCAAAATTTCCTTTTGTCATTATTTTCGAAATCCGTAATAATTAATTCTAAGTTGTTATAGAAAGATTCTTTGGCATGTTTTCTTTGATTGTTTACCTTATTACGAAGACGTTTATATTTAATTCAGTCTGTTATATTACCTGTTTTAACTGCTTTCTTTTTTTTTGCCTATCTCTTTTCCGTGTATTTCGTCGAATCTCAGAGTCAAACCATGGTTTGTCATCTTCTCGGACAAGGACAGTTTTACTAGGTATGCACACTTTTACAAATTCAATAAAAAATATTATTAAAAAGAGTACTTGCGTCATTTACAGAGCCCTTATTCAAACATGTCCAGTCAAATTGGAGTATTTTGTTATTGAGCAATTCAAAGTTTGCATTTTTATATAACCAGACTTTACGAGTGAATGATCTATGCAGAGGGTATTGAAACGGAAGATAAAGATATGTAGCACTATGATCACTAATTTCAGGTGGAATTTCTAGGATGCCTTGATGTAGAAAAGACATGTCGTTGTGAATTATGATGGGATCTAGCAGAGCATGTTGTCTTGTGGGTTCAGAAATAACATTATTAAGAGAGTTTTGGATCAGTATATCTTTCAAGTTGTGTACGTTAGGGTTCAAAAGGTCTTCATTCATGTCCCCCACAATAACTACATTATTTGTAATATCTAAAGCCTTTTCGATATTTTTATTTAAAGAATCAAAGAAATTCGCATCAGATGTATGGGGACTGTAAAACGTTCCTATTAAGTAGACTTGCCTATGTACCTTAATTTCTGCCCATATGGATTCATTCCAATAGCCCTCTAGATCAAGTCTGCGTTTGTGGACCAGCTCATGCGACAAATAAACCAATAACCCCCCTCCGTGATTTGATCTATCCTTTCGGTACGGAGCATCAAATTTATCAGTTAAGATTAGAGAGTCTGATAAAATATTAACATCAAGGTGAGTTTCCGTGAAACATAAAATATCAAAGTCTAAAAAATATTCAGTTATGAAGTCAAGTTTGTTTCATATACTTCTGATGTTACTATGAATAAGTGAGAGTGAATGTTCGGTTGTGTTTGGACCCGGATTCTTCTCTACGTCCCCTGCTTCTAAAATAAGAAGGAGCAGTACAAGCTTAAAGTCCAAGTTGTTTACGAGATCCTTTAAAGACAAAGACAGCAATCTCGCCGCATAATTGAATCCACTTAGAATAAAAACAAAGTACTGAAAAGTAAAGTACCATGGAAAAGTAACCTTCACCCTCTGTCTGCAGACGCAAACCCTGCTGTCAAACAGACCGATACTGACACGCCACTGATCTACCCCATTACCCATTTAGGATTAATACCCGTGTTGTAATATCGAGTTGGCGTATCAGCAGCCAGTCTGAATTCCAGCCCCTCTCACGACCTGATGCACCCATTAATTGAAACAGACATACGGAGTATTCGATATACAAAATAAAGATAATAACTAAGATGTACAAATATAATAAAAATGTACAAAACATGATCTCAAAAAACATATGCATTCTTACTCACATATATGCATGTGGTTGTGCTTGGACGTGAATTGAGTTTTTATGAAAAATAATATATTTTCCCGTTAGCTTGGCGCTCATAGGTAAACGCCGATCTCCGGCGGATACCGGATTGGACGAAACCATCTCGTAACACTCGGGTGGAATAACGGTCGTATCTTTACATATTTCAATTCAATGTGAATAGCACGAGGTTTAGATCATCATCAATAACAAACCACCACGTGCTACTAATACTCCAGCCGCCCGAGATTGGAATTTACCCTTTGTGCGCCCTAAGTTTAATCGTGCATTCAATGTGTATTAAATACTTACAAATCTATGAGGGTCTGGATGGGGGGGGGGTCTGGTATTCACTATTCATTAAAAATTTAGCCCATTATTCATCTCATTAAAATTTTGGGTTATTCATTAAAATAAGACCAATTATTCATTAACAGTAAAAAAGGTGGCAAAAAGAAATCTGATTATTCACTATTCATTAATTGTTTCTTCAATTCATTAAAAAAATAAGAATATTCATTATTTTTTAAGCCCTCAATATTCACTATTAATTTTTTTTTTTGCTCATTATTTACTATTCATTATAAAAAAGGGCCATTATTCACTAATCATTATACCCCATCTAGAAGCAGTTTGTCCCAAATAAGAAATTACACAGGAAATTCGTCGACTCATGCGTAAGCGTGATAAACTGTTTCAAAAACAAAAGTCCGGTTTGGGTTAGGATAGGTGTCACTTCAAAAGGGCCAAACATCTAGTGCAGCTAAAAATAAAAAAAAATTATGAAAATTATTTGGCAGACATACTTGGGGTGGGTTCTGGTGATGAGAATGAAGGTTCTAGGTTTTCTCCTAAAAACTTTTTAGCCTGATCAAAAGCAGTAGGCAGGATAATCGGGGCATATCCACCTTAAAGGACTCAGAAAACATCTTTATCGTATAAACGTAAAAAGGGCAAATCTCCTTAATTCCCAATTTCACACTTAGCCCCACTTAAGTTAGGTCAATTGTGCACCAAGAAGATACACAATTTCTTTCAAGAAAATATTCCTTAAAAAATAAACCCGCTATGTTCCACTATTCCGGAAATCAAAATTGACCTTAACGGTGTGTTAAAATTATTATCAAATCTGAAACCTGACATGGCTGCTAGGCCTGATTCCATCAAACCAGATGTCTTGAAACAGTTGAAGATATAGATTGCTCCTGTTATATGCCTCTTGTTTGAGAAAATACTGCAAACCGGACAACTCCCCTCTGACTGGAAAAAGTCACAAGTCTGTCCCTTATTCAAAAAAGGCGACAAAACAGAACCTTCTAACTATAGGCCCGTTTCTTAAATATGTATTTTATGTAAAGTTATGGAGCACATAATTGCTTCCAACCTTTCTACACACCTAAACAAGCATAACATCCTCTAAGAACTTCAACATGGGTTTCGCGAAAAACGCTCATGCGAGACCCAATTGATTCAACTAGTAAAAGACTTAGGAAGGCAGCTATCCTTGGGAAAGCAAACCGATTTAATACTTTTGGATTTTAGCAAAGCCTTCGACAAAGTAAATCATCTAAAACTATTATATAAACTTTCTTGATTTGGTGTAAAAGGAAACACTTTAAATTGGATTCAGTCATTCCTGATAGGTCGCACTCAAACTGTTGTACTGGATAGGGAGTCATCTGAGGAGGTCAAAGTGACCTCTGGTGTACCTCAGGACTCAGTACTGGGTCCGCTCCTCTATCTATTGTACATCAATGACCTAGTACATGTACCTGAAAACATTCAGTCCCAGGTCAGGTCATTTGCTGATGATACTGCTGTATACCTGACAGTCACCAACATGCAAGATAGTCAGGTACGAGGGGCATTTGGAAAGTTCTTAGCATGGTCTTTTATCTCAAAAACCGATTTACAAAACCTATAATGTTTGGTATCATTTTAAAGAGCCATCTTTTCTCTTTATTATGGCACAAATTTCATGAGGATATTATAATGCAGACACGATCAATTTTATTGTGAATACATGTACTGTTTGTATACTGGAAAGCGCAAAATTTCAGTGGAAAATATAACATTTTACCTTTTGAAAAGTGTGCAGAACATTAACAATAGTTCATGAAATTAGATAATTTTGCACCATTTGGTAGGCCACAATCTGGTACAGTTATTTTACAATTGATAACCGAGTTAGATGTTTCTAATAACTAAATAGCGGAACAGCAAGACCAAAGCCGTCTAGAAAGCAAAGCAATGCGCTAATTTTTTCAACTAAAAACCACATGTCACAATGCACATTTTTTGAAAATATTTTACCGACAGTAGTTTAAAAATGCCATGCGTTGGTATTTTTGTCAAGCACACCTTATGTTCTTTGTATTGAAACCAGAATAAATTTTGTAAACCAGAACAAAGGGAAGATAACTCTTATAATCTTCCCATGGGGTAGAGTAAGTTTAGCGATGAGTTGACGTTCTGGTTCATTTCAATTGAAAACGGTGGAAAACAAAAAAATTAAAAATACCTTGAAAGTAGAAATCAATAAATTTTGGTTAACGCGATACCATGAAAATTTCTTATGCCATCGACAAAATGTGAGGGGTTAAGTTACCCCACCCACTTCTTGAAAAGTATGGGTAGTGTTATTAGGAATAACTTTCTTGAATACAGAACAACACAAGCCACATTTTTTTGCGCGACGAAATGATCTTTATGCATTGTTTGCTACAAATAAAGCAAAAACATACTCAATAGGCGTCTTTCGTGCTCCTGTAGTGACATAATTTATAGTAAAAGTTTAAAGAAAAATCGAAAAAAATCCCATTTTTGAAAGTTTATCATTTCTCAATTAGTCAACATTTTCCGAATGTAAAGGTAGTAGTCGTGCAAGCAGTGATCGCATGATATATTTTAATAAAGAAATAGTAGGCTTCAAATCGTTAATTTGTCAAATCATGATCGCTAATAAGGTCCCCAATTTTCCTTCGTTTTTTTCCAAGTATTTTGCTTAAAATTTCCGCCAGTATATAAACCCCTACTCATTTTGAGCATGTGCTGCACGTGCACACTGAGTCCTTTTTTGACAAAAATTAAACCATCAAGTAGCCGTTGAGTTCTAGTTTCCAAAAATGTATAACTTAATAGCATTTTATCAACGCATTGTGGAGTTATGATGCCATGCTAAGAACTTTCCAAATGACCCTACTTAAGTCCGACTTGGAGTTTCTTTAGCTTTGGGAGAGAACCTGGGATATGGAGTTTAACCCAGGCAAATGCCAGGTAATCCATATTACCCGCTCAAAAAGCCCGGTTAAGCCCAGATACTTCATGCATAACCAGGAACTAGAATCTGTGGACGCAGCGAAGTATCTTGGTGTGACCATCAGCAAGGACCTGAGCTGGAACACCCACATAAACAATATTACCAGTAACGCTAACAAAACACTAGGTTTTGTCAAAAGAAATGTAGTCACCTAAAATTAAGATATCAAAACCATGGCATACAACACCCTTGTCCGTCCAAAGGTTGAATATGCATCAGTCGTCTGGAGCCCTTACACCAAAGACAACATAAACAAAATTGAAAAGTCCAAAGAAGGGCAGCCAGATGGGTCTCGAATGACTACTCTTCATATAGTAGCGTAACAGATATGCTGAGCAACCTTGGATGGCGATCCCTAGACAACAGACGTACCGACACGCGCCTCGCTATCTTTTATTAAATCGTTTACGGCCTAGTTGCCATACCACTTCCGTCATATTTTGAGCATCCTGAAGTATACACTCGCCACATTCACTCTCTTTCTCACAGACAGATTCACACACCTGTCTGTTACTATAAATACTCATTTTTTCCGATATCCATTGTTCTTTGGAACAGGCTACAAGCTGATCTCGCCCTGGTTCCTGATCTTGACTCCTTTAACTCAGGAGTCAGCGAGATCAATCATACACACCCTTAAATGCATACTGTTTTTAATCTGCTTTTAACTCCATCTTATTAACACCTAACACTATCATCTTTATTTTCATCTCACTATCATTCTTTTATCTTAACCTCTTGTTTTTAATCTTTCTTACTAACACACCATGCGCATGTAAACATCCCAATATTACTCGGAAGAGGGTTCGGGATTATAAAAGGATGCCCGGGGCCCTCTTGTTGTTTTAGCTAAGTAAATGATAAGTCAAAACATCCCCGAATTAGTCTGAACGTCTCCATCTATCTATTTTAGTTAATGCATCCCATTCACAAGACTGGAGATACTACGTTGTGCCCTTGAGCAATACCTTTTATCCCCTGCTTAGTGCCGGTTCAACCAAGGAATACAAGAAACGTCCCAACATGTCATGCGCGGATCCAGAGGGGGCGGGGGTCCGGACCCCATTTGAAAAATAACAAAATAAAGGGTTTCTAAGCAATACTGGTCCAGATACCCTGAAAAATCAAAAGCCTACCAAGCCAGCATTCGATGTTGGGCCATTATCGGCACGCCGGCGAAACGCCAAATGGCGTTTCGCTGGCGTGCCGATGATGGCCCGTTTAAAGTGTTATTTGGATCCTCTGCCCCCAATTAACTAAATACGTTGTCAAAGTGGGACCCCCTCTGACAAAACTTTCTCGGTCCAGGCATGCATGCGCTGAAATAAAGCATTAACACAAACAAACAAACATCCCCAACTTATTACTGGTGAGAATCGGTAGAAATCAGATCATTTTCTTAAAGAATCATGTTGATTCTTCAAAGCAAAGAATATGACACATATATAGATAGCAGTTACATCGAAAGTCACAGGTTAAATACATTGATGTGGAGATTATAATAAAAGGGGATCTAATAATACTACTGCATGCACATAACATTAAATATGCATTGATTTTTCATTAAAACACCATTAAAGTGACTAAAACCATTAATAATTGCCATTAAGTTTTGGTGAACTATTATTTTTTGATGGGATTATGCTATACCATGAAGCTAGCATGATATAAAAGGGTGAATACTATTAAAAGAACCCTAAATTCTACTCCAACTGATTTCTTAACTTTATATGCCATTAAAACCTGACAATTATTGTGAAGATCTTTTTAATGCCATATTAATAGGAATTAATGGTATTTATTAATGGCAATTAAAGTAACAATCATAAATTTTAAGCCCCATTAATGAACAATAAAACGTCTGAATGACCTTGAATGTAATGGCGCAGTTAATTTAATGGTAGTTAATTTAAGAGGTATAGAGTAGTTTTTTTATCAATAGTTATGCATATGTAGTAGTTTAATGATAGTTAACTCAACAAGTTTAATTTTTATGACATTGAATTTAATGGGACAAATGGTTTAAAAGATAGACAATTCAACAGTATTTTAATGACAATAAACTTAATGCAGCGGGGCCATTAAAATGCAGTTAAGCCAAATCGCCATTATTGTTTTCATACATAAAAATAGTTCCTTGAAAGAATTTAGAAAAAAGAAAGAAACAGCAAACATTAAATTAGACGTGCAATAGTTTGTTTTCATTATCTAAGTCAAATTATTTACCTAAATAAATAATTTTGGCTCATTTTGCATAATTTTGCTTTCTTGGGAAACAAAGTATTCATACACAAAGTTTCAAAATGATAGTTCAAAACATTTCATCGTGACAATCAGTTTATGTTTATTTCCAGGGTTTTGACATTTACACTTGTGAGAAGATCATTTGCAGGCTTAGTGAAGAATCTGTCTACAGTTTACAGTCTGATTTATCCATATATGTCTAAATTAATAACTTCAAGACATTTTTGACGACAAGTTTCTGAACAGAGCTAATATTCAGACAAAAGCGAAATGTACAATAAATAACGCACTATTCTTCAAATAACTCAAAACATTCAAGGTTCTCAGCAATATGCACTATACTATAAGAGCCCTTCTATAAGTCTTGGACTACAAGGGAACACTGTAATTAAATCTATTAATCAATGGGACATGATAAAGGGAAAAAGTAACCAGTTTCCTGATTAATTAATGACACCATTATAGCATAACCATAAAATGAACCCATTAAAATAAGTCCAATTAAGTAAATTGTAATTATTTGCTCTCAATTTCATGGCATATCAAAAGCACTGACCATTAAATTGAGAATACTATTAAAAATTAATGCGAGCAGACGACATTAAAAGTCATTAAATTTTCTTAATGTATAGCATGTTAATGACTCCCATTAAATTTAATGTAATATAAATGGGACTTTAATTTTCCTTAATACCTCATTTATCTTCATTTCAACAGGAACTAAATTGTGATGAAAATCCCTTTCAATTTTCCCCGTTAAAAATTAAATGTATTTTAATGATTTTCACAAATACAGGGCATTGTTAATATAAGGGTATTTTAATGTAATTTTAATTACCATTCTTGCATGGGAATTCGTTACGCGAAGCTGTTTGAAGCCGCACAATCCATGTTCAAATCATGAGATTCACGTGCTGTTTGAACGTGGCTTTTACTTGAAAAAGCCTAAACTGGGCCCTGATTTGCGTGCATGACGTTACACTGGAAAGCGTAGCGGCCGTGACTGATCGTTTCGCCGATGCTTTCGTTCGCGAAAACGTTGCACGCGTATAATTGACGTTGTAGCGACGTAATGACGTTCGAAAGTTTGACGCTGACGCCATTTTGTTTTGAGAAATCGAGTGTAAGAAAAGGAATATTTAATATTTAAGCGACGTTTTCAGCGCGGTTTATGCTGAAATCAGGTGAAATATGCAAGAATAACGATTACACATGTTTGTTTCACTGCATTAACACTTGTAGGTAGTAGCTTTTTAGATATGCTTTGAAGCAATGTGCTCTTCCATCCGTTAATATAGCCTTAAGTATGTTCCCGCTAAAAGTGCTGATAAGAGGAAAAATCTCCCTGCATCAAGATAACGACTTTTGGGGAGTCATTATAAGCAGAAGCAGGTCAAATGACTGATTACTGGAGAGCCTGATAGTGAAAGCTTATGAGCATGCATATTAACATTTTAGTGAATAAAAACGAAGTATCCCGGGTGCTGTGATCAAATCCTTTAGTTGAGACAATATCACATCAGCAGCTCCATATTTTAATGTCAGAGATAAAAATGGAAGAAAAATCTTCTTTTGGTTTCCGAATTTTCGTCCATTTTAGCCGCTACGTGTCAATTTTTTAAATACTGACTTAAAAGAATGTGACATGCTCAGACATTGAGTTTTGTCACAGTCAAGAATATCCGATTGCATATTGAGGGCGGTGGATTCCAGGGCCATTGTGTTTATTTTTTTCTCAAATCAGGCTAGTTGGTTTCGACAATAATATCTTTTGGGTGCAGTCAGAATTATGCAGAGAATTTGTCGACAAGATATCCCCTGTGGTTTTAGGAAATGCCATTTGAATCAATAGTTAACGTATGAACGGATGCGGGACGCCGAACGATGGCTTAGCTCAATAAAACAGTGAACATGATCAGGAAATGCTAAAATAACAGACTAGACCACAGACAAACCAGTATAAGTCCGAACACGCACGCACGCACGCATGCACACACACATAAACGTAAAACGTACTTGAAAGCTACTTCAGCATAGTAAAAGCCAGGGCTAATACGAGAAAATCGGGAATCAACAGATCCTTTAGAAATAGAGAATACACAATAGACTCAGTTTATTCATGAGAATAAATGGAAAGTGCACAAAGCTCAAGCCAACTAGCCACAGCTGAAGCGTTATTCTACTTTCTACCAGATCCCAAGATTCATCAATGACCATATAGTCAGGGACCTTAGGGACAAAAAATAGGTCCCGTGCGATTTGCGTGCCGATTTATGGTGACCTATATCAAAACCTTCAATGGAGTCTTACCTTTGATTTAAAGGTGGTCACCCATCTCAAATCCGCGTCTGAGGCTAGTTACGGCGTCATAAATATGGCGACCATAATGAGAAACTGCTCGTTAATAAAAGCTATGGTTTGTGTTGGTATGGTCATATTTATCCAACACGAACGCTTTTTTAACATAATATCAATTATTTTAGTCACATGATGGTTACATCAATGCTTTACCTGACTTTGACAATGAATTATTTCTCGATAACAATATTTTGCATGCAAAATACCGTAGACTTCATATAAATACCCAGCTTATCGGGCCATCTTTAGACTGATGGCTGAGAATGTTATTGCTCCCCCTCCGGAATTCCGCAAACTTATCCTATCTAAAAGAGGATTTCAAGCTGCGTCTTTTAATAGATGTTTGCACTATGTTCGCCGGGGCGTAAGTCTCTGACAGCCTGTTACATATGTTACCATATTAAATTTAGAAAAAAAAGAAAATTAAAAGTTTGAGCTACAGAAAGAAGGCTAATTATTTAAATTACTCATATGGTCTGCATATTGACTACTTTAGCTCTATATAAGTTCTTTTGGAGCAAAATTACAGCTTCCTGTGGTGTTATATGCGTTGCTTTAATTAGATTACCCTTTAAACATGAAAAGTGTGACCAATATCATTTACTTTTTAGCTGATATGTGCATTTTCCAAATTTTTTTGATTATTTTATACTAACAAACTCATTTGGGTTAGAAATAATCCAAAGTTTGCTTTTATACTTTAAATAAAGTGTCTTATATGAGCAATTATAAAAACAACCCAATGCTACACTCAATTTTAAGGAGCCGAATTTGGTAGGCATCATTTAAGTAAAAATATATGAAAACAATTGCTGCTGTTGGATACCTTGCATTTTTTTGGGGGGGATTGTCTTGCTCATATCATAAAGACTTATACATTTTGCAGGTTAAACAACAAGATCGAAGCACTTGTTAAAGGCTGTAACATATGTTACATGACATAATAAATGAGCAAGGACATTGACTTGATGTAAGAAATGATGTTTCAGGAAAGAATGAATATATTTCGCATGTTTTCCTAGCTAAAATCTCTAGCCTCTGGTGGCTTAATCTTAGGTATTGATGATTATTAAGCCCCTGTACCTTTGTTACAGATGTTATGAATATTTGTTTTCAATATTTCTTAATATGAATAATTCTAAAATAAAGATACACCCTAGAGGAACATAGGAAATATTTTTTTTCACATTTAAACAGTACAATTTAGTAAATGTCCCTTTCTAATGTAAATATTCTAAACCAATCCTTATCCAAGTCATATACATGTACAATATCGTTTATTAATTTCTGCTTCTCTGGTAAAATAATTGTCCTCCTAATATCACAAAAACCAGAATAATCATCAAACAAGATTTTGACTGCTAGCTGAGTAATGAACTGCTCCATCCCAAACCCTTTTAGACATATTCTATCGTATGTACCAATTCAAGGCGCATCAAAATAGGAGATGTTTGCACACTGTAAGCATGGGTGTTAGCCCGTATCAGCTTGTTACATATGTTATTTTATCAATTTGAGAAAAAAAATTGAAAGTTTGAGGTACAGAAAGCAGACATTAAAACTAGCTAATCAATGAACATTCTAATAGTCTGCATACTACTGGATGTCTTTACTACATATGACAGCTGTTTAACATTAATACGACTACATGTTGTATTATGTGCGTTACATGAACTTAATTATAATTTAAAAGTGGTAATTTTGGCTATCGTCATTTAGTTTATCGACTGCTCTGAATTGGTTTCAAACTATTTTAGATTAGGTTTAACAAACATATACTCAATTGACGAATACAAACCCAAAGTTTGCTTTTTCTATCTTAAATATTTTGTCTTATATGAGCTAATGCACAACCCTACCCCCAGTTTTGCAGAGGAGCAAAACTTATTTTCGCCGCTTAAATAAAACACATATAAAAACAATTGCAGTGTTGATATTTTCCATTTTCTTAAACAGTCTTGCTCATATATCATCACATTTCTAAGATCAGGACACTTATTAAAGATATCAATGTGCCATGATGCCACAACCAGGGCTCTGATCGAATTCCATAAACTTTCAGGTGCTGGTACTAACTAGTTCAATGTCAGGACAGAGCAAGAAATCATATTGGCAGGCATTTAGCTATGCTGGAGACTCTATCCACGCAACATTCTTTCACCTCGGCTCAGTGCCCTTAGAAAGCACTGTGGCGGATGAACTAGAGTAATATATTTGTAAATTGTCATGACCTCTTGGCTCTCGTTTGTGATGTCTAACTGTGAGTTTGTTACTTTCCCATTGGTATCCTGGGCCAGGTGTGGTGCTTGATTGTATCTATTCCTGATCTTTGCCGTCTTTCTTACTTGGCATTAGCCAGTCACTGATGTTGTTTGACTCACTGCGTTGAGGTGGTGGATGTTTTGGAGAAAAAAAAGCTGAATTGCAAGAACTACCACTTCCAAGAGCTGTGTTTCTCGAAGGTGTCAAACGTGCGCAGTATCAGTGAATCATTTGGAAAACCTCACCTGTCATTAATCCTGACAAATCAAGGCCTGACAATTATGGTTAGAGGCCGGACTGTGATAAATATTGTCCCGTTATGATGACATTGCCCATGTGTGGATCCAGAGGGGGATAGGGGGTTTCGGACACTCCCCCTGGAAAATTACAAGTACATATATGTGTTTCTATAGAAATTAGCATTTGGACCCCCCCCACCCCCCCCCCCCTGGAAAAAAGTTGGACACCCCCCCCCCGCCCCCGGTAAATAATGGACCGCCTCTGGATCCTTTGTAAAGTATAAGTAGTTTTCTCAGCAATAAAACCATTGGAATCCCTCTTTAAACTGTAAAATAAGCTGAGGACTAAATAAAACTGACAAAAATTCCTGGATCCGCGCATGTTGCCTCCTGCCCCCCGAAACCCCTCTGAAGCTGATAAAATGTGGTTGCAGCATGTCTGTATGCGAAACATATCGGTGTAAGTACAAAGCAAACCATTTATATTGTACTGATTTGTGTTGCTGTGGAGCAGAAGAGGAATCATGTAAACTATTGCCAGTGATCAATATGCTTATGACTTTTGAACAACTATTTTCATGTGGATTCAGATATTTCTTAAGCCGTATCAACAAGAATGCCTTATTGTCCGCTTTTGACCTTTGAAGACGACTCTACATGTACCTAGTAGCATGCGAAAGATAAATCAGATTTTAACAGTTTTCTATTGCCCGTGCTATCGCAGTACAATTGGTAACTTGTAGAGGGGTTTATCCTTATTTCCATATCATGAACTACTAAGTAGACTCTTCTAACTTTTGATCCTTCAGTGGTCAAAATCGGACTATAATGAGTTTGGTTGATAGTGTATGCAAATGATTATTACTACTATCTTTTATTTGGGTGTAGGATTAGCAGCTACAATTAAACCAAAAGCTTTGAAGCGTGACTCTATTTATAATATTGATATGTTGTTCTAGAAAAAAGGGTTTCAGGCATTTATTTACATTTACTATAACAGCTTTGACATGCACATATGTTCTAGCCAGACTGGCTCATTTTACGTATTCTGCATCAATCGTTTGAAATAGAAAGACCCAAAGGTCATTGGTCAGAGGTCGTAATACATCTATATATGTAATATATAAGCATAAGAGATTATATTTACTCCGTTTAACATCAAAAACACTGTTTGTTTTTCATTCACTCCACGGTCTTTTTATTCGTAAATCGTGACGGCATTTACGTCCCACCCTAGAACTGACTTCACCATATCTGAATATATTTTGTATGTTACGATTAAAAAGAGTTTGCATTCAGTCATGCTAAGGTTACCAGTTCATTAAAGGAATATTTCCAAGCTTTGGACATGGACAAATGCATATATATGTGGTATTTACATATTAGGCGTCATTTCAATGACGTCATCTTTTTGTTCTGATGCGAAAACAATATGGGCGACATGCTAATTTTAATTATTTACCCCCTAAGATTAAATTTGTTGCATTTCGACTGAAATTGGCACACAAAATGCAAGAAAGTCCTGATCCCCATATACTACAATGGACATACCGTTTAAATTGCACTGATACAGTATACGCTATTTTGATGACGTCATAATGACGTCCAGACGTGAAACCCAGATGGGTGACCAGGTGATTTTCATTAGTCATCCCCTAAAGTTTGATTTGGTATAGGTCACCATAAATCGGCATCAAATTCGCACGGGAGTCCCGAGCGCCCCTGACTAATAATAATTTACAAATAACAACAGTATATTGATGTACGGGGGATACTTTATATTGAGCGACCCCCTCTCATATATCCACAATTACATGAAACACCGCATAGAATGATTATTCGAGATTATACCAGTCATGTAAATGCTTTGTTGTCATATACACATCATAGACAATCATTGTCCACAATATGTACCACTGACAACCACACACTTTCTAGCAGGTTCTACCCTACATCTACATCGATACGTTGAGCCGTCACAGTTTGACTATTATACAACGGTTTTGACTTCTAATGGTGACACAAATAAGACAAAATAAAACAGAATAAAGTCAGACAGAAGAATAAATAGTGATCTATGAGATGTAAAATAAATAAGAAAATGTATATGTAGAAAAGGCATAAACAGGCAATAAAGTAAGAATAAAGCATAAAAAGATCGGAAGGAAGAAAGTTTTTCCCAGTAGCCTTTGGCTTGCCAGGTAGAGACCAAGCTGCCTTCCTTGCAGATACCAGGGCCCATACCTCCCCGACAGCATAGCTCCCAACCTTAGCAAGCTACTCAACCAATGGGCCCTTACCTAAATGACTAGAATGAGAGGGTGGATAGCCCCTCTTTGAAGGACACCAAAGAAAGGCCTCAGCTGTTACAGGTGGTAGAGAATTCCAAAAAGGTACTGTCCGAGGGAAGAAACTAAATTTAAAGCAATCGGTGGAAGGGGAGAACTGTCTGAACTTCTTCGTATGTGATGATCTGGTTTTTGCTGTCGATGGAGTCAAGTATACTGATGAAGGGATGTCAACTAGGTCATTGACCACTTTGTAAAGAAGGGTGAGTTGAATCTTGCTTCTCCTTGATTCTAGTGACTCCCACTGCAGATAGTCGAGCATGGATGAAACGCTGCTGGTGTTTCTATACCTGTTGGTAGTAAACCTTGCTGCCCTTCTTTGAACCATCTCCGCTTTGTGAACTTGATCCTTATGATGAGGGTTCCACACTGACGAGCAATATTCCAGGTTAGATCTTACCATAGTAAAATAGGCATTGGCTTTTGTATCCTCTTTGCAAGACCTCAGGTTGCGTCGCAAGAACCCCAACATACTGTTTGCCTTCTTGGAGATCCAGTCTATATGGCCCTTCCATGATAATGACGACTGTATATCAACACCAAGGTATTGTGTGCAATCTTGAAGCTCTAGAATATGGCCTTTTAGTTGATTGTTGAATTTGAAGGGGTTGCGTGATCTTGTTACGCTGAGCACACTTCACTTTTGTGGATGGAATGCCATGCCCCATTTGGTCTCCCTTTCAGCTAGCATGTTTAGATCCTCTTGAAGTGCTTCACAATCTGAGGTATCCTTGATTTGCCTGTACACAATGCAGTCATCTGCAAAAAGTCTAGAATTTGAAGCGATCTTATCCAGGAGGTCATATATGAACAAGATGAATAGCATAGGTCCAAGTACTGATCCCTGTGTTACACCACTGACTACAGGTACACTGTCAGATGAGCTTCCTTCTACGACCACGCTATGGGTTCGGTCAGATAGGAAGGAGGCAATCTAGCTAGGTAAGCTTCCTTGGACTCCGAAATGTTGAAGCTTCCGCAGGAGACGTTGGTGCCGCACTCAGTCGAAGGCCTTGGAGAAATCAAGGACCAGCATGTCTGTTTGGGTCCTCTTGTCCAGTGAAGAGGTCAAGTTAGACAAAGTGTCACTAGCTGGGTCTCGCAGAAGCCGTGCTGACAGTCTGAGAGTATCTTATGGTGGTCCAGATGCTTTGGAACGTTGCTGACGATAACATGTTCGAGAATCTTGCAACAAAAGCAGGTCAGAGAAACGGGGCGGCAGTTTGCGGGATCATAACGCTGCCCTCTCTTGAATACTGCTGACACATTGGCTTTTTTCCATTTATCTTGCACCGTTCTTGTCTGGAGAGATATATTAAAGATAATAGTCAGTATTTGTGACAACTCCTCAGAATATTCCTTCAAGAATCTTGCTGGGACCATGTCGGGACCAGAGGCCTTACTCGGGTTGCTCTTCTGTAGCAGTTTCCTCACGCCGTCATCTGTTACCGTGATTTGTTGCATGTCCGGGTAAAAGTCACCATCTGGGTCTGGAACAGGAATGTTTGGGTCCTCATGAGTAAAGACAGACTGGTACTGTCTGTTAAAGATGTCTGCCTTATCTTTTGGAGAGTTAAATAGACGGCCATTATCCTTCAGTGGTGAGACACCTGTAGAATCTTAACGCAGGGACTTAATGTAGTTCCAAAACCTTTTCTGTTTTGAAGGTCAATCAACTTCTGGATCCCCATCCTCGATGATATCATTGATATAGGTCCAGTAGGTTTGCCTTTCGGATTTATGTAGTGCATTTTTACATTCTTTGTATTTTCTAATATCACTGTCATTCTTGGTCTTCCTCATTCTGCGAAACAACTTGTCCCACCGACGCATTTGGGATTTAACTTTCCTGTTGATCCATGGCTTTTTAATTTTCTTTCCATTGAGTGATTTAGTAGGAATGTGTTTGTTCATGAGGTCCGTCACTGTTGCTTGGAATTTGTCCCACAAAGCTTGGGTGGTTGATGTCGACTCCATTGATTCAAACTCTTTTCATACAATTCTGAGCTCCGCCTTCAATGTGTCAAAGTCACCTTTATTGTAGCAGAACACCTTTCTGTGTGGGGTGGCAGCTCTGGATGGTCGGAGGCTTGACTCAACATAGACTACCTAATGGTCAGATATGCAAGGTATGATATCGACTCTTTTCACTAATGATTGATTATTAGAAAAGAATAGGTCCAGAATGTTAGCTGTGGCCTTGGTGATTCTTGTTGGCTCAAGTACCAGTTGGTTTGTTGAGATACGGAAAAGCTGGTGACATAGACCTGGTTTGTTGGCATACTGTTTAACACTGTCTGTTATCCAGTCAATGTATCCTAGGTTGAAGTCACCTCCAATCCAGGTTTGAGCTCAAGTAGGTATTTTTGACAAGCATGACTGTAGTTGGTCTAGATAGCCTGGGTCGTTTTCGTCTGGTGGACGATAAAAAGATCCAATGAATAGCTGGCTTGTTCTGGGAACTTAAACATGTGCCCATATTAGTTCACAGCTACATTCAACCTTCATTTCTTCTGGCTCACTGCTGATAAGTTTCTCTGCAACCAGGATAAATACTCCACCGCCGGTCAGATTTCTCCGATCTTTGCGGTATACCTGAACCCTTTTGGGAAGATAGATGTAGACGGATGGTCATCTCTCAACCAGGATTCTGTTTCCAGAAAAATGTCTGCCTGTGAAGTTTCTATCAGATTTTCCAACTCAGGTTTCTTGTATAAGATGGAGTGACAGTTAATGATTAGCACTTTTAGTGGGATGTCATCCTTCTGCTTTGAGCTGCGTTGGATGATGACTGGTTCCCCGCTGCGGTTGAAACTTGGGTGGGTGAGATTAGCATGTCCCGATAACATGGTATCCCTCACAGAGCTGTTTGAGATAGAGACATGTTCAGGAGGGCCACATGTTGTGCATTCCCTTGAAACATTTTTGAGGGCAGTGTAGTGTAGCAAAGAAGTAGTTGATTTAGAGCATAAGTGCTGAAAAAATAATAATATAAATGAGCCGCGAAATGAGATTTCCAACAATGTGGTATGTGAGACCAGCAAGGCCTCAGACCAGTCTGCGCATGCGCGCAGTCTGATCAGAGCCTTTGGTAGTCGCTTCAATATTCTTCGAGTGTTAAGCTACTAGCTGAACATTATTTGGAGTTTCAAAGCTTAAAAGGAGGCTGTACAGGCTCGTCTTAGTCTTCACTTGCCAAAACGCCACATTGTTGGAAATCACATGCCGCGGCTCAAATATCATACAATGTAAGTACATATAAGGCGCTATGTCGACAAAATAGAATAGGGAAGCAGTCCACATTATTGCTTAAAACCCTTATTATATGCACTTTCAAATTGTGTATAGAAGGGCATATTTTGCCTTCCGACAACCACATTGCAGCCAAAGTGTTTCGTAGGCCATTTCATTATTTTTCTGATCATAATTATAACTTAATTTACCCGGGGCGCATAGTGTAATTAATTTTAAGATGGAATTGCATCACTCGAAAGCCTATCTTCGATTTTATTGGCCATCTTTAATTATGTGCGTAGCAAACAACAATAACGCTGGCCAGGGGTGCGCTGTTCTGCACTTTGATGGTCGCATATAACATAAACGCCTTACTTCGCGACGCGGCTAAACAAACATTTAGGCCTCGACGCGAGAAAACCTGTCTTCGGGGGTTTGCGAACAACACAGGCGCAGACCAGCCTAAGCATCCGCGCAGACTGATCAGCGCCTTTGTTATTGGTATCATATCTAGACTTATGCTATGAGCTAAATTTCAATTTTCTAGCTAGTCTCTGAAGCTGAGCAGACTTGTTTGAGTGTCGCTTTGTCGGAAAACCCCGAAGACAGGTTTTCTCGCGGCGTAGCCCATTTGAGCCATGACATGACACAACCAACAAATGAGTGTACGCCAAGCGAAGACTCAGTTCATCCTGAGCATCAGCCCAGTCTGATCAGAGTTTTTGCCTGCGCTCAGTGAATAACTATGGATACAAGCTTTCTCCATGTGGAGAGCGAACACTAGTGAGAATGGGCTGAGGCCTAGCCTAACCTGGGTCCTCTCGTGACGGACATCCACAATATTGGTTTTCTTATGATGCGGCTCATTTTTAATGGTTAGAACTTTATGTCATAGTGACGTATTTTATTTTCTTTCTTTAAATATATATTGTTTTTTCGTTTTTCAAAAAACCCTTTCTATTTTTCGATTTCGATAGTGTTCTTTAAAGAACACCTTTTGTGTGCTGGCAAGGAAAAATGTGGACATTAGTGGTTCTAGTTTCAGGTAATTGTTCGGGTCATCTTTTAGAGTTGTTAATCAGATACTCTCGCTGGAGATGAACTAAATAATGTTTTCGCGAGGGTTTTATTTTCGCAGATGCGAAGTTTTGCGGAAATAAAATCCTCGCGAAATAAAGAAATCGCTGCAAGCGTATGGGTTAATCAAGTTTCCCTGACGCTTGTTTTAACATAATTTATATTCTATTCGAAACTCCTGTATGAATGAGCCGAATATATAGGACGGAAGTTCGAATAGAAGATTTGTCCGCCTTTTGGAAGCGCGTAACACCCTTCAAATGTCATTTTCTCTGAATTGAACGTATAGAATATGAATTATGTCGTTCATATATATACATGTAACGTTACTTTCATGAACACTCGAAAAATCAATTTAACTTATAGGCCATTTAAGCCGAACGTGGAATTTCCCATTATTATCAAGTGGACCAGTCCCTCCCGTTTAAGGTTTGTTTGGTAATATTTTTCATTTCTATTTAAAGCAAACAGTGGAGACTCTGATCAGACGTTTAATGGGTTAATTTTTAACAGAAACATTTGTATACATTTCATTTTTATTTCTTCTTATTTTCAAAGAGCGTTTCTGGACCTGATTAGTAAACACTACATGTTTAGTCTGTCACGGAATGAGGCACTTTGAAAATTTCACATTTAATGTATCTGATGGTCGTGCATTGACGTAACACAATACTACAAATCGAACCGCTTATATCAAAGCAGTCAGTGCTTAAAATTATCAGAGCGTCATGAAAAGGCTCATATCAGTCTGAACAGCGTCTTCAATCTATTTGCTTTGGTCATGAAATAATTCAGAAATTGTACGAGACTATGGAAAATTCTATGGGATAAAAAATACATGTATTAATTAAAAAATAAAATTAAAACAAGCGCTGAATTCAGTCGTCTGTATAATAGCACAAGTATATACACTTCAATATAGATCATTATTGCAAGAAACCGTGAGTTCTTAGTCCCCTCCCTCTCTCCAAGCTGAGCTCAGGGTGACAAAATTGATCCGACTAGGTTCAAGTCAAACTCATTACATGAAATTTATCATCTTCGTAAATGTTAAAATGCCAACAACATTTATGAGCATGACAAATTTTAATGTAATACTACTGAGTTTGATTATGTGTGGGTTGGAAAGTAAAACATTTTTTTTTATTTTACAGTATTTTAGTTTTATGAGCAGTTGAAATTTCATGCTCAGCTGAGATGAGCATGAAAACAAGTTTTATAACATCTACATGATCAATGTCATGCTGATCTGAACTGTGACATCGCTTGACATAAAGTTCATGATTTCACGTACTGAATGACTTATTGTTTTCTAGCGAGCCTAATTAAAGGTAGTGAGTTGGCAGCGGTGGACACAGAGATTCATAACGGAGTTAACGCTACAGAAAACGAATGGCCCTGGATGGCGTGGATATCGAGAAACGGCGCGTACAGATGTGGAGCAGTTCTAATACATAAGAAATGGGTGGCGACCGCAGCTCACTGCGTCGAGTAAGTATCGGACACGCGTTATATACATGAGGGCCTCGATGTTGGGTGGGGGGTAATGCCTAGTAATTAATAAAATTCACCTGTTTATCAGTAATTTAAATTTACGTGCACTATTCCTTAATTTTAGAATTAAAAAAAAATAGCTAAACGTTATTATTTTTATTATAATTTTTATTTGTTTGGTGGGGGGGGGGGGGGCTTAAAATCGCTGATCAATATCAAATATGGCCAAAAACCGCTACCTGAATACTCCATCCAGGCCCTCATAAATTGTATGGCTTACCTTATATCACCCGTACAAACTTTAGCACGAAATATCTCGTGATACGCAAGGTCTACACTGGTGTAGGTGGTATAAAATAGCCATACCATAGTTTTGCGGGAGAAAACGCGTTGATTACCTCAACTCACAGAAAGACACACCATGGTATAGCTACGAAAATCGGATAAGACGTAGGCTGTACCTCATAAATATGACCATTCAATTCGTACGTATCCAAGTTTTACTTTCGTAAACTCGAGACTTAGTAGATCTATTCTTTCCGACTTTTGTCCTTTGGAGAGGGTATAGCCATATTGACATTTGTTCTAGGTACCAAACTGAGATATGTGGGCTATTTGGGAATTGTTGCACCCCCACAGGAAGAAAAATTGTTTACTACTTTCGGTCAGGAACATGTCTTGGGGCCTTAGAAACCCATGTTTTACTAAGTTTTCTGTGTTCGATTTTCTGTAAATGGCCGGTAATCATCGTTACCCTAGTAACATTGAAAATAGCAGTACACAAAATACAAGACTATTAGGAATTGCTCCAATAGTATCAATGAAATTATTTGAGCTTTAAATATTTGAGCTAGGCATAAACATAAATTGCGATCATTTGTGAAATTTATTTCCGCTCGTCGTTGTTACGTATGTTTCATTTTAAATGAAATTAAAGATAATGACTTTATAGATTACATATTAGAATATACTATGCTTCCAAACCCCAGGAAGAAAATAAAACTTGGTATCTATTTTCAGTCAGGGGCATGTATTGCGGCCTTAGAACCCCATGTTTTTTCTTTGGTCAATTTTCTGTAAATAGCCTGTAATCAACATTACCCTAGCAACATTGAAGTAACGGTACACCAATACAAGACAAATAGGATATTTTTTTCAAATAATATGAAATCATTTCAGTTTCAAATTTTTAAGCTACGTAATGGTATGTGAGATGCATTTCTGCTCATCAGCGCTACGCGTAACTTATGTTACATTTTATACGAACTTGCAAATAATGACTTATGGAGTGCATATTAGAATAAACATGATGTTCCCCAACCTTAAATGTGTAATTCAGATCTCTATTCTAATGATGAATTTCCATTTTGTTATAGTTGAAGCTATTTCTAACTTATAATTGGCGATAGGGTGAAGTAAAATAAATATTTTGATATGCTTACAGGTATGTATAAGTTATTCAATGTATTGTGTTGGTTATTTTATATATATGAGGGAGTAGAGCTCCCGAGTGTATATTTCATAACAAACACAAAATATTGTATAACCTATTTAGCCCTGACCCAGCTGTTTCCTGTGTTTTGACAAGCTGGTTTCACATCGTGAAATATACGCATTATGTATTATTTTGTTGCATTTCAATTAGGAGTCTGTCATTCCTTTTTTAGCCATGGATGCGCTCACCATGCTCACATGGGACAGATGGCTTTTATTAGCAGAATTTTTGTTAGATTTTTTCATCTGATATTCTTATGAATAATTCGTTTGATTCATTAGTTATAAATAAAGTTTAGCCAACCAAACAGGCATTATCTTGTGACAAAACAGGGGGTGCTACTAAAGGGGTAGGTTTGCGAAATTAGACTTCCCAAAACATTGTGTAATACAGTTTGTTCGTGTGTTAGGGTATTTTATAATATCGATACTTGTTAATAAGCATAATAATGATTTATGTCCAAAACCTGGAGAATTTTAATGTTTTGATTGTATGTTTCAGCGTTGTTTTTATTTGATTTTAGCTATTTTCATTTATTTATTTGTTGATATATTCCTGTTCAACGTTATTAACTATTTATCTATGCGTCTATTTATATAGTGTTTTCGTACATTGCACCTCCACCATGTAACTTCTGAGATTATCAAATGGTATATCCACTAGGACATGGCCGCTCCGTAGCATGACTTGATTTGTCATATTTTTCAGCCGTTCGGGAACATATACTGTGACACTAGGTGACCTTGACAGAGAAAGCAGCAGTGGAGACGAACAAACACTCGATATTACTCAAATAGAACTTGTAAGTAAATCCACCTAGTCCTTCTCCTCGCCATTTGAAAAAAAACTATGATGATTCGGTATAAAATTCGTATGCAACGGAGCCTATGCAAAAATATAGGGATCAAACATGTTTTTCATGCAATATTCGCCAGGTCAAACATGTTTTTTTTTTATCATATACTTATACTAGTATTGCCCATGATACTAGACTTTTGGCCCAACCATATCAACTAAGTTAAATAGAGCTGTCCAGCCTCATGTAGAGGGCTGATACGGGGGCTGGCCTCGAGATTATAAAACTTTTTTCATGCTCAAATGAATTGAGCACGAAATTTCAACTGCTCATAAAAACTAAAATACCGACAACTAAAGACGTTTTTTTGCTTTATGTCCCTGAGATGTTTTATTTATCCTGCTCATAAATGTTATAATGCCAACAGTTGTTGCTTAGTTGAGCAAGAAAAAAGTTTATAACCTTGGAGCCTGATACGGGGGCCGATATTTTCCTGTCCCGCCCTCCCCAGGAGTTGATCTCGCCCTGGAGGGAATATCTGCAAAAATGTAAAAAATAAAGAAATTGGACCTATTTTTGCACACACCATCCTTATCTGGACCCATGATAACACCCAAATCAGTGGCAGTTCGGCTGCCACCAAATCTGGTGTAAAATGACACTTGTTTTTACAATGTATTTACCATTATTTTAGCATCCGGCTTATGATGATATATTTCTGGAGAACGATATTGCTCTACTGCGCCTGAGTTCTAACGCCCTGACGAGTCAGGATAACATTGGCAAACTATCTCGCTGGTCAGACGATGCCATTGACGACCAAGTGAGAAGTGACAACTCGGTTTCTTGTGGAATTACAGGCTGGGGATACGAAACTGATAATAAAGGTACAATTTTGCCCATTTTTTAAGGTTGATGATTTACGTGCCAGTTAACAAATTTTCAGTCATGTCAGGACGTTTTCCTGATTCGATTCAGTATTTACATGTAGGCTGTGAGAATAAAGTGTCTTGCTCAAGAATACAACAGTGCGTCAACGGTGCGATTTAAAGCTTTGATGTCTTGGTCACAAGTCCGACACACTACCATTTGAGCTATGGTGCCCCCTCACTTTTCAGGGTCAAACAAATTAAAACTTGCTACTGCGCTTTATCTTGTGCAGAAAAGGTTCATACAATCAAGCACACAAAGAATATTTTCCTTTAACGTTTTGAACCCCTAAATAGGTACTGTGTCAAACAGTGAAGACCCAGATGAAATGCAGCATAGTGTGGTATTTCATCAGGGTCTGCGTTGTTTGCTTAGACTGAATTCAGAGGAAAAATACAATATTATTTAGAAAATTATAACCTGTGACCTCTCAATATAATATGAAATAAATAGGTGTTACCTATAAAACGAGCTCGTGTTTGAAGCTTCTTGCAGGGTTAGTAATGTTTGTATGATGTGGTTGTGCTTTTAGTTGTGCTTTTTCGTTCAAAACTAATGCACCTGCCAGTGGAAGGACTACCCAGGGAAATTAAACATGTTTGGGTACACTTCTCCTTGTCGAAATCTATCTACCAGTGAAGTTTCAAGTTGACACCTCTTATAGTTTCTGCGTTATGCTCTGGACAGAATATTAGTAAATTTTCTCTATAACACACAAAATTTGAATTTACTTAGATTGATGATTAATATGAAATATATTTGAAGAAAATTGAACATCATATTATGAAAATAACTTTATATCGATCAAAAAAAAAGAAATTATATTAAAGTCAATTGGAGTCTAGATTTTGCATTTTCTATTTTAACATTCAATTAGTTCTTAATTTGGAAAGCAAGAAACATATTTTCTTGAAATAACTTGTGTTCTGATGCAACATACATTGTGGTTGATTTCAATAACTATGTTATCATAATACAGCGTATGTGTTTCCATGGCAACCAGTTTAATAGACATAAATAAGTATTTTCAATGATGGTCCGCTGTTTCCAAGCAACCAAAACCGATATATATATTTATACATATGCATAATTTTCAAATGTCATGATTTATTACACAAGTCTATGACATATTCAACTATATAGAGCAGGCATGGTAATATGATATCGGCAGTGCTTTTTAGCTCTCAAAAGCTGTTAAAATTTTATTACACTTTCAGAAAAACTTGGCTCAAGTTTGGCACGGCGCTGTAGTTTGGAAACAGATGAATGCAAAATGGATATGAAATAGTAGTCTAGTTCCAAGAAAGAAGCCGCTATGGTGTAGTGGATAAACCACTCGCCTTATAAACCACTAGGGTAAAGTCTGGTATATTCGGACAGACAGCTAAAGTCGAACAGCGACCTTGCTTGATTCATATTTCAAATATTACAATAGAAAATCAATTAACGAAGCAAACAGTGAAAATCCTGATGAGACGGCTCATAAGGAGCCGTCTCATCTGGATTTACACTGTTTGCAAATGTGTGTCCGAATTAACCTGATGTCCGGATTTACCCAACTTTACCCTAGTCACTGGCTTGACTGATCTCCAGCTTCTCAAGTCTGTCTGTCATAGCCTCGTCTCCATATGACCTTGGCTGCTGGTGGGACGCTAAACACCTCTCCCACACACAGACATTATATCTCAATATTCTTGACAATGTCCTTGTCCGAGTCTACCCAAGTCCGAGTTTATCTGATGTGCCCTCACTGTCATGTGTATTTTCAGGTTATTGGCGACTAGCACCAATACTTCAAGAGCTAAGCGTTGACGTCATAGGTAACAAGAGATGTGACAATTTTATGTTAGGTGCTAGAAACCCGTCCAATATATGTTACAAAGCACAAACAGATGCGGGGCCATGCAGCGTAAGTAGTATTTGTGAAACGTTTTTTTCACCGACAGATTTTTTGTTGTTGTTATATTTTGGTTTAACTTCTTTTCTCCAATGTTTTATAAATTTATCGCCACACATGGAATGTATTACATGTAAAATAGATTAACCACTGGTGGTTTAAATATTTAGTTACATTATATAATGACATCCATATAGTAACACAAAGACAAAATCGTAACATTAATGCAATTTAAAATAAATATTGATATCATTGATAAATAGAGTCTACAATTTGTGCTCTGCCTCTGTGTAATTGAATTTATCAAGTGCGTCTGGAAAAATATACACATTGCTCGACAAGCCTCGCAATTTATTTTCCCAACTCGTTTATTGAATTTAATAAAATATAAGGGCTCTAATATAATTATATTATAATACTGTTGCTAGTATAGGCAGGCCATATAGCGATTATGCACCAAACATCTGTATGCCCCGCCCCCTTTGGGCCGGGGATACCGGGGACATAGCGGGACTTTAGTGCCGGGATTAGACCTACGATGTGTCCTCGCAGTGCAGTAAATTTGTCGGGGTTTCAATTTTTCGCTTAAATAGCCACTACTGAAAGAACTTGTCTGACAGGTCCTCTTAACAGCGCACCTAAACATCTACCTATATTATATAAACCGAAAATGGTGCAACTTGGCGGTTTTGATGATTAATTGGGGCGGATCCAGAAACTATCGTATCAGGGGTGGGAGGGGGAAGTCAAAGCCTGGCTGATATTATAGTCGTCCTTTACTTACTTTTTCCAAGGGAACTAAAATATCCAAGGAGGGAGGGGGGAGTCCGAGTTTTTAGGCGCTGTGAGGGTAGGGGTGGGGTGTGGAGGTCCTAATACTAATATTCCTAAAGACAGCTATAACACTTGTAAGTTTTTTGTTGTATTTTTTTTTTTTGGGGGGGGGGGGGGTGGATGGGGTCCGGATCTCCTGAGCCCCCACCTCTCTATGGATTCGCAATTAAGAAATCAAGAGAATCGGTAGAAACAAAAGTCGCTCCCAAATAAACGGTTGTTTGATAAGGGCTGCAAGTCGGTATCTCTAATAGTGTTAATGTTATGTTCAGGACAAAATCCGAGTATAACAAAGGGCAATAACTTCTAAATTATGCAAAATAGAGTTATGGTTCGTGCACACTGTATCTCTCCTCATTAAGATATATTTACCATTGAAGTTTCAAGTTGATACCCCTTATACATGTTGTTGTGTGTTATGCTCCGGACAAAATTTAAGTGTGAAAATAACAAAGGGCAATAACTCCTAAATTATGCAAAAGAGAGGTACAGTTCTTGTACACTGCACTTCTCATCGAGATCTATCTACCATTGATGTTTCAAGTTGGTACCTCATATAGTTTGTGTGTTATGCTCTGGAAAGTATATATACATGTGGCACCACCATGGGATAGGGGAAAAATAGACAGCTTATTCAAATGATTTAGGTCATTTGTTGTTATTTATTATTATCAACCCCCGAGTACGGGGGCATTTAGCAGGAATTTAACCACAAATCTGGCCCCGCAGTGCAGGGCTTTTAGCAGGGCTTTGAAGAATGAAATGTTAAAAGCCCAGCTATTCCCCGGCCCCGAGGGGTGGGGGATACAAATGAATAGTGCATTAAACAGACTGTATTATAGCCACTCATTCTTTCATTATAGCATTAATGTCGAAGATAAATAAGATGGAATATAACAATAATTTCTTAACTTGAACATGTTAAGGTAAGAAAAAGGGCAAAGATCAGGAATCGATACAATCAAGCACTACACCTGACCCATTTATAAATAAAGTGAAGAAGAACCATACACTTTAACAATGTCAATATATTTCCTCTCACAAAAAGAAAACAAAAAACAAACAAAATGGGTTTATATATTATGATTTCAATATGTGCTGTCCTGCAAGCCAAGAGTGACAGTGACGGCATGTTTTGTTTACAAAGTTATCAGGGTCTTATAATCCGCGGGATAGGATTAATTCACAAGTGATCTATCGATTCGCATTAGCTCAAGTGGAGTGTACAAGTTAATGTTTACTAAACAATTGTTAACAAAATATTACATCACTGTCACTCTTGGTTGTTTCGACAGTAGACCTGTTCTTCTCAATGAAGCTTTAAAATAAGAAAAAAAATTTGAACCGCCAAATTTTTGATTTTTTCTTAAATGGAAATACATTGTTCTAAAATGCCTTATCGTTGGTTTCCATTATATGGTTAGTTGTTCCCTTCTATTCATTTATTCAATTGAAATTCTGATGCACTTGGCTAACACTTTCAAGAATAAGCTTTCAGTAACAATACCCTTAATTGCTCATTTATAACTTCAGGGTGACAGCGGGAGCCCTCTGGTGTGCAGAGTGAACAACAAGTGGACCCTTATAGGGATCCATTCCTTCCGAATGAATCTGGACGGTTGCAGAGGCGGGGCCAAGGCCGCCACAAAGATGTCTATGTATACAACATGGATAAATTCCATCATTTGATAAAACAATAGTTGAGACATTACAAGAGATTTTGGTACTCGACGTATATGCATAAAATCATTATAGATACGCGCATTCGAAGCTACTGTCCTGCCAGCCAAGAGTGACAGTGAAGTCATGCTTTGTTTACAATGCTATCATGGACTTATAATCGATAGATCACGTGTGTATTAATCCAATCCACAGGATAGGATTAATACACAGGTGATATATCGATTCGCGTTAGCTCAAGTGGAGTGTACAAATAAATATTCTGCTTAGCAAAACAAAATACTACATCACTGTCACTCTTGGTTGGCACGACAGAACCTAGTTGTGTCAGACGTGTATTTTTATTTTGATGAGCTCTTTTTTGCCTTCCTACTTTGCGGGTGAAAGCAGTAAAGGCTCTGGCGAGACTGCGCGTATGTGCAGACTCGTCTGAGCCTTTGCCGCCTGCTTAAATTGCGATAGTTACCAAAATCTCACAAACTTGCTTAATATGTTCTGATCTTAGCTGATAAATAAAACTACACAATTAACATACCACTGTCAGTTCTGTTTCTCTGACCATTCAGTTGCACGATATCATTTGTTGTATGACTGGAGAGAATCCTGTCTCCTGATTGGCCCAATTTGTCTTCATAAAGCTTTATGTACACCTGAAAACTGGTCTAAACTGGCTAGGATAAAACTCAGCTCAAACTAGTTTCTATAAAGAAGTTACTATTTTGTCACTTTACTAATTCACCCTCTAGAGAGCTAAAATATCACGATGAGTATGAAATTAGCATGGACTGCATGAAATTGACATGATTTGCTGCTTCACCTCCCAACATGTGAGTTAAAGACTTTTAATGAAATTTAACAATGGTTTTGTTTGTTCATTTTTCTTTGTTTGAATAAACAAACTGTTAAAAACGTGCTTTATGATTTACATTGCGCATTCAGAGAATGTATATACATTTCAAAATAATACATTGAATATTTTCAAAATAATGCTAAAACTTGTGAGAAAGTCCCTTAGGTTGAACATGACTTCAACAATACAAAGGTTACAAAAGTGAAAGTAAAAGGTTAAAAAAGTCGTATAACAAAACATCGATAGAGTTAAGGCTGAATCAAGGGCGAAGATTTGATACCAGTAAAATGAATACAGCCCCCAGTGGCTTTGGCTGCAGTCCGATCTAAGGCCATGGTTCTGTTGTTGTTGATTTGTTGTTGATTGATACTCCCATTCTGGGAGTCTGCAATTGTTCTATGTTTTGTTGTGCATTTCTTTGTCCCCAGTCTAGCTTTGCAATCATCTCGATGAGGAAGAGATAGCTGGTTGTGCTTTGCTTTGTTTGTCTTCCTGGTGTCTCGTGATGGTTGTGTGGCTCTTCATCGCGAAACCACAGGTTTGTCTGCAGTTTGTGAGTGTTGTATTTCCTGATCATACTCACTTAACTATCTTTAGGGGATATGCTTTCGAAAGCTCTTCCTTGTATGAAATGTTTCGTGTATAAACAAAAATGACTATTTTATCAAGCAGACAGATACCGTTGGCTATATTGTTGTATGAACATGTATGTCTATGTGAGATGTAACAAGAAATATCTTTAAAAAATATATTCGGTGGCTGTCAAATACAGGTACTGACGATAAACGTAATCAAATTCGCTGGTTTTAGACGAAATTTCCTTCTATCCCTTTGCATGCTGGAATCTAAATAAGTAAGGGTGCAAAGATCAGGACTCGATACTATCAAGTACCACACCTGACCCAGGATACCAATGGGAAAGTGACAAACTCACAGTAGACACCACAAACGAGAGCCAAGAGGTCAGCCCTTTCCCAGCAGGTGACCACAAAGCACATATAAACAGACGCGCACAAAGACATAGCAAACGCAAGACAAAACAGAAACATAAAAGATCCACAAAAGAAGTACCGCCTTGGAACGGTTAGTAAAATATTTTACTGGAGGGCTTAAACCGGTTTAACGGCTCCAACCTCACCCTTAATTCAGATGTGGATCAAGACACATAGATATTTGGTTTGCATGAAAGACCCCTAACTTATCAATGCATCATCTCCTAAAACATATAAATCAAGATATAACAAGGAGATAAAGCAAGGATAAGGACTCAACAGTAAATTAAACTGAATACGGGAGCAAAAGAAATCCAACAGGTAAACCCCGGTGGGCCCGACAAACAGCCAAAGCATCAGCCCCTACCATCTCATCAATAGATAAGTCGGAACCATCAAAGAGTTTGAAGTCCGACCCCCGGCGTGCAATTAAAGAGGAAAGTAAAGTTGCCAACCGTGTTTGGGTTGACTACCAATCATGCAGTCTGTTGCAATACATTAATGTTATAGCCAATCTTTTTATAATGGGAAATTATTTAAATAAACTGCGCTAAAAAATTATTAGAGCCAACAATCTTCTTCAATTTATACACCAAGTCACCATAGAAATCAGGTTCCGAAAGTCCTTGGCGCAAGAGAGATTTAAGTCCAACTTGGAATTTAGAAATCAAATCATAGTATCGTCTATTAAATTTTGAAAATGTTTTGCGAAGTTTATAAAACTACCGAAGTTGTGGTCCTTTTTCTGTCTCTCTTTTGCTTGGTTTTGTGCACATCTAACTCTTTTCGCTGAGCGATATGCACCTGAATCTTTTTTTTTAATTTTAGGCATTCACCAGCGAGGGTTTGGGAACAATGTTTCAAGTCCTTAGTTTTTAGGCAAATGGGGGTTGATGACAATAAATTAATGTAAAATTAAACGTTCACTGAAACAAACCGAACACCAGAAAAGAACATGGCCTGGATCGAAGAATAAATGCATGTAGGATTCAAAACTGATCGACACCCAGTAAGCACGTACAATCGGGCCATTATCGGCCCGCCACTGAAACGCCATCCGAATGACGTTTTTCTGGCAGGCCGATAGTGTCCCGAGTTTGGATGCTGGCTGACCCATGCGCAGATCCAGGAATTGTTGCCAGGGTGGTCCAGGCCTGACTGCCAGAAAACAGCTCTGACAACTGTTTTTGTCTTTTTTGTCCTCAACTTTTACAGTTTTACAGTGGCTTATCAATGGTTTATTTCAAAGAAAACTATAATTTTACAAGGTTTCGGGGGGTGGGGGGTGGGGGGGAGGTCCAACCTATTCCAGGGGGTCAAACTTTTTCCAGTGGGGGGGGGGGGGGGGCTGGGGGTCCAAATGCTAATTCTAGAAACCCATAGAACTTGTGATTTTCCAGGAGGGGGTGCGGACCCTCTATCTGGATCCGCGCATGTGATCATTTAACTACTCGTAATTGATAGAAGAGACTTTACCGATAGTTACACTGTTTTTGTAAGAAAATGCATATGCCAGCTAGGACAAGCTCAATCCCCTGAACCCAAAGGTTACGTGCAAATTTGCGGTTAATTTTACGCCATTGTAATGGAACAAATTAAATTCACTTGTTAAGTTTTTTTTTAGAAATCAATGGTTTATATTCACCATTTTGGGACAATGACACATACCCCTGGAATCGGGAATTTTAGCGCGAAAACGCCTAAAATTGCGAATTTTTAGTGTTGTTAGCTATATTGTCAAATTATAAAACACATCATATTTAATCTGAATTTAGCTGTACTGTTAACTTGCATGATGTTATATATGGGACTGCGCAATGTTGAATATTACCAGGGCTACCACTCATATTTTTGAGGGAACATAGGGCAAGATGTAGAGGGCACACTTTTTAGAGGGTACATGGGCCCACGAAAATTCCGACAGCTAAACATTTTGGAAGCGCAGAGTAGGCTTAGATTTCCTATCAACTGCTTAAGTGATTCTGCAAACCCACCCTAAACAAATTTTTAGCGGGGCTCCCCTTTACCTCATTTGCATGAAAATGACTAAGTCAACACACTGAAAAAAACATTTGGCAGGGGTTCCCTTATACATTATGACTTTCCGTTCACCCCAGCCCTTTCCCCAGTCAACATAAAGTTCGAATAAATTAGAAAAACTGAAGAAGTGGGATGGTGCACTTGGTACTACAGAAGCTTACACAAAAGTACCAGCACCTTCAGGTGTGATAGACAAGAGCCAGTTAAGATAGTCAAAATAACATCTAGCTTCTATCATTTCCATCTCCATTCTAACACACAGATGTACGAAATAAAGCTACCTAATTTTATCAGCTAGTTGGTATTTATCTTTTATGCATCCGGTGTTAGTACACAATTACAGTCTTCCGGTTTGGTAGCCCACGAAAATAGTACCTTTAAAAATTTAGCACTTGCCGTTTCTGGGCCCTTTATGGCGTAAATGGGTGCTTTATTCGACTTTAAATGTACATGTGATTCAACATTGGTCTATGTTTGTCAGGCTGATGCAGAAAAATGCATCTTTGTGTGGACTATTTTGTCACAGACTCCCCGACGCACTCCCCAGGTAACGTATGACGCCGGTCGGATTTCAGCCCGGATTTTTTGACTGTTCCTCAAAGAACAGAGAATGCTGAGAAAAAGAGATTATCAAGGTAGGTTGTCTTTTCACTTTTTTGATAGGTGAATGACATATCTTGCCACTCACAGGCAGAAAAAAGTCCAAGCAATGTCCTGGAAAAATTTGCAGATGCTCGAATTCTGCATTTTTACATGGAGTTGAATGGGACCGATTAATTGTGCACCTAACCCATCTGGAGAACAAGTTTGAATTGATTGTTGTACTTACAGGGGAAATTACCTGTTGAAGCAAAGAAGTAAACCACGGCTGATATGCCGATCGTTAGAAGGGCCCTGATAATGCAATGAGAGGATTTACATCGTAGCAGCACGACTGATATGTCGATAGTCGGTAGAAAATGTCCGAACGGGAACCCAAATAAACAAACAATTTTAAACACAATTAACTCGACAAAACGATGATTTTTTCTTTGAATTTTTTTCGACTTGAAATTGGGATTTTTTCATCCAAACATTGGAGAAAAGAATCATTTTGGCATTGGGAATATAACCGTATAACGGCCAAAAAAGACTATTGTCGAAATATATGAAACAGACTCTAATCATGTCCAGATATGGGAATTGGAAAAGTTACAAATATTTAATTTGAAAAGCATGATATAACTGTAAAGTCCTTTCAGAATTAGTAGATTTTATCTTATAATGCACTTCTTTACTGTGTGCAAGGCAAGTAAACAATGATAGTGACAGCAATTTACAAATACTGTACATCGGGGGTTGACCTATATTCGAGATTAGGTCGTTAATACATTTGCATCTTTAGAATCAGTGCACAGACTGCTTCTCTGCCATTTACATGTATATTTTCAAGTGCAGTTGCATGTTTAATAAGATTGTATGGACATTCTGAGTATCAACCAATGAGAGCATCTTTTTCCAGTTCGTGAGATGAATATTACAATTTAAAAATACTTCTGATTGGTGAATAATTTACATAAAATGTAGGTCTAAAGAGATAACAGAAAGGCGGCTAAAGCCGCCGTAAAAATGTTCGTACAACAATATGGCCAAAGGTATATGTCTTATTGATAAAAAAGCCATTTTTGTTTATACAGGAAAATTTTCGTAAAAGTAAGAGCTTTTGAAAGCAATATCCCCTTAAAGTACCAGTCATCAATATGTCACTCCTGTTGGGACTCCTCTCAACGAGAGAGAGAGACAAATAAAGAATGGGATAGACCTCCCGACCCCCACCCAATTTGCCAAATATGACAGGGCCATCTCTCTGAAAGTTGCATTGGAGAGCGTACCACCCTACCACCCTCATATAACAGAATAACTAAACAGTTAGACATATGGATTCCTCTACCCTTAAAAGCAATATTTACCTCAGCCTTGCGGCCTTGTTGAATATCACTTTTTCGATTAGAAAAATACTCATGTCTACCCCATTGATGTCAATAATTGTATATTATTAAACTTCATGTAATATTAAAACGCCCATAGGCGAGCGTGCGATATTTTACATACGTACTAATCTTTTTGTTGCTATAGCGGCGCCAAATAATATCACCTTTTTGCTATAGCAACGTTTGATAGGACAGAACGTAACAGAACGTATATTTTATTGCCGTAAAACTGTACAATTTCTTGTCAGAAATATATGAATATAATTAATTCATAAATGGTCACAATAGATGTATACATGATTTGCCTTGAGTCACATGCTAAGAAAGGGCTGACCTCTTGGCTTTCGTTTGTGATGTCTAATTGTGACGTTGTCACTTTCCCATTGGTATCATTGGTCAGGTGTGGTGCTTGATTGTATCGATTCCTGATCTTTACCCTCTTTCTTACTTTGACAACAAAGTCTTAAAGTGGTCACAACAAAAACTATATAAGAAGAACTTTATATGTGCTCCCATATTAGTAGCATGAATAAAGATCATGTTGCATATCAAAATAGAAGGAATGGAGCATAGAACACCTCGACTCCTGGGGTGGGGTCAAAGGTCAAAACTTTTATAAGTAGTCATGTTGCATATCAAATTAAAGGGAATGGAGCATAGAGCACCATGCAAGCACATTATTCTGTCCTTACACACACGCTCAGCCTGTGGATTGGATTAAAAGGTAAAAAATAATTCTGCATGTGATCATGTTGCATATCAAATTAAGGGGAAACTAATATAGAAGCAAACACTTTGACCATACACACACTCCTGACCTCTGGGTCAAGTTGAAGTCAGATATTGAAATGATACAGATAAGTTTGTCATTTATTGAACTAAATCCTGAAAACTAGTTGATAGGCTTTTAACTTTGATCTGTATGCTACCCAAGGTGAACTTAGAGGTTGGAGAAATGGGATTTATGTTTTGTGATTTATAAGTTTCTCTAAGATAACCCTTCGCCGGGAATATAAATTCGAATTTGTCTTGTTTAACTTCTGTTTTGCCAGGCGACACATCCGCTTCTCGGAATTTTCGTAATGAAAAAGTGGGCGAAAAATATTCAATCATGCCTGTCGATGTTCGATATGGAAATCGTACTGTTCGGGTTGGAATTTGACTATGGACTAGGCAAGTCTCGTCCCTGGTTAAATTCCAATCCCTCGAGTTAGAGATCTCTATCCTACATGAGCACATATGATGGATTGTCATATTCTAACACATTTTTATACATTTTAATGACTGTTATTCGATCTTCTGATAATGCACAGGATAAACTCTGGTCCTGATGACATCCAATCAGCATGACGATGGTATATACGTTATTTATTTTATAAGTAACAAATCAACATATTGGAAACAAATATCCGGCCACTCGGTTGTTTCAATAGTACGGTTTTCTGAAAATGCTACCCACAATTATACATTTTCCTCCAAGACATATATGATCAGATAAGACAAAACAATTAAGTTATGTTAATTGGCTAATTATTTGTACTTGCACATACTTATTGCTCCAGGGCTTTGTACTTTTTGTGACGTTTTCGTGCGTAAAGCTAGGCACGATATGTGATTGAAAACATGGATCAAGATTAACAAATATGGACGAAGAGTCTCTTCTAGATGTATTCCAGGAGGGTTTTGATATTATACCTGACCTACATTGATATAAGATTATAGTTATGAGGCAGCACATAACATTTTGGCACTTATTTACATAAAGTAGTATGGAAGTAGAGCTAGACAAAGACCAAAATTAGATTCTAGTCCAACAGTATATGACATCATGCGTGTTCAAAGGAGGAATAACAAACAGTTAAAATAGTTATTATCAGTAAAATAAGTACCCAACGCTAGAATGCATATTGACTGATGAAACTGCAAGTTATGTAATTCCTATATATGAATCGGACAGGGAAAAGAACGCCATACTTGATTCAAACGAGGAAAGAAGGCCAAATTATTAATAAGTAAAATAAGTAAAAAAGAAAAAATCAGAAGTGAGCAGTTTCTAACCACTGGCAGAACAATATGTTGGTTTTTTATGGAAGGGGTTTTCCGACTAAACTCTTTGTGTCCAATTTAGTTTTTGTTTTTTAAGATTTCAATTTTATTTCGTAAATTACGTCACTGTATCATGTGAATTGCCTTATTATAACAGCTTTGGCCAACGGATGTTGCTTAAGAATTAAAAAATAGTACATAGTAAATTATAAATAGCTTCAACAACAATATAAAGTGACATGAAACAAGCATTCGAAGCATTGAATATTGTCGGTAATACCGCGCTTCTTTCTATGCTATATATTTTGACGCCAGAGGGCGCGCTTTAATTTGTAATTTATAGGATATCCCTTTATCGGAACTCATCGATTAATTTCGGAAAACGGTGCCAGGAGTCATTTTGACTGAATGATTTATCCGAAAATTGTATCGATTTCTGATCTTTGCCCTCTTTCTTACTTTTTGCTTATTTTTATATAAACATATAAAAAAATTCGAGGGAGCGCAGTGGCTCAGTGGTAGAGTGCTTGACTCGAGACCGAAGGGCCGCGGGTTCGAGCCTCACCAGCGTCACTGCGTTGTGGTCCTTGAGCGAGACACATTTATCCTAGCTTAGTACTGGTTCAACCCAGGAAGAACCGTCCCTATATAACTGAAAGATTGTTGATGGGACGTAAAGAATTAAATCAATCAATCAATCGAAAAATTCAAGACTTGTTGGTTTCAATTTTTGACCTCTTGTAAAACGTTTGTTATAGGATGCAAGATAAAGTTCTTTCTAAAACATCCATGTAGAATGTCATAAATGTAAACTAATTTAAATAAACCTTAACAAAAATGAATATCAAGGAAAACATTACAAAAATGAAAATGTCTTAAGTTTAAAGGGAAGCAACCTAGTGGAAATACAAGGTAAAATTTTAAGAAAAGATTAGAAAGTAGCCCATTATACCAACTTTTAATAGCACAATATCTCATTAAAAACAATGTCTACACTAATGTATGTGGTATAAAATAACTATACGATGTTTGTCCACCTGTATGTAAGATAATTCACTCGCTAAAGCTTGTGGATTATCTCCAAATAAAGGCGGACACGATTACATGATCAACCCGCCAGCGAAAGGACATAACGCTATTTAAATGGCGTTTCGCTGGCGGGCCGATGATGGCCCACTGAAAATAGGTATTTGGATTCTCTCTCTCCCCTCATCAACTGAAAAAAAGTTGCCAGAGTTGGAGCCGTTTGACCCCCGTACTGGATGCGCGCATGGAGGAGGTACCCACAACATATTTAGAAGACGTCTTGTATGCCATATTATCTGTCTTCAAACAATGAAGCCAAACCTTTCTACATGTATAAAAGGGAACACCTTCTTAGCATATATTTACATCCCAACACCAGGATCTGAAATCATGAAATTTCGAACTTTGCACAATAGCGAGCGAAGACGGCTGAGATGAGTCTGTGCACATGTCGAATCTCGATAGAGCCTTCTCACCGAATGGACGTTGATGAAAGCTCATTAGTCCGGTAGAAAACCAGAATGACCTGGAACTTGATTTTAAAGTTTTTGTCTTTGCTGATTCTTGTTGATCAGACATTGTACTTGATGAATCCAACTGATGCCACTCTGGCATCATTGAGCGTATTGAAATATAAAAGATGGCGTCCAAGATGGCCGTCAGTTAGGCTCCTGAGACGTATATGACCAACATACTCGATAAAAAGCATTTTAATTTTGACTTTTTATGGATGTTTGGAGGCTAAATAATACAAACAATTAAAACGGAACATTTTTTTTTTATTCAGAAGGTTGAAATATTAAAGATGATGTCCAAAAATGGCCGCCTGTTAGGCTCTGAAGACCTATTTGACCAACAAACTCAATAAAAATCATTTTAATTTTGATTTTTATGGATGTTAGAGGTTATTAAGTGATGCAAACGATTAAAATGGAAAATTGGTTTGATTCTCAGAGTTGAAATATTAAAGATGGCGTCCAAGATGGCGTCCAAGATGACCACCAGTAAGGTTTTTAAGACCTATCTGACAAATAAACTCGATGAAAAGCATTTAATTTTGACTTTTATGGCTGTTTAGAGGCCCAATGATTCGAACAATTAAAACGGAAAATTGGTTTGGTTTAGAAGGTTCAAATATTTAAGATGGTGTCCAAGATGGCTGCCATTTTAAAGCAAAATTCAACCTGATCGCAGTTAATAACTTTTTTCTGATAGTTTTCTGATAGTTTTCAACAGTGGTTGTATTTGGAAGTGTTGTTGTTTTCTGTGTTTTGAAATATTCAAGATGAAGTCCAAGATGACAGCAATAACAGTGTGGGGAATCACATGGTTTTTGCTTTGATACAATGCACTGAAAAATAACAGACTCATACTTTTAACAATGTTATTTTTTGTCTTTGTTTTGGTAATTGTATTTATCAATCCATACACCACTTTGCAAACCACATTTGGCTTGATCTGATATTGCCATAATATCATAGTTCCTACGTTGGGAAAACACTCTGTCCAAAAGATGAAGAGCTAAATGCCTGGGTTTACTGAACGGACGATATAACTGAAAACGTTTTGGTTGGGTATGAGCATAGGGACATAACTGCAGGTCTGAGGCAAGTGTTACAGATATATCTGCTGATTCTGCCCCCACAACAACAGATGTGCTTGCATGTCAGTTGCAACTAAGAGTACAGTTGTAACCAACATGCCCACTGTTTAATAGCAGAGTTTAAAGAGACCTGGGCGCTGCAGCAGGCCTGCTAGTCTTTTGAAGCTGTTACAGAAAAAAAATACGCTTGGTTTACGACATGTGTGCTGGTCCTGTGCCACATAATCAAACCTGCGTAATGTTAAATATGTCTGCTAAACCGTAAGGCAATGATGACTGGGCTGCTGGTCTAGTGCAAGTAGAACAGGCATGCACACTGGCCGGATGCAACTTGAACAGACATGACTGCTGCTCCAGTGCAACAGTGCCCAGCATTCCTGTTAGTCAGGTGCAATTACAACATTCATTATTGGTTAAGCTGTCCCTGTGTCTCGTTAACAGGCAAGTGTGCTGAGTCATAAATAGTGAGTATGATCAAGAATTACCACAATCACAAACCGCAGACAAACCCATGGCACCGAGAGGAAGAGCCACACAACCATCATGAGACACCAGAACGACAAACTAAGCAAAGCAACCAGCTCTGTCTTCCCCATCAACATGATTGCAAATCTAGAATGGACATAAAGTAACGTACAACAAAACATAGAACAATTACAGACTCCCACAATGGGAGTAACAATAAACAAAAAGTCAACAACAACAGAACCACCCCCTTAGAACTGACAGCAGCCTAATCCACCGGGGGGGGGGGGGGGGCTTTAATGCATTTTACCTGTACCAAATCTTCTCCCTAGATTCTGCTAATGTTAAAGTACAAGAAATGTTCAGCTCGCATGGAAGCCTTCTAACTAATGCAATGTAGCATCATGGAGAAACACCCTAATCAAATTAACACACTATGACGAAACAAAGAAACGGGCTCATGACTCACAGATAGTCAGAGTTAAAGAAAACCTCAAGTTGAACCACGGTGGGACCAGCTACAGATAAAAATCAGGCACCAACCCACCGATTAAAGCTTTACATCAGAGCCATCATAAAGTCTGAGGCCTTACCCTCCGTCGTGCAATTACCACATAATTAAACACGTGTGATGGTAAGGATGTCTGATGTGAAGACCTGGTGGCAATACAAGGTGTTGTTTGTTAAAGCTTCAGCAGATATGCCTGCAGACCTGGTACCATACATTTAAACATACACCCAGGTCCAACTTACAGTGTGAAACTTTATAAGGCAAGATTGATGCCTGGTCGAGTGCCACTCTAGAGGGTTGTTATGCTGTTGCAACTGCAACATATATGCCTGCTGGCCAAGTGTATTTACTGCCACAAACACCGCTGCTGTTCAAAAATGCCTACTGGTTGAGTGCTGTTGCAAGATGGATGCTTGCTGGGTCTTTGCCACTCAATCCTGCATGTTAGCTGGTGTTGTGCTTCTCTATCTGCAATACTTGTTGGTATGGTGTCTGACTATCAGCCGTGCCTGCTGGTGTAATGCCTCACTATAGGCCATACCTTCCCATGCCGTGCCTCAATATTAGCCCTGCTGTGCTGGTGTGGTGTCTCAGTATAGGTCATGCCTACGGGTGTGGTGTCTCACTACAGGCAATGCCTTCTAGTGTGGTGCCTCACTATTAGTCATGCCTTCTGGTGTGTTGCCTCACTATAGCTCATGCCCTCTGGCGTGGTGGCTCATTATCAACCATGCCTATTGGTGTGTTGCCTCACTATAGGCCATGCCTTCTGGTGTGGTGCCTCAGCATCAACCATGCCTGTTGTTGTGGCTCGTCACTATAGACCATGCCTGTTGGCGTGGCACCTCACTATATGCCATGTCTTCTGGTCAATTGCCACTGCATTCAACATTTTACTAGTCGAGTGCAGATGGAAGAAGGGTGGTTACAAGTCTGGTGCTACCTGTACAGAGGTGCTATTATATCAGACATGTCTGATGATTCGACACAACTCTCAGACATGCCTGCTTGTAGAATGCAATTATATCAGACATGCATGCTGGGTTCACGAATTCATCTACGCATGTTTGTAAAGTGCTGCTCTATCAAGCAAGGTATCTGGTCTGTTACAAATCCATCAGACATGCCTACAGGTAGGATGCCGCTCTCACAGGGTTATAAAATATTCCGGTACCATTCTTGACGCCATCTTGAATATATCAAATTCTGAATGATGTATTGATAGCATCACTGGGATGTTACAAAGATAATGTTTGTTGTTCAAAAATCACTGTAATAAAATTTTGCATGCAAATTATTGGAGCTTACCAGTCCTAGGGAAGATTTTCTTTTATTTTGTGTTATAAACTGCCATCTTGGCGGCCATCTTGTCCGCATTCTTTTCCTTCTTTTTATTTGGTTACAAGCAAAGTGTCTACAATTAGATTGCAACTTCATAGCATACAATTTAAGAAAGAAAATGGGTTTGAGACATATTTTCCATATTACACAATATTTTCACTTAAAATTGGCTTCCATTTTGGACGCCATCTTGGATATATCGAAATGCACAATGATGCCAGAGTGGCATCACTTGGATTCTTCAAGGACAGTGTATGCACTACCAGAATCAACAAAGAAAAAAAGTTTAAAATCAAGTTCCAGGTCCTCCTAAAATTCACCCAAATTCTGCCGGACTAAACTGTTATGACTTTAATTCAAACTATTGACTATTTGAAGAAAAAATCCTGCATGCGCAGATCAAGCTTTTTTTCAGAGGGGCCATCTCTGACAACTTTGTTTTTATAGTTGATGAGGAGAGAGAGGATCCAAATACCATAAAAATTGTGTCATCATTGGCCCGCCAGCGAAGCGCCATTTAAATTGCCAGCAAAATCGCCATTTAGGTAGACCAATGAAGGCCGAACATCAAGAATGCTGGCTTGGAAGTTTTGTGATATCCAGGGGTGACCAGTATCGCTAAGGAGCCCCATAGCTGTCTGATCTTTCAGGGGGTTCAGACCCCTGTCCCCTACCCAAAATCCCCTCTACGGATCCACCCATGCCTCAAACAATCGAGAATTGACCTGTTTCTGGAGCCTAATAAGCCAGCACAAGGGGTTTTGGAGGGTCTTAATGGGTACCTCTAAAATCAATAAGCAGTAAACAGTAAAATTTAGGCCCACAGATCGCTAATCAGTACAATTTAGGCCCAAAAATCAACAATCAGTAAAATTTAGGACCAAAATCTCTAATCAGTAAAAAAATGACCCCAAAATCAGTAATCAGCAAAAATTTGACAAAATCTGTAAAATATCTTAGAAGACACGCCATTTGGGCGATAAAAACTAATTTTAAGACTACTTGATGCAAATGACAGTGTTATCTGGGTCCACACGATCTGCCTGTATACTTATATGCAGCAGATAACTTTAGCAGATATATTTGCTCCATGGTCACTAATAAATGACTAGCCGGCCACTTCTGACCTCCAACAGTTTACTGTGTATACAAATTGATCTTTCCTCCTGGTTTGATGCAATAAACTTGGATAGGCCACTGTACATACCTTGGGGTGTCAGGTTATAGTTTTTAAAAGTAGTGTTTGTGTTTGTTTTTGTCTGAAGATCTTTTTTACCTAACAAACAGTATAGACCTTGATGAAATGCCGCATAATGTGTCATTTCATCTGGGTTTTCACTGTTTATAAAAGTATCCATTTAGGGGTTTCTCGTATACAAAGGGTTAAATGCATTGCCAAATCATTAAAAGTATGTTACTGTCACATGAACGTGTTTTTTTTCAGCACTAACGGCTAACTAAGCCACGAACTGACAAATCAATCAATGGCTTCAGGGTTTAGTGATCTGTGAATCAGAGAAACTTTCACCCAGTAGATCAGCCTGGATCTGTATCAACCAAGTCTGACCAGTTTTCGCTGTGTGCTCAATGGTACATGTATCTATGTCTATAAAGTTTCCATACTTCATATTAATTGATGGACCTTGAAGGGCAACTGGACAACTGCGGATAGATCATTAAGACGGGTTACTGTAGAACGACATGGAATAACTTTTTTCCATCAAATTCGCTAACCGTTGAAACGCCCCATTCCACTATTAATTTTAGGGCCATTATTTGCTAATCAATAAACCCTATTGGCACCCTCATTTTGTACTTGTCGCATTTACGACCACCAAAGACACAGTCTCACCAGGCACAAATCTGTTCATTTGGTGTTGTTATTTCTTTAATTAATTATGTCTAACTTATTTTACAATGGATGGGGTGGGGCGGGGTCCAATTTGTCTATTTTAAAGGAAGCTAAAAAATTATATGGGCTGGTTCATTTTTTCCTGGGGTTAGGGGTCCATTTGCTTATTCCTATGGAAACCTATACATCTTATGATTTTCCATGTCAGGAGTCTCTGTCTCTGTCGAGCCCACCCCTCTGGATGATACTGTTTTGTGGCTATTCCTTGGCTGTAACCAGTATTGGTCTGGGTTGGATTATGTTTTTCATTTAGTATCCCAGGAGCACCCCACCGCCAGGCTCAACTGGCATTCGTTCTGGGTTTAAAGCATGATCCGACAGACAAGGAAAACAATTCACTACAACGCGGCGGCTACATTAAAAACATTTAACCGACAAATGGTATATTATATTATTTATAACTATGATTTTTCAAATATATATGAGTTGACTGAGATGACGCCCTTTATTCTTATTTCGTTGAAATTTCTTTTTTTCCATATAGATAAACAGTCAATAAAGTTGTAGAAAAATATACTTAATAAATGCATCAGCTTTACAACAACAAAAAAAATAGATATACGATATATATGTCAGCTTGAAAAATAAAGGGAGGTAAAGTTAGTCAAGACAAGTATGGATATATATATTGTGGTATCCTGACCCAGTAAATACATAAAAGGAGCTATGACATGATTTTTGTTTGTTTGATTTGATTCTTTACGTCCCATCAACAATCTTTCAGTTATAAAGGGACCGATCTTCCTGGGTTGAACCAGTAGGCCTACTAAGCTAGGATTAATATGTCTTGCTCATATGCGGATCCAGACAGTTTTGCTAGAGGTGGTCCAACTTTGACAACGTTTTTTTTTTGTTTTTTTTTAGTTGATGAGGGGAGGAAGAATCCCTATACCATTTTCAGCGGGCCATCATCGGCCCGCCAGTGAAACGCCATTTAAATGGCGTTTGGCTGGCATGCCGATGTTGGCCCAACATTGAATGCTGGCTTGGTAGCCAGGGGACCCGGACCAGTATTGCTAAGAAAACGTATTTTTATGTGATTTTTCAGGGGGGTCCGGACCCCTTGTCCCCCCCTCTGGATCCGCCCATGATTGCTAAAGGACACAACGCAGTGACTCCGGTGAGGCTCTAACCTGTGGCCCCGCGGTCTCGAGTCAAGCACTCTTCCATTGAGCCACTGCGCTCCCAGCTGTGACATGAGATTTCCAACAATGCGATATGTGCGATCAGAGAGGGTCAGACCAGCCTGCGCAGTCTGGTCAGAGCTTTTGACAGCTGCTTGAATATTCACATGAACTGCCTAAGCTTAAAATGAGGCTACACAGGCTCATCTGAGTCTATTCATGTCAAAATTACTGGGGCGTAAAGAATCAAATCAAACAAAAAAAATACATAAGGTAAAAGAAATCATCCAAAACACCGTTTGCAACAAGTGCTACTTGTTTGGGAGAAATTATAAATTTCCGATAATTCGGTGCGCCCTCTGGCGTCAAAAAACTAAGCATTTTCACTTTTGTATTAAGACAATCCAGTCCTGCCTCATGACAACCTAGTTCTGCCTATTTACAACCTAGTTCTGCCTTTTGAAAACCGAGAAATGACATAATCTGAATCTAAATACGAGTGAAACGACTACTAAATGACAATTTGCATGATATAATGACACAATTTACAAAGTAAAATGAGATTACCAACATACAAAAACAAACTTGTATGCATACAGTATCGGCGGGAATTCTATTCCATAGTTTTTGAGTCAAGCACGTTTAGTAAGCTATGGCGGATTGATAGATTGGTATCGATCCTAAATCTACCTAATCAAACGCCGTCAATTGTCATTTGATAAATCCCCTTTTGCCTGAAATACAGCGACAATAAACAAATTTAGTCTTATTTGAGCTGGTAACTTTATCTTTATACATTTTAATTGTAATTTTGATCTTAATCACGTGTATAACGCCGTTAAATCATGTCTAGTTGTTTCCGATGTGACATAGTTTACTGGTCGATGCCATCCAAGAAATTCCATTAAATCAGATATAATACTAAGCTTTCTTTTTCCTATCTAGTTTTGCATTTCTTTTTTCTAAATTCTTCTCTTAGTTCTGGAAGTTTCATTCCCCCAAAGCAAGAACTCAGGTTTGAAGCCATTGTCGTAAGCTAAGAAACTATTGCAAATATCTTTGAAAACAGCAGGGTAACATTTAAAATAACATTTGTCATCTAATTTAAATGACTTCAAACATATTTAAATTAATAACATTTTAACAAATATTATAATAGTCAAGACAGAAACATGTTTTAACTGTTCTGAAAAATGCCATTAAAGCAAGATACGACAGTGTTGCGCTGAACCCACGATATGTATGCATAAAAATAATTGCACAAAAAGGTTGTTGCAACATAATGATTTACGCCACTCGCTTATAGAAAAAGTAGCAGGGCCTGTGGCGAAATATGCAGTCGTTTCTTCTGTATACACCACTCTCCCAGTACCACCCCACCCGTTCCATGATGAGCTCAGAAGGTGTTAACCTGCCCAAGAGAAAGTTAAATTAAAATACTGATCTGATTTACACGAGTCTTGCCATGAGAATACCAATCGTTGGGGTTATGAATTGGCTAAAATTAACCAGGTTTTGTCTGATGAATTACACACACCTTACCAGAATTAGGACATGCAGATATGTTTTAAGGCAATGAATAGCGAATGCACTGCAGTTGCTCAAGCTGATCTGTGAATTCATTGTTCCATGGACATATAGCGGGTTACCTCATGACCCATACCACATTACCTTCGGTGCTAGGCGGATCTCCACAATGGACTAAATTAATATTACTGATTTGCCAACTCGCTGATGTGATAATCAGTCGTTTTTAATAACTGCTGTATTGTAATGGTGACACTTGAGACGACCCCTATAACTGTAACCATAAAAACCCCATAACTCCAACGTAAACTGTCGAACGTAGATAGAAAATGCTTGAATTTAGGATTTTATCTTAAAATAGATAAGTTCGCCACGTGTACGGGGTAAACGTGACAAGAAGCATGCCATACAGTCAGGATAGGTAACGAAATCGTGTATCATGCAAAAACACAATTCCTTTGCACCTCAAAGATATACATGCAAACTACTTCACATGTACATGCACATATATTTTGCATCGATACATTTGCATTGGTGTGTCATTGGGACGCAATTAGTGACGAAGACCAGTATCTATTGCCATTAATTTTTGTTGGAATATTTGTAATGGGCTTATGCTATACCATGAAAATAGCATGGTATTAAAGGGTGAATGCCGTTGTTCAGATATATTTTGATGCCCTATTAATGGGAATTTAATTAAAGGTAAACGTTTTAACGACACTTAAAGTAACAATCATACATTTAAGCCCATTGTTATATACCTATTAAATGTTTACAATAGAAACTTGGTGTGTTTCAATCGCTGACAATTGTACAATTCATCTAAATTTAACGTGTAGCAATTCGGTTAATCGTTGACCAATCACTGACCGCGGGCTTCATTCCCATTAATACAGGGCAGCAGAGGGCTTATTTGCCATTTAAGTCCGGTGTACTAGTATATAACATTGACGAGATAACGTTCTTCTCCGTATTAACATTTACCAAGCCCTCGTTTGATAATAGTTGCTGCTAGGCCTCACCGCTTCGCTTATAGGGTAGATAGTATAATATCTATGTTGTCACACTTGACAGTTCTTTAGTGATTCTAATATAGGCTAATTGGTTCAATTAGTATAAAAGTCAACTAGTGTGACATATAAGAGATGACTAACAGAATTATTCACAGAAAAACCTGAAATGAATTGCTACGAATGGCCCCTATTTTTACATACCTCTACAATATTAATTAAAAGGCGTCATGCTTCGAAATGTACATTTCCCGTTGATGCTTATCATCATTAGTAAAAAGGGATACTTTATTTTGTTCTTAAAATCTTCTAAAAGGGATTTTCGAAATAAAATTGGTTCAACACATGCATACCAGTGACCATACAATCTTCAAATGTATAAGTAAGCAGAATTTGATCACAATATACCCAATGGTTCAAGAGGTATGAGCACTTTTACTAACTGACAATGACCGGCAGGACTGATGCTGAGGGGAGTTTTGTCACAAATTTGCATACCAGCGTCTAGGCAATCTAAATTTGATCAAAATATACCATGCAGTTCAAAAGTTATGACCACAACAAGCTGGACTGAGGATCAGCAAAGCCTCGTTCACCATTTTGCATGCCAGTGTCTAAACAATGTCAAAATGTATAAGTATGCAAAAAGGATCAAAATATACAATGCCGTTCAAGAGTTATGAGTAATTTCACTAAAAGACCTCAACAAGCTGAAATAATGCTCGGCAAGTTGCAAACCAGTTGCTGGACAGTGTTAAAATTAATAAGTATACCCAATTTGATCCATATATACCATGTGGTTCAAAGTTATGAACATTTTACGAACTGCCCGCAGCCGTGAAAACTGATGCTTAGCAAAGCATCGTCAATCAAAAAAGACTGTTACACAAGCCAGTGGTTTGACAATCTTGACCTGCACTGATAAAAATATATCATATCGTTCAAGACTAAAGAGCATATCACTAACTGCTAATGCACGGACAGAGGGACAACTGACTACGACTGGCCGGACTGATGCTCAGCTAAGCCTCGACCATCAAAAATGGCTGTTTTGCATGCCAGAAGTTAGACAATTATGTCATGCATACGTATGCAAAATATAATCAAATTATACAGTGAGGTTCGAGAGTTATAATCATTTTCATTAACTGCTAACGGACGGACAAACGGACTCACACAGTGATTTTAGTGCACGCCTGCGGGCTGGGCAAATGAAAGGGTTAAATGGAACTTATGCATATATGTTCCTTACGATAGTTACTGAGTCCATTCCTAAGTATACACATAAACACCTGGACATCCTATGAACAGAAATATACTCAACTACGAAAGAAACCCATCAGTCATTTCTTGGGGGAATTATGGAAAATAGAAGAAAAAAATGAAAATATAATTATACCATATTCCTTAACAATCAGTTTTGCATCAATTCATTGAATAATGTAACCTTTTTACTTTAATCCGTTCATGCTATTCGTCAATGTTTACACAATGGGTCATTTTCAAAAATGACAAGCTTCTCACATCTCGTTCTCGTCTGAATCAGTTCACTTGAGTTAATTTCGTCATGGGCCTCTTCTGCAGCAATAAATGCATCATAATGAGGTCGAATCGTATGCATGTAATGTCGTACAATGTCCATGTGAATCCGCGCCCATTTTAATGGAGAGCAACCTGAAACTTTCGAAGATTCCGAGGTAGCGCTGAACAATCCCTGTTGCGGCGCCAGACAGCATCCCACAGCTACTATATCGAATTGAGATCCGGGATTACTGAACTAAGGCGGTTTGTTTAGCTTCTTCACACACTCGACTGCCTCTTCAGAGAGGAACATATCAGTTATTGGACGAAGTGAAATGATTTAGACGAGAACTCGAGGGAAAGCAATTGTCATTTTCAGCAATGACCCCTTGTCCATACACTGGCGAACTGCATAAACGGGTTTATAAACTGTTACATTATTCAGTATTTTGATGCATAATTGATTGTTAAAGAATATGGTATAAAACATGTTTTCATTTCTTAATTATTTTTCCATAATTGCGCCAAAAAGTGACTGATGGATTTCTTTTGTAGTTGAGTATATAACACACAAGTATAACAAATAGATGCAGATTGAATTTTAATCATGTTTATAGTCATGTAAATATAAAAATAATCATCTGGACATTCGAGCTACCACATAAGGGCAGGGTATTGCACTATGCTTTGTATCCTTTGAACAGATATTAACACACAAGTATAACACATAAATGAAGATTAAATTTTAATCATGTTTATAGTCATCTAAATATAAAAAACAATCATCTGGAATTCGAGCTACCACAACAGGGCAGAGAATTGCACTATGCTTTGCATCATTCATTGTCTGGTGTCCATAATTCCATATACCAATATAACACAAAATACAGATTTTATTTGAATGTCATCTAAATATATTTACCATCCCATAATGAGAGAGGAAATAGTACCGTATCTTGCATCATTAATTTTACAAGCGGCGTGTGTTTTTTGCTAGTATAATCAAGAGGAGACACTGTGAATTCACAGTCAGAGCTGGGCCCACGAATTTAGTACGTTGTTTTATGCCTCTTTCGTTTAAAACTTTTTATACGGGAAACCAGACAATCACCAAGTTAGCCATGATTTCATTCCAATGAAACATCTAAAGTTAAGCTGCCAATAATATAAAATTGGCTATCTATTATTATCATCCAGGTGCATGCCAAACTACACAAAAACGTGTTCATTTCTACATGCTCATTACACTGAAGCAGAAAAAGCAGTTGAGAAGTTTCCGAGAATCCTGTTTTATGGTGAAAACATTCATTTATTGAATGGACATATGTTGTAAGTGCACATTGGAATTGCTTCATTGGGGCAATTCCAATGTGTGCCAACAGCATATGTTACTAAAATTAAGGAAACCTATTTTGAAATATACACTAAACAAGTATCATGGCCGTTGGCATTCCTCCTTTAAACATCTCAAACTGCCAATCAGTATTAAAATACCTGTCACTATTTGGCAAATTGTTATTAACATGAGAGCTATATCACCAAATTTGATTTCATGAGCATAAGCTTTTGCTATGCTGGTAGTTGCATGGTAGTAAGCGAGTACTTTTGCAAATAGTGAAGACCCGGGTAAAATGCAGCATAGTGCTGATAAAATGCAGCATGATGCTGCATTTCATCAGGGTCTGCACTGTTTGTAAAGGTCAAAAAGATCTTCAGACAAAATAATACAATATTTTTTTAATTACAACCTGACACCCAAGATGTGTACAATGGACTACCCCAAGTTGATTGTATTAAACCAGAAGGAATAATCCATTAGTATACAAATGGTTAAATGCATGTTCAACACTTTGATTTCATAGTCAATTTTAGAAACTGATATGAGTTCTAAACTCTATCCAAACAGTTGTGTGAACTTATACAGCATACATGTTACATTATGCTGGACCTTATAAAAAACAACTTTTTGTGGCTTTTCCATGGGTAGAAACCAGTACTGGGCCGGGAGGGTTTATAATTTGTGTGTTTATTATATGACGGGAACTCCCGAAGGCTCAACCGAAAGTGGTTTTATGGAGAAGCCGGGAATCGAACCTGCGACCCCTGGTTTACAAGGCATAGCGCTTATCAACTACACCACGGGGGCTTTTTATGCTGGACCTTATAGAAGTCTGATCACCGGTAACAAAACTCGCCTTCGTCTTGGTGGACATCACACATTATTGCCAATCTTTAAGTTAGATAAAATAAAAAAATACGTGTGGTTCAGGTTACACTCTGAAAAAAATTAGAGTAGGTTGGTATGATACTATTTTTTTCGAAAACTTTTTTTCTTGGAATATTCAGACCTGCTTGGAAACGAATTAAATAAGACAAAACTGATATAAAAGTGTAGCTTTTGAAGAAAGGATGAACGAACTTTTCATTTTTCCATAAATGATGATCTCATTTGATTCATATTATGAGGACCCTCAAAATGCATATTCCGTACTGGTGAAGGGCGTGTATTGAAGTTTATTGGCAAACGGCAGCAGCCCAACATATACCTACCTACCTACTTTACCCTGGGTTTCAAACTACGACCTCCAGTTCCGGACGTGGATGCCCTACAACTTGAGCTATCGTGACAAGCCAACAAGTGGGCCTAATTATGGGAAGTGCTTTTTATAGTAGGGACTCTCGCCATGAAGAATGTTCCATCACCACAAGAGGAGTGTGTGAATGTAAAGCCAGCAAACTTCAAGCATACTTTTAAAGAACCCACTGCACTGGTAATCAAACCCGTCTCTGTCAGAGCAAGAAAATTTCAGTACCTTGAATATGTCATTATAACTCTTGTTATCTAGACGATTGTGTTATACATGTAGTAAGAATGGCTGCATACGCAGGTATAGCAGCATCTGAGGATGAAGAGTCATGTTTTATTGCCTCTAGTGTCACAAAAAACATGGCTCTCATGTTAATAACAAAAAACATTCGCTTACAATTTTTGGCTTATGGGTCTTTGGACTCGCTTTTTCCCATATCAATGAGTCCCACTGCAAACTTATGAGTCCAGAACACTATTTTTAATGACAAGTCTGCAATACTATTGCATCCTGGGAAATAAAAACTTTGCACCCCATGCGCAAAAGATGCAGGATGCGCAGGTAACAAAATTACTGGGCTTGCACACAAAGTGGCATCAGCCTTTCCTGGTATATTCATCAAACTTTGCAATATCAGCGAGATATTACTGTTGACTTAGACACAGGTAGAATCCCTGCTCAATAAGAGTAGAGTTACGTAGTTGGTCACATTATGGTACTTTATTCACCTCATTGGACAAATATAGGGTTTTTTCGTTTCATACTTCTAACTGTAAATCTATTTCGTCACCCTACTCGTATTGAGCACGGACTATAGTGGACAAGCAAAGAAGTAGTCAAATATTGACTTATGAGCTTCTTTTAATCATGATTTAACGTTCTTTTCTATTCTTATCGCCATCATATAATATTACTTTTATCGTTATTATTATCATTTTTATTATCTCAAGTAATGATAGGCCTAATTGAATGCATGTGAGTTTCCTTTTTCATGCCACAAAAATTTGGCTAGGTAGGTAGGCTCTAACATTAAATTATGACATAACATTAAAACATGATGACGGCCTATATCATTCTAATGACTATTTAATAGTGCACATGGAGTCTGAGTGAACAAATTAAGATGCATTATAAAAAGGCCTAAATGAAGTAACTACAATATTTAAACCCAAAACTTTTATATGGTAGTTATTTCAGGAAATTATTTATTGAGTAACGTTTAACCCGCTTCAAAATTGTCAATATGTCTGTTTTAGTTTTTCCCAAAGGCCATTTAATGTTTATGATAGGGTAGGTAGGGGAACAGGAACCACACTATATTCCTTTAAGCCTTATCATTAATACAAAATACATCATACCAAACAGTATGCTTTGTCCAGTTTTACAATCATGTTTTACTTGTAAGATATGGTAGTTCAAAAAGGAGAGAATTTTATTCAATTTATTTGCATTTTACCCTAATGACCCCCATTTATACTACCTGACCATTATATCCTACCTACAATAATTATAATAGGTAAAACTAATTCATAGTTTATAATAGGAGTGTAGCTCAGACAAGCAAATTGACATCTCGTTGCATTTCTACCACTGTTTGATGGCAACACCGCATTTTTAGACAATTTTGCTTAATTTTCCCCATCTTGGCCCCATTTAAGTAAGTAAGGATGCAAAGATCAGGAATCGATACAATCAAGTACCACACCCGACCCAGGATACCAATGGGAAAGCGACAAACTTACAGTAGACACCACAAACGAGAGCCAAGAGGTCAGCCCTTTCCCAGCAGGTGACTACAAAGCACATATAAACAGACGCGCACAAAGACATAGCAAACACAAGACAGAACAAAAACATAAAAGATCCACAAAAGAAGTACCGCCTTGGAACGGTCAGTAAAATATTTTACTGGAGGGCTTAAACCGGTTTGAAGGCGCCAACCTCACCCTTAATTCAGATGTGGATCAAGACACATAGATATTTGGTTTGCATGAAAGACCCTTATTTTCAAATGATATGTGCTAATTTCAAGAATACTTTTACCCCTTCATGATGTATTTCATCCAATAATACCATTTTAGATGTTATTTCATTTCTTTGTATGATGTAAAATCTTCATTTCATGATTTTACGTTTATTGTGGCAGCCATCCTAGATTTTAGCGCCGCCATCTTGAAAATAACTAATGCTAATGAACATTTCTACCAAGTTTCGTGCTTGTATCCAGATGTGCATGATTATTGTCACTTCCCGCTCCACTATATTATAATACCAAGTGTGTAGTATTCAAGGGGTAGCCAGAACACTGTAATAGTTACGCACACCAAAGGGAGACTACTAAAACGAGCAGTGTTTCTCATCAGTTGCCTCCCTTTTCAAAATGGGAGACTTCTCTATAAGGAAAGAATTTGTTCCCAGAGGGAGCAAGTTCTTTCATATAAGAGCAGTCCCTTTTGGTATGAAAAAAGACTATTTCTACATTATATGATTTGCCTTGAATGTGTACAATTTTCAATACGTACGTGCGTAAATACGTATTGAGTGCTACGCCTATGATGATGACCTCCAACATAGAAGGATGCGAATGTATGATTGAACTTATAGGAGATCCGTGAATACTGATTAATAGTGTGGACTTTTGCGCGCTATTTGATGTGAAATAATCCAGCTAGAGAGTAACAATATGTGCGGATCATGACGGAGGGGAGGACAGGGGGTCCGGATCCCCTGTCACCCGTCTCCCCTCTAGATCCGCGCATGATTAGGTAACACTGAGTGTACGGCAAAAGAAACAAGCTACAAGATAGTGTATTGAAAGTTGCACGTTGCAAGTAAAGCTATCAAACCTTCCAAAAAGCGAAAACAAAGGTATTGATCAGACTGCGCGGATGCACATCCCCATCTGCACCTCTGCTTTTTGCACGTAACAAATTCTAACAAACAGTTCCATATATGTCATCACATGTACTAATTAATTTGCAATAAGTTCTCCACCAGTATTAATGAAAAATAATCGTGTTCTGTATCTACACTTCGTCGTCAGCTTCACGACCATGTCCACCGTTGTTGTTAGCTATCCAATCTGCGTAGTATGACACTCGGGTACCAGCGCGACCACCAGACCGGCAGCCATCATGCATTAGTCCGTATGAATGTATACCAACTAAAGCCCATCCATAACTTGATTTACAGACCCAGGGTCCACCATTGTCACCCTGAAAATATGGTATTTTCTATCAAAATTCGAATAAAAATGAAAAGTACCACCCAACATCCTTTAAAACGGAAACGGAAACGGACTGTTCCAATTGATAATAAAGGGAAATTGCATTAGGCATAAATACCGGGCCGCGTAGCGCAGTCGGTAACGTGTCTGGCAACAGATGCGAGTCTGACTGCAGATCCAGGGGTCGCGAGTTCGATCCCGGCCCGGTCCCATACTTTGTGGAGATTGATCATGAAATAATTTCTACGGTCATTCTCCTCCCTTCCGCTGAATCATTCAAGAAGGGTTTTTGTCAGTTACAAGCGAAAGTATGTTCACGAAGTACTGGTAAACTGCTTGTTCAAGAGACATCCATCAAGCTTGCCCAGGAAAAAGTGTGGTTAGGTGAACTGACCGTCCCGCAATGACCATAGCTGTTGACTTGGGACGTAAAGCAACAAAACAAACAAACATTAGGCATAAATGGGTTAAGCAAATCACTCAAAAACGGAAGGAAGTAAAACCAGGTAATTCCACAATCACAGATCACAGGCCCAGTGGACCTATCTTTTTCAGTTATGAAAAAATCTCACTTTGATAAAAAAATATTCATCTTACAGCGAGTCTACGAACTCCACAAGACAAAAAGTACATGTAGGTAGTCAATACAGAAAACTTGTCTTAAGTAGCCACTAAAAATGACAAAACAAAGATATTAATAACAAATGGTAGCTAATAATGAGGGTCGAAAGGATACCTGCATTAAGCGATAATCGGTCTTGAAAACCAATATTTGGTCTTCTTTTTTGAGTGGCTACTTAAGACAGGGTTTACTGTATAATCAACAGTCAATATACATACAAGTGTCTGTGTCAGTGAGTAGGTAAAGTATACTACCCAAATGTCACTGTGTTTAGCTTGATATGCTCTGGCCAATCATTTCAGAAAATGACCCATCATTTCTTGTTCCATGGGTCACTTCGGAAATATATGAATCCCGGGGCCAACCAATGGCACCATGAGGGAGAGACATTAAAATACTGTCAAACAAACCGGTTCTAATGAGAAAACTCTAAAAATGATTTTGAATGTTGTCTAACTATTCAATTGAAGCATTAAAGCAACACCCTAAATGTGACATATTTTAGAGAGGACCCATTCAAGGGAGCCTTTTTGCAAAATAATAAAAACTGGACCCCTTGTTCTTTTACTCTGGACAACGTTTATGCTAAGATTAGTCTAATGATATGGTTTAAACTATGATGCATTTACACCGTGTAGATTTTTTGCAACAGGAATACACAAAGAAAACGAAATAACAAAACAGCCAATCAAAATAAAAAACATAAAATAAAATATCCATAATAAGAAATTTCAAATCATGGTTGTGTCATCTCAATGAACAAATTTGGAATCCGGTCTGCATACAATTACCCAAATTCCAAGTACATAGTTGTAATATCAGCTGTGTTGGGCTGGTAGAAGGTAATCTTAAAGTGTATATGCAAATCAATAGACATGCAGAATTGTTTGTATAAGCGGGCAGGTAATTTCTGCTGGCAAACTGTTACCGCACAGTGATGTCCAGGAACCCTCTTATCAGGATTTTTACGATTTGCCAAGTATATTTATTAGTAAAATCATATTTTACCATTAATAGCTCTGTGCAAAAGTATTTGTCTAATTTTACCAGAAATTTGATTCTATAACATTTCCATTATTTTGTTTTCTAACAGGTTCCCGATGTGCATCAACTAGAGTTAAATTGCACCATCTCATAAACTTTTTGCTGCTGAATATAGCCTTGTCAGAGTGGGGTAATAAGCGTATAACACTCATACATGTGTTGTATGACATAATTCAGTTCAGCCTATGGTGAGACACACCATTTCGTTGCACATTAAATTTGTCTACCCTGTTTATAAATAACTCATTTTAGAATAATGTACAAGTTGTTTCAGTGAAAAATTGAAAATGGACGTCATTATTTCATTTAAAGTATGTTAAATGGGTACCTATCTAAAGTTAAAATCTGGCTCCCGAGATTAGAAAAAAAATGTTTCATGCTCAACTCAGCTGAGATTTTATCTTCGGTATGAATACGCTCTTTCGAGGTCATACGTGTTTTGAAATGGTACACATTACTGATAAATTTGGAAATTTTCGAGAGAATTTTATTTTCGGGAATAGCGTTAAAAGACATATTTACGAAGTTTTCAATTTGAGACTAGGGCAATATTTACCTATACCATTAAACAACAGAGTGATTAAGCCTTTTCGCGAGAATTTTATTTTCGCGAAACTTCGCATATGCGAAGTTTTGCGATATTAATACTCGCGAAAAATTTCGAATGTACAGTACTTGAATAATTTCCAAAACGCCGAAATGTTGTCAGATCTGCCATGTGGTTGTTGTGCTTAAAGAGTATGTGTGCTTACCGAACAGGTGCCGGAATCCATATTTTCGAAACAAAGCCTAGTCATTGGATCAAAAGAGCCTGGGAGTATTTTAGAGCAGCGTGTATCGTTCTTGATATAAATTGGTAATTCTTGAAGAAGAGGACCAAGCATCCACACACCTGGAAATTTCAAGATTAGTTCAGTAAATATTAATATTCAGAATTATTAAACCGTGACAAAAGTTATTAGAATAGGAGTCAAGTGAAGAATTGTGGTTTGGTTTGTTTAAGGACATATGCTACTAAATAATTTCCACATTGAAATCTGTTCAATACTTTGCATACAGTTTGCTTTATGAATGGACTGGCAATATATGAAATAGTAAGGATCTGTCACCATGCTCAAAAATAGTAAGTGAGTGTGATCAGGAAATACCACAATCACAAACCGCAGACAACCCCGTGGCACCGCGAGGAAGAGCCGCTCAACCATCACGAGACACCAGGAAGACAAATTAAGCAAAGCAATCAGCTCTCTCTTCCCTATCAAGATGATTGCAATACTAGAATGGACATTAAGTAACCTACAACAAAACATAGAACAATTACAGACTCCCAAAATGGGAGCAACAACAAACAAAAAGTCAACAACAACAGAACCACCGCCTTAGAACGGACAGCAGCCTAAGCCACCAGGGGCTTAAATGCATTTTACTGGTACCAAATCTTCGCCCTAGATTCTGCTGTTGTTGAAGTACAGGAAATGTTCAGCTCGCATGGAGGCCATCTAACTAATACAATGTACCATCATGGAGAAACACATTTTGCATAATCTCATATGGATGTTTTCAGCATTTGGCCAATGTTCTGAACAAATGAAAAGAATAGAATAACCTAAGTCCAAAATATTAAGCTAAAATAGTTGTAATCTTCACCCAGCTTCTTTATTTTAATTTTAATTATTGCTCATCACCTCAAGCAATTCAGAAAAGTCAAAAACTTATATGTTATCCCAAGCCATGACAAGATACTGCATGATATATTTTGGTAATTCCCCAACAATAGGATTCAGATTTTTAGAGTAAGTTATATATTAAAAATTCTGACATTGAAAATCTTGAATGTTTATGTGTATTTCATGGACTATCATTTTACCTTTTAGAAAAAAAGAAAAACAATTGGGAGTCACTATACTAATTATCTGTCAGAAGGACCAAATTTAACTCCACCACCACATATATCGAACATACTTTAATTTAAAAATATTTTTCCATTTGTATATTCCATATTATTGGTTTGAAATAATTTAAGAAAAAAAGTAGATGCACTTGAATTGTCGTCTGCTGCAAATTATAGGTGGTGCTTTATAGGTTAACCCTCAAAGCGCCAATCACAACAAAAAGTCGTCTGCTCGTCTCGTCTGCTGAAATGTTTAAGAAGTCTCTTTGGCAAACAATGTGGACCTTGATCAGACAGCTCCTATAGGCCTGATCTGGGTCCAAGTTGTTTGTTTCTATACTTAAATTCGTCAGTAACGTTAGGCAATTATTTGCAGCAGGCGACTTAAGCGAACGACATTTTCAGATGCATTTTATTGGCGCTTTAAGGGTTAAGAATATATAAAGAAACATACCATCAAATGTCGTGTATCCCCATCCAGTTACAAAACACTTGCTATTGTCCTCCTCCATTATTGCCTTATCTATAGACGAGTTAGAAAGCTTTGGTATTCCACTGATCATGGTGCTGTTCAAATTGGCAGAGCTCTCCAGTTTCAGAAGGGCAATGTCGTTGTCAAGAGTGAATCTGTTCCAGTCAGGATGCTGAATAAATAAATTTACCATGGCACACATTTACAACAATTGGTGATAGTTTCGTGTAAGATGCAAATTTGGGACTTAGACTCATGGCTGAGAATGGTTTTGTTACCCCCACCCACCCCCCTAGGGAATTGCGCAGACATATCATATCTTAAAGAACAATCCAAGCTGCGTCAAATAAGAGATATTTGCACTCTGTACGCCGAGCGTTAAACTGTATCAGCCTGTTACATATGTTACCATATCAAGATTAGAAAAGGTAGAATAAGAACTAGAAATGTGTCCAGGGAACACGGATGCCCATTGTTACAGAATTCGTATATTCTCACAAACAAAAGCAAATTTCATTTTTTATGAACAAAGAGCAATCACTCTGGAAGCCACAAGATGATAATTATGGATCATTTTGAAACTTGAGCAAGACATTCAGGTGTTAAGCATTGTGCCTAAGTAAGCAAGAAGGCGAAGTTTCCTTAATATGTCATTTGAAATTACTCGAGTTAGAGAATAAAAATCGCAAATAATGGCAAAATTTCATGAACAAAGGGCAATAACTCCTAAAGGAATATTGCGATATATACTATATATATGTTAGAACTTGGGAAAGACATTTTGGTACTTAACATTGTGAATAAGTTTGATACAGTTCTGATCAAAATTACTTGATTTAGAGACATTACATTATAGAAATAGTGATTTTTTTCATGAACAAAGGGCAATAACCCATGATGGCATAAGGCCATATAGACCATTAACAATCTCGAGAAAGACATCATGGTATTAAACATTGTGAAATTTCATATACATGTAGTTGTGATCAAAATTACTGGATTTAAAGACCAGACACCATTAAAATGGTGAATATTTGTGAACAAAGGACAATAGATACGATATGGACTATAATCGAACTTGAAGAAGATATTATAGCACTAAACAATGTAACCAAATTCTATAAAATTCTGATCAAAACTGTTTAACTTAAAGAGCGGACATCATTTCAAATGGTGAATTTCATAAACAAATGGCAATAACTCCTGAAAGCATGGTGCGATATGAACCATTATCAAACTTGAAGAAGACATCTTGGTACTAAACAATGTGACCAAGTTTATTAAAATTCTGATCAAAGTATTGGACTTAAACCGGTTTAAGCCCTCCAGTAAAATATTTTACTGACCGTTCCAAGGCGGTACTTCTTTTGTGGATCTTTTATGTTTTTGTTCTGTCTTGTGTTTGCTATGTTTTGTGCGCGTCTGTTTATATGTGCTTCGTGGTCACCTGCTGGGAAAGGGCTGACCTCTTGGCTCTCGTTTGTGGTGTCTTCTGTCAGTTTGTCACTTTCCCATTGGTATCCTGGGTCAGGTGTGGTACTTGATTGTATCGATTCCTGATCTTTGCAACCTTACTTACTTAGAGAGCGGACATCGTTTCAAATGGTGAATTTTCATAAACAAAGGGCCATAACACCTGAAGGCATCGTGCAATATGAACCAATGCCGAACTTAAAGAAGACATTATTGTACTAAACATTGTGACCAAGTTTAATAAAATTATGATCAAAAGAATTTGACTTAGAATGAGGACATCGTTTCAAATGGTGATTTTTCATAAACAAAGCGCCATAGCTCATGACGGCATGGTGCGATACTTGACCATTATAAGCATGAAGAAGATATTATGGTACTAACGAATGTGGCCATGTTTTATAAAATTCTGATCAAAACTATTTGACTTAGAGCGTGGACGTCGTTGGGTGTGACGTACGTACGGACGGACGTACGTGCAGACGGACGTACAGACGGACGGACGGACCCACAGGGGTAACACTTAATACATCGGCCATAGTCATGGCGGGGCATAATAATGAGGTTCAGAAGGAAGGCATCAACTATTGAATTATTTGAATTACTGATACAGTCTGCATGATATAGTGCGTACAGGAATTTAGTGAACATCGCTTTTTTGCGTTTATTTTTATATGTGCTGACTTATTGCAAAATGAACCTCAGAATTTAATACATCTATGCACCGCCTAATTGGTGATATTTTTTTCGTTACAAAAGGTCTTGCCAAAAGGGCTGTGATATGATGGAATTTGTCCTCATTTGAGCATCTGCATTTTTTAATTTACCCTAAGCGCACCTTTGTACGGTTCACTTGCCTTTAGTTGACTATCCATGAATAATTATACAGTTTTGTAAGACGAAGTAACGTGTAAGGAGAAGGGTTTCTTATCATATCAAAATAGTCCCACCAAATGCAAATTATGGCCATAGTTTGGGCTAACAGAATTTCGGCATACAAGAAAATAGTGAGGCATTCCCAGTGGGTTGCCGTAAGCTTGTCCCTATGAAATTTATCGCTGTGTTCCCTTTGTTCCTTAATTCAAAATCTTGATTTTCTGTGTTCCCTGCTCATTGAAAGTTTTATTCCTCTGATCTTCAATTTTTAAACAATTTTCCAACTTGCTTTATTAAATTAATTGAGCTTTCTATCTGTATATTCCAAATACTGATTTGTTGACACATGCATCGTAATTCTGGGCAACTATAAATGATAAGATCAGAGGGCTCACGCAGTAGGTGTGATCCAAGTGAAAATAGACTCATCAAATAAAAATAATGCTCGTTATGCCCTCTAACAGTTGAGCTCAGAAAGAGAAACTAGTGATGGGGTGGGAACGTGCTTGGAAATAGGTTGAACAATGTATCAGCGGATGTTATATTTAACTTTTGGGGTCAATATATTTTTTGGGGGTGGCTGAGAAATAAATTTTCATGTGAAGTGCATCATAGGCTATAAATAATGCGCCAGGCATTTAAATAGTAACCACTGCTTCATCCAAGCCCTGGGGCAGGGTGGGATAGCCTGACAACTATGCTGTGATTTTACTTTTACATTGTCTCCATGATGCGGAGGAAATGTAGGTGTTTGATAGATATAGACAAACATGGCAGTGCAGTATAATAACAGACTGCGGGGGAGAACTGTCGTGATTTTGCCAGCTAGCTGTCTCCACAGTGTGGTGGTTACTATGGGGAACTGCAGACACAAAATCGAAGTCCTCGACATTCCCCTGGGCTGGGGGGCAGTGGTCACAAATGACTAGTGCATAAAGGCGAAAAAATTATGCGCACCAGCCATTTGTAACCACGCCCCAGCCGAGCAAATCATCTGTTACTTCAGGGCCACACCAGGGACCTGCAACCAGAAAATCAAAGTCCCCGCCGTTTCCCCGCTCTGTGGGCTGTAGTTACGAATGACTTGTGTATAAGACGATGTAGAGCGCAGCCAAATAATATAACCCCCACATAACATATCTGATGAACAGCCTCATCATTATTTGTTTAAATATAAGTATATGTTGCACTTGTAATATTTGTTCTAGAGCTGTCGATATATGAGGCCACGACGCGCGAAAACCTGTCTTCTGGGTTTCCGACAAAGCGAGTCTCATACCAGTCTCCTCGGCTAAACAGGCTGGCTAGAAAATCGAAGTTTCGCTAGTAGCGAGTCGAGATATGATTCCTCTCAAAAAGCAGATAACAAAGTTGCTGATGGGACTGCGGGGATCACCGAAGACAGTTTTTCTATGTCGCAGTTCAATTGCTATGTGTCATTTTACTATGAACACTTAATGCTTTATTTTCGTGAAATATTTTACAACTCAGGCAGAATTGTTATTCGCGCAGTCTCTTCAAAGCATTTGCAGTGTGTATGTAGACCCTGCTGGTGACCGTTTTCTTTATCATACAACCTGATATACGAAAGTAAACATGGTAATCATTGAACTATATAAAGCACGTGTTACCCATATGAAATACATTGAGGGAAAATGGGGAGTTTTCTTAATCGAAAACGACTTAGTTATTTTATTTTCCAATCTTAAATATTCAAACATGCAATTGTATATTAGGCGGTAATTTATTATATGCTTGTGCAAAATTTCAGTCCGAAATGATATCATTTAAGACATTTTAAAAAAGAAAAACGATGTCCACTGAATTTCTGACGGCACAGTAGATACTTTAGCTTAGCTACAGAACAGAACAGAACAGAAATTTTATTAGACGTAAACTATACAGTTTCTAGTCTATCCTATTGTTTTTAACAATAAAAGCAGTGTTGGTCACATGAAGCAAATATATATGTAATAATCTTCGATAATAGGTTCAATGAGTTGTCTAAATAATTAGAATATCCCTTTTATCCTTTTTACCTAACTAATCAAAAGATATGCTATCTTTTTCTGGATGAAATGTTCCATTTAAGCTTATTGGAATTTTGTACTACAGTTTTACCTTTCGAACCACAAGGTAGTCAGAAATTGGAGGATGAACCCCATATCCATCAATCCGTGTGAAAGTGGTCATATCAGTTGACCACTTTATCACAGAGAGACAGATTAGGTATATATCTATTACATTAAAGATAAGTAATCTAGTAATTGCAATAAATTTGTCAGCAAACTTTTTAAACAAAAACGCACAGAATGAAAAACTTGCAGAGACAATAGATGTTTCGTAATTATACTTCGAATTTGTCTTATGCATAGGTTTCCTTGGTTTGGACAACAGACGCCATTATTTTTATGCTACATGATGTAGCGCACGCATAATTCGTGGCTACATTCCTAATCGAAATTGTAAAGGATTAATTTTAATGGATGTGCATGGAAGAGAAACGTTATTGACTCCTATCAACATATATACATATAATACATAAATGTCCACAAAGCATGAATATATTGATACCCAATGCATAGGCTACAAGCAAAAGCCCGGATGAGTCTGCTCAAAAGAGCAGCCTCACCTGAGCAGTCACTGCTTTTAAATTCTATAGGCGATGTTTTCTTGTACGCACAATATACTTCTACACTTTTTACATATAACAAAATAAATGCTTTACATTTCGTGTCTTTTATAAAACAGGAGATTTTCGAAATGCTTCCCCAATAGCGCCTGGTGCTCAGATGCCGTCAACTCAGCTCAATTACCGCAGTTAAGACGGTTGGCCACCAGAACCACAGATGCCATTTAGGATACCCAAAAACAATAACATATTTGCAGGAACAGCGTTCCAAAGTCACAATGCCTAAGTCAAAAAGAACATCATATTTTCCCCATATAAGTATCATAGGCAAAGTGTTAAATTGCATGGCTATACAGTGAGCCACTTTAGTTACGCACCACTTTTTGAGGGCCCACATTTTTGACAAAAATGCTGGAATCGAACATTCTCTATGATAATCTATTTGTTGACATTTAATCTGTTTGATAACATCGAAATTTTTTTATTGGAATCACTCATGCGAATCATTCTGCTACTCAAAGGCAAATTTGACAAATTTTGAAAAATGCACGTGCAAGCGGAGCATCTAAATTTTCTATTTTTGTTTTGTGCTAGGCATTATCCATGGTGATCGTTGTGACAGAAAAACACCAAAAACAATCTATTTATTCAAGTAAAACTCCTTGTTTTGGTCGTTGAATTTAGTAACACCGTTACTTTTTGAAGAAATGCTTGTTTTAACGTCATATTAACGTCAGTTACAATAATCAAACACTAAAACATCTTATCATTGGCACGTCTTATAGCCTTGGTAGTAGTGACGTCATCATTAACGTCAACACCATGACGCCAATAAATACATTAATTTGTTTACGAAAATAAACGGCGGATACATGGTTGTTTAAAATGAAATCATAAAAGAATTGTGTTGATAACTAGTTTACTCAGAATCATACGAAATTTTAACTAACTTAAAAAAGTACTAAAACCAACTTTTTTCAAACCTTGGTCAGCTGGGAACCAAAATAGTAAAACATTAAAAAAACTATTAAGTTAACAATCACATTCCAGTCTTAGATATTGCCAAGAATAGATCGGCTCTTATATCTCGTATAGCAGAAATTCGATCCTGAAAAAAGTGCAATGTGATCTGAGTTTCATTCGAGATAATGCAATGTGAAATGGTGTTTTGAGGGTAGTGCACTTAAAAATTCATTTATTCTTTCGTATCTTATCTGATCACAATGAAATTTCAATGGATCATGCAAATATAGATGAGCTTTACATTGGTAGTCTCAGAATAAAAATATCACATTTCTTTTCCGAGTAAATTTACATTTTGTAAGTGGTGCGTAACTAAAGTGGCTCACTGTAATTCAAATTTACTTTTTCTGTGTATTCATTGACACAAATAACAAGAGTACTCAAAAGAACCGTCTCAGTGAGACAACTCATTTGGGTGCCCAAAACAAATGTACAAGCAGGTGGATAGTGATTTTTTTTAAAAATATCACGATGTTTTTCAAAATGCTCACCTCAAATATCGCCTGTTGCTCCAATGCCGCCAACTCAGCTCAATTACACATGAAAACTTTTGTAACAAAATTACGGCTTCCAAAGGTGTTTAAAATGCGTTACTTAAATTGATTAACCCATTAAAATTGGTAATTGTGGTCAATATCGTTTAATTTTACAACTGATCTGTACAAAAATCTTCATTAACTTATAGAAAAATAAAGTTTGCTTTTTCTTTCTAAAATGTATTGTCTTAAAGAAGCCATTAAACAACCCTGCCACAGGTTTTTGAGGAGCCTATAATAATAGGTATTGTTTAAGTTAAATATATGGAAATATTTTCTGCTGCTGGATATCCTACACATTTGAGATGTTCTTGCTAATATAAAAATTATCACAGATGTGCAGGTGTAACAACATGATCAGAGCACTTGTTAATGGCTGTAACATATGTTACAAGGCATAATAAATAAGCAATGATATTGACTGTAAGGGATGAGATATCCGACAAAATGAATAGTTTTCACATCTTAACCTACACATCTTTAGCCTCTGGTACCTAAATATTAGATGTAATATTCATTGCTGATTATCAAACCCATGGAACTTTGTCACAGACGTTACATGTATAAATAACATTTTCTAATATTTCCTTATCTATAAAACAAACATATAGTTAGAGGGACATAGACTATAAAAGTTTAACATTTAAACAAGTCCATTAAGTAAATGTTCCTGTTAAATGTCCATATACTTAATAAATCCTCATTCAAGTCATATACAATGATTCTTATTGTGCCTGCTTCTGTGGCAAAATCACTGGTCATCTCATCATATTCAATATAATCACCACGCAGTATTTTTACTTCAAATTAAGTAACAGCCAACTCCATCCCAAACCACTTTGAAAGGTGAGGTTGGGCAAGATAGACTGCCCTGCACAGCTTGTCACCCACCCCTGCTGCCAAGTGTAGGAGACATTGCATCAAAGAAAACAGCTGAATTTGACTAATTAATACATCTTCATATTCAGATAGTTTAAAATACGTGGAATGAGCATCTAAATCAAACTTTCTTATGCAGATGGGGGATAAACGGCCCTGAACAGATTTCATCCACCCCTGCAACCAAGCGTATGAAACTGTGTGCCAAAGAGAACAGCTCAATTTGAATTGAATTATGATTGTAATTGATAAATATTACATTCAGATAGTTTGAAATGAGTGGAATGAGAATCGAAAACTTAACTTTTATTATGCATGTAAGATACAAGAAAAACACAGCTTGCCCCCCTACCCTGCTGCCAAGTTTATGAGACTGTGCAACATAGAAAACAGCTCAATTGGAATTGAATTATGTTTGTAATTGATCCATTTGCACATCTAGCTTTTGTAAAATAAGTGGAATGAGCATTCAAAATTTAACTTTTTTTTGCAGTTGGGGAGCAAGATAAACTGCCCTGGACAGCTTGCTGATCAGCCCATGGCTCGATTTTTTTTTATAAAAAGTAATGTTTTTTTTGAAAATGGCGACTCTATTAAAAGGTCTGCAGAATCAAATTAAGTTTTGATCATAGACTAACTGAATACCCCCAATTACACAATAAAGCAATAGAAATGTGTAAATAACGTGTATAATATAGATGTCAAAAGTAATGTTATTTAAGCAAAAGTTCAATCCGATGTAAGGAAAAGGAAGCCTACAGTTTTATTAATATACATAGTCCTTGACAGCTGAGCAGGCGATGGTTTCGTTGGGATAACAACATTTACCTTTCGATGAAGATTGTAAATCACAACCATTAAAGGACGATATGCCTCCTTCGTGGAACTCTAAGCTTATCCGGCAAACAAATTTCAATCAAAACACCCCAATTAATTATGCTATCGTTTGGGCTATGATTGTAGTATTTGGGAAAATATGCAGAATTGCTATGACTATTTTGAGCAAAGGCAACATAATAAGGCCAGATTTTTTTATTAGTTGATTTATGGGAATTTTTTTTCAGATTTAGGGTCGGGCGGACGAAAAAAATAAATAAAAAATCTCTGAAAATGACCAGTTAACTGGTCATTTTCAGAGCTTTTTTTAATACCTCCAGAAAAACAGTAAAATTAGTAAGGTAAACCAACAGCCTGTATTAAATCTGTAAGTATTTTATCAATTTCCTAAAAGTCTGGACAGGACAATCCCTTTTAACAGTGTCACTCTCAAAAATACACAGACAGAACTTCACAAATAAATTATTTTTTTTCTTCAACGAAACAAATAATATTTAGAGTAGGCGGAAAAAATATAAAAATAATTTTAGGAATATTTTTTCTACTTTACGGAAAATTACAGTAGAAGTGTTCGTAAATCAACTAATAAAAAGTTCTGGCATAATGACTGCGCCACCGATATACGTACCAGTCTTACTTCTTCTACAGCTATTGTCATTTCTGATCCCTCCACTGTTGCACGATCATAGTCCCCCACTACAACATGATATGTTCCTGGCCGTCTGTGAAATATAGTACCAAGAACGATCAATTTAAGCTACATGTCACATTTGAAAAACACAGTCATTTACATGTATGCAGTAAACACTAATCGAAAGTTCTAACCGATCATTTGCATATTTTAAAAACCGATAATCGAGGTTTATTAATGAATTTCGTCCCAACCGATTAGATACAGTAAGAGAACATGTCATTTCAGGAATAACCATGAGAAATCGATATAAATTTCTCTTTGTACTTTGTGCTAAAGATTTTGTTTGTCAAAAATATGTAGTTTTCTAGAAGACTGATTTGTAAGACTGGTCGGTTAGAACTTTCGATTAGTGTATGAATTCCGTTTCTCAGAAATGTGAAAACCCTCACAACTGCCAATTTAGCAACATTCCAATGAAATATCAAGTCTATTATTGTCATGCATGTAGATTGCATGGTAAACTACATAAAACTTGTTCATGCTCATTCAGTGAAACAATGGAAGTAGGTGAGAATTGGTAAAAATGTGAAAACTCATTTATTGAAAAAAGTTGTTATGTTGTAGGTAGACCCAAATGAGGCAACTCCAATATGTACACATGTGTTGTAGGTAACTTTGAAAAAGCCTCTATGAAACAATTCCAATGAGTCCAGACAAAATGTGTTACTGAAAGGAAAACTATCTTGAAATGCATTGATATACTCACCAAGTATCATGCTTATTGTTTTGCCTGTATGCTAAAACATATCTGTCATTGTACCCACAAATTGCTTGCTCTATCTCCCTATCCGATTTTATTAACTGCCGCCTGGTAGATGCGTTGCTATTAGAAGGATGTTAGCTAATTAGTTGGTACCAATATGAGGAACTGTCGATGGTAAAGAACTTAACCGCGGATCCCGTTTTCCACCACAGCGACGTTTTTTTTTTCACATTAACCCATTATAGCTGAATGATCTTGCCTACCCTTATCAATAGGACGAGTCCATTTCCAATTTAATGAGTTGTGTGATTGTTTATATGATTTTTTTCTTCGAATCATAATAGAACATTCTAAACATTCAGGATCATCACGATTCTGATTAGACGTTGCATAATCCCGTGTTTTGTCCCCTGATTTCCTTTATATCACTTTGTCTATTTTCCAACTGAAGAGCAGTTGGTAAGGGGGTCAAAACTGGAAACGGTGACTACTTACTCAACACATTGTGCAGAAGTTAGAGCGAATCTTTTCTTCAAGAGAGCACCTCCACACACAAATGCCCCATTCCGCTTTATCCATACCATATATCGGTAGTCTTTCGGATCTGCCGGCATGCCGTTATATATTCTAGGATGTTTACCATGAGGGGCTCCATAAACCTGTAGGAGTGCTACAGCTGAAAGAGGAATACTACTGTCGTGCCAACCAAGAGTGACAGTGACGTAATGCTTTGTTTACAAAGTTATCATGGACTTATCATCGAAAGATCACCTGTGTATTAATCCTATCCACAGGATAGGATTAATACACAAGTAATCTATCGATTAGCGTTAGCTCAAGTGAAGTGTAAAAGTCAAATTTTACTCAGCAATTGTAAACAAAATATTACATCACTGTCACTCTTGGTTGGCACGACAGTACTACTAGTAATACAAATAGACTTAATAATATTAATAGAGATAATACGCTACTGACAGTAATATGCACGACCCACGTTGGACGTTTGCTAATTAGAATGAAACTATGTATTTAAAGGACCTCGAACAGTCTCCTATTTATTCTGCCCAAATGTTGATAGCATATGGCTACAATTCTGTGTAACTGACAACTGTATTTATGTGCTTTAGATAAAGCATGACATTCATCGCACATAATAAAATTCATATATTTAGAAAATATTGCATATAAATTTCAGGACCTTATTGTTTAAGGGGTGAGGGTATTTCGTGACGTTTGTTTTTCTTTTGCAGAAGGCCAATGTTTTGCCAGGTATTCATCTATACCCGACAAATAAAGAAACGCACCACATAGAACTTTCCAAATCTCAGGAAGATCACATAAGATAGGCCAGTTTCGTTTATATTGGTGAAAAGGTATGACAGGTACTGTTGTGTTACACATCTTTTGCAATGAGGTGTAAAAAATGAGTAAAAGAAAATTGGTCATGAACCAAGTGGGGTCATATTGTAAAGTCACAGAAAATAAGCGTTTTTATAATGCTCTCTGGCAGGATTAGTTCAAGCAATAGGAATCGTCTAAATAAGACACTTATTCTTTGAAATGAGTGTGTCAGCATAGCTGTTCTGAAATAGTGGGTTCTAATACGTTTAACATTATCGAGACACAGGTATGCAAAACAGTGACTAGGGTTTGTAACACCCGTTAGTGTAAACGCTCCCGTTAGTGACAATAATGGGAGATATCGTTCCCGTTACTGTAAACACGTTAGTGTAAACGTTGACAGTAACGGAAGCGACCTCTCCTGTTATTGTCAACATTTACAGTAACGGGAGCGTGCGATTATAATATGTATTATATCAACGCGTTTTGTTAACAATGTTGGATTTTATTTCCTTTCGTTTAATGATAGAATGTTGGGACCTTAAAAGATATGGTAAACTTATTTACTTATAAAATATAGGTCAGAGTGACCTGTATTAATTTGAGGACAACATTCAGGTCATTAATATCATATCCACAAGCAAATTAATCCACTTTTAACGTATTAGATTGGCCTTTTTTAAGGGAAAACAACCAAAGTATCTATCTCGTAGTTGATTGAAAATCTCTTATGTTAACAAACGGGGCGGACACCAATGAGACTCCACACTGGTTACATCTCATTTGAGTCTGTACTATGTGCAATGTCATATTTGCATGGCACGATTCTACAGTTGTAGATATACTTAAATTTGGACAATGTAATGGACCATTGATGTAGAGGGCGCAGCTGAATTTACCAATAAACACGTACCTTAACGCTCCCTTGAGTGTTACCGTTCAATAATGGCGTGTACCCAGGTTTGACTTCTGATCACGATCAACGTGGTTTGAAAGTAAGAAAGGGGGAAAAGATCAGGAATCGATAAAATCAAGCACCACACCTGATCCAGAATACAAATGGAAAAGTAACAACTTCACAATTAGACATCAAAAACGAGAGCCAAGAGGTCAGCCCTTTCCCAGAAGGTAACCACAAGGCATTAATAAACAGACGTGTACGAAAGCATATCAAAACAAGCCAGAAATAACATAAATGATCCACAAAAGAAGCACCGCCTTGGAAGCCAAAACCTCCAATATTTGGATTTCCCCCTCCGCATCCGTCAAATGCTCATAAACTATTTAGCTGTCTATGTGAGATACACATATTATCGTCATTACATTTTCTATTGTATTGAACTGGACTATTATTCACTCCGGTATACTTCGGTAGAAAAAGAATTCGGCTTTAATGTAAGTAAGCAGGACAGACTCAAATGTGACGCTACCTTTAATCGCCTCTTACATGGGTCTACATTGTTATGTTCTCTGATTTCACATTTGCAAAACAACTACCTGATTCCCCAATGAGAATTGTTTGGAATTGGCGTGAACCAAATATGCATTTGTAGATTTACTATGTATTACGGAAAATGCAAATCATCCCAGTCACTTTCCTGATATTCGATTACATATACTTGTTTATTGCCTATCTGTTATATATTATTTTACAATATTTGATATGCACAGGTCAAGATAATAAAACACTTGCTCACTTGCTTACTATTCATGGTTCAAATAGCTATCAAGATGTAAGGCAAACTCACTTGTAGGTTAAAATGGTCTTAATCCAGTAGTCAATGTCAAAAAGTTGGTTCATATACTAAAACCAAGTTCTAATTGGTCACTTTTCAAACTCATTATTTCTGACCAAACGCTAATAAAATATAAATGATTTTTTGCCTATATATGTGCATTATAATGGGCAAACGTTTAGCAGTATTTTTGAACAGTTGTCTTTTACTTCAAAGCTTTTTTGGGTTAAAAATGCAAAAATCGACTTTTTGTAAGAAAAAATATTTTGAGAGCAGCTTTTATAAAATTGACGTTTATGTGGTTACAAACTGGTCTGTCCGACAGGAAAAACACCAAACAATTAAAACCATGCTCATGGTGGATTTTTTAACGCATGTTCAAATGTTGCATTTTTAAATATTTTTCGAGATTTTTGAAATTCACCAGTATTACCTGGTAAAATAGTTAAATGCACTAAATTTTATTTGAACACTTTAGGCCAAACACAGTAAAATTGATTACTCCATTTTTGGCGATTATTGTTTTGCGACTACTGTACACTTCTGGTTTCAATGTGAGGGTTTAAACATCGATTTGGTTGCATGATATTTTTTTTTCAATTCTCAAGACAGACGGTGACGTCTGGTAATAATGAATAATCGATGAAGATTTCAATGTCGTGTCGCTGATAATAAAGCGTACAGAGCAGTGCAAAGTCTCTCTGTAAATTGCAAGCTTAAAGCTGATTAACCTGCTAAAAGTGTTTGTCTTATATTGTTGAGTAGCAAAAACGACGAGTCCGATGGAATCAAAACTTTTGAGGTTTAATCTTCTTATATCACGCTAGCCAGTAACATCTTCAAACAAACAAAAACGTTAATTTGAGTTATGGTTTATATCGTAGAAAAATTGTGACTTTTTGAAATGAGGGTACCTTTTCTCTAGCTTCGTCCGTGCAAGAAGTACACGTCATTTTTAAATGAAATAATTTGCAGAGTCTCGGCAAAACATGAATTTCTTATACCATATGTTTTACTTTCTGAACTAGCGTAAAAATATAAGGTGACCGATTAGTAGTTGGTTTTAGTATTTGTGATTTTTTTCATAATGCTGACACTAACGGTTGATACTGTTTTTTGGTCTGCATTATCGCCGCTTAGTGTAAAGATTGTTGGGATGCCATCTTATTGTATATGTTGTTTGTATCCTCACGGGCTTCATAGCCTTTTGGACTTGGAAATTAATCTATCTATCTATCTATCTATCTATCTATCTATCTATCTATCTATCTATCTATCTATCTATCTATCTATCTATCTATCTATCTATCTATCTATCTATCTATCTATCTATCTATCTATCTATCTATCTATCTATCTATCTATCTATCTATCTATCTATCTATCTATCTATCTATCTATCTATCTATCTATCTATCTATCTATCTATCTATCTATCTATCTATCTATCTATCTATCTATCTATCTATCTATCTATCTATCTATCTATCTATCTATCTATCTATCTATCTATCTATCTATCTATCTATCTATCATGATCCTGTTTAAAGTAACGGGAGCGATATCTCCCGTTATTATAAACGTTTACACTAACAGGTGCTAGAAGGCTTTCTCACAAAATATTTGCTTGGCAAAGCCTTATCACCGTTTTGCATACCTGTGTCTCGATAATGTTTAAATGTATTAGAATGAAAAATTTGATTAAAATATACACTGCGGTTCAAGAGTTATGAACATTTTCACTAACTGGTAACAAATGAACGGAGTGATTATTGTGCAGACCCAAGCGCCGGGCAATAATAATTATGATAATACTGATAATAACACGTTCGTATCATTTAGCTAGCATGTATTTTGATATCGCTGTCGACGTTATTTTGGGACTAAATTTAGGGATTACACAGGGCATTTTTTCATGCATTAAAACATTTTCAAGATCCCGAGAAAGAAATACGAGACTGCAAGGCCGAATGGTCAAGCATCTCCAGAGAGACCAGGTAATATTTCACGAATCTTTAGATTTTTTGCAACCGTTCATGAATGACACAAATTTGATTGACAGCTGCCAAGCTCACTTGCCCATGAAACGCACTTCGAACATAAACTCATTCGCCAGAAGTGATACTGGTGTTGTGATTGACAGCGAGCCACACCTGAGTCGCACGTGCAAAGCAAACCTCTTGTTTGCTCCATTGGTTGTCTGTGTTTGAGCTGGTTGTTCCGCTTTTCCATTTAACACTCCAACTAAACCGTTAATACGATAATACTTTAAAAACAAACTGTTTTAATTCCTAAATTATTTTTTTATATATATTTTAGATATTTATAATGAAATGTAAATATAAGCAATAAATGTTCAGAGAATCATGAATACTTCAGGTCTCTTGCAAAGTTAACGTGAATTTTAATTAAAACAAAGCTATGCAAAGACTCAACACATCATTTCATTTCAAAATGACACGTTCGTCATGCACAGACGAAATTCGAGTAAAGGTACCATCATTTCAATAATTAACACTTTTCACAACAATATTAAATAGTCCAAAAAAGCATTACCCATTTACATGTTTAATTGTTTAATGATGCTATTGACTGCCATGGTTTAAGATGAATAAGTGTCAAAAAATTTTGACACAATCGGACTTGTCAATTCCTTCTCTTAGTAACATGAAGACATGCACTATCAGCAGCTTAATTTAAGATTTAGGTACAAACTCTGTACTGCACTGTATGCTTTATCATCCGTTGCATGGCATTGACGTTTTTAGCAATTCTGCAGTTTTACAAAATGTCACTGTTCTTTTTAAGAAAGGTAAAAAATCTTTGCAGATGCAGTGAAATTGATTTTTAAAATTTAACAATGAAACCAGAAATGTGGCATAGCAGTGGAAGATTTATCATTACAGAATGAGCTGATCGAGTTCTGTTGGAATTTGTCTACCACGTTCAGATAAGATAAAATGTATACAACGATTTTTACGTGAGCTACTCACATTTTTTCTAAAAATGTGATTTTTTTTTCCATTTTTAGAGATGCATAAAAAATCTGCTGTATATCAAATTTCAAATGTTAGATGCTTTTTGAGCCACCTGGACCAATAATTATTCGTAAACACCTGCACTTCACTTTGATAAAAAATACACCAAAAATATTTTTTCCACAACAAACGTTGATTTTTACATTTTTGAACCCCAAAAATGTAAAATGCGTAAAAGCTGTCCCAAAACACCTCTTAACTTTGGTCCATGTAAATGCTCATGATCAGGGTTAAAATTCATCCAACATTATTGGTGCCTTAGTCAGAAAAAATGAATTTGAAAAGTGTTCGTTTATAAGTTTGCTAAAGTGTAGTAACCTTGTGTATGAAGATTTGTCAGTTCAATTGATGCTTTCAAAACGCGTGTTTCTGATACAATTTGGCACATATAAGAAAATATGTATCCCTATAATATTATAGTCCTTGGATGCCTTTCAACATGTTCAAAAGTATGTTCTAGTACAATTTCAGACATGCACTTTGTTTCGCTTAATCTTTCAAAAATCAATTTTATACATATATTTTATATTTGGTATCTTTTTTTTATTATCTTTTTTACCCCTTTTTATTCTGTAAGCCCTAAATGAGCACTTTTGCAAACAGTGAAGACCAAGATGAAATACATGATAATGCTTAATTTCACCAGGGACTACCCTTTTTGCTGAGGCCACTACAATTCTCAGGAACTTAAATTAACAATAAGTAGAAAAACGACGAGTGACCCCTCAAGGTATCTAATGGACAGACCCATACTTAAAGCATTTAACTGTATGGGAAAAACCACAAAATTATTGACATGTCAACATCTGAATGTTTGAAAGCAAGAAAAGTCTTTATTGTCAGCAGTTGAAATTTCGTGCTCAGTTGAGTTGAGCATAAGAAAAGTTTAATCAGTTACATCTAATATTAACTGCATTGCTGCGCATTGCCTGAAAAACATGGTCTATCTCACGGCATGTGCCTTTTAAGGTCATGATGACGTAGCACTTTCAGGCTACTATGATCAGTGTCAAAAATAGAGCATTGGTTGGTCCAAAGATCGTTACAGACAGATTAGACCCTGTTGAGATGCAATATTATGCTGCATTTCATCTTGGACTTCACTGTTTGCAAAAGTACTCATTTAGAGGATTCCAGATTACAAAGGGTTTAAGAGGAAACCAAATGTTAAGCTATGATTACAACGAGGCATGTAAACTGTCAAAAAATATCCATCTTTTCATAACGTTCGATTATTTGGATTGCCCAGGACAAGAAGGCTTTGCCACGATTCTTCCGAATATAAATCTGAATCACCATTAACTATTGTAAAATCTCGTGAATTCGAAGTTCTATTTCGAATTTTCAGTAGTTCAAATAAATGGTAAGACATAAACATATTTGAACCCCAAAATGAATATTTCAGGGCTTTACTACAGTTCATTAGGGAAACTTAAGTATGAAATAAAAATTGCACAAATACCTGCGAAAACGAAAACGTTGTTCCACATTTTCAAAAATCGAAAGGTCTAAGGTTCTTCTGTTGAAGTACACTGGAGATATTGACATCAGCGATATATTTTTGTACTTTCTCGACCCACACTGGGACAATGATAATAATACATCACAGGATGAAAGTGCCCTTACCTACTATGGATTAAAATAAGGCACGATGGAGCCTGAGAGTTTGAGCTATCTTATCCTTGAATAAAATATTGTATTAGCAAAGAACATGCAGACAGGTGATGCCATGACCAGACTGCACATTCTGTCCCGGTCTGTCTGTTTAGATCATAGTAAACGGTCCAGTTTCCTGTGTAATGGACCGTTCTTCACCAATTGGTACAGGGAAACTGTGACGAGTTTAAGAATTGCGTAAAACGAAGAATTTATTTAATATGCCTCAGGTCTGAAATATCTGCGGTCAATGTTTGTAAAATAGTTTCTTCTATGATTTGACGAAATAGTCAGTGAGAAATGCCAAAATTAAGTCAGCCGCCAATAACAATTAACTAATGTCGAAAATGGAATAGCCCGTGAAATAATGCTACATATTGCACATGCGGAATGCATGTTTAATGTATATGCACATCTATCCAGAGGTTTAATGTTTGGCCTGTGCCTTCACTTTTATCCCTACTTTATTGATGCGATCAGCAAACACTCTGAAGTTACTACGTGAATAAGCAACCTCGTCCTGGCCTTCTTTTATCGCCTATACGTTGAGCGCTTGTACAATCGAACTTAATGGCCGCGTTATCATACTTTTTCCACAGTATTTACATGTAAAACCTCGAAAATTCGATTTCCAATTTTTTAAAAATGCAATTCAATATAAATTTCGGACTCATTGGATTCATATGACTTCGAATTGACGAGATTTGACTGTACATGTACTTAGAAAAAACACACAGTGTTCTAGGCAAATCAATGCTCTAGAGTCCCACAGCGTTATGCTGGTGTATTTAAAATATTATCAACCAACAACACAATTATTTTTAACTCACCTTTTTTTAGAACAATGCATGTATTTTATTATATTTGAAATGTTATATGCACATACCAGTCACAACGCTTGTACACTGTCATAGAGGTTACGAGTTCTAATCCCGTCACCGTACTTTGTTTTTTTTCAATTTTATTAAATTTTATTTATTTATTTATTTATTTATTTATTTATTTATTTATTTATTTATTCATTATTTATTTATTTATGGAAGCATATGTTTGAATATAACTCATGATCACTTCCAAATCATTTCGGTTGCTGAATATCGCTTTAATGACAGCAGGTAGTCCATATACCCTATTGAGTTGATGCATTCCGTGGCATCTCGCAAATGCGTTTTCGTCTTTGCCATTGTACCATTAAAGGGACACTTAGTATAAATGTTAAGAACTGTTGTCACAACATGATTAAAGGGTACATATAAAAACATTACACATTAAAATGACGAAAAAGAAATGAAAGCATTGATGGGAATTTGAACCTGCGCATAATGGAAAAAGAATGGATGAACTGATGGTGGCGATTGTACCTACTGAACTATTCATACTGACAATAAATAGTTTTCAAAACAACACCTGACTTCTGAATATGCCACCCACATGTTTTGATTTTAATGTTTACAAACAAGCAAACGTAAACATAGTCATTAGATCTTGGCAGAACTAACGAGTGCTTGACTCGAGACCAAGAGGCCACGGGTTCGAGCCTCACTGGCGTCACTGTGATGTCTGATTATGTTTACATTTATATGTTTATATTTATTTATTTACATATTCAGAAGTCAGGTGTGGTTTTGGAAACCATTTATTGTCAGTATGAATAATCAGTATAATGATAAGTACACACATATAGGTGTCAGTGCGATAAATTATTAAATTATATTATTTAAGCATTTAAGTAACATAATTATTTGATCTTTGAAATGCGCAGTTTCTGTAAGTGATGTTTACATGTACATATTCGATATTAACTGCTATCGACTAAAATGGCTTTTTATGTGCTTTGAGTTCATGTGTGTTCCTTTTCATCACCCACGCTTTGGTAAGAGTTTAATATCGCTTATATTAAAAGTTAAAAAGACAATATTTATTATCATCCGTATTATTAAGTCCTCAAATGGTAGAGCAGTTAACACATATAATGTTTTTATTGCACTAAAATAATGTATTCAAAAAGTAACGTAAGAATCACAAATAAAAGGTGCATAAATGAGTTACATTTATACCGCTAGTCATTTACTATCAGTTACGAGATAATATTGATATGCAAGGATAGGAAATAATTTTTTTTACACACTATTTGAGTTTTTATTATTTTAGGGTAAAGTAGAAAATTCTGATATTGCATGGTTCACCCCACCAAATAAACTGCTTATATGCATTATTATGTGACATATAAAATATGGCTTAAGACAATAAGTATACAAAACTACCCCTCAGATGTATTTTGCAGCCCATTGTCTAGTGATAGCACAGCACTAAATGGAAGTATATTATAAATTAGGAACGTATATAACTGAAATATAATAGGCGTATGCTCATTTAACGCACATTGGCTCTTTGCTACATTTGATTAAATGCGTTTAAGGCAATCATCATGTCAATAAATAAGAATTAGATATAGCTTTGTATTTTCAAAATAGGATTTGAAGCAGTTATAGGGTAGCGTAGTTAACATGGCTGTTACACGGTAACGCCCCAACTACCAGGGGCTAACATTGTGTCATTTTGTTGTTTCATAAAATCGTAGTGTACAAAATTTCCGCTGGGGAAGGGGGTATATTGACAGCTCACGGTCTATAACCTTAGTTCCAGTGAAAAGAAGAACAATTTAAGCAAAACAAAAACCCTATGCATTTTACTTAACATTAAAAATCTCAACATTTTGGTTTTATGATCTAAATGTTCTCTAGGATAAAAAAACCCCTAAGTTAAGACACAGCAGGACGTATTATCCAATGACACGTGGGCCATTAAAATAACTGAGCCCTATCTCATAATATTTGAATCAAGTAAAATGTACATATATTTAGATGATATTTCATTGCAGTTATTTGTCATCTTTTTAATAACCTAATTTATTTCTGTTGGTAGGCTTTTTATAACGGTTGCTAGGCAACCGAATATGACACCTGTCAATGAGGTGCGTTCACGCTGTGATACATATAGATCTAAGTGTTGCTATGGAAACAGTAATGTTAAAGCAAGGCTTTATTCACTGTCTTTTTATATACATAACATGTACCTATTCAGTGTCACAATATAGAAAACAACTGACCCCAAATTAGAGATACTGTGGTAGTTTGATTTCAGAATTTATCAAATTTTAACATCCCTGAAGTTCTCTTATTTACCCCACCCATATTCATATTTACACAATTTTAACAGAAAACATAAAATATTAGCCTAATAATGCTTTAAAGTACCGCATATACAAACCAACCCTCAGACACATTAAGTTTCTGTTTTAAATGCACAATTTTGTTTCCATGGCAACACAATCATCGTCTATTTGAAAATTTGTGTAACTGTTTGTGTTTAGTGGCTTTGCCCGTCTCCACGTTCTGACATGGAAGACTCGATGGAACAAGAGCGTGGCGTTACAATTACCGCAATGGCGAGGGATCTACCGCGCCTTGAAAAATAGTAAGTGAGTATGATCAGGAAATACCACAATCACAAACCGCAGACAACCCTGTGGCACCGCGAGGAAGAGCCGCTCAACCGTCACGCGACACCAGAAAGACACATTAAGCAAAGCAACCAGCTCTCTCTTCCCCATCAAGATGATTGCAATACTAGAACGGACACAAAGCAACGTACAACAAAACACATAATAATTAAAGACTCCCACAATGGGAGTAACAATGAACAAAAAGTCAACAACAACAGAACCACTGCCTTAGAACGGACAGCAGTCTAAGCTACCGGGGGGCTTAAATGCATTTTACTGGTACCAAATCTTCCCCCTAGATTCTGCTGTTGTTGAAGTACAAGAAATGATCAGCTCGCATGGAAGCCATCTAACTATAATGCAATGTATCATCATGGAGAAATACTCTAATCAAATTAACAAACCATGATGAAACAAACAAAAGGGCTCATGACTCACAGATAGTCAGAGCTAAAGAAAACCTCAAGTTGAGCCACGGTGGGTCCAGCTACAGATAAGCATCAGGCACCAACCCACCGATCAAAGCTTTACGTCAGAGCCGTCATAGAGTCTGAGGCCTGACCCACCGTCGTGCAATTAAAGAGGAAACCATAGCTATAAACCGTGATTGGGTTTAAAACTAGGCATGCAGACTGTCGCATGATATCCAAGTTATATCCAACCCTTATATAACGTTTAACTATCTTTTTGAATTGATCACTAAAATTAGGTTTTCCAACAATTCGTTTGAGTTTATAAACTAAATCACCATAAAATATAGATTCTGATATTCCTTGTTGCAGAAGAGTTTTTAACCCAATGTTGTATTTAACAATTAACTCTGAGTGTCTGTGGTAGAATTTAGAAAACGCTTTCCGAATTTTATGATATCTATAACCTTGTAAGCAGTTAAAAATAAGTTTCGGTTTTTGAAGTCATCAACATTAGAACACACTCTAGCAGAACGGATAAGCTGAGAAATATATAAACCATAGGAAGGAGAGCGAGGAACATCTCCATCAAGAAATGGGAAATTTACTATATCAAAATTAAAATCATCCCGTTTATCATAAATTTTAGAAGAAACTATGCCATTTGTAATTGACAAGTTCAAGTACAAAAACGGAGCTTCAGTATCAGAAGAATTAGCTTAATTATTTAAATGAAGTTCAGTGGGATATATCTGACCTACCATTTGTTCAAAATAAGGATTATCAATATTAAGTAGGTCATCTAAATATCTGGAGGTTGAGTTAAAAGCTTTAATAATATCAGTTTGATTATTGTCTGACAGAGACAAAATAAAGTCTCTTTCATAACAAAACAAAAACAAATCTGATATCAGAGGATCTGGAGTTTAGCATCATTCCTTAACAGTACATGAACGGGTTGATTTTTTACAGTTGAGTTATAAATAAGGATCGATATGCACAGAGCATGTGTAAAACGGCTCTCCTTTTGAGTGGAAACTGTCAAACATTTCATACTTCCGACGTGTTGACATAAAACTGAAGAAAGGCCGTTCTGGGTTCGATTTGGTTACTGTCGTTCTCAAAGCAAGTTTTTCAACATTGTTATGGCCTGTTTAGAAAAGTATATCATATCAACATGTAGTAGCATTGCCGACCTTCTTCATAGTTTACTCATTTTTTTTACAAAAAATCAAAACACGCGAGAGTATCTACTTTTATTTACCAGCTCTCGGATGTAGCCAGGAAACAAATTTACGTTAACGCGATCTCAAAGTAGTTCCGCTGATAACCACCCGTGGTTTTTAGATCCACTGGAAAAAATAAACCAGTCTATGAAGAATGTGCATTATGTTGCAAAGGTTTCATATTTTCTACATTACCCACACTTGTAGTAGGAAAAATATATATCACATGCGTTTGCGGAGTTTAAATTTTTGAACATGTTATTAGCTCATTATTAGCTCTCCTTGAACAAAGCTCTGGTAGAGCTATAGACGTTCTCGTGTGTCTTTCTGTCCATCAGTGTGTTAAGCATTTTGATTGGATTTCTTCTCCCGAACAGCTTGACCAGTTGATTAGACACTTGGTTTGAACATTTAGGGCTTTGATTCCCTGAAGAGTTGTTGAACGGATACCGTAAATGCATCCTACATTGCTACCATGGCGCGCGTGGCCATCTGGAAAAAAAGGCTTTTGACTTCGTATCCATTAACTCTGGTTGGATTGGGCTTAAACTTGGTATAGGACATATTTGTTGTATTGACATCATTATTTGAACAAATCTGAACCTCAATGGTGTCAATACAACAAATTCGGACGCCATTTTGGCTACCTTGAAAAATGATTTTGGACATCTCTTGATCCACTGTTAGTATTAAGCTGAAACGTTTGTGTGGGACATCAGTGTACTAAGGAAGTTCAGATTATTGGAATTGGTGATTTCAGTACGACCAATATTCTCGCCATGGTGGCCATGGTGAAAATTGATTTTTAATTCTCTTCCGGAACCGCTACTCAGACCAAGCTGGATATTTATGTTGAACACCAGGTTATAGAACAGGTTCAGATTATATTACACGGTGACGCAATGACATCTAATATGGCCGCCATGTTGACCATCTTGTAATAATATTTCGACTTCTTCTCCCGGACCCAAGCTTGTATGATGAACTAGAAATTAAGTATTGATGTGCACTTATTGCGTTTGTCAGTACATCCGTTCGTAGTCAGATAATTAGACTAAAACACAACTCAGAAACTTCTTGGACTATTTTGATAATTCTCCCAAATATTTCCCGATATTAACTAGGAGTCAAAGGTCAGGATCAATTAAACTTAAACTCTGTCTAGTGCTTGAAATGTGAACTCCTCTAACAAAATAGTTACAATCTGCCTTATAGCTCGTAACGCGAACTCTTCTTTCATGTTTTGATGGAGGGTCTTCATAATCAAATCACCAGAGAGCTACGTGCATTTAAGGGCTAAATTCGCCCCCTCTGAAGCCCAAAACTGAAAGTTACGTTTCATTTATTTCTGCTGATTGGTTTATCAGAAAAATAACCCAAAGTGTAAAGGTCTGGGGTCCATTTAACTTTTACCGTTGCTATAGTAACCAAAACGTGGCTACTAAAATAGACTTAAATAATATAAATTGCAATTTTGGTCCAAATTTGTGGCTTTAGTGTACCGACTTTTAAAAAATTAGCTATCAGCACAGCTAAACACTGTAACAACTTTTAATATGTTGCGTGCCTTGATAAGTCTTATGATCTGTTAATATAATATATTATGTTTTTGGTATTTGCTTGTGCTCTATGTTAATTTTTCTCTCAAAATATGTTCCCTTTGAAATAGTTGCTGTTCTATTTTCAGCCTATTTTGGCGGCCATTTTTGTTTTCACAGCAACGCTTAAAGTCAAATTAATACCAGACTTTTACACTTGGGCTATTGTTCTTTTTTATATTTTGACAGAGGGTGTTCATATTTATCACAACTATAACTTATGGTGTGTTGGTCATTGCTATGACCTTATAGACAAAGGTCAAGGTGAAATATACTAGGAATCTGATTTACAGCGAGGTGATTCTTATTTTGTACAATGGTGGAAACTATATAAAATCAGGCTGCTTGGCTAAAATGTGAACTCCTGTTACTCTTTTGACGCGTAAAGGGGGGGGGGTATTCATAGTTGATGCATGTTTTGCCTGATGCATGTAGATTTCAAGAAACTATTTTTTATTCCAGGTATGGATTTTGAGTCAAAGGATGTCATAATAATTCAATTCTGGTTGTATGGCTTGTAATGTGAATACCTCTTACATGTTTCGGTGTAGGTGATTTATAGTTTGTCCAATTAATGCATAAGGTGTGTAGATATGACCTTTGACGTATATATCAAAAGGGGACACATTTAAGTTCTAAATCCAACTAGAATAGGAAGGAAACATCACTAAGAGAGAGTATATGCCTCTAAGACCACTGAAAATTGTGGAAATGAATTGATTTCCTTATATGCACCGAACATCCGACCCATGAAATAAAATTACAAAATCTTTTAAACACCAAGTTAATATTTTACCTTTGAAGTATTTATATACTTAGTTTATGGTTTGTAACGCCTACGTTTTAGTAGACGTTAGTGGTTCATCTGGGAAACGGATTATCTGTTGTTTTGAGGATTTCTGGTATGACCTTGGAGACAAAGGTCAGTCAATAGCATGCTCGGGGGGGGGGGGGTGGCGGGTGGGGGTGGTGGGGGGGTGGGGTATCTTGAGGGTAATTTTGGTACGGGTGTGCGAGCCAGTTTTTTGAAACCTACCCCAATCATACACTGAACCGAAGTTATAAGTAGCCACCAATACAATTTTTGCTCCCGTTCAGAAAGTAACAATCGCTCTCACAAAATTTGAATTCTATTTAAAGGTCCAAGGCTTTGTCGAGACTCTGCAAATTATGTAATTTCAAAATGACGGGTAGATTGTGCACAGACGAGGTCAGAGTAAAGGTACCATCATTTCAAAAAGTCGCACTTTTAGTGTGATTTAAACTATTCATCAGATACGTTATCCATTTATATTTTAATTAGTTTGAAGATGTTTATAACAGCTGTGATATGAGATGAAAAGAATCAAAAGTTTTTTTTGACAATTGAACACTCCATTTCTCTTCTACGTTAACATGAAGACAGCCACGGTCAACAACTTAATCAAAGGATTTTTAGCCTAACCATGCAATTTGCATACTCACTTTGCGTTGCTCTGTACGCTTTGCTATCTGCGGCACAGCAGTGCAATTTTCAGGGGTTCTTCATTATGAATTGGTGTCACTGTTCTGCTTAAAAATTAAAAGAAATCTTTGACAAATGCTATTTAAATGACCTTTAAAGTTTCACGTTAAAATCGAAGGAGGATACCAAATTAGTAAAAAATATCGGTAGAAAATGGGCTAATCAAGTTGCATGATGTTTTGTCAAACATATTAACATAAAATAAAACACATACAATGCTTTTAGTATGTGCAGCTGATGATTTCCGAAAATTTCGGAAAATTCGGAAAATTATCAATTTTTATAAATTCATAAAAAATCTGTCATAAGCAAAATGCCAAGTGTTTGGTGTTTTTTCAAGTCGACTAGGCAGGTTTGCAATCATATGTACTTGAATTCGATAAAAACTGCACTCAAAACGCTTTTTTTTTCTTCAAAAAGTTGATTTTTGCATTTTTGAACCCAAAAATCGTGAAGTGATAGAAAACTTTTCCAAAACACCGCTTAGCTTTAGTCCATTACAATGCACATACTTGGGCAAAAAATCATTTCAATATCACTAGAGCTTTGTCAGAGAAAAATAAATTGAAAAGTGGCTACTTAGAACTTCGGTTCAGTGTATACCTGGTCTTCGAAAAAATGAGCTATTGATATACTTGACTGAACAAAATGATAACATATTCATATACTGTTCTTTGATTTTTTATTTACCTTCTTTGCTGTCTGTAAACAAAATTTGCAAATAAATATTACAATTTAGGTTTCATAGCTGAACACCTGAGCAAAAATATGAGTATTTTCAAACAGGGATGTCAGATAATGGGACCATCTTTATAACAATGATGAAAAACTGGGTCAGTCATATACTTTTTCTTAGAAAATGGGGGCTTCTCGTATACCTGGCTGCGCCGAAAACGGTGCTATCCGGGCCGCACATCCGTACTATGTCATATATAGGTAGTTACCCCCCCCCCCCCCCCGCCCAAAAAAGCATGTCTTACTGTGCGGTTTATATAATGTAAGTGCGGATATTTGTGATCGACCCCATTCTAATTTGTTTATCATGCACCGACATTTTTTATAAAAAAGTCCAGTAGTGTTAGTCATAGTTTTCTTTCATAAACACGCCTGGGCCCGGAATTACAATGCCTCCTTAAAGTTAAGAAAGACTTAAGTTAAGTATCGATTTTTAGGATGCGAAAAATATTAAAAGAACAATAGTTTCACATTATACTGTAGATCACAATGATATCTTTGACCATACGTACTTCATCGATCCTGGGAACTTATTAAACAACTAATGTAACATGTTGAGATATCAAAACTAAACTTTAAGAATTCCCTTACTTTTAGGAGGTATTGTAATTTTGGGCCCTGGGCCCGGAATTACAATGTCTCCTTAAAGTTAAGCAAGACTTAAGTATTGGTATTTCAACAGGCCATTTTAAATGCTATATAAATTCCCTTGATCGATGTGGTATTTGGGGTCAAGGATATCATTGTGATCTTCAGAAAAATTAAAACTATTTTGATTCTAATCAGTTTTAAACGTTATTTTTCGCATCCTGAAAAATCAATACTTAACTTAAGTCTTCCTTAACTTTAAGGAGGCATTGTAATTCTGGGCCCTGAAATCCAGTTTTAGTTTTCATATTTCTCTATTAACATTGCTTGACCTTACTGCAAATTGCCGCGGGTAGCTATGTAATATTCCGATAGAATTAGAACACTAGCTATTGGAATATGAGGTCATAACACTTATTTCATTTGAACTTGTGAATTTCTACGTAATCTCGGAGGCTATCCAATCTTCCATCTGCAAACTTGATAACATCTATTATTATATTGTTATATGAGGCGGTGTTCAGCATAAGGTACAAGTTGCATGTGCCTGCAGCGAAGCTTGATATCAGTCTGCGCATCCAGGCAGTCTGATCAGTCACTGTATTCTACACAAAGGAGCGTAGGATCCTTGCCTACTTATAGAGCGCCCACCAATGACTCTGATCAGCCTGTGCAGATGATCAGAGTCTTTGATGGGCGTACCTGCCAACTGGTACCTTTTGCTTGATACCGGCTCATTAATGAAACTCGAGGATTGAACTTATTTCAATTTTATTGGTCGTACATAATATCCGAACAGAAACGAGGTTTAAAAGTCTGAGTAATTGCACAAAAATAAAATATTTACACGTTCAAAGCAAGCTTCTCGAGCGGGTCCGTACCGGTATTTCGAAGGAAACCTGCAGTCACTTGTGATTTTCCTTGGGGATCTGGACCCCCTCCCCCTTCGGGTCTGACGATGGCTTGTGTCCGCTCTAAGGCGGTGATACTTGATCTGTTGTTGTTAATTATAGGTGTGTTGTTCTCCCTTTGTATGTGGTAGCTCCGTGTTTAGACCTGGTTTGTGAAGAAGTCATTTATATACTAACGAACTTTAAAAACGTAACACTAACTTCCCTTTATATACTCAAACAAAAAAGATACGTCCGATTTTCATGGTACTGTATCTTTTGATCCAGTTAAGATGTTGCAGTAAACAATAAACCAAAATGTTTATCAAACGTCCGGCACACAAAATTTGGTAATTATTTGATTTTTTCTTCTTATCAGGAAGAGTTATTGAACCTTAAGTGAAAACAGCTCATTCCATTATCATCAGCAAGTTGATCATCAAAGCGTGATACATTTTACGTTAAATGGCAACCAGGAACGTCCAACGATGAAAAAACATCTAAAAACCCCAAATGTGTTGATTAAACGAGCGACATTGCAATTCAAAACCGTTAATTTACGAAATTAACTGAAATTACCTCCCTTTGAATTAAACAAATAACAATTTAAGATCCTCGAATTCTCCTTAACCTAACATCATTTGACATCGTTTTTGTTTTAATTTCTTGTGCTTGTGTATGACAACGATTACACAAAGGATAAAAGTAAAAACCATGGCTGATGTCGGCCATTACATGTTCACTAAATCTGTGTTTTATACCCCACCCTTACTGAAAAAAAACACAGGTGAATTTCCAGTATCAATTGTTTTGATGCTTATTAGTCTTAATTAATGTTGAAATACTTGTTATGGCGAAAAAGAAGTTCAAATTTGACCGAATATGTTGTTTATCAAAATGCTGGACCAACAATGAATTTTCTGAGTGTCTACACGCACGCTCTTGATCGATGTTTTGTGACGTCAGAGTATGTTACAGATTAATGGTTTTGGCCGTAAAAGCAATGCATACAGCTAACATGCATAACATGTTGCTATAGAGTTGCTCAGTGATGTTTGAATGTGCTTAAACGGTTTGGAATTATGGTGGGTACCCAAGCTATTAATGCTGTGACTTTTGATTTTAAGGGTACTCGTGTTCTCTGAGTTGACAGCGGCTCTTCTGGTTATCAAATGAATTTCGTTTAAGTGCATAACGTTTCTAAATGATAACACTTTTTAATGTAAAAAATTTGAATGAAATGCGTTCATACATTTAGAACTGGCAGACATAAACGTCAAGCGGACATAACTTTATTGTTTCAGTATATCTTTTAAAACACGGATGTATGTAAAATTCCTTTGGTTCGAGGATGTCATCCTAAGTTAGCTTCTTCCACAAACACTTTAGTTTTAATTGTACAACTAATCTGGCCGACGTTATTTGCCCGTATGAATTTAGCCAATTAAACATTTCGAAAGTAGAGGGGAATTTAAGCTTTTGAATGAAAGGGTATACCCAGATAAACGTCATATACGCAAATAAGCTGTATCACAGACCTTCCAATCAATATGAGAGTGATTCCTCGATGACTAAGAAAGTCCATGATACAAATTTGATGCTTCGCGTGTTTCTTGATTCAAAGAAGTAGGACATCTTTCACTCATAACATTTGGTCACATGAAATAGTTGACCCCTATCTAAAAAAGCTTACATTTTAATGTGTTAAGTTCATCTTAGTTGGACAAGTTTTTCATTTTTTCTTACAACTGAATGCTCTTTGACATACAATCACAATTATTGTTCTGAATTCTTTTTCGAGACATAAATTAAAGCTGTTAACCAAGTGTTGCGTTTTTAAAGTCCGTCAGTATAGCATTTACCTCTTTGGCAAGCATCTCGCCGATTAAGAGAAAACGAGTAACTTTCTTAACTGAGATTTGGAACATGATTATCTTATACAAAACAAATATTTTTTTTCCAAATTAAACTCTTAGGTATATTCAAGTTGAACGAATGCAGACCACACTCTAAATACATCGCATTTGAATTAGATATGACATGCTTTGCAGAAGCATCTATGTTTAATACCTAACATATTCTAGGGGACACTTTTCAATGCAAGACTTTGATTGGCTATTTTGTTACCTACTATCGTCATTTAACAAGCATGCTCGCATTTTAGCTTTTGATAAAATCTATAAGAGTTCAGTTTCAAAGGAAAGAAAAATTATCACCTGTCCCTGAGTTATTCTGTAGTCAAACTGCTCAGATGAATACACTGCAACTGACAAGAGTGTCTTCTTTGTAACTTGAATGTGCAATGTATCCTGGTTTTAAATAATATCCCCGCGGCTGGTTGCGACACTACATTGTATATTAAGAATATAGAGGATATTCAAATGTTTTTGTTAAATATGTCTTTTATTTCACGAGTGAAGTGGACAATATTTATATTTCATGAGTGGCGAAGCCACGAATGAAATATAATTATTGTCCACTTCTCGAGTGAAATAAAAGACATATTTAACAAAAACATTTGAATTTTCTTTTTATTATATACAATTTTTAGCGTTACAGATTTTTTGTACTATATGACGTCATACACGTTCGCACATTACGTCATATTGATGATGACGTTGCATAATGTAACATGTCGGTCAATACTGAAACCACAGGAGCAGGAGTAGAGAAAGTGAAAATTTCAGCAAATCGCGACAATTTAATCACCAAAATATTCCTTGCGATCTAACTAAGAAAATGAATACCCACACTTTGTGTTTTTGTCCACTAATAAGAAAGTTACAGGCGTTTGAAATTCTGAAGTGGGCTAAAGAAAGTCAATGGACAAAGCAGAGGACATCCAATTTCACCCGTGAAATACAACTTATATTTTCACTGCAGTGAAAATACAGCTTTTTATATTTTCACAGCTGTGAAATACAGCTTCTTTTTAAATATGCATTATATTTAATCAATATTTTCCTGTATTTCATTACTTTGTATATAATAAAAAAGTATCTTCCTAATTACCCAAGCTGTTGGGATCGGTTGCCTTGGTAAGATTGATCCTTAGCTGTTATTTTGCATGGAGCTGTTCATTTGTTTGTTACACCATGCAGCCTTAGCTAGTATGTCCTCCTGAGTAGGGCTATTGGCTGGAATACTAGGTTTTAGTTTCCTACTTGATATATATGGAGGATCTTACATGAGTGATCATGTTTTATTGTATTTATTAAACGAGTTGGAGAAAAAAGATAGAATGCGAGGCTTGTCGAGCATTTTATCGCTTTTTTGCAACGAGTTTAATAAAATCAATATAAGAAGAGCACGAATGTTAGATTCTCCTTATCAGATAACTTTGAAATCTCATTTCTGGCTAAAAACGTTTTATTTACCATTATTGATGCACCGTTGTTATGGACGTAACAACGTTTCCCGAAAATCTGGTGTCTTTTAACTCCCAGACGCGACGTCACATGATAAAAATATCTTGGTTATGGAGTCCATCCAAACATATTCTATGGAGGGATTCTCTCAAAACGATATCAGAGCTAAACTGGGACTGTCTTACCCACATGACAGTGTTCTATCCAACATTCAAACTACAGTCACTCTTCACAAGGCTCCCAAATACCACAAACAGTTCCAATAGGATAGCCAAATTTACAACATACCATGATGCCCAACACACTGGTGTGCCACTAAGAGAGACAGTTGCCTCGAAAATAGTAAATGAGTATGATCAGGAAATACCACAATCACAAACTGCAGACAAACCCGTAAATGTCTGTAAATCGTTACATGTAAGGAGACCAACTAGTAGCCCTAGGGCTGTTTGGAATCCTTGTAAAATAAACATAGCATTAAATTAAGCCCGAGGCATCGTGATGAAGAGCCATACAACCCATACAACAATCACGAGACTTCAGGGAGACAAACAAAGCAAAGCAATTAGCTCTCTCTTCCCAATTGAGATAATTGCAAAACTAGAATGGGCACAAAGTAACGCACAACAAAACACAGAACAATCACAGAATCCCACAATGGGAGTAAAAATCAACAACGAACCAACAACAACAGAGCCATCGTCTTTTTATTTTATTTTGGTTGGAACTGTTTGTGGTACTTGGGAGCCGTGTGAAGAATGACTGTAGTTTGAATGTTGGGTGGAACACTGGAAGTGCACAAATCTTGTTACTTCCTGCTCCACCATTAGAACGTATGATGAGATAATCAAACTATATCATAGACAAAATAGTTCGTATAAAATGATATATATTTCATCCCTCTTAATTAAGTGACTATTTGTATGCTGTATCTTTATGTTTATCATATTGGAACTCATAAATTTTACACACATGTAAAATTGGAGTCATGTAAAATGGCCTGTATATTTTTGTTAAAACAGCTACTGTTACGTACGTTACATTTCACAAAACGTTAAATTGTGAGACAAACTATTAAACACACAACTAAGTGATATGTATTATTGTCTTTATTAGGATAGAATTTGGCTATTAAGATTGCACAGTTAATTTGTATGTCAATAGGACATCAATACATGACGAAATCAAAGAGATTAATATGCGTCATGAACCAATGGTTACACCGTAAGTACCTTAATCTGAAAGTTATATATCTTCCTAAAATACATTATACAGAATCAAAATAATGCAAAATAAAACCTCAGAAATCCCAAAGGGATCTTGTAAAACTGGAACGCAATAGCTTCACAACTATACAATATATAATATGGAAGCATTATGTTATCATCGTAACGTAGGTAACATTATCTACTTTTTGAAATGTAACAGTAAGTCCCAATGACATTATAATTTAACTGCTGTCAGCTACTCTGAACAAATCTGACATAAAGAAGACAAAAGGATGCATTTACATGAGCAGAGATTCCTATGGTTATCATAGAAATCACAGACCTAACAAACTAGGGTATGTCACATTCACTCAGAAAAAAAGTACTTTTACAAGACCTAAAAAGATGCAAACATTGGTTTTCATACTGTTAAATACTGTACTAAATATCTCGTGATAACTCTCTCACCACTTTTCAACCTTTTTAGACTATATTAGCGTCGTCAAAAAGTGAAAATACTGTAAACTGCTAAACTGCTAAAACAAGGCTATCACTATCATGAAATCGTAAAGCATTTCTAAATTCTCTCAAATGCAAACGTATATGAATACCCAGAGTTGATGATTAAATGTATACACAGAGTGGATTATTAAATGTATAACCAGAGTTGATAATTAAATGTATGCCCAGAGTTGGTTATTAAATATATACCCAGAGTTTATTATTTAATTTTTTTGAATACCCAGAGTTGATTATTAAATGTATACACAGAGTTGATTATTAAATGTATACCCAAAAAATGATTATTAAATGTATACCCAGAGTTGATTATTAAATGTAAACCTAGAGCTGATTATTAAATGTAAACCCAGAGTTGATTATTAAATATGTACCAATCGTTGATAATTAACTGTATACCTAGAGCTGATTATTAAGTGTATACCCAGAGTTGATTATTAAATGCATACCCAGAGTTGATTATTAAATGTATACCCATCATTGATTATTAAAAGTATACCCGTCGTTGATTATTAAATGTATACCCAGAGTTGATTATTAAATGTATACCCAGAGTTGATTATTAAATGATTACCCAAAGGTGATTATAAAATGTATACCCAGAGGTGATTATTAAATGTATACCTAGAGGTGATTATTAAATGTATGCCCAGAGTTGATCATTAAATGTATACCTAGAGCTGATTATTAAATGTATACCCAGAGTTGACTATTAAATGTATACACAGAGTTGATTATTAAATGTATACCCAGAGTTGATTATTTAATGTGTACCCATCGTTGATTATTAAGTTATGTACCCATCGTTGATTATTTAATGTATACCCAGAGTTGATTATTAAATATATACCCAGCGTTGAATATTAAATGTATACCCAGAGTTTATTATTTAATGTATACCCAGAGTTTATTATTAAATGTATACCCTGAGCGGATTATTAAATGTATACAAAAGAGATGATTATTAAATGTATACCCAGAAGTGATTATTAAATGTATACTCAAAGTGTATTATTAAATGTAAACCCAGAGTTGATTATGACCCAGTATCCAGCAAAAGGAACAAGCTGACATGTGTACCCATCGGAGACTCAGATCAGCCTGTGCATTCACGCAGTCTGATCTGAGTCTTTGATGGGCATTCAATGGGTAGCCAATGCTCCAAAGTTCAGGGATACGGTTCAAAAAGGTCTGTAGACTTTCTTCTGAATCCCTTTTGTATAAATTAGTAACGACTTAAGTGTTTGTAATTTTTAGTTATATGTATGTATTTATACAAAGAAATTAGGTTTGAACCAAGGCTCCACTGTACCTTCGGGCGTACCACTAAGGTACTTCTTAGACTGCGCGGATGCGCAGACCGATTAAAAATGTTGCACCTGTACCTTCTGCAGGATACCAGCTCAAATATAACGTCTTTCTTTTTTTCATCACATTCGCCAACGTAATTTACTGTATCTCTGTGATGAAACATTTGATAGTTAGAGCAGATAGCAGCCACAGTCTCCAGATGTGTTTGTGTGGTGATGGGGGGGGGGGGGGTTGGCTAAACTCTTTTGTACTGACCAAATCACTAGTTGAACAACATCTCCACCACCTTAGAGCGGATAGCAGTGCATCCTTTAGATGTGTGGTGTGTGTGTCTGGGGGGCTTAAACATTTTATACTGACCAAATCACTAGTTGAAAAACATCATAACCATCTTACAACGAACATCAGATGTGTGTATTGGATAAGGTGGTGTGTTAGGGGGGGGGGGCTGGGGGCTTAAATAGTTCACAAGTTGAACCACGGCGGGCCGGCTAAAGACTAGCTTCAGGCACCACTCCCCCAATTAAAGGTTTTATGTCAGTATTATCATTGAGCCTAACTCACCATGATTGAGTTTATAACCGAGCAAACAGACTATTGCAAAATTTTCATGATATAGCCTACTATTTGGAATGTTTGGTTATTTTCTAAATCGAGAAATAAATGACTTTCCAGTGATTATTTATAGATAAGTAAGCATGGCCAGGAAATGCCACAATCATAGACCATAGACCAACCCACGGCGCTGAGTGGAAGAGACCATGAACAATGACAGCCACACGACAGCAAGAAAACAAATAAAGTTGAGCAAATGGCTCTCTATTCATCAGCGATATACTTAATAAACAAAAATAAGGACACTGCGTTACCAAACTGGAACCCAACACACAATGAACCATCAACAACATAACTATCGCCTTAGAATGGAGAGCAGCCCAAGCCACCTGGGGCTTAAATCTATTTTACTGGCCGAATCCTCACTCTAGATTCTGCTGTTGTTAAATCACACAAAAAATTAGCTCGTGTGGAGGATCCTAACTTACGTTTCATCTCAGAGAAATACTTGAATTAAATTGGCATACTGTGATGAAACAAAGAAAATGGTTCTTAGCTCAAAGGGAACTAGAGTTAAAGAAAACCCCTAAATGAGCCCAGCAAAAGACACGCATCTGACACTGACCCACAGATGAAATATAAGGTCAAAATCGTAATTGCATCTGAGGCATGGCCCACTGACGTGCAATGAAAGAGGAAACCATAGATACAAACCGTGATTACGTTTATTAAACATTGCGAAATTAAAGTTCAGTGGGCCCTTTAAAGATAGTAACATATTTTGCAGTTTCTCTGTGATTATGCATTGCATTAGTTAAGAAGCACCCATGCGAGCTAAACAATTTGTGTGTTTTAAAAACAACAGAATCTAGGGCGAAGATTTTGTGCTAGTAAAATGCATTTAAGCCCCCCCCGGTGGCTTAGGCTGCTATCCGTGCTAAGGTGGTGGTTCTGTTGATGCTGATTCGCTGTTTTTGTATCTTCCATTGTTTGTTTGGATTCTGTGTTTGGTCTTTGTTTTGGTATGCATTGCTTTGTGTCCTTTCTAGTTTTGCAATCATATTGACGAGGAAGAGAGAGCTGGCTGCTTTGCTTCAATTATCTTCTTTATGTCTTGCGACGATTAATGTTCTGTGGCTCTTCCTAACGGTACCGTGGGCTGGTCTGTTGTGTGCGATTGTTGTATTTCCTGATCATACTCACTTACTTTTTGTCTGTGTGAATACTGTCTTGAGTTTGGATATCAATGGAGGCAACATTATTGTATGTCGATGAATTGAAAAGAAAGCATAGACAATAAGTTAATAATTTATTGAATTGTCGATACTAGTAAATCATGATCTGAACCGTTTAACATAAAGGGCAATCCAACTGATGTAGCTAGACATTCTGTATGAAACCTTAGCCCCGCCTCTACAGCCGTCTATCTCGTCATACTTGTAACAGTTAACACCAACCAATGTCCATTGCTCATCCACGTAACACATCAGAGGATTACCGGTGTCACCCTGAAAAATTAAAAGAGGGTGAACCGCCATTGCATACAATCAGGCATTGAGTTATAAAAATAATTCATGCTCAACTCAATTGTGCAGGAAATTTGTCAGGCTCATAAATGTTAAAATGCCAACAATTGTTGGCATTTTAACATTTGTTAGCATGTTTATTACAACATCTGAGAGTTTGAAAGCAAGAAAAAGTATTTACGAGGTGGGTTCAATATGAAATGGAAACTGGCAAATAAATCGAAAAGTTATATGTTTGCTCGCATTATAATTAATTTTGTTTCTAGTTTTCTTGATCTGGTTCTTGGCTATGCAAATGTAAAACTGCAGCTGTCCAGCTTCTTTCTAAATATACACACGTCGTTCCTTTCAAAATAGGGTCTTGAAATACACTGCGATGTGAAATGAAACAGTGTTTTTGATTTGATTCTTTACGTCCCATCAACAATCTTTCAGTTAAACAGGGATGGGTCTTCCTTGGTTCAACAAGCACTAAACTAGGATAAATGTGTCTTGCTCAAGGACCACAACGCGGTGAAACCGGTAAGGCTCAAACCCGTGGCCTCACGGTCTCGAGTCAAGCCCTCTACCACTGAGCCACTGCGCTACCACCCTGGCGTTTAACTCACATAGTCGTTTTTGCATGAACGATTACATTGCAAACACTGTCTACGAAAATCGCTTTTATTATTTCTTCTGATCGCTACGGCGTTCGTTGCTAAGTAAAACAGCCGTTTTTTTTTGTTGTTTTTTTTAATTTCCGTATTATGTTCACTCAGTAATCACTTTAAAGAATGCAACCTCTGGTTTACACTGAAATGAAACAGACAACACATGGCTTTACATTGATATTTTTATTCGTACATGTATGCATTTTTGGACATTGTGACAGGCATTAATATGCAAATAATCTGGCTGGCCAATTTCAGATTATAAAATAATAAGAAACGAAACTGGCATACCACTCAGATGAGATGCCCCTAGATGTTTATGTGCGCGCTCAACAATCGATACAATAAAAAGTGTCCCTTCATGACAAAAAGACAAAATGCTGATATCCAATAACCATGCCTATTTTAGTGTTACATCTCATGTTCTAAACGACGTCAACGTAAGAGAGGATAACGTCAAAACCCGTCATACGATAAATCAGTACTGGTCAGAGGTTAACAGCGTATTAACAGGTAAAAAGGATATTGAATCTGAAAACTATGGATGTGAAATGCATGCGTGTAAACTGTTTGTTTTAGAAAATACAGCATACCTTCCATACTTTGTTAAAATATTTCCTTGCAATCCGAAGAAAAATATATATAGTGTATATGAGTGTGGTTTTGTTAAAGTCTGTAACTATTTAAGTTAAAAAGATAAAATAAAGTTTTATGCACCATTTGAAAGGTATAATATAGAATCCTAACGCATTTGTGGATGGAATTATGAATGCGTTTTACTACATAATATTTACATTTCAGAAGCAATCATTTAATGGATCTTTAGATTTTCGCAACCGTTCATAGCCTCGTGAACTACACAAAAATAATTGACAGCTGCCAAGCTCACTTGCCCGTGCAATACGCTTCGAACATCGAACTCCTTCGCCAGAATTGTTACTGGTGTTGTAATTGACAGTGAGCCACACCCAAGTCGCACGTGCAAAACAAGCCTCGTGTTTTGCTTCATAGGCTGTCCGTGTCCAAGCTGGCTGTTCCGCCTTTCAATTTTACACTCCGACTAAACCATTAATACGATTATATTTAAAATACAAAATTGTTTAAATTCCTCCATCAAAAATATTTTTCATATTTTAGGTATTTTTAATAAAATGTAAATGGAATCATGAATACTTTGGGTTCCTTGCAAAGTTAACGTGAAGCCTGAATAACGTGAAGCCCTTCGGGCCTCACTTACTTTGCAAGAGACCCGAAGTATTCATGGTTCCATGAACCTTCAAAAAATCGAATTCATTTCCTAATTGAACACTTGCCGTGTTATTCGGGCTTCAGCAAAACTAAATTATAAAGGATTTAAGTTTTTATGGGCTTAACTTCATACTCAGTTGAAGCTATTCAACCTCGGGTGCCAAACAAATCCATAGATTTGAAATGACAACAGTAGCCAAGCATTTAAGTTTTTGTCATGTGGACCGCGAATACTCCAATATTAGCCGAATGTTCTAGCGATCTGACAGATAGTCTTTCCTCTGTAAATGGGTCTTTCCTATAGAATAGTGAGTGAAAAACTAAGTAAGTGGTATGCATGACCACTGAAAAATAACGTTTAGAGCGTGAACTTAATATGATAAATATAATACCTAACATGTCTACAATTATATAAGTGGGGTAGCTTACAAGTGGTGCATAAGATAGGACGCTTCCATGCGATCTGAACATTTGTGTGTGTTTTCACAACAGCAGAATCTAGGACAACGACTATACTGGTTAAACATATTTCAACCCCTGGTGGTAATGGCTGCTGTTCGTTCTAAGGTAGTGATTCTGGTGTTGTTAATCCAGTGTTTGTTGCTGCTTCCAATATATACCAATTGATGTTTGGGTTGGTTTTGTGTCTGTGGTTGTGTTGTGTTATTCTTTTTGTATTGTAGTCATCTTATGAATGAGGGGAGATAGTTGCTTTACTTTTGCTGCGTTCTTACTGTGATGAGTATATTTCTTTGTGTTCTGGTGTTGTGTTTTAACAACCGAAGAATCTAAGGTGACGATTTGATCGGTAAAAACACACATATACGAAAATGCAGAAGTAAGGACAAACACATAAGCAAAGACACACATATAGAAGCAAGGACATACACATAAACAAAGGCACACATATAGAATTTAGAACACGCACATAAGCAAAGACACATATGTAAAAGTAAGGACACACACATAAGCAAAGACACGCATATAGAGCAAGGACATATACATAAGCAAAGACAAACATATAGAAGCAAGGACACACACATAAGCATAGGCACACATATAAAGACATATACATAAGCAAAGACAAACATATAGAAGTAAGGACAAACACATAAGCAAAGACACACATATAGAGCAAGGACATATACATAAGCAAAGACAAACATATAGAAGCAAGGACACACACATAAGCATAGGCACACATATAAAGACAATGACAGACACATTAGCAAAGGCACACATATAGAAACAAGAATACACACATAAGCAAAGACACGCATATAGAAGTAAGGACACACGCATAAGCAAAGATATAGAAATAAAAGCAATGACAGACACATAAGCAAAGACCCATATGTAGAAGCAAGGACACACACATAAGCAAAGGCACACATATGGAAACAAGAATACATACATAAGCAAAGACACGCATATAGAAGAAAGAACACACATATAAGCAAAGACACAAATATAGAAGCAAACAAACATACATAAGCAAAGACACACAAATAGAAGCCAGGACACACGCATAAGCAAAGGCAAGCATAAAGAAGCAAGGACACTAAAATATGCAAAGACACACATATAAGCAAATACACACATATAAAAGCAAGGACACACACATAAACAAAGACACATATGTAGAAGCAAGGACACACACATAAGCAAAGACACATGTGTAGAAGCAAGGAGACACACATAAGCAAAGACACACATATAAAAGCAAGGACACACAAATAAGCAAAGACACATATGTAGAAGCAAGGACACATACATAAGCAAAGACACATATGTAGAAGCAAGGACACACACATGAGCAAAGACACATATGTGGAAGTAAGGACACCTACATTAGCAAAGACACACACACATAGAAGAAAGGACACACACACATAAGCAAAGACACATACAGAAGCAAGGATACTCACATAAGCAAAGACGCGCATATGGAAGCAAGGACACACACACATCAGTAAAAACACACATTTAGAAGCAAACACACATACATAAGCAAAGGCACACATATAGAAGAAAGGACACACACAAAAGCAGAGACAGCCATATAGAAGCAAGGACACACTCAAAAGCAAAGTTACACATATAGAAGCAAGGACACACATATAAGCAAAGTTACACATATAGAAGCAAGGACACACATATAGAAGCAAAGACACACATATAATAGTAATTTAACACATACATACTCAAAGATACACATATAGGAGCAAGGAAACACACATAAGCATAAAACACACACATAGAAGCAAGGGCACAATTGATGTAAAGCAACAAGTCTCTTCCTTTATAAGTTGTTTGCAAACGAGAAAAGATGCAAAAAAATAATATCACAAAACTTGGGACCAAGAACTGCCTGCTACACACATACGCGCACGCGCGTGTAAGCGCGCGCAATTGACGGCACTAACTACAAATGAATCACACCTTAGAACAAGCAGCAGTCACAGCGGTCAATTGAAATTAAAATTGAAGCCCTGCCTATGACTACAGTTCATTTGTGTTACAAAACATAGTGTTGCCTTGTACTATTTTATTTCCTTAAACAGCAAACCAATATCTTTGACTTTATGCCATTTTACTTACAGCGCAGATGCTAGCTGAGTGGTGATTAAAACAAACCATATCGTCGGTTACTGAGTTGAGGAGTAATCCCTGTCTTAGTTTATTACACTTTCTGTTCTTGATGACTTTAACCTGTAGTTCCTGCTGCACGGAAGGTAGCAGCCATTCTCCTGATAAAACAAATAGTAGTATAGTGTTATTGACTTTGTTATGATCAGCATGTAGGTAACCTGTAGTTCCTGCTGCACGGAAGGTAGCATCCATTCTCCTGACAGAAAACAAAGTAGTATAGTGTTATTGACCTTGTAATGATCAGCATGTAGGTAACCTGTAGTTTCTGCTGCACGGAAGGTAGCAGCCATTCTCCTGATAAAAATAGTAGTTTAGTGTTATTGACTTACAAAATATTCACTACAGGTCCCATTGATGGGTTGGCAATTTGTTGTATTTTCTCATGAAAGCACTCAATTAAAACCAATGTGATGAAACAAATATTTCAATCACAGAACATGTAACTTGACAAGATTGTCGGGATAAGGGCTTCCACTATTTTTATCTGTCATACCCCGTACCAACCCATGGTAAACAACCGCACGTCGCCAGACATTTGACATATTGTTATGCTAAAGGGACGTAGTCAGTAATCTCCACAATATCAAATGCAACACAACACTCTTCTTACTTCTCTAAGAATAATATAGTTAAGAATATATCATGAGAATGAGGGTCGAATAGTTAAATCTGTCTTATGATCGCGGTTTGGTAATACGAGGCTGTCTGAATGATGAAAATGCTGATTTGGAGTGACCGATTTTTCTATCGCATTTTGTATCTCATCTTCACACAAGTAGTGAATTATTTGTGATTGATATCTGCATGTTTAATTTGAAATCAGCTCCCAGAAGTCCCTGAATGCGCTGTGATATAATATTACATAATGGAGTCATTTTGACATAACAATTACCTCATTTGACGATAAAAACACTCAATGTACAGCCCTCACATGACTGTTTTAGAAATATACCATGAGCAAGATAAGAATATCTATCCAAGGATAAAACCAGAAACATGCTTATCCGTTGTGCAAGAAATTTGTTTTGTGCCTATTGGGAGCGTCTTCAATGCGTTTTAATAAGCATATATACACTTTTTCATTATCCTTTCATCTAAATAGCTAGGGGGAAAGCAATGCAACAACAAAACATCTGTTTGCACTTGCGTGTGTGAACAATAACGTGTCGTCTGCATATAATACAATTTAAGCGATATTGTTAAAAACATGATATCAGTAATATTAAAGTTTAAACCTACACTTCAATTTTTCGATAGATTATAAAATTGTGTTATTACATGACGTCACGCCTAGGAGTAATATATAACAGTCTGCGCAGCGAGTTGTTACTCAATATATCAATAGAAATCACTTTTGCTACATAGGCAGCGTGTGTTGAAATAAATTGTATCATGACTCTACCGCCATTCGTTTGATCTATGCTGCTCATTAACTTCGACAAGACCATGACTTTTCAAGAGGGAGGAGCTTCAAACTATTCTCTTATTTTCCAGACTTGGAAGTTATTGTACCCAAATTTGTACAATAACTTCGTAAAGATAGAGCACAGTTTAAAACTCCGTTTCCTTGAGAGAAAAAAAACACCGGGTAGACGGCGATGGCAAATAGACTGATTTAAATTTTAAAAAATCTAACCCCCCTTAAGTTTTCAATCACTAAACGATGATTGTACTGCGCAAACTGAGGGGCACTGGGCTACTGGGCCCCTGTTAGTCTTTTCTCCTAAATACATAAGATGGACTCAAATGTTATGTTTTTGTTCTGTCTTGTGTTTGCTATGTCTTTTGTCTGTTTATATGTGCTTTGTGGTCACCTACCGGGAAAGGGCTGACCTCTTGGCTCTCGTTTGTGGTGTCTAACTGTGAGTTTATCACTTTCCTATTGGTATCCTGGGTCAGGTGTGGTACTTGATTGTATCGATTCCTGATCTTTGCACCCTTACTTACTTAGCTTATCTATCATCAAAAACGAATATTTTTAACACCCAAACCATAAATTATTCAATTGAACTATCAAATGTTTATTTGATAATTTGTGATGGCGCAAAAGTATTTTGGGATGCCCATAGTGAATTTACAAAAGACTGTCTCATGTTTGAGTTGATGCATTATTTTGTCAGTCAAGGCGAGACGACTCCCAGGGTTGAACAAGGATTAAAAGGGGTATGTGCATTAAGCGGCTAAATTTGGCCCCCTTTGGTCCCAAAAACTGAAAATTGCTTTTTACAAATTTCTTTTGATAGGTTTATTAGAAGAATGACTTAAGTGTAAAATTTCGGCATTTATTTAAATGTTACTGTTGCTATGGTAACAAAACTGGCCGACAAAATAGGCATAAATATAAATCTCATCATCTGTTAAAACATCTTTTTGGTATTTCCTTGTGCTCTATGTTAATTGCTCTGTCAAACGTCTAAAATTTGCTCCAAATGGTCAATTTCCTATTTTCAGCCTACTTTTGCGGCCATTTTTGTTACTATAGCAACGGTAAAAATCAAACTATTATCAGACTTATACACTTTGGCCATTGTTCTAATAAACTAATAAGACGAATATGGTGAAAAGCAAATTTCAATTTTGACCTCATAGGGGGGGGGGGCAAATTAGCCTCTTTATGCACGTAGCTCTTTCCTGTTGGTTCGAACCAGCGATAAAAAATAGTTTTGAAATTTACCAGCTTCCGTATAGTATCCCCAACCAGCAACATAGCATGGTATTGACTTATTCTTCTCTATCCTCGTGTCAATGGCTGTATCTGAAAGTGCTGGTATCTTAGATATTTTACTCATTGGTGCATGTGAAGATAATTTCAGAAGAGCAAGGTTGTTTTCCAGTGTTGCAATATTGAAATCAGGATGCTGGAATTACAGAAAAAGCAACATTTTAAAACACAGTATGGTTTACAGGAGCACGAATGTTATATTCTATTTATCATATGACATTAAGATTACTTTAAAATCTCGTTTCTGCCATAAAAACGTTATAATTTTGTCATTATGTGCGTAATGTTGTTATGGACGTCATAACGTTTCCCGAAAATCTGTAAACCACTAGTATAGTGTTTTATCGATTTTATTGCATTACGTTATTTCATTCCCAGACGAAACGTCATTTGATAAAAAGCAACGTTTTAAAACATAGTATCAGAAATCACAGCGTTTTAATAACTTTTCTATCTAAAACAGAAATAAAGTTTCCAAAACGTGAATACCCTAATGGTACAATACCTTACTAAATGAATCCTACTGAATGTAGCCTTCAACCTTTTTGTGAAGATGCTATCCTTTCCACGTCATAAAGTCATGTTTTCGCATCCATCTTGCGTAATAAGAAGACACAATATTGAATAAAATAAGACGCCACTGTTCAATATTATCGCAATTTTATGTTGGTGTTTACAGCGTGTTAAACATATTAGATAAATTTCACTTTAATGTAAGAAACCGTTTAATGCTTAAGAACATATAATTTGGCTGTCTTAACATGTTCAAGTTTCGATATCATTTTTGTGTCATCTTCCTCTGAAATTTGTACATTATTGGTAGCTACCCTTTTTATGTTTGGTTCCTTTGGAGTGTTCATTGATATAAAAGTATATGTTCGTCCTATTTTGTTCCTAATGATCTTAGTGTGTAAATAATTTATAATAGAAATAATTTTAATGTCATTATCCACTATCAAAAGATGTTATACATGTAAGTGTCGAAACTTACCGTCTCAGTAAGACCCAAGGCATATATGTTAATGGCGATTTCGCTGGTAGGCTATTAGTGAGTCCTTTGGCTTACTGGACATTAGCATCTTTTGAAAATCTACAGTCCTTATTTCTTAAGATGCTGTCTTTTACAAATGTGCTATTTATGAGCACTTTAATCTAGGAGAAATGAGTAAACACTAATTTTTTGCGCTTATCGCATTTAGGCAAATGCCTATAATCATTTGAAAAGCCCATGCTAACGTATCCAGCGAAGCTATCTCGAAAATTCTGGCCTGAGTATTTATCTACATCCCTACTTTGTTAGTGAACAGCGAAGGCTGTGATGGAAGATGAGATGATAGTGACGCAAAAACTTCGGCACGGCAATCTACGCTTGGCAAACTGCGACAAATATAAACTGCCAAACTGAGTGTTGCTCGTTTACAATAATGGCCGTTGTCCTTTGTCAAAACATGCTCTGACGTCACGTTCAACTCATCCCCCGACTATGGTGCTATGTATTGTGCAAAAATGAGGTGCTGATGACAGATTGACATTCTAAAAGCGCCGGAACCTAAATGGCTCTAAGATGCCCTTTGGGTGTCGCTATATAGGCCAGTATATTTAGCCGAAAATGACCCTTGACCCACAACTAATTCCTTGAGAAATGTTATCAATAGTTTTAGTATCAGGAAGGTGTCCTGTTTTATAGAAAAAAGTCCTCAAAAAAATTCCGAGGGGTAATGATATTTTTGGGGGTGAAAAAAATACGAAAAATGAAGAAAAATCTCTGAAAACAGCCAATTAATACCATGTTACTGGTACCATAGGATCTAATTTGACCTACCTTGCTACACCAGGACAAGTTTTCATGGGTGTTGGATTGTTCATTGGAACCCCAGTCATGCCCCAAAAATTTGTCCCCAGAAAAAAACTTATTCTAGCTATGTTTAAATGCATGGTTTCCATGGCAACCCATAATGCTATTCTCCTGAATGGGGGTGTACCTACAAAAACAACCATATCTCAGCTGCTGCTCAGTCTAGACTATTAACCTTGGTACCAAATTAAAGCATATGCATATACCTTTTATTACATGGTCAGATATGCAAATTTTCTAATTTGAATATTCATGAATATTAGTGAGAACTTTAAATTATGGGAAAATTGGAAAAAAATACCTGTAGATTAACTGATTTCAGCCCCAACACATCACTGATGTACATTGTATGTTGCTTTATCATAAGTGATACAATTTGACAAGTTCTTTCATCTGGCGGTTCTCGATGTAAATTATCCTATTTGCATATTGATGAATATTTATGAAAACTTGAAAAGTGATATGAAAATCATTTGACAGAAAAACAGGAAGCAACGACTAGAAATTTGAACCCTGTGATAGTAGACCTACCTGACACCCCTATGACGATTTCTACTGGATGCCAACGACTAGAAATTTGGACCCTGTGATAGTAGACCTACCTTACACCCCTATCACGATTTCTACTGGATGCCATATTGTTTATTTGGACCACCAAAATGCAAAAGTATTGTCCTCAAAATTTAACCCATTTGGGTTATGTGAAATTTAATGATTTCTCTGTCAACCTATAAGATATACTATGCACAATAAGTTTAGCAATTTCTTATGTTTCGCATCTTTATGTGCTCATCTTTGTGCAATGTCGAACAATTTCAAATGCAACGACGAGAACAGGATCTTAGGCAAATGAAACCACGAATTTACAGACGCCAACCGTTAAATAGGCATGTGGAGAGAGAAAGAATTGCAGGAGGGGTCAGTAAGCAAAAATGACATCCGTTGTAAGTAATGCTAAATGATAAGCATGTGCTTTTTCGTTTGGTGGTCTTACATCTTCCCCATGCATCAACGCCTATAAAAAAACTATTGGTTGTGTGACAGATGTGATAGAGATTTCATGCTGAAAAATCAGCTGCCATCAATGACGTCAAAACGTAGTTATCATTTGATTACACTTCTAATGTTAATTGGCGTGCCAATTAAACAGAGACTCAGTTTACAAAGATGGCATAGGCTTATAATGTAATTGATCTTATGGTTGATTAAAACCTTAAGTTGCTGGGAAATGGTGCGACGCATTTGCAAGATAATGGTGACATAAGATCTTATCTTTCGGCTCGTGCTCTATAGCTATGAATATGTTTCATTCAAAATTATTTTTCTGAATGTGTTGGAAGGCATAAAACAGTTTCACTTCTCAATGTGGTTCAAGAAAAACCGACTAGAAACGCCGTTTAAAGGCGATAACGTAAAAGCATTGATAAAAACGTCAAATTGTGAAATCTGGTCCTTTATTTCTCTTAGACAGTTCAGAAAAGTGCAGCAGTTGTTATGCTTTTTTTGGTTTCAGTGAGCAAACAATTGCTTGAAAATGGTTTTGGCTTCCCCCAATGTTCAGAAATACCCACGTTACCCGCTAGCCTTAAAATCTAACGTCACTTTATCACGGCCGCTGCGTTTGGTAATTCCATATTTTTTTAAATGGAAATTCTTGTCAGATGTTCGGCGCTTGTATCTTCATGACAGCAAATAAAACTTGAGATCTGATGTGGATGGGCTCACCCATACAAAACAATTGCTAAACTTATTGTGCATAGTATAGTTCTAAAGAATTGAATGTACCTACAGAAATACTCATATCTCAGCAGCAACTCGCCCAAGAATACTTAACTTGGTATCAAACTTATTCTTAGTCATATATTTTTTTCTGGACTTTCCGGTATGCAAATTATCTCATTTGATTATTCATGATTATTTATGAAAACCAGAGAAATTAGAGAGAAAATTCAGGAAAAATGGGGTATACAACTCAGCTGCTTGTTGCTTTAGTATACAAAGCTGGTACCAAATTAATGCTGAGACAAAGCTCTTCTACTCTGGTTAAATATGTAAATTACCTAATTGTCATATCCATCAATATTAATGAAAATTGTAGAAGTAAGAGAACATTTGTCAAAAAGAAAAACAAGGGAAAAAAGGCATGGTAAGCTCATGTCTCAGAATTCTTTTACCCACTTGTTTATGAAACATTAAAAATGATAGAAAAATCGCAGAAAAAATAGAAGAGTATACATACAAATTACTTGGTTCAAAAAATGTGAGTTTACTATTGTATGGAAAATTAATATAAGGTAGGTAGGTCTGATTTGTTTTCTAAAAAAAATATATATGGGATAAATGGGGAAATATGGCCAAAAGGGGGAATCCCCATATAATATTGAACAAGAGGGTTATCATGGGTGGCTCTGGAATGCTCACCTGAATCGTAGCCCTTGGGGCACTTTTTAAGCACAGTTGAATGATTTTGAGCAATATAAGGAACATAGATCAATTTGAAACATTTTTTGTAATCATTCTGAATCTTGATCAATGGATCAGATGTTGTGTAAAGAGTTCTATGTTTAGCTCTGGTGATTATAATGTTCAGAATGGCAGAACTGGTTGGGTAGCTCTAGTAGAAGGCCTTACAAGGAATGTCATTACAAATTGTATGTAATGATTTCCAAATTGGACCAGTACAATGTTGTTCATTTGTTGTTTAAAATATTTCTTATCTAGAGCTCTGGCTGCCATTTTGGCTGGCAAAGCGGAATCATTTGGGCATTTTTTTAGAAGTCTAAGAATTACAGCAGCTGAGGTAGTGGTTATTTTGTGGGTACACCGCTATAAAATTTTCAGTTTTTTTTTCGCCTTTCTTATATTTTTATTAATAATGGCGATTTTGCAATTCAAATATTTCCAATAAAGAACATATGATAAAGGCTCTATGTCTTAGCATTATGTTAATACCATGTTTGCTGCTCGGTGGCAATTATCAGCTGAGATATTAGTAATTTTGCAGGTATACCCCCTTATTTTTTCTGCGATTTTTCTGTGATCTCTTATGTTCTCTTTAATAATCATGAATATAAAATTTAGATTACTCTCACGTTGAACCAATGGATAAAAGGAATGTGTCTTAGCATCAATTCAGAACCAAGTTCGGTAACTCAGGGCAAGTAACAGTTGTGAATTGAGTAATTCTGTAGTGATACCCCCTTAATTTTTCTGTGATTTTTCAATAATACCTTATGTTTTTATCAATAGTAATAGATATTTAAGGCTAATTATTTTCATGTTGAACCATTGGGTAAAAGGATTGTATCTTAGTATCAGTTTGGTACCATGTTTGGTAATCTAGGGAAATTGGTAGCTGAAATATAATCAATTTTGTAGGTATAACCCCGTAGTTTTTCTTAGAATTTTCTCTTATTTCTTATGCTATCATTGCCATTGATGGATATGAAAATAAGTTGAATTGCATATTAAACCACAGTGAAAAGGGACAATGTCTCAGCATCAATTTGTGCAAATTTGTGACCTGTAGCTTAATTAGCAGCTGATATACAGGATATTTTGTAGGTATACCCCCTTAATTCCCTGCAATTTTCTCTAATTTCTCATGTTCTCATAAATAGTCATGTATATACAAATTAGATCATTTGCATATCGAACAGTCAGGATAACGTTAGATAACTAAGAAATAATTTGGTACCAAATTTAGTATTTTAGGATGAATTGATGCTGAGATATGCATAGTTTTGTTGGCACACCCCCATTATTTAGGATTATGGGTTGCCATGATAACGAATATGCTCTCTTCTTACCACTCAGTTTACACACTTATAATCAGAAATTCATTCACACCTGATTTAGTCAGCATTTGCTTAAAAATAATGTGAAATTTATAAGCATATTTTGTCAAAAATCATTATTTCCAGTTTTCAGGTACCCCACCCCTTAATGATAAAATCTTAAATCTTAATTTTCTCGAATTTGGTACTGATATTTTTTGAGGACTTTTTTATGGTTATTAACACTACAAAACCCTGTGCTTTGGTGCTAAAATAATTTCTCAAGGAATTATCTTGACCTTAAAAGTTAATGTTCCTGGCCTAATAAACAATAACAGTATAGTGGCAACGGACTACATGCAATTGTGCAGTGTACATGTGGACACTATACGTATATCAAATAAGTAACTGCATTTAAAGAATCATGGTCATGGAGAAGCAACCTTTGGGGCCAAATTGTTGTTGAGATGGTCAGATCCGGACCACTTTAAGTCAAGATACCCAAAGGACATAACTCAATGATATAGTAGAGCATTTTGCTCCCTGTAAAGGCTTGAGCTTTAATATTCATATCTGGGTGTGGTTCGGCTATTGCATCTGCTAAACAAGTAAATTCAGGTTCTATTTATCTTTTGACATTTGAGAAACAATAACAAACTGGTGTCAGAATTCCATAAGTTTTTGGGCAGGGGTCACCCGTTTTACAAGACAAAACATATCAGTGGAACAAACATGTAACATGCACGAGTACATGATGTACATGAAAGAACAAATTAAGTCATACATACAGCATCAGAGATGCTGCGATTGTTATGCTATAAACGCCTAAATAAGAATAATAAATTGTTTGAGCCGCGCATGCATTTGATGAAAATCCTTACCGTATGCACACTAAACTCACATTTATTAACCCTTAAAGCGCATAATCACAAGATGTATGTTTATTTGTCGTCCACTAAAATATTTGAAGCCTTATCGACAAACAGTGTGGACCCAGATCAGACTGCTCCTGTAGGGGCAGTCTGATCTGGGCCCACAATTTTTTCCTCTATGCTTTTGTTAAATAGACATTTTCAGGTGCAGTTATTTTGCCGCCATATTAAGGACTAAATAATGTGTTTTGCGTCTATACTGAGGTAATGGCGCAAGATGATACAGTTACAACTTTTACCTACGTCTAAGGTTGACTAGTCCTAATTACGCATCCATGAGGTGCCGCCTTTACAGTAACCAAAAAGTCATATAATACTTGTATGTTACTCTGTTTGTACTTCCTCATGCTATTGTAAATATGGTTTGCTCTTCGTATATTGCAGGAATAAAATAATACTATTATTACTTACTAATATTGTTTTTGTTACACTTATTTCTTCTGCTGTTCCGTTTGTTTCTGATCTATCGTATTCTGCAAGAACGGCTGTAATTTGCGAGCCTGCACTGAAAAATAACAACAATAATGGTTGTTATATGAAAAATTACAAATTTATATGAAAAAACACATGCTTCTCGGACTTACTACATTTTCATTAGCCTAAAGAATGGCTTTCTGACTTTTTTATGACTCGATGAATGCATGTTAAGTACAGCATATGCAACAAAAGCAACTCAGTTGAATCTAGTAAATTCGAATTCCTCTGGGCTAAAGGTTTTATTTTGAATTATAGGGAGGTAGACATAAAAAATATAATCCTCCAAAATGATTATCATCGTTTGTTTTCCCTATCAAGCAATTTTTAATGTTATCATACTATAAGACAGTTATTAAAATAGATCATGAATTTATCCTATTCTCTGAATCCAGGGTGACCTAAATCTATTTCGAAAAGTTCGAAGTTTAGAGGTGTTACTGTATTGTGTTTCAATTAAATACAATCATGACTCTAATATGATAATTTAAACTGAAAAATACAATGGATGCATTTAATGAACTGATATTTGAAAGAATAGCTACACTAATTATGGCTGCATTGTTTTGGTACACCTTTATTCCAGATCTATACTGTGCTCCTAACAAAGCTTTGTTCCTAATAAGACATAACTACTTATTCCTGTAAGTATGACAGTCGCTTTTATCAATTTTGTTTTCATGGTGAAACAGAACTTTTCAATCGATCTAGCAGAACCTTTGTACCAACATTAAAATAGATTTATTTCAACACTACTTTACAATACAGATTACAGATCCAGCGCTCTTATACAGCATTGTTCTGATTCTCCTATACAATTTTGTTTCTGTATTATTGCATATTTTTCTACGCTCTATCAAAACGTTCTAATGCATCTTAACTCCAATGCTCAAGCAGAATAGCGTACTCGTACATCGTCCTTGTAAAGCCACAATCCAGTGCTCTAACAATACGTATACTTTCATGTATAATACGAACGCTGTTATTCATCTTAATTTCGACGCTCTAGCATCACATACATGTATCTTTAAGCATATATGGTAGACCTTTTGTAACAGTACTCTGATTCAGCTTTGCTACAATGAGATTAACAAAACTTTGTATTTGCACATAATCAGAACTTTTGCACCAGTGCTCTAATTAATATGTTTGCACCAAAGTTCTTATGCAGATTTCCATTCCTTTTTTAACAGAATATTGACACTATGCTCTTATGTCCCTTTGCTCCGCCAGTTTACACCCCCCCCTACTGAAAAGTGTTCCCACTGTAACAAAACAATGTATGCATTTTGCATAACTTTTCCCAAACATTGTACAGTCGATTCTCGCAAAGACTTCGGGACTAGATGTTTTATTTCTAATTATCATTAGTTCGAGTTATATAAGAGGTTGACATGTATATGACCTCTAAAATATTTATTTTCAGTTTTTTCTATCAAACATAAGTTTTGGGCGCATAGACAGTTATTCAAATAGGTCATATTCTCTGAATGTAGTTTGTCACAAATTTATTTTGAAATTGCGAGTTTTTGAGAAAACTCGAATATTGAGTTTTCAAAGTTAAACTGTATACAAAAATACTCACATGACACATGTTGCTACGGCGAGGACATAATTATTGTTTTACTGTTTACTAAACTACTCACATGACACATGTTGCTACGGTGAGGACATATTAGTTTGGCATCAAATACTCACATGACACACGTTGCTACGGTGAGGATATATTGTTTGACTGAAAACTAAAACACTCACATGACACACGTTGCTACGGTGAGGATATATTGTTTGACTGAAAACTAAAACACTCACATGACACACGTTGCTACGGCGAGGATATATTGTTTGACTGTATACTAAAACACTCACATGACACGTATTGCTACGGCGAGGACATATTGGTTTGGCATCAAATACTCACAAGACACACGTTGCTACGGTGAGGATATATTGTTTTACTGTATACTAAGATACTCACATGGCACACGTTGCTACGATGAGGATATATTGTTTTACTGTATACTAAAATACTCACATGATACATGTTGCTAAGGTGAGGACATATTGGTTTGGCATCAAATACTCACAAGACACACGTTGCTACGGTGAGGATATATTGTTTTACTGTATACTAAGATACTCACATGACACACGTTGCTACGATGAGGATATATTGTTTTACTGTATACTAAAATACTCACATGATACATGTTGCTAAGGTGAGGACATATTGGTTTGGCATCAAATACTCACATGACAAATGTTGCTACAGCGAGGACATATTGTTTGACTGTATACTAAAATACTAACATGACACACGTTGCTACGGTGAGGATATATTTGTTTGGCATCAAATACTCATATGACACATGTTGCTAAGGTGAGGATATATTGTTTGACTGTATACTAAAATACTCACATGACACATGTTGCTACGGCGGGGACCTATTGTTTGACTGTATACTAAAATACTCACATGACACATGTTGCTACGGTGAGGACATATTGTTTTACTGTATACTAAAAGACTCACATGACACATGTTGCTACGGTGAGGACATATTGGTTTGGCATCAAATACTCATATGACACACGTTGCTACGGTGAGGATATATTGTTTGACTGTATACTAAAATACTCACATGACACATGTTGCTACGGCGAGGACCTATTGTTTGACTGTATACTAAAATACTCACATGACACATTTTGCTACGGTGAGGACATATTGGTTTGGCATCAAATATTCAAATGACACACGTTGCTACGGTGAGGATATATTGTTTGACTGTATACTAAAATACTCACATGACACATGTTGCTACGGCGAGGACCTATTGTTTGACTGTATACTAAAATACTCACATGACACACGTTGCTACGGTGAGGACATATTGTTTGACTGTATACTAAAATACTCACATGACACATGTTGCTACGACGAGGACCTATTGTTTGACTGTATACTAAAATACTCACATGACACATGTTGCTACGGTGAGGACATATTGGCTTGGCATCAAATACTCACATGACACACGTTGCTACGGTGAGGATTTATTGTTTAACTGTATACTAAAATACTCACAGGAAACATGTTGCTACGGCGAGGACATATTGGTTTGGCATCAAATACTCACATGACACATATGCTACGGTGAGGATATATTGTTTGACTGTATACTAAAATACTCACATGACACATGTTGCTACGGTGAGGACATATTGTTTTACTGTATACTAAAATACTCACCTGACACATGTTGCTACGGTGAGGACATATTGTTTTACTGTATACTAAAATACTCATCTGACACATGTTGCTACGGTGAGGACATATTGTTTTACTTTATACTAAAATACTCACATGACACATGTTGCTACGGTGAGGATATATTGTTGACTGTATACTAAAATACTCACATGACACATGTTGCTACGGTGAGGACATATTGTTTTACTGTATACTAAAAACTCACCTGACACATGTTGCTACGGTGAATACATATTGTTTTACTGTATACTAAAATACTCACATGACACATGTTGCTACGGTGAGGACATATTGTTTTACTGTATACTAAATTACTCACCTGAAACATGTTGCTACGGTGAGGACATATTGTTTTACTTTATACTAAAATACTCACGTGACACATGTTGCTACGGTGAGGACATATTGTCTTACTGTATACTAAAAGACTCACATGACACATGTTGCTAATGTGAGGACATATTGTTTTACTGTCTACTAAAATACTCACATGACACATGTTGCTACGGTGAGGACATATTGTTTTACTGTATACTAAAATACTCACATGACACATATTGCTACGGTGAGGACATATTGTTTTACTGTATACTAAAATACTAACCTGACACATGCTGCTACGGTGAGGATATATTGGTTTGGCATCAAATACTCACATGACACATGTTGCTACGGTGAGGATATATTGTTTAACTGTATACTAAAATACTCACATGACACATGTTGCTACGGCGAGGACATATTGGTTTGGCATCAAATACTCACATGACACATGTTGCTACGGTGAGGATATATTGTTTTACTATATACTTAAATACTCACATGACACACGTTGCTACGATGAGGACATATTGTTTTGACATCAAATACTCACATGACACATGATGCTATGGTGAGGACATATTGTTTTACTGTACTACTAAAATACTTACATGACACATGTTGCTACGGTGATGATATATTGTTTTCACATCAGATACTCACATGACACATGTTTGCTCTGGTGAGGGCATATTGTTTTTACATCACATACTCACATGACACATGTTGCTACGGTGAGGTCATATTACCTACTGTATACAAAACGACTCACATGACACATGTTGCTACTGTGAGGACATATTGTTTTGACATCAGGACTAAACTACTCACATGACACATGAGGCTACGGTGAGGACATATTGTTTTGACATGAGTACTCCACCGCAGATAGAATTATCTATTTTCACAAGGACGCTCCATGGCCATTCCCCTCGGTCAGCTGATTGTCCGTTGTATATTTCTGTATCTTTGAAGTGATCTTCATCCTGTCGCTCAGCCTCGTCCCTCAGTGGAACATCCTGCCGCTCAGCCTCGTCCCTCAGTGGACCATCCTGCCGCTCAGCCTCGTCCCTCAGTGGACCATCCTGCCGCTCAGCCTCGTCCCTCAGTGGAACAGAGTTTGTAATAACAAACAAAGCTGTAACAGAAATGATTTAAGAAATCAATTCGATTTTTGGAATGTCCATGGAATCATGAATACTTTGTCCCTTACAAAGTTAACGTGAAGCCCGGAACGGCTTCACGTTAACTTTGTAAGAGACCCAAGTATTTATTATTCCGTGAACATTCCAAAATTTTCAATTTATTGCTTATATTAACATTTTATTATAAATATCTAAAATATAGAATTCATTTATAATTTAGGTTAAAAAACAGTTTTATATTTAATATGTTATTGTATTTACGGTTTTGTTGTAGTGTAAAACGGAAAAGCGGAACAGCCAATGTGAACACTGACAGCCAATGGAGCAAACGAATGGCTTGTTATGCACGCGCGACTCAGTTGTGGCTCGCTGTTAATCACAGCACCAGTGTCACTTCTGGCGAATGAATTCAATGTTCGAAGCGTATTGCACGGGCAAGTGAATTTGGAAGCTGTCAAACAAGTTTGTGTAATTCATGAGGCTATGAACGGTTGCAAAAATCTAAAGATGCATTAAATGATTGCTTCGGAAATGTAAATATTGAATCGTGTATGCGCAATATGTAGCGGTGCTATAGGCCTAATATTGTATGTGCCTTTTGCATGCGTCTCATTGAACCACCACGGCAATCGCCTTCATGGCACAGTGAGCTCAACTTTTGTTTAAATAAGGAGTGCTAAACTCGTCTGTGGACTGGGTATTGGCCACAGAAGGAGACAGACTATCCCTGTCCACGGGGGTAATACCAATTTCGCTATTTTTGCTAGCGACCGGGACGGTATTGCGTAAAGCTGCTATCGACCGAGGAGTACGGCTTGCGACCGGTCGGTACGGCTGTCGGTATAGGGGGGTCACGAGTTGAACGCTTCTGGAGGGGTCATAGCGTATGTTTTATCGTCTACACACGCTATAGAGTTTTTTTCAAGAGGACATGTGCTATTTGTCTGATTAGTTGTTTAGAGTTTGTGACTAAGAAAAACACTATAAATTACAGGTTCTCTCGAAAAATCCAGTTTTCATAGATTATCATTAATCTAACGTATTAAGAATGATGCAAAAACAACGAAACGCCCTATACATGTTATTTATCATTTGAGCTTCTTCAATCAAGCGCGAATGGCATATTTTTTGCACTATGGGAGATTTTATGGACCCTAGAAAAATGCCATGATACGGCTGTCAACTACAAGTGATACGGCTGTCGAGGATTTCATATTCTGAATGATACGGCTGTCGACGAGATATGAAAAATATCTATCATGTACTGGGCTTAAAATACACGATTTATTCTATGGTTATAACTGAAATTTGTTTTTCAGGCAGTTTCCACTAGCCGCCATGAACAAAATTATAGGTTTTATGCGGATTGGTATCTAAAAGGCGCAATATTCACAAATAATAACTACATTCCATCTCTCCCATATATTTAAATCCACAAAGCAGGTCAGTGAAGCAAACTCATAGGTTAAGATAGACTTTGAGCGTAAAATTGTAAACATTTTCTAATCCATCCGTTTTAACATACGTTTTGGTGCTCATAACAAGCGTCTCAATGAGACGGTTATTTTGAGTACCAACAGCATATGAGCCGTGACATGTGATTTCCAACAATGTGGCATTTTGACAAGTGTAGACTCAGACAATCCTGTGCAGCCTCGTTTTAAGCTTAGAAATTCCAAATGATGTTCGGTCTGTAGCTTAACAGTAATAGAATACTCAAGCGACTAGCAAAGGCTCTGATCAGTCTGCGCGTATGCACAGTCGGGGCTGAGCCTTTGCTGGTCACACAAACCACATTGTTGGTAATCCCATGCCGCGGCTCAATTATGTTTTGGTTGAGAAATTAGAAAAATATTTTGGTTACCCTCTATAAACTTAAAACCTGGCCCAAAATTACAATGCCTCCTTAATGTTAAGGAAGACTTAAGTTAAGTATTGATATTTCAACATGCTATATATTAAATGCTAAATAAATTGACAGGATCGGTGCATTACTTGTGGTCAAAGATATCTTTGTGAGCTACAGAAAAAATGAAACTATTTTGTTTTTACTCAGTTTGAAACGTTATTTTTGTCATCCTAAACAATCAATACTTGACATAGCTGCAAAATCTATGTTAAAGGAATAGGATTGCAAATATGTGTAGAAACTACTGAAGAATGATGTTGGAAAAACATGGCACTTCAAGTTTAAATCCAAAAACGAATGAAAAAAATATTAAGGCTAGGTGAGCCATTTTGAAAAATTAACGTTGACGTAAAGCATTTTTGAGGGGTGGGATGAGCACAGAACTTCAAGCCTTTGTGGAGTGAGCACATTTCTCAGTGCACAACACGCGGCGCTTATTTTAAAAAAAAGCGAGCATCCATTTACAAACTGTAAGGTTAAAATAATTGCATACGCGGATCCAGATTGTTGCTTTAAGGGGAGGGGACCAGGTGTTTCGCTGGCGGACGGAAGAATGCTGGTTGGACAGCTTTTTGAATTGTCGGGGGTGGGGGGCGTAGGGAGGGGGTCAATACCTGTATTCCTAAGCAAACCTACATCCCTGTGATCTGCCAAGACGCGCGCGCGCATGTTTGTGTGTTTTGTGTCCGGAATCCAATTCCTTTCCTCTTGATTCGTATATATTGGACACATGTGATTTGTTTGTGCTACTATATCACATGCTAGGGATGTCGTCTATAAGAGTGAAATTCTCGGGGTTGCTGTACATTCATGCGCGCTTCCAGAGGGGGAGGGATGCGGACCCATGAGAAATCACAATACTATAGGGTTCCTTAGCAATACTGGTTCGGAGTCCACTAATACTCGCATAGCTACGAAGTCAGCATTTAATGTTGGGCCACAATCGGCCGGCCAGCGAAACGCCATTTCAATGGCAAAACCGCTGTAGGGCCGATAATAGCCCGCTCTCCAGACAAACGTTTCTGGATCCGCGCATGACATTTTAAGAGAAATTTCTTTTGCAGTATAACGGATCTTTTGATATACCCACCTACAAGTATCAGCTTTTACAAAAAAATGGCCTACGCAAAGCTTATACAAATTGTTATTGTCTTGAGCAAGGGCAACATTTAAGAATTGAAAGTTATTTTTCTGCGTTTCACTGAGGTATGAAATGTCGGGAAAATTACATCTAATTTGCATGAAAACCGAAGGTTTTCATGCTTAAATTAGATGTAATTTAAACGACATTTCATACCTCAGTGAAACGCAGAAAAATAACTTTCAATTCTTATAATTACAACATCTTCTTTATTCATTCTTATTCAGTTTTTTTTTCATTATGTTTTCCTTAAAAAATACGTTTCCGGCTAATAATTCGTTTCGCGCATTTAGACTATGACGTGCGTATGAAGACGTAACGATCGCGACGTTCAAAAATCAAAATGGCGGCCTTTCTCCAATTGAAAATAAACAAGTACATTTTAGAGACTAGAATCTCGTTTTTACCTAGTGACAACCGAAAAAACTTCATTAGAATGTGTACGATAGTTACGTCATCGGATATGACGTCATTCATTTACATTGGTGACGAAAAGCATCATCTGTCAAAATGGCTTGGAAAGGACAAGAAATGACCCCCAGCAAAAAGAAATTGAGCTATCTTTATTGAGTGATTGAAGAAAGCAAAGACGAATTGCAAAAGATGTTGGATAAACCAGGCAACAGTCATGCAGTAAGTTCAAGAAACGATTTTATTGCGGGGCTTGACTGAAAACATACAACGAAGTTGCAGGAAAACGAGCACATGTGCAAGCCAAGAGGGGATCTCATCATTTTGCGGACTGGAAAACTAATAAATAGATCGCAGCCAAGTGCGGATCCAGAGGGGAGAGGGCAGGGGGTCCGGACCCCCTGGAAAATCACAAGTTATTTGGGTTTCAATAGGGAGTAAGCAATTGGACCCTTCCCCCCCCCCCCACCCCCCCCCCCCCCCCGGAAAAATTTGGACCCCCTCCGGAACCTTGAAAATGTTACTTCTCTTTGAAATTAACCATTTGACTTCTGTAAAATAAGCCGAGGACTAAGAAAAAAGCAAAAAACAAACAAACAACGCTGTCAGAGTTTTTTTTTGTCAGATTGACGTGGACCCCCCCCCCCCCCCATGACGAAAATTCCTGGAACCGCGCATGGCAGCAGACAGCTGATCGGTATGACTACTGTTCATTTAGGCGTCGTATGTAAGTTAATCTTTGCTTTTCTACCTGAAAATATAGGTGTAGGTGCAAGGTAAAGAGTCAGTAGTTGCAGTCTGTTCATTTCTCTTCATTGAAGCATTGCACAGTATCACAAAAGTAGTTCTGTCGTGAATGGCCCCGCCCCCTCATGAATACGCACCGGGTTCATTGAAAAATGAAATACAGGTCAATGCGATCAGATGACCGTTCTTGACCAATCAGATTAGCGGATCTCAATAAATGTTATGACAGTTGTAATTATTGGTTTATGACAGACAGACACATACATTCATCGTACCAATCACAGTGGCGGCTCAGATTGGTACAGCGTTGGACTGGGGATCGAATGGTAGATAGTTTGAGAGTCGTCAGAGGCAGTGAGCTATTTCCTTGAGCCAGACACTATAACCGCTGTTATGTGCTAGTTCAACCCAGGAAGACCGGAAATGGTCCAAGTATGACTAAAACTGTTGACAGGGTCCTTAAACATGACCACAAACTAAATGACGTAGAAAGTTAGATTTTTCAGTGTAAAACTGCTAATTTTCCAGCAACGAAATTTGTTTACATTCTCGTTGAATCGTCGACATCCGTATCCAATAAACGGCGACAACCGTACCCAGCAAATTTACTGTTGGTCGACAGCAGTATCACAAAAAATATAAAAATACCCCAGAGGCATATAACAACATGCACATTCACAGATTAAAGGTAATCATGTAAGTTCATGATATAGCTGCATCATATCGCCTCGATTTGCAAATTTTCTTGGGAATACTGATTTTATTTAGTTTTTGGTGAATATCCGTTGAAGTACGCCCAGCGTTAAAACAGGCTAATAGCCAGGCCTGCAAATCATTTAAAACAATAGCAAGCTATCCAAGAAACGGTTTAAACACACAATTGTAGGAACACACACTAAATTAGCACACTTACCGTCGAATTTGATTGTTTGTTTATCTGTCGACAGCCGTACCGACCGGTCGCAAGCCGTACTCCTCGGTCGATAGCAGCTTTACGCAGTACCGTCCCGGTCGCCAGCAAAAATAGCGAAATTGGTATTACCCCCGTGCTGTCTGTCTAGTGTCTGCGGTATTGAGCACTATTTGATGACCTGGTAGTTTTCAAAATATGAGCAGGGGTCATATCGCACTTTTTTCCGAAAAAAAATAGCAGCCTTTCGGCTAAATAGTCCTATATATGGTAATTGACAGTATGTCAGTCAAACTTCATGCAGCTTTTATTATAGGGGACAGAGGCGTAGCTAGAACGCTGAAAAAGTTACGCACATCAAAGGAAGACTACTGCAACAAGCTGTGACTCTCATCAATTACGTCCCTTTTCAAATTGAGAACTTCTCTGAAAGGAAAGAATTTGCTCCCAGAGAGTTATGATTTATTACGTAGTATCTAAAGTTCTGGACCGTCGTTTCAAGTGTATGCCATATATCCATCATTGTATCAGATACAGTTGATAGGCTGATTTTGAGAAAAAAAGCGAGTTAACATTTAGACAAGTGTAAACTGTTCTTAAAACATTTATTTTTGTAAAACTAAAATCTATGATCTTACCTGTTGTGAGAAGAAAATATTTCAGCATTTAGTAATTTGGCATTTTCCACACGAGGCTTTGAAATAAAAAAAAATATTGTCAGTGTCCGTTTTCAAAATCAGTGAATAAAAAGCCTAAATTTGAATGTACCTGGCGAGACTGTAAAAAAGAGCCTATCGTCGTCTAAGTATATATGTCACAACAAGAGAAAATGGACCTAAGACTTTAAGCTAACATAGAAAACACCTGTAGTTAACATGATTATATTAGGTGAATCAACTGACCGTAATGTGCCATGTAAATGGACTGAGTGAAAAAATAAAGTTTATTTGCACGACCAGTGGCGAACGTAGATTAATCAGTATCTGTCAGAAGGAATGTGTAAAAGGCAAATTGGTATGTTCCTGCAGAATGATGCATAATTGGATCAAAATATACCATGTAGCGCAGTTGGTAACGTGTCTGATTACAGATGCGCGTCTGACTGCAGATCCAGGGGTCGCGAGTTCGATCCTGTACTGGTCCCATACTTTCATGGAGATTGATCATGAAATAATTTCTACGGTCAATCTCCTCGCTTCCGCTGATTCACTTAAAAAGGGTTAGTGTCAGTTACAAGCGAAAGCATGTGCACGGATTATTGGTTAACCGCGTGTTCAAGCTTGCCCAGGAAAGTGTGGTTAGATAAACTTCTCGAGTTATTGCCCTTTGTTCATGAACATTTACCATTTTGATGGTGTCCGGGCTCTAAGTCCAGTGATTTTGATCACAACTTTATGAAATTAGTTCACAATGTTAAATACCATGATGTCTTTCTCAAATTCGATAATGGTCCAATGGCCTCATGCCATCATGAGTTATTCACCGTTTATTGACGAAAATCAATCAATCACAATTTCTATGATGTAATGTCTCTAAATCAATTAATTTTGATTAGAACTGTATCAAACTTATTCACAATGTTAAGTACCAGAATGCCTTTCCCACGTTTTAACATACTATATAACATAGAGATATTCCTTCAGGAGTTGTTGCCCCTTGTTTATGAAGTTATGGCATTATTTGCAATTTTAACTCTCAAACGCAAGTAATTTCTAATGGAACTTAAGGAAACTAAGACACAATGACTATCATTAGAATGTCTTGCTCAAGTTTCAGAATTATCCATTTCATTTTGTGGCTTCCAGAGTGATTGCCCTTTGTTCATAAAAATGCCTTTTATTTGCTTTTGTTTGTGAGAATATGCAAATTTTGCTACAGCGTGGACATCCGTGTACCATGGACACATTTCTAGTTTGATATGCAACATAACCATGTTCTGAAAAAGTTGAATTTTCACCCAAGGGTCGTGGGGATGGTGTCTGCGGGCAAATATTTGCTACCATGTTGCTGCATTCGTGATTCCATTTAATTCGATATGCAAAATGACCATATTCTGAAAAAGTTTAATTTTGACACCACCCCCAGGGACATGGGTTTTCTGCGGGCAAAATATTTGCTACCATGTTGCTGCAGGCGTCATCCCTCTAATTTGATATGCAACATGATAATATTCAGACAAAGTCAAATTTTCACCTCTGCCCCAGCCCGTAAGTCCACCCAGGGGATCGGACCCAGGCCTTTGATCTAAAATCACGTTTTGGTACATGTATGCTTCATATTTACTGTACCTCTGCATGCGAAATTTCAGTAAAAAATATTGACAACTGACTGAGTTCTTGCGAAAATTAAATATTGGACCCCAGCTAAGTGGACAGGGGGGGGGGGGGGGGTAGCATTTTAATTATTGTCATGCCTATCTACAGGCACTGGGTAATCATAGCCTATAGTGAGAAGTTGTCAGATATAATAGTTTTGGAGACATGTGAAGTTTATTCCACAAAAAGCTAATATAACTTTTACATTAGCCAAAGCCTAAGTCAAAAAGGGCCATAACTCAGTCAAAAGTTTTCGAAAGACTTTCGAGTTTGTCCTGTATTATATTGTCCGACCCCCTGTAAAATTTGAATGAAATTTTGCATCCTTCTAAAGTTATTGATCGGAAACTACAATTTAGCCAAAATCTAAGTAAAAAAAGGGCCATAACTCAGCCAAAATTTTGCAAATGACCTCCACTTTCGAACTTGACTTGTATTTAATGATGCTTAACCCTTCTTTAAAGTTTGAATGAAATTGATGCATTCCTTCGAAAGTTATCGATCGGAAACCATATTGTGACAACGCGGACGGCGACGCCGACGACGACGACGGATACATTATCCCTATATGTCGACCATGCTTCGCAGACGATCCTAAAGAAAAGTAGCTAGATGAGTTCAGGCCAAATAAGCTCAGGCGGTTTTCTTCCTTGTGTTGCAATGCAGTAATAGTGATCAGAACCACCACTGTTCCTTACCACAGTCACAAGAAGAGGGTCTGGATGGGTATAATGATTACTGAATAATGACCATTTTTTATAATTAAAATGAATAATGAGTCAACAATAATGAATAGTGAATAATGAGTGCCTAAAATAATGAATATTCCTATTTTTTAATAAATAGAGGAAAAAAATAATGAATAGTGAATAATCAGATTTTAATGAACTATGGGTCTTTTTTAATGAATAACCCCAAATTTTAATGAGATGAATAATAGGCTAAATTTTTAATGGATAGTGAATACTACACCCCCACCCACCCAGACCCTCCAAGAAGGACTGAAAGCATAAAGGCGACTACATCAACGTTTTGTATGCTTGGTACATGTAATTGTTTTGTTTTCAAAATTTACTTTTGTCTTCAATTTTGAATTAATATCGTTTTTTCGAGTCTGTTCGACAAATGTCGTCACAGCAGAAAAAAAGTTAATTCATTTTCATTCCGTTTGTAAAGGAGGTTTTCGCTAGATGATCGTCGGGGGATTTCAACTTGACCACGTGTGCCTCTAGACATTTGTTACAGTTGAACTCGGTTGTATTATATGGTCTAATGTGACTTTTATTGATATGACCGATGGAAGTGAATTGAACGGAAAGGTACCCTAGTATACAACCATGCGCGGATACAGAAATATTTGTCATAGGGGGTCCAACTCTGACAACGTTATTTTAATTGATGAGGGGAGAGAGGATCCAAATACCACCAGAAGCGGGTCATCATCGACCTAACAGCGAAACGCCATTTACATTACGTTTCGCCGGCGGCCGATAAAGGCCCAACATTGAATGCTGGCTTGGTAGCTTTGTGATTGTTCAGGGGATCCGGACCAGTATTGCTTAGAAAACCTATGGTCCCCACCCCACCCCACCCCACCCATCCCACCCCACCCATCCCACCCCACCCCACCCCACCCCACCCCACCCCACCCACCCCACCCCACCCCACCCCACCCCACCCCACCCCACCCCAATCACGTTTTCGGTTGCCAGAAGTCTCAAACAGCCATGTTTATCTTCTCGTAGCAAACTATCTTGGATGCATGCTGTCGATGGCTTGTTTTTTTACAAAGTTGCAGCAGCTCTGGTGTAAACATATCAGCAATAAATGCAGTATGACTTGTGAGCGCTATTATTGTGCATTTGTCAATCTGTATGTCGTGGTAGGAAGCATTGTTAGCAATCACCACATAATTTGCCGAGCCTCTTTCTTACATGTACCCACCTGTAGAAGTAATCTGCGTTCATTTATGTTCAAGGGCGGATCTAGGATTTCTTGAAAGAGGGTTCAGATGTATAAAGTGGGTTCGATTTGCAGATTTTACCTCATTTTGCTTAAATATCCCCATGCAAATGAAATAATTTGATCTCAAACGGTGTTCAAGCGAACCCCCTTACCCCCACCCGATTCGCTTCCGGATTCTCTACTGTTGGGGTCTTCACAAGGTAGTTCAAACTGCACCACTACGCAATTGAAGGAGTAGACAATATAGCATGAACAAACGAAAAAAGCCTCGGGTATTCGAAACTCAGTCTAAATAATCAGATTAAAAATTTTTAAATATCGCTGTGGGACCCAATGATATAATTAATGACTAAGTAAGGGTAGACAAGTATGTTTACCTGTCTAAAATGCGGGTTTACCTATTATTGACAATATACTTCTCTGATAACGGTTATAATTAGTGACGTCACTTCACTTTTACTGTGTGACAAGTATCCTATCAACATTATGTGAGTCATTATATAAGATTGTGGTACTTAACTGAATCGCATTGATGAGCAGCAAAGGATAAGGCGAGTTTTGGACATCCACACAGTCCCGTCAGAGTTCCTGCTCGAAGACGTAAAGTAAAGAAGTAGATAAAGCCTCAGTCCAGAATGACCTCTTTCTAGGCTTCCAGATAAGAGTGGGTATTTCAAATTGTATTCTCCTTATTTCTCAACCAAAACCATCAGTTGTGTGTACAACGAATCGCCTCAATGAGGAGCACCTTTTGGACACATTGACCCAGCAAATCCTTTAAAAGGTAGGCGTCAAAAATATTTTACACAATATATGCTGGTGGGAAGCTAGGTCATTGTGGGGAATATACCCTTTTCCGAAAAAACAATGAAGCATCCTTATTTGTATGTTTACAATCGGAGGTATTTACTGCATTTTGGACGCTAAAATAGTGCGCAGACATACTGATCAGACAGATCGAATCAGATGTAGTTAAATCTATTTTACATTCTTTGATGTTAAAACGCTGTTATGGGATAAACTTACCTTTTTAGCCCTTCGAATTCCATTGCATGATAGTATCAAAATACAACTTTTAGAGAAGTTATGTTATGCATCTCCCCTTTGCCCCTGGGTTGAACATCATTAAGTATAATTTTGAATAATGAACATGTATGACGATTCGTAGTCACGAAAATAATTGCAAACATCACAGTTTTAACATTTGACTTTATCAGCAATTACATTTACATGTACCAGTAGGGAGATTTTACGCCTTAACATGATATCTCCTATACATATACATGTATGCAATGGGGTTGGGCTACATGTTCTTACAACTATAGTAATGGCTCTTACCCTATATTTTATGTCAATAAATTGCAATCGCATGACAACGACAATACATCAAACCATCAGAAACAGCTGTACTAAAGCACAAACAACAGTTACGAGGCTACGGGGCACTCATACTCGTTTCTGCTCAATTCCAGAACTTCGGGGCACTCATACTCGTTTCTGCTCAATTCCAGAACTTCGGGGCACTCATACTCGTTTCTGCTCAGTTCCAGAACTTCGGGGCACTCATACCCGTTTCTGCTCAGTTCCAGGACTTCGGGGCACTCATACCCGTTTCTGTTCAGTTTCAGGACTTCGGGGCACCCATACTCCTTTCTCTTCAGTTCCAGAACTTCGGGGCACTCATACTCGTTTCTCTTCAGTTTCAGGACTTCGGGGCACTCATACTCGTTTCTGCTCAGTTCCAGGACTTCGGGGCACTCATACCCGTTTCTGTTCAGTTTCAGGACTTCGGGGCACCCATACTCCTTTCTCTTCAGTTCCAGAACTTCGGGGCACTCATACTCGTTTCTCTTCAGTTCCAGAACTTCGGGGCACTCATACTCGTTTCTGCTCAGTTCCAGAACTTCGGGGCACCCATACTCGTTTCTCTTCAGTTCCAGAACTTCGGGGCACTCATACTCGTTTCTCTTCAGTTCCAGAACTTCGGGGCACCCATACTCGTTTCTGCTCAGTTCCAGAACTTCGGGGCACTCTTACTCGTTTCTGTTCAGTTTCAGGACTTCGTGGCACCCACACTCGTAATTGTTCAGTGACAAGGCTACGGGGCACCCATGCTCGTTTCTGCTATATTCCAGGACTTCGGGCACCCATACTCGTTTCTGCTCAGTTTCAGGACTTCGGGGCACCCACACTCGTTTCTGTTCAGTTTCATGACTTCGGGGCACTCATACTCGTTTCTGTTCAGTTTCATGACTTCGGGGCACTCATACTCGTTTCTCTTCAGTTTCAGGACTTCGGGGCACTCATACTCGTTTCTGTTCAGTTTCATGACTTCGGGGCACTCATACTCGTTTCTGTTCAGTTTCATGACTTCGGGGCACTCATACTCGTTTCTCTTCAGTTTCAGGACTTCGGGGCACTCATACTCGTTTCTGTTCAGTTTCATGACTTCGGGGCACTCATACTCGTTTCTGTTCAGTTTCAGGACTTCGGGGCACTCATACTCGTTTCTGCTCAGTTTCAGGACTTCGGGGCACCCATACTCGTTTCTCTTCAGTTTCAGGACTTCGGGGGACCCATACTCGTTTCTGCTCAGTTTCAGGACTTCGGGGCACCCATACTCGTTTCTCTTCAGTTTCAGGACTTCGGGGGACCCATACTCGTTTCTGTTCAGTTTCAGGACTTCGGGGCACTCATACTCGTTTCTGCTCAGTTTCAGGACTTCGGGGCACCCATACTCGTTTCTCTTCAGTTTCAGGACTTCGGGGGACCCATACTCGTTTCTGTTCAGTTTCAGGACTTCGGGGGACCCATACTCGTTTCTCTTCAGTTCCAGAACTTCGGGGCACCCATACTCGTTTCTGCTCAGTTTCAGGACTTCGGGGCACCCATACTCGTTTCTCTTCAGTTTCAGGACTTCGGGGGACCCATACTCGTTTCTGCTCAGTTTCAGGACTTCGGGGGACCCATACTCGTTTCTGTTCAGTTTCAGGACTTCGGGGGACCCATACTCGTTTCTGTTCAGTTTCAGGACTTCGGGGGACCCATACTCGTTTCTCTTCAGTTCCAGAACTTCGGGGCACCCATACTCGTTTCTGCTCAGTTTCAGGACTTCGGGGGACCCATACTCGTTTCTGCTCAGTTTCAGGACTTCGGGGCACCCATACTCGTTTCTCTTCAGTTTCAGGACTTCGGGGCACTCATACTCGTTTCTCTTCAGTTTCAGGACTTCGGGGCACCCATACATGTTTCTCTTCAGTTTCAGGACTTTGGGGCACCCATACTCGTTTCTGCTCAGTTTCAGGACTTCGGGGCACCCATACTCGTTTCTCTTCAGTTCCAGAACTTCGGGGCACTCATACTCGTTTCTCTTCAGTTCCAGAACTTCGGGGCACCCATACTCGTTTCTCTTCAGTTTCAGGACTTCGGGGCACTCATACTCGTTTCTGTTCAGTTTCAGGACTTCGGGGCACCCATACTCGTTTCTCTTCAGTTTCAGGACTTCGGGGCACTCATACTCGTTTCTCTTCAGTTTCAGGACTTCGGGGGACCCATACTCGTTTCTGCTCAGTTTCAGAACTTCGGGGGACCCATACTCGTTTCTGTTCAGTTTCAGGACTTCGGGGCACCCATACTCGTTTCTGTTCAGTTTAAGGACTTGGGGCACTCATACTCGCTTTGAAGCGGGCATGGACAAACCAAAGCATATTCCTGCTTTACTATTGTTTTGATGAAATATTGGATCTTACATGAGTGCTCACGTTTTATTTAATTTATAAAACGAGTTGGGGAAAAGAGATAAAATGCGAGGCTTGCCGAGCATTTTATCTCTTATTCGCAACGAGTTTAAAATTCAATAAACAAGAGCACTACTGTTAGATTCTTTTATCATATGACATTAAGATTACTTTGAAATCTCCTTTCTGGTGTAAAAAATATAATTGCGTCATTATGTACAAAGTTGTTCTGGATGTCATAACGTTTCCCGTAAATCTGTAAACCACTAGTGGTTTATCGATTTTAATTGCATGGCGTTATTTCACTCCCATATCAATCGTTATCTTACGGACTTGTACGGTAGCCGAACTGCGAACATTCAAGTGTTCATTTCTTGAATAGCGGGACTGCAGGTCATGCAGACTTGTGTAGCAGATCTCAAAGTCAACTTGATTTAACATTGTTCAGCACTTCCGCTTCTGGACAAGTTGGTAGCGGGACAGACAGACTTGTTTATAGAAGCGAATTCCGTTTCCGTTGCTTAATTGTGGAATTGCAAGTCACAAAGACTTGTACCCTATATCCAAACAACACTATACATGTACTTTATTTGAAGTTCCTTCTGTGTGAACTGACATTCCGCAATGGAACAGGTCGCATTCGCCAACAAAAACAATTAATCGATTTTAATTGATTGCGACTGGGTCGAGAGTTCGAGACGTCAATCGACCAGCTGGGTGTATCCAGTAGGGGGAAGGGGGTCCGGACACCCCCCCCCCTAAAAACACATAAATATAGGGTTTCTTAGCAATACTGGTCTGGATCCCCTGAAAAATCACAAAGCTACCAAGCCAGCATTCAAAGTTTGGCCATCATCGGTTCGTAAGCGAAACGCCATCTACGTGGGCGGGCCTATGATGGCCCATTTATAGTGACATTTAACTATCCCCTCATCAAATAAAAAAACAGAGAAAACGTTGTCAAATTTCGCGCCCCTCTGACAAAACTATCGCACGCATGACCAGATTCTAAAAAGAGATGTATACTTATTCGAACAGGGCTGTTGTATGTGAATAAGTGGAGTATGTATGGATACGAAACCGTTTGCCAAGGATGAGTGTGATGCGTATACTTGACCAATATAGTGACTCATACAGTGTATGTGGCAGTACTGTTTCAAATAATTCAGTGTACTTTTGATACAATGTGCCTAAAGGTGACAATAAAATTAGTTTTACGACAATCGGTGGACTGAAAATTCTACGTAATAGTCAGATTTTGATCACAAGTCAGCCACATGCTTAAAGTTCTATATTCAACCACAACGACGTAAATGACCCATAAGGCATATATATATACATTTACCACATCATTAGAAAATGCATATGGACCAGCACACGAAAGTTACTTATCGCAGAGGTGAGCATCACCCTCCCCTTCAGGACAGGGCGAGGCGGAACAGAAAATCACTGCATTGTCGACTACTTTATACTTACATAAAGTAAAATTGAATTGTGCACTCAGTTGGCACATTGTTGGTTTAAACTTTTTATACATGTATTCGGATAAATCTCTAGCCTCTGATGCTTTTATCTTAGGAAGTATACACTGCTGCAGAAAGTAACAAATCAAAATCTCATGAATCTACCTTAAAATACCATTAATTATCCCGAAACCATTAAATTGAGGCATAAATCCTTGTTTGAAAAAAATAATGGTATGTGTTTGAACCATTAATAACCAATTAAAACCATTATCTGAAAATCATCCAATTAAATAAAACATGAATTGGCTCTTAATTTTTTAGCGTGTCATAAATAAAAACCAATGGGGGCCATTAAATCATGTTTTATCTTTTTGCATGGCCTTTGTAATGACCAAAATTAATTTACTAATGCACATAATATGACAAATATACCAATAACTATTGGTTACAAAGGAAAGAGCAAAAACTCATGGGTATTTAGATGAGTGTCATGCCAAATAGAATATTAATGGGAATCATTATCTTTGCATTATGTTTTAAATGACCATTATGCTTACGAAAATATAAAGCTCATGCCCATTATTTACTGAACAAAATGTAACTAAAAGTACATTAAACTCATTAATTAGGCTCATGTCGATCAAATAGCATTTACTTGAAATCATTGCCAACAATATTTCAAATAATGGGCATTAGATGCAAAGATATTTCTTGATGCCTATAAATCCCAGAACTCATTGCTATTTATTTATTGTAATGCCCATTACAAATCAATCGTGACATAAAAGTATCAAATGCAAATGAGAATTCATTGGCAGCAACTCTCAGTCATGAGTATTAGAAAAAGAAAAAAATAATTTTATGCATATAAGACACTAAATTCATGACCTTTTTTTCATTAATACAAATTATTAATAAACACTGGCCCAAGAGGTACATTGTAGTCCATTAAAATTAAGTAAATAATCATTGCCATCAATATTAACCTCATTTGGCAATAAAAACAACAAAGGAAAAAGTATTTGATTTAATGCTTATCACCATTGAAATCATAGACATTGATTACATTCATGCCCATAAAATATTAACCATAAAAATAGTTTCTTATACCACATAGTCATTTAAAAGTAAGTTAGAAAGTAGAAAAAAGATATGCACTTTAATGGCCATAAATGAACAAACATTAATACACATAAATCATAATATACTGTAAACTGATGGTCATTATTTATTGCAGCTGCTTTAATGGCCATTAGAAGGCGCCATTAAAGTGGAATTAAACCGAATCACCACTATTGGCTTGGCACATAAAAGCTAGATCCCAGAAAAAAACATTAGGAATAAAAGAAACGGTAAACATTCAAAAGGAATGAAAAGCTTGTTACATTTATCTATGTTAAATTATTTCGTAAATGGATCGAAGTGTATGTTTTGGCTCATTTTGCATAATGATGCTTTCATGGATAAAATATTCGTACACTAAGTTTAAAAATGGTGGCTCAAAACATTGGTCAACATGTCATTGTGACAATTGACTTTAGTTAATTTTCATGATTATATGATAATTTAATTTATGAGAAGATAATTTGCAAGGTATGTGAAAGATTTTTACAGATTGCAGCATGATATATTGAAATCTATGGACCATGATTTCATAATTTACTTCAAGACAACATTAAGGACAAGTTTGCGAACAAAACTAGTATTCAGACAGAGCCTAATGTACCATAAAAACAGACTATTCTTAAAATAATTAAAAACATTAAAGTTTTCAGCCAGATGCACAAATGCATAAGAGTCTTCAAGAGTTTAGGATCACAAGGGAACACTACAGTTAAATCTATGGATCAAGGGGAAATAAAAATGGTAAAGCACATAACAAACCCTGACCATAAAGCATTTTTGAAAAATCATGACCATTAAACCAAATTTCCAATGTCATGGCCCTAAATTCCACAATTGAAGCCATTATTCAGGGACATTACAATATAATTGTAGCTCATGGCCATAAGAACACAACTTTAAGAGTAACTCATGACCATTGATAAATGATATTTAACATTATCTATTGATTTATCAATAATTTATGAGCATTATAAATGAAAGAAAACATCATTATTAATTGGCATTATGTTATATTAATGCCCATTAATACTTCTGTAAATAATAGCCATTAAATCAAAATTTATGGTCATGTTTTTCCAATGAATATAAAGTAAGAAAGCTAATTACTATGAAAATCGTTTCCATTAATTGGCATTAATTTTCTTAATGGCCAGTAGTTTTGTCTCATTAAGTTAATGGAGAAAAACGAATGGTCATTATTTTCCCATGTAAAGCATAAACAAAATAATGGACTAATAATTATGTCGCATTTAATGGGCATTATTCTTGAGTCATGGTCATTAATAATTCAACTTTGTTTTTAATGCTTGTCAATTTTACACCAATGAAAGTACATTTCCATCGCATATATGCACTTTTAAGTATGCTAGAGGACTTTAAAAACGCATCACCATACTTTTAAACTTTTCTTGCAAACCGTTTTTGCGATTGTAAACTTATTCGAAGGTTTTAATTTACAACACAGAATTGGTATGAATCAGTCATAAATTTGACTGCACAATAACGCGACGCTGCTGATGACGTCACACAGGTACATACATCATCCAACACCAGACAGTTGAAGCTTTTTGGTTATTTTCCAGCAAAGCAGTTGATAGACTTTTTTTCTAATTTAAAATAGCGTAAAGTCGGGTAAATTCGGACAGTCGTCTAAATTCGGACAGCGACCTTGTTTCTTTCATTTTTGAATTATTGGAATAAAAAATAAATTAACTAAGCAAACAGTGAAAATCCTGATGAGACGGCTCATTAAGAGCCGTCTCATCTGGATTTTCACTGTTTGCAAATATTTGTCCGAATTTACCCGCTGTCCGAAGTTACCTGACTCTACCCTAATTGATACCTTCAATATTTCGAAAATAAACGTCAAATTTGAACATCAATTTTCAGCTCCTTTTCAGAACCATCTCCATAAGTTATCTTTATGCATACTTTCATTATTGATATTGACCACTTACACAGACATCATGTGGGGAAAACGTTTGGATGTAAATCATCTGTAATGTGATCGAGAACGTCTGAAATGTCTACGGTAACGTCACTTGCACAATACAAAAACGTGATACAAGCGTACTTTATGCATAATATGTCATTTGTATATGCCCGTAGCCTCTTCCAACAAAATTGGACAAAAAAATCTAAACTTTTAAAGACTCAAGATGTTGAATTTCATCACTAGAATAAAAGGGAGCGCAGTGCCTCAGTGGTAGAGCACGTGACTCGAGACCGAAGGGTCGCGGGTTCTAGCCTCACCGGTGTCACTGCGTTGTGGTCCTTGAGCAAGACACATTTATCCTAGCTTAGAACTGGTTCAACCCAGAAAGACCCGTCCTTATATAACTGAAAGATTGTTGATGGGACGTAAAGAATCAAATCAAGCAAACAAATAAAAAAATACTACACCTAAGAAATCTTCTAACGCATACACTTTTGTTTTGGCATTTTCTTGAAAACTAGAATTTCGAATTTAAAGATATTTTGGAATAAATTAGAAGAATGTTTTTCGGTAATGTGAGCTTATTTTCAGAGAAAACGAACTAAGGTTTTTTAAAATATTGAAGTTTGAGTTGAAAATTTCAAAAAACGAAAGTCACAAATTTACCATTTTTCAAACAAATCAATACGGTAAACGGAATAGCAAGTCACTGTATTCCATTTATTAACTTTAATTAATGAGACATGATTTTTTTCAAAGATAAGTTAGTCTGTATTCTATTATTCATAAAATAAGAAAACAAAACATCCAACATTTATCTTCTTCATTTTATAATAGTGAACAGACAATGCGCACACGCAATTAATTAAATATTTCCTGACAATCGCATCGCATTATGTGCTCGAAAGGCTTTAGATCTGGGGAGCAGGATAGCCATGGTAAACGTGTATTCTGCTAGCTAGCAGCAGAGCCCTGCTGATGCTACTCACAGTGTGGATTTGTTATATTTCAACTGAGCAAGATCACATGAAAAAAGTAAGTGGAGTATGGCCAGGAAATACCACAATCAACCCATTGCACCATGCGGAAGAGATGCAGAGCACTAACAGTCACATGACATTAAAAGGCAATTTTAAGCAACCGCATTCTCTTCCCCAGCGAGATGATTGCAAAACTAGAAATGACACTATGTACTGCACAACAAAACAAGGACAAAACACAAAACACCCACAAACAATTGTAGCAACAATAAACAATGAATCAACAACAACAGACACACCGCCTTAGAACGCTCAGCCGAAGTTACTGGGGGCTTAAATTAACTTTACTGGCCAAATCTTCGCCCTAGATTCTGTTATTGTCAAAATAGAAAAACAATGTTAAGCTCGCTAGGAGGCTTCCTTACTTATCCACTGTATCATCACAGGGAAACAATCAATTAATTACTGTGATGAAACAAAGAAAATGGCCCTGAACTCATAGACAGAGTTAAAAAAAACTACCCTAGTTGAGCCACGGTTGGCCCCTTTAAAGATAAACATCAGGCACTGATCCACCAATTAAAGTTTTATGCCAAAGTCGTTATTGTGTCTGAAGCATAACCACCGTGAATTTCATGCATTTCTTATTACAAAATGACGTTTTTCATTGTTCAGCATGACAAATGAAATTAAAATTGCCTCACTGAAACGCAGACTTTTCGAGATTATTTTCAGCCTAAATTTCAATTTTTGTGACTTCCGATTTGGACCCTTTCAAATTCAAAAAGCTGTATTTTGCATAATACCAAAGGTATTGTTGTGAAAATTTCACACATGATGTGAATAATATTGAATATTTGTTTAACGACAAAAAATTGAATACTTTTAACATCATTAAGCTTTTGTAGCATATTGTTTACTGTATGCGTTAGAAGATTCCTTAAGTATAGAATAAAGTAATCAGAGTGGGTGGGTGTGTCGGAATCTTTAAAGGGGTGTTAATTTGAGCAACTCTCAATTCATTTTGAATCGTTCAATGATGAATGTGCAATCGTGAAAGGATACATATCTGTTGAGTCAGGAATCAAAACTAACGCAGGTCAACATTGACCATCCCTGTCTTAAAACGGATATTTTCAATATCTTGCACTAAATTTTAAAGAATGAATTTTCTAGGGCACAATTAAAGCTGGTCTGACTATGATATACAATAACAATTATCCCACTGACTTTCTCAGGTTTTGTGAAATAAAGGATTTAATCTTGGTGATGCGTTTTCAAAGTCCTTTTGTCTATATCTGTATGGAATTGAGAAAGCACTATATCAAAGATAGTGCTCAACATGACAATATAAGTTTTTTTTGTTAGTTACAAAGTTCTGTCCTAGGGTCCAGTCAACTTATCCTGGATGTTGTCCCCATGGGCTGCAACATTCGTGTGAAAATTAGTTGTTTAAGGTAATGATCCTGTAATTAGTTTTCCATAGACCTTAATACAGAGAAAATATTATTTTTCTTGCCGTTAGAATGATTCAACAGGTCTTACTCACCACTAGATATGAAAAAACACCCTATGCTCTTTTAAATCAATACCTTGTGTTGCTGTCGAATTAACCACAATTGGTCAAAGGGAGGTAACCATTATTTGCAGCAAAGAAATTGTCATAACTGGAAGACAGGCATATCAATTGAAAAATATAAACATCACGTTGAATGCTAGAGTTAAGAAATTCTGATTATAAAAATTCAAGTGCCACCACTACCGTCTATAATAATTTATAAAAGAAGTAGAACTCAACTTACCAGTTTCAACATTTTATCCTTTAACATTGGGGTATAGTTGTATCTGTAGGCTCAGTCTACAGGGCTCCGATTGGTCAATATTTCATAAATATAACATTAACAATTCATTTCCATAGCTCTTGCATTTCGTTTCGGCAAGGGTTTGTATTCAGTGATGATAGATAGATAGATAGATAGATAGATAGATTGATTGATTGATTGATTGATTGATTGATTGATTGATTGATTGATTGATTGATTGATTGATTGATTGATTGATTGATTGATAGATAGATTTGATAGATAGATAGATAGATAGATAGATAGATAGATAGATAGATAGATAGATAGATAGATAGATAGATAGATAGATAGATAGATAGATAGATAGATAGATAGATAGATAATTAGATAGATAGATAGATAGATAAATAGATAGATAGATAGATAGATAGATAGATAGATAGATAGATAGATAGATAGATAGATAGATAGATAGATAGATAGATAGATAGATAGATAGATAGATAGATAGATAGGTTGGTAGGTAGGTAGGTAGGTAGGTAGGTAGGTAGGTAGGTAGATAGATAGATAGATAGATAGATAGATAGATAGATAGATAGATAGATAGATAGATAGATAGATAGATAGATAGATAGATAGATAGATAGATAGATAGATAGATCGACAGATAGATAGATGGATAGATAGATAGATAGATAGATAGATAGATAGATAGATAGATAGATAGATAGATAGATGGATGGATGGATGGATGGATGGATGGATGGATGGATGGATGGATGGATGGATGGATGGATGGATGGATGGATGGATGGATAGATAGATAGATAGATAGATAGATAGATAGATAGATAGATAGATAGATAGATAGATAGATAGATAGATAGATAGATAGATAGATAGATAGATAGATAGATAGATAGATAGATAGATAGAATATCCGAGAATGATGGGAGGAATTTTTACCAAACCAAAGTGTGCTCAAACAATTCATTTCTACGTAAGCAGAGCAAAATAATACGAAATATCAAATGACATCAATGCATCTAATTATGGGCCAGCACATGACATTTTGACATTTGTCGCATATGCTCAAAAGCCTCCTTTAATCACTAATGATGTCGTATCCAACACGCCTAGATGTCTATTTTTTGTCTGGTGCTTAATCTACAGCCACACTTTGTGTATGCGAACATCGAAGCCTATTGCGAGTCTGCGCAGGCTCGCTTGAACCTTCGTTACTCGATAATGTGACAAGTACCAGGCTTATACCCGTTATCTTCATCTTTTATGGGACTTTCCGGTTACACCGACGCTAACATGATATTGATCTGATAAAGTGTTGCGAACAACTCTCTGATTATCAGTCCTCATCGATAACTGATCGATTCTTAAATGACGTAACTAATAGGCACCAATGTCCATTTGTTTGACCTCTCAAGACTGGTGTAAACAAATGTTGCAAGATGATCCATTTATGCAATACAATTAAACCTGTCTTAAGCCGCAACTCACAAATAGACAAAAACAAGATCTTAATCACATATGGTAGCTTAATGAAGGTCTAAAGAATTGCAGAATGCTCCCCTTGGAGCGTTCTGCAATACTTTTGACCTGCATTAAGCGATAATTGGTCTTGAAAACCATTTTTGGTCTTCCTTTTGGAGTGTCCGCTTAAGACAGGTTTTACTGAATATCAACAGCAGAATAATCAAAACCATGTACAAGTACGAAACATGTATGTACTCGCAATATGCACAGTTTCATGATTCTAGGTACATGTACATGTAGTCATTATAGCTTAGCAGGCTGGTGTCGTTAATTCGGGACACCAAAACTTCAGTACATTGATCTACTATCAACCGACAACGATCAATTTAAAGAGACTAGGTCTGTAACTATGAACATTTTTCGAAAAAAAATATTTTCTTTTTTAATCATTTGTAAGAATAGAATTAAGTTATATTTTCACAATAAATATGGTCAGTACAGCTGAAAACTGCAAGAAATAGTGAATTATCTTATTAAAAGATGTGTATTTTCCCTTATTGGTAATTATTAACGTCCCTCCAATAATTCTAGACAGTTGATTTTTAACATAAATGCTGTTGTTTTGAAAGTGTTATTTTGGTAAGATTTACGAAAATGGTGAAATGTTTACCTGAATTTGAGTATTTTTACTGTATTCTTGAAAAATAGAAACTTTATTTAAAAATTAAAAGATCAAAAGTTACAGAATATGCAGCTTTAAATGATAAAAGAACAATATGTAAACTATTACTGATGCTTCAAAGATGCATAGCAATGAGGCGATTCTATAGTTCTTATAAACAGGTAAAAATGACGTATTCACTACCACGTGTATATGCAGTATTCTGTGGTATAGTATGATTTTCAAATGTATGCATTCTTTCTAATTCAAGGTTGTTTATATATCTTTTACCACCTCGTGATTATCTTTACATCTTTTCATTTGGATATTCATTATTCCCATGGATTTATTAACTCTTTCCTTGCCAGCGGCGAGTTTTGCTATCTGCTGTTAGCCTTTAAAGTTTGCAAAAAATGCATAGTAATGAGGCGATTCTATATTTTTATAGACAGGTTAATATGGCGTATTCACTACTTCGTACATATGCAGTTTTCTGTGGAGGGTTTATTATAACTGTAAACTGAGACTACCTGTACGCCCAAAAACAAGGTAAACTCGCCAGTGTTTGTTTACAGCGACTTCCATCTATCTTTGAATCCACTGTGGCGAAACTATGTTACCCGTTTACAACAATGGACAATGTCCAAATATCAAAGTAAGTAAGGTTGCAAAGATCAGGAATCGATACAATCAAGTACCACACCTGACCCAGGATACCAATGGGAAAGTGACAAACTCACATATAAACAGACGCGCACAAAACATAGCAAACACAAGACAGAACAAAAACATAAAAGATCCACAAAAGAAGTACCGCCTTGGAACGGTCAGTAAAATATTTTACTGGAGGGCTTAAACCGGTTTAACGGCGCCAACCTCACCCTTAATTCAGATGTGGATCAAGACACATAGATATTTGGTTTGCATGAAAGACCCCTAACTTATCAATGCATCATCTCCTAAAACATATTAATCAAGATATAACAAGGAGATAAAGCAAGGATAAGGACTCAACAGTAAATTAAACTGAATACCGGAGCAAAAGAAATCCAACACGTAAACCCCGGTGGGCCCGACAAACAGCCAAAGCATCAGGCCCCTACCATCTCATCAATAGATAAGTCTTTAAGTCGGAACCATCATAGAGTCTGAAGTCCGACCCACCGGCGTGCAATTAAAGAGGAAAGCAAAGTTGCCAACTGTGATTGGGTTGACTACCAAGCATGCAGTCTGTTGCAATACATTAATGTTATAGCCAATCTTTTTATAATGGGAAATTATTTTAATGAACTGCGCTGAAAAATTATTAGAGCCAACAATCTTCTTCAACTTATACACCAAGTCACCATAGAAATCAGGTTCCGAAAGTCCTTGGCGCAAGAGAGATTTAAGTCCAACTTGGAATTTAGAAATCAAATCAAAGTATCGTCTATAAAACATGTTTTGACGTCACTTTTAACATCCTCCGACTACAGTAACACTTGGACACTTGGTATTGTAAACAGCTCTCTCTCTCTCTCTCTCTCTCTCTCTCTCTCTCTCTCTCTCTCTCTTTATGGCCTTTGGATAAGGCTTGGACCAAAATAGAGCAAATCATCCTTTGTTGTTGGCCCATGGTTAGGGTTAGGGGAAAATATAGAAAACACGCTTTATGGTAGGCATTTGGTTAAGGTTTAGGCAAAAAATAGAGAAAACACCCTTTGGGGCTGGCTTATTGTTGGGGTTAGGGTAAAAATAGAGGTTAGGATAAAAATAGAGAAAAACACCCAACGTGGCAGGCCTTTGGATAGAGTTAGGGCAAAAAAAGAAAAAGACAGCCTTTGTTTTGTTTTTTTTTGTCTACGGTAAGGGCAAGAAAAGAGAAAACACCCCTTTCGGTTTGCCTATGGTTAGGGTTAAGGAAAAAATATTGAAATAACACCCTTTGTGGAGGCCTTTGGTTACGGTTCAGGCAAAAATTGACAAAGACATGGTTTGTGGTGGGCCTATGTTTAGGACATAAATAGAGATAAACAACCTTTGTGGTCCTTGGTTAGGATTAGGGCAAAATAAAAAAACGCACCTTTGTGGTTGGCCTTTGGTTAGTGTTAGGATAAAAATAGAGAAAAACACCATTTGTGGCAGGCCTTTGGTAAGAGTAAGGGCAAAAATAGAAAAAGACACCCTTTGTGATTTTCCTTTGTTAGTGCACAAAATGAGAAAACCTTTTGGTTGGCCTATGGTTAGGGCTAGGAAAAAACATTAAAAAACGGCCTTTGTGGTAGGCCTTTGATTAGGGTTATGGCAAAGTATAGAAAACACACTTTGTAGTTGGCCTTCAGTGAAGTTTATGGCACAAATAGAGAAAAACTCCCTTTGTGGTAGGTCTTTGGTTAGGGTTAGAATTAAATTATAGAGAAACACCTTTATGGCTGGCGTTTGGTTATGGTTAGGGCAAAATATAATAAAACTCCATTGGTGGTTGGCCTTTGGTTAAGTTTAGGTAAAAAAGAAAGCGAAATAACACCCATTGCGGTAGGCTTTTGGTTAGGGTAAGGGTAAAGATAGAAAAATGCAGCCTTTGTGACTGGCCTTTGGTTACGGTAAGGGCAAAATAGAGACAACACCCTTTGTGTTTGGCATTTGGATAGGGTTTGGGCAAAATATAGAAAACACCCTTTTTGGTAGGCCTTGGTTAGGGTTAGGGCTAAAATACAAAATTACCCCTCTGTGATTGGCATTTGTTTAGAGTTAGGGCAAGAAAAGAGAAGAACACACTTTGTGGTAGGGCTTTGTTTACGGTCAGGGCAAAAATAAAGAATACAACATTTGTGTTTTTGGCCTTTGGTTAGGGTTTTGGCAAAAATAGAGAAAACACCTTCTTGGTTTACGTTTGGTTAGGGTTAGGGAAAGAAAAAAGAAAACACCTGTTGTGGTTGGTCTTTGGTTAAGATTAGGCAAAAATTGAATGAACACACTTTGTGGTTGGCCTTTGGTTGGGGTTAGGGTAAAATAGAGGTTAGAATAAAAAAGAGAAAAACACCCTTCGTGACAGGCCTTTGGTTAGAGTAAGGGCAAAAATAGAGAGAGACGCGCTTTGTGGTTTTTCTTTGTCTAGGGTTAGGGCAAAAAAGGAGAAAACACCCATTTCGGTTGGCCTATGATTACGGGATAGGGGAAATATAGAAAAAATCCTTTGTGGAGGCCTTTGGTTACGGTTCAGGCAAAAAATAAAGACATGGTTTGTGGTAGGCCTATTTTAGGGCATAAATAGAGGTAAACAACCTTTGTGGTCCTTGGTTAGGATTAGGGCAAAATAGAGAAATACACCTTTGTTGGTGGCCTTTGGTTAGGGTTAAGATAAAAATAGAGAAAACACCATTTGTGGCAGGCCTTTGGTTAGAGTAAGGGCAAAAATAGAGAAAGACACCCTTTGTGGTTTTAATTTGTTTAGGGTTAGTGCACAAAATAAGAAAACCTTTTGGTTGGCCTATGGTTAGGGCAGGGGTAAACATTTAAAACGGCCTTTGTGGTAGGCCTTTGATTAGGGTTATGGCAAAGTATAGAAAACACACTTTGTAGATGGCCATCGGTGAAGTTTATGGCACAAATAGGGAAAACACCCTCTGTGGTAGGTTTTGGTTAGGGTTTGAATAAGAATAGAGAAAACACCTCTGTGGCTGGCGTTTGGTTAGCGTTAGGGAAACAGAGACAACACCCTTTGTGGTTGGCATTTGGTTAGGGTTAGGGCAGAATAGAAAAAAACACCCTTAGTGGTAGGCCCTTGGTTAGGGTTAGGACAAAAATAGAGAATAAACCCTTTGCATTTGGTTAGAGTTAGGCAATAAAAAAGAAAACACTCTTTGTGGGTAGCCTTTGGATAAGGTTAGGGTAAAATATAGAAAAACATGCTTTGTGGTAGGCCTTTGATAAGGGTTAGGGCAAAGATAGAGAAAACACCACTTTGTGGTTGGTATTTCGTTAGGGTAAGGACAAAAAAGAGAAGAACACACTTTGCGGTAGGCCTTTGTTTACGGTTAGGGCAAACATAGGAAATACACCATTTGTTTTTTTTTGGCTTTTGGTTAAGGTTTTGGCAAAAATTTTGAAAACACCTTTTTTTGTTTACGTTTGGTTAGGGCTAGGGCAAGAAAACGAAAACACCCTTTGTGGTTGGCCTATGTTTTAGGATTAGGCAAAAATATAGAAAAGCACCATTTCTGGTATGCCTTTGATTAAGATTAATGCAAAAAAAAAGAGAAAGACTCCCTATGTGGTTGACCTTTGGTTAGGTTTAGGACAAAAATAGAGAAAAAATACCATTTGTGGCAGGCCTTTGGTTAGGGTTAGGGCAAAAATAGAGAAAGACACCCTTTGTTGTTTTCCTTTGTTTATAGTCAGCGCAAAAATGAGAAAACACTCCTTGTGGCTTGCTTATGGTTAGGGTTATGGAAAACTATTTAAAATACTCTTTGTGGTAAGCCTTTGTTTAGTGTTATGGCAAAGTAGAGAAAACTCACTTTGTGTTTGGGCTTTGGTCAAAGTTAGATCACAAATAGAGAAATACTCCCTTTGTGGTAGGTGTTTGGTTAGGGTTAGGATAGAAATAGAGAAAAACGCCTTTGTGGCCGGGGTTTGGTCAGGGTAAGGGAAATAGAGACAACACCCTTGGTTAGGGTTAATGTAAAAATAGAAAACAAGACATCCTTTCTTGTAGCCTTTGGTTGGCGTTAAGGCAAAAAAAATAAGGCTCACAATTTGGTACGCCTTTGGTTAGTGTTAGGTCAAAATAGAAAAAGACACCCTTAGTGTTTGGCCTTTGGTTAGGGTGAGGGAAAAATAGAGAAAGTCATTCTTTGAGGTAGGCCTTTCGTTTAAGTTTGGACGACATAAAGAAATACACCCTTTGTGGCAGGCCTTTGGTTAAGGTTAGGACAAAAAAGAGAATTCACCCTTTGTGGTTTTCTATGGTACAGGTTAGGGTAAAAAATGAGAAAACACCCCTTGTGGTTAGCCTATGGTTAGGGTCAGGGAAAAATATAGAAAAACACCCTTTGTGGTTGGAATATTGTTAGGGTTAGGGAAAATATAGAAGAACACGCTTTGTGGTAGGCCTTTGGTTGGGGTTAGGGAAAAGTAGAGAAAAGCGCCCTTTGTAGTAGGCTTTGGTTAGGTTGAGGGCAAAAATATAGAAAAAAACCTTGTGGTAGGCCTTCGGCTAGGGTAAAAGTAAGTAAGGGTGCAAAGATCAGGAATCGATACAATCAAGTAGCATACATGACCCAGGATACCAATGGGCAAGTGACAAACTCACAGTAAGACACCACAAATGAGAACCAAGAGTTCAGCCCTTTCCCAGCAGGTGACCACAAGGCACATATAAACAGATGCGCACAAAGGCATAACAAACGCAAAGTAAGTAAGGGTGCAAAGATCAGGAATCGATACAATCAAGTACCACACCTGACACAGGATACCAATGGGAAAGTGACAAACTCACAGCAGACACCACAAACGAGAGCCAAGAGGTCAGCCCTTTCCCAGCAGGTGACCACAAAGCACATATAAACAGACGTGCACAAAGACATAGCAAACACAAGACAGAACAAAAACATATAAGATCCACAAAAGAAGTACCGCCTTTAAATAATCAGTAAAATTTTTTACCCGAGGGCTTAGACCTGTTTTATGGCGCGCTAACCTCACCCTTAATTCAGATGTGGATCAAGACACACAGATATTTGGTAAGGCAAAAATATAGAAAAAACACTCTTTTGGTAGGACTTTGGTTAGAATAAGGGCAACCTATGAGGTAGGCCTTTGTTTAGGGTTAAGGTAGAAATAGAGAAAACAACATTGGTGAAAAGCATTTGGCAAAAATAGGGAAAACGCCCTTTGTGGTAGACTCTTGGTTATTATTAGGGCAAAAATAAAAAAGACATCCCTTGTGCCTGGGCAAAAATAGAGAAAAACATGGTTGGCCTTTGGTAAGGGTTAGGACAAAAATATAGAAAATACATTTATATATTTTCCTTTTTAGGAATGCTCCGTTTTAACAGATTAAATAAGAACGCTTGACTCATGACCGCAGGGCCCCGGGTTCGAGCCTCACCGGCGTCACTGCGTTGTGTCCTTGAGCAAGAACATTAATCCTAGCTAAGAACTGGTTCAACCCAGGAAGACCCGTCCCTTTATAACTAAAAGATTGTTGATGGGACGTAAAGAATCAAATCAAACAAAAAAAAAACAGATTAAATAGAGGTCAGGACAGATGTCGTTGTGCCGCGTTGAGTTGGTAAAAGCTCTTCCGTATATCGATATAGAGCGGTTATATTGTTGTGCCGCCTGCGAAGCATGGTCGACACATATCCGTCGTCGTCGTCACACTTTTAGTTTCCAATCGATCACTTTTGAAGGGATGCATCAATTTCATTCAAACTTTACAGAAGGGTATGGCATCAGTAAATACAGGACAAGTTTGAAAGTGAAGGCCATCCGCAAAATGTTGTCTGAGTTATGGCCCGATTTTGGCTACATTTGGGATTCGATCAATAACTTTTGAAGGGGTGCAACAGTTTAATTTAAATTTTACGGAAGGCTAAAGCATCATAACTAAAGGTCAAGTTCGAATTTGGAGGTCATCCGCTAACGTTTGGCTGAGTTATGGACCTTTTTGACCTAGGTTTAGGCTAATGCAAAAGCTACATTGGCTTTTTTGTGGAATGAACTTCACATTTCTCCAAAACTAGCATCTTCTCACTATAGGCCATGATTACCCAGTGCCTGTAGATAAGCATGACAGTGATTAAAAATATTACCCACCCTCTGACCACCTAACCCCTGACCCCTTAGGTGGGGTCAAAGTTCAAATATGTTAATATCGCAATAACTCAGTCAGTTGTCAATATTTTTACTGAAATTTCGCATGCAGACAGAGGTACAATACATATGAAACATATCAAAAGTGATTTTAGATCGAAGGCTTGGGTCCGACCCCCTGGGTGGTCTTCGGGGTTGGAGCAGAGGCCAATATTTAACTTTTTCAGAATATGGACATGTTGCATATCAAATAAAAGAGAATGGCGGATGCACCAATATGGTAGTAAATATTTTGCCCGCAGACCCCCCGACCCTCTGGGGTGGGGTCAAAAGGTCAAAACTCAACTCTTTCAGAATATGTTCATGTTGCATATCAAATTAAAGGGAATGACGCATGCAGCAACATGGTAGCAAAAAATTTGCCCGCAGCCCCCTCCCCCGACCCTAGAGGTGGGATCAAAGATCAAAATTTAACTTTTTCAGAATATGGTCTTGTTGCATATCAAATTAAAGGGGATGACGCATGCAGTAACATGGTAGCAAATATTTTGCCCACACAAGCCCTCCCCACGACCCTGGGAGAAGGGGTCAAAATTCAACTTTTACAGAACATGGTCATGTTGCATATCAATAAAATTGAATCACTAATGCATCAACATGGTAGCATATATTTTGCCAGCAGACCCCCTCCCCGCTTACCGATCATGGGGGGTGGGGTCAAACGGTCAAAATAAACTTTTTCAGAACATGCATTGTCATGTTGCATATCATATTAAATGAAATCAGGATTGCAGCAACGTGCAAGTGCATATTTTGTACTTTCACACACACACACACACTCGGCCGCTGGGGTGGGTTCAAAGGTCAAAGCATTTTTTTCTGAAAGTAGTCATGTTGCATATCAAATTAAAGGGAATGGAGCATAGAGTATCATATTCTGTCCTTACACACACCCTAAACCTGTGGGTTGGATTTAAAGGTAAACAACTCGGAATGTGGTCCTGTTGCATATGAAATTAAGGAGAAAGAAGTATAGACTAACATAGAAGCAAAAACTTTGACCTTACACACACCACTGACATCTGGGTCAGGTTGAAGTCAGATATTGAAATTGTACAGATAAGTTTATATTTTATTGAACTCAGCATTGAAAACTAGTTGATATGCTTTTAACTGTGATCTGTATTATACCAAATGTGAACTTAGGGGTTGAAGAGATGGAACTTCTGTTTTGTGATTTATAGGTCGGGGGTTATATATTCTAGTTTTCATATTCTGGTCCTTTATGAATATTGGGCTCTAGCAAAAGCAGAATGTATCTTTAGCCGGTGCCAGGGGGCTTGAGAGCTGCTATTATTTACATTTTTTCTCATGAAAAGACTCAACGAAACCAAGTCTGTTGTTTTAAAATGTATTTTTTCTCTGTCTCGGACAGGTTCATTTGTCCAGATGCAACCCGTTCAAACTCACTACTCAAAGTTTGATAAGTGTCACTTCTATTCAAATTAGTGGAAGTAAAATATAAAACATAAATTTCTCTCAAGCCACCGTTCAGAATAGTGTCTGGGTTTCGTGGAAACACATAAAAATTTCTATAATGGCACAAAATCAACAAAACAATTTGGGTAAAGAAAACAACAATAGTTTCAACCCAAAAATCATTTTTCTGTAAAAATAAAAAAAATCAGCACATGACGATTTAGACTTTGGTTAATCAAATGGGTAACACCATTTTTATTTCAAAAGAAAGACAAAAGTGTGGTGTTGTTATGTAGAAAGTCCATTTTCGTTATACTCTGAAAATGGCTAATTTTGAGGGTAAGCATACGTTTGCTTCAATTGTCAAAATATGACTTAAATTTGCTTTTTAACAACTCTGTGACGTTTGTTCTAGATGCTTAAAAATGAATTTATGGATGGCATAAATATTTTTGATGAATATAGATTAATATGGTATTAAAGCTGTGACCCTTAACAAATTTTGAGTAGTATATAATAGCCGAGACCTTTACAATCTTGGATATGAATAATTATATAATAGAATCTCGTTAATTCGAAGTCTTAAGAACTAGAAGTTTATTTCGAATTATAAGGAGTTCGAATTAAAGAGAGGTAGACATAGAAATATATAAAGGTAAGAAAAATGGAAAAGTGATAACTTCACAATATACATCACAAACGAGAGCCAATAGAATAGGTCAGCCCTTTCCCAGCAGGTGACCACAAGGCCTCAATAAACAGACGTGCACGAAAGCATCACAAAAACAAGACAGAAATAACATAAAATTACCCCCCCCCCCCCGCCCCCAAAATGATTATAATCAATTATCCACATCAAACATTTGTTTTGTGTTTGTAAAATAAACGCCTCAGGGAGACGTTCATTTTACGCACACAAAAAAAATGTTTTGTTTTAAAATACTTAAAACGATAATGTTTGTGGGGCGGATGGTTATATATTATAAATGTAAAGCTCTCTTTAATTCGAACTATTGATATTTCGAAGTATAAATTCTCATCCCGAGGACTCTTTGGGACTGCATTGTGATACGTGTTCATTGATCTAAAAGACAAACATTGATGGCGTTGATCAGACGGGGCGGATGCGCAGGCTAGCTTTCCTCGCATGTTATGTTCTGATATGGTGTAAACAGGTTTTCTTATGTTCTTGCTGAAACGTACTTTGTTGAAATTAATATCTTTGATTCTAAATCATACGTGTATGAAATATAAAAACCAAGAAAAAGAAAATACATAAATCACAAATATTGACTGCCGATAGACAAAAGCTTGCCTTTGGTTCCTAGGACGTCCTAAATAAACGGAGCCCGCTCACTAGAAAATATGCGTCATTATGTTTGTGACCAGCTTAAGTTAAAATCAGCCTGATCGGCTACAGAGACGAGTAAATTTGAATTTAAATATATCGAGTAATGCTCTTCGCTTTGCAATACAGTAATCAACAGATGCATTGAATAGTCTGCGCGATTGCAGATCTGGCTTGCTTCTTTATTGAATACGGCGAGGATGTAACGACTGCATACAGGTACAATTATTCAAAGATTTTAAAAAGTATAAACACATTGTTGCTTGCGTTACGTTCTGGTCAGGACGAAACGAGTAGTATTTCACTTGGTCAAAGCGCTACTAGGCCTCGAAGTAATCAACTTTTCCCATGCTCAACTCAGTTGAGCACGAATTTATCCTGCTGATAAATGTTAAAATGCCAACAGTTGTTGAAATTTTAAAATTTATTAGCATGATAAATACAAGATGTGAAAGACTTAAAGCAAGAAACTTCTTCATTTGTGGGTATTTTAATATTTATGAGCAGTTGAAATTTCGTGCTTAGTCGAGGTTAGCCTGAAACAAGTGAAACATAATATCTATTCACCCGTGAAATTGGATGTCATCTGTCTTCTCCATTGATTTCCCTGAACCCACTTCAGATTTTCAAGCCCCTATGAAAACAGTGATTTGAATCTTAAGAAACATTTTGATAAAATTGCCCGGCATTGCTATATCATTTTATTACTCCAGCTCCCGTGGGACAGACACATAATGGCGAGTCATCATTAATATGACGTCATGTGTGATCATGTATGCCAAAAATGTGAGTGCAAAACATTATGTTACGCTTCCAAAATGAAAAGTCAATTTTATAAAGTACGTATAGAGACACTTATTTCATCTCGTGAAACACGTGTACGTGTATGTTTAATTCACTCATCAGGGGTAACAACCTACGTCATAGCATGGAATTTGCAAGCACGTAGTATGGCGCCATCTTTGATTTTCAAGGTTAGTTTTTCCCTTCGTAAAAATATAAAAATTAGTGTTTGTCAAAACTAAGCAGTGCAGGCGGTGTCTAACATCACACTTGAACAGAATATATAATGGTCACGCCCTGAAATGTCGTTGCCTTTGTAATCATTCACCCACAAATATCGAAGCGGGGAACTGCTAAAATTATCCTCGTATCTCTCGCTTCGATACCTGTGGATGAATGATAATAAAGGCAACGGAATATCTGGGCGTGCCCATTATATATTCTGTTCAAGTGTGATTTTAGGCACCGCCTGCAGAGCTTAGTTTTGAGAGACACTTATTTGTATAATTTTACGAAGGGAAAAACTTTCCTTGTAAATCAAAGATGGCGCCATACAACGTGTTTGTAACATCCATGCTATGACGTAGGTTGTAACTCCTGACTAATGAAATATACTGTTTTCACTTCAATCGAAGGAATAAAAAAATGTCACATTCGCTCCAAAATTTTGAATATCCTCTGTACATACTATATGGGATGTTTCAAGAAACAAAAAAATCTACCAGAATATACTTCTATATTTATCAGGCTTGCGTTGTGGTCACCTTCTGGAAAAGGGCTGACCTCTTGGCTCTCGTTTGTGGTGTCTAACTGTGAGTTTGTCACTTTTCCATTGGTATTCTGGGTCAGGTGTGGTACTTGATTGTATCGATTCCTGATCTTTGCACCCTTACTTACTTTGTATAGGGATATTGGATACTATCCAATTATCTTCCAGGGATATGGGATACTGTATTAAATTACAGGGAGACAGTAATTTTCCTCAAAATTAAGCACATACAGAGTAGAAAGACCAATAACGCCAGTAAAAAGTTATTAAAAGCTTTCCGCTAATGGCAAGTTTATCATGTGCGGATCCAGAGGGGGAAATAGGGAGTCCAGACACCCCCTGGAAAATCACAAGTTATATGTATTGCTATAGAAATTAGCTTTTTGACCCCCCTCCCCCTGAAAAAGTTGATTCTTCCTGGAAAATGTTGGGCCCCTCTGAAACCTTTAAACATTATTGTGTTTTCTTTGTAATAAACCATAGATAAACCAGTGTTAAACTGCTGTGATAGAAACCTGTTTGGTAGATACTTTGAAAAGCTAAAACTTGTTGAGTAGTTATGTTCCCTTTAAAAAAGCTAAAACTTGTTGAAAGAGTAGTTACTTCCCTTGAGTGACTTACTATTTGTACCAGATTTCATTCTGTTTGTAATATATTTGCTGTTTAATTAGCTTTCTTCATCAGATATATTTGTATATATCTTTTGACTCAGAAATACGTTATTTTGGACAACAATATGATATTTGCACCCAGTATCATTCCAGCATTGATATATCACCACATTATATTGAAATATAATGTGATCTTAATCAATGGGAATCATTTGTGCTGGGGCCAACCATAGTGTTGAGCCCTACAGTCTAGTTAAAAAAAAAAGGACAACTCAAAACCAGACTGTGACACTCTAGTCCTTAGTGGGACTCCAACAGTGTCAATGCCAATTCTATTTACAAAGTAGAATTACTATAATCATATAATTCAGAGCATTTCTAAGATCATTTAAATCAGAGCATTGTTCTATAATATAGTATTTGCATTTATATGTTAATAAATTGCCATTTCTAAATACAACTTGTATTCTTTTACCACAACTCCATCAGGCCTCAAATATAGAGATTAAAACTTGATGGGGAAGAGAGAGCTGATTGCTTTGCTTAATTTGTCTTCCTGGTGTCTCGTGATGGTTGAGCGGCTCTTCCTCGCGGTGCCACAGGGTTGTCTGCAGTTTGTGATTGTGGTATTTCTTGACCATACGCATTTACTATTTTTGTAGTAACCACCTTTTACCTCGACTCATGGGAAAACTGCCATATATTTTAGCACAAAAACACAACGCGAAGTCTCTTTCTCATGTTTTCCCAGGGGCTGTGGTAAACTATACATTTAAGCCTAGCTGTTGGTCCGAGACTAGACACTCAATCCTAGCCCGACCGAGCCTGTGCCTACAACAGAATTGGTGAGCCGTGACCAGGATTTGAGTAAACCTGATGGAGTTAGATCATAATGGCATCATTTTGACATTTTTCTTGTATTTTAATACTTATATTCATTGCATTTGTCAATTTTGTACCTTTTGTATATGCATCATGTAATATTGTAACTTGCCTATATCATGTCCAGTGGAAACTTTGTGTATCCACAAAAGTTTGATGGTACTTCAGATAATTTGGACAGCTTTTTCGTCCAATTCAATATTGCATGTCAACTAAACAAGTGGCCAGAAAAGCAAATAGCATACTGGTTAGGTCAATGTTTAGAAGGGCCAGCATTATTGTATATCAATGGTCTGCTTCAACATGAAACATTTTATCAGTCAGCTACCTTTGATATCTTACAACAAGCTCTATATCAACGATTTGAGCCTTCTCCAAATAGCTATATAGAAGCTTTTTATAAAAGAAAATTATTTGAGGGTGAAACTATTACAGATTTTGGTTGGAATTTAAAACATTTAGCTTTAAAAGCATACCCAGACGAACAAATACAGGACTTACAGCCCCTTATTATCAAACAGTTTATTTATAGCCTTGGCATTAAGGGCTGATCGAACCATGTTTTGTTTCACTGTCCTCAAAGTATGCATGAAGCAATAGAGATTGCTTTAGGAAGGAAAACTTTCAATGACTGTCATTACTGTTTACAGCAAGAAAGTTCTACTATAGTACATGATAATTCATATAGCTATAAGCTGACCAGACATGTCAATAAAACTAAAAACCTTATGGCAGAAATAGTACCAGAGTTAAATCAGTTGTATCTGATACTTTCTTAGAGCACAGACAGTTACAGACATCAGTGTCTTTAGAAGACCATTATACATGTGACCTTGTTGAAGTTGTTGTTGAGATTCCATGTTCTAATATATCCCATGGCGACTCAGCTCAACTTCAATCGTCAAATGCTTCCGAGGTACCATTTGACGCCAATGACATGTCACACTGTGGGGCTTTGAAAAACAGTGATGTTTTACCACTTGATGTTGGGAGTACAGAGGTTAAAGATTATCATGTCTCCTGTATTCAAAATGCATTTTGCCATTATATGCCAGTTAAACAGGAGTTTTCATATTATCCCAGCTTTCAGTCATCTGTCTTGTTTAAGACTGCTAACAAAGCTGTGGTTAACTCAAGGGGAGATTATTATCCCAACATTGAACTTTTGCCATGTATGGTCATGTGGTCCTGTATCCAACAGACACGTGGCTATGTGATCAGGTGCTGGAAAAGAGATTTTCCAGATTAGATGTGCAAATTTATTATTGAAGGCTACTTGTATATTTTTCGTATTTAGCCTTGCTGATCTGTATGTAGGGATAAGTTTGATAAGTGTTTAAATATGTAACTGATCATAGTTTGGTACTTTAGATATGTTTATTTACTCAACATGTTTCTATCGGTAGTATGGAATATATTAAATTTTACTTATGTAAAATTTAAAAACAACAAGGGAGGAATGTGATAGAAACCTGTTTGGTAAATACTTTAAAAAGCTAAAACTTGTTGAGGAGTAGTTATGCTCCCTTTAAAAAAAGCTCAAACTTGTTGAAAGAGTAGTTACTTCCCTTGAGTGACTTACTATTTGTACCAGATTCCATTATGTTTGTAATATATTTGCTGTTTAATTAGCTTTCTTCATCAGATATATTTGTATATATCGTTTGACTCAGAAATACTTTGTTTTGGACAACAATATGATATTTGCACCAAGTATCATTCCAGCATTGATATATCACCACATTATATTGAAATATAATGTGATCTTAATCAATGGGAATCATTCGTGCTGGGGCCATCCATAGTGTTGAGCCCTACAGTCTAGGTTATTGGCCTTAAAGGACAACTCAAAACCAGACTGACACTCTAGTCCTTAGTGGGACTCCAACAGTGTCAATGCCAATTCTATTTACAAAGTTGAATTACTAAAATCATTTAAATCAGAGCATTGTATAGTCCGTCCAGATAAGAGACGTTGGGCGGTTCTTAGCTAAGTTCAACCCCTGGACAAATACATTTGGAAATCGGTTAGTCAGGTTGCATTGTTTGCGTATTCATCCATCTGTGAAACTCTCCACACCAAAATTATATACCTGTAGTCTTATGATTGCCATATCGTGAAAAATAAGCGTTTCGAATTATTGGAGATTAATCTGATCAGTCCAGATACTTTGTTTGAAATATTTACGTACATGCATCTTAAACACGCACGTGTATCTTAAACTATACACGCAAAAAATCAATCTTCGACAAAAAAAAATCTACAATCACACAAGATTTTATTGTTTTATAAAAGATCTGTGTACCCTTTCCTTGTGGCCCAGATATTGAAACCTTATCATGCTGATTTCTAATGTGTGTGTGTGTGTGTGTGTGTGTGTGTGTGTGTGTGTGTGTGTTTGTGTGTGTGTGTGTGTGTGTGTGTGTAGAAAAGGTGGCTATTTTTATGTTGTTGTTTTTTATAATGCTATTTTTTCGAATTCAGAGCTAAAGACCAAATCATTTTCTTGTCAAACAAACAGAACTCATCGACAACTTATATAACGCGAATATCTTCCAAGTAGCATGCTAAAGATAAACCTGTGTACCAGTAGACGCACACAACTGCAGCAAAGTTTATAGATGAGTGTCTCTTTTGTTATTTTGAGTTGATTTTGTTTGTTTGCATTGATGTTTTGCTGTTTTGCGTCGCTGCCAACATTTTTTGCAGTCATGACACGACGTTTCCCTGTCCACCTAGGTTGAACCAGTACTTAGTAGAGAGTAAAGTGTCTTGTTTAGGACATTACAAAGTGCTTCCAGTGAACCTTCTCAAAATAGCAATCCTTTAATCACAGGTCTAACACACTAGCACTGAGCAACCATGGAACTCGATGATTTGAGTTGATACTTTAATCCCAGTCAAGAAATTTTCAGTCATGTTGGGATGTTTCCTTGGTTGAACCAGTACTAAATAGAGCATAACATGTCTTGCACAAGGACACAACATAGTGCCCCCAGAGAAACTCAAACCAACGACCCCTTTATCTCAAAACGAGCACTCTACCACTGGTTGGCTCTACAGATATTATACAGCTATTCGGTTACTGTATCGCCACGTGGTATGCGATGTCCCGGTCTCATGTAAAGCTAACGGAGATAGGAACCAGTTGTGGGCGTGGCTAGACAGTGACCCAAAAGCAGATTAGTAACTACTATTTTTGAAGGCATCATTCATGTCAGTCTGTTACATGTACGCAGTTTATATCCGTACATCATGTGTAAAACATTTCGACCTCCAGCTTTGCGTTTTAGATGGTTACTTGAGACATGGCTGCATGCAATCAGATCTGCATAACGCTGTGCAACCTTACTCTATATCTTTATACATGTAGCAGCAACAACCGTTCTAACATGGACCAGTCTGCCCTGCTGATCTTGACTATAATCCACATACGTACTAAACTCGAGTTTTTATGTTTTTTCACATTGGTTTTCGGCAATAACTTTTTAGTATTGATTTTAGTAAATAATGTTCGCGATGAAAGTTGCAGAGAAATATTAGCGCCAACTTCTCCAAGCGGTTCCAACATCATAGATGCTGCAATTTACTCAGCGCATAGATTCACTATTTGAGCATTTTAAGCAAAGCGCAAATAAATAAAGTCAAATGTGTCAATCAAAAAGTTACATTGCACCATCCGATTCAATAAGAAAGACGACGGATGGCTAGTTCAATTATAGTGGAAATCGCGCCTAATTCGACAGTGCGTTAAGCTCGTTGGGTCATCTTGAAACTGTCCGTTTAGGAGCACGTGCATAAGAGAAAATGATGGCGAGTCATGCGATATCACAGCTTCTGTACCTTCAATTGACCATGGTCATAGTAGATTTTGAACATGCATAGCCATTCGAATTCTGAGCCTACATACGGCAGGATAGGCTATAAACAGCCGTTAAAAAGACTTAATATACGGCCCTTGTGATTATTCATTTAGGACGAACCTTTTCTGTCACGTCTCTACGAAATTTACCTGTCACTAAAAGACTTAAAAAATTTGGCTGAGTTCAATTTGTTGCAAGATCTTCATCTGTGTACACAAAAATCTGTTTGTGCCACAAACTTCGGACCTCTTGGAGAGATTGGCGCCAATTTTTCTCTACAACTTTCATCGCGAACGCAGTTTGCAAAAATTATTAATGAAAAGGTTATCGCCCAAAATCAATGTGAAAAACATAAAAATCGAGTTTAGGAGGCACTGGCCAGTGAGCAATAGTATATATACCAATGCGTCTGTAAACAAGTAAGACTTAGATTTGCTTGCGAACGTTTACCAGGCATACTAACCGTATAAAGCTGGTCGCCTTTGTCGTCTGCGGTTCGGCTGTTTTGCACGATTAAAGCGTACCTTTGCTGTTGTACCCAATTTACTGTAGACCAGTCTAAATTGACAGTGAATGGCAGTGTTCTTTCTGAAACGCCCAACGTCCGTTACCTGGTCGCACTATACTATAATATAGTATTTGCATTTATATGTTAATAAATTGCCATTTCTAAATACAACTTGTATTCTTTTACCACAACTCCATCAGGCCTCAAATCCAGAGATTCGAACTTGTAGTAAACACCCTGTTACCTCGGCTCATGGGAAAACTGCCATATATTTTAGCACAAAAACACAACGCGAAGTCTCTTTCTCATGTTTCCCAGAGGCTGTGGTAAACTATATATTTAAGCCTGGCTGTTGGTCCGAGACTAGACGCTCAATCCTAGCCCGACCCAGCCTGTGCCTACTACACTGAAAATAAGTTGAGGACTGTTCAAAAGAAACAACAACAACAACAACAACAACAACAACAACAACAACAACAACAACAACAACAACAACAAAACACGTCAGATCTTTTTTTATGGCAGCCAGGCCTTGACCCCAACCCCCTGGCAAAAAATCCTGAATCCACGAATGTTTATCTTGACCAAGATGTTTAGGCAAAGTATAACTGCTAGCTCGAATGCACTTATTAAACCCCCGCCAAAGAAGTTGAGGGTGATGAGGATATAGTGGTTTGAGGTGTGCCGTTCGTTGACCGTGTACATCATATAGCTGACAACTCAGATCAAAACTTCCATTTTTTAAGAAATTAATTCGATTTTTGGAATGTTCATGGAATCATGAATACTTCGGGTCTCTTGCAAAGTAAGTGAAGCCCGAAGGGCTTCACGTTAACTTTGCAGGAGACCCGAAGTATTCATGATTCCATGAATGTTCCAAAAATTGAATTTATTGCTTATATTTACATTTTATATTATCAGTAAAGTATCAATTTTCAGTTCTCACCTAACTTGGCTGGTTTTCCAGATATTTTGAATTAAATCAGACATAACGTAGGGTTTGGAATAGCCAAAACGCAAAATTTCCGTGCTTAACGTCATGGCGATACGTGTTCAACGTCACGCAAACGTCAGTATACAAGCAACGTAAATGGATGAACTTGACGTTAGCCCGCTCGAATGGCGCGTATGTGGGTGTGGCTTAAATCGATTTGTTCATAAAGGTATGAACCACATCTCAAATGTAGACTCGCAGGGGAAATGTAAATATTATCAGATATGTGTGGTGTTTTGTGTTGGGCCCATGTTTTGTGGTGGGGTTCTTGGTGTCCTTACTAGTAAATCAATCATCTTTTTAAGGAAGAGAGAGTTGGTTGCTCTAGTTTTATTGTGTTTTGACTGTCTGTATTTTGTGTCTTTTCCTCACGGTTCCAATAATAGTCTACAGTCTCTGATTGTGCATTACCTGAGCAAACTCACTTACATTATGTACAAGTGTCCGCCATAACAAGACTATGATTTTTGTATATGACCCAGATCTGCATGTCAAGGTCATGGTCACAGGCCAAAATCAAACTTGTTACTGGAGCATACGTTTCACAATCTCCTTTCGATTATTATATCACTTGGTGCAGGTGTACTACATAACCAGTGGGTGTGTCGTGGATATAAAACAAATATGTATGTCCAAAGATAAGGTTACAGGCTCATGTCAAATGCAAATGTGTCGAGAAAATTCGTTTTCAGAGTGGAATTCTTCTCTTGATTATCGTTTCACATGGCACCAGTGTCCAGCATTGCAAGATGTGTCATGTACAGACCCTGCCCTGGTCTGTATGTTTAAGGCAACAGGCCACGGTCAAAATATTTTAAACTTTCATGACCATCGACCTTTTATCGTGTTATATGACTGGAGAGAACCATGTCTCCTGATTGGCTCAAATTGTCTTCATAAGTCTCTATGTCTACCTGAAAACAGGTCTAAACAGGCTTGCAAGTTAATGTTGCATGAAAACCAGCTCAAACTAGTTTCCAGAAGTTAATATTTTTGACACTTTTCAAAAATCACCCTCTGGAGAGCTAAAAATACCATGATGAGTTAAAAACTAGCATGTGCTGCATTAAATTGACATGATTTGCTGTTTCACATCCCAATAGGTAAATTAAAGACTTTCATGAATTTTAACAACAGTTTTGTTATGTTTTGTTTGTTCATTTATCTTTGTTTGAATAAACAAAATGTAAAAAAGGGTTTATGATTAAATTTTACCTTACACATTTTGAGATTTAATATGCAATTCAAAATGCTAAACTTTACATTAAAATATTTTGATAACAGTGGAAAGTCCTTAGGTTGAAGGCATTACTTCAACAACAAAGTGAAAGTTGAAAAAGTTCATTCTTAGTTGAAAAGTCATATAACAAAACAGTTATTGACTTCAATTTCGGTAGACATAATGATTTATCTACCCTTAAAAGTGATTTACACTTTTTCGGGTAGATGAATCCTCATTTCTACCTCATTGAAGTCAATAATTGTATAATATCACTTAAAATAAGTGACTACCATGACAAGATGATGTGTCGCATATGTCCAAGGTCGAGGTCGCAAGCCACTTTTCAGTTGAAAATTTGTTTCAGGAGCATAACTTGTAAAGCCTTTAACTACACTTAGCATGAATGTTAACCAGTCATATAAAATATATAAGTTAATGTCTAAAGTTGCAGTCCTACAGCCATGATCAAAATGAGAATATATGCACAATGTATAGCTTACGCAGCCAGGACATGGTTGTCAGGTTGACATGGTTGGCTAAACATTTTTATACATCAACAACAGCAGAATCTAGGACGAAGATTTGGTACCAGTAAAATGCATTTAAGCCCCCCCATCCCCGTGGCTTAGGCTGCTGTCCGTTCTAAGGCGGTGGTCCTGTTGTTGTTGGCATGTTTTATTGTTACTCCGAATGTGGGATTCTGTAATTGTTCTATGTTTTGTTTTACGTTACTTTATGTCCCTTTTAGTTTTGCAATCATCTTGATGGGGAAGAGAGAGCTGGTTGCTTTGCTTAGTTTGTCTCCCTGGTGTCTCGTCATTGTTGTGTGGCTCTTCCTCGCGGTGCAATGCGGTTTGTGACTGTGGTATTTCCTGATCATATTCACTTACTATTTTTATGTAGGGGGCACTAAGCGATGCAACACATAGAAGCTGTGGGTCTCATGGTTTAAGAGAATAAGATTTATTTTAAGTTTTCACCTTTATAAGTCTGTGGAAGCCAAATACACACTGAGGCATAGCCAATATGGACTCAATGGGAATAGTTTGCAGGGCTTAATGTAGGGGAATACTAGATATTGCTATAAACTACTTTAGATATATTATAAGCTGTTGGGCCACATGGTTTCAGAGAGCATATTTTAAGTTTTGTCTGATTAGAAGTGTATGGAAGCTGATGATCACTTGGCCATGGCCACTCTAGTCCCAAGGGCATGGTTGGAAGGATTTATGAAGGAAGTTACTAGATATTGCTAAATACTAAGTATTTAAACTGTGGGCCTAGCTAAGTTGAAAGTTATTTCCCATTCTTAGTTTATAGAAGGGGCGTAGCCAATTTGGACTCAAAGGGCATTGTTGGCAGCATTTTGTAGGGTACCACTAATAATTACTACAAAGTAAATATATGAACTGTTTTGTTGGATTCTCTTAGCGGCTGTACGTCTCAGTCAACAGCTATAGTTATGTCGGGGCTGTCAATTTACCTAACCACATTTTCTTAGGCAAGCTTGATTAAACATTTATTCAGTACTTTCCACTAATACTTTCGCTTAAAACAAGCAACTAACACCAACCCTTCTTGAATCTGCAGGGGGAGAATGCCAGTAGGAAATTTTTCAATCTCCACGAAAGTACGAAAGGCAGGGATCAAACAGATTACCCCTGGATCTGCAATCATAAACACGATGATCTACACTACGGGGCTCGGTAATTTATATAAGCTGTGGCCATCATGGTTTCAGAGAATAGTTTTTTTTGTTTTATCCATTAAAAGTCTGTACAGTAGGAACTATTGACAGGGGCTTGATTGGCACAATATATGTAGGGGACCACTACACTTCGTTACATACTACATGCTTTAAATATATAAGCTTTGGGCTCATCGTTAAAAAACACAGTTAGTCTATATGCCAGGATCTATTTATACCTGGGCTTTGGCAAGTTTCAATCTCAGTGATTTATGTTTTAGACCACTAAATATTGCTACATGTACATTCTAAATATGTAAGCTGTGAGCATCATGGTTGCAGAGCATGTCGTTTTTAAGTTTTTTTTCCCAATTATAAGTCTATGGGAGCATTATGTTGCCATGACAACCATAAGTCCAATACAACCAGAAATAAAACTTATCCAGCCTTTCCGCTTATATGATGATGTTGTACACATGCAGTTTAACTGACATTTGAGAGATATATACTACTTTAAAATATGAATGGATGGCAACGACGATGCACGAAGGGCGCCATACATGCCATACTAAAGCCTTACTTGAGCCATCAGCTGATATGAGCTTAAAACTGTAGGAGTGATTGTACTGCAGATGGAGAAAGAAAATTTGAAGCTTAAACATAAATTGCTGACTTAGAAAAAAATAGCATCTGCTTTGCTAACTTTAAGATGTATAAGGAAAAGTATTTTGTGTTGATAATTTCTGGGATATTTGTGTTTACTTCCAGGGATATAGGATAATTAGGAAAATTAATTAAAAGGCTCTTAAAGGGATATGGGATACTTTCTTGTTTACTTCCAGGGATATGGGATACTTGTTGGCCCCCTATACAAGCCTCATTAATATATATAACGCTTAAATTTCACCTTTCTTGAAATTTATACTTTTCTAAGGCGCTTGCCAAGTTCAAAGTACATATATTCTACTTTGTATCAGTCCAAAATAAAAATAATAATAATAATAATAATAATAATAATAATAATGATAATAATAATAATAATAATAATAATAATGATAATAATAATTATAATAATAATAATAATAATAACAATGATAATAATAATAACAATAATAATAATGATAATGATGATAATAATAATAATAATAATAGAGTTTGGTACCTTTAGCATATATTAACTATGTACATGTATGAAATCGTAATGCATTTGATATTCATGTATCTTGAAAAACCTGTAACTTATGAAAAAAATGGCGACCTTAAAAGTCTATCAAAGAGACTTTTTTTTTAAAGAAATCATGGCTCCTTTAAGCACGAATATGTTTCAGTCATGTGCACCAATGCCATAACCACAATGGCAGACGGTTATTTTGTCACGTGCTTCGTAATAAAAGTGGTGCATATAGCTTTTTGTAAAAGACAGGTCCAAACCACTTGACTGTACAACATTTGTTCCAGCACATGAGATTTCGGTACTTATCGCATATGCGCAAATGCCTCTTATAAACACACATGCTGACGTATCCAACACAGCTAGAGATCTAAACTTTGGTCTGAGCCTTCATCTACATCTAAACTTTGTGTATGCGAGCAGTGAATGTTCTGACAAGTATGGGCATATGCGCAGACTTGTCTGAACCTTCGCTGCTCGCTAATGCGATAAGTACGGAGATCTCGTGCACTGGCCCATTGAAAGTATAACGTGCAAGATTTAACGTCATAAGTCTTGTTATCACCCCTCACTCTCTTAAAATGTCGCTTTCAGTTTATTACCCGGGCAATGGCAAATATTTTGTGATAATTCTGCAGCATATTTGATAGGAAATCTTTTCTTATCATCTTGTTGCTTCCAATCAATATTGGGTAGGATTGTACGAAATCGTTTCAGCATTAGTAACACAACGGAGATCCGGTCCTAATGTTCATTGTCGCAATGCCAATTAACAACAATCAGAAACCGTCAAGTGTCTGAACATTTCTAAGGTGTGACCTGATTGGTCGAGAGTGTAAAAAGTCAACAGCAAAGGAAGTTTGGATTGGTCGTGGGACAAATTGTTAACGGATCAATTTGCGTCATTAATAAGAAAGCTTTAACTATATAACGCTTAGAAACTTTTACGCATTGGCGAATATTATTTTATCATTTGTTTGAATTTACTGAACTCCATGCTTTAGGAGTTACTTTCTAAGGAAACGGTAAGTGAGTATTTTATTTTTTCGTATCATACCCGGCTAGTTGTAATGGCATAAAACAAGTAAAGTTTTAAATAAATTCTAGTCAAGACAACGTTATAAAATATTCACATTACACTTTTGAAGACTAGCAAAGAGCACCAGGTGAATGTTAACAAAACATTCTTAAACGTTTGTCAAGTGATATCGCCGAAACATTATTTTGCTTTATTAATATGCAAGTAAATCTGACCTCGATGTTATACAACTTTTTTTTCGTGCTCAGCTAAACCTAGCATGAAATTTCAACCGCTCATATTAATAAAAATGCTGAAAAAAAATGACTTTTCTTGCTTTCAAACGCTCAGATGTTGTATTTATCATACTTATAAATGTTAAAATGCCAACAATTGTTGGCATTTTAACATTTATGAGCATGATTGAGCTGAATTGAGCATGAAAAAAGTTTTATAACCTCAGGGCCTGAGCTTCCAATGGCTGTCGCTTGTTGTCTTACATGTTATACAATTTTGGTTGAAGCGTAGAAAGTGCAAAATATTACTCACGACAGTCTCAACGTAAATGGCTATTGTTGGCGATGTAGGCGCATCATTTATTATATCTATTGCGCCGATATTGCTTTATAATTTAGCTGTGGTAAAACTTTCTGAACAGAATAAAAATAGTTTTTTGTGATGTTAGAGGCAGATTCTGTTAGATCCTTTACAGTTTTCGAGACGTCATGGGCGTGTGGCGTCATCAAAGCCATGTCAATTCAACGAAAACATGTAAAACCGTCCGAGTACATGTAATAGTTCTGGTGGCACGATATATCGTTGTACCGTCTGTGTTGCCCACATTAACAGATACGGGAATAAGTAGGTACTTATCGCATATACGTAAAGTCAAGATTAAAACAGGCATGCGTAAGCATCTAGTGGGACTAAAGGTCTGAATTTTCTGAGTCCTTATATACATCCATACTTTGTTACGTGAGCAGAAAATGCTCTGGCGAGACTTCGAGGATACGAAGACTCTTCTAAGCCTTGTCTGCTAGGTGATAGCACAGGTTTAGATAAACATAAAATAAAAATTACAGCGTACAATTATAAATAGTGTCTTCTCATTCATTATTTACACTTGTTTTGTGGCACACAAAAGAACCGTCTTATTGAGACAATTCTTTTGACTACCCATAACAGATGTATTTTGAGTACCCATTACACATGTTTTGGATGAGAAAAACATTTGTTGTTCCGAACTCTCAATTCAAAGCCCGTGATGTGATAGGTTTTGAAATCTCGTTTGCTGGCCAATATAATATTTGGGTTTGTTATATGACAGACTGCAAGGAATCTTGTCTCATAAGCTCTATGTCTACCTGAAAACTGGTCTTAACTGGTCATCAGGTTGATATAGGGTAAAAATCAGCTCAACTGGTTTCCAGAGGTTGAATTTTTTACAATTTATTTTGTATTGCCCTCTACCCTCGAGAGAGCCCTAAAATAGCATGATTACTGTCGTGCCAACCAAGAGCGGCAGTGACGTTGTATTTTGTTTACAATTGATAAGTAAAACATTCGGTTGTACACTCCACTTGACCTAACACTAATCGATAGACCACTTGTGTATTAATCCTATCCACAGGATAGGATAAATACATAAGTGATCTAGCGATATATAAGTCCCTGATAACTTTATAAACAAAACATAAAGTCACTGTCACTCTTGGCTGGCAGGACAGTAGTATGAAAGATACCATGGGCTGCATGAAATTTGCATGATTTGCTGTTTCATCTCCAAACAAGTAAATAAGTGTTTATGAAGATTTACATCAGTCGTGTTTTGTTTGTTCATTTTTCTTTGAATAACAACATGTAATAAAAGTGTTTATAATAAACAAGCTGCATTCAAAGAAATACTACGTTAAAATATTTAAATCCAATTGCTAAAACTTGTGATAAAGTCCTTAGGTTGAACATGAATTCAATGTTACAAAAGTGAAAGTAGAGTTTTCATTTACAGTCGAATAGTCATATAACAAAACAGTTTGAAGTTTTGCGGCCTCGGCGTATATCACTTTTTTTCTCATGCCTACCTCGTTGAAGTCAGTAATTGAATAGGGGTCTACAATATATATGAAACTAGCTTTAACGAATATATAAATTGCATATTAAACGACCATGAGTATAAGAGCCTGTTTGCCAGTTAAACTGGAATTTTGATAAGACTTTTAAAGACGAGAGAACGTAACAATGTCACGGCCGTCGCTTAGACGGTGTTTTCTTGAAAACATGTTATTACAAGTTATGGTCTTGTTATAAAACATATGTATTATTGTACTAAAATTAACATTATATGCTGACAAATCCTGAAGAAGAGATTGTCAGATTACAGACTTTCGCCTGCAAAATTGAGCGGTGCATAGCACAGTAGAGCAACATAGACTCAAAGCTTTTCGCTATTTGCTACATTGGTAGTGTTGGGCTTTTGCGTGCAGGCAGCAAAGAGTATGGCCTGGTTGATCTGAATCTTTACTGTGTAAAGACCATCATGTTGGCAACTTTGGACAGTCGTTCCAGACGTACAAATATTAAAACATTGAGTTGCTCAATAGGGTACACACGCTAAGCATAACAGTTCAGCAAAGTAGTCAGTTTTGTCATATAACAAAACAGTTAGGTGGATATAATATTAATTTTACACACCCTGAGAGGGTTGATGGTTGAAATTATCATTTTCCTCTCATATTAACTGCATTTTTGCACGCCGACCTGATAAACGTTGGCTATCTCACGGCAAGTGGCTTTATCAGGTCATGATAATGTTGCACTTTTTGAATGACGTCGCCAATGACGCTGAATCAACCAAAAATCGATGACATTACATCACAATCCCTAGTTTGAAGAGTGAAGCAATGGGTGAACTGATAAATAGAATACCAGGTTCGCGTCTTTTGATATTAAGTTTACCAGGCTCGGCTTCGAGAAAGCTTTGCCTGGTAAACTTAATATCAAAAGACACTCACCTAATAATCTCTATATATCATGCCTCGAAATGTGATTATCAATTACGGCTGCACTTCGGTTGATAATCACATTTCAAAGGCTGATATTTTTGACTGCCATCCTATCATGGAATGAAATATTTATTTTTATCATACCGAACATTAACCTATTCCCTTTTTCTACCTGTCTACCTCTTTCTATATTGTGGGAAGTATCAAGGAAAAACAATGCACAGCCACTTGTTTATACAAATAAATGAAACTACTAGAATATATTTCACAAAAGGGAATTATGCTTTAAATAGTTAGAGTGCTCGATCTGACAATGTAAGGACGGATGTTTAGATAAATTGCAGGTTATTTGCTAAGTTTTGACTGAGTTATGGCCCTTTTTCGACTTAGGTTTCGGCTAATGCAAAAGCAAAATTGGATTTTGTGTGGAATAAACTTCACATTTCTCTAAAATTATAATATCTGACAACTTCTCACTATAGGCCATGAGATTACCCAGTGTTTGTAGATAACCTTGACAGTGATTAAAATTTTACACTCCACCCCCTGACCCCTTAGGTTGGGTCAAAGGTCAAATATTTAAATTTCGCAATAACTCAGTTATTAGGCATTATTTTTAAGGAAATTTCGCATGTAGACAGAGATACGATAACTATGAAACATATCAAACGTAATTTTAGGTCGAATACCTGGGTCCGATCCCCTGGGTGGACTTAGGGTGTGGGGCAGAGGCCAAAATTAAACTTTTGTTCAGAATATGGTCATGTTGCATATCAAATTAAAGGGGATGACTCATGCTGTAACATGATAAAAGTGATATCAGCCTACTAGAGGTAAATATTACTTTTTCCTTATGTCTACGGAAATTGAATTCAATAATTGTTTTGTTATATGACTTTCTATTTTCTACTTTGACTTCAAAGAGCTACCTGCATTAAGGGGCTAACGTGGCTCCTTATGGAGCCCAAAACTGAAAGTTGGTTTTCACCAATATCTTCTGAATGGTTTATTAGAAGGAGAGCCCAAATGTAAAAGTCTGGCATTATTTCACTTTTACCGTTGCTATTGTAACAACATGACTGATAAAATAGGCTTAAGCCCTCCAGTAAAATATTTTTTTGCTGACCGTTCCAAGGCGGTACTTCTTTTGTGAATCATTCATGTTTTTTTCTGTCTTGTGTTTGTTATGCTTTCGTGCGTGTCTGTTTATTGATGCATTGAGGTCACCTGCTGTGAAAGAACTGACCTCTAGGCTCTCGTTTGTGGTGTCTAATTGTGAGTTTGTTACTTTCCCTTTGGTATCCTGGGTCAGGTGTGGTATTTGATTGTATCGATTCCTGATCTTTGCCCTCTCTCCTACTTAAAATATAGAAAATCGCCATTTTGGACCAAATTCAAGGCTTTCACTCCGTACATCGATATAGCGTTGATATTTGTTCATATTATGGTCCTTCAGGAATATTGGGTTCTGACGGAAATCAAAATACTGCTTAAACCGGTGCTTGGGGGGCATATATATTGTTGCACTTTCTATTAGTTCTCATGAACAGGCTCAATTAAAATGGGTCTGCTGTTTTCTTATAAAGTAGGTTCTCTCTATTTCTGAAGGATCCGTTTTTCCAGATTATTTTGGGAGATCGATTTTTTAAGAATTAGATATCAGCACAGCTAAATACCAAAAGAACTTTTAATATGATGTGTGCTGTGATAATTCTCATCATCTGTTAAAATATCTTTTTGGTATTTTGTTACCATAGCTACGGTCAATATCAAATTAATACCAAACTCTTACACTTCGGCTTTTGGTCTAATAAACTATTTGAAAGAAATTGGTGAAAAACATTTTTTAGTTTTCAGCCTCACAGGGGGTGGGCGGCAAAATTAGCCCCTTAATGCACGTAGCTCTTTGTAACTAGAGTCATGTTCACCTAAAAACATTTAGCAACTGTTTTTAAAATAGTTTTATGTAGTATTTTGATTTTGAATTTTTTTCTAAATTCTCTAAATGCAGAATGCAAAATCATTTAACATGTTTTACTCTTTGTTTATTCAAACAAAGAAAAATGAACAAACAAAACAAAACTGTTGTTAATTTTTAAAGTCTGTTTTTACCTGTTGGAAAAAGCAATTCATGTCAATTTCATGCAACCTATGGCAAATCCATGCTCGTGCTATTTTAGTTCTCTATAGGGTGATGTTAGAAAAGTGTGAACTTAGTAAACCTCTGGAAACTAGTTTGAGCTAGTTTTCATAGCGTATCAACCTGTAGGCCAGTTAACACCTTTTACAAGTAAGCATAGAGATTTATGAAGACAATTGGTCTCTCAAATATGTCATAGAATTTTTTAAAAAGCGTTCACTTTTACTTTTCATAACATTTTCCTGTCTATTTTAATACAAAGCTGGGTTTGATTTAAAGACAAATGCTACTAAATACTTCCCATGTTGAAATATTTTCAATACTTTGCATACAGTTTGTTTTATGCATGGACTATCTATTTATGAAATAAAAATGGTATGTCACCGGGCTAAGTGTTTCATGATCTCATATGGAAGTTTTCAGCATTTGACCAATTTCCAAATAGATAAAAGAATAACACTTGTCCTACATATCGAGCTAAAATAGTTGTAATCTTCAGCCAGCTTCTTTCTTTTAACGTAAATTATTGCTCAAGACCTTAAGCCTTTTAGAAAAAGTGCACGTTTATTTGTTATCCAAAGATGTGACAAGATACTGCATGTTATATTTTGGCAATTCGTCGAAAATTGGAGCTTGTTTTCTAGAAAAAAATGTATAAAAAAACTCTGATGTTGAAAATCTCAAGAATTTATTTTATTTCATGGACCATTATAATACCTTTTAGAATAATAATCTTGGGTCACCGAACTTATTACCTTTCAGGAGGGCCAAATCTAACCCAACCCCCATACGTTCCATGCATAATTCAATATAAAAAATATGAAAACGCATCACCCAGATTCAATCCTTTATTTCACTAATTCTGAGAATGTCAGCAAAATACTTGTTATTGCATATCATAGTCTGACCAGCTTGTAGTGTGTCCCTGAAAATTCATGTTTGTAAATTTACTTTAATGTATTGAAAAAGTATCCGTTTAAAGACAGGGGTGAGCGATTTTGAAAGACACAAATTCAGCTGCAAGTTAACACGCGTTAGTTGTGATTCCTGACTCAACAGATTTGCTCCTTTGCGTCTTACACGATTGCACAGTTATCATTGAACGATTAGAAATGAATTGACAGCTCGGTATGCTCAAAATTACACCCATTTAAAAATACCGACATACCCCACCCACCCTGATTACTATAGTCTAGTAATAAAATTCAACGTCTTGGGTCTTTCAAAGTTTCGATTTTTCACGTCCGGTTTTATTGAAAGAGGCTAAGGTCATAATTAAATGACAGATTATGCATAAATTACACTTGTATCACGCGTCTTTTGTATTGTGCAAGTGACGTTAACGTATTTTTAAAGACGTTCTCGATCACATGACAGCAGATTTCCTACCACGATTTACATCAAAACGTCTTCCCCACATGACTGCCAGTGTATGTAAACAATATCAGTAATGAAAGCGTGCATAAAGGTAACTTATGGAGATGTTTCTGAAAAGGAGCTATAAATTGATGATCAATTTTGACGTTTATTTTCGAAATTTTGAAGTTATATTTTTTTTTAAGCAGAAAAAGTCTATAAACTCTTTTGGTGATATGGTATCATACACGCCACAGTTTAAACTTAAAATAATCAAAAAGCTTCATTTAACTGTGCAGAAAGGTGCTGGATGCTGTATGTACCCATGTCACGTCATCAGCAGCGTCGCGTCACTATAGTGTCGATTTTATTTTCTTGTCCTTTGGGATCATGGGTTTCATTAGGGAACTTTGAAACTATTAGAGGGTCAATGATGAAGCCTAAATGGCAGAAACTAGCTAGTCTGGCCCAGAAAATATGCACACTCTGGTTTCAGTTCTTTGGTGCAGTCTTTGCTTCCTTTAAGAACATATTAAAATACTAAAACAGGGAAGTAAAACACACTAAAAATATGTGCGCATCCGGGATCCGATCCAGGTCCTCTGCTTTCGTAGCCAGACACTCTAGCCACTAGAACACGATATCAGATCGAGCGCGACTCGAAATAGCCGTACATTTAGCAGAGACAATCCGAATATCGGCCACTTTCGTATTTGTATCTAGGGTTAATTTTAATCATCGTTTGCTTTTGCCTGATCTTCATTTGTCTGTCTTTGGTACTGAGACGTTCATTTCTTATAAAAGGTCAATAGATATTTCGGGCACATTTTAACTTCTTTATTTGTCGAGAAATTGTAGGAACATAAGACATAACATAAGAGTATCTGAAAATTGTGTTGATCCGAATTCGTAAATGGTCGAAAGACGGGACCCAGACCACTTTACCTGTTTCCAGACGCAGGAATGGTGCTCATGGGAAATAACCGCTTATGTCTTTAAACATGTAAGTACTTGGGTACGTCCGTAGAATGGCATCAGTAAATTCAGTGATTTTTAAGGAACTGAAACATATAAATCTGAAGTGTAATGGCAATTTTAAAGCAAAGTCACTAGATCCCGCAATATAGCGGTCGGTTTTCTCAGGTAACGACGAAACGATGGGAAATATAAACGTAAACAAGCAGTACATGTATCTTTTAAAAAATAATTGGCGAAGACACAAAATAACTTTTCTTGTACCAATCAAAAAGGGTCAATCATCCACTGGTCCAGAAGATAACGCACGGAAACCCTATTGTTTTTATGTGGATCCCGTCGGCTTTGGCGTTGGCGTCCACGTAGCTTCTTTTCGTGCGTTATCTTCTGAACCAGTCGATGGATTTTGACCAAACTTGCATAGATAAATTGTTGGGAAAGTGGAACGTGTTGATTAGGGTTTAATGACCTGTACCTTATTTTCAAGGTCACAGTGGCACTTTGAAATGTTTTAAATATGGTTTCCGTGTGTCTTCTTCTGAATTAGTTGGTGGATTTTGACCAAACTTGCACTGCTAGGAAAAGAGGAAGAGTAATCAGATTCTGGTGACCTTGATTAATTTGCAGGGTCACACCGGCACTTTGAATTTCCAAATGGGGTTTCTGTGCGTTATCTTCTGGATTATAACAAAACTTGCACAGATATATTGATGAGAAGAGAAAAATAGTTGATTAGATTGTGGTGAAATTGACCTATTTTTCAAGGTCACACCAGCACTTTAAAATGTCCAAGATAGGGTTACCGTGTGTTATCCGAACCAGTAAATAAATTTAAACCAAACTTGCTTAGATGCATTATTTGTAGAAGAGAAAGAGTTGATCAGATTTTAGTGACCTTGACTTAAAATTCAAGGTCAAACCGGCACTTTGAAATGTTCAAAATAGGGTTTCCGTGCGCTATATTTTGAACCAGTGTTGGATTTTGACCAAACTTGCATGTAGATATATTGTTGGATGGATGAAACAAGTTGAATAGACTTTGGTGACCTTGACATAATTGTCAAGATCAACACCCTATAAAGACTGTATAAATCGGCCATTGCCACACACTATCTTCCAAACCGGTGGTTCAATTTTAACTAAACTGCATATATATATATATATATATATATATATATATATATATATATATATATATATATATATATATATATATATATATATATATATATATATATATATATATATATATATATATATATATATATATATATATATATATATATCTAATTTCACTTGTATCCTTGGATCCATCAGGCTTTCACTTGCGAACGAAATAGATGCCATCCGTTGAAAAAGTACCAATATACTACGTGTACTGCATCAGTCGTCATCAATATCAGTGGCGCCGTTGGTAGCGTTGATGTCAGGTGTAGTGCTAGGCGGTGTTTCCAAAAGTTGGTATTTATATGGTATTCTCAAATTAACTACCAGCTAAGCAAAAGCATAGTTCATGAAATCAATTTTGGTGATATAACTGTCATGTAAATATAAACAATTTGCCATATAGTAACAGGTATTTTAATACTGATTGGCAGTTTGAGACGTTTAAAAGAGGAAAGCCAATGGGTATGATACTTGTCTAGTGTATATTTTAAAATAGGTTTACTTAATTTCAGTAAGATATGTTTTTGGTACACATTGGAATTGCCTCATAGGGGCATTTACAATGTGCACCTGCTACATATGTCCATATAGTGCTTTTCACCATAAAACTGAGTTTTCACGAACTTGTCAGCTACTTTTTATGTTTCAGTGTAATGAGCATGTAGAAATAAACAAGATTTTGTATAGTTTGGCATGCACCTGGACGGCAATAATAGATTGCCGATTTTATATTTATATTATTGACAGCTTATTTTTAGGTGTTTTATTGGAATGGAAACTAACTTGGTGGTTGCCTGGTTGTAATCATGGCTATAGTTTTCCATAAATGTATACTTAATGTTTTACCAACGATTATGGTCGTAATTACACACTCGCTCCATCTTCAACAGAAAAGAATAGCATTGGCATATGTCTAAAACAGAATTCGATGCCATTTAGTTTATTAATTGGTCACCATTAGAGCATACTTCGGTAAAACGAAAGAAAAGAAACACAATATAAACGATAGCCGTTGTGGGAGTCATTGTACTTTATTATAGTAAGACATTGACGTAAAATTATTCCCTTGGATATTCGTCCATTTATACCGAAATGAACCTACCATTCTTAATATTATGATCTTGTTAGATGACAAATTCTGAGTCTGGTATCATATTCACGTGACGCTACTTGTATTTGTATCTTGCTTATTTGTTGTCATTTGCTGACTTTCTTCTAAAATAACATTTTACAAAGATAATAAATCAAGAACAATATCAGAGTGTCGAACAGTTTGCCGACGTTCTAACGGCCCTGGTCTGGGTGTAAACTGCTTGCAAATGCGACGAAACCATTCACAGCTACCAAGGAAAGCCTCAACGTGCATGCACAACTAGCGCAAACAGTAAACCCTGTATAAAACGGCCACTCTAAAAAAGACCAAAACTTGATTTTCAGAACCAATAATTGCTTACTGCAGGAAAAGTAATACAGAATGCTCCATCTATAATAATTTCGACCTCTATTATGGCAATATTTGTCAATAAGATATTCCTTCTGTTAATTTTTGAGTGGCCGCTAAATACAGATTTTACCCGTCCCTTTATAAATGAAAGATTGTACGTAATGAATTAAATCAAACAAATAAAACAAATACATGTCTTACAGTACAGTCACCGGTTTCCACACCACGCACGTGTGAACAGCAAATGCTCCGGTGGTACGTGTACTGTGACTCTTCATAGGCTCGTTTTAGTGCCCGCTGATCGCCAGAAACAGCCAGATGTTATAAGCTGATCCATCTTTTAAAAGTTTGGTACTAATTGATAATTAAAACAATTATAATATATATGAGCCACATCACGAGATAACATAACTATTCGATGTTTCAGACTATGCAATTCTCAAAACAGCATACTAAGCTTCTGAGACTAGCTATAAACTGTCTTGATGAACTATGCTACGTGTATATGACCTATTGAGCGATAAATAAGGAAACTGGTCAGAATGCGTGGCTGCGCAGGCTGATATATATCTAAGGTATTCGCATTACACCAGTTGTGCATTCTGATCAGTGTCTTTTTTGATCAGTTGTATTTGGACATATCAGGGGAACTATATTCCAAATTTTCATTAGGAGAGGTATATCGTCGGATATACCGTTGGAAATTTAGTTTTACGGCGACGCGCGAGCGGAGCCGTAAAATGTGATTTTAGACCGTATACTGCACGTCTGCAGTTTCGCATCAAAATGGAGCGCTGCCAGCTGCATAAAGCCGCACGTCATCCAAAGAAATATGACCTACAGTGATTAATGACGTAAAACTATTACCGACTCGCAAATCTATTGGCGTTATCCAATCAGACGTTGCGTCGCAAATCAAGAGCATTAGGATGCATTTTTAATTCGTCACTAGCCTCCGGGGATGTTTAGGAAAAAATGCACGACTTAGTCATAGATGTGTTTCAGACTGATAGATGACCCACCACTCTAATATAATTTGCTAATTGAAATATATTAATTGATCATAATATTAGCATAAACTATTTTAATTGATCTCTTGGAAAAACTTAAACGTTCTTTTATTGGTATTTTACATGAAATGCTTGGTATTATCATTATTATCCATTATAATGGATAAGACGCTGGAAAGGACATTGCATTTTATTATTGTTCGACGAAGTCGTTATAATTTCATCGTTGACAAAAAATGGCATAATTTCTGTATGGAAGAATGTACGTGTCGTGAAATGAAAATTGATCTATTAAAGCAATACTAGAATGGACATAAAGTAACGTACAACAAAACATAGAACAATTACAGACTCCCACAATGGGAGTAACAATAAACAAAACGTCAACAACAACAGAACCACCGCCTTAGAACGGACAGCAACCTAAGCTACTTGGGGGCTTAAATGCATTTTACTGGCACCAAATCTTCGCCCTAGATTCTGCTGTTGTTGAAGTACAAGAAATGTTTATGATAAATTGTTTATCCTTTGCACTTGCTCATTAGCTTTAAATATGATTTGCAAATTGACGCTGAAAAAAATGATAGTTAGAATGTTAGAAATGTCAAGAAATATTTGCGTCAATGGGTGTAGGTGTCAATGAAAATCAAGACAAAGTTCCTACGTTGTACTGGTTACCTAAACTCCATAAAACCACCTATAAAGCAAGATTTATTGCTTATTCTTGTACGAAAACAGCACTTTCTCAATTGTTAACCGCTTGTCTTACAGCTGTTCAAAAACACGTTATCAAGTATCGTGAAAAGGAGTGAGAGATCCGGTAAAATCTATTTTGGTCTATTAAAAATTCAGATGAAATTTTAGATAAACTTAAAGCTAGAGATTGTAATGCGACCAGTTTGTCTCCTTATGATTTTTCTACTCTTTACACTACTTTACCTCATAATTTAATTAAAGATAAACTTATTGATCTTATTGAAAGAGCCTTCCAGAGAGAAGGCTCTCCTTACCTTGCATGTAATGACAGAAATGCATTTTTTACTTCAGAAAACCCTAAAAAATATCATGCATGGTCATGTCAAAATGTATGTGATGCGCTGACCTTTTTGTTGGAGAACATCTTTATTCGATTTGGCACCAAGCTGTATAGACAAGTAGTTGGGATTCCTATGGGCACTAACAGTGCTCCCCTGGTTGCAGATTTATTCCTGTATTGTTATGAGAGGGACTATATGATGTCTCTTTCTGATGATAAGCAGGCTGATGTTATTGATGCGTTTAACACTACATCCAGATATTTGGACGATATTTCAAACATAAATAATGTTTATTTTGACAATATGGTAAGTCAAATCTACCCTTCAGAGCTCCAACTGAATAAAGCCAATACCTCTAATACCGAAGCCGCATTTTTAGACTTGCATTTGTCAATTTCTAATGATATTGTTTCTACCAAAATTTATAATAAACGTGACGACTTTGATTTTGAAATTGTCAATTTCCCATATTTAGATGATGTTCCTCGCTCTACATCCTATGGAGTCTATATCTCTCAACTAATTCGTTTTGCTAGAGCATCTAGCTATGTTGCTGACTTCAACACTCGCAATAAATCATTAACTCAGAAACTTCTTAAACAAGGCTATCGGTATCATAAACTTCGCAAAAACATTTTCTAAATTTTATAGACGATACTATGATTTGATTTCTAAATTCTAAGTTTGACTTAAATCTCTCTTGCGCCAAGGACTTTTGGAACCTGATTTCTACATATAATTGCTTTGTGGTCACCTGCTGGGAAAGGGCTGACCTCTTGGCTCTCGTTTGTGGTGTCTAACTGTTTATTTGTCACTTACCCATTGGTATCCTGGGTCAGGTGTGGTACTTGATTGTATTGATTCCTGATCTTTGCACCCTTACTTACTTGGTGTATAAATTGAAGAAGATTGTTGGCTCTAATAATTTTTCAGCGCAGTTCATTAAACTTCTCTTTGCTTTATCTCCTTGTTATATCTTGATTTATTTGTTTAAGGAGATGATGCATTGATAAGTTAGGGGTGCAAACCAAATATCTATGTGTCTTGATCCACATCCGAATTAAGGGTGAGGTAGGCGCCGTTAAACCGGTTTAAGACCTCCAGTAAAATATTTTACTGACCGTTCCAAGTCGGTACTTCTTTTGTGGATCTTTTATGTTTTTTTCTGTCTTGTGTTTGATATGACTTTGTGCGCGTATGTTTATATGTGCTTTGTGGTCACCTGCTGGGAAAGGGCTGACCTCTTTGCTCTCGTTTGTGGTGTCAAAATGTGAGTTTGTCACGTTCCCATTGGTATCCTGGGTCAGGTGTGGTACTTGATTTATCGATTCCTGATCTTTGCACCCCTACTTATCACCTTGTATCCTGCCTCCATTACTGTGTCTTTTGACACATTAATAAACGCGGGATATCAGACTAAAATTGATCACGGTCTAACTATTTAGGTAGCACACTACTATTGGTGATTTAACACTGAGCACAACAAACAGAGGACAGATGTGAGGCTATATAGATGTGTTTTGGGGTGCAAGAGGCAAGCATCCATGAAAAACGACAAAGTGATGTTCATTTTCGTTGAATTTTTAACTTGTCACATTACTCATAAGAGTTTTCAATTGGTTTAGGTATTTTTTATAATAAACAACTATACTTCAGGTATTTAACATTATGCCTATGAACACATTGACATGGGGTTTAACTTATTTTGGCAAGTTATTATGATGTAAGCGACTCAAAGATCTGAGGTAACGGTATACTTCTAGCCATGACTGAGTCATGTGAGCAATATATGAAGTAGAACACGTATAGAAGTATATTGAATTAGAGTATAAATTTAGACTTCTATGCTATTATACCGACTCAACCAACTTTTTCTTTAACGTTGTGATATATACTACATATACTACTCAAAACAAGTTTAGCAACAGTTATAAACATGTATTTATTTTTTTTTATATTGGCGAAAAAATAGAAAGTAGTATACATTTACAGGAACCCTTTTATTTACTCACAAAGACCTGGAAGTATGGTGGGTGTGTTTTTGGTCCAGAGGTTGCTGGATGAGCACAAAGAGAGTAACCCCCTAAATGATTTGAATAATTTTAGGTTTGATAACTATTACCTTAAGCAAGTCATTATGGATGATAACGTGCAGCTGTTTGAGCAAAAATGATCCAGTATGTGGGAATTGTCAGTATCTAAGCTTAAATTTGGAAGATTGACAAATTCCCAAAATTGTTGTTTTTGGTCAAAAATGACATTTTATTTTTTTTACGTTTGTGGCTAAATTGATTCTTCTTAACCCCCAAATATAAAACTTGAATACAAAACTGAATTTTTTAAGTCCCTAAAAAGAGTTGCGAGGGTTTCTTTTGGAAAATGCAAAAAATGCAATTTTACAGATTTTGACACTAGTTCTGCTTAACAGATTAATTGTAGCAACACATATAGGGTTAGTCTTCCTTATGGTTTTACTGCAATTGACTGCCAAAACGAAATAATGTAGAAATCGGTAAAAATGCATTTTTCTGAAAATGCAGAAATTTAGTATTGTTTAAAAAGCCCACAACTTTTATCATGGGCTTCAGAGCTAAGTTTTGTTTCAAATTTATACTTCAGGAGTCATTGAGAATCATTTTAGCCTAAAAATATATGATTTTGGGTGAAAAATGCCATTTTTGACCAAAAAACAATAATTTTTAGACTTTGCAAATCTTTCAAAATTTTAGCTTAGATACCGATAATTCCCACATAATGGGTCATTTTGGCACAAACAGTTGCATGTAATCATCCATAATGATTAGCTTAAAAGGCAATAGTTTTCAAACGTGACATTATTCAAATCACATTTAGGGGGTTACTCTGTTTGAGCTCATCCAGCAGCCTCTGAACCAAGCACCCACCCACCGTTCATTCAGGTCTTTGTGAGCAATCAAAACGGTTCCTCAAAATGTATATTAGTTTTTTGTTTTTTTTTCACCAAAATAAAAAATTAAATATATGTTTATAACTGTTGCAAAACTTGTTTTGAGTAGTATAGTATACGTCCTCCAAGATATTTGATATTATTATGTAACGAGAAGATAGATGGATATAAGTACCATTTTTGTACTTGTTTATACCCCACCACTTTAAAAAGTGCGGGGTATTATGTTATACCCTCCATTCAAAAAATTGCGTTCGAGTGTCCGTCCGTCCGTCTGTCCGTCAGCGCATCGTTTTCACTCTCTGTCGGAAGCATTTGTTAACCAATTTTCTTCAAACTTGCTATGAGTGTTGATATTGGAAAGGAGTGTATTGGGATTGCAGATGGGTAAATTTTGGCAAATAAGTACAGAGTTACGGCCCTTAATTGACGTTAGAAATGGGTTTTCACTCTCTATCTTTGGCATTTCTTTACCGATTTTCTTCAATCTTCGTATGAGAGTCGATATTGTAAAAGAGTGTTCTGAGATTGCAGATGGATAAATTTTGTCAAATATGTACTGCGTTATAGCCCTTGGTTGACGTTAGAAATTTGTTTTCACTCTCTATCTTTGGCTTTTTTTTACCGATTTTCTTCAAACTGGGTATAAGAGTAAATAAGTAGTGTCTCGGTATTGCAGATGGATAAACTTTGATAAATAAGTACAGAGTTATGGCCCTTGATTGACGTTATAAATTGGCTTTTTACTCATATGAATTTTTTCAAACTGATTTTCTCTGCATTGAAAATATCCCGTGGCGGGGTATGTTGCATGCCTGCAGCACTTTTATTTTCTTATGCAGCACTTAGTGTTTTTTTTTCTAGTTTTGACATCATATTGATGTGGAAGAGAGAGCTGGTTGCTTTACTTGCATTCCTAATGTCTTTTGACTGTTTTGTGCTCTGTGTATCTTCCTTACATTATAGTGGGTTGCTCTGCAGTGTGGGATTGTGGTATATCCTGATCAAACTCACTTCCTCATAGTGCCTTGGGTTGGTCTGCAATATGTGATTGTGGTATTTCCTGATCACACTCACTTACATTTTTGATAACTTTCTTACTTAAATTAGAATATAACCTTTATTCATAAAATAGAGGATCTTACATCAGGATCGTGTTTTATTGGATTTATTAAGCGAGTTTAATGCGCAACGAGTTTAATAAATCCAATAATACAGGAGAACGATTGTTAGATTCTGTTTAACTTTACTTTGAAATAGTATTTTATCATGAAAAGTTAAGATTTTGTACACTGCATTGGTCATTCTGGAAAGTCCGCCACAATTCGAGAATCGAATCATGGCTCGAGTGTATGTAGGGAGCATAACGCGTAGTACTATGTACCAAAAAAGCTGTTTGTTTTGCTGCAATCACACTTATTATTGTGTTTACATGGTTTCTGTGACGTCAGCGTCACGTTATATAACGTCAGCGTCACGTTATTACCCGCGTTATCAAAGTAGATCCTCGATGTACATCCGTGGTCTGATTCCACGGAATTTCGTGGAATTGGCCGAGACAGTTCGGATTGACTGTGTTGTTATGGACACCATTACATTACAGAAAGTTGTTAAAATTCCAAAGATATATCGTGTGAGCTAGATCAAATACGTACATGGTTGTTGAAATTCTGTTTACAGGAGCTTCTTCCCTTGGCTACAAAGATCATTAACTTCTCTTTGAAAACTGGTTGTGTACCAACATCATACAAAAGCTCAAGTATAAGACCTCTATAAAAAAGGCCAGGTCTGCACCAAATAACTTTAGAGAATATAGACCTATATCAAACTTGCCCTTTATATCAGCATGATCAAAGGTTATTGAGAAGGTGGTCAGCACTTGCATAGAAGAACATTTGACATCAAATAATCCCCACTAAGAACACCGGTCGTTATATAAACAGTTTACTTCTACTGAAACAGCACTGTTGAAAGTAAGTAAGGGTACAAAGATCAGGAATCGATACAATCAAGTACCACACCTGACCAAGGATACCAATGGAAAAGTAACAAACTCACAGTAGACGCCACAAACGAGAGCCAAGAGGTCAGCCCTTTCCCAGCAGGTGACCACAAAGCACATATAAACAGACGCGCACAAAGACATAGCAAACAAAGTTCAGAATGACATTCTCCAATCTCTGGATCATTTTAATGTCACTGTACTAATAATGCTGGATCTCTCGGCAGCATTTGATACTATTGATCATAGGACCCTGTTACATGACCTTCAACATACATATGTCCAGAATAGCAGGAAAACCACTGGTCCAGGAGTGAATGTCTTCATATCTTAGAGGTCGCTCTCAAACTGTCACAATAGATGGAAAATTGCCAGAACCTGTTCTAATGAACTTTAGTAAGGATCTATGCTGGAACCAAAATTCTACACCATATATACAACACCAGGCGGTTCTATATGTAAAATGCATGACATTGTACTTGAGTATCATTTTATGCAGACGATACTTAGTTGTACCTATCTTTCAGTTACACGAGTTGAGGCAATCCTTCGGATTGGAGTATGTCTTATGGACATACTAGCCTAGATGCAAGGCAGCATGTTTAAACAAGCCTGGCGATAAAGAAGTTATCGTGTTTACATCTAAACGTAATACAGATTTGGTTAATGGCATCTCTGTGACTGTTGGTGACTCAAAACGTCATCATGTGTCAGGAACCAGGGTGTATGGGTTGATGATGGGCATGGAGCAACATGTAAACTCGGTCTGTAAATCCTGTTTTGGACAAATACAGCAAATTGGTCATATAACAGAATACCTAACAACGGATAAGCTAAATATTACATCACGATTAGACGATTGTAATGCATTTTTGAATGATGTATCAAAGACAATTCTAAATACATTACTAATTGTTCAAATCACGGCTGCCCCTGTTGTAACCAAGACATCTCGTTACTGTCCCATAACCCCTATACTGAAAGAACTTCATTGACTACCCGTACAATATATGCTTCAGTTCTTATACACACAAAAAGAGTTAAAATTTATAAACGATGCCATTTTGTACAGAGAGATCCAGTGTAATAAAAAGTAATTTTTAATATTCTATCGGTGTTTTCAGTTATATATTAAGTTGGAATCAGGTAACTATATGAATAAACATTGAATATGCTTGTTTTAGTATTTCAATGCACTACCACTTGCTGGGTCCTTTGACAGATTCGAATACTCAAACAAACTACTTTGTTTTAAACAGCTTTTTCAGTACCCCCAAATGTTTAATGCATAAATATGCATGCATGATTCATATAACTTTGCGTAGTCTATGTTATTCCGTGGATAACATCATGGCATAAACAATATATCATCACACATTTACATGTTATAACGCTTTTCAGAGAAAATGTCACGTTAAAGTGTCGTGGGGTATGACGTTACTTGTTTACAAAGTAACGATCAGGAATCGATGCAATCTAATTCCACACCTGACCCAGGACAACATACGGGAAAGTGACAAAAGTCTAAAGCCACTACTTAAAGCTGTTTATGTTAAACAGAAGCTTACACTGGTGTTTTCACTTAGATTAAAGTCTAATTTCATATTAAATAACCATTGGTGTAAGATTTTCTATTTCAATTAAATTTGAGAATATAATTGTATACACGATTCCAAGGTCATGCAAATTCCGCCTTCAGCTGTACTCTAAATATTAGGAGTTTTATGTGGATGCCGAAATTGAATCGTAGAATGTTAATGGCAGATGATTATTCGCTTTTTAACATACACATCAATCTGCTGATAAACTAAATATACATCCATCCATATATGCTGGTAAAGGTGAGGTTTCTTGGTAAGCTACATGCACTTCTTAACCAACTCCTGGATAAATTTGTGCAAAGCCCTTGCTACGAGCATGGCCTAGACCTGCTCCAGATATCAATTCTTGGACAATTTAATCGTCAATGAAATCTCATGGTGAGCTAACGAAAACACGTCATCATATCAGATTTGCTTCCATTGGGTGTATAATTTCATAAAGAATCATTGTATGACACCATTGTGAGAAAACAAGCTGAACTGTATGCGAACAACAATAAAATAGTACAGCCTGCGCACCCGCGCAGTCTCCACAGCGTCTATTGTTATAAAGCATAACATCTCCATCTACTCCCATGGCTGAGCAGTCCTGCTTGAGTGTCACAATCCTCGAAAATGCATGTATGCCTGCATGCCATCTCGCGAAGAGGCACATTTTGTATACAATTGAATTAGATGTAGAGATTGCAATGTCTCAATCAAAGCACACGCCAGTGTCCTGGTTATAAACTACATCGAGATTTATATGATTTTAACGCTGACTCCAAACTAAATAATTTTCTCAGGTTACATTTTACTTGTGTCAGTTGATGTGTATGTATTCAGGGTACAATGTTCAAAATGTAAACTATGTCATTTTAACTTAAGACTGGTTTTATGATAACTTAAAGGCGAACATTGAGATGCGAACATTGAGATGCGGGAGTGTTTTTTTATTATTAATGCTCTGAATTTGCTATTGTGTATAGTCTACTTCGGGCCATTCATGTTACCATAGGATTAGTAAAAGTCAAATGAATTTCAGACTTCAGCTCTTAGGTTGGTGTTTTATTAGATATACTATTGTCATAAAGTTAAGCTTATTCCATTTGATAACACCACTAAGGTTTTAGAAACGGTAAGAACAGAAACTTTTGAGAGATACCAAAAATTTATTGTAGTAGACAACAAAAACAGAATATCAGCGACTTGTAAACGAAAAGCCGTGCAATCTCTGACTTGTTTATAGGGTGCAAACACCTTACAAAAATTACCCATAAATTTTATGGCTTCATGCAGTAGAGTCTAGCAAATTCAAAATGGTTTTGATACGGATGGTTCCCGGTTTTAAACACGTCAGCTGAGCTTGTCCCACACGTGTTCAATAGGAATCAAGTCCGGCAACAAGCTCGGCGGTGGAAGACTAGTGATGTTCTGTTGATTTTTGTATTCCTCGATGATGCGAGTACAGTGAGGTCTAGCAATGTCATCTCAGAGCACTCAATGTCCCAGTAGCCACCTTTAACTGTATCAGGTGGTCGCCAGATATTGCACCACGTACCATAATGCTTCAGTAACAATTCCTTGCACTCAAGAATCAATGTAGACCGTTTCTTACTGCCACTCTCTCTATGTTCTTTCAAAAGTCTGCTTACAACACTCTGAGACACGTTTAACACCCTTGCAATGTCATCTTGTTTCATACCAGCGTTCCTAATGGCAATTTTACTCATTCTGTCCTCTTTCTTCTTTGTAGATTTATCAAACATACACGTTTAAAGGCTATTTCATGACTAAACAGCAAAATAAATTCATTCTTGCATATCAACTTCTGGACAGTACTGTGTCGTAAGCTTCCCATTCATGGACAGTAGTGAATGAAACTAATCGAACTTATTCAAATTTGGTAGCCAAAATACAAGTGTACATGTCGAATAAAACCCAAGACTCAAATTATTTTTCATAACTTCGAAAATCGGGATCGTATTAAAGATATGCTTAACTTTTTGGCAATAGTATATTTACTTTTCAAAGCAAGCCTTTAATGATTCTTTAGATATTTTTGAACCGTTCATAGCCTCATGAATGACATACATTTGATTGACAGCTGCCAAGCTCACTTGCCCGTGCAATACGCTTCGAACATCGAATTCATTCGTCAGAAGTGACACTGGTGTTGAGATTGACAGTGAGCCACACCTGAGACGCTGGTGCAAAACAAGCCTCTTGTTTGCTCCATTGCCATTGGCTGTCCGTGTACACACTGGCTGTTCCGCTTTTCCGTTTTACACTCCAACAAAATAGTCACATATTAAATACAAAACTTTTTTTCCATAAACTATAAATAATTTCTATATTTTAGATAATAAGCAATAAATTCAATATTTGGAATATTCATTGAATCATGAATACTTCAGGTCTCTTGCAAGTTAACGTGAAGCTCTTTTAAGTGAAGATTTTGCTAGAGACCCGAAGTATTCATGATTCCATGAACATTCCAAAAATTGAATTCATTTCTTAAATAAATCAATCAGAAGATACTTGTAAAAAGCATTTTAGGGCAAAGTAGCACGGTGATGCATGTAGAACTTTGAGTTTGAAAACAAAAAATGAACCGTTGACTGCAAAGACACAATACGTAAAACACCGTTAACGGAGGCTGATTTGATATGTTGCGCCTAACTTGTCGAAGATGAAAAATATAGTTGAATTGATATTAGGAGGTTTCCAGAGTTTCCGAGCACATCTTAGAGGATTTTCATAAATAATAAATCACCATCATTAGTCGAACAGCTTGTTGCAATAGGAAATCTATGAAATTAACAAAAATCTTGTAACAAAAGTTCAATAAGCAAGCAAATGAGACACCACTTGGTTTTGATCGCATTGTTGAGCACCGAATGTTCAGGCGAGTCTGCGAAAATGTACAGACTCGTCAGAGCCTTCATCGCTCGCATACACACGGTATGGGTGTAGATGAAGAGATGAAGACTAAGACCTTAAGATTTGTTAGCATCGGCGTCTAATGAAGTTTTGGCAAGTATGCGATCAGTACCAGGCCCCAAGTTATAAAACGTTTTTCATACCTAGCTCAACTGAGCATGGAATTTCATTTGCTCATAAACACTCAAATTCTGATGGAAAGCGGACTTTTCTCGCTTTCAAGCTCTCATATGCTGTATTTATCATTCCTATGCATGTTTAAGGGCCAACAATTGTTGGCATTAAAACATTTATGAGCATGTTATTAGAGTTATTAGACTGACTTCTAACGCAACAGCATTAGAGACTCAGTAAATTCCCTCGGAGGGTCTGACAAAACTCTTTGCCTTTCATGCATTTTAAAAATGTAAGTGAGGATGCTCAGTAGATATCACACACACTGCAGGCCAACTCCATGAAGAAAAGCCTCAGAACACTAACAGTCTCACACCAGGAGGACAAATATACGTAGTAGTAAAGCAACCAGCTCGCGCGTTCTCGTCAAGGTGATTATGAACTATGAAGGATACTCATTCCTGCATAACAAAACAAGAACCAGATACAGAGCCGTCACAAACAATGGGAGCAACAATAAACAATAAATCAACTGACGGTAATGTGCATGACCAGTGGTGAACACAGACAAATCAGTATCCGGTTCAAGACGTAATTTTTGGAAAGCAAATGGGCCATTTCCTGCAGAATGGTGCATAATTGGATCAAATATACCATGTATTCAAGACACAAAAGCTAAAAACAATAAAAGAAAGTGAACCTTTTTAAAACGATATCTCCTTCTGAACATCTGGTCTAAATTTAAAACCAATTCCACTAAATTACACTAAAAATGCACAAATAGTCCTGCTCCGCTTAGCAAAATGGCCAGCAACCAGAGCTAAAACAAAATAACCACAAATCATAAATGTACTCATAATGTCCTAACAAAAATGAAAAAAAGGATCGCTACAACAATGTACGATGAACAAAATAACCGCCATGGGCTTAGATTGGAAAACCAAAACACGGAAACTCCCCATAATACCCTCTTAATAGTTCTGTTCTAGGAGTGATATTACGACACGCAACAAAATCGATATACCACCAGTGGTTAACAGATTTCGTAACGTTGCGTCCAGTAAAACGTTGCATGAAAGATGACAAAACCATGACGTTTTCATGTAAAAACTCCGATTTTCAATGAATTTAAATGTCATGCGATGAATAGAATCTAATATTCGTGCTCCTGTATTATCGAATTAATTAAATACATTGCGAAAAAGAGATACAATGTTCGGCAGGCCTCGCATTTTATCTCTTTTCCGCAACTCCTTTAATAAATTCAGTAAAACATAAACAACCATGTAAGATCCTCTTTATAAACTTTAATCGGTATCTCCTCCTGAACTATGGCCAAAATTAGCAAGAAATATCTTTAAAAAGATATTCAGCGGCTCTCAAATACTGACGATAAACGCAACCAAATTCGCTGGTTTAGACGAAATTCCCATCTACCCCTTTGCATGCTGGAATCTAAAACCAGCGAAGTTGTAGTGCCTGTTTCTGCCTCTCTTTCGCTTGGTTTTGTGCACATCTAACTCTTTTCGCTGAGCGATATGCAGCCGAATCTTTTTTTTTAAAATTTAGGCATTCACCAGCAAGGGTTTGGGAACAATGTTTTAAGTCCTTGGTTTTTAAGAAAATGGGGGGGGGGGTTGACAATAAATTAATGTAAAATTAAACGTTCATTGAAACAAACCGAACACCAGAAAAGAACATAGCCAGGATCGAGGAATAAATACATGTAGAATTCAAAACTGATCGACACCCAGTAAGCACGTACAATCGGGCCATTATCGGCCCGCCACTGAAACGCCATCCAAATGACATTTTGCTAGCAGTCCGATAGTGGCCCGAGTTTGGATGCTGACTGACCCATGTGCGGATCCAGAGGAATTTTTGCCAGGGTGGCCCAGGCCCGACTGCCAGAAAACAGCTCTGACAACGTTTTTTGTCTTTTTTGTCCTCAACTTTTACAGTTTTACAGTGGCTTATCAATGGTTTATTTCAAAGAAAACTATAATTTTACAAGGTTTCGGGGGGGGGGGGTCCAACCTATTCCAGGGGGGGGGGGGGGGGCGGGGGCTGGGTGTCCAAATGTTAATTCTAGAAACCCATAGAACTTTTGATTTTCCAGGAGGGGGTCCGGACCCTCTATCCCCCCTCTGGATCCGCACATGTGACCATTTAACTACTCGTATTTGATAGAAGAGACTTTACCTATAGTTACACTGCTCTTGTAAGAAAATGCATATGCCGGCTAGGGCAAGCTCAATCGCCTGAACCCAAAGTTTACGTGCAAATTTGCGATTAATTTGACGCCATTGTAATGGAACAAATTAAATTCACTTGTTAAGTTTTTTTTTAGAAATCAATGGTTAATATTCACCATTTGGGACAATGACACATACCCCTGGAATGGGAATTATAGCTCGAAAACGCCTACAATTGAGAATTTTTAGTGTTGTTAGCTATATTGTCTAATCATAAAACACATCATATTTAATCTGAATTTAGCTGTACTGTTAACTTGCATGATGTATTATATGAAACTGTGCAATGTTGAATATTACCAGGGCTACCACTCATATTTTGAGGGTACATAGAGCAAAATGAAGAGGGCACAATTTTTGGAAGGTACATGAGGTCATGGGCCCACGAAAATTCCGACAGCTAAGCATTTTGAAAGCGCAGAGTAGGCTTAGATTTCCTATTAAATGCTTAAAGTGATTCTTCAAACCCACCCTAAACAAATTTGAGCGGGGCTCCCCTTTATATCATTTGCATGAACATGACTAAGTCAACACACTGAAAAAACATATGGCAGGGGTTCCCGAATACATTACGACTTTCCGTTCACCTCAGCCCTTTCCCCAGCCAACATAAAATGCGAATTAATGAGAAAAACTGAAGAAGTTGGATGGGGCACTTGGTACTACAGAAGCTTACACCAAAGTACCAGCTCCTTCAGGTGTGATAGACAAGAGACAGTTAAGATAGTCAAAATAACATCTAGCTTTTATCATTTCCATCTCCATTCTTACACACAGATGTACGAAATTAAGCTACCTAATTGTATCAGCTAGTTGGTATTTATCTTTTTATGCATCCGGAGAACAAGTTTTAATTGATTGTTTTACTTACAGGGGAAATTACCTGTTGAAGCAAAGAAGTAAACCACGGCTGATATGCCAATCGTTAGAGGGCGCAACACTCTTGGGCCCTTATAATGCAACGAGAGGATTTACATCGTAGTAGCACGACTGATTTGCCGATAGTCGGTCGGTTGAAAATGTCCGAACTGGAACCCAAATAAACAAACAATTTTAAACACAATTTACTCGACATAACGATGATTTTTTCTTTGATATTTTCCGACTTGAAATGGGGATTTTTTCATCCGAACATAGGAGAAAAGAAACGTTTTGGCATTGGGAATATAACCGTATAACGGCCAAAAAAGACTATTGTCGAAATATATGAAACAGACTAATATTATGTCCAGTTATGGGAATTGGAAAAGTTACAAATATTTTATTTAAATAACGTGATATTACTGTAAAGTCCTTTCGGATTTAGTGGGTTATTTTATAATGCACTTCTTTACTGTGTGCAAGGTATGTAAACAATGATAGTGACAGCAATTTGCAAATACTGTACATCGGGGATTGACCTATATTCGAGATGAGGTCGTTAATACATTTGCATTTTTAGACCCAGTGCACAGACTGGTTCTCTGCCGTTTTCAAGTCTAGTTTCATGTTTAATAAGATTGTATGGACATTCTGAGTATCAACCAATGAGAGCATCTTTTTTCAGTTGGTGTGATGAATATTACAATTTAAAAATGCTTCTGATTGGTGAATAATTTAGATCTAAAATGATATGAGAACGGCGGCTAAAGCCGCCGTAAAAACGATTATACAGAGAAAAAGTTTTCCTTTTGTGCTCTTTTTCAAATTGCACAGAGCTCCGCCCAGATGCCCGAAATTAACACATTTTCCGCATATGTCTTTAGAATGGCGACAGCTTGTAAGGTCACTACGTCATTGCCGTGTACTACGTTTTGGCGAGCAAAACTTACCATGATAACAACAGAAAACCACGACGCTTTCGGAGAGCAAGGTACTGTACTGCCAGCCAAGAGTGACAGTGACGTCATGTTTTGTTTACAGAGTTATCACGGACTTAAAATCGATAGATCACTTGTGTATTAATCCTATCCTGCGGATAGGATTAATACACCAGTGTTCATTCGATTCGCATTAGCTCAAATGGAGTGTACAAGTGAATGTTTTACTTAACAATTTTAAACAAAACACGACGTCACTGTCATTCTTGGCTGGCAGGACAGTACATGTGAATATGGTGGAGGTGGATGATAAAAGCCTTTCAAAGCTGAGTGTAGAGTTGATCTTTAATATAGTAAGGTTGATCATGTATTGATTGCATTTGACACACGTATTTCATAACCATACAAGTGTGCCTCTAAAGAGTGGCCACTGTCAAAATGGATTTCAGAGAGAATAAGAATCAATGTCATGGCAAAACTGCATTTTTCATTCATAAAGATACTGGTTATAATATGCGCGATGCAACGTATGATTTTTTTTGCAGTCAACTGTTTTTCCGAAATTTGAATACAAAATGAATTTTAATGGGTGGTGTCATATCTGATGTTATGCAAAACGTGTTTACTGGATTTCATTTTTGAAAAAAGCAGCGTCTAAAACGCTCGTTGTAAACACTTGCAAAATACATTAATCGGGTCTGGGAAAAATACCTAAGTTAAAACTGCAAAAAACGTGTTGAAATATTTATTCATCATTCTGAAAAAAAAACATATGCAGTATCCATACCTTGATAAAATACGTTTTTAAATGTTTCAAAAGGATTGTGTAAAAGCTGTCACATAATTTGCACTTTCCTACATCATTCAGACAATAACAGGAGAAGAACTATATTAGCTGTATGTTTTCGTCCTAATCCTCACCTTATTTGTTCATATTGTATATGTATGTACAAAGTTGAATAAATATGTTTAAACCAACAGGGTTACCCTGAGAAAGCCGGAATGCCAGAATAGTACACTAAAAGTGGAACAGAATGCTTTGATCTACTGTCAATTCAAATATTTTCGCCAGAATTAGCGTTAAAAGACATATTTGCGAAGTATGTATCAATAAATGACGGCGTGATTTCACCGTTTCGTGAGTGTGTTTATTTATTTATTTATTTTTTAGGGGGGAGGGGGGACTTGTTTGGCGAAAATAAAACACTCGCGAAAATGCCTGAATTTACAGTAACTTTAGACAAAAACTATGGATGCTAGATTTGAGAGAATGGTAACACAAAAAGTATGTGTGTCTACATATACATTACCTCATAATCTTTTCAAAGAAAGACTAACTGAGTTAATTGAACACACTTTTAACAGAGAGGGCTCACTTTAGTTGATAGAAATTTTTGTCATGTCAGAAAGTGTGAGACACTCTCGATTTTCTTTATACAACATATTTATAAGATTTGGCTCAAAATATAAAGACAAATTGTAGGTATTCCTATGGGTACTACTTGTGCTCCTGTTGTTGCAGATTTGTTCTTATTTTGACATGAGAGAGATTTCGTGTTGTCTCTTTCTGACAACAATCAAGCAGATGTTGTTTGAGCATTTAACTCTACCTCAAGACATCTAGATGACTTGCTTAATATTGACAATCCTTATTTTGCACAAATGGTAAGTCAGATATATTTCACTGTCCATTCTAGTTTTGCAATCATCTTGAAGAGGAAGAGAAAGCTGGTTGCTTTGATGCATTGTCTTACAGATGTATTGTTACTATAAATGTTCTGTGACTCTTCCTCGCGATGCCATGGGTTGGTCTGCAGTATGTGATTGTGGTATTTCCTGATCACATTCACTTACTTTTTGATGCTAGATTTGAGAGAAATGGTAACTCAAAGTATTGATGCTAGATTTGAGAGAAATGGTAACACAAAGTATTGATGCTAGATTTGAGAGAAATGGTAACACAAAAAAGTATTGATGCTAGATTTGAGAGAAATGGTACATGTAACATAAAAAGTATTGATGCTAGATTTGAGAGAAATGGTAACACAAAAAGCATTGATGCTAGATTTGAGAGAAATGATAACACAAAAAGATAGACAAAAGCAACAGATTATATACGATAAAAATTGACAAGTTGCTATTGCAAAGGGGTGCGTGCATTAAGGGGCTATTGTTGCCCCCTCTAGAGCAAACTACTGAAAATTGCTTTTCAACAATTTCTTTTGATTGGCATATTAGATAAATAACTGAAGTGTAAAATTTCAGCATATTTAAATGTTACCGTTGCTATGGTAACAAAAATGGCCGACAAAATAGGCTTAAAACAGAGATATTGCCATTTTGGACCAAAGTTAAGGCTTTTGGAGACCGATTTTTTTGTAAATTAGATATCAGCACAGCTAAATACCAAAAATCATTTTATTATGTTGTGTGCCGTGGTAATTCTCATCTACTTTTAAAATATGTTTTTGGTATTTGCTTGTGTTCTATGTTAATTTCTCTGTCAAACCTCACAAATTTGCTCCAAAATGGGCAATTTCCTATTTTCAGCCTACTTTGGCGGCCATTTTTGTTACCATAGCAACGGTAAAAGCCAAAGTTATTTCAAACTTTCACACTTTGGTTAATGTTCTAACAAACTAATAAGAACAAATTGGTGACAAACAATTATTTTTATATTTTAGCCTTATAGGGGGCAAAAAACGTAGCTCTTTGCTTAAATCGGAAAAGAAAACCGCAAAAACAAAACAAAACACTTTCTGCTGACAGAACAAGTTTCAACAGCAGTATTGAATACTTTCACATGCAGGGGTCGTTTTTCTGTATGCATGAACCGTTCTTGGTGTTTTCGTTCTTCTTTATCAAGACGACAGATGGAGGGAGAAAATTCTCCGATAACATATCCGTAATATGTCACGTCTAGCATGAAAGGCATCATATAAAGTGTTGACATAGCAGCTAGGAAATGAGATACAATGTCCTCCTAGAACAGACAAACAACAGTCCGGGTAGTTCTTCAAAGAAGAGCGGAGTCTGTTCGGTACTCAGTACTATAAGCAAACCATTTGAGTGCAGTCTTCAAATTGCAAACAAACTATTTGCAAACATATCACTTTCACCCCTTACTTGCAATAAGTTTGGTCGTACCTGATAGTTCAAATCCTGATGCCAAGGTCGAACTGTTAAAAAACGTCTCATGTATGGACCTCCATAGGGTGAAATCGATAGGTATGAAGTGTACAACTCAAAAGGAAAAAAAATCTATTTATAATAAAGGTGTACCAAAAGGTTGCCCTTAACACATAGAAGGTGTGGTTAAAGGTAACAATAGTTTGCATCCCAAAGTATAGAGCAACTGTGCCAACGAAAATATGGTGGGTTACGTATATTAACCAAATTGTACGTTCCATGATGAAAGGGCCATTTCATTTTATAGCTTATGGATTTTTTTCTTCTTCGTAGATATTGGTAATAGTTCTTGTTTTTGAAGACAACGTGCAATGCTTTGCAGTACGCATCAACATGACCAACACCGGAAAGGCGGCAATAGAAAACGTTAATACGATCGACGAACGAAGATCAAAATAGTTGGAATCAGAGTTTAAGATGGTCATTTGTCGCCCAACCGGCGACAAATGGCAATCGAAAACACTGTTTCTAGCGACTTTTGATCCTCGTTCGTTGATTGTTTAGAGCGTTTTGTTTTGTTTTGATCGCAGCTGTTTTCTTTCTTTTCGTAAGAGCCTAGTATTTCGGTGAGCCACTTTCGGACCACTATTGACTCACTAGCGTAAAGCCATTCACACGGCATTGTAGGCCGATGGTGGGCCGCTTTATCGTATATGCTTACTGGGACACCTATATAGTTCATTTTTATTGGGGTACAATCAACATGTATTATTATTGGAAAGCTATGACAAGACGTGAAATGGCTTTCCCATCGATGAGAAAGTAGTTCAAAAGGTGTACTAATATGAACTGCAATATCTGCACCATGGTGATAGTAAACACACTCGAAATCTTTCTAAGAAGTAATCTTTCTTTAACCAATTGAAAACGTTGGAGTTAATCTTTAACGCAAACACTTATGTTGAGTTAACACAAAGTCGATCAAAACTACGACATGCATAATTTTAAAGCTGCATACTCTGTAACCATGAACATTTTTCGAAAAAATATATTTTCTTTTTAAATCATTTGTAAAAGTAGAATAAAGTTATGTTTTCACAATAAATCTAATTTCTACAGCTGAAAACTGCATGGAAAAGTGAATTATCTTGTAAAAACAGGTGTTTTTTCTCTTATTTGTAATTATTTGCGTCCCTCCAATAATTCTAGACAGTTAATTTTTAACATAAGTGCTGTTGTTTTGGCACTAATAATTTGTTAATTATTACGAAAAAGGTAACATGTATACCCGAATTTTAGTATTTTACTGTGTTCTTGAAAAATAGAAAAATTATTTCTAAAATAAAAAGATCAAAAGTTACAGACTATGCAGCTTTAAGTTACTTTACGAGATTCTGATATTTATCGCTTTGCGATAAGTTATTCTTCATATGCATGCTTAATATTATATCACATTTGGACTAGACTGGAGGCCAAACTTTTGGCCTGAGTCATCATCTTTATATACATGTCTGTGAGCAGTGTAGGCTCTGGCGATACTGCGCATTTGCAAAGTCTCGTATGAGTTTAGCTGCTTGTATATGTGATAAGAACCAAGTTAAATTACGAACTTATAATCTATACATCACCATAACATATAGGTTCTGATACACATTAATGCCTTGTTTGCAGAAGAGTTTTTAAACCAGTGCTGTAATTAATTAACTCTGAGTGTCTGTGGTAGAATTTAGAAAATGATTTCAAATTTTATATATTTAAAACTTAGTTGTCAAAAATAAGTTTCTGTTGTTGAAGTCATTAACATTAGAGCACACTCTCGCTAAACGAATAAGCTGAGAAATATATACACCATAGGAAAGTCTGTTGCAATACAGTAATGTTATAGCCAATCTTTTTATAATGGGAAATAATTTTAATGAACTGCGCTGAAAAAGTTATAGAGCCAACAATATTCTTTAATTTATACACAAAGTCGCCATAGAATTCAGGTTCCGAAAGTCCTTGGCACAATAGAGATTTAAGTCCAATTTGGAATTTAGATATCAAATTATAGCCCTACTTCATACGTCAGAGAGTGTGGGCGTTGGACATAGGATAAATACTAAAATATCATGCTCTGGTCCATATATTTCCCTTATCTCTTTCATGCTGTTTGACACTCTATGAGTTTTCACTAGGTATTGTTAATCTGATTGGCAAACACTTGTGATTTGATTTAGTTCCTATCGACACCAGCTTAATATAATAGTAGCTGTATTTCATCACAATTTGTGTCCACTCAGAGACTAGAGTTCGCAAGAGGAGAATTTGTTTTTCGCTGCACGCTTTGTAACTTGAATGACATGGCCTTAAGAAATGAAATGAAAACAAATAGTTAGCAGGTTATTTAGCTGAAGTCATTTCACTTTTTTAATCTTTAGATTGAAACGTCACATGTCTTTACAAAATTATTGAACCCTTGTGACTTCTTTTCAAAAGGACAATTTAACAATTTATTTTCTCCTTGTCAAATCTAGTTCACTGTGTACTTTCTACTTTACTCATGAATACATTCGCATTCTGTTTTCACCTTTCCTGATGTTTATCTCTAAAAATAAGCAAAATTATCGACTTAAAAAACAACAGAATCTGCAAAGATGTCTGCATAGCTTAATCGATTAAAACAAATATTTTTAAGTAATCATGTAATTGTACTGCCTTGCTTGTCTCAACAACTTATATTTAGGTTTGTTATATGGCTTAAGAGAATCCTGTTTCCTGATTGGCCAAATTTGTCTTCATAAATCTCTATGTCTACATCAAATTGGTCTCCAGAAGTTAATATTGTTGACACTTTTCTAATATCACCCTTTTGAGAGCTAAGCTAACATGATGAGTATGAAACTAGCATGGGCGGCATGACATTGACATGATTGGCTGTTTCACCTTCCAACAGATAAATTATAGATTCTAATAAATTTAAACGACTTCATTTTTCTTTGTTTGAATAAAGAAATTGTAAATAAGCGTTTTATGATTAAATTCAGAGGATTTATATACATTTCAAAATACATTCTATTGTCGGTTCAAAGATAGATGAAAATCATTGTAAACAACCACCGACGAGTTTACCTTGTTTTAGGCGTTCATATAGTTTCAATTTACAGTTAAATTAATAAACCTACCACAGATTACTGCATATGCGCATTGTATTAAATACGTCAGCTTTACCTGTACGGGGATTCAATAAGAGATATAGAATCGCCTCATTACTATGTATCTGTGAAACGACAGTGCTACATTGAATTGTTTATTACCATATTAACTGCATTGTCGCACGTTGCCTGATAAACGTTGTCTATCTCACGGGATGTGCCTTTATCAGGTCATGATGACGTTGCACTTTTTGAATGACGTCGCCAATGACGCTGAATCGACACAAAAATCGAAAATTACTTCATAATCGCTAGTTTGAAGAGAGAAACAATAGGTGAACTGATAAATAGAATACCAGGTTCACGTCTTTTGATAACAAGTTTACTAGGCTAGGCTTTGAGAATGCATGTTGAATCGCTCAGCAAGCCTCACGATGTCAACAAGGGTTCTCGAAGACTTGCCTGGTAAACTTGATATCAAAACTAACTCACCTAGTATTCTCTAGATCTCAGGAAGCCTCGTGATGTCAACAAGCGTGCTCGAAGACTTGCCTGGTAAACTTGATATCAAAACATACTCACCTAGTATTCTCTATATCTCAGCAAGCCACGTGATGTCAACAAGCGTGCTCGAAGACTTGCCTGGTAAACTTGACATCAAAATACACTCACCTAGTATTCTCTATATCTCTGCAAGCTTCGCGATGTCAACAAGCTTATCAAAGCCTTGCATGGTAAACTAGATATCAAAAGACTCTCACCTAGTATTCTCTATATCTCGACAAGCCTCGCTATGCCAACAAGCGTTCTAAAAGCCATGCCTGGTAAACTTGATATCAAAAGACACTCACCTAGTATTCTCTATCTTGGCAAGCCTCGAGATGTCAACAAGCGGTCTCAAAGCCTTGCCTGGTATACTTGATATCAAAAGACACTCACCTAGTATTCTCCATATAGCAGTTGGTAAAACTTGTTAGACAGTCTTCAGGTTGAACTTCACTTCAACAACAAATTTAAAGTGAAAGTAGAAAACGTTCATTTATTGTGGAAAAGTCGTATAACAAACAGATATTGACTTCGATTTCGGTAGACGCAAGGTTATATCTACCATTAAAAGTGTTATTCACCTCGACCTTGTGGCCTCGGTGAATATCAAGTTTTACGGTACACGAATCCTCATGTCTACCTTATTGAAGCCAAAAGGTAAAAATAACAATTGCTGAATTATGTTTATTCTTATGCCATACCGCTGGACCATCGAAAAAGAGAGCCAACATGGCCCTTAATCACTCAACCTAGCTTCAGGGTGACATTGTTGATATTGTATATGTTGAAGGCAGCCATTGACAATGGCCTTGATAGAGAAATGTTTCCAAGATATTAAACCACTTATGAGGGCAAGGAGGCCTTCGCTACCCACATGGCACCTCCTGTTCATGTCAATGCATACACATTATTATAAGGAGCAATAATATTTAAGGCGGAGACTCGAAAATGCAGTTTACAGGATTCTAAGCAGCTCAGGTCTCGTCAGTTTCTTACATTAAATTCGCACCTCTTCACACCTGTCACATCAATAATGAACTAGGTTGACATTTATATTTCTGAGACATTCTGATTACTATCCATTGATATCGTCATTTACCCTATTGATCAAGTGATCGATAAGAGACCATATGGTACAGGTTTTCTTTTTTGCGAAAAAGCATGGTCATGGACTGAGCAAACGCACATGTATACAGACTTAAAATGAGATGATGACGATTTATTTCTTTCTAGTTTGGTCTGTTAGAAATCAGTGTAAGAATCAGATATACTTAAAGCTATGGGTTTCACTTCGACCAATTTGTCTTCACATACTATTTCTACTCTTTACACTACTTTTCCTCATACTTTACTTAAAGATAAACTTATTGACTTTGGGTTTAACTGCTGTAGGATATCTTTTACTCCGGTATTTGGTTGTATATATTGTTGAGTCCTTATTTATTTTCTATCTACTTTTTGTATCTCGATTTGTATGGCTTTTTAAACTATGCATTGACAAAACTTGATAACGCAACGTCAGAAACGTCATGGCGTTATTAATGACGTCAAAGTTCACTTCCTGATTTGCGGGTTTGCCGGGTGCATGAAAAACATACTATTACTAGCTAACATACCTTTTTATCCTCTTGATTTGTGCTATGGAATTCGCAAAAAATTGGTACTGATTCATTTTTGCCTAAAGTTTGCATTATTTGAAAACGATTGACCATACTTTAAAAATTCTGACAGTTGCTAAGGTAACGTTGTTGCCATGGCATGATAACGAAAAAGTTTAATCAGAAATAATTGCCAGTTTTATTCTACTATCCACCTGAATAGGGTTTAAGGCAAAATATCAACATGCCAAATTTCTTAATTTTTGGTGTTTTTCAAATGATTGTACATAAAAAGTCCATAATGTCATTAAGGTGGACTGTCACAGATCACGGCTCAATATATATTTATAAAGTATTATGTGAAAGGGGCATTTCGATTCTTAATCACTAAATAATCAACTGAAAAAACCCCGAATCCTTCAGAAATTGAGAACCTATACAATTTGATAGCAGTGTTTCTTCGCATACTCAATAGAGAAGAGAGATAGGCATAACTGTGAATTTAGAAAACATAATGCAGTGCTGTACTTAATCATTTAAAATGACTAGCAAGAAGTTTGATACGTACCATGGCGTACACCAAATCCAGTCTTTAAACCAGAGTTCTGATTTCCTCTTTTGTCTGGGCTGCAACTACTGTTCTTTCGAGGTACACATGTAGTTCTAGGATAAAATGAATAATTTATGGCACCACTGTTTTTCTAGTACCTATAATATCATTAGAAAAGTGATGATCTGCTAATGTTCGACTTATGCATGTTTGCTAGGTACTTATCTTTATCTATAGGCATAGTCCGACAAAGGGACATTATGGAAGAGAAGTAGAGAGTACGGATCCCTCTGGGCCTCTAGAGTATGCTACTGCAATTCATCAAGCATGTTGCCAGCACTGTTTGTCTTTCTGTCGTCCTCTGTGCTTTTTCAACTATAATGTTTTTGCTTTCTTGTATGTGATGTTTTCTTGCATTTTAGTCACTTTCCCTTACGGTTTCGTGGATCAGGTGTAATACTTGATTGTATCGATTCCTGATCTTTGCCTTCTTCCTTTCTTTAATTAATTACTGATATGTCTGAAATTTACGACACTACATACTGGTCATGCCATGAGCTTACACCAGTTTTCTTTTAAAAATATATTTTTCTTTAGTTTTATGTACTTTTATAATTTCAAAACTTATAAAGACATGATTATCTCCATTTCATTATATATGAGCCACGACATGATATTTCCAACAATGTGTGACCAGCAAAGCCTCAGATCAGCCTGCGCATACGCGCAGTCTGATCTGAGGCTTTGATAGTCGCTTGAATATTATCTAATTGTTAAGCTACTGACGGAACACTATTTAGAGTTTCTAAGCTTAAAAAAGAGGCTGCACAGTATTGTCTGAGTCTACACTTGTCAAAATGCCACATTCTTGGAAATCACATGTCACGGCTCATATCTATTGGCATTTACGTAACTACACACACGTATGGGCGTGCTTACTTACACCGTTTTTGTTTATATTTTCAGAAATGATAAAGACATATATTACTTCAGTTTTATTATTAATATCTCTGATATTTGCGGCAGTAACATCCGCCAGATTTATTCAAGACACAGATGAACGGTATGTATATTTTTCTCTTGTGTTTAAAGTAGCTTGCGTTATAAAACATCTCACATACATATTCCTAAGATTAGCGACGAAGCATAGTAGCTCAGTTGGAAGAGTGTTGGACTCTCGACTAAGATGTTATAAGTTCGAATTTCACCCACAGCGCAATTTTGTGTCTTTAAGCAAACTACGTCATGATCTTCATGACTTAATATTCGCTCAACCCAAGGAAAACGTCCAACATAAATGGTATAAGTAAAAAGTATACTGGGACGTAAGCCAAAAACTTTAAACGAATGAAAAACATCTGAACCGTGTATTACAATGAGTGATTTTCTTAAGACATGTTCCAGCATAATCACAAAGCCTTATATGCGAAAGGCACCTTATCTCATCTTCTGGACCAAATATGTGTTACTGCTTTTGGACAGTTAAGCTGTGTGGCATTCAACTTTCATGTACATATTGATTAGAAATTGATGGATGCTGATTCAAATTCTGCTTGCTCGCAGACTTTTAAAGCCCAGAGGAGCTTTTATTTAAATGAAGAGTATTACTTAACCAAACATATGTGTTGCAGACATTTGCACGCTTGACAACTAAACGCCAATGTGTTTTATAGGCATCGTAAACTTCGATATAGTACAGTTTAATCCCAAGCTATAAGTAAGGCGAGCAAAATGTTTCAGAAGAATCCTGTCAAATCCATTTAATTTTTAAAATTAGGTGTCCATAACTCTTATTATTTTATTTAATATAGGCCAGTAATTCACCAGCTTTAATGATTATGATTCTGATGCCATGTAATGTATGAATTGTCTGCTCATCACTCATGTCTTCTACGTATTGAAAATTGTGCTTATAATATCCTGTCCTTTATGACAAAAAAGTCCGTTCAAATAAACTAAAGCATTTAAAGAATATAATGCATGTACCTGTATATTTAAATGCGTTAATCTGTTAATTGCGTTCTACACGACATTAAGTTAATTAGTTAGTATATTGATGGTTTACAATGATTCCAGTATCACATAAGCTCCATAGAAACGTATACTCTATATGAACATGGAAAATTGCATGTATAATACGAATAGAATAATGTATAATAGAATAATGCAAGTTCAGCTTTATCTCGCGCCAAGCCTGCAACCCGTGACAAAAATCACCACGTGTCGATAGAATGACTTATGCGTAACATAGCAAAATATCTCTCTAATAATTTCATTGACCTCGACACAATACATGTTATTCGAAACCCTACTCGTTAGACTGTATAAAAATATCTGGGGAAAAAGTTGAAAAAAGGGCCTATATATAGGTCGCATCTTCGTTTGAACGCTACAGATATTGTGATATTTAGGGAGAAACAAATGTCTTTAAGCACCGTTTACATGTGTGTGGCTAAATTTGAGATGCTGCTCGGCCTGGTCGTCCTGCAACAACAACTATCAAACGTAACATCCAAAACAATCGCGATTTGCTTAAAGAAGACGTCATATTTACCGTGAGGCAGTTAACCCTGTCTCACGGTAAATATATGATAACAAACATGTCATTATCACAAGTTCATGACATTTTGAAGAAACATCCGAAACTTAAGAAATTAAAACATCACTAGCTGATAAACTAGCATTAGAAGACCCTGGACAAGAGCTCAAAATGTACCCAGGATATAGCAAAAGGGCATTTGATGGCCAAGTTACTTGTTATAAGACCTGTGTTTACTTTTAAGACTCTAAGCGGAAGTTTTTAAACATTGTTTTAGGCAACAAGAAATACGAAACGTCCGAACACAAACGTTTAAGAAGAAAATGTATGTGTGATTTTCGTCGATAATAAGGGCCCAGTGCTGCACATTCCCAGACTCCTGCATGATAACGCACCAGCGCAAAAGGTACGACTGAGTTTTTGGAATTGGAGAAGGTTAAAGTCCACCCTTAACCCCACCCATTTCCAGACCTTGCCCCTTGCGATTATATCCTGCTTCCAAAACTAAATATCATCTATCTGTAAGGAGATATTCTAGAAACTCCCTTGGATCTGCTGTTTACCAGTATCAAATAGGTCTACCTGTTGAGGAGTACGAGAAATGCTTCAAAAAGTAAATTGACCATCCGAAGTATTGAAGTAGGTAGGAAATATTTCGAAGGGCAGACCAAGAAAAAAATAGTAAATACACCAACAGTTACTGAGATACAATGTAATTTGCATTAGTTTGCGAATGCCCTCGTACAGCGTAATGTATATTCTATTATTTGATGACATAAAAGACGCACTGATAGTATTACACCTGAATAATGTATCACCCTTCCCAAAGCCTTGTCCTCAATGGACATGGTACAATATAGTTGACTAGATCATGCTTTTGTCGTCTGTGACCATTGGCTGACTAGATTCCTTATAATATTGACGTTAAAGGACATGGAAGTGGACATTACTACTCCAATGCCACCATGCTAACCAATCTCCTTTTCAAAATTCCCTGACTTTTTACTGACTTTTCTCTGACTTTTGACCGCTGTCTGAATAAGTTTACCAGACCCTTTTATAGGCTAATTTTAGCCATGTTTCATCCATCGACCATTTGAAAATTTTGTACAAATATTTATGCTTGCTGATTCAATATTTAAAGAAAAATCTCAAGCTATAAATATAAGAAAATGAATCTTTCTGAACATACATTGTGTTCAGAAATATTCCTTTAAGAATTTAAGAAAAAAATTTCCAGAAGCATGTCAGCTAGCACTTTTTTTCAGAGAATTTGAAATTCCAAGACTTTTTTTCTTTTTTTTTCGAAATTGCCCTGACTGAAAAATGAAATTCCCTGACTTTTACCTGGCCTGATTGTTTTCTCATTTTCCAGAATTTCTTCCCTAACTATGTCAACCCTTATTGAGGGTACTCAAAAGTTTTTAACTTAGCTGAATGCGTTGTATCGTTTTAATACAGGCACTGTTCCAGTTTGATAACTTAACCTGCGGATATTTCTGTCAAAGCAAAATTGTTTCAGTAAAATAAGTTATGTCTTTGAACGGACTTTCTTAATATGTATAGCGGACTTTTCTTAATTTGCAGCGTTTATGAGGAGTCAATAGTAATGCATTCACCATTCCATACCATATAACATGTATAATATAGATGTCTTACAGGTATGCTCATTTCATATCCAGTAAATAATTGAGCTTTGGTGAGTTTAATGCATTTAATATGAAATGATCACAATGAAAATTTGCATTTTTATCACGGAAGTCATCATAAGGCGAACCTTTTATGTTCGCCTTATAATGACTTCCGTGACAAAAATGCAAATTTTCGTTGTGATCATTTCATATTAAATTCATTACATTTAAATTGTTACGTGTGATACTTACATTATTTATGACATGGCGTTATTCAATGAATAAAAAAACAGTAACGTCATATATAATATCCAATTACTGACTTATATGTACACTCTAGTTTCAGTTCTTTGGTGCAGTCTTTGCTTCCAAAGGATACCCTTTTAAGAACATATTTGTTGAGGTGGATATGGGGTGTTATAGAATAGTAAACTTCATATTGATCGACGCGAAGCGGGGGTCAATATGATTAAGTTTACTGTTCAACAACACTTCTTATTATATAATCTATAAATAAACATATTCTGATTGGCCCAGATGCATATCCACTCAAGTCAATAAAACTACATATTGCATGGTTTGCCGGACGTCGTGTAGCAAAGCGCACGGCACGAGGTAATATTGCATGGCTTACGGGAAGTGAAGTCAGAACGTAAAGTAATTTCGCAGAATCCACCCGTAACGTCAATGGTTTTAACGGTATAAAATGACAGGATAACAAACATTTATTTTATAATAAAACAATCGTTGACATATGTTTCGGTAGACATGGAGTGTTATTGAACAGTAAACTTAATCATATTGACCTCCGCTCCGCGTCGTTCAATATGACGTTTACTGTTCAATAACACACCATGTCCACCTCAACATAAGTCAATAATTGTTTTATTATATAGTTTATTTCCGACCAATTTAGACCATTGACGTAACAACTATGCCATCAAAATTACTTTACTTTCTGATGTTACTTCCTGAAAAACTGCATGTCGTCACTTTTGGAATCATGTGACATGTAGTAGCCATTTAAAAGATGTTTATTTATAGATTATACAAAATAAATTTATTTATCATATTTTACTATTTATTTATGTACCATATTTGTTTTTTGCCAGCGACAAGCGACAGATAGGTGATTTGAGAACAGCAGAATATTTAGCGCTTATCGGGTTAAAGCAGATATTACCATCACATTGTGAAGATTTAGCTTGCGGTTTAGTTGATGTAATAGCAAGGTACAAAAATGAGCTGTTACGAATATTGCGCTTGCTGAAGTTAGTTTACTTGTACAGTGTACGGTGGCCATAGTCTGTAGAAGAATGTCAATGAAAGGTTGGTACTTATTGCAAGGCCTAGCAGCCATAAGGCCCAGAGGAGCATGTGCAGACATACTCACATACTATAATTCTAGAATCAACAGACCAAAAACTGTCCGAGTAGACCAGCTTCAGCGAATGCTTTCCATGTTCGTAACTTTGCGTACATATGCGCATGCGTGTAATCTCCTATATACTAGCGCCACCTGCAATCACTGCATGTTGTTAAGCATGATCATGTAATCATTGTATATAAGGAAAAAATATATATTAACCAAATATCATATATTTTCTTTTCATTTGTTTACCATTGTCGACATAACTACCTCACTTGTTCTATAGGGCAATAGTTTTACCTATAATGGCATTCTTAATACAGGTTAATTGATGGCATTATGTTATTTACTAAGACGAATAGGAATAACAATTTGGTAAAACCCATATCACAAGTACACAAACATTGTGCCCTTTTTCGCCAAAACAAACTATCTGCGACAAGGAGCAACATCACTGACAAACTGCTTCCATCGATACAAAGACTCCAGCCTGACACATTTTTGTGCTATCTTTGTAACCAAACATTAAAATTGACTATTTACGTGAACAATCTGTGATAGTCATGGCTTATTTGAAAGCAACAAAATTTGATTTTTTTCGACTGCTGCAACATCTGTAAGGCATTTTGCAAATATATTAAAATAGTTTATTACGAGGCGTGGTAAAAAGTTATTGGCCCCATATACAAAAGTGATAGTTGGCAATCCGAATCGAAAAAAGATGCATATTTTTGGTTTTGTTGGCATTTTTGAGTACATTTGTTAGACCACTTTTAACATAATATTTAGCATGTATACAAAGCCTTAGGGGTGGATGCCAAGTCTGAATTTGCATATGAAGGCCAGAAATTAGGTCAAAGGTCATTGAGTGCAAAAATGAGAAAATATGTACTACTGTAAAACAACTTAATCTTTTTATATGTAAACATATTTCATTTCAAGCCAAATTTTGTATGCTTATAGCTATAAGTCTTAAAATCATTGAGAAAATGTTTTTTGTAACTAAATGTTCTTATGTCGGCTTTAAAATGGGGTCAAAGGTCATCAAGTGCAATAATCGGAGCATTTTTACAAACTGTGTTTCTTTTTTTTCTCTGGTCCAACAACAAGATGTTTTTAAACTCCAAAAAGGGTAGAAGTCTTTCAGAAGGCTAAAATTAACATGTTTATTATAAAAAAAACCTTTGGAAGCATCCTTTTATGGATTTTACAAAGACAACTTCGTAAGTTTTGTGCAATTATGACGGAAATTCTCCCTCATTTGGGCTAAGCTGAGATATATGGGCTACTTCGAGAGCTTGCTGCACCTCTCAGAAAGTTAAACTATTTTCAGTCTGGGACTTGTCTTGGGGCCTTAGAAACCCACAGTTTAATAACTTTTCTCTGGTCATTTTTCTATAAATCACCTGTAATCAACGTTACCCTGCTGACATTGAAAATAACAGTACACACAATACAAGGCAAATGTTGATTTATTTTAATAGTATTAGTGAAACAGTTTAACCATTAAATTTTTAAACTAGACATAAAAATCAATTGCATACATCTGTGATATGTATTTCTGCTCGTCAGCGATACCTATGTTACATTTTATACTAAATTGCAGATAATTACTTTACAAATTACATGTATTAGAATAAACCATGATACCTGACCTGAAATATACATGATGTTGATCTACGTTCTAATTGAAAACGGTCATTTTCATATATTTGAAGTTGTTTATAACTTTTAACTTGCAATGAAGTGAAATCAAGTTTATATTTAAATATGCTAATTAGTAAGTGATTTGTACCAGCCCCAGCATGTAATGCATAGCTGCTTACAGATTCATTTTTCTATTTAGAATTGGCAAAACATCTTTCATAATAAAATCAAAATATAACTATATTAACAATGATGGATCTAAAATTGCTTCACATATATTAAATGAGGTCATGTAGGTAACAAAAGGTGCCTTTCATAAATGGATAAAGGTAGTAAATTGTTGTTAGGCTTATATAAAATTTGGGTCTACTCTCCCCAATTTGCTTACATAAACTACACACATTTTATTATATAAAAGACTTAATTTAAAAGAGTGTCATGGGTTGGTCTGCAATATGTGAATGTGGCATTTCCTGGTCTTACTCAATTACTTTTTGCAATTTGCTTGGCTCTTTTACATACATATTGCAGTCATCAGATTTCTACCAATTGTACATAACGATAAACATGCAATCTACATCATGATTTAAATATTGACTTAATATAAAAAAAAATACTTAAAAAAGCATAGCAATATTTCATACATCTAGTGGCAAGGCAGAAATAAAGGCAGGGGTAGTGCTGGGTGTCTTCTTAAAGGGAATATTCCGACCCTATTAGTATTTATCTTGATCAAAAATAAATTCTTCATTAATTACTAATTTATTTTTGCCACTCTGCTTCTTCATCGGCTAAGGTGATTAAAAGCAAGTTTATTGCCCTTTAAACCAATAACTGGCTGCTGACATGTTTTCCCTCATGGTTGCCAAATAGTTTGAAATCAAGCATTTGATCACCTCAGCTGTGAGTTAATGGCACCACATCTCAGTGGAGAGAGCTTATAATTAGGCTGTGCTTCCATTCAATTATTTCATTGAGTAATAATGGCTTCAAGTGATAGGAGTGAGAATTACTTTAGACAGGGGTTACCTTACATGTTTGCACTTCAGAAATAAGCAGTCTGGTTCAGGGCCCCTAAGTAAGTAATAGTTAATAGCATTAATTGAACTTGTAACATTTAGCTCTGTGCATGATATCTTCTGCATTGCAAACATTTTGAACCCAGATCAGGCCCACCAAAATAAGAAACCTGATCAGGATCCAAACTGTTTGGTGCTCTGATCACATTCCTGAAAAAAGTTTTTTGGAAAAGTGATTTCTTAAAGAAAAAGGCAGACAATTAAAACATTCAAAATAATCCTGTATTTGCAAAGAGTACATGTATTTGTATGTTTAATGTCATAATTTTTATCATTCCTATTATCATTTCCATAAATCTGAGCAACAAACCAAGTCCAGTTAATTAGGTCCAATCCAACAAAATGGCTTGCAAGCCTAACAGACTCAGATCAGCCTGCGCATTGATCCATGCAGACAGCAAAGACTCTGACTATACAGTGTCTATATCCAGGCTGATCTGAGTCTCGCCTGTTTGTTCATGAATCTGCCAATTCTAGCCAGAGTCCTTGAAGCTTGGATACTTTAGCTACCCATTATGTTGATGTGAAAACACTGATCAGATTATAATCAAACGCAGATGCGGTGCTTGATACTCATACCATTTTACTTTAAACCTGTTTGTGTCGTCTGCTGATAAGATTTACAAAAAAAATTGATAAGAGGTATGACATGTTGTCGGGCCTGATCTAGATCTAAACTGTTTGACACTCTTTGATAATCTTTCCAAACAGTTAAGAAATAGATCAGACCGAACATTATACACTGACTGTAATTAACCTGCTTGACCTGATAACTGCACCTTGTGTAGTGCTGCCTGAGGAATTCTTCTTGGAGTATTCAAGTGATTAATGGCGATCCCCTGTGGCATGTGAGTGCAATTAAATTATGGGCTAATTGGAGCAGTTTCAACAAAATAAATGGTCATATGGTTCCCAGTATACTTTTAGTTCTATAATAAATGCATATGATAAAAAGTCGGAATTATCACTTTAAGCATGTATAGGTTTTTGAAGATTGCAAATATAACATCAACCAAAGCTTTTTTACTACAGAATCAGCATGGTTTATGACCAAATATAGGGTGTTACATAGACCTAGTATTAATGATTTTCCTTTTATGCTGAATTCTTTTAATTTTCACTTTTCACTGTTGACAATTAAATTATAAAATTAATTTATCATCTGTCCCCATTAAAATCTTCTATGTTTTGTTGAACTAGATTTCATATCATATTGTAATGATGATTATCTTATTATATTCTGCAGCAATTCTGATAGAAACTATTCTGCTTGTTAATTATCGTTGAAGTAAGGTTACCTGAGCCATATGTAGCAGTCTTGTAAATCATCTGAACATATTTCATGGTAACATAAACAACAAATCATTCGAACGTTAGTGATACTTTATTTTAAGGATCAGTTAACTGTATTTTCTGAAGCATAAAACAAAAGCATGACTCCCAAAACTCACTAATATGGTTTGCATCTCTTGAACTCACAGATTAAACTGAATGTTTAAAAAGTAGTGTCACACGCAGCTGATTTCTTTGCTTTTCTTATTCACAAGGTAGTTTGTTTTTAGTTTTGTTTATGCACTATTTGATTTTGTTGAGCTATTTGTAACCCTAGTACATGTTTTATATATGTCCTATGAAAAGTGAGTTATGGTCTATTTGTTGGTTTTAAAGTTTACTAAATTAGGTTTATTGTAATAGTCTTAAATATATACAAAACCATCAATAATGTGAACAACATTGCTGACAGCAGCTTGCAGAAAGCATTTTAAGCATGAACTTGCTCACTCTTGTACCTATATCCTTGTAGATATTTGTGAAGACTAACACTGTTTGATGACTGTCTTGTATATAGTGAAAGGAAAGTAGTTCAGTTTTCTTTCAAGAGTAAAGCCATATCAAAACTACACATTTCGAGTATGCTACCAGTTGCAAGTGCTATCCAATCTGATATATTGCACTTGTATCTACGAGCAGTAGATGTATACATTAATGTGAGTCACCTACCCTATATGCAATCAATCCATGTCTTAGCAAATTGCCATGGTTAACAGATAGATTCTACACTAGAACAGGCGAGTTAACTACCTTAGGATCTTATATACATCAAGCGAATCAGAGATGTTAAACCAATTGATTATGCTAGTATATGTACATATTAGATAACCATTTCAGGACACATTTACTCAAGATACTAAGAAATGACCCCAAACTGTTGGGAAACTATGAACACAATCAAATCATCAGGTACTCCAATGTGGTGAATGCCTGTGTTCCCAAGAAGTCACCAGACATCTGTTTTGGGGAAATTTAACTTGGAATAAAACATTTTACAGTTAAAAAGAATAACATAAAGAAACACATGTCAAAAACCTCATAGCATTTTATCTCTATCGTCACTGCAAAAAAGAAGAAGCACTGATACTTAGAATTGAATTTATCGACACTGAAACAATTACAATGTATAAAAAGTTGCGCTGTAATAGACATAGATATATAATTTTTTGTTTCTTGAAATTAGAGGTAACCTTTAATACCATATCTATACTGCTTCTATATATGGATGAATACGTTTACACAAGCAGCAGCCTGATTTCAAAGAAATGCTGCTTTTGAATCAACATCATTTGATTAATATGTGCAAAGGAAAGAACACCCCTACAATTAAATGTTAAAAGTTATATGGAGGATTACCCTTAATGTCAGGGCTATTTACATGATATACCCCACAAAAAGCAAACAATTTCTTCACTGGATCGTCATTATTTGAAATGTACCTGTATATTAGCTTTATGTTATGCATGTTTCCATCTGCTAACATGCAGATGTGAAAACCAATTTGAGGATATATTCCTTCCAGTATATGGTATTAACCATATTGTATCATAGTTTCAACACGCCTGGTGTTTTGTGAAAGGAGGCTTGGTCTTTGTGTTTCCATGAAGCTTTGCTTAGCATATGCAAGTAGTTGGTAGTGACCTTGAAAAAAGTGTTTAACAATTCCTCATAGATGGGAACAAATACAACAAATGAGTGAAATGAGAAAATAAATATATTTTGGTCCTATAAGCATGAGAGAGATCATGCCCAAGTCCTTCATTAAAGCTGTAGCTAGGAACATATACCTTTGAGAAATGACTCAATTTAAGATGGTAAAATGTAACGTAAGTAACAACTTTAACACATCTTATGTATAAAAGGATAGATAATTGCATAAAATGACGTATTCATACAAAGCATTAAGGAACAGAATTTATTTCTTTAAAATGAAATGGTTATTCTTAGGTGTATTACATTTTAATTGATTTTATACAGTAACATACTTTACATGCCTATTATGAATATTTGACCGCAGGAAACTTAGTAAATCATTGCTTTCCAAACATACTAGACACACACATAGCAGGATAGCAATAAAAATTCTTCCATTAGGGAAGAAGGGAACTTAACATTTGAATTTTACCCCTATATGCATAAAATATTGCTACAATTTTCACCGATTTGCGCTTAAATGACCTTTGATCCAAACACACATCATGCCTTGATGATACTGTTTGTTTATATAGCATGGCTGTATTATCCAAAAGAGCTTTTGCATTACTTTTAATCATAATTTTGGATAGCTAATTGATAAAAACGCTAAAATCTGACGTATATACAAGAATTTGCACTCATTTGACCTTTGACCTAATTCTGGGACTTCGGGGCGTTTCCAGACTTGGCATCCACCCCTATCCTTCTTAAAGTACATCAAGATACACTTTGAGCATGGATGCCAAAATGAACTCAAAAATGCCAACAGAACTTTTTTTCAGGCTCTGGATGGCCAACTATGAAGGCTCAAATCAAAATTCAGAACTCAAGTCCCATTAGATAGGTAATAATGTACGCAAGTCATGTGTATAATGTGTTGTGTATCGTGTATATTCGATAGTAAACATCATTTTCTCATCGGCTGTTTCATGTATGTGCAGAACCGGCTGGGATTTCTTTGTGTTAGGAGTTCAGGTTACGTTAAAAATAAGTAGTAGGTTCTGGTTCCCACCAAAGGTAAATGTCTTCAGTATCACATGCTTATTATGCGCATGCGTGTATTTAATTGTTAAAGCGCCATTTGCTGTCGATGCATGTGTAATAAAACATCGATCATACGTTGAAATGTCGATACACCAATAAGGAAAAGTTATTTGTTCAATTATAAAAAAAGTGCATATTTAGACCCTACTACCTCATGCAGTAGTTCGTGAAGTACTCACTCCAACTTTTTTGGTTAACTCACATTGTTAATTTTGATTGGATATAAATTGTAATCCTTATTATGCATGCTTTCGTACATTAAGTCTTTTTCAGTTATGTTGGAAATGTATGTTTTACATGTTTTAATACGCCATGCAAATACATGTAGTATGAACATGTACACCTTAGCATGATATTTGTTTGTGCTATTACTCGTTTTTATACCAATTCATGCATTACTCCTTTTGCTATATATTCGTATAACTGTTTTAACCCATTGTTAAATGAACAGAAATCCATGCTCAAATCAGAAGAATCACGCGCTGTTTGAACATGGGTTTTCGCTTGAAAATACTCATAATGAGCCCTGGTTATTTTCGTCACGTTAAACAGAAAGCGTTGCGGACCAAACTGATCATTTAACCGTTGGGTACGGCTATGACGTTCGAAAGTTTACGGCTGACGCCATTTTGTTTAGAGAAACTAAGATTGAGAAAACATTTAGCAGCGTTTTCAGTGCGAATTTGGTTAGAATAAAGGAAAAATACGCAAGAATAACGAATAGACATGTTTGTATCATTGCACTTACACGTACACAGTCTAGATAACAACGCTTTCCAGTGTAATGTTACGCAAAAAACTCGGGCTAATTCTTTATGTATCGGAAAGTTGCCGTTGATGTTCAAAGAGTAAGTGAACCTCGTGGTTTGAAAATGTATTTCCTTCCTTCGGCAACGGATTCAATCAGCTATAGGTATTGCTCGATAAGCGTAGAGTTACGTAGTTGGTCAGGTGATGGTGCTTTATTCACCCAATTGGACAAATACAGGGTTTTCTTTCATACTTCTAACTGTTAATCTATTTCGTCACTCTACGCTTACCGAGCAAGGACTCTATGCTTATTGGTACATGTATTTATGCAAGAAGTATCCATTTATTTACCTATTTGTGTGTGTGTGTGTGTGTGTGTGTGTGTGTGTGTGTGTGTTCTGTTTGTTTTTTTGTTTTTTTAAAAATGGAATTTGGGTGGGTAGTGCGTTCGCGATTTGAACATTTGCAGCGTTATCTTATCTTGCATCTGTGAGAAGATATGTATTCCAATAATTGTATAACTTTAATCAAGACCACTGACCTTATCTGGTCATTATAAGATGAGGGATTGGTCAAGTTTGATAGAGTAATGATTTCCTATAACTAATTGTGGCTATATATAGATCGGGCTTACAAGGAACAATAGAAAATGATATTTTGGTCTAAAGTGGGGTGGTGACACGAAAATGGTCTACATGTTTCGATTTAACCTTATTTTGATCTACTGACCGTATTTTGTTTTTGTTTTCTTGATAATGGCACGGAAATAGCATCAGCTGCCGTTGTCTGTTCTGCATGTCTAATCTGCAAATACATCAACTAACTAAATATATTGTTATCCAACAGTCCTTCAAAATCATAAATAGACACTTCCAACATATTACAACATGATGAATGAAAAGACGTTTTGGGTATGAAGAGGTCATCTACATAATGTTCCAGTCTTACTAGAATGGTATGATGTGAGAACTGTAATTCGAATATTTTTCACGAGGTTATTATTTTCACGAAAATTCGCGGATGCGAAGTTTCGAAGAAATGTACACTCGCGAAATGGCGAAATCACTATAAATAATCTGGAAAAACGGATCCTTCAGAAATAGGTAGAACCTACAACATTAGAAAACAGCAGACTCGTATTATATTTAACTAATGGAAAGTGCAACAATTCGCACGCCCCCCCCCCCCCCCCCTAGTACTGGCTTAAGCGGTATTCTACTTTCCGTCAGAAACCAATATTTCCGAAGGACCAGACTAAAAAAAAATCAGAGATTCAGCAAAGTTGAACATCGTATATTACTGCAGAAACCCGACAACCAGGTGGAAATGTGCTCCGTGGAAAAAAACAGTATTATTTCCAGCTTTACGGATCGAGGAGGGGATGTATTTAAACTAGAATCTACTGTTATAGTTAGTGACAAATAAGTGAAACCTATGTTCTTCATGTATATACATGTATTTAGAGTGAGCTGCATATCTATACTTCAAAGTCCAATGGGCATGTATGTAGGATTAAGCTGCGCAATACAATGCAAAGGCGTCATGCTGGTACATCATCAAAGCAACAGCGGCAAAATCGCGAAGCTGCGCATGTCTCTGCGCTGTGTATCATTAATACAACGCCTTGTTTGTTTCAATTTTCATGACGTTAAATATAACTTCGACTAATTTTCAAGGCTGGTTAAAAGGACAATGTCAGACCAACGCCTAGCAGAGCTCCAGGCCTTAATTGCCCTAAGTAAAGGACAGGGTATTCCAATTGGTCACGGACAGATCGATCCTTGGAGAATGTAGGTATACTTTAAAAATTTCTTGTGTCAAGGTGGTTAATTGTTCCAGAATGATTCCTTTTTAAGCACTTCTTTAATGGCTGTGTTCGTATTTAATGTCCTGTCAACAACAAAGGTCATATAAATAGTGGCTCCACCTTACAGTCTCATCAATGAGAGAACAGAATCGATGGCAAACCATGCATGTTAACCACAGCGCCACAACCTTCGGTCTAACTCGAAAGTACTTATGTATCATTGGCGTAGCACCCATTACGCAGGTAACGCAAGTGCGTAATAAAAATAGTAGCATCCAAGGGTGGTCACTTAATGTGATAAAGTGATTTTCCATATACTATAAGGAACTGCTGATAAAGGAAAGAATTCTCTCCCTCTGTGAGCAAATTCTTTCCTTTAAGAGAAGTTCCCATTTGAAAAGGGACGCATATGAAGAGAAGCATTGCTTGATCCAGTAGTCTCCCTTTGATGTGAGTAACTTTTTCGGCGTTCTGGCTACGCCGTTGTGTATTCCGCAAGTTAGATGGCAATGATAAAAAAAGTTTATGTGTCGTTAAACTTTTACTTGTCATACTATCTTGCTTATAGCATGACATAATTTTAAATTTTTGATCATGATGATAGTGCTTTGCGACAGAAAGGTTTATAAATACATGGAAAGAATTCTGCCAAAATACGGTAGATACTGTCGGTAAATTCAAGCTCAAATCTGTTTATATTAGGTTTGATTCAGGCTCTGACAAAACAGTGTGTTATAGATCTCTATCAAACAGTAAAACATGTGCCATTCAACCTGGTCATAGTACAGCCTGAAAGAAAGAAATCAGCTTTAATGAGATTAACGAAATTAGTATTACAGTAAAGCCTGTGTAAAACGGCCACTCTAAAAAAGATCATACATTGGTTTTCGATACCAATTTTCGCTTGGAGCATTCTGCAATACTTTCGACCTTCATTAAGCTATTATTGTCATTAAGACCTTTGTTTTGTCATTTTTGAGTGGCCGTTTTACAAAGGCCTTTCTGTACATTTTTACAGGGTTGGATGGTGGTGCAATTTTCAAAAATAATAATGTTTTTAACAGTCTATTTTATGTTTGTTCAAAGCATGTTTAATACGTGATTATGCATGATGTGTCGTGTGGTGATAAACCCTTATGTAACCTTATTAAACCATCAAGTATTGTAGATACATCCATGGTTTAAATTATATGTGATATAAAATGTCAGTAAATTACGTATTAAATACAATAAACTATTTTGCATTGTATATTGTAAGTAATATTATACCAACAATTTGATGAACGCTTATTTCTTGCACATCGGATAAGGATATCTGAGATTTCACCCTGGGATAGAAAATCGTACCCAGGACGTCAACTAACGTCATCATGTGAAATTGCATCTTAAAGTATTCAGGAAATGCTGAAAGCTTAGTTTTTAATAAATAAATAAATAAATAAATAAATAAATAAATAAATAAATAAATAAATAAATAAATAAATAAATACAGTGGTGAGCAAGAAAAATAACCATTAATCGTGTGAGGGTAGGATAGAATAATTCGTCCATCGGGATCACCGTTTGTCATCACTCGGCAAGCCTCGTGATGCCAAACGGCAACATTCGGGACGGATTGTTCTATCCTATCCTCACACTCATGATATATTCTTATAGTCTATGCCCCTGACGCGTTATCATTACCAACATCTAGAACCCCCGCCTCTATCTGGGCTTTTAGATACAAGTACGCAATTAATAACATACTTTCTTATTTCACAACCAAACCATAAGTTGTGGGTACTCAAAATAATCGTTTTAATGAGACGTTTGTTATGAGCGTCTCAATGTGACGATTCTTATGAGTACCCCAAACAAACGTTTGAACTAATGGTTAAGAAAATATCATCACAATTTTACGCTCAAGAATTAATTTTCCTGTATCTATGTCTCTCTGAATTACAAATGAAATAGCATCACCGGCGGAGTCACTGTGCAGTGTCCTTGAGCAAGACATTTTATCCGCTGCTTAGTACTGGTTCAACCCAGGAAGACCCGTCACGACATGACTGAAAAGCTGTTGCATGGGACATAGAGAATCAAAACAAACAAACAAACACATGAAATTGATCTTAAGAGATGATCATGGTAAGCATTATCTAAACATGGTTAAATACTCGAGTCGGAAACTGAAACAATAAAGTTATGTCCGCTTGACGTTTATGTCTGCCAGTTCCAAATGTATGAACGCATTTCATTCAAATTTTCACATAATACCAACTGTGATCATTTAGAAACGTTTTGCAACTAAGATAAATTAATTTGATAATCAGTAGAGCCGCTGACAAAGCATCGAACACGAGTACCCGTAAATCAAAAGTCACAACATCAATAGCTTGTGTGTTCGTCAGAATCCCGAATTTTTAAGCACATTTAAACATCACTGAGCAAACTTTTTAGATGTTATGCTTGCTAGCTGTATGCAATGCTTTTACGACCACAGCCATTAATCTGTAACATACTCTGACGTGATAAAATAGCGATCACGAGCAAGCGTAAAAACACTCAGAAAATTCATTTTTGGTCCAGTATTTTGATAATCAACAGAATCGGACAAATTTGATTATTGTCGTCATCACAAGCATTTCAACATTTATCAAGACTAATCAGCATCAAACCAATTGGTAATGGAAATTTTCTGATGATTTTGCAGTGAGGGGTGGGGTATAAAACACAGATTTAGTAAACCTTTGATGCCCAACATCAGCCATAGATTTTGTTGTTCTCTTTTGTGTAATTGTTGTCATAAACATACACAACACATTAAAACAAAAACGGTCTCAAAATAATGTTAGGTTAAGGAGATTTTTAAGTTCTTAAATTGTTATTTGTTTAATTCAAAGGGAAGTAATTTCAATTAATTTTGTAAATTAAAGGTTTTGAACTGCAATGTCGCTCGTTCAATAAGCAGACTTGGAATTTTTAGATGTTTTTTTTAAAGTCAGACGTTTGATGTAAAATGTGTCGTGTTTTGATGATTTACTTCCTGATGATAATGGAAAAAGCTGTTGGCACATAAGGTCCAATAACCCTTCATGATAAGAAGATAAAATCAAATAATTACCAATTTTTGTGTGTCCTACGTTTGATAAACATTTTGGTTTTATTTTTGTTGCGACATCTTAACTTGATTGGTAGACACAGTACCATGAAAATCGGACGTTACTTTTTGTTTGAGTATATATATAATGTGTGCAGTGCACTTACCCAGCCAGTATGCTATCTCGGTCCACTTTCAGTCCGCTAGCTAAACGCCATTTGAAATGCGCTTCACTAGCTGGCCAATAGCGCCCCGCTTTTAAGTGCTTACCGAGTAATACCCCTATTCCACACAGGCCACGAATCGCCCGAATCGCCATGAATTGAATTTTTATTGATTCGGGGGGGGGGGGGGGAGTGGGGGGTTCGTGAGGTCTTATTATCTTTTTTTCTCCAATTGTGATGTTCTACGAGTCAGTCCCGATTCAGATACGATTTCGTTACGAATATTAGGGGGAATCGGCTCAATTCGGCTGGAATTAATTACGATTAGCAAAATAACATTAGATCATGCTGCACGAAAGTTAAGGAATCAAATACGAATCAGTTAAGAGTATTCCGAATGCAGCACGAGTTGGGCACGAATTAACAGAAATCCGCGACGAATTGCCACGATTCGCGAGATTTTCTCTCACAATAGTTATAAAAAGGCCCATCTATGCTTCGGGGGAATCAGTTCCAAAACGAATGTTCCTCGTAAAGCAGCAGTAGAATTGATCCTGCAACTTGAGTTTTGAAAACGGCTTCTTATATAGCTAGAAGAAAACAACTACGTTAAAGTCGATGGGCCCTGGCCCAGACTCTTTGACTTGGAAAAATATTGCAGTTCGCCATTGGCAAAATTACCAGTTAAGGAGCTACTGGCTGATCCTTATTGTGCTCCAGAATCTGCCAAATCTGTTTTAACTTCTAGGGCTGGCTCACTTGCGCGTGGCGGTGTAATTAATCTTAGGGAAATCTCTCCCTTGGTTTTATTGCTTGGCTTAATCTCCCGATTCCCCACGAATGAGCTAAGAGTAGCTACTATTGCCCAAAAACGCCTACGAATCGATTACGATTCAGTTACGATGTCCAAGAATGCCTCAGGAATTTGGTACGAATCACGCATGATTTTTCGAATCGGGAATTCGTGGCCAAAGTTTTGAACAGTTCAAAACTTTTAAGCCGAATTCCCGATAGACCTACGAATTGCAAGAACTGACTACGGACTGTGCGAATCAGTTAAGATTTTCACGAACTAAGTACGATTCAGACACAAATCCAAATATTTGTGAATTCGTGGCGATTCGTGGGATTCGGGGCCTGTGTGGAATAGGGGTATAAGAACAAGGGCAAAGATCAGGAATCGATACAATCAAGCACCACACCTGACTCAGGATACCATATATCCTGAGCCATAATTATCCTGAGCCATTATCAAAGTCTTATCTCAAGCTCTTGTCCCCTGTGTTTGGATGCCTCCCACATATTTCCTTATTTATTATCTTAACAAGCATAAGAAGAAATGTATCTTTAATATATCGCCACAAAACGGACATTCTCCATACAAGCAACCGGAAATCGTCATACCACAAATAAAGCATTATTGCTTCCCCAAACACCGATGCATTCCGAACACGTGACCAATCAAGATGCTTTATACGTCATACACTCATGCATCATGCACGGTATATTCATGAATTGTTCCACCCCTTCGTAAATGGTTTCGCTGTCAACACACAAAGTAATGGAGATTTTCCTTTTGTCCAATTTAATCGATTTAAGACACATTTAATCGAAATTCCTCGGTTCCATATTGTTTAGAAAAACATTAGGCCGCAAAAGTTATGAAAATAAAAAAAGATGAATGGCCCAACGACAAAATGCGATTGTTAATACACGATAAGTTTACAAAAGACAATTGACATAGAAATAGAGAATACTAGGTGAGTGTCTTTTGATATCAAATTTACCAGGCAAGGCTTTGAGAATGCTTGTTGAATCGCGAGTTTGACATGCGTTCTCGAAGCCGCGCCTGGTAAACTTGATATCAAAAGACGCGAACCTGGTATTCCATTTATCAGTTTACCCATTGGTTCACTCTTCATAATAGCGACTATGGCATAATTATCGATTTTTGTGTCGACTGAGCGTCATTGGCAACGTCATTCAAAAAGTGCAACGTCATCATGACATGATAAAGACGCATGCCATGAGATAGACCATGTTTATCAGGTCAACGTGCAACAATGCAGTTGATATGAGAGGTAACTGATAAACAGGCTTTTTTGCATTCAAAATATGCACAATATAGTCACTCTCATTATCTCTTAGAGTTAAATTGTATTGGTCTGTAGTTGATAAACTGACGGATATTCTAATGATTTCACACAACACACCTTTTGAAGTCTTAAGTTAGGGAGCCTACATGCGAGCTAAACGAGTTTTGTGTTTTAACAATGTTTGGCAGGATCGAGGGCGAAGATTTGGCGCCAGTAAAATGCGTTTAAGTCCCCCAATGGCTTAGGCTGCTGTCCTTTCTAAGGCGGTGGTTCTGTTGCTGTTGACTCATTGTTAAATGTTCCTCCAATTGCCAATGGGGGTACTGTTTTTGGCCCTTGTTTTGTTAGGGACCACTTAAATGTGTCCTTTCTAGTTTTGCAATCATCTTGAGGGGGAAGAGAGAGCTAGTTAATTTACTTTAATTGTCTTTCTGATGTATTGTGACTGTTAGTGTTCTGTGGCTCTTCCTCACAGTGCCCTGGGTGCCTATGTGTGCCCAACATATTTTTCAAATATTCAACTTCCGCGAACACCCCCTTATATTAACTACCCTTTGTTTTACCTTTACTACGCTTGTGCAGCGTACAGATATACATGTAGATACACGGTCAGAAACGGAAGAATGATGCTTCCAAGATTTAAAAAAAAAAAAACCCTATCTTAACTACACCTTCAAACTGAGTATTGCGCGGTCAATATATTCTGGCTGCTTTCATGACAAAAGTTTGCTGTGGCGATCATGGGCCACTATACCCAGGCATCCAATTAAGTTTCCGTGCACCCCCAAGGGCAATTTTTCATGGGTGCCAAATTGTTCATTGGGACCCCCTGGATGCGTAACGAAGGTGTCCTAAAAAAATTTGGTTTGGGCTATGTGAAAATGTATTGTTTCCATGGCAACCCATAGCGGATTTGAGAATGGGGGTATGCCTACAAAAGTACTCATATCTCAGCTGTTACTTATCCTAGACTACTAAATTTTATACTTATTTGAGAATGGGGGTATGCCTACAAAAGTACTCATATCTCAGCTGTTACTTATCCTAGACTACTAAATTTTATACCAAATTAAAGCTTAGACATACGCCTATTATCCCCGTGTTGCATATGCAAATTATCTTATTTGCATATTCATTAATATTCATGAAAACATTAAAAATGTGTTTCACAGATGGGGGTATATGTACAATTTCAGTAATATCTCAGCTGCTCTTAGCAATAGATTACTAAATTTTGTGCTAAATGAAATCTAAGGCATAGGTCTTTTATTCTATGGTCAAAAATGCAAGTTATCATATTTGCATAATTTGCGTATTCATGAATATTAATAAAAACGCTAAAAATAAGGGAAAATCATTTAAAGTATAAATAGGCTGATTTCATCCCAATATTGTTATTGTTGCATGTTTTGATATAATCAATGGTACAATTTGACAAGTCCATTCATCCAGTGGTCCTATATGAATAATATCTCATTTGCATATTCATGAATATACATGAAAACATAAAAAATGATAAAAATCACTTAAAAACTATAAGCCTAGGGGAGGGGTTGAGCTACAATCTATATTTGCACTCCTAGGGCCTTTTAAATTCATGCCAAATTGTTTAAAAGGACCGTCTGAATGTGAAAAGAAGTTCATCTCAAATCATTTTGGTATGGGCTATGTGAAAATGCATGGTTTTCATGGCAACAACCTTATATGGTTTTCGAGAATGGGGGGTAGGCCTTTAAATTCAATCAGATCTAGGATTCAAATTATCCTAGAGCACTAAAATTGGTGTCAAATTAAAGCTTAGACACATGTCTTTCTTCCTGTGGTCAGATATGTAAATCTTCTAACATGCATATTTATGAATTAATGAAAGCCTTAAAAAATAAATAAAATCGTAATAAAAACCCATAAATAAAATATTTCAGCCCAAAAGCATCTTTAAACCACTATTGTTGCCAGTTTTAATATAATCCATGATACAATTTGATAAGTTCTCTCATCCAGTTGTCCTATATGACAATTCATGAATATTAATGAAAACTTTAGTAATGAGGGAAAACATCTTATAAAAATTAAGGAATGTACATATAAAATTACCTATGTTTCATCTACCATGTGTTCTAGTGTATCAAACCTAGTGCCAATTCAATGCTTAGACATTGTACCTTTACCTCAAGGTATAATATGAAAAATATTTATCATGAATATTCATGAATTTTAATGAAAACCATAGAAATAAATGAAAAAAAATGCAGAAAAATCAAGGGGTGCACTTCCAAAATTACTCATATCTCAGTTTTTAAATGCCCTATAGTGCCAAGCCTGATTTTAAGATTAATGCTTTGACAAAGCATGTTTACCAAAATGATCCAATTTACAACACATCTTATTTAATTTCTCATGAATATTGATGAAATCATGAGAAATTAGAAAAAAATACAGGAAAATTAAGGGGGTGTATCTACAAAATGATTCATATGTTAGCTTTCAATTGCCCTATAGTAGCAAACTTTGAACCATTTAAAACAGCATAATCCCAAGTTGTTGTTTTTTGAGTAAAGAAAAAAGTATAAGATTTATAGCAGCTGAGATGTGAGCAATTTTGTAGGTACACTGCTATCAATTTGTATACATTTTTTCTTGTATTTTTAATTTTTTTATCAATATTGATCTTATACAAATTAGATAGTTCTTATATCTTCCCACTAGTTAAAACTGTTATGCATAGACTTGAATGAAGCATAATGTTTGCTACTCTAGGGCAATTAGCAGCTGCGATATTGGTAAGTAGGTATACCCCTTTATTTTATTGGTCATTTTTCTCTTTGTTCTAATGTTTATATTAATTTTCATGAAATGTAAATAAGACAACTGAAACATATTACCGTATCGACAAAGGGCTTATCATAGCAATAAGTTGGCACCATGTATGCTTCTTAAGGGCTATAAGCTGCTGAGATATGAGTAATTTTGTAGGTTTATCCTTAATTTTCAAGTATTTTTCTCTGAATGCTCATGGTGTCATCAATATTCGTGAATATTATAAAATGATCATTTTAAAATTTGATCATGTGTTAAACATAGTATTGTCTTAGCATTTATTTAAAACCAAGTTTGGTACTCTAGGGCGTTTGCAATTGAGATAATATTAGATTTTTTTCTGTACACCCCCTTGATTTCCCCACGATTTTTCATTTATTTCTACTGTTTTAATTAAAATTATTTATTATTCATTTCAATTATTTTTCATAGCTGACCTTAAGGTAAAAGTATTATGTCTTAGCATTGATTTGGCACCAAGTTTGATACAATAGGACGCATAGCAGCTAAGATATTTGTAATTTTATACGTACACCCTTTAATTTTGCTGAGATTTTATCTCTGATTTCTAAAGTTTTCAATAATATTCATGAATATGTATATTAGATAATTTGCGTATCTAACTACCAAATTAAACTGTTATGTCCAGGAATTAGTTTGGTACCATGTTTAATAATCTAGGATGAGATGCAGTTGAGATATGAGTATTTTTGTATGAATACCCCCATTCTTTAAAGTCGCATAATGGGTTGCCATGAAAACCATGAAATTTCATATAACCAAAGATTATTTATTTTTTAGGACAATTTTTTTTTGCATTTAAGTGGTCCCAGTGAACAAATTTACATCCATAATGAAATGTCCTTTGTGTTCGATTTAGGTCTGATTACCCCCTTTCATACTATATTTTACCCATGTTTTTCCCCTCATTTTTAATATTTCATTAATATTTATGAATATGCAAATGAAATATTTTTTCATATAGGACCACTGGATGAGAGAACTTATCAAATTGAATCCCTGATTATATTAAAACTGGCAACAATAGTGGTTTGAAGATGTTTTTGGGCTGAAATATGTTTATTTATGGGTTTCTATTACGATTTTATTTAATTTCTAAGGTTTTCATTAATATTCATAAATATGCAAATGAGAAGATTTACATATCTGACCACAGGCAGAAAGACATGTGTCTAAGCTTTAATTTGACACCAATTTTAGTGCTCTAGGATAAGTTGAAACCTAGATATGATTGGATTTAAAGGCCTACCCCCAATTCTTGAAAACCATATAAGGGTGTTGCCATGGAAACCATGCATGTTCACATAGCCTATGGCATGTTTTGAAGTGAACTTCGTTTCGCATTAAGAGGGTCCCACTGAACAATTTGGTATGAATTTAAAAGGCCCTAGGAGTGCAGGATAGATCGTAGCTCAACCCCTCCCCTAGGCTTATAGTTTTTTACGTGATTTTCCCTCATTTTTTAAGTTTTCATGTATATTCATGAATATGCAAATGAGATATTATTCATATAGGACCACTGGATGAATGGACTTGTCAAACTGTACCATTGATTATATCAAAACATGCAACAATGACAATATTGGGATGATACCAGCCTATTTATACTTTTAATGATTTTCATTATTTTTTAGCGTTTTTATTAATATTCATGAATACGCAAATTATGCAAATATGATAACGTGCATTTTTGACCATAGAATTAAAGACCTATGTCTTAGATTTCATTTAGTACAAATTTTAGTAATCTATGGCTAAAAGCAGGTGATTTATTATTGAAATTTTACATATACCCCCATCTGTGAATCACAATTTTAATGTTTCCATGAATATTAATGAATATGCAAATTAGATAATTTGCATATGCAACACGGGGATAATAGGCCTATGTCTAAGCTTTAATTTGGTATATAGTTTAGTAGTCTAGGGTAAGTAACAGCTGAGATATGAGTACTTTTGTAGGCATACCCCCATTCTCAAATCCGCTATGGGTTGCCATGGAAACAATACATTTTCACATAGCCCAAACCAAATTTTTTTGAGGACACCTTCGTTTCATATCCAGGGGATCCCAATGAACAATTTGGCACCCATGAAAAATTGTCCTGGGGGTGCACGGTAACCTAACTTGGATGCCGGGGTACTACATATTGATGCTTTAAACAGATATGGTATTCAAGAGTAGGCATGTAGATCTTCCATTGACTTTACAATTTTACAAAACTGTGTTTTCACATATAAAGCGAGTGAGTATGACCAGGAAATTCGAGGCGTTTTGATTGTTCCCAATCCTCCGTTATGTATAGTTTAATTTAAAATATCCGGAAAACCAGCCAAGTTTTATGAAAGTTGAAAATTGATACTTGACAGACAATATAAAATATAATTATAAGTAATAAATTCGATTTTGTCTGTTCATGAGATCATGAGCACTTCGGGTCTCTTGCAAAATTCACTTATTTTGCATGAGACCCGAAGTGCTCATGATTCCATGACGGACCAAAAATCAAATTCATTTCTTATAGAATATGCACCTTAAGCATATAATTCATTCCTCAACGTCTACTATACCTTTAAATGTGGGAATGTCCAGTTTCTGTAGATTTAAAACGAAACTTAAAAATAAAATAGTTATAAATAAAGAAAATGGAAAGCAAATGCATGTCCAGATTTGCCAACCAAAAATCTGGCCCTATATTTTACATATTTTATCGGATATAATAACTTTTGGATGGATATAAATGCTGAACATGTGGATTTGATTTTATTATTTCATTTTTCAGTGGTAAGCGGAAGAAACGAGATTTAAGCTACTATCTATCTGACACAGACTCAACAAGAAGATTAAATTTACTAAACCTTTTATTACAAAACAATGAGAGGCAGTTCTCATAACATGCCATGAGTAAGTATATATCGTGCCAACCAAGAGTGACACTGACGTAATACTTTGTTTACAATTAGTAAGTAAAACACTAACGTGTGCTTATGCGAATCGATAGATCACGTGTGTATTAATCCTATCCGCAATTGATCTATCGATAATAAGTCCCTGATAACTTTGTAAACAAAACATGACGTTACTGTCACTCTTGTCTGACAGGACAGTACTTGTAACAGTACCTGAAGCCAGCTCACAGCAGTAAACAAAAAGCGGAATAATCACGAGAAAGCCTGTCTTCGGGTATTTGAACAACAAAGGCTCAGACCGACCAGCATGCGCATCTGCATACGGCTAACCTCTAAACGGATACTTTGGCAAACATTAGGGACCCATATGAAGTGCCGCAGAATGCGGAATTTCACAAGGGTCTACATTGTTTGATCAGATTAAAACATTATCTTCAGGGGTTAAACGACATCTAAGTTTGGCAATTCTAACATATAAACCATTGATGTGTACAGGCCTGACCATCCCAGGCACATCAGTTTATCAAACCAGACGTAAACAAAGGACTGATCTCTCTAGAAATACTAAGACAGGGCCATAAATAAATTGATACAGTGGTTGAGTGCTTGACTCGAGACCGAAGGGCCGCGGGTTCGAGCCTCACCGGCGTCACTGCGTTGTGTCCTTGAGCAAGAACATTAATCCTAGCTTAGTACTGGTTCAACCCAGGAAGACCCGTCCCTTTATAACTGAAAAATTGTTGATGGGACGTAAAGAATCAAACAAACAAACAAACATTTTCGAAGCAATCCTTAAATGAAAGCAACCGCTAATATCCTCATGAATTACACAGATTTGATTGACAGCTGCCAAGCCCGCTTGCCCGTGCAATACGCTTCGAACATCCAACTCATTTGCCAGAAATGATACTGGTGTTGTGATTAACAGCGAGCCACACCTGAGTTGCACGTGCAAAACAAACCTTTTTTTGCTCCATTGGCTGTCCGTGTTCAAGCTGGCTGTTCCGCTTTTCCATTTTACACTCCGACTAAGCCGTTAAAATACGATTATATTTTAAATACAAAACTGTTTTAATTCCTAAATTAAAAATATTTTTATATATTTTAGACATTTATAATAAATTGTAAATATAAGCAATAAATTCAATTTTTGGAATGTTCATGGAATCGTGAATACTTCGGACTCTTGCAAAGTAAGTGAAGCACGAAGGGCTGCACGTTAACTTTGCAAGAGACACGAAGCATTCATGATTCTATGAACATTCCAAAAATTGAATTCATTTCTTAATTATACATATTATTGATCCGATGAAGTCAATTAGTTTGCAATTGAAGACTCGGCGGAACATTTTGCTATTATACAATAGAGCAAACCCGTAGATCAAAACTGGCTGCCAGTTTATAATAAAACATAGTATTCTTTGAACGAAATGAGCAGACATTAGGACAAAGACAGATGTGCATATATACATGTAGCAAATGGAGTTATTTCAATACCCGTTATGCCCTAATGGATTCTTCCTTTGGGTTTGATACAATAAACTTGGGAAAGTCCATGTTACTAGGGGCGTCAGGTTATAATTTTCAAAAAGTATTGTATTGTTTTGTCTAAAGATCTTTTTTTTCACCTAAACAAATATTGTAGACCCTGATGAAATGCCTCATTATGCGACATTTAATTTCTATCTTCACTGTTTGTAAAAGTACCCGTTTGTGGGTTTCCGTTTATGGATCTTGTTAAATCCAAGTTTTGCAATTACATGTGTATGCAGTGAACATGACTTTGTATAAACATTTATCATATGACGTCGCGTCTGGGAGTGAAATAACGCCATGCATTAAAATCGATAAACCACTAATGGTTTACAGATTTTCGAGAATCGTTATAAAATAACGCTTTTAACGTCACGCATATGACAAATTCCTAACGTTTTTCACGCCAAAAATATGATTTCAAAATAAATTTAATGTCATATGATAAATATAATCTTACATTCGTGCCCCTGTATTATTGAATTTATTAAACTCGTCGCGAAAAAGCGATAAAATGCTCGACAAGCCTCGCATTTTATCGCTTTTCCCCAACTCGTTTAATAAATTGAACAAAACATGCACACTCATGTTAAATCCTTTATTGTAATCAATATTGAAAATATATAAAAGATATATCATATCAACACTCCAGACCACTGCCATACATGTATAAGATGAACACATGCGTCAGTGCACGAGATCGTGTTGGTACTTATCGCGTCGGCGAGCAGCGAAGGATCTGGCAAATCTGCGCATATGACCAGACTCATCAGAGCCTTCACTGCATGCAGACATAAAGCATGTATGTAGATGAAGTCACAGACGGAAATCGAGACCTCTAGCTACATGTAGCTTTACTGGATACGTCAGCATGTGCGAAAACCACCGAAAACCCGTGCACTAGCCTAAATGTTTTATCTAAAAAGTGGCAGAGTCGTTCGTGTGGTGACGCCGTACCATTGATGCGGTGTAATTTTGGAGGATTATACATGTATATGGAAAGAAAAGACTGTCTGTGGTCAGATTACAGGTTAACTCCGCAACAATGTTCATTTTCTCGCGTTTCTGGTAGAGACGTTTGAATGAAAGTAAATCTGCAAATATTTTAATTTCATAAAAGCATCTAAATATGTGCAGTCGTCTCAATGTTATCAGTGCGATCTCTATTGCGGATGTTTAATACAGACTTTTCTTCAACGAGTGATGAATGACCTTTTAATGGCGTTTTTCGCATCGTATAAAATAGGTCATCATCGGTGTACATGAACACGTATCATGATTGTTCACTGTTTCAAGCGCCCTGACGAAAAGGCGACCCTGAAAGCTAACTAGGTTCTCTCTTGTTCAGAAGGATCCCATTTTCCAGATTTGTTATAGATCGTTATCTGTTTTAATAGACGTTCATGAAGAAAATGAAATACATGTACTGTCGTGCCAGTGACGTAATATTTTGCTTACAATTGTTAAGTAAAGAATTTACTTGTGCACTCCACTTGAGCTAACGCGAATCTATAGATCACTTGTGTATTAATCCTATCCACGGGATAGGATTAATTAACAAGTTATCTTTCGATTCTAAGTCCCTAATAACTTTGTAATCAAAACATGGCGTCACTGTCGCTCTTGGCTGGCAGGACAGTAGTGATGCAATGAAAGGAATATTAATATACACTGAGCCAAAGTTCTAACGCAACGCGTAAAGGGCCAGCATTGTATACGAACAATTGCTGTAGGACAGTTTATGTTGGAAAAAAATGATTAACTAATCTTGAAGAATCTTCATTGCACAGACAATGCGTTGCTGTCATGTTTATTTGAGCTGTGGTCTGATTGGTCAAAAACGCTGTTTGGGTCTCAGGACATAAAGTTAAAGAGTCTGTATAAACCCACACTCCAACGCTAGGCCAGTAAGATGAGGGGTATTGATTGAAAATTTATCTGTTGAATTTCACAAAATTAAGCGTCGATTTTCAGTTAATTGAGATTTGAGCGTTTATTGCTAGGACGTCCATACAACTCAATGCAAAAGCAATATCGCGTAAATTACCAAAAAAACGTGGAAATCATGAAAGAATGATAAACATGTGTTACTTCTGCTGCTTAGAAATGGCGAGGAGCAAAATGGTTAAAAAAAATACCGACGCGGCTTCATATTCACTCTGACAATAATTGAAACTTTCTGTAAAAAGGTTAGCCCAATTCTGACTAAATCCTTCTTTTCATTGGCAAACGACGGGATCTGACGCCTAGCCGAATTGAGGAAGAATAATTTATCGCTAAAACTTGTAGAATTCAGACAGAAATCCACAAAATCAACTCAGAGTTCATGGCATGTCACATATCGAATATTGGAACATTTCCATGTATTTCATTTTTTCAACCACCTTTCCTCCATGGAATGCTTTGTTTTTCAACAGTTTGAGGCACATTGTTTAAACTAAATTAAATGAACTTTCGTTCGGACAAAGATATTATCAAAATAAAACAAAGTTGCGTTAGATAAGGTAATACAACTGTTCAATAGTATATTACAAACGTATTAAAATAGTAATACAATAAAACTATACAAGAGTAAAACAAAATATAGCTATTAAAGTGTAATGCAATAAATATATTATACAAGTTATGTAACAGTAATGCAACAAAACTATTAAAATGATTACGCATTAAAACTATAAACATGGTAATGCAATAAACTTTCAAAATATTAATTCAACACAGTTATTTCCATACATGTAGTAGTATAATAAAACGTTTGTGGTGTCTACTGTGAGTTTGTCACTTTCCCATTGGTATCCTAGGTCAGGTGTGGTACTTGATTGTATCGATTCCTGATCTTTGCACCCTTACTTACTTTGTAAAGTGTTAAGCAGTACCACTATTTTAATCATGTTGATACTGTTGCAATAAAACTATCAAAACAGTCAATTGCAATAACGATTGGATTGGTACATGCAGTCATTTCGTTTTGACCTACTAGTCACATCAATGACATTCAGTTCGGCTTCGTTTCAGGGACGTAATCTCTCGAAATATTAATATCACTCTTGAGAACTTATATACACGGCGTCAAAAGTTAAGCACCATCTAAATTTTTGATGAAACTATTTTCGAACTACCGTGAAGTAATTTTATCGAACATGGAAAATATGTATATGTTGTGAAACTCTGCATAAATATTTAAATGAAAATTTAAAAATGTATGTGATATTCGGATTTTGTTACAAAATCATGGGTGTTCGCGATTCATCAAAAATTTTCCCTATCGCCCTGAAATCTTCACGAAGTAACCCCGAGCAGCTTAAAAAAGGTGCCCTTTTCACACAAAAATGTTCAACGTTTATTCATGTAGACAGAGTTGCAATGGAAATAAGTTGACCCCTATCTGCTTTTTGTTGCACTCACCATCACATAGTTTGGCAGAATAGCATGATTATTTTACTATCTTATCCCTATACGATGCATTTATCTTAAAAGGGGGCGGCAACCCTGATGATAACTATGTTTTATATGAAAGATCTTAATAAACCACGAATTTTGATACCGGTTTCGTCTAAATCGGTTGAAAAAATGTGGAAGTTATGGGCGTTTGAATATTTGCAAATGGATTGTAATGGAAGCGGCCATATTGTAGGCTTAGTGACGTCACTCAGCCTAATTAAATATGCGTAATCAAATTAAAAGACAAACCAATGGATTATTTGCATTAATCTTTATTGGAACATTTTCCTTGTGTATAAAGCTACATATCTGCTGAAATACAGATGATGTGATAGTAGTGATAACTAAAAATTAAGCAGTTGAAAAATTTCTGGACACTAGTTAAATATTCAAAATGGCGGCTAAATGTTGGCCATGTTGAATTTTTTGATGCCCATAACTTGCCCATTTTTCAACCGATTTTGATAATACTTGTATCAAAATTCATGGTTCATAGAGCTCTTTCTGATAAAACATACTTAATATTTAGGGTTGCTGTCCCCTTTAATTATAAAGCTTGTTTGCATCGCATAACCTTGCTCTGGAAAATGTAGCTACGAAGTTGGTGGTGCTAAACTTTGGACGCAGTGTATATATTCTTGTGAAAGTTAATACACATACATTTGTAAAAGACCTTTACACTAGACCAAAGTCTGCTAAATTTAAAATCTCACTTTCTGGATATATCTTGGATTGCAACAGTTATAATCCTAACGTCGTTGCTTAAGTCATAAATAAATAATGGCAAAAATGGGCACCGTGCGGTCTTTAGCGACATTGCTTAATGACATCTGAGCCGTTCCCTGTTAAACACAGCGGTTTTACTGCAATCCCAGCGATGGCTCAAAGTACTGAGCCTGAATATCCATAGTCATTGCTGGACAAAACAAGAAAGCTTATATACTTAGTTTTCTATTGCGTCCACAGTAAAGACTCTGATGCCAAGGCTGATCAGAGTATTCGCTGGGCGTTTAGCAAATTTGTTGCTTTTGTCAATGCTCGTTTAATTAATTTTGGTGAGAAATAAGAGAGCGGCTGCTAGACCTATCAGAAAAACAAATGCCTGAAGTGTTAGTTAAAAGTGACCCACACAACTATGTGATAAGGGTACAGTATTATCAGATGGGGTTGTTCTTCGCAAAGGAACGCATATGCAGCGCCCACATAACCATGTGATAAGGGTACATTATTATCAGATGGGGTTGTTCTTCGGAAAGGAACGCATATACAGCGCCCATATAACAATGTGATAAGGGTACAGTATTATCAGATGGGGTTGTTCTTCGCAAAGGAACGCATATACAGCGCCCACATAACCATGTGATAAGGGTACAGTATTATCAGATGGGGTGGTTCTTCGCAAAGGAACGCATATACAGCGCTCACATAACCATGTGATAAGGGTAAAGTATTATCAAATGATAAAGACTAACACTTCAGGTATTTGTTTTTCTGATAGGTCTAGCAGCCGCTCTCTTAATGAACCATTCGTCTAGACAAGAGAATTTGCATAATAATGCATGTGTTGGCTTATTTTGATGGCTGTCCTAGTTAAAAATGTCATCCCTGTTACCACGACAAGAAACCATTTTTCCTTAATAAAATTATTATCGAAGTTATGTTCTTTTCACATACTTAAATATCCTTTATAGACCTTTAAGTTTACTAACCTATTCTGCTGAAAATGTTTTTATTACTAATTATATAATCATTTATTTGTTATTATACTGAAACAACGTGTTTTAAGACAAATAACATCAAATACATTTTGAGAAATAATAGGATGAGTATCTTCATTTTCCGCAATAGGTAGCCGCAGGCACCAACTTACAAATTAGTTAATTAAATCCAACAGCAGAACATTAGATTAGTTAATATATTGAGGCAAAGTTGACGGGTAACAGGGATGACATACAGTAACAGGGATGGCATTTCCATATTTTTCTTTAGAAACATAGAAAGCACTTGAATGAGCTCTCAAAAACTAAAAGTGACTTTTCAGTTTTCATTTAAAATCACAATTGATCACTCAATGGAGTTTTCGTTACATGTTTTTAACAGGTGCCAATCCGAAACTGAAAATGCCCTAGTGACCCTGGGATGGTGATATTTTTGGGCCCATAGCCATTATTTGAACAAACTTTGAAGAGAACCAATAGTTGATCCTACATACCAAATATAAGATTCCAGATCTAGTGGTTTCGGAGAAGATTTATCATAAGTTTATATTTCATTATATACAGCAAAACCACGAAAATACGAAATTTGATTTTTTTAAATACTCGCTTGTTCAAAAATCAATTTGAGGTACGCTTGAATAAATAATATGGCCGCTATATGCACTATCTTAATAAATGTCAATAAAAACATATGTTTTGAGGCGTAAAAGAAACGTCTCTAAGAGACTTTTGTTTTACACACAAAAACAAATGTTTAATGATGAAAATAAAAAAAAAAACACTGAAAATAATCATTTAAGGGGTTATATAGTTTATGTTTTCCTCCCCTAGAAATTTGAAGTTTCGATACTTCGATATTATTCTCTAGTCCAAAGGTCTTAGAATTTACGAGATACTATTTGGCAATATTAAACATGTGATCCCAGGGGTGGGGCCATTTTGACCAAAGAACTATCAATGGCCCGAAGTTGGTAAAAAAACACTAGGTGACGCTAGATACCAAACATCAAGTCTACAGAACACACACAAAATGGTATTATCTTTCTCTGAATAAATAAATATAAAGTATGCAACTTCTAAGGCGGAACCATTTTGGCCCCAGGCCAACTTGAACGAACTTGATAGAGGTACATTTGATTATGCTACAGCCTCTAGTTATTGTGGTTAATCAAAATAAATCTGAAACTTCGAAAATGTCCTCTAAATGATGTTACATATCAAATATCCAGAAACTAGGCCTTGTGATTTCAGATGTTTTGATATTCCAATATATGCGTGGGTCGGTGCCATTTTTGACACCAGGAACATAATTTGAACAAGACAGCAGTTTAAAGGACAGGTTAATCCCCCGCTGCAGAATCACACAACACCGAAGTGTAACCTTGACCTTGAGTGAGCGCAGCTGAGTCATGGGTTATGCACACCATCTCACTGAGAGGAACAATTGAGTGAAGTTTAACGAAAATCGTTCAAAGGGTTCGGAAGATATGGAGCGGACATAAAATTGAAGGGTAAATTCCATTGCCTTTTAGTGTGAGCTTGACCTTGACTGTGCGCAACTGAGTCATGGGTTCTGCACAACGTCTCACTGATGGGAGTATTTGAGCGATTTAAAAAAATCATTTAAAGAGCTTAGGCGATATGACCAGAAGCTAAATTGAAGGGTGAAAAATCCCATGACCTTGAAATGTGACCATGACCTTTTAAATTCTTGGTAGCTGAGTCATTGCTTCTGCACACCGTTCACTGAGAGAAGTTTGGGTGAAGTTTAATGGAAAACTTTTAAAGGGTTCATGAAATATGTATAGCAGACACCAACTTCAAGGGTAAATCCCATGACCTTGAACTCTGACATTGACCCTGATATTGCATAGCTTTATCATGTGTTCTGCACACCTTCTCAGCGTAAGGAACATTTGGATGAAGTTTAATGAAAATCGTTCAAAGGGTTCGGGAGATATGGAGCGCACAGGAAATTTAAGGGGGTAAATCCCATGACCTTGAAAGTTGACCTTGAGTCTGCAGACCCTGTTCCTGGGTTCTGCACACCGCCTCACTGAGAGGGACATTTGGTAGAAATTAACTATAAATCGTTCAAAGGGTTCAGAAGATATTGATGGGACACAAAATTGAAGGGTATTTCCCACAACTTTGAAGTGTGACCTTGACCTTGAGTAAAGTTAAATGAAAATCGTTCAAATGGCCCACTTAAACTGTTGTTCAGACACAACATATTAAAATTAGCCTAGTTGAAAGAATTATAAATGGTGGAAGACAGCTACCTTTTATATTTAACATATCTTATCACATTCTATATTGTTAATGAGTAACAGGGATGACAGTAACAGGGAAGACAAAAAGTATGCTAACTCACACTTACTTTGCTTTCTGGATGCAAACACTTTTAAATGTTTACCCAATAATATTTAGGCACATCATACTTACATTCGTATATAGTTTTTTTTATTTATGTGCTGCATTTACATTTTATAGAAATATGGGTAACAGGGTTGACAGATTACCTGTCTGGCTCACTACTTACTTTAGTAAATCGTTTCGTATTTACCTCTAAGCAAACTTTTATTAAATAATTTAATGTTTTGTTTTAGAAAATTGACACTCAGTGCCCCACAACTGTCCAGTGCTGTGAAGTGAACATAGGTAAAAACTCTGTATTATATATACCTGCCACTGTGGTAACAGGGATGACACAAACTGTGGGACATACCTAAACAAGACACAGCTTCAAATCAAAACGAAAGGATGATCGATGCGAATGTCATTGCTAGATTTCTACCAAAGATTAACATCACACATAACTATTTATACAAGCAGTTTTTGTCAAACTGAAATTTAACCTTCATTTTTTGCGATGGGACAGGCAAATATAAGGGGGTAGCCCATAATTTATTTAGAAAAGATATATGAACACCTGTATTAAGTATCGCAGTCATTGTTGTAAATGTTAGACAAATCGAACACTTTAATCAAAACAAACTTCCAAAAGCAAGATATTTGGACATGAATAAAAAAATATACAAGTATTTCGGTGTGGGACAGGAATTCCTCACCTTTTGTAGAATGACTCATTTACAGCGCCCACATAACCATGTGATAAGGGTACAGTATTAACAAATGGGGTTGTTCTTCGGGGAGGAACGCATATACAGCGCCCACATAACTATGTGATAAGGGTACAGTATTATCAGATGGGGTTGTTCTTCGAAAAGGAACGTATATACAGCGCCCACAAACCATGTGATAAGGGTACAGTATTATCAGATGGGGTTGTTCTTCGGAAAGGAACGCATATACAGCGCTCACATAACTATTTGATAAGGGTACAGTATTATCAGATGGGGTTGTTCTTCGCAAAGGAACGTAAATACAGCGCTCGATGAGCATTTTACATAAGCTTAATGCACTAGTCATTTGTGGCCACGGCCCCACAACCCCGGGGAACAGCAGGGACTTTGAATTTTCGTCTAGTAATTCCCTGCTATAGCCCCGCCCCTAACTGCGGGGACAGCAAGATGGTAAATCCATGGCAGTTCTTCCACCGCAGTCTGCCATGTTTGACGTTGCACTGCCATGTTTGCCTAGGTTAATCAAATCCCTGAAAAATTTCCCGCACTATGGGGACAATGAAAAAAGTAAAAACACAACACATTTGTCCGGCTATCCCCGAACCTGCTCAGTAAGAGAATGCTAGTTGCATTGTTCATTGTATTCAGGCTTTTATCGAGTGTCTTTGCTTGACAGTGTTCAAGTGTCTCCTCCTACGTGTGTCATAGACTGGTCGGTGATCTGTGAATGTAATTAATACCAGTGATTTTCAAAAAGCAAGTATGACCAGAAAATGACATAATCACATGTTACAGACCAACCCACGTCACCGCGAGGAAGAGACACATATATTGACAGTCACATTACAGCAAGATTACTTTTGAGAGAGAGAGAGAAAGAGAGAGAGAGAGTGAGAGAGAGAGAGTTTGTTATTTTGCTTCAGCAAGATGATTGCAGAGCTAGAAAGGAATACGAACTACACCACTAAGCACTAACAACAAACAATGAATTAACAACAATACATTCAGCAAATGAGGCCTTTTTGTATACAAGTGGCTGGACAATTTTAAAATGAATTAGTAAGCAATTAGGTCCAAGTATACCATGTGGTTCAAAAGTAATCATTCGGAGCATTTTCACTTACTGACCATGATCGGCCGGATTGATGCTCAGCCTCGTCCACCAAAAAAAGCTGTCACTCATGCCAATGTTGACATGTATGCAAAATTTGATCCAAATACACAACGTGGTTCAAGAGTCATTTTTACCACAGACGGACGGACTCGCACAGTGATTACAGTGCACCCGTGCGGGTCGTGCAAAAAACCGGTTTGCATACCAGTGGCTGGACAATCTTAAAATAAATAAGTAAGCATTTGATCCAAATATACTGTGTGCTTCAAGAGTTATGAGCTTTTTCACTAACTGACCACAACCCGCTCGACTGCTTCAAGAGTTATGAGCTTTTTCACTAACTGACCACAACCCGCTAGACTGATGCTCAGCAAACACTCGTCCATCAAAAAGGTGGTTTCGAATGCCAGTGGTTAGACAATGTTGGCATGCATATATTTTGATCCAAATATATCATGTGGTTTAAGAGTTATGAGCATTTTCACTAACTGACCACGGACGTACGGACAGAAGGACGGACTCACACAGTTATTACAGTGCACACCAATTCCCTCCGTAAGCTAAATAATGTAAGTGGTTTTAGAATATCTGATGAATAATTTGCTTCTTAACCCATAAAGCGCCAAGAAAAAATGCATCTGAAAAATGACGTCTGCTGAAGTCGTCTGCTGCAAATAATTGCCTAACATTACTTACGAATTTAAGTATAGAAGCCAATAGGGTGGACCCAGATCAGACTGCTCCTATTGGAGCAGTCTGATCTTGGTCCATACTGTTTGTCATAGAGGCTTCTTAAACATTTCAACAGACGAGAAAAGCAGACGACTTTTGTTGTGATTGGTGCTTTAAGGGTTAAAACATGCGGATCCCTCACCCGAGTGGCGTTTAAAGGCGTTTTTTGTGGTATAGCTAGTTCATTGTATCTTCCAGTCTAGCCCAGTTGTTCTTGCTTATGGGTCAAATAGGTTCAGCAGAGTTCTTGTTCTCTTGGTGGCTAGGGGTGCCTTTGGTGTGTGATTTTATATTCAAGTTTTCTTAATCTAAGGGAGGAAACACGGACTCATTGAAGCTAACGTGCAATCGGCATATAACACCCCGTTGGTGCGATATCGGAAGAAACTTTGCGTTCTGCGAACTTTCATCTTGGTCTTCACTGTTTGCAAAAGCACACGTTTTATAGGTTTCCACTATACACAGGCCTTGATATCTTAACATAGGACCTAAGTTTAGAGTGCTTACCAGAAAAATAACTCTTATTTCTCAACCAAAACATATGTTGTGGGTACACAAAAGAACTGTCTCAATAAGACGGTTCTTTTGAGCACCCAAAACATATGCTAAAAATATGGGTAAGAATTTTATTACAGTTTTACGCTGAAAATATTTACTTATCTAAACCTATGTTAACCCTTGTCCAGCTGAATATTTTATGCACTACACTCCTCCCCAATCATGTTAACCTGCAACATTCCAGTTATATGCTTGCATTTACAAGCAAATTGAAAAGCAGTGTCGATCCTAATCAGATCGATTCATCAGGAGCCATCTAATCCGGATCGTCACTGCTTTCTGAAGAGGATATATATCCGGGTTGAGCATGACAAAGGTCAGGCTTTTTACATAAAAATACTGGAGATGTGCATTATGGTGGAAAAGAAATAGAGGATCTGACATGAGTGATCATTTTCTATTGAATTTATCAAACGAGTTGGGAAAAAGAGATAAAATGCGAGGCTGCGAGGCTTGCCGAGCATTTTATCTATTTTTCGCAACGAATTTGATAAGATCACGAATGTTAGATTCTATTTATCATATGACATTAAGATAAAATTGAAGTCTCATTTTTGACGTAAAGACGTTATAATTTTGACATTATGTACGCAACGTTATTATAAACGTTATAACGTTTCGCGAAAATCTTTAAACCACTAGTGGTTTATCGATTTTATTGCATGGCGTTATTTCACTCCAAGACACTTTGCCTTGTTTACTATGTCCCAGCAATATGTATCTCTGATATGTAGTTGTTACAAGTACCTCCAGAAATTAAAAAAACAAAATAAATCAATGTTTTTTTGGGGATGTTTCTTTCTAAAATTAAAGAAAACAGTGACGACCCAGAACTTGACCATAGATGGATACAGCCTCTCAGGTTCGAAGCGGTGTCTTGTAAGCGTGCATATAAAGACATTATTCGTGTTTTTTCTATATTTCAGATAATTCAAGCAGTTTCCGTCCGTATACAGAGTAACAGAACAGAATAAAACATGTACTCCTGATGCCAGTCTTGACCAAGTAAAGGAATTACCCAAAGACTTAAGCAAACTTTAACCTCAATAAACACTTAAAATTCAGTAACGTATAAAGTATAAAACTGTCATTATGGTCAACCCTTTTATGCCTAGCGCCCAAAAAATGGGATATCAGCAAATAGTGCCAACCCCAGATGAGATGCCGCTCAACGCGGCATCTCATCCGGGCCGCACTTTTTGCTATATTCAGCAACTGCAATACTTTGGACACATCAACAAGCAGCACCTAATAATGTGAAAAATGGCTGGTTCTATTCAATATAAATTTGCTGTAGTGTGAGTTCCACGTGTGTTGCGCCCCTATCTCAAACATCAAGCTGTGTAACTACGGAATACGAAGCAGATATAGAGCAATTGGACCAGCTTTTGTAATTTGGGAACTACTGTAAATTCGGAAATTTTCGCGAGAATGTGTTTTTGCGATTAGCGTTAAACTACACTTTTGCCTCGTTAAAACCCCTCGACTACATCAGTAAATGACAAAGTGATTACGGCATTTCGCGAGGGTTTTATTTTCACGAAACTTCGCAGTTTCGCGAAAATAAAGCCTCGCGAAAAGTTCCGTATTTACAATATGTGCAAATGGCTATAATCAGCCTTCAAACGTGCATGGACAGCCATCCAGGGAAGGTAGATACATGTGTACGTATAGAGTAAGGTATCCTGTCCTACTTTAGCGTGCGCGAGCAATGAAAGCTCTGGTGAGAATGTGTGGATGCGCAAATTCACCAGACCGCCTTTGCGATAAGTTTCAAATTATGTTGTGTATGAAGCAGTTCAATCACAGAATGTTTAACATGATTAAGAAACAGCTTGTTTTCATCTTTTCCAATGACTATATACCTTTATACCTTTGACCAAAGTAAATGGTTACAAGACAATTTTTTTGTTGTTGAATATTTTGTTTTGTTTCATATCTGAAAACAGACAACATCAAGAACTAGGCGTGCTACCATATATGCTCTAAACATTTGGGACACCTATACCCAGCATCAAGAACTAAGCGTGCTACCATATATACCCTAAACATTTGGCACACCTATAGACAGCATCAAGAACCAGGCGTGCTACCACATATTCCCTAAACTTTTGGCACACTTATACACAGCATCAAGAACTAGCTTTGCTACCATATATGCCCTAAACATTTGGCACACTTATACACAGCATCAAGAACTAGGTTTGCTACCATATATGCCCTAAACATTTGGCACACTTATACACAGCATCAAGAACTAAGCGTGCTACCATATATACCCTAAACATTTGGTACACTTATACACAGCATCAAGATTTATGTGTGCTACCAAATATACCCTAAACATTTGGGACACCTATACACAGCATCAAGAACTAGGCATGTCACCATATATACCCTAAACATTTGGTACACTTATACACAGCATTAAGAACTATGCGTGCTACCATATATACCCTAAACATTTGGCACACTTATACACAGCATCAAGAACTAAGCGTGCTACCATATATACCCTAAACATTTGGTACACTTATACACAGCATCAAGAACTTAGCGTGCTACCATATATACCCTAAACATTTGGGACACCTATACACAGTACCAAGAACCAGGTGTGCTACCACAAATACCCTAAACATTTGGCACACTTTTACACAGCATCAAGAACTAGGCGTGCTACCATATATACCCTAAACATTTGGTACACTTATACACAGCATCAAGAACTATGCGTGCTACCATATATACCCTAAACATTTGGGTTACCTATACACAGCATCAAGAACTATGCGGGCTACCATATATACCCTAAACATTTGGCACACTTATACACAGCATCAAGATTTATGTGTGCTACCAAATATACCCTAAACATTTGGGACACCTATACACAGCATCAAGAACTAGGCATGTCACCATATATACCCTAAGCATTTGGTACACTTATACACAGCATTAAGAACTATGCGTGCTACCATATATACCCTAAACATTTGGCACACTTATACACAGCATCAAGAACTAAGCGTGCTACCATATATACCCTAAACATTTGGCACACTTTTACACAGCATCAAGAACTAGGCGTACTACCATATATGCCCTAAACATTTGGCACACCTATACACAGCATCATGAACTATGCGTGCTACCATATATGTCCTAAGATTTTGGGACACCTTTATACAGTACCAAGAACCAGGTGTGCTACCACAAATACCCTAAACATTTGGCACACTTTTACACAGCATCAAGAACTAGGCGTGCTACCATATATACCCTAAACATTTGGGTTACCTATACACAGCATCAAGAACTATGCGGGCTACCATATATACCCTAAACATTTGGGACACCTATACACAGCATCAAGAACTAGGCATGTCACCATATATACCCTAAACATTTGGTACACTTATACACAGCATCAAGAACTAGGCGTGCTACCATACATACCCTTAACATTTGGCACACTTATACACAGCATCAAGAACTAGGCGTGCTACCATATATACCCTAAACATTTTGCACACTTTTACACAGCATCAAGAACTAGGCGTGCTACCATATATACCCTAAACATTTGGCACACTTATACACAGCATCAAGAACTATGCGTGCTACGATATATACCCTAATCATTTGGCACACTTATACACAGCATCAAGAACTAAGCGTGCTACCATACATACCCTAAACATTTGGTACACTTATACACAGCATCAAGAACTTGGCGTGCTACCATATATGCCCTAAACATTTGGCACACTTATACACAGCATCAAGAACTATGCGTGCTACCATATATACCCTAAACATTTGGCACACACTTTTACACAGCATCAAGAACTAGGCGTGCTACCATATATGCCGTAAACATTTGGCACACTTATACACAGCATCAAGAACTATGCGTGCTACCATATATGTCCTTAACATTTGGCACAACTATACACAGCATCAAGAACTAGGCGTGGCTACCATAACATATACCCTTAACATTTGGCACATTTATCCACAGCACCAAAAACAAGGCGTGCTACCATATATACTCTAAACATTTGGGACACCTATACACAGCATCAAGAACTAAGCGTGCTACCATATATACACTTAACATTTGGCACACTTTAATACAGCATCAAGAACTAGGCGTGCTACCATAAATACCCTAAGCATTTGGCACACTTATACACAGCAACAAGAACTATGCGTGCTAAGATATATACCCTAATCATTTTGGACACCTATACACAGCAACAAGAACCAGGCGTGCTACGATATTTGCCCTAAACATTTGGCACACTTATACACAGCAACAAGAACTATGCGTGCTAAGATATATACCCTAATCATTTGGGACACCTATACACAGCATCAAGAACCAGGCGTGCTACGATATGTACCCTAATCATTTGGCACACTTATACACAGCAACAAGAACTAGGCGTGCTACCATAACATATACCCTTAAAATTTGACACATTTATACACAGCACCAAAAACAAGGCGTGCTACAACATTTGGGACACCTATACCCAGCATCAAGAAATATGCGTGCTACCATTTATACCCTAAACATTTGGGACACCTATACCCAGCATCAAGAACTAGGCATGTCACCATATATACCCTAAACATTTGGTACACCTATACATAGCATCAAGGACAATGCGTACTACCATATATACCCTAAACATAAGTCACACCTATAGACAGCATCAAGGACTAGGCGTGCTACCATATATGCCCTAAACAACTGGTACACCTATACACAGCATCAAGAACTAAGCGTGCTTCAATACATACCCTAAACATTTGGTACACCTATACACAGCATCAAGAACAATGCGTACTACCATATATACCCTAAACATAAGTCACACCTATAGACAGCATCAAGAACTAGGCGTGCTACCATATATGCCCTAAATATTTGGGACACCTAGACGTGAAATCATTTCCCCATTAATTTAGTCACGTCCTTTTCGCTAGCTAATGAGTTGTGTAAACTGTTGATTTTTCCTAAGTGGCAAACATGATAAATGTATACCAAGATCAGACGGTTCCTTTAGGAGCCGGCTGATTTTGGTTTACACTGTTTGGTCAGGTAGATCAGTCCGAATGTTTAGAGTATGTACTGTACATGTACATATGAGTTTCCAGAAAGCTAAAATCAAAGACAGTTTTGGTTACATCAGAATCAGATCACAGAGTTAAGTTCTCAGAGGGCTAGCCCCATAAGACTTATCACATAACTTTAACTGATCATGCGAAACTATCCACTGGAGCTAGAAATTTAATATTTGGCCTGAGCCTTCAACTACTTCCCTCCTATATGCATGCGAGCAGCGAAAACTATGACGAGAGTCTGATTTCATCTGAGTCCTCTCTGGCCGCCTATATTGCAATAAGCAACTTTTATTGTACTAGCCAAACGTTTCACCCCTCAAACCTATATTATGGATACAGTGTCCACAAAATCTGAGGATAGAACACTTATCTTGTGATAGAACATATTGACAAAACAAGGGAATAACACTATTTAATATGCATTACATACCGTATCCATGAAATAAGAAATACCCATTGCCTTCTAACAAATAAGTATGTTTTTATGATATTGTATGGTCGTCTTATATTAGTATTTGTCATAGATATACTTAGTGCCTCCTAAGGCGAGTCTGCAGTCTAATAGAGTATGAAGGCAGATGAAGGTCAACACAAAATAGAAAATTGCGCATGCATCCTAGCGTCCTGTTTATGGGCATACAGTGCAGACCAAGACGCAGCAGAACGATGCGTCTGATCAGGGTCTTCACCGTTTGTTAACAGAAAGGTATAATGCGATTTAAATAAAAATGAAGAAAACAAATCCAACAACTTTAAATTTGGAAGTGGACTCGCCTAGTTGATAATGGTTGGAAAGATTTAATTAAAGTCCATTTAATTATTACCAGTTTACTGGAATGCAGATCGAAACATTTAGTATGCTCTCATTGGCTGAACTAGTTATTTTAACCCTTTTTATTATACGTGCAAAGCAAAGCGGGGCCAAAGGCCCCGCGTGCGAAGCACGCCTATAGATAACACATGAAATGTACAAATAAACCTAGGCTAACGAACTTGAAAAACCTGTCCAAAAAATGGCGCCTCCGAACTTTACTTCGCCCCGCACCAAAGCCGAATTTGTCATCGGCAAAATTAAGCTGGAAACCAGTTCACAAAATGTCAACAATTCGTCTGTTTTCCAAGGGAAGGATGACCGCTAGGGGACGCCACTTTTGGGGAGTTTGTTCAAGCCCATGCGCGGATCTAGGAATTTTCGTCAGGGGGGGGGGGGGTGGGGTCCAGGTCAATTCGACAAAAAAGCTCTGACAACGTTTTTTATTTAGTCAGAAAACTATCACTTTTAAGGTTCCTGAGGGGTCCAACATTTTCCAGGGGAGGTTCAACTTTTTCCAGGGGGGGGGGGGGTTCAATTGCTTATTCCCTGTTGAAACCCATATAACTTGTGAATTTCCAGGGTTTCCGAACCCCCTGTCCCCCTCTGGATCCGCACTTGAAGCCACAACACAAAAAGGCATTTTACAACACGCTCAACAGATATCCGAACACAAGGACCACAGACATGAAACAACAGGATTGACCTGGACCCCTCCCCCCTGACGAAACTCAATAAAAGTAAAAGAACCAGCTATCTTCTCCAGAGAAAATAGTGCAGAACCAGGAAAAGGATGCATGAAAATTTATCAAAAATGCAGGGTCAAACGCAAAGGGGTAAAAAAACATTGAACAAGCAACAACAGAGTCCCTTTCTTAGAATGGACATCAGCTTCAGCCAACAGGTAGGATTAATGTATTTTACTGACCAAAATTTTACCGTTGTTGTTGAAACATAATGATGAACACCAGAATCCAGATAAATAATTACACACATGAGCCGCCACAACCAATTGGAAGCACATCAAACATCAGATCAACAACAGCAGAACTACCACTCCAAGCCACCGGGGCTGGGGGCATTATACTGGTACCAAATATTCGCTTTGCTCTAGATTCTTTTGTTGTTAAAACACAAAATTATTAAGCTTGCATTGAGGCCTCCTAACTATTACAGTGTATCATCACAGAGAAACAATCAAATCAAATTAACACACTACGATGAAACAAAAAAAAGGGCTCATGAATCACAGATCTATAGTCAGAGCTAAAGGGAACTTCAAGTTGAGCTACAGTGGGTCCAGCCAAACTCGACACCTTACAAACTCGGATCACGGGGCCGCGTAGCGCAGTCGGTAACGCGTCTGGCTACAGATGCGTGTCTGACTGCAATTCCAGGGGTTGCAAGTTCGATCCCGGCCCAGTCCCATACTTTCGTGGAGATTGATCATGAAATAATTTCTACGGTCATTCTTCTCCCTTCAGCTGATTCATTCAAGAAGGGTCGTTGTCAGTTACAAGCGAAAGTATGTGCACAAATTACTGGTTAACCGCTTGTTCAAGCCTGCCCAGGAAAAAGTGTGGTTAGGTGAACTGACCATCCCGCAATGACCAAAGCTGTTGACTTGGGACGTAAAGCAACAAAACAAACAAACAAAACAAAACAAACAAACTCGGTCCCTAGCAAAATCATCCCCTGACAAACTCAGCCCCTAAACAGAAGAACTACCAACTCGGCCCCTACAAACTCGACCCCAACCGAAATAATGTTTCATTCCTTTCAAGAGCCTGTATAGTTTCAATGTATATGCGCTTAGCCCAATGTATGGCTTGTCTATTTCAGTAGACCTATTGATAACAAACTCAATTCCAAATAACCAGCATCACCATGGGTCAGATGTGGTACACGACTGTATCAGTTCCTAATCTTTGCCACCTTTCTTACTTTCAAATCTATCAGTTATATTAGAAAATGTTTTTGATCAACATATTTTTGCATGCTGGACAACTTTATGTTGTTTTATTTTTATGTCAGAGACGCTCATCTATGCATGAGTTATTCTCTACACAATGAAACCCTGCAAACGGATAGCTCTGATGAGACTGGCGGTTGCATCTATTTCATGACTAGCTGTTCAAAAATAGTAAGTGAGTATGATCAAGAAATACTACAATCACAAACAGCAGACAATCCCATGGCACCCGGAGGAAGAGCCACTTAACCATCACGAGACACCAGGAAGACAAATTAAGCAAAGCAACCAGCTCTCTCTTCACCATTTAGATGATTCCAATACACACAGGCTTAAATGCATTTTACTGGTACCAAATCTTCACCCTAGATTCGGCTGTTGTTGAAGTACAAGAAATGTTCAGCTCGCATCGGGACCTTCTACATGTAACTAATGCAATGTATCATCATGGAGAAACACTCTAATCAAATTAACACACCATGATGAAACAACGAAAAAGGCTCATGACTCACAGATAGTCAGAGCTAAAGAAAACCTTAAGTTGAGCCACGGTGGGTCCAGCTACAGATAAGCATCAGACACCAACCCACCGATTAAAGCTTTACGTCAGAGCCGTCATAGAGTCTGAGGCCTGACCCACCGTCGTGCAATTAAAGAGGAAACCATAGCTTTTAACTGTGATTGGGTTTAAACCAGGCATGCAGACTGTCGCATGACATCCAAATTAAATTTGAAATATTGCAAACAGTGCAGCCCAAGTTGAGAAGCCCGATTATATAGCGTTTCATTTATCTACCAATTTATGATAAAACAAAAAGAGAATGTGACAAAAGTCGTCAGACTGGTGGACTTATATTTTACAAATAAACGTGTACCAGTATCAAAGGCTCTAAACACACTCATCAAATGTTTTGCAGACACTGGTGAAGTCCTGTATACTTGTGTTTTGCCATCTCCGGCAATTCCAGCGGACTGCCATCCTCTGAACTTTCTCATTCAAAGCAGATTAGCAGAGAACTGTTGTGAATATCCTTAATAATCGTCTGCGAACAGAGTCTGTTCTATTTCTACTTCAGTACTGCCCAGGGCGTTCGCATCACAAGGGACATCAGAAAGAGGTTAAAACATCGTATTTTACAATTAAAACACCATGGGCTGTACTGTCTAGAAAGTGTACATCTGGAACCTCAATAACCAGGTTTTGGACCACTCAACCATGGCATATAAATCCTGTTGGAGCTGCTCCTCATCTAAGATACTATTGATGGTCTTGTAAAGAAGGCAGCCATCTGCAGAGAGGAAAAGTTATTACCGATGTCATTAACGTAGAGTAGAAACATCAGTGGTTCAATGACTGTTTCCTGTAACCCCAGAAAGGACATCCGAGTCGGGGGATGTTGATCCGTCTAGGACAACTCTTTGTTGACGGTGGCATAGCCAAGACTTGATGCACTCATTAGTCTTTCCTGTAACCCCATAGTGCAGGAGTTTTTGAAGTGCCTTGCTAAAATGAGGTCCTGACATTATAATTGAGGGTCTGGATGGGGGAGGGTAATTTTGTCGGTAAATAGCTATACATAGCTAATGTTATCTCTGTTTATACTCTCCGACTTTAACTAAAATTTGTCTTATGTCTTCGGGGGTTTCTGGTATTCACTATTCATTAAAAATTAAGCCCATTATTCATCTCATTAAAATTTTGGGTTATTCAATATAATAAGACCAATTATTCATTAAAAGAAAGAAAGGTGGCAAAGAAATCTGATTATTCATTATTCATTAATTTTTTCTTCAATTCATTAAAAAAGATAGGATTATTCATTACTTTTTAGGCCCTCATCATTCACAATTCATTAATTTTTTGGCTAATTATTCACTATTTATTATAAAAAGGCCATTATTCACTTATCATTGTACCCCATCCAGACCCTCATAATTAGTTTATGTAAATATATCAGGTTAAATTATTTTAAAATTTAGACTCGAAGATGCACAGTTAATTAATTTTGTTTGCTTTGCACGGTTTAGGTAGTGCCTAAGTTCATATTATACCTATAAATAAAACAACCTTTGAACTGTCTGATTTCTGGCCATCTGATACAGAAAACCGGATCAACGAACTGAGGTTTTCTGATTCCGTATCACTATCCTTTAAAACGAGGCTAACGTCGGTTACCTGCTTTTGCGGCGACGTTACGTAAAGTACATTTCGAGCATGGAACCAGAGACGGAAAACAAGCTGACCTGACGTCACGTAACATGACGTGACGTAACGTAAATGCAAACGTTCCCGTAATTTTTATCGATTATGACCAAAACAGTTTATAAAATCAGAAAAATGCCAGAAAAAGGTATACAATAAACATATTATTACGATAGTAACTTGATCTGGCGCACAGTATCACGTCTCGTGGATAAGCTCATACCATTTGATCACCCTAGACACGAAGCGGGTGATCCGATGGTATGACCTCATCCACTCGACCAGATCTAGTTACTATTATAATAATGTGTATGTATTAGCGAGTATTTATGCAAACAGTGAAGACCCATATGAAATGCAGCATAATGCTACATTTCATCTGGGTCTAAACTTTCTGCTTAGGTCAAAACACTCTTCAGGGACTTAAATACATCATAATTAGGAAATTCGAACCTGTGACCCCTTTAAATATATAATGGACAATTCCATCTTTATTGCATTTATCTGTAAGAATACTAAATGATAAAGGTGCACGACCGCGTGAAATGTACACATTTTGAGACCTGGTTTACAAAGCAGTTGAACATGTTTAACAACAATAAACTATACTAGAGGACTTTGAAAACGCATCACCTTATTTTTGCTTTTATCTTGCAAACCGTATATATGCGATTGAAAAGTTACTCGCATGTTTTAATGTGCAACCCAGACTTAGTATGAATCAGTCGTTAATTGACTGCACTATCACGTGTCGCTGCTGATGACGTCACATGGGTACATCCAGCATATAGCACATTTCTGCACAGTCAGTTGAAGCTTTTTCATTATTTTTTGTGTTTTAACTGTGGCGTGTATGATATCATGTCACCAAAAGAATTTATAGACTTTTTTCTAATTAAAAGTAATTGATAACTTCAATATTTCGAAAATAAGCGTCAAATTTGAACATCAATTTACAGCTCCTTTTTAGAAACATCTCCATAAGTTACGTTTATGCACATTTTCACTATTGATATTGACTACAAACACTGACAATCATGTGGGGAAGACGTTTTGATGTAAGTCATGGCAGGAGATTTGCATGCAAGTGATCGAGAACGTCTTAAAAATTTACGTTATCGTCACTTGCAAAAGACACGTGATACAAGCGTAATTTATGCATAATCTGTCATTTGTTTTTACCTTTGCCTTTTACAACAGAACCGAACGTAAACATATCGAAACTTTGAAATGCCCAAGATGTTGAAATTATTACTAGACTATAGTGATCAGGGTGGGTGGGATAAGTCGGTATCTTTAAAGGGGTGTAAATTTGAGCATACCGAACTGTGAGTTCATTTTGAATCGTTCAATGATGAATGTGCAATCGTGAAAGAAACCAATGTCTAATCTGTTAAGTCAGGAATTAAAACTAACGCGTGTTAACTTCCAGCTGAATTGGTGTCCTTCAAAATCGACCACCACTGTCTTAAAACGAATACTTTTTCAATACCTTTAAGTAAATTAACATCCATGAATTTTCGAGGACACACTACAAGCTGGTCAGACTATGATATGCAATAACGATTATCACGCTGACATTCTCATGGTTTGTGAAATAAAGGATTTAATCTGGGTGATGCGTTTTCAAAGTCCTTAAGTATACTTCAAATGCATGTCACAAGTCTAAAATAGAATTGTGACAGCTACCTAGTGGGACTATAGGCCTTGATTTTGGCCTGAACCTTTAACTACACCCATTCTTTATGTATAGGTGCATTAAAGGCTCTGACGAGACTGTGCAGATGTGTAGATTCAATTGAGCCTTTTGTTGCTCATAATTGTGATAAGTATAAAAATCTCACGTGCTGGCTCATATCACTGAGCCCACATGTTTCGCTTAGTTGATAAGGCCACAGCTTCGAATTTGGGAGTGGACGATCATTAGGTTATTCGTGTAGAAGGGTCAAAAATGTTATATTTGGCTATTGAAATCATGACATATAAACAAATATGAACTGGAAGACTTGTAGGGTGATTGATTCTACAAGATGAATTGAAATACGAAACTGTGTTGTCATCCATTATATCATTCGGAATTCCTAGGCCAAGTCCGTGCAGTCAGATTTCTATATTCACATGATAACTTCGTCATAGGATCCTTGCCAACGCAATATCGTTGTGATGACGCTATGAGTGACGTCATAAAACGGAGACGACAGAGATTTGTGGAAAAAAACACTATAACTGTTATTTTCAACTATTGACAGAAAAAAATCCTTAGGTAGAGTCGCTCATTAACCCATATAAGCCTAGCGTCCTTTTTGTTGGACACAGCTAAACAGTGCAGACCCAGACCAGATGTAGCATTCCACGGCATCTGATCAGGGTCCTCACTGTTTGCTTTTGGAATGTTCTATTAAATTTGAAAAAAAAAAGAAATATACCACCCAATATCCTTTAAAACAGATATGGACTGTTCCAATTGATAATTCTGGGATATTCCATTCGGCTTAAATGGGTTAAACATCCATCGACAACTATCAAGTGTACTAGATGCCTTAATTTTGGTCCGATCCTTTATCTACACCATTCTTTGTGTGTACGAGCAGTTAAGGTTCTGGAGATGATGCGCACAAGCGCAGACTCGTCTGTGCACGGGCTGATCAAATATTCACTATATGAAATCAAATGAGCTGACCCATTTCTTTACAAAGCGGTCATTTTCTTTATGGAAAGTTGTGGTTGTTCTCTCCTTTCAGTTTAAAACAATGGTTGATCGGATTTAATGGAAGCTTATAATGAACCAGAGATTGAGTTTTGGTACTTATCGCACATGCGTAAAGTTGCTCATTAAACATGCATGGACATCAATCAAGTGGGACTAGATGCCTTATCTTTGGCCTGAACCTTTATCTACACCTTTTATTGTGAGGCTCTGGCGATGCTGCGCACAAGCGCAGGTACGTGGCTTACTAAATAGGCATGGCCAGCTACAAAGTGGAGCTAGATGCCTTAATTTTAGCCTGAAACTTTTTTCTGTACCGTTCTTCGAGTTTGTGAGCAGTAAAGGCTCTGACGATGCTGCGCACACATTTCTATGCCCAACGCTTTAGGAGTAAATGCATTTACAAGAAATATTTGATTTCACATGATAACTTCGTCATAGGATCCTTGCCAACGCAATACTGTTGTGATGACGCAATGATTGACGTCATATATGTAGAAGACGACACAGGGATATATGGAAAATTATAACTGTTATCTTCAACTGTTGATAGAAAAACTCTTTGGGTAGAGTCGCTCATTAACCCATATAAGCCTAGCGTCCTTTTTGTGGGACACAGCCAAACAGTGCAGACCCAGACCAGATGCAGCATTCCGCGGCATCAGATCAGGGTCTCCGCTGTTTGCTTTTTGGAATTGAAAAAAATGAAAATACCACCCAATGTCCCTTCAAACAGAAATGGACTGTTCCAATTGATAATGCTGGGATATTCCATTCGGCTTGAACGGGTTAAACATCCATCGACAACTAGATGCTTTAATTTTGGTCCGAGCCTTTATCTACATCATTCTTTGTGTGTACGAGCAGTGAAGGTTCTGGAGATGCTGCGCACAAGCGCAGACGCGTATGTGCACGGGCTGATCAAATAGTTACTACAGATAAAATCTAATGAGCTGACCCATTCTTTACAAAGCGGTCATTTTCTTTATGAAAAGGTGTGGTTGTTCTCTCCTTTTAGTTTAAAACAATGGTTGATGGCATTTAATGGAAGCTTATAATGAACCAGAGATTGAGTTTTGGTCTTTATCGCACATGCGTAAAGTTGCTCATTAAACATGCATGGACATCAATCAAGTGGGACTAGATGCCTTATCTTTGGCCTGAACCTTTATCTACACCTTTCATTGTGTGTACGAGCCGTGAAGGCTCTGGTGATGCTGTGCACATGCGCATGTACGTCGCTTACTAAACAGGCATGGCCAGCTACAAAGTGGAGCTAGATGCCTTAATTTTGGCCTGAAACTTCTTTTCTGTACCGTTGAGTTTGTGAGCTATTCAAGTACTGTTTTTCCGAAAATTTTCGATTGGGCTTCATTTAAATATTACCCTCACGAAAAGGTGAAATCATTCTGTCTTTTACTGATATAGGTAAATCAGGCCCTAGTCGCGATTTTTAACTTCGCAAATATTACTTTTAACGCTATTCGCGAATATAAAATTCTCGCGAAAATTTCCGAATTCACGGTAACATATAGAGGTGTGACAACCTGCAGATGATATGATAGTTTGCATATCACTAAGTATTGCAAAACCCTTTCAGAACAACCTGCCCAAAACACTTTTGAACTAGAGTTCAGTCGATGGTCTACCATCGCAAATGCAAAGTTTAAAGTTGCTACGTCCAACGTTTAAAAGGAGATGCATTTACAAGAAAGTACATTATTTCACTTTTGTCCTTGACTTAAGGTCAAGAACAAAGACGAAACGTTGCCCAGTATCCTCTACATCATATGGCATATGAACCTGCAAAGTTTTAAGCTGTTATAACCAACGGTTTAGAAGTAAATGCATTTACAAGAAATATTTGATTTGACCCAAGGTCAAGGTCACATGAAGCATTGCCCTCTATACCATGTGACCTATGTACCTACAAAGTTTGAAATCGCGGTGCCATGAGTTCGTCTGCAGTTTGTGATTGTGGTATTTCCTGACCATACTAACTTACTATTTTTTGCTACGACCAATGGTTAAGGAAATGTGTTACCAAGAAAATACATTATTTGACCTTGACTTCAATGTCAAGGGGGTGAAGGTCACACGAAATATTGCCCAGTACCCTCGACATAATGTGACCTATGCACCAGCAGTTTGATATTGCTACATTCCACTGTTAAGGAGAAGATGCATTTACAAGAAAATACATTATTAACCTTGACCTCCGGGTCAAGGTCAAATGAAATGTTGTCCAGTGCCCTCTACATCATGTGACCGATGTACATACAGAGTTTGAAGTTACTACGTTAAAATGTTTAGCAGGAGAAGCATTTACAAGAAAATTCAATATTTGACCTTTGACATTGATCTTGGGGTCAAGATCACACGAAAGGTTGCCCAGTACCCTCTACATCATGTGACCTATTCAGCTATAAAGTTTGAAGTTGCTACGTCTAACCATTTAGGAGGAGATACATTTACAAGAAAATACATTATTTGATCTTTGTCCTTGACCGTGGGGTCAATGTTATATAAGAAATGTTACCCAGTACCTTCTAAATCATGTGACTTATCCAGCTTCATAGATGGAAGTTGCTTTGTCTAACCGTTAAGGAGAATATACATTTACAAGAACATTCAATATTTGACCTTGACGTTGGAGTCAAGATCACACAAAATGTTACCCAGTACACTCTACATCATGTGACCTTTTCGGCTACAAAGTTTGAAGTTGCTACCCCTTATAGTTAAGGAGGTGATACATTTACAACAAAATATTTTATTTGACTTTTGACCTTGACCTTGGGGTCAAGGTTACACGAAATGTTGCCCAGTAGCCTCTAAATTATGTGGCATATCCAGCTTCAAAGTTTGATATGTCTAACCGTTTAGGAGGAAATGCATTTACAAGAAAATACATTATTTGACCTTGACCTTGGGGACATCTATCAACATCATGTGACCTTTTTGGGTATAGTCTGCCAAAATTGACCTTAGACTGATTAACTTTCGCCAAAATCTTTGTGATATTCGGAGCGTTTTCGTGGAGTACTCCGACCTTGGTCACGCTTTTACAGTGAATATGAAAATAATGTCAATTCGGTATTGCAAATGGTATGATATCCTAGTGGTTAGTTGACTACTTACAAATCAAGCATACCTGGATCGAAACTTGGAAGGAACATCTTTTTATATAATTGTCAAATTACTTTCTTTTTTAGGTATTTTAAATATTGTTCGTATATTTACATCATTATGAGTTTTACATCTTTCATTTGTATTTAGCCGCTTTTGCATTCATTATATCCCAGGGTCCTAAGTTCCTCACTCTTTCCTTGTCAGCTGATAACATTTGCAAATAGTTTGGACCAAGTTCAGTACCAACTGAACGTCGGTTCTGACCTGGATAGGACCATTGACACTCTGGTAGTGTTCCTGTAAGATTTTTTGAAAAAGTTAATTTTGATTAAAAGTCAGCAGATGATAACAAAAGTCTCAAAAATATTCAGCGTGCAAAGAGTAAATCACATGTAGGCTTATTGAAAGTATTCACGGTGCTACGTGTGTATTTATTACATAAACTCATGCCAAATTCAAATAAATATATCCAGTTGTGCACAAAATCAAGAATAAAGACAAAGAAACTAGCAGATCGGAAAAAAATGAAGAAAAAAAATACATAGCTGCTACTGGACTCGAACTCACATCTTTTGAGTGCTAAAACAATTGACTATCTACTAGGCTATCGGGGAACTTTGATTATTTTCATTCAGATTAGTAATTGTACAACAATCTAACGCGCATTTTTTTACGAAGATTCACGAAGACTGAGTAAAAGGTCATTGAATATTCATATGTCTCGTGTCAATTTTGACAAACAATACAAAGTTTTAAGTTGCTACCTCTTATTGTTTAGGATGAGATACATTTACAAGAAACGTGACGGACGGACGAACGACGGATTGACTTTGGTACAAAATTATTAAACCCTTTTTTCTAAAGAAAAACAATTGGCTGCAGTTAAATGACTGAAAAAATGTTAATAGTGATGTTAAGCAACATCAACAGAATGAAAATCAAATCAATCAATAAAAAAATCAAATCAATGAATGAAAAAAGTACAATAAAAATATTTTATTTCTCTTTTTAACTTTGACATAATTCGAACCTGTCCCATGAGGATTTTTGTGCAGACCATTTTGTGCATTTGACTGACGCTCTAGACCCCTCGGCTATTTAAGCCCATTTGTCTGTAAGTATACAATGCATCAAAATACCACAATAGAACCTAGTTTAAGGGACATTATCCATGGGTGATTAACCGTTTAAACTCATTGGAGTCAAAAACAGAGATAGCTTTCTAAAGAAAAATGTTTTTTAATATTTTACTTGATCTTATACTCCTATTGAAGAATACATCATAATTATTCAGCAAAATTCAAAACTGTCTTTAACAGCTGCATATTTACCGAAATTAATTAAAAGTCTCTATACATTTAAGTCAAGTGAGACAATTCTTGTTAAACTTATGTGCTTTACGTACTCTGTCCAATATTTTAGGACGGTGCTTGACGAGACCTTATAAAAGGGCTTGTCGTCAAACGAATTTCTCCGAGGGAGAATTTCGTAAGGAAGGTACCCTTTTTCTTTCTATTATTTGATTTTTTTACTTTACTTTACTTTCAACCTTACCCGTTTTGTCCCTTTACTTTTCAAGCGGTTCCCAGGGCAGCTGGAGGTCCTGCTGACAATACAGGGGTTGTTATATAGGGTAAGGTTATTTAATTGCAGAAAAGTAGTATTTATAATGTATTTTCTTGTTATAATGTTCCTAGCTCTCCTTCCTATGGTGTATATATTTCTCAGCTTATTTGTTTTGCTAGAGTGTGTTCTTAAGTTGATGACTTCAACAACAGAAACTTATTTTTAACTGCTAAGTTATTTAAACAAGGTTATAGATATCATAAAATTCGAACAGCATTTTCTAAATTCTACCACAGACACTCAGTGTTAAATGTTAAATACAAAATTGGGTTAAAAACTCTTCTGCAACAAGGCATATCAGAACCTACATTTTATGGTGATTTAGTTTATAAATTCAAACGAATTGTTGGAAAACCTAATTTTAGTGATCAATTCAAAAAAATAGTAAAACGTTATATAAGAATCTAGATATAGATTCCAATACTCCTGCCTCCTGAGATTGTAAAAATTCAAATTATTTATATCCCTCTGCAGGGCATGTTATTACAGGTAATCTAAATGTCATTCCTGACGCTAGAGTTCGCAATATCATTTCTAAAGGTCCGAAATATAGATTTTCCTCTAATATTGATTTCTCTAAATGTCATAGAGAGATCGCTGCTTCTTTAAATGACTTCAGTAATCGTTGGTGCAAACGGGAAAATGTTGAACCTGAGGCTTTGAAGGAATGGAAGATTAAAATTTTTAAAATTATTGATACTCGTATTTCATTTTACTCTCGTAATACACATCTTTTGCCCCCAAAACCTAAATTTTCTTTTCGTCATCTTAAACGAGGTATCCAGGATTTTCATATGAACTATGTTTTGGTTCCAGCAGATAAAGCTGCTAACAATGTTGTAGTTGTTAGACGAATGTATTATATTAATACTCTTAAGCGTGAGCTTGTTGACATTAATGTCTATAAACTGCAGCCTTCTTTAAGTGAAAGGGTGATTGTTGATGGGCATGGTTGTCATACAGCCCTACATTTTGGTGTCAAAGCTAAAGAAAATCAAGACAAAGTTCCTACGTTGTACTGGTTACCTAAACTCCATAAAAAACCCTATAAAGCAAGATTTATTGCAAATTCTAGTTCTTGTACGACAACAGAACTTTCTAAATTGTTAACCTCGTGTCTTACAGCTGTTAAAAAACATGTTATCAAATATTGTGAAAAGGTATATGAGAGATCCGGTAAAAACCTATTTTGGTCGATTAAAAATTCAGGTGAAATTTTAGATAAACTTAAAGCTAGAGATTTCAATGCGACCATTTTGTCTACTTATGATTTTTCTACTCTTTACACTACTTTACCTCATAATTTAATTAAATATAAACTTATTGATCTTATTGAAAGAACCTTCCAGAGAGAAGGCTCTCCTTACCTTGCATGTAGTGACAGAAATGCAATTTTTACTTCAGAAAAACCTAAAAAATATCATGCATGGTCGTGTCAAAATGTATGTGATGCGCTGACCTTTTTGTTGGGCAACATTTTTATTCGATTTGGCACCAAGCTCTATAGACAAGTAGTTGGGATTCCTATGGGCACTAATTGTGCTCCCCTGGTTGCAGATTTATTATTGTTTTGTTATGAAAGGGACTTTATGATGTCTCTTTCTGATGATAAGCAGGCTGATGTTATTGATGCGTTTAACACTACTTTCAGATGTTTGGACGATATTTTAAATATTAATAATGTTTATTTTGACAATATGGTTGGTCAAATATACCCATCAGAGCTCCAACTTAATAAAGCCAATGCCTCTGATACCGAAGCTGCAGTTTTAGACTTGCATTTGTCAATTTCTTATGATATTGTTTCTACCAAAATTTATGACAAGTGTGACGATTTTGATTTTGAAATTGTCAATTTCCCATTTTTAGATGGTGATGTTCCTCGTTCTACATCCTATAGAGTCTATATCTCTCAACTCATTCGTTTTGCTAGAGCATCTAGCTATGTTGCTGACTTCAACACTCGCAATAAATTGTTAACTCAGAAACTTCTTAAACAAGGCTATCGGTATCATAAACTTCGCAAAACATTTTAAAAATTTTATAGACGATACTATGATTTGATTTCTAAATTCCAAGTTGGACTTAAATCTCTCTTACGCCAAGGACTTTCGGAACCTGATTTCTATGGTGACTTGGTGTATAAGTTGAAGAAGATTGTTGGCTCTAATAATTTTTCAGCGCAGTTCATTAAAATAATTTCCCATTATAAAAAGATTGGCTATAACATTAATGTATTGCAAAAGACTGCATGCTTGGTAGTCAACCCAATCACGGTTGGCAACTTTGCTTTCCTCTTTAATTGCACGCCGGTGGGTCAGACTTCTAAATCTATGATGGTTCCAACTTAAAGACTTATCTATTGATGAGATGGTAGGGGCCTGATGCTTTGGCTGTTTGTCGGGCCCACCGGGGTTTACCTGTTGGATTTCTTTTGCTCCGGTATTTAGTTTAATTTACTGTTGAGTCCTTATCCTTGCTTTATCTCCTTGTTATATCTTGATTTATATGTTTTAGGAGATGATGCATTGATAAGTAAGGGGTCTTTCATGCAAACCAAATATCTATGTGTCTTGATCCACATCTGAATTAAGGGTGAGGTTGGCGCCGTTAAACCGGTTTAAGCCCTCCAGTAAAATATTTTACTGACCGTTCCAAGGCGGTACTTCTTTTGTGGATCTTTTATGTTTTTGTTCTGTCTTTTGTTTGCTATGTTTTGTGCGCGTCTGATTATATGTGCTTTGTGGTCACCTGCTGGGAAAGGGCTGACCTCTTGGCTCTCGTTTGTGGTGTCTACTGTGAGTTTGTCACTTTCCCATTGGTATCCTGGGCCAGGTGTGGTACTTAATTGTATCGATTCCTGATCTTTGCACCCTTACTTACTTTGGATATAACTTGGATATCATGCGACAGTCTGCATGCCTAGTTTTAAAAATAGTAAGTGAGTATGATCAGGAAATACCACAATCACAAACTGCAGACAACCCCGTGGCACCGGGAGGAAGAGCCGCTCAACCATCACAAGACACCAGGAAGACAAATTAAGCAAAGCAATCAGCTCTCTCTTCCCCATCAAGATGATTGCAATACTAGAATGGACATAAAGTAACGTACAACAAAACATAGAACAATTACAGACTCCCACAATGGGAGCAACAATAAACAAAAAGTCAACAACAACAGAACCACCGCCTTAGAACGGACATCAGCCTAAGCCACCAGGGGGGCTTAAATGCATTTTACTGGTACCAAATCTTCGCCCTAGATTCTGCTGTTGTTGAAGTACAAGAAATGTTCAGCTCGCATGGAGGCCATCTAACTAATGCAATGTATCATCATGGAAAACACTCTAATCAAATTAACACTCCATGATGAAACAAAGAAAAGGGCTCATGACTCACAGATAGTCAGAGCTAAAGAAAACCTCAAGTTGAGCCAGGGTGGGTCCAGCTACAGAAAAGCATCAGGCACCAACCCACTGATTAAAGCTTTACGTCAGAGCCGTCATAGAGTCTGAGGCCTGACCCACCGTCGTGCAATTAAAGAGGAAACCATAGCTATAAACCGTGATTGGGTTTAAAACTAGGCATGCAGACTGTCACATGATATCTAAACCATATCCAACCCTTATATAACGTTTTACTATCTTTTTGAATTGATCACTTAAATAAGGTTTTCCAACGATTCGTTTGAATTTATAGACTAAATCACCATAAAATATAGGTTCTGATATGCCTTGTTGCAGAAGAGTTTTTAACCCAATGTTGTATTTAACAATTAACTCTGAGTGTCTGTAGTAGAATTTAGAAAATGCTTTTCGAATTTTATGATATCTATAACCTTGTTTTAATAATTTAGCAGTTAAAAATAAGTTTCTGTTGTTGAAGTCATCAACATTAGAGCACACTCTAGCAAAACGAATAAGCTGAGAAATATATACACCAAGGAAGGAGAGCGAGGAACATCTCCATCAAGAAATGGGAAATTTACTATTTCAAAATTAAAATCATCCCGTTTATCATAAATTTTAGGAGAAACTATGCCATTTGATATTGACAAGTTCAAGTCCAAAAACGGAGCTTCAGTATCAGAAGAATTCGCCTTATTTAACTGAAGTTCAGTGGGATATATCTGACCTAAAATTTGTTCAAAATAAGGATTATCAATATTAAGTAAGTCATCTAAATATCTGGAGGTAGAGTTAAAAGCTTCATTAATATCAGCTTGATTATTGTGTGACAGAGATAACATAAAGTCTCTCTCATAACAAAACAAAAACAAATCTGCAACAAGTGGAGCACAATTAGTACCCATTGGAATACCGACAATTTGTCTATATAATTTAGAGCCAAATCTTATAAATATATTGTCCAAAAGATAATGGAGTGCATCACACATTTTCTGACATGACCACAATTTATATCGTTTAGGTTGTTCAGAAGTAAAAAAGGCATTTTTATCATTACAAGACAAATAAAGTGAGCCCTCTCTGTTAAATGTTTGTTCAATTAATTCTGTTAGTTTATCTTTTATTAGATTATGAGGCAATGTAGTATAGAGAGTAGAGACATCATATGTAGACAAACTAGATGCTAGAAAACCTCTAGACTTCAATTTATTAAGAATTTCACTTAAATTTTTAATAGACCAAAATAGATTTTTACCATTTCTTTCATAAACTGTTGTGCAATATTTAATGACATGGTTTTTAATCGCAGTGAGGCAAGAAGTCAAAAATAGTAAGTGAGTATGATCAGGAAATACCACAATCACAAACCGCAGACTACCCCATGGCACCGCGAGGAAGAGCCACTCAACCATCACGAGACACCAGGAAGACAAATTAAGCAAAGCAACCAGCTCTCTCTTCCTCATCAAGATGATTGCAATACTAGAATGGACATAAAGTAACATACAACAAAACATAGAACAATTACAGACTCCCACGATAGGAGTAACAATAAACAAAAAGTCAACAAAGAATAGACAACTCAGTAGTTGTACATGCACTAGAATTAGCAATAAAACGTGACTTATAGGGCCGTTTATGAAGTTTAGGTAACCAGTATAACGTAGGAAGCTTGCTATGGTCCTCATCAACAAACAACCCAAACTTAGCTGCCATATGGCATCGATGCCTATCAACGATAGACGTCTCATCATGCCTGTTATGCTCATATGTTTTGGCAGTGCTAAGTTCTTGCTTTAGGGTGTTAATATAGTATCTTTTTCAAACGACCACAACATTGTTAGCAGCCTTATCTGCGGGGGCCAAAACAAACTTCCTATGGAATTCCTGGATCCCTTTCTTCAAGTGTCTAAAAGTGAATTTAGGTTTAGGTGGTAGAAGATCTAAATTGTTGCAATAAAATGAAATTCTACCATCAATAATTTTGAAAATATTAAGTTTCCAACTATTTAAGGCATTAGACTCAACATGCTCTCGTTTACACCAGCGATTACAAAATTCTTGTAAGGCTCCTGCAATTTCTTCACGACATGATTTGAAGTCTATTTGCACAGGAAACCTATATTTAGGTCCCTTACATATAATAGACCGAATTCTTGAATCAGTTATGATTTTTAAATCCCCTGTGACTATATGACCAGCAGGTTGATAGCAATACTTAGAGTCTATGCAATCTCAGGAGTCAGGAATAGAATTTTCGATATCAAGTTCTTTTACTAATTTGTTATAGTTAAAAACAGTACTACGAATAGTTTTATTATACTTATGACAAATGATAGGGGATTCCTTATTTTCAAAATAGGTAGGAATAGAAGAGATAACAGATTTATCTTTAAATATACTGGGTAAATTAATGAATTCAATCCCCTTGTTGACAAATTGAATTTTAATAAAATGTCTAATATGATTAATTTCTGAATCTATATATGGCAGAAGAGCATGTTGAGTGTAACACTGGGTAAGAATTGCTGCATCATAAAGTCGATGAGCTCTATCATAGAATTTATTAGCCTCAATATCCAAATTACGAAGTGAAGATATAGAAAGAGTTACTAAACGTGAAAGGGCCAGAATGTTTTAAGACGATACTTAATTCTGAAAGAGTTAAAACATGTTTATTTTTGCGTTTTAAATTTCCATTTTTGCGTTTGCCATGAGATCGGTTATTACGTTTACGGATATCTAAAAGAGAAAAAACATCAAAATCTGGTAATCTAGAAATGTTGCCCTCATGGTAAATATTATCATTAAAACCAAGTGGATGTGGTGTCTGTAACAATTTATCCACTTTAATTATAATTCATGCCTAAGAATATTTCTATATCTTTTAGTGGAATTATCACCATATATTATCTTTTCAACAGGCTGAATTGAAATACTGCTAGTAGAGTGATTAGTTTGTTTGAAATGCCTATAAAGAAAATTATCAACTTTGCGAGGCTTTTTTGTTCGACGATAGTGCTCAGAAAATCTAGTTTTTAGAAATCTACAAGTTTGGCCAACATATTGCAAGCCACAATTTTTCTCTTCTCAAGATAAAACATAAATAACATCAGTTGATTTTCAATCAAGATCAGAATAAGTAATTACAGAAAATTGTCTTCCATTAACATTAGATTTAATAGTTGATTTACAACATAAATGTTTGCAACAGCTACATCTCTTGGCATTGCACTTAGAAATAGAGGGATACACTGCACTTCTTCTATACTTACTCCTAGAGTTCCTGAGTACAGGTGACTTAAGAGGTGATAGACGAACTTTTAAGTGGTTTCTAAAAAGGGCAGAGTCAGAAACTCCATGTAAATTAATTTTAGTGGCCGAATGAAGTTTCAGAGGTGAAACGTAAACAGATGGTAACATAGAATTATCTCTATTGGTTGACTGGGGAACCTGTATGGAAGAAGCAGAATGTAACCGAAGAGGAGAAAGTAAAATTTTGACTGTTTTCAGGCTATTCATAATTGAGTTTTTAAGTTTATACCATACATTGAAAAGCAGCATTCATATCGGTTATTAATAGTAATATCCAGCTGCTGCATTTGAAGAACAGCTAAAGCTCCCAACATATAACTAGGTCTAATACAAGCACAAAGAAACACAGAGAAAGCAATAGTAATTAACGAGATACGAATGCTGGTCTACACTGCTCCTTAAATGAGGTATTTAAGTGATACCAATAGGAAAGTTAATGCAATGAATGATTGTCAAGTGTAAATCTGACTATAGTAATAATAACGACATCAAATGCAAGTACGGGGAAACTTTTAACAGTAACCACGCAGCACAAACACAAGAGTCGTGACATCAAAAATAGTAAGTGAGTATGATCAGGAAATACCACAATCACAAACTGCAGACAACCCCGTGGCACCGCGAGGAAGAGCCGCTCAACCATCACAAGACACCAGGAAGACAAATTAAGCAAAGCAATCAGCTCTCTCTTCCCCATCAAGATGATTGCAATACTAGAATGGACATAAGTAACGTACAACAAAACATAGAACAATTACAGACTCCCACAATGGGAGTAACAATAAACAAAAAGTCAACAACAACAGAACCACCGCCTTAGAACGGACAGCAGCCTAAGCCACCGGGGGGCTTAAATGCATTTTACTGGTACCAAATATTCGCCCTAGAATCTGCTGTTGTTGAAGTACAAGAAATGTTCAGCTCGCATGGAGGCCATCTAACTAATGCAATGTATCATCATGGAAAACACTCTAATCAAATTAACACTCCATGATGAGACAAAGAAAAGGGCTCATGACTCACAGATAGTCAGAGCTAAAGAAAACCTCAAGTTGAGCCAGGGTGGGTCCAGCTACCGAAAAGCATCAGGCACCAATCCACCGATTAAAGCTTTACGTCAGAGCCGTCATAGAGTCTGAGGCCTGACCCACCGTCGTGCAATTAAAGAGGAAACCATAGCTATAAACCGTGATTGGGTTTAAAACTAGGCATGCCGTCGTGCAATTAAAGAGGAAACCATAGCTATAAACCGTGATTGGGTTTTGGCTTAACTTGAGGTTTTCTTTGGCTCTGACTATCTGTGAGTCGTGGGCCCTTTTCTTTGTTTCATCATGGTGTTTATTTGATTGGAGTATTTCTCCGTGATGATGCATTGCATTAGTTGGATGGCCTCCATGCGAGCTGAACATTCCTTGTACTTCAACAACAGCAGAATCTAGGGCGAAGATTTGGTACCAGTAAAATTCATTTAAGCCCCCCGGTGGCTTAGGCTGCTGTCCGTTCTAAAGCGGTGGTTCTGTTGTTGTTGACTTTTGATTATTGTTACTCCCATTATGGGAGTCTGTAATTGTTCTATGTTTTTTTTGTACGTTACTTTACAGTCAAGTGCATAACCTCCAACAGTTAAAAAATATATCACTTAAAGCAGTTACCTTTTTTTGCAACAAAAACAAACGTAACCTGTTTGAGTGAACGTGTCTTTTTTCATCTTCATATTCCCGAGTAACCGCAATTTTCACGGCCATGTGGGTAATTTTATCTGAAAGATCTATTACATAACTTTACGATTATGCAATAAAATTTTGTACGCATCGTCTATAAATAAGCACGCGAGGTCATTGAAGTTCAGAAAATAAGCTACTTTTTAACCTGAATAAGTTATATTGTTGACGGCTTGCAATTTGACCTTGGCCTAAATAATTTCAGATATAACCTTAATAAGTTACTTTCTGTAGCATTACTTAGAAATTATTGTTGAAAAGGCACAATTTTAACTTCCTCTAGTGATATACATTTTAACTTATAGAAGTTATGACCCTCACTGCTTTATGTCCATTCTAGTATTGCAATCATCTTGATGGGAAGAGAGAGCTGGTTGCTTTGCTTAATTTGTCTTCCTGGTGTCTCGTGATGGTTGAGCGGCTCTTCCTCGTGGTGCCAGGGGGTTGTCTGCGGTTTGTGATTGTGGTATTTCCTGATCATACTCACTAACTATTTTTTATACTTCTGCATAAAGTTAGCATTATCACAGTCAAAACAAAATTGACAAAATGAATGCGTGTTCTGACTCCAACGTTGAAACAACGCCATATAAATGATGCATGCATTCTAGTGGCATGGTTAAATGGTCCACTGATGTAATGAGTGATGTATGCAACTCATGTTCTTGAGAATATTAATAACTGTCTAAATCAACGTGGATTCAACGCTGCTGTTAAACTAATGATTGGACGTTAACGTACGTACCTGATTACAATATATGAGCCAGTTCATGAAATTTTTGGTAATTATCAAAAATGCATAAACTTAGCTTGAGCTTAAACCTACCTAGTGTGACTACAGGCATTGATTTTGACCTGAACCTTTTATCTACACCCATTCTGTATGTATAGGAGCACTGAAGGCTCAAGCGAGTCTCTGCAGATGTATAGATTCAATTGAGCATTTTGTTGCTCATAACTGTGATAAGTATAAAAAAATCTCATGTGCTGGCTCATATCACTGAACCCACATGTTTAGCTTAGTTGATAAGGCCACATATTTGAACTTTGGAGTGGACGATTATTAGGTTATTCGTGTAGAGGGGTCAAAATGTTATATTTGGCTATTGAAATCATGTCATATGAACAAATATGAAATGAAAGACTTGTAGGGTGATTGATTCTACGAGATGAATTGAAATACGAAACTGGGTTGTCATCCATTACATCATTCGGAATTCCTAGGCCGATTCCGTGCAATCAGATTTCTGTAGTCAGATGATAACTTCGTCATAGGATCCTTGCCAACGCAATACCGTTGTGATGACGCAATGATTGACGTCATAAAACGGAGACGACATAGGGATTTATGAAAAAAAACTTTTATTTTCAACTGTTGATAGAAAAACTCCTTAGGTAGAATCGCTCATTAAACCATATAAGCCTAGCGTCCTTTTTGTGGGACACAGCCAAACAGTGCAGACCCAGACAGATGCAGCATTCCACGGCATCTGATTAGGGTCTCCACTGTTTGCTTTTGGAATGCTCTATTAACATTTGAAAAAAAATGAAAAATACTACCCAACATCCCTTAAACAGAAATGGACTGTTCCAATTGATAATGCTGGGATATTCCATTCACCTTAAATGGGTTAAACATCCATCGACAACATTGAAGCGGTGCTAGATGCCTTAATTTTGGTCCGATCCCTAATCTACACCATTATTTGTGTGTACGAGCAGTGAAGGTTCTGAAGCGCAGACGCATCTGGTCACGGACTGATCAAATATTCACTACATATACAAACTAATGAGCTGTCCCATTTCTTTACAAAGCGGCCATTTATGAAATCTCCTTTCAGTTTAAAACAATGGTTGATGGCATTTAATGGAGGCTTATAATGAACCAGAGATTGAGTTTTGGTACTTATCACACATGCGTAAAGCTGCTCATTAAACATGCATGGACATCTATTGAGAGGGACTACTAGATGCCTTATTTTTGAGCTTAACCATTATCGGCACCTTTCATTGTGTGTACGAGCAGTGAAGGCTGCCCACAAGCGAATGCGCTTGAGAATCGGCTATTCAAATAACGTATAGAGTTATGGCAACCTGCAGAATTGAAATATGAATATGATAGTTTGCATATCACTAAGTATTGCAAAACCCTTCCCGAGCAACCTGCCCAAAACACGTTTGAAATAGACTTCAGTCAATGGTACACCATTGCAAATGTACCATTGCAAATACCCGCTTTTGATATAACCAAAGCATATGCAAAGTTTGAAGTTGCTACGTCCGACAGACTAAGAGGAGATGCGTTTACAAGAGAGTACATTATTTCACTAATGTCCTTGACTTTAGGTCGAGAACAAACACGAAAAGTTGCCCAGTATCCTCTACATCATATGACCTATGCACCTGCTAAGTTTGAAGCGTCTATGTCCAACGGCTTAGGAGTAAATGCATTTACAAGAACTACTTTATTTGACCTTGACCCAAGGTTTGATATTGCTACATTCCACGGTTAAGGAGAAGATGCACTAACAAGAAAATACATTATTTGACCTTGGCATTTGGGTCAAGGTCAAACAAAATGTTGCCCAGTGCCCTCAACATCATGTGACCTATGCACCTACAGAGTTTGAAGTTACTACGTCAAAAGTTTCAGGAGGAGATGCATTTACAAGAAAATTCAATATTTGAGCTTTGACCTTGACCTTGGGGTCAAGATCACACGAAATGTTGCCCAATATTCTCTACATTATGTGACCTATTCAGCTATAAAGTTTGAAATTGCTACGTCTAACCGTTTAGGGGGAAATACATTTTCAAGAGAATACATTATATGACTTTTGACCTTGACCTGTGGGTCAAGGTTACACGAAATGTTGCCCAGTATCCTCTAAATTATGTGACCTATCGAGCTACAAAGTTTGAAGAAGCTACCTCTAATGGTTTAAGAGGATATACATTTACAAGAAACGTGACGGACAGACGGACGACGGGCCGACTTTGGTACAAAATTAATAAACCCTTTTTTCTAAAGAAAGCAATTAACTGCAGTTATCTGACAGAAAAATGCGCTTATTCTGTTGTTGTTGTTGTTGTTGTTGTTGTTCCTCGCATCGTTTTCTGTTGTTCCCCTCGTGTGTGGACTTTTTGTTTCAATTGAGAGCATGCTTATCTATGCCTTCGTGGTCACATATGTGATAAGAAACAAAACTTCATGTGCAGACTCATTTTATTTGGTTATTTAACTCTTTGCCTGACAGTATCGTTCGTTACTCATAAAGCGCCACCTATAATTTGCTGCAGACGACCATTTCAAATTTTGCTTTTTTAAAAAATAACAAATAAGGCATGATATTTCATAAGAATCATCTGCTGGCAGACGATTCTCATGAAATATCATTCCTTTTTTCTTTCGGAAATTAGGAAAGTAAGTTAGGGTGCAAAGATCAGGGCCCGGAATTACAATGCCTCCTTAAAGTTAAGCAAGACTTAAGTTAAGTATTGTTATTTCACCATGCTATAATAATTGCTAAGTCAATTGCCTGGATCGATGTGGTATTTGTGATCAAAGATATCATTGTGATCTTCAGGAAAATTAAAACTATTTTGATTTTAATCAATTTTAACCGTTATTTTTCGCATCCTGAAACATCAATACTTAACTTAAGTCTTCCTTAACTCTAAAGATGCATTGTAACTCCGGGCCCAGGAATCGATACAATCAAGTACCACACCTTACCCAGGATACAAATGAGAAAGTGACAAACTCACAGTAAGACACCACAAACGAGAGATGTTGCAAAATGTGTCGTCTGCTGCAGTCACGATTGGTGCTTTAAGGGTTGATAGTTTGAATTCAGATCAGACAGGTCCGACAATAATATCGGGGCCTGCTTTTGATCCAAACTGTTTGACACGCTGATGTAATTCGTGACAGAATGTTTGAAAAACTTAAACTTGCTAGGAAAGGGCTGACCTCTTGGCTCTCGTTTGTGATGTCTAATTGTGAGTCACATTGGTATCTTGGGTCAGTTGTGGTACTTGATTGTATCGTTTCCTGATATTTGCCCTCTTTCTTACTTCGAAAGAAGTAATTCAACAGACGATAAAAACAGCATGCAAAGAGTTAACCATTACTACTGTTATATTTTGTATGTTAATATAACTGGCATGTCAATATAAGTTGACCTAAATCGATAATTTCTAGAATCAAAATAGTACTCATAACTTGATTAAGTAGTTTCTTCCTTCACATCATAATTTGGTTACTGTAAAGGCGGCACCTCATGAATGCATAATTAGGACTGGTCAATCTCAGGCATAGATTAAAGCTAAAAATGAGGCGTGCTTTTATTCAAAAGTAACTTATCATACAGTATAGGCGCAATACATATTATTTAGTCCTTAAAACGCCAGCAAAATAACTGCATCTGAAAATGTCTACTTAACATAAGCATACTGTAGGAGCAGTCTGATCTGGGTCCACACTGTTTGTCTTTGAGGCTTCCAATATTTTAGTGGACGACAAAAACATACATTTTGGGAGCGCAGTGGCTCAGTGGTAGAGTGCTTGACTCGAGACCGAGGGGCCGCGGGTTCGAGCCTCACCGGCGTCACTTCGTTGAGGAAGACACATTTATCCTAGCTTAGTACTGGTTCAACCCAGGAAGACCCGTCCCTGTTTTACTGAAAGATGATGGGACGTAAAGAATCAAAACAAACAAACATACATACATTTTGTGATTATGCGCTACAAGGATTAATAAATGTGAGTATACGGTTTGGATTTACATGAAATGCACGCACGTTTACGCGGCCCAAACAACTTACTTATTCTTCACCAAATTATAAATAGAACCTGATCTCCCTTGTTTAGCAGATGAAATTGCCGAACCACGCCCAGATATGACTATTAAAGTTGCCGCCTTTGCAGTAAGCGAAAAGTCTATTAATATAACTTTTGCAAACAATTCGGGACCAAGACCAAGCCCCGAGAAAATGTCGGACCTTTTCAGGACTCAAAGCTGTATGACATTTTGATAGTATTCAAGTTATGAAAGAAAGTAAATTTTCATTAAAAATGTCAGGCGACAAAAAAACAGCTTTTCAAATGACTCAACATGCGAAGAACACTTATTGACCAGATCGTCGTCATAATATATACTCAGAAAAACAATTGAAGGATATTTAGATTCAGCCCCATCTCTAACATTCAATACAATAAAAACTTAACTAATTATGCATGCATTTCATAGTTCCAGACATCTGCAATTAAAATGGGTGCTTTATGGTCTCTCATGTATCTCTCCTGTACGTATTTGTTAACAGAACAGAACAGAAATTTTATCATCATCGCAATAATGTATAAACATCAAAAACATAAAATCATCAAATTATTATGCATAACAAATCTCAAAACCTATTACCAAAAAAAAATAATAAGCAGTTCAGTGTTGAGTGTAATTTGCTGAATTCAGCAAATAAATTCGGCATTTTAGGGTGTCCCGATCTTAAGGAACAGTTCGATTATATAATCGTCGCGATTTGTTGAAATTTACACTTTCGTAACTCCAGCTCCATAAATTTGGAAGACGGGCACATTAAGCAACGTCAACATAGATGTGACGTCATTTGCGATCATGTATGTGCGATCATGTATGACGTCACAGTGCAAAGCGTTCTGATATGCTTCAAATTGTATTTACAGTTTACTCCGTCTCTTCGATCTCCTGTGCTTGAAAACCAATCAGTTTACGCACAAATTTAATTTTTTTGGCAACTTAATCCTATATTTTGTCAATATCTGTAATATATATTAAGTAAATCATTAAATCAATCCGTGAATCATTTCCAAAGGCACAGTCATGGAAAAGGAAGAGAAAACTATAAGTAGGTGCTCGTTCGCATTTAATTCCTTTATATTTGTAATATCTGATCTATAACCTATACTTATTTATGAAGAAAATATGCGCAAGGATGTAAAAAATTACTGGTAAGAATGGCCTTGTGTAATTAGACCTAAAGTCTCAATTATTTTGCTGACGTATCTTTGTATAATGTACTATAATTATCAGAAACTACAATGCTTACTTAATATTGGCTTTATTTGGCCATGGCGAACATTGTATAACAATTGCTAACGTTTCACTTCAATTTAAAAGATATTCTTTTAACTTCAACACAATATTTAACCATTCACAACGTTCACATTTCTCAATGTTCAATATCAACAATAACAATTCACACAAACATCATCATTATTCAAGTTATAGCAATATCACTCAATATTGTTCTAATTTTCTGTCTATTTAACTTTTGAGTTAGACTTGATAATATGGAGGGGTTCCAACCATATTACAATTTTGATTGAGACGACCGCATGCTAAACCTAGCATACAACAAGTTCGCAATATTCCAAAATTGAAGATCAATCATTTTTTTTTAAAGTGGGCTTCAAGCCTCAACAGTCTTTCATGTTTGCCCATTATAAAATTATACTTTCATGTGCAAGCATGATCCACAAGACTATGAAGTTCTACGGTGATTTATGAAGGGCTACCAGCCATATTCAACATTTGTTGAAGAGGGTATCCTGCTTCAACAGTCTCTCATGTTTGCCTATTTACAAATTATACATTTCTGTGAAAACATGAACCACATTACAATAATGTTCTTGTGTGATATAGGGAGGGCTACCAACCATATTCAACATTTGTTGGAGAGGGCATCATGCCTCAACACTCATTCATGGTCATTTAAGTGATTTCTGTCGCACTGTGACATTCTTCTAAAGCAGCTGACAGTGTCCGTCATGACAGCGTATTGGATATCATGGTTATCACGTGAAACGCATCTGAAATATACAACAAAACAGCAGAAAACGAACAAAAATTAAAGGGGTGGGTCGAATGGGTTAACCAACAAAACTTCCTTCGAACACCATGCTGATTTTTACGTAGCCGAAACGATGAAGGCATATAAATATGTGTATGTGTACAACATATCTTTGCAGATTGGCTATGAGTAAATATCTTAAACAAGTGTACGCTTCTTTAACGTTTGCCACTCGGTGAATTGAAGTGTTATTTCTCAATAATAAATGGATTTAGTTCAAATTGAATTCAATTGCATTTTTCTTAAGCCCCAGTTACACTGTCACGATTTTGGCCACGACGGAGCTACGACTCACCCCGATTTATCAAGTCGTGATGCATCGGCATGAGTCGTAACAGCACCGTAGAGACATCGGCGCGAATCCTAGTAGTACCGTGGTGATTCGTGAAGACTCCTGGTGATTCGGCAACCTCCGCGACAAGGCTACGACGAGTTTAAACCGTTTAAACTCGTCGGGGTGAATCGTGTTGGATTGTGGGCGTGGCCTAAATCGTAGCTCTACCGTAGTGGGATCGGGATCATTCGTAGTGGTACCGTGGTAGTATTCGTGGGCGTTCGTGTGCGTTCGTAGCGAATCGGGTTATCACTGACATAAGATTCTGGTATAAAAACAGAGGTATCTTTGCTGAAAATCATTTTCAAAAGAGAATTTAGCCGCGACATGAAATTTGTAACAATGCGGTATGTGAGACCAGCAAAGTCTCAGACCAGCCTGCGTATACGCGCAGTCTGATCAAAGCCATTGCTAGTCGCTTGAGTATTTTATGAGCCATAGGCAACTGACCGAACATAATTTGGAGTTTCTAAGCTTAAAAGGAGGCTGCACAAGCTCGTCTGAGTCTACACATGCAAAATACCACATTGTTGGAAATCACATGTCACGGCTCAATTTTAGTGCAGCGCATCATGGATTATGTCCAGAGACTTCAAAGTGCTAATTTGCAGCTTGAACTGGGCGTCATCTGATACAACTGGACAGGACAGGACTGAGCCTAGCCCGTGGGTCCGGTTACTGTTTTGATTTTCCGGCAGCTTTTCTTTTTGATGGCATGACTGACTTCGTCAAAGGTTGAAGAGATAATGATATTGGCAAACTGTCGCCCCAGGGGGGTTACTCTGATATTTTCATACATACGCAGGCTCTGGTTATTTTTGGGGGTTCAAAATTTGAATTTTAATATCTTTTGGGGTTTTCAGTAAAATGAATATTTTTGGGGTATTAAGATTTTGTGCATACTTTTTTTTTTTTTTTGGGGGGGGGGGGTCATCACAATATTGGACTATATTTAGGGGGTCATTTCTATGCATTTTAGGGTCTTTTTTAAGGTCAAGGTACAGTTCCTGATATTTTTGGGGGTGAACGGTAGATGCAGGGCCTGAGCCTACGTATGGAGAAAAAATGAGAGTACCCCCCCATCCCCCCTAGGACTGTCGCATGACAACCACTAAATCGTGCACATTCGTGGGAGGTCGTGACGCTACCGTAGCGTTACCGGCTTGAATCGTACTAGCACCGTATCGAATCGTGGAGGCATCGTGAGCATTCGTAGCTCCACCGTGGTGAATCGTAGCGCTGCCGTCATGAGTCGTAGTGGATCCGTAGATGAATCGTGCAGACACTGTAGGAGCATCATGAGACATCGTATTGATGCTGGAATTTCTTCTTTTCCATCCCGACGCATCCCGATGCACCCCGATTTTACCATCTGTCTCAAATCGGGATGAGTCGTGGTGAATCGGGGCTTGAATCGTGACAGTGTAACTGGGGCTTTAAAGAAAATATGTGCAAGGATGTAAAAAAATACTGGCAAGAATGGCCTTGTGTAATTAGACATATGTTAAGGAATACAAAGACCTAATGTCTCAATTAGTTTGATGGCTTATCTTTGTAAAATATACTAAAATGATAATAAACTACAATGCTTACTTAATATTGGCTTTATTTGGCCATGGCGAACATTGTATAACAATTGCTAACGTTTCACTTCGATTTAAAAGATATTCTTTTAACTTCAACACAATATTTAACCATTCACAACGTTCACATTTCTCAATGTTCAATATCAACAATAACAATTCACACAAACATCATCATTATTCAAGTTATAGCAATATCACTCAATATTGTTCTAATTTTCTGTCTATTTTACTTTTGAGTTAGACTTGATAATATGGAGGGGTTCCAACCATATTACAATTTTGATTGAGACGACCGCATGCTAAACCTAGCATACAACATGTTCGCAATATTCCAAAATTGAAGATCAATTTATGCATTCGCGCCAATAAGCGGACCAATTGTGCAATAGTTGATTCGCTCAGTTCAAAGTTTTGGAATGAATATGATATTTAGTTCATCTTGTTGAGAGAAAAAATATATTTATGATATAATCTATAAATTAGCTCAGATGTCTCTCCACTGCCGCTGATAGATCTACATGTCATCTGGTTTTCTGGACGTAACGTTGCAAAGCACATGGCACAAAGTAATTTTCATGACTTACGGGAAGTGACGTCAGAACGTCAAGTATTTTCGCATTATCCATCCGTAACGTCAATGGTTTTAATGGTCTAAAATGACAAGAAATGCATAATATACATATATTATATAAGAAAACAATTTTTGACTTATCTTTCTGTAGACATGGAGTATTATTAAACAGTAAACTTAATCATATTGACCCCAGCAACGCGTTTACTGTTCATTAGTACAACATGTCCATCTGAACATATGTCAATAATTGTATAATTTTTCATCCGTGGCGTACACATAAAATATTGCAGAAATCACAATTTGAAAATTTGGCTTTTTCACAAATGACTTTTAGGAAGATTTCACGCCTTGACATGACATAACCTTTATTGTTAATATGACTAGAGAGAATACTGTCACCTTATTGGCCAAATGTGTCTTCAAAAATATCCATGTCTACCTGAAAACTGGTCTAAACTGGCCAAGAAGGTGAATTAAGATGAAAACCAGCTCAAACTAGTTTTCAGAAGTTAATATTTTTGACACTTCTGCAATATCACACTCTTGAGAGCTAAAAATAGCATAATGAGTATGAAACTAGCATAGGCTGCATGAAATTGACATCCTTTGCTGTTTCACCTCTCAAAAGGAAAACTAAAGACTTAAATGAACTTTAACTACAGTTTTGTTTTGTTTGTTTATTTTCTTTGTTTAAAAGTAAAAAAAGTGTTTATGATTAAATTTTACATTCCTTATTTAGAGTATTTATATACATTTCAAAATACAACGTACTACATTAATACATTTTTAATAATGGTTGCTTATATTTGTGAGAAAGTCCTTAGGTTGAACATGACTCCAACAACAAAAGTGACTTTTCATTCATACTCTTAAAGTCATGTCACAAAACGGTTATTGACTTCAATTTTGGTGTACACTAGGATTTATCTATCCTTGGAGCCTCGGTGAATATTACGTTTTCAGGTAGGTAAATCCTCATGTCTACCTATTTGAAAGGTAAGAAAGAGGGCAAAGATCAGGAATCGATACAATCAAGCACCACACCTGACCCAGAATATCAATGGTAAAAGTGGCAACGTCACATTAGATATCACAAACGAAAGCCAAGAGGTCAATATTTGTATATTATTGTATGCATAATAAATTAGTTCTATAAACAACTGTGATGGAATATGTACAAAGAAAATGAGAAAAGTTATTTATTAATAAACATGAAGTTTGAAGGTTTACTTAAGGTTGCAGAAAGGTTTTTCGAAACGTTTGTCAAAACGTTTAGCAAACAAAAATGATTGTGACAGAAAAGGGGTTCCTAAATATTAAAATCAAACGTTTCCCTAACGTAAACAGAACGTTTCCACAACATTTTGACAACGTGATTTTGTTACCTGGGTACTGACAGCCTGGGCTAGAACAAACTTCAGCTGAGCCATATTTCGCCAAACCATACACAAATATTGGCCAGGGTTTTTAGTAAATGTTGAACCGTGTCACAACCATACAAGATACATGAGTATTTTACAAGATACATGAGTATTTTGACTGCATGTACCTTGTCTTTTTATGATTATTTACAAAACAGCGTCATTTTAAAATGAGATGATAAACTGGTGTAGTTGATTAACATGTAAATACTAAGCTCTTGTAAGTTAATTATCTTTATTCAAATCTGATTTCCACAACCCACGTCCATTATCACGATTATACGCCAATATCACCAGATCCAGATCTTATATAGGCATTGTGACTTTATCCGATCAGAAAGCATAATAATGTTATTACAATGTATGGATCTAAGCGTAACAAACACCCCCACTTCTGTTCAAATTGTCCAAAATGAAATATACTTAAGGACTTTAAAAACGCATCACCCAGATTAAATCATTTATTTCACAAACCCTGAGAATGTCAGCGAGATAATTGTTATTTCATATCATAGTCTGACCAGCTTGTAATGTGTCATAGAATGAATTCATGGTTGTAAGTTTACTTTAAGGTATTGAAAAAGTATCCGTTATAAGACAGGGGTGGTCGATTTTAAAGGACACAAAATAGTAAGTGAGTATGATCAGGAAATACCACAATCACAAACCGCAGACAACCCCGTGGCATCGCGAGGAAGAGCCGCCCATGTCAGCTCAAGTTAACACGCGTTAGTTATGATTCCTGACTCAACGTCTTTGCGTCATTTGCATATATCATGATTGCACATTCATCATGGAACGATTAGAAATGAATTGACAGTTCGGTATGCTCAAAATTACTCCCCTTTAAAAATACCGACATACCCCACCCAGCCTGATTACTATAGTCTAGTTATAAAATTCAACGCCTTGGGCCTTTCAAACTTTCGATTGTATTACGTCTCTTTTATTGGAAGAGGCTAAGGGCATACAAAATAACAGATTATGAATAAATTACGCTTGTATCACGTGTCTTTTGTATTGTGCATGTGACGATAACGCAAGTTTTAAGACGTTCTCGATCACATGACAGCAGATCTCCGGCCATGATTTACATCAAAACGTTTTCCCCACATGACTGCCAGTGTATGTAGTCAATATCAGTAATGAAAGCGTGCATAAAGGTAACTTATGGTGATGTTTCTAAAAAGGAGCTATAAATTGATGTCAAATTGGACGTTCATTTTCGAAATATTTAAGTTATCAATTACTTTTCATTAGAAAAGTCTATAAACTCTTTTGGTGATATGGTATCATACACGCCACAGTTTAAACATAAAAATACTAAAAAAAACTTCATTTAACTGTGCAGAAAGGTGCTGGATGTTGTATGTACCCTTACGACGTCATCAGCAGCGTCGCGTGATAGTGCAGTCTAATTAACGACTGATTCATACCAATTCTGGGTTGCACATTAAAATCTGCGAGTAACTTTTCAATCGCATATACGGTTTGCAAGAAAAGTGCAAACATATGGTGATGCGTTTTCAAAATCCTCTTGTATATGATTAAAAATCAACCTATATAAGTGTCCCAACAAGGACGTCGAACAGTTTCCTATTCAATCTGCCCAAATTTTGAGAGTCTTAGGCCACGATTACGAATAATTGACAACTGTAGTTTTGTGCTTTAATTGAAATCTGACATTCAGAGCACCCAACAAAAGAAATATACAAGACGTGGTTCATGTTTGTTTGAACAAATTTGAAATTGCCGTATCTCATTTATTTCTTATTATATATTTGGTAATAATAAATTTACATTGGCTAATCCGACCTCCAGGAATGCGCAGTCACCAAGAAAATATCTCTTAGCTTTATTTGCTGGATTAAACAAGTCTCTGAAGATGATTAGTCAAAATTTAAGCGTTTAAAATTGTGTCTGAAACAAAATGTTCATAATCGTTCTCGAACGATTTCTCTTAAAACCTTGGAACCAATTATAAATTGTACACAAATGATTGAAGTGTGTTCTGCTAAGAAATAAAGAATTTCCTTTAGATATTTACTTTTTTGAAGCAAATTAAACATCAAACGTTGGGGCTTACAGTTTCCAAAGCAAAACTAAATTGTAAGCAAAAATACATGAATGCAATATTTGGTGATATATTCTTGAACTATACCCGACAAAAAAAGAAACGCACCACTACAATTTTCCCATTAAGATCTGCTTTTCATACGAAAATGTTAATTGTCATGACATATTCATTTCTGATCAAAATTTACTAAAACTTAAATGTGACGTAGATGAGTATCTGTACTTACCCTGTGTAGGCACAAAACACATCAAGGCGAAGGTTAAAGTAGTTTTGAAAGCGTTAATTCAATGCTACTGTCTACATGAAAGTAAGTAATGGTGCAAAGATCAGGAATCGATACAATCAAGTACCACACCTGACCCAGGATACCAATGGGAAAGTGACAAACTCACAGAAGACACCACAAACGAGAGCCAAAAGGTCAGCCCTTTCCCAACAGGTGACCACAAAGCACATATAAACAGACGCGCACAAAACATAGCAAACACAAGACAGAACAAAAACATAAAAGATCCACAAAAGAAGTACCGCCTTGGAACGGTCAGTAAAATATTTTACTGGAGGGCTTAAACCGGTTTAACGGCGCCAACCTCACCCTTAATTCAGATGTGGATCAAGACACATAGATATTTGGTTTGCATGAAAGACCCCTAACTTATCAATGCATCATCTCCTAAAACATATAAATCAAGATATAACAAGGAAATTCCGAGTATGTTTTACATTAGCAAAGTATTAAACGATATGTTGTCGTTATGTGAGACAACCAATGTGTTTATTGATCCTTTTTTGTTATTTCAAAATCCATTTTCATCAGTTAGGATCATTTAAATTGTTAAATTCTTTAAATGTTTGTAAGGTTTATCTCAAGTGTGGTATCGTTATCCCAAGGGTAGTCACAAAACATGGGCTACCTAGTGTTCAATTATCGCAAATGCTGAATTTAAAGATAGAATTTGCAAAGAATAAGTGTCTTGGTACAATTTGGTCTACTGCGATGAATCCAATTGCTTGAACTTATCCAGCAAGAGAGCATTATAAAAATGCTTATTTCCTGTGACTTTACAAACTGACCCCCACTTGGTTTATCACAAATTTTCTTTAACACAATTTCGACTCCTGATTGCAAAAGACGTGTGACGCAGCAGTACCTGACATACTTTTGCACTGATATAAACTAAATTGGCCTATCACTTGTGATCTTCCTGAGAGTTGAACACTTCTAAGTGGTGCGTTTCTTTTTTTGTGGGGTACATTAAAGAACTTGTGTCGGTTGTGAGTTTTGAGAATTGTTTTTCACAATTCTTCCAGGACACATTTTATACATGAAATGCCCATTTGGGCACTCGTATGGTAGAATTTATAAAGCCCAGTTGTCAAGCAAAGCAGGCGCACAGAAGCTTTTTTCTTCATTTGAATAATAGAATATATGCTCCTCTAAACTTAAAAGAAATTTGAACACTTGTATACGCTTTTTCATTAGAAATAAACCCGTTTTAGCCCTTAAAATCAGTAAAAGGGGGATTGGCATGTATTTTGGGACGCCGTGATTTGGTTATGCTTTAAATTCTAAATTGCCTATTTGTCTATTTGGTCATACAAGGACATGTTTGTGATTTAAGAGAAAGCAAAAGAAATTTATTTCAATTATATGCAAACAAGAAAAATAACTTTTCACATTTGTTCAAATAAACATGAAACAGGTCTCGTATTTGGAAAATATTGCATATTAATTACAGGACCTTAAGGTCTAAGGGCGGTGGTATTTTTTGTAACCAATATGTTTTCGCAGAAAACCAAAGTTACATTGAAATATAATATTTGCAGCACAAAACCCGAGAAAAGGTGTAGCATTTGCATAGAATTTTGGTCCAAGATATTTCATAGTTTATGTTAATAAGTACGTTGTCCATAACTTTTGGCTATTACCTGTAAATGTCTAACACACAGGTTTATATACTATGCTTAATAAGTTTAGCAATTTCTTATGATTCGCATCTTGTTGTGCTCATCTTTGTGCAATATCGATCAATTACAATTGCAATGATGAGAACAGGGTCTCCAGGCAAATGAAACCATGAATTTACAGACGCCATCCTTTAAATATACATTTGGGGAGAGCAAAAATTGCAGAAGGGGTCAGTAAGCAAAAAATCACATCCGTTGTAAGTAATGCTAAAATGATAAGCTAAGCATGCGATTTTTCGTTTGGTGGTCTTTCATCTTCCTCATGCACCATACGCCTATAAAAACTATTGGTTATGTGACAGATGTGATAGAGATTGCATGCTGAAAACATCAGCTGCCATCAATAACGTCAACACGTAGTCATCGTTATATTAACCTTCCAATGTCAATGGCGATTCAAATCCTACAGAGAATCAGTTTAGAAAGATATCATAGGCTTACAATGTAACTCATCTTATGGTTGATTAAAACCTTAAGTTACTTAAAAAAGGGTGCGACGCATTTGCGAGATAACGGTCACGTTAGATTTTATCTTTCGGTTCGTGCTCTATAGCTGTGAAGATGCTTCATTCAACAGTATTTGTCTGAATGTATTGGAAGACGTCAAATAGTTTTACTTGTTAATGTGGATCAAGAAAAACCAACTAGGAACACCAATTAAAGTCGATGACTTAAAAGCATTAATAAAAAAAATAAAATTGTGAAAACTTGGCTCTTTATTTCTCTGAGAAAGTTAAGAAAATTGCAGTATTTGATATGCTTTTTTTGGTTTTCAGTGACCAAACAATCGCTTGACAATGGTTTTGGCTTCCCCAAATGATCAGAAGTACACTCTTTACCCGCTCGCCTTAAAATTTAACGTCACTTTAGCACGGCCGCTGCGTTTGATAATTCTGTATTTCTTTAAATGCAAACTCTTGTCAGATGATCGGTACTTGTATCTTCATGACAGCAAATGAAACTTGAAATATGATGTGGATAGGCTCATCCATACAAAACAATTGCTAAATTTATTGTGCCTAGTATAGAAACGTGTATTAAGCTACAGGTTTGTACAAAATAAGTGACTAACGAGCCTCTATTATAGTTTGTTTTTGAGCATTTTGACAGCCTTCCCCCTTTGATCAAGCATGTCATTTGTATATGAAAAACTACAGCAAAATGATTACCTTGATCTAAACTCCTCAAACACACTTTTTTTCTATTTCCTATATTTTGAATAGCAGAAACAGAGTTTCCGATCCATATTTTTAATCAGTACTTGTCCGATGTGAAAAGCATTTTTGTGTACAGTTAGAGAGCTTAATAGCCTACTTTTCCACGGAAAACATCATTTTCATTGAAACTTTTACCTGGCTATTTTATGCATTGAGACTGTTCGAGGTCCTTTTGTAATTTCGTTCTATTTTGGAATATTCCTTTGCTACAAATTATTTATATATACTATTGCCATAAAGTTACGCATATTTTTTTATACGATCCTCATTTTTGAAGTACTGAAAAATAATTTGAGTTTTGGGTTTTATTTGCCATGTACACTTGTATTTTGGCTACCAAATTTGGATACGTTCGTTTAATTTTATTCGCTACTGTCCATGAACGGGAAGCTTAGAACACAGTACTGTCCAGGAGTTGATATGCAAGAATGAATTTATTTTGCTGTTAAGTCGTGAAATAGCCTTAAAACGCGTATGTTGGATAAATCCACAAAGAAGAAAGAGGACAGAATGTGAAAAATTGCCATTAGGAACGCTGGCATGAAACAAGATGACTTACAAGGGTATTAAACGTGTCTCAGAGTGTTGTAAGCAGACCTTTGAAAGAACACAGAGAGAGTGGCAGTATTTATAAAAGGAAACGGTCTACATTGACTCTTGAGTGCAATGAATTGTTACTGAAGCATTATGGTACGTGGTGTATTCTCTGACGACCACCTGATACAGTTAAAGGTGGTTACTGGGACTTTGAACGCCCAAAAGTACCATGATGAAATTCTGGAATCTGGTGTTAGGTCACCCTTGGACTCCCTAGATGGCCAGAACATGGTGCTCCGAGTTGACATCGCAAGACCTCACTGTACTCGCACCATCGAGGAATACAAAAAATCAACAGAACATCGCTAGTCTTCCATGGTCAATCTTGATGCCGGTCTTGAACCCTATCCAACACGTGTGAGACAAGCTTGGCTGACGTGTTTGAAAACGAAAATCAGCCGTATCAAAACCATTGTGAATTTTGCTAGACTCTACTGCATGAGTGAGCCAGGATTTCATGTCTTGAACGCATGCAACCAGTGATTTTAATGATGAAATTGTGCCAAGTTGGTATTCGACAGTGTGAAGGCTATGCACAACATAAACCGGAAGTAGTGGATTATTGTGAGCCTTTTCGTGACTTATTGCACCAGATCCTGAAAGTGTATGCTCCAAAGAGTAAGTTTTGAAGAAATTACAACCATCGCGGCCTTATTGTTAAAGTTTTGCTGACTCTTGGCCTCCATGCTGTTTTCATTGAATTTTGTAAAATTTATGGGTAATTTTTGTAAGGTGTTTGCAGCCTATAAACAAGTCAGAGATTCCACGGCTTTTCTTTATCAACTCGCTGGTATTATGCTTTTGTCGTCTACCACAAAAATTTTTTGGTATCTCTCAAAAGTTTCCGTTCTTACCGTTTCTAAAACCTAAGTGGTATTATCAAATGGAATATGCTTAACTTTATGACAATAGTATAAATAAATAACAGCAGACGAAAGAGTAAATAGCAGAACGGAGAATAGCAATGACACTGACTTGTATCGTCTGGCGCTAGTTTTCAAAACTTTGCAAAGAATTTGTGAGGCCTGATCTGGATCCAAACTGTTTGATACTCTGATGGCTTTCCTAAAATATATTTCAAAACATCCACAGACGATAAAATAAAACATAAAAGGTTATCTGTACCGGACATGCAAAGTGTTAAACTAAACGTGCCGGTGGGTTTGACTTCAAACTTTATGACGGTTCCGACTTAAAGCTGCATAGTCTGTAACTTTTGATCATCTAATTTAAAAAATAATGTTTTTATTTTTCAAGAATACAGTAAAAATACTCAAATTCAGGTAAACATTTTACCATTGTCGTATATCTTAACAAGTTATCACTATCAAAACAACTGCATTTATGTTAAAATTCAACGGTCTAGAATTATTGGAGGGACGCAAATAATTACCAACAAGAGAAAAATACACCTATTAGATAAGATAATTCACTTTTCCATGCAGTTTTCAGCTGTACTGAACATTTTTATTGTGAAAACATAGCTTAATTCTACTTTTACAAATGCTTTAAAAAGAAAATAAAATTTTTCGAAAAATGTTCATAGTTACAGAGTATGCAGCTTTAAAGATTTATCTATTGCTGAGATGGTAGGTGCCTGATGCTTTGGCTGTTGTCAGGCCCACCAGGGTTTGTTTGCCTGTTGGGTTATTTTTGCCCCGGTATTCAATTTTGTTTACTGTTGGGACCTTATCTTTGCTTTGTCTCCTTTTGTATCTTGATTTGTATGTTCTCGGAGATGATGCATTGATAAGTAAGGAGTCTTTCATGCAAACTTAACATCTATGTGTCTTGATCCACTTCTGAACTAAGGGTGAGGTTGGCGCGCCGTGGAACCTGTTTAAACCCTTCAGTATAATATTTTTACTTGCCGTTCCAAGGCGGTGCTTCTTTTGTGGATCATTTATGTTATTTCTGTCTTGTTTTTGTTATGCTTTCGTGTGCATCTGTTTATTAATGCCTTGAGGTCACCTGCTGGGAAAGGGTTGACCTCTTGGCTCTTGTTTGTGATGTCTAATTGTAAAGCTGTCAATTTCCCTTTGGTATCCTGGGTCAGATGTGGTGCTTGATTGTATCGATTCCTGATCTTTGCCCTCTTCCTTACTTAGACGGACAAGTCAACCTACTGCATCGTGCAATTAAAGTTATCAGACTAACAATTCCCTGACGACGTATGAAAATTGATTGGAATTAGGACGCCATCATTTGTATAATATGTCCGCGCTGATATTACGTTCATAAAGAACTTAATAGCATTAGTCGTTTCCCAAACTATCGGGTTTACTAGTTAATCTAATACAGTTGGAAAGCCTGGCAATATAAGTGAAAAGCAGTCGTTGAGATATTATTCCGATACCACTTCATTGGAACAGGAGTGCTACAAACATCAGTTTAAATACATCAGTAACTTGAAAGAGGTATTGCGAATTATGATCCAAATATTTATTTCTGTAAGTTTTGGATATGCTTAAGTAGTTATATTAGGTTAGATGCTATATGTATTTATCACACTACCGTATTTTATTTGTCTTTGTGTGACACACACGCTTATATACATTTACTGTCCTGCCAGCCAAGAGTGACAGTGACGTCATGTTTTGTTTACAAAGGTATCATGGACTAAGAATCGATAGATCACTTGTGTATTAATCCTATCCACAGGCACAAGTGATCATTCGATTCGCATTAGCTCAAATGGAGAGTACAAGTAAATGTTTTACTTAACAATTGTAAAAAACACACGACGTCACTGTCACTCTTGGCAGGCAGGACAGTAGTAGATTATTGGATAATGTGTGTTTGCGTACAAGATAGATTCTTTTCGTGCTCGTATGCTTGTATAATAGCGCAACGTGTGGTCTGCACGTTTTATAGAAGTGTAAGTGTCCGCATTGAACGGAGTTTTGATAAAAGTGTATGTCCTTGATTGACGACAGTGCTCTTTGGCTGCATATATTGTGTCCACTCATTCATATTTTGTATAAAAAATTGACACTCCTCTTACATAGAGAATCTTACATGAGTACTCAAGCTTTACTGAATTTATTAAACGCGTTTAGGAAAACGTTTTTTCGCAACGAGTACAATACATGTAAATTCAATTATACGTACAAGAGCACCAATGTTAGATTCTATTATCATATATGACATTAAGATTACTTTGAAATCTCATTTCTGGCGTTAAAGAATTAAGAGTTTGTAATTATGTACGCAACGTTGCTATGAATGTCATTTCATAACAGTACCAAAATCTGAAAACCACTACTGGTTTATCGATTTAATGCATGGCGTTATCTCACTTACATACTTGACGTCATATGATAAAAATACGAATAAATGCATATGATTGCGTTGCTGAACGGATCTCTTATGTTTGCACTTCGAAAACCTAATTTATTTATTGTCGTATAGATGATATTTTAAAAGTGACTCTATTATATGACGTCGCGTCTAGAATGTCTTAAAACCATAAATGGTTTACTGATTAAGTATAACGTCAATAACAACGTTGCGTACATGTACATGAAAGCAATCAAAAAATCCGATAATGTATGCCAAAATTGCAGTTTCAAACTAGCTTATGTATTATATGATATAAAGTATCTAACATTCATTCTCATGCATTATAGAATTTATTTAACTCGTTACGAAAAGGTGATAAAATGTTCGGCATGCCTTGCATTTTATCTCTTTTTCCCTAAATCGTTTAATAGATTCAATAATACATGAGCACCCATGTACGATCGTCTATTTATAGGACGATAAAAGGTACCCGTATCACATTACACTACTCATTATGTTTTGTTTATTATTTCATCTTTTTTGACAGCATGGTTGTTGATGTCAGTTCATATGAATAACAACTTCGTCGGCAAAATGCAGAGAAAATCCAAGAGCGCGTCAATCCACATGACGGAATCTGAACCGATGACACAAAGCAGCCCCAACCACACTGGCAAGCTCGCTAGTAATGATAGAGATGACTATAGTGATGTCAAAGCTTACAGACAATTGCGACCACTTCTTATCGTAATGAAAATGTCTGGATTATATTATAAGAGATGCCCTGACAAATACGGACGCTTACGGACGGAAGGCTGTATCTGTTATTGTGCATTCATAATAAGCATCATGGTAACAAACGTTCTAAGATCGTTTTCTGTGTATAGATTTGGAGACGAGTTTAACCACGCCTTAGTGCAAAAAGTTTTATTTACTATATGGAGCTCTGAATGTGCTTTAAAAGGCATCTTGTTGGCTGTTTTCTGTTATCGTGAAGATGGATTCCCGCATTTCTTTGCTAGGTGGAAAAGTACATGCCATGATGACAGGCTTGACAAGCTTTGTCTCGTCATGATGAGGAAATACATGATTCTTACCTTTCTCTTCATAATGGCGAATTCTGTCGTGTTTATTCTCGTGCTGATGTATGTTCCTGTCTTAGACAACATCTATCTAGAGGTGGTCTGGAGGGACGCTTTATTCTATGGGCGGAAATATATCTTTAAAATAGTTTTAGGAGTATTAGCACCGCTACTGTCAACGTCCTCAATGCTCCCTGTTTCCTTATTCGTCGTTCTCTCGTGTGCAATAGGTAAACAAATGAATAAATTCTCAGAAGAAATGAAGTTAGCATTGTCCACTGAGGAATTCCATGGAAGGATAGAGGATTTCCGGTTACGTCATCAAAAGTTGTGTTCATTGATAGAGATTTTGGACCTAATTTTCGCGCCAATGATTGCGGCGGTGTATTTAGCTAATATTCCAATGTTCTGCCTAGTGTTATATACAATGGTCACTTCAATTGAGATTCACATCTCCCTTCTGCTGATCAACTTGTTCTGGTTGTGCTTTATACTTCTACAGATGACCATAGTTTCAATAACAGCAGCCTGGGTCAATGTACAGGTGAGTATTCCGACATTTTGAATCATTTTACCTTTTGTATACTAATGGATTCTTCTTTCTTGTTCTATACAATAATCTTGAAATAGTCAATTCTACATATATAGGGGTGTCTGGTTATAATTTAAAAAAAAGTTACATACAAACACTGAAGTCTGCTGAAGTTACTGTTACATTTATGTCAGTGAACTTGCATTCTCATATCTAGGAAAATGATCTCTCAGTATTACACTAAGAGAGCGACCATTTGATTTTTATGGAGGGGATTACTTTGGTCCTGGCTAGTTTCTTCGTCCGCCGGAGCCAGTTTTTATTTATTTATTATGTGGTACTCTATGGTCGTGGATTTCATGTCATATAGGATTGCGTATAAAAACAAAACTAAAACATGTTTATTATATTAGCATGGATATGGTGACCAGAATATGGATATGAGAATACTTAAAAGTTCTGTTTTGTAAAAATAGGGCACAAGAATTGATAAAAGTCTCATTTTTAAAACGAATATCTGCAAGTTAAATCCCAATGAGTAAACAACACAGGAAGTTTGCTCCAGTGAATTTCCATTGCGTTCGAAAAGTGTCTGATCTTACGATTGCTCTATGATCAAAATCACATCGATTTACTAATCACTTGAAATTCTCATTGGTCATCTTTTTACGGTTAAAACTGCTCAACCCTATTCATGGATCGAGCATGCCAAGGTCACAAAAGCTACATGAGATGTACTGTCGTACCAAACAAGAGTGAAAGTGACGTAATACTTTGTTTACAATTGCTAAGTACAAGAATAACTTGTACACTCCACTTGAGCTAATGCGAATCGATAGTTCACTTATGTATTAATCCTATCCGCATTCTTAGTAAGAAAGAGGGCAAAGATCAGGAATCGATAAATCAAGCACGACACCTGACCCAGGATACCAATTGGAAAGTGACAACGTCACAATTAGACATCTCAAACGAGAGCCAAGAGATCAGCCCTTTCCCAGCAGGTGACCAAAAGGCATCAACAAACAGACGTGCATGAAAGCATAACAAAACAAGACAGAAATAACATAAATGATCCACAAAAGAAGCACTGCCTTGGAACGGTCAGTACAAGTGTTTTACTGGATGGCTTAACCGGTTTAACGGTGCACCAACCTCACCCTTAGTCCCCGAGCCCCTGATAACTTTGTAAACAAAACATGACGCAACTGTCACTCCTGGCTGGCAGGACAGTAGTAGTTTGATTTTCCAACCTAGCAGCCAATGAGAAACGCTGTAGCTGCCAATATAACCCCACCCAAATAGTTAAGTTACATGCTCGAGTAATTTTAAAAATGCCACGGTTATTTGACCCTTACACGTTTGTCCTGAAAGTGCTGTCTCTGCATAATTTCAAATGCACCTCAGACATTTTTTTGATCTTAGAAGCTTACATCACTTTGAACCTAGACTGGCTCGAGTCCTTAAAACAATTTTTCATGATTGTGTCATATCATATACATGTAGCTATTCTAACTCTGGTGGCTCTGTTTTAAGAGCCATCAGAGTTAGACCAGCTACAAGTATATGCTATGACACATTGATAAAAAATTGTTTTAAGGACTAGAGCCAGTCTACTATGAACCCTGGTCAGAAAGCTCCAAGGCGAACAGTATGATCTGGGTCATATGGTCCAACGTGTATAAGTGAGCAGATGACAGGTTTAAAAGATAAAGTGACTTTAAGGTTTTGTATGAGCGATTATTCTTTGTTTAGCTTTGGTGATTGGTTTCGTTTCATTAATATTAATGTCATCGAAAATGCAACTCGAACACATCAAACATTTAAAGTGCAATCGTAGCTATCCAATGAACAAGTGACCCATGATACGTCACTGAATGAGGCTACTCTCACACCATACCTGTGTGAAAAGTGAATCCCTGGCGATTGGTTGTCTATGTAATAGGTACCGTCTTCACGAGGTCTTGTGGAGCAGGTTGTAACAATATTCGCAGATTCTATAAAGGAATCTTTTTGTACTAGTAATAGCAGTTTCTAAAAAAGATTCCCTTGTTCAGACTTCTTAGCTTAATTGTTGAACCTCAGTGCGCCTTTATTATTAAAACATTAGACAATTAATCTGTAATCATTAAACATGTATGTCACTAAACGCCATCCAGACATCGATACTAGTATATATACTTAAAGTCATTAAAAACGCAACTGGTACAAGTGTTATTTTTCCTATAAATATCAGCTTGATACACTTTGCCTTTGTACTAACAAGCGTCCCTAACGTAGGAGAACGCTTAACCAAAACTTGAGCTCAATTGTACACTTCTGCCAAAAAATTGGTGAAAAATGACAAATTCGTCGAATTTTTTGGTAGCCATATTAAATCTTGAAATTTTATTCAATTTCAGCGTGCAAATACTGCGTTTCACTCAACCAAACAAAAATCGGTTTACAACACAAAATTCACTTTGCTAGAAGGACCTAAAATTTATGTTTTAAATTTCATTTTTCGTAAAATTTCCCCAAAATTTGAGAAATCACTAAACCTTCAGTTAAACGGAATCATTTAAAAATTGGCATACGTAATTTGTAAGGTCATAACCTCACAGTATGTAAACTGAAATAAACATCCTGTACCCGTTCCTCCTAGCTCTCGCCTTATACATTATGAATTACAGCACTCGTGCGTAACCAGTTGTCGGAAATCGTGATGTGAGAGTTGTTGGTACAGCTGTAATTGCGAGGGCCCACCTATTAAAATTCATTTTTCCATAGATCTTAGTAACTGTTACAGTTACAACCATGTAATCATGTATACATGTGATTGCCAATTCCACTGAAACCATGCAAACTGGCATTTAAGCTCGTTTTCGACACAAAACGGCTCTGATTGTGAGCAAGTCGTTTTTTAACAAAGCAAAATGCAAAGGAGGAAACCGTTAAAATCATGGAATAAAAACGGAATAAAATAGATAAAATGGCTTTTCTAACCTTGTTCGAATGTGTATTGTCTGTATTGCTAACAATATAAATCGAAACGTGTACATGTACCTAAATGCACGCATTTTTCCGACTACTGGTTACGCACGAGTGCTGTTATTCATGTTTATAAGGCGAGAGCTAGGTGGAACGGGTACAGGATGTTTATTTCAGTTTACATACAGTGAACCTATGGTTATCATTTATCGCAATATTTACCGTCGAGGGTGTCGCATTTTTGTTAACTTCCGGTTTTCATACTGAAACTTTGATGACCCTTTTGGAGGTCAAAACTTCAAGACAAAAAAATCTGTTGCATGTGCAAAGAAAGTAGAACAATATTGAAATTTTCCGAAAGTTTGAATCCAAAAGAGCCATTCATAATGAAGGTCTGATGTCCAGATCAATAAGGTGATTTTGCAGTTTTTGTGTCGAAGTTCTGGTTGTGTCCCTATATCAACAAGTACAGCCTGGCTTATCTGGGCTGCTTTATCTACATCAGAAGAGTATTGGCTTGATCAAGACCATAGGTTTAAGCTTTTATTTTAATAGAATGCTAAAATAGCATTAAATCTTGTGTAAGGTTATACTGTAAAAGTTTAGTTTTTACTGGCGTTAAGTACATGTAACATCTTGTTGAAGTTTTACCCACTCTGCACCAATGATCAATGTTTGACATGGCAATCCTTTTGATCTTGTGAACATGCAAATATTTACATTTTTCTGTCAAGCTTTTTATTTAAAAATCGGACCAGCTTTTGCAGAGCAAAGTGATTCTATTGGCTGACGGAAGACATATCAAGTAGGTGAGCTCTGTATATACCCTAACATGTTAGGTACCAGAACCAAATTTCGCAGACAGGAAAAAACAAACAAAATAGTTTATGTCAGAAAATTCACATTTTCGAAGCAATCCTTTAATGGAACTTAGGATTTTTGCAACCGTTCATAGCCTCATGAATAAAACAAATTTCATTGACAGCTGCCAAGCTCACTTGCCCGTGCCATACTCGTCGAACGTCGAACTTATTCGCCAGAAGTAACTCTGGAGTTGTGAACGACAGCGTGCCACATCCGAGTCGCACGTGCAAAACAAGCCTCTTGTCTGCGCCATTGGCTGTCCGTGTTCAAGCTGGATGTTCCACTTTTTTCCGTTTTACACTCCGACAAAACCGTTAATACGATTATTTCTTAAATACAAAACTGTTTTAATTCCTAAATTATAAACAATTTTTATATTTCATATATTTATAGTAAAATGTAAATATAAGCAATGGATTCAGTTTTTGGAATGTTCATGGAATCATGAATACTTCGGGTCCCGAAGGGCTTCGCGTAACTTTGCAAGAGACCCGAAGAATTCATGATTCCATGAACATTTCAGAAATTGAATTCATTTCTTAAATATGCCTAGAGAGCACTCTGACTGACTGACTGTTTGTTTTCTTCAACAAATATATATATAGTATTGCTAGATAGGGTGAATTTGCCCATATTATCAACTGGAAGATTCCATTTTTAAACTTCAGTACTTAAAGAATTACGCTTGGGTGAACTAACAGCAAGTAAAACAAGACCAAGCCGAGAAATTTAACACCAAGTAGAAAACATCACATCCTTACAATGGTATCAACTGTAACAAATCATCTGGCTTTTAGAAGCAAACAATGCTCGCTGTCAGTGTCATGTCAATTGAAATGGTATAATGCTATAAATAGATAAAGTTCTGCGATAACTTCTATGTCATTCTTAACGTACTATGGTTCAGAGAGCTATGAGTATGTATATAAAAGTGCTGGTAATTTGAGCGAATACAAAATCCACAACTGTAAATCCGGAAATTTTCGCGAGGATTTTATTTTCGCGGATAGCGTTAAAAGACATATTTGCGACGCTAAAATTTCGCGACTAGGACATGATTTTACTATATCAGAAAACGACAGTGATTTTCGCGAAATGATTTTATTTTCACGAAACTTCGCATATGCGAAGTTTCGCGAATATAAACCCTCGCGAAAATTTCCGAATTTACAGTAACCTACTTTGTCTGGTGTAGATATCTTAAACATTTTCAAATTTAACTCTACTTGCTGCTTTGGTGACCAGATTCCCAACAAATATTTCGACCTCTATCTTTCAGACTCTTAGTTTGTGTTTATGAATCTCTCCCTTTCTTATTTTTTTTCTATTTTGGCTTAAGCCATCACCATCAAAGATTGTCAAGCAAGTACATAAACTATTGGTACTAAGAATGCCCAGATTAACAAGCGCAAATGCACAGACTCACGAGAGCATCTACTGTTCGCACACATAAAGTATGGAAGTGCAAGATAGTTTCAAAAACATTTGCAAAGGCACTCGATCACTGAGCTACTGCGATAACAATGCTAAGAACTACAAAGATTCAACTCGCTATTATAGCGATCACACATGTTTTTTCATGCATTAACATTTGCCGGGTCCCGAGGCCGAGTGTTCAAACATCGTCCGAGGGACCCGGCAAGTGTTAATGCAATGAAACAAACATGTGTGATCGTTATTCTTGCATTTTTTACCTGATTTCAGCATAAACCGCGCTGAAACGTCGCTTAAACATTCAATATCCCTTTTCTTACACTTGATTTTTCAAAACAAAATGGCGTCATCGTCAAACTTTCGAACGTCATTACGTCGCCACAACGTCATATATACGCGTGCAACGTTTTCGCGAACGAAAGCATCGGCGAAATGATCAGTCACGGCCGCAACGCTTCCCAGCGTCACGTCATGCATGCAAATCAGGGCCCAGTTTAGGCCTTTTCAAGTAAAAGCCATGTTCAAACAGCACGTGAATCTCATGATTTGAACATGGATTTTGCGGCTTCAAACAGCTTTGCGTAACGAATTCCCCTGCAAGAATATTTATTAGATATGTCCTCGTTAGCACCGCATTCACGTGCCAATGAAAACATGATTTGTAGTCAATCTCTCATAATCCCTTCCTCAAAACAACAAAATCCGCTAATTGCAATCTGAAGCGATAGTTGTTTCTGTTATTTAAATCTAATATGAACTATAACACAAACTAACAGCTGTTTCTACTCTTCTAATGAGAATTAATGCTCCAAGTGGGAATTTATTTTTTCTCCATTTTCATTAAATGCTTGTAGTTGAAGTGTTCGGAACTTACCCTCTGATTCACTCAAAATATATCTAGTCCTACATGTACCAAGGGTTGCGATTCGCTATCCAGCGAAACCTTCGCTTGAGAAGATGCCCAACACATTGATGTATTACAAGTAAAATGTACATGTAAATAGTAACACAATTATTTTCTACATAATATGTCACAGACCAAGTGAGGTTTTATGTACCCATCACATTGGCGAGCAATGAAGACACAGTCGAGTCTGTGCATATGCTCATACTCACCATAGCCTTCGCTGTTGGCATACGCAAAGAATGGATGTAGACAAAATTTCGGACCAAATATTAGACCGAACACTGCAACTACAACGTGCTGGATATGTCAGTATGGACTTTTATTAGAGGTATTTGCGCATATGCAAAAGGCTCCGAAATCTCTAGTGTTTGTATAAACCGTTTTAGTTTGACAACATTTGAACATTCCTTTCGGTGTCTTTAGTAGGCGATGCTTAGAAAATAGGTCCTTGCATGTTGATTTTTAACGAAATTTTCCTTCCACTTCAGACTTTGAAACTAAAACTAGTCTGGTTCCTTCCCCTAGATCTACCTATCGAATTGAGACGACAACAGGGCACCAGTTTAAACCTAAAACGTTCTCAACATGACAGTAGCCAGGCCAACTCATTATTGTTTACATGTCAATATTGACCTGGGTCCAATTTTAAATGTTATAGTAGCCGTCTTGGAATTTAACTAGTCTGAGCAACACAATTGACTTTAAAGCCCTTCACTATAGTGTAGAATTTATTTTCTTGTCATTTGGGATCAAAGATTCCATTGTGGAACTTTGAAACCATAAGGGGGGTCACTGATGAGGCATAATTGGCCGAAACTAGCTAGTCTGGCAAAGAAAACGTGTACACTTATCACTTTTATTTCAGTTCCTTTATCCCAAAGGATAAACCTTTTGAGAACATACGAGGGGCATTTGGAAAGTTCGTAGCATGATCTTTTATCTCAGTAACTGATATGTTTGGTATCATTATAAAGAGCTATCTAGCTCAAAATTCATGAGAATGTTATAATGCAAACACGAAAAATATAATTATGAATACATGTACTGTTTGTATTACTGGAAAACGCAAAATTTTAGTGGCAAACATAACTGTTTACCTTTTGAAAAGTGTGCAGAATATTAATAAAAGTCCTTTAAGTAAGATACTTTTGTACCATTTGGTAGGCCACAATCTGGTACAGTGATTATACAAATAATGACCGAGTTGGGTGTATCTAATAACTGAATACTGGTATAGAAAATGTCAAAACCGTTTAGATAGCAATACATTACGTTTATTCCTACGTCTAAAAATCGCATGTCACAATGCACATATTTTGAAAAAATATAACAGACAGTAGCATAAAAATGCCCTATGTTGTCAAATTTTGTATACCTGAACAAAGGGACGATAACTCTTCAAATCTTCCCATGGGGCAGAATGAGTTTATACATGTAATATACACGATAAGTCATGGCATTTTCGAACTCATCACATAAGCCAGTAGTATACGACCATACAAGTATGTGCACCAGACCAGTCTCACCAGCGTATCCACAGTTCGCTAACACAAAACGGTTCTAACAGGACGGTTTAGACAAAAGATAGACAGCAACCAGTAAGTACATTTTATTTGAGCCGCGACATGTGATTTTCAACACTGTGGCATTTTGACAAGTGTAGACTCAGACTCGACGCTTAGAAACTCGAAATGCTGTTCCAGTCAGTAGCTTAACACTCATGGAATATTCAAGCGACTAGCAAAGGCTCTGATCAGACTGCGCTTATGCTTTGCTGGTCGAACAAACCACATTGTTGGAAATCTCATGCGGCGGCTCTCTTTTTATCGTTGGTTATAAACACATGTAAAATACATTGTGTTTTATGAGACCTGATCAAAGAGTTTGCTATCCGCCTGGGAATTGCAATCGGAGTGGAAGGATAACGAAAATGACCTCAGTCATCATTGACTCACACCACCCTGCTCAGCTACAGATTACAGTTTTGAAACTATAGATGAAGCACGTCTATCCATGTGATCTATTACACTTTCAACCCATCTAAGCCGAATGGATTTTCCCACCATTATCAATTTGACCAGTCCATTTCTGTTTTAAGATTTGTTAGGTGGTATTTTTCATTTGTTTTCAAATTTTAATAGGATATTCTATAAGCAACCAGGTTGAGACCCTGATCAGACGCTGCCTTTTGTGGCGTCTGATCCGGGTCTGTACTGTTTGCCTATGTCCCACAAAAAGGACGCTAGGCTTACGTAGGTAGGTTAAGACAGCGAACACAACTGACGCTGGTTGGAGTACACATACAATGTACAGTATAACCAAATTGTCCTTGTGTGTAGTGGAAAACGAATGGATGTCAACCATGTCTCAAACCTGTATGTCAGTAATAGATATTGAAAATATTTGGTGTGGTTTAAACATATTTATTTCAAATCAGTTTATACAATACAATGCAATTTTCAAACATACAAACATTAGGATTAGAACGGAAGCAAACGCTTATCTAGTTCTTCTCCTTTACAATATTTTGACAAAGTGTAGGAGGCAATGACTTCAGTTTTGCATAATACAAGTTAATGGGCTAAAACGACATTTCCATCAAGTTGGCTGTATTTATCAGAGGCTAAGGTTTCTTACAACTATTACACCTGACTGGTTATTATGCTGAGCTATATCTTCAAAAATGAGAACAACATTAAATAACAAGATACAAGTTAATTGGTTTGTCTCTAACTTTAAGTACAAGTCAAGTGTTGCTTCTAGCAGTTTTAAGCTGAGAATATAAATTATTTGAAGACAATTAGACAATAGAGGATAAACCATAATTAAGAGAGAGAGAGAGAGAGAGAGAGAGAGAGAGAGACAGAGAGAGAGAGACAGAGAAAGAGAGGGAAAGAGATGTGGTGGGAATAGTCTGAATTGTCCAGGTTGGACAGGAGCTGTTTGGGATATAGGCAATGGTTACATTTTCCAGTATCACTTTAGTATCTTAGATACGGACAGTTTATTTTGCTTTTGTGTTTTTACCATAAATCAATCTATTTAGATGCTCAGAATCGCTTACTTTTCTGAATGTATTTATGCACAGCTTCAAATATGATTGAGTTGATGTTAGTTGAAAGTCTTTCATCACCACGTAGAAGCACATCCAGAGTCATGTAACAGTACTTTGTGTGATATTGATTGACGAAGTTCTACCCTAAGGTGATTGTACAGTTGACAAATAAAGTAGAAATGGTAGGCATTCTCAATTTCTCCTGAATTGCAAGTACATAGTGGAGAGTCAATAATATTTTTAGGAATAAGTCATTTTTAAGTGAGCTACAACCTGTACGAATTCTTGTGTGCCATATTTGGTATATCCTTATTCCAGAGTAGTAATGTTTGGGTATAACAGGCAAGTTTTGATTTAGATTATGTTTGAAAGCATCTAGCGTACCAGCATTTCTGATATCAGGATTTAGTCTGTTCCAATCTCGAATTGATGAGGGTAGGAAAGAATTATAGAACAAAGTAGTTCGAGAAGCAATAGTCTGAGTATCATTGGAATTACGTGGATTATAACGTGACGCATTCTGGACAAGAGGGGGCACAAGAGATGAGAGATAAGGTGGGGTAAGATCGTTAAACATTTTATAGAATAACACCAGTTTATGTTTGTTTCTTCTTGCATCAAGCGTCTTCCAACCAGTTTCTATGTAAAGGTTGCCAACTGATACTAATTTTGTTGCTCCTGTTGATATTCTTGCAGCTTCTAATTGGATGAATTCAAGTTCGTTTTTGTTTTGCTGCGTGCAATTATCCCAAATGACATCTGCATATTCTAGGAGTGGCCTTATAAAAGATTTGTAAATTGTTTCTAAAGATTTTCTGTCAAGGTCATACTTTAGCCGACGCATAATGTTTATTCTTGTCCATGTCTTTTCCTTAATATAATATATATGTTTTTGCCAAGAGCAGTCTTTAGATAGAATAACACCTAAGTGTTTATGAGATTCGACTTCTTGGATCTGTTGATCTAGCATTGATACAGGAGGATGAACAGTGTTAGTTTTTCGTGAGATTAAGGTAGAACAGCAGATATAGGAAAAACAAATAGATGCAAGTGATTTGAACGTATATTTTGAATAAACAAGGTGCCTGATGTTTCTGGGGTTTTATATATTACAAGATATATGCTTCGAGATTAAACAGGCACAATGTGTCGTTTCAGTTTTGTAGAGCTAACTGTGTGTGGTTGAAAAACAACAACACGTTTTTGAGATTTTTACTTTTGGCAGGGCCCGCTTGGAACAAACCAATTGCACGTACACAGTACGTTCCCATTCGGCAGATAAGTAGAAAATACTATTATGTAGTCAGTCCTACACATAAAACTATAAATAACTGAACGAGTATTGAAAGCTCGAAATTTTAAATTACCTTGTCAGCAGACTGGCCAATTTATCAAGTTATTTCCCATCATATTCAAGACAAACTGGCTGTCTATTTTGATTCGTCCTCTATAGGGCTGATTAGTTACAAGTAATTTCTAACTATTGATGCTAAATTCAGTTCCGTAAAAACATACAGCGAGGACAATTCAAGTTTTTAGAGAGAGAAAATACCTTTTTCAGAATATTCCAAATCCAACATCTGCATGAATATTTTGACATTATCCCCTTTCCTGATATACGAGGGGCGTTCAAAAATATTACAAGTTCATTTTCATCTCACACCAAGTGCACAAACTGTGAAAAGAGCCAAATTGTGTCGATAAACGTAACATTGATCATAACTACATTAATTGCATTTAGTACAAATTCAATGCAAACAGTGACTGAGAAACAATTTAACTTGCATTATTTTTGAACATCCCTTGAAATATGTATTAATATATTTCTAAAGGTCTCACCTGAGTGCACATTATTCTAGTAACATACATGCCGGCTAAGTAATAAAATCAGTACATAGGCATATCACTGAATTCTTAATCCTTTGTATATAAACGGATTCTTCCTTTTGGCTAAGTATATCAACCAATCCATTGTACATAGGGGTGTCAGGTTATACTTTACCAAAAAGATTGTGTTATCTTGTCTGAATATCACAAACATTGTAGACTTTTACTGACCGTTCCAAGGCGGTACTTTTTTGTGGATCATTTATGTTGCTTCTATTTTGTGTTTATTATGCTTTCGTGCGCGTCTGTTTATTGATGCCTTGTGGTCACCTGCTGGGAAAGGGCTGACATCTTAGCTCTCGTTTGTGATGTCTATTTTTGTCACTTTCCAACGTGGTATCCTGGGTCAGGTGTGGTACTTGATTGTATCGATTCCTGATCTTTGCACCCTAAATTTCTTACTTAGATGAAAAGCTGCATTATGAGGCATTTTATCTGGGTCTCTGCTGTTTGTAAAATTACCCATTTAGGTGTAAGGGGTTTCCCCGAATACATGGGTTAATCTATAATAAACTTGAAAATCCTTTGAAAGCAACATTTTACTGCACACTCTTTGTGTTCTACAAAAATGTTCAAGAAGCAGATATAAAATATAACAAGGGATAATTAGAAAAAAAGTTTAGAAGGCATTTTATGTTTATCCACACGTTTTTTTTTTGAAAAAAACCAAACAACAACAACAAAAAACAAGCAACAAAAAACAAAGGGTATTTTGTTTGTTCATATGTCCGTCCATAATGCTATTTTCTCCTGGTAGTGCAGTGGCTCAACGGTAGAGTGCTTGACTGGAGACCAAGAGGCCACGGGTTTGAGCTTCACCAGCGTCACTGCGTTGCGGTCCTTGAGCAAGACACATTTTTCCCAGCTTAGTACTGGTTCAACCCAGGAAGACCCGTCCCTGATTAACTGAAAGATTGTTGATGGGATGTAAAGCATCAAATCAAACAAACAAAAGCTGTTTCTTCCTAGACCATCAGACAAAATCCAACCAAATTTGGCGTGTGAGTCACTCACATAGATTGGGCGTGCAACAGCAAAATATTTTGGGTTGCGCCCCCTGGGGCTCTGGGGATGGGTCAAAAGATCAAATATTATTAAATTACAATAAGTCTATTTTAAAGTTTTTTATACCAAACTTTGCGTGTGTTCTTTCAAATAAAAGATATAAAACATATCGAACAGGACTATTGTTTTGATGCGTGGGCCATGCTCCATGTGTGGGACATGGGGAAGCAGGGGGTGCCAAGGGGGTCGAAAATGGTCAAGTGGCATATCAAATTGACACAGATCATAAGTAAAACAGAATGCAAGTAAACTTCTCACCCTATGGTCAACCTGGTGATCTTGGGGTGAGGTCAAAAGGTCGAATATCATTAAATTTCAACTACAAAATTAAGTTGAAAGATTTGTGTACCAAACTTTGTGTGTATTATAAAACATATCTAACAGAATTATCATTGTGTCGCCTAGGTCATGCCCCAGGGGTGGGACTTGGGGTGCTGGGTGTCAAAAACTTGAGCTTTTGGGATTTGAGAAGGCGCCCATCGACCAGGGTTTCTACTTATATAATGCATATAAGGCTAAACATGCATGGTGTACTGGTATATATAAGAAATCCATGCCCATGGAGCCTCCAGATTAGCACTCTCTAAGGTGCTGGTAGGCCTAACATGAGGCATGCGCTCATCCAAGCGTAAAAAGAGCCTCTGGATTTTGTAAAGGCAAAAATTATGCACTGTTTAGCACTGGTTCAACTCAAGAAGACATATTCTGAAACAAGTGAACAAGAGGGCCCCATGACCCTAGATCGCTGACCAGAATCCTGGTATATAAGGTGATGTTTTGGCCAAGGACTTAAGAGAGATCTTTTAATCCATCCTGAGTGGTTTGAACAATTCTGGTAGAGGGCACCGATAGGAGCTTTTATGTGAACTTATTTTGAGTTTGGATCAGTGGTGCAGGAGATGGTGCCTTAAATTATTTCTTAACTCCAGCTCTTTCAATCCCTTTTCTTTGACAGAGAATACCATTTGTTCAATTTTAGCAGAGGGCAACATGAGGAACATTTATGTGAAATTATTTTGAATTAGGACCAGTGGTCCAGGAGATGATGTTTAAAAGATTTCGTATTGAGAGCTCTGGCAGCCGTCTTCATCGGCGGAGCTGAACCATTTGTGCAATTCCGGAAGAGAGCATTATATGGAATACTCCTGCATATATTTTTGATTTGGACCAGTTGTCATTTAAAGCAAAAGTTTTATGGACAGGCTGACGCTCGCCAGACAAAGACAAATCACAATAGCATACATTGAGCCTTTGGCTCACGTGAGCTAAAATTGTTGACTGGGACGTAAAGAATAAAAAAAACTCTATGAAACCATTCAATTGAACTGTACATTCGCAAATGACATTTTGTTACTGAGCCACTATGTATGGTACTGAAAAATCTGAAATCATGTGCACTCAGGTGTGAAGCTCTAGCTTGTATTTTTATCATATAACGAAAGGGAATAATGTCAAAATATACATGCAGATGATGGATTTGGAATATTCTGAAAAGTTTTTTTTTCTCTAAAAGCTTGAATTCTCCTCGTTGTAAGTTTTTACGGAACTGTATTTTGCATCAATAGTTAGAAACCACTTGTAGCTAGTACGCCCTATGAAGGACGAATCAAAAGAGACAGTTAGTTTGTCTTGAATATGATGGACACTATCTTGTACAATTGGCCAAAGTCTGCTGAGGAACCTTAAAAGAGATTCAGTTTTTAAGGGATTGAATTTTACAAGCCATTTTAGTGCCCACTCTGCTATCTTTTCAAGGTCTGCATTAAGGAGTTCTGCTGCGACACTTGGATCCTCTACAATGATATATAGACTTGTATCATCTGCAAAAAGACGTATAGATGATCCAATGTCGTGAACAATATCGTTTATAAAAAAAAGGAAGAGAAGTGGACCAAGTATAGAGCCCTGAGGTACCCAAGCTGAGATAAAATTCCAGGCAGACTGAACACCAGACATAACAACTCTTTGTTTTCTACCAGTTAGGTAATTGGTAAACCATCATAAGAGATTGCCTGATATACCAGCTGATTTTAACTTATGGATTAAACCAGCATGCCAAACACGGTCAAATGCTTTACTAATATCGCAGAAAATCGCTCTAACTTCTTTACCTGCATCTAAAGCTTGACAGAAAGTGTTATATAGATAAGATAGTTGATTAACAGTAGAGTCTCCCCTTCTAAATCCAGACTGAAAAGAAGTAAGAATGTTGTTTTCCAAGAAATGATTATATACATCTTGAAATAAGTCGTTCAAAAGCCTTGTCCAGATTGCTTAAAAGTGATGTGGGTCTATAGTTTGATATTTCAGATGGATCACCACCTTTATGCACTGGGCTGACATAAGCCTGCTTAAGAGAGTCTGGGACTATGCCTGTATAAAGAGATTGGTTAAAGAAACCACATAGAGCTGGAGATATCTCCCTACTAAGTTCGTTTAGTACACGATTACTTATCCCATCTGGCCCAACAGCCTTACCAACTGGAAGGCTTTTCAAGACAGACTCAACTTCATCTGAAATTAGAACGATATTACTTAAGGGACTGTCAACAGGGTAACTATGAATTTCAGGTATCTCAGCATTTTGAAAATATTTACCCACGTCCGCTACATTCAAACATGTATAAAGATGTTTGTGCAATTCAATCAATTAATTGTTGTTTTAAGGATGGCTTATTGACTTGGGAGTAATATCAACAAAACAAAAATCTACTGACCATATTGTGCACGGCCCGTAGTGAAGGCAGATTAATCAGTATCCGGTGCCAGAAGGAATGTGTGGAAAGCAAATTGGTCATTCCCTGCAGAATGATTCATAATTGGATCAAAATATACCATGTTGTTAAATAGTTATGAGCATTTTCACTAACTGACTACAGACGGACTCACTCACTCATCGATTATATTGCACACCTGTGGGTTGTGACATACTGTTTAGACTTTAAACACATGCAATATACAGGCACGGTCGAGAGGTTTTGGCGAGTATATACTTGAACAATCTGTATCGGTTATTAGGGCTGTTCCAGAATTTATTGTGGGGGAGGCGGGGGCAATTATTGGGGAGGCAGGGGCGACGGTCGAATTTGTCGGCAAAGCTTCGTCCCAGTTATGCATATCAGTAGCCAGACAATGTTTCAATGTATAAGTAAGCAAAATTTGATCAAAATACCGTATACCATGTGGTTCATGAGTTATGAGCATTATAACTAACTGACCACGACCGGCCAGACTGATGCTCGGCAAAGCCTCGTCACCGTTTTGCATACCAGTGAAATGAATATGTAGGCAAAATTTGACTCAAATAACCATATGGTTCAAGAGTTATGAGCATTTACAGCATTTGGCCACGACTGGCCGGACTGATGTTCAGCAGGCGTCTATCAAAAGGCTGTTACGTTCAAGAGTAGTTCACGAGTTATGAGCATTTTCACCAACTGCTAACGGACGGTAGGACAGGCGGGCGGACAGACTCACAATGATTATAGTGCACACCTGCGGGTCGTGCAATAAACTAACACACGCAGCGTTGTTGCTGCAGATGCTCACACCAACGACTGTCAGTTGTGTGTTCGCTTGCTGGACACAGATTTGCATCTACATTAAATTCATTGTAAGTTGACAGAGATACAAGATTCAGATTAACGTGCGCATCCGTATTGTCGGCAAATATAAAACTTGTGGTTACTGTCGCAAGGCAAGCTTTCATTTGGGCCTCGACATTTGGGGGTGTCAAAGATCAAAGGCTCAGACCAGCCTGCGCAGTCTGATCAGCGCCTTTGTTATTCACTTACTGGAAAGTATTACACGTGTATCTAAGCTTGTTTATCGCAAATTTTCAATTTTCTAGCTGGTTTATATAGCTCAGCAGATTGGTTTGTGTCCTGTATACATGGTCGGAAAGCCTGAAGACAGGTTTTCTCGCGATCGTGTCGATGCCCATTTTATTCCAGTGAGCATTTTATGTTTAAATTACAATATTGTTACAACATCTGTACAGTACGAGGGTCATTCCAAAAGTTCTGATCCTAGAGTAAAATCTCTGTACATGTAAGCAGCATCACAACATGCCTGAAAATTGTATTTAATAAAACGTGTGTCTGATTATTATACGGGTTCCCAGTTGTACTCAAGATAATAAATGGTACAATGGTATTCTCGCGAGAATAGTTTATAATGCTAACTGTTGTGAATATTGATAACCGATCCATATGTGCTTTATTGCTAGACTAGTTTTGCTTTAAGTCCCTCGATGTAGGAAGATGTATAGCATATTTGATACCAGCAGTAAGCATTGTAAGCATTCTTGATATTTCCAAAGATTTGATAGAAATTGATTAACAATGATAAATACAACCCAAAAATAAGAATGGAAAATTTCGTTCGGCATAAATGGGTTAAATCAACTCGCGTGAAAACGAGTCAATCGTAATTGCCTCGGCCAATTCCGTAGAATCAGACCACGGATGTACATCGAGGATCTACTTTGATAACGCGGGTGATAACGTAAATCGTGACGCTGACGTCATAGAAACCATTTTGACACAATAACAAGTGAGATTGCAGCAAACAAATGGTTATAAATGAAGTTTATGTTTGTTGTTTTTTAAATAAAATATCGCTATAGCTATATTTTAATGAAAAATCATAAACTTCATTTATTCTGCTGATTAAACTTTTCGGATAATCAGAATAATCGATTTTACATGTAATAGAGCTGAACCCACATGCTACAGAACTAATTTTCCTTACGCCTGTTCCAGCTAACAAAATGGAGATTTTTGGTACATACTACTACGTGTAATGCTCCTTATATATACACCCGAGGCATGGTTCGATTCTCGAAATGTGACGGAATTTCACGAAATGGCTTAGGCGAGTCTTCACTTCTATGCTGACTTACCAGGGTATAAAAAGGTCAAACACACACACATGAGCTGCCCCATAACAAACAAACTAAGCGGTATATGTACACAGCGAAGGCTCAGTACAGTCTACTGCAGTATATGACCAACAGTTATTTTCAGGCGATTAGTCAAGACTCTTCTTAGACTGGGCGGATGTTTAGGTTGATCCTAGTCGGTGTCATAGTGGCGACTCCCTAATTAAGGAGAAGCCTATGAACATTAAGTCACCAACGGCTGGACAGCGGTATATTTACTCAATGATTTACTATATGAATTAATGTTTCGTCACAGAACAGCAACTACGATTTTTATGGTAAACTGATTAATAGTTGATACCAATAATGTACAGCGAAGTAAGCGAAATGAAACAATTACCTCAAAAGTTTGTAGTACCTTGTACAGGTACATTGTACTTGCCTCCCTTGAAACTTCCAATAGTCTTTTCCTCAAACCTACGAGGGCACCCGGTGCCCGTCCCAGTCTAAAGGGGCCGTGACTATGCCGCAGTAACAACAGCATTACGATTTCAAGTTTCCATTTGATGTCGGACTGGCGTTGACGCGACGGCACCCAAACAAAAGTCCTCAGAATACCAATGCTAAAATGTATTTCATCCTGAAAAATGATAGCATATTTTATGATTAGTTTGGAAAAAAGGAAGAAAGGGATATTCTAATTATTTTAGACAACTCATTGAAATTATACATATATATTTGCTTCATGTGTCCAACACTGCTTTCATTGTTAAAATAATAGGATAGACTAGAAACTGTATAGTTTACGTCTAATAAAATTTCTGTTCTGTTCTATTCTTATTTGTAAAGGTTTCGATTTGTTGTAAATTTCCTGCGGTTGCCCTTGTCTGTCTGAAATGGCTAGAATTTCATGGCACGGCTCTTTGTTTACACTGCGAATAAAAGCTGACTAATGCTTAATTTCTGGTCGACGAACTGCCTATAATATAAAATTAGTGTCGACAAAATCGCACACTTAATTCAGCAAACAAATAAATTTGCATTTTAGCATCAATTGTTTATAGAAAGTCGATGGCTGTTTATGAGTAGGAAAATGGCAATTGAGAGAGAGAGAGAGAGAGAGAATGTTATTCATGTAAAAGTGCTGTGATACAACTCAAAAAGTTGTTATCGAACGTCCACTCGATTAAATTATTGTTACTTATCAGTTACCTGCTGGGCATTGCCCTGATAAATATCTCACGGTAGTTATCAATTATCTGAATGAAGCCGATGACGTTGAATTGACGCGAAAATCGATAATAACATCAAAATCGCCAGTATGACGAGTGAACTAATAGGTTAACAGACTGATAGGTAAATAGAATACCAGGCTCGAGACGTTTACCATGCTCAGCTAAGAAGACATATTTTGAGAGCCTCGCGATTCAACAAGCGTTTTCCGAAGCATTGCCTGGTAAACTTGATATAAAATGAGACTCACATAGTATTCTCTGTGTATTTAGTTGAACACGAAACACCAAACACACACTGGGAGCAATACAATATAACTAGCTTGCCAGAATAACAACTCGTATGCTGTTGTTTTGTTTCCAAAATCAGTCATTGGGCATTTGTGCCCTCGAATTTAAGTGGGCATCATTAAATATTTTCTTCATTGAAAAATGCCTTGAGCTTTGCACATGCATGTATATTTAAACAATGGCAAAAATACCGATTTGTGGTTTAATAGGACAAATAGTAGAAGAGTGTTCTGTAATCTCTTGTTAAATAGAATGAGTCATTTAAGAATCAAATAAAGCAATTTGATTGCGTCATTTTGACATCACAATGACATCACTTGACGACCATGTGCGTGATTTCTGATACTACCAATGTACAGCCCTCGCGTGACCGCATATATGTTAGATAACTTGGGAATGATAATAATTTTTATCCCAAGCCAATACTTGGTTCTTTTCTGTCGAGCAAGGAAATATCGTTCTTTTAGATCAGAACCTTCTGCGATAAAAACGACCACGTATTAGACCGTTGGCGTAGCCAGTTCGCTAATATTGTTACGCACGTTAAAGGGAGACTATTGAAACGAGCAGTGCTTCTCATCAGTTGCGTCCCTTATCAAACCAGGGACTTCTCTTTAGGGAAAGGATTTGCTCCCAGTGGGAGCAAATTCTTTCCTTTAAGAGCAGTCCCATATGGTATGGAAAACACTATTTCCACATTAGGTGATTTTCCTTTTCACTACGCTCATGTATAACTATAATGGAGCTTTGGCTATGTATGCAGTGTATAGAGTTATGCGATTCTTATTCACAGGGCCTTCAAAACACATTCGTCTAAAATCTATGTCCACTGAAAACTTGGTAGCACAGTAGTGTTGGTGGTGAGTTTATCCTCGAACATAATAGTAAATTTGTTTGAGTTCTTTTGCTCTTCTTAGTGTACTGGTCAGACGGATACACGGTCTGTTATTTTCACGTTTTGTAGTTTCTCTCTTTTTTCCACAGGCTCTTCATCTGTTGATTATTTGCATACTTAATGCCAAAAGTCATAAATACTATGCATTAAGCTGGTTTCATTTCGCGTTGATGAAGCAATTAGCGAGACCAAGAACATAAAGAAACTATCATTGTCATTCCTTTGATAAAAATGTTGACTTATTTAATGACATCTCTTTTATTTTGATGAAAAGAGTGTGTGTTTTTCTTAATGTTAGCTGGTATGAGAGAATCATATCTGAGTTCTAATGACAGACATATCTCCGAGCAAATTACTCAAAGTTTGTATCTAAAATATAGTGAAATACGAAAAACCAGACTTTTAACATGTTTAAAGAAGCCGAATGTACAAATCGTAGGGTATAACTAATCTCCTCCGTTAGCTATAAAATTTTATCTAGAGGATCTTACATAAGTGCCCATGTTTTATCGAATTTATTAAACGAGCCGAGGAAAAGCGATAAAATGCGAGGCAATGAGTTTAATAAATCCAATAATACAAGAGCACGAATGTGAGCTACTATTTATCATATGATTACTTTGAAATGCATTGATAAGTTAGGGGTCTTTCATGCAAACCAAATATCTATGTGACTTGAACCACATTTGAATTAAGGGTGAGTAAAGGCGGTACTTCTTTTGTAGATAATTTAGGTTTTACTGTCTTGTGTTTGTTATGCCTCTGCGTGTCTGTTTATTTGTGCCTTGTGGTCACCTGCTGGGAAAGGGCTGACCTCTTGGTTCTCGTTTGTGGTGTCTAACTGTGAGTTTGTCATTGGTATCCTGGGTCAGATGTGGTACTTGATTGTATCGATTCCTGAAACTTGCACCCTTACTTACTTAATCTAATTGCTGCGCAAAAAGTTAAGATCTTGTCTTTATGTACGGAACGTTGTTATGGACGTCATGATTTCATAATTCCAACAGCTAATAATTTCTGCCTTCTGATTGGTTGATGGGAGACTTTTAAACTTCTATACTTCAATGAAGTATTTTTTTTCCTTTTGAAAGGAGGGCTTGCCTAGTCTAAAACAACATGTGCACCTTGTATGTTGGGAACACCTCAAAATTCGGTTATTTTTACACTGCACTAATAACCACGTCATAGACGAACATCAACAATAGTTCTTGAGTCGGTCGGTCAGATACTATTCTGGCAAAAGAAAAACACAAACAGTTATCTAAAGCGGCACCTAGCGCCATACACTGAAGAACTTTAAAAACGCAAAAAATGAAATTAATAAAATTTGCTTATTTTCAGTGTATCATTTTTTTGAACTTTTGCAACAATGAACATCAACATGTCAGCAAAACATGTTTTTAATTTCATTCCAAAATGATAAATAATGTTAGGACAACAATCTATCGAATAGCAATACCCTTAGATTCTAAAGTCGCAATTCGAAATTTGTCTAGAAATCAGACGTGATTTAAAGTAAATGTATTAAAATATTTTTATATTAAAAATCTAGATACAAATTATCCTCAAAGCCCTATTATTTGCCTGCCAGCCAGAACGCATATCGTCGATGCAAATATCGTTGATACACTCGACGAAAGTTGTCGTCTAAACGTCGGGTCGCCATTTATGGTTAATCAGACCTGCGTCGATATTTAACTGTCCCTGTAGCCTGATAACGATCTCTTAGGTGCTGTATAGTTGATAGCCTTTCCCAAAGGCCTAGAACTTTTGAAATAGTCATTTCATTTTTTTCCACATACAAATATTCCTATTTTGTTGCTAGTCTATAGGCTGGTGCTAAGTTATGATAATCATTCAACTCCACTGAAGACAACTACATTTATAGACTATCCATGAACATAACCATTTGGAAAAGAAGAAAAAAATATTATTACAATATTTTACGTGTTTTAATGACCACTTTTATTATCAGACTTGTAGCTGTTCTATACAGTTGACTGATGGCAATTATAATGGCCCACTTCAAATCAAACTTTAGTTCCTACTATAGTCAATAAAGTTCGATTCAAACATCGATAGTCGCTACTATAGTGACGTCACGAACCTACTATAGATCAACGGTGGTTCAGAGCAACGTTACTATAGTAGCTTGTCTGATTCCTCCTTAAGACCTATCCAGAAAGATGGGTTCAAGATCTATCAATAGCCTCAAAATGTTTTTATTTTACAAAAAAATCCTTGATGTGTCCTATTTGCAGCCCCTCATATTCGCAATTGTTAATTAGAGTAGGCTGTGCAGTTTATGCACACCCTTTTTGTCTACGATAAAGAATTGAGGTTGAGTATTCAGGGCTATTCACTTTGTTTACTTGACAACTAATTAAAGGGTTGCAACTGTAGCCGTTCGGGTGTAAGCGTGCGCACGCAACTATTACGTAAGAACTTAAGTAGTAACTTTAGAACTTTAGTTTGATTGGAAGTGGGCCAATATCACTCCAATTGCGCCAGATCGTTCACGTTCGGACAATCGTGACATGATTAATATAAATATAAAACTAAAGCTACAGTATTTTAAAAATGTTTATGTACAAGCTACATGTCAAAGAGACCCAGAGTGTATGCGACATGCCATGATCCCAAAATATATCCTCACACCAAATTTGGGATTCCTACCTCAAATTATATACAGATATGCTCTGGGCTCAACCTTGCTAGAACTGAAATCAGAGGTCAAGGTCACAGTGACCTGGAAACAGTTGGTGACTCGCCAGGGCCCAATATGTACCTACATACCAAATATGGAACTGCTACTATAATTAATATAGGCGATCTGCTGTGGGTGCATTTTTTCAAGACTCCTGAGATCAAGGTCACAGTGAGAGACATTCCATGACCCCAACATATATCCACAAATTGAATTTGGGTGTTAATATGTCATATAATATGAGACATGCTCTTAATACTATGTTTGCTTGCTGTCGTTGAGTTGTCTTGTCAGTGAAGTGTTTTTGCTTACACACGACCGTTATGCTGACAGTATGTTATATAAATAGACAACCAGGTAAAGAGTATCACTATTCCGAAACAAATGCTTGCGGCGAGAGCGCCACAAGCAAAAAGTCGCGTAAGAATATTTGATTTCTGCCTTGAATTCACACTGTTAAGAGACCCTAGTGTAAATATTCACGAAATGTACATAAAACCTTTACCAGTTTAGAGCTCGACAAAGGAATGGGATAACCCTGAGAAAACTGAACTGAATGGCGACAGAGTAAAGACGTTGGCGTCATAGTTACATAGATGCAGTCCAAGATGCAGTCCAGAACGTTTTCAGCTGATGCAGTCCTTGAAAACTTACAGACCCAGATACAAAACAAACCCAATCTGAGGACCCAAAATGCCGTATATAAAAAGGAAATCCACGAGGAGGAAATGCTAAGGAAGTTGAAGCAAATCCAAAATTTTAGATATAAAGGAAACAATGAAATGAGAATGTCGCGATATTAACTTTTTAAATGCAAATTGTGAATTATCCTAGACGACCTGTTGCTTGTGAAACTGACGGTAAAACCAGTAATATCAACGCAATCTGGTTGATATCCTATGTTGGAACCACATTTTGCAGAATTACGGTAGGTGGCTTACTGATAAATGTTGTTCCGAAAACATATGACGACCACTCACGACCATATTGGTCGCGACTGGCTCCTAATAGGAAGCATAATGTTAAAGGATGAAGAAAAGAGTATGCTGTATCTGCCACATACTTGGCTGATTGACAGGATACTAGACGCAACACAACAAATAGTGAAACGCCATATCCCCACACATGGAGTCTTAATACGTGCCTAAAAGCAAGTAACCATTCATTTCAAAAAGCATGAGGAAACTTCATTCCGAAATTGAACAGAGATCCACAAAACGTGGTTCTCACTGGTTGACACTTTCAATAATGAAAATGAAATCTCCCAATGAAATAAAAAAAAAGAAAAGAATTTACTCAGCATTCACCGACACAACAAGTAGTATGTCTGCTTTTAAGAGATTTTCCTCCAAAACGTGGTGATATATACTCTAAGTTTATTGACTGTGCATATCAAAACAGTAGCGATAATTGCGGTTTGTATGGCCTTTGGTACAGACCCAACCATGCAGGAGTATGATAGAGCTCATGTGTGGACATTTGATACACTGCCTGGAACAAATGAACAAAATGAAATGTTACCATTTCCTGCAAGATCAGGGAAATCTTCTTTTGCTGATGGTGTAAGGTGTTTGGCATACCTCAAAGTATTTTGCTCTTGTAAAATGATCAAGTAAATATAACCAAGTACATGTAATACCACAATCACAGATCAACCTATGAAAACGTCACGGAAATTATTCGTCACGGGTATTAGGTGATGAAAACATATTAGAACGTCATGAGTTTTATATCGTCACGGGCATTAGGTGATCCCGAGGTAATATGACGTCACTAAGTAAATAGCATCGTCAATTGAGAGAAACGTTATCAAAACAATTTCTACACGAACAGCAAATGGTTAAAGTTCAACGCAGTTTGACGGCATCAACAAGAACTATTTCTAAATTTACGTTTACTATTGTGGAGATTTTATTGTGGATTTAAAGATAGATGAGAATTGTTGTAAACAAACTCTGGCGAGTTTACCTTGATTTTAGGCGTGCAGGTAGTCTCAGTTTACAGTTATATTGAACCTACCACAGATTACTGCATATACGCATGGCAGTGAATTGTCATGCTTTACCCTTTCATAAGAAAAATAGAATTGCCTCATTACTATGCATCTTTGAAACTATTATAGTCAAAACTTGTGAAGTGACACTGGTGTTGTCATTGACAGTGAGCCACACCTGAGTCGCACGTGCAAAACTAGCCTCTTGTTTGCTCTATTGGCTGTCCCTGTTCACGCTGGCTGTTTCACTTTACCGTTTTAAACTCCGACAAAACCGGGCTTCACTTACTTTGCAAGAGATCCGAATTATTAATGATTTCATGAACATTCCAAAAATACAATTCATTTCTTAAATTGTTGAACAAAATAAGCATAGCAAAGATCACCTTCCGTCCTATGCGAGGCTATATTTTCTTGCGAGAAGTTTTCATGTACTTACCACTAATATTAACTTTTACAAGTAGATAAGATGTGTTAATTGAGATTAAAGTGGTTCAAGATGCAGTTCATTAATTAACTCTGATCATGTTGGGTATTCTATACACTACAATCCCTTCAAGTGTTCTCCGGATTCTATCCATTCTTTTGTATTTACAAGCAGAGTGGAAACACTGTAGATCATGATCAGCTTTTCATAAGCCAGCTGATCTGGTTCTACATTGTTTACAAATCAGGACATAATTTTGCAGTAGGATAAGGGTTATTTTGCAGGTGATACATATTTTGAAAAATTTGAAAATGGCAAATTAATGACAGATACTGCAAACAGTATTGCAGAGACATCGTAGTTTGAGACATTAGCTGCGCTTGCGCAAGAGTCTCATTAGCTTTTGACACGACACATAAAGGGAAAACGGATGATGGACTGAACTAATACAGCCGAGTTAGAAACTAATAACTTGTCAGGAAGCAGGCAAATAGTCTCTGATCAGACTGATGAGATTGGACCATATTTTTGCACATGCTTTATCTGTCTGAGTCAGAGAAAAGAAAAGAGGGAATGTTCATACGAGTTTCCCGTGCGCCTTTGAAGCCCACAGCTATGTTATGAGTAGTAATTAAATCGGGAATGTAAAATTGTCATAAATTAGAACATCTTTGAGTTAATAACCTGATGCACTGACACTCGTGTGAACTTTCTTTTCATTCTGGTGCTGATTTGTTGCCAAATATAAGTACGTACGGGTGTTAGCACTTTAAAAAATGGTAATGCCAAGTTATGGGTTCACGTCTTTCATACATGCTTTCAATGACTAGACTAAGTGTCATTTTGGATTTATTATTTCTGCCTGGGGTCACATGTTTTACATAGGCTTATTTTCTTAAACTGAACCAACAAGGCATAGAGCCTTGATATTTGCTACGTACATGTAGCATCATCTAGTAGACCTCTAACAAGCTTGTTCAAATTATGCCCCTGTGGCCAAAAATGACTGCACCGCAGGGGTCACATAGACTTAAAAAAAATCATTTTTTTTCAGAATATGGTCATGTTGCACATTGCATTACAGAGAATGAAGCATACAATGACAGGCTAGCAAATAATTGCCCTTAAACCACCATTTCACCAATGATTGTTATGTCCGATCGACCCGATCTGGATTAGATTGTCCCCTATCAATCAATTTTTGATCCGCCAAATTGTCGTCCTGAATCGCCTTCTATCGTCTCCCCCTATTTGACCTGATTGAGTCCCGACCATATTAACGCGTCAAATCGAAGCTGTTATACCCCCATTTCACCAAGGATTATTTTGGTCCCGAAAGTACCTGATCTCTATATATAGTTGATCGGCCGCATATCTGGGAAAGGAATCGGGGTCTGGCGCAATCGCCTCAGTCCTACGAGAGTCGGGTACCGAAAAAGTGATCGGCTACTGTTTTTAAACATGTTCAAAAACAGTAGCCGAACAGAACCCAAGGGTAGAAGAGAGCTCCAGAGGGTACACGAAAGCTCCAGAGGGCAGGCGAGACAAGGCGACCTTCAGAAGATCCTCGGACGACCAAGGCGACCTTGGGCCAACGGGTTTTGGTCGGCTACTTTTTTGAGCGTGTTTAAAAACAGTAGCCGATCACTTTTTCGGTACATGTACCCGACTCTCATAGGACTGAGGCGATTGCGCCAGACCTTCCCCGACCTTCCCAGGTGATTGCCCTTGATTATCCGCAAGTCCCCGGTTGCTTTCCCAGATCCATGTATGCGGCTGATCAACCATACATAAAGATCGGGTACTATCCGGACCAAAATAATCTTTGGTGAAATGGGGTAACACACACCCTAGATCTCTGGGGTGGGGTCAAATGTCATTTTTTATTCCTTCTGAAAGTAGTCATGTTGCACACACCATGCAACAAATATTCTGCTCTTGTACACAAGTAGTAATGGATGCCACTATGGGGTCATTTTTAAGCCTGAAAAGAACTTAGAATTTTTCAGGCTAAAAAATGACCCCATAGATGGCTATCCTGATAAGCTTGAGTGACTAGCTGTGAATAACTTAGTTTATTTTTGGGATTATTCTGACTGGGGCTGTGATTGTGATAGTTTCTTGGGCTATTGGGGGAATAACTTAGTTTATTTGTGAGGCCTATCCTGGCTGGGCCTATAATAGTGATGGTTTCCTGGGTTTTGGGGGAATAACTTAATTTATTTTTGAGGTATATTCTGGTTGGGCCTATAATTGTGATAGTTTCCTGGGCTATTGGCAATTAGTTTATTTTTTGGGTTATTCTGGCTGGGTCTCTGATTGTGATAGTTTCCCGGGCTATTGAGAATAACTTAGTTTATCTGAAGTCTATTCTGGTTGGGCAGTTATTGTGATAGTTTCGTGGGCTATTGAGAATAACTTAGTTTATTTTAGGGGTATTTTGGTTGGGTCTATGATTGTGATAGTTTCCTGGGCTATTGGGAAATAACTTAGTTTATTTTGAGTTCTATTCTGGTTGGGTAAGTGATTATGATAGTTTTCTGGTCATATCCACTGGTTGGTCTGTGATTATGATTGTTTCCTGGGCTGTTGGGGAAATAACTTAGTTTATTTTTGAGGTCTATTCTGGTTGGGTCTATAATTGTGATAGTTTCTTGGGCTATTTGGGAATAACTTAGTTTATTTTAGGAGTATTTTGGTAAGGCATGTGATTGTAATAGTTTTCTGGTCATATCCACTGGTTGGGTTGTGATTATGATAGTTTCCTGGGCTATTGAGAATAACTTAGTTTATTTTAGAGATATTCTGGCTGGGTCTATGATTGTGATAGTTTTCTGGGCTATTGGGGAATAACTTAGTCTTACGGCAGTGATTACGATAGTTTCGTTGGCTATTGAGAGTAACTTAGTTTAATTGAGGTGCTATTCTGGTTGGGTCTATGATTGTGATAGATTCCTGGTCTATTGGGAATAGCTTAGTCTTTTTGAGTTCTATTCTGGTTGGGTCTATGATTGTCATAGTTTTCTGGTCATATCCACTGGTTGACTTGTGATTGTAATAGTTTCCTGGGCTATTTGGAAAATAACTTTATTTAACTATACAACTAAAATGACTAAGACATTCAGAGTTGTCATCCATCAACTAGACTCACTAATGACAGTAAACATTATAAAACTACATCCCCTAAAGACATTGCAAGCGTACATTTACCATTCCTGACAAGGTTAAAAATAGTAAGTGAGTATGATCAGGAAACACCACAATCACAAACTGCAGACAACCCCGTGGCACCGCGAGGAAGAGCCGCTCAACCATCACGAGACACCAGGAAGACAAATTAAGCAAAGCAATCAGCTCTCTCTTCCCCATCAGGATGATTGCAATACTAGAATGGACATAAAGTTGGTATGCAGATTTTCTGTAAATTCAGAATTTTTTTAGAGAGTTTTATTTTTGTGGAACTTTGCGGATGCGAAAGTTCGTAAAACACCTCAGTAATTGGCGAAATTACGCTGTCTTTAACTGATGTAGGTGAATCTTGCGTCACAAATATGTCTTCAAGTTAACGCTATTCGCCTAAATAAAACTGTCGCGAACAATTCTGATTTTACAGTATCTAACTACTTAATATACTCAACAAAAAAGATAAGGAAATCTCAGAAAACCATGCAACATAAGAACACCAAAGCAAAAAATTATTCAAATTTTATTTATTAGTTTAGATACATGTCATTGATTGAGAAAAATGTTTTACTTTAGTTTACTAGCACCAATACCTTTGTTGTGGCACAGTGTCAAGTAAACCAGGGGTCAAAGTCATTTTTCACAAAAAATGACTACCTAGTATCCCCTCATAAACACATGAAAAACATGCAAGTTTTCAAAACTTTAAATGCAATTCCTTTGAATGTCACATGAAATTAACTTGATAGCCTGAAACATCAAATTTCGAAGATGAGAATGCCTTCATCAGTAACGAGTGTGTTCCCAGTCAGCAGCCTTTGGCAAATTAGGACTAGCACCGGTTTCGCATTCTCTGAATACTGGTGATTTGGTGCTGAGGGATCAGCATCAATATCTCATGCAACACTGCATCAAAAAGCTGATGGTATCTTAATACCATAATTATGCGTTGGACCTTCTGTCCAAAATTGTCAAAGTCATGTTAACATTTTAGACATGTTTAATGAGCGAACTGACCAGTCAATGGCCACAACATTGTTTTTGCTGATTCTAGTGAGGTGTGTTCTGGCATTGTCATCCTAGGCCTGGTACTGTCACTGGTTTTCGCACAAAAAAGCAGGACAACAGACCTCAACACCTCATCCATGTACAATGGAATGATCTATAAGCACCTGATCTGTCGTTTTAGGTTTTAGACATATCCATCTCCCGAGAGACCTGGCGAAGGTTAATGTATGAAAACCTATGTTTGCTCCGTAAATTGAATTTTTGCGAAAAATGGAGCGAAGACAAGTAAACTTTGAAATGAATTTACTTAGCTGCTATGGGCGCTTCAGACCCAGATAAAGCGTCATTATGAAGAAAAATGGTCACATTATACTATTGTGAAATTCAAAAGTCTTTAAATGTTTTAGATCTTTTGTCATAGCCCCTCAAACACAATTTCCTTAACCTCTTTGGTTGAGTATATAATGTACTACCCTGGGTATTACCCTCAAACCAGTTGTCTTTCTTCATACCTGCATAATTATACCACCAGTGATCAAGTATAAATAAACAGCTGTTTCTGATCATTCTGATTCTGACCATAATTGTGTTTACAATTGAAATACATACGAAGAACGAAAATATAGATTGTTTATTCAAAGTCATCATGTAAAGATAACATAACATAATATTGCTACAACCATGTCATTCGTGACAAGAAACACCACGATCTGTTTGGCATTCAGCACTACATAAACATTTCTTTTGCACACAAAGCTGTTTTAAATGCCGTTCTTAAAATTGTCGATTGCAAGTGCAAAAATAGAACGCGTTGGTCAAGCGAACTCCAACGTACATGTTCGTCTGTAAATGTAAACTGAATAAAGCGTAAATTGGATATAGGCTGGGTTTGGCTCCGTGTCACTCCTGTTTGGTGGGATCGCTACAACAATAGTTCAAGGTCGGTTTACAAATGGAATGCATATCTTCAAAACTCGGAGTAAACATATGTTAAGTTTAAGAAAGATTGGTCTTAAAATGTCGGAGGAGTTACGGTCAAAATATATCATACTATGATGATACTATAGAATAAGTACAATTATACTCTCATCTCGATTTACACTGTTTGCTATTGTAAAACATATTTCAGCAACTGAAATAAAGTAATTTAGCCAACAACCATTTATAATTTTAGAAAATGCAACATAATAAGGATGTAAATTTCTATTTGACATAAATGGGTTACAAATATACAATGGAAAGGTTTCGTTCATTCAGATAAAAACATAACAAAATAAATATGTTACCATTTATCTTAATCTTGTGATGCTAGAAGTTGATCCGAAGTAGGATAGCACGTGTCTGTGATAGTATCACTTTATCTACCTCACGAGATAAGCGTCCTATGTTTTTCCCCAAAAAGGCAGCCTTCAGACATTTGTAAGACTCCAATGAGTCTAAAAGAACCGTTGATCCAATTTACGTTATGTATCCGAACAGTAGCTTTGATGGTCGCACATGTGATAAGAAACGATAGCCTTTAAGTCTACTCGCCTATGTGATAAGTAATACTTTCACTTGAGATTGCCAAATTCAGCATTTGCAGGTGTTATATAAGTTGATGCTGTGAACAGTGGTTTCACTGAGATTCTTACAAGCGAACTCCAACGAGTCTATAGGGAATATATACACTTCAAAAGAAAGGTGTATTGCGATTCTGAGCAGATACAAAAACGATTCAATAAATGGACTATAAGAACTCAAACCAAAAGTGTGTATGGCCAGGAAATGCCACAATTACACACTGGCACCATGCGGAAGCAACACAGAACACTAAGAGCCATATGACATCAAGAAGACATTTAAAGTAAAGAAGCTAGTTCTCTATCTGCCTCAGCAAGATAATTGTAAAACCAGAAAGTACATTAAGAACTACATGTACACCACAACAACACAAAGACCTGATACAAAATCTGCACACAATGGGAACAACAACAACAAACAACAACGAATAAAACAATTCCATTAGAATGGACGCCAGCCGAGGACACGGAGGTGGGGGCATAAATATATTTAACTAGACAAATCTTCACCCTAGATTCAAATTGAGGATTGTGGTTCCCGCTAAAACTATGAATTTTCTACAATAAAAATACAATGTTCATAATTGGCTGGAACAATGTTTTACTTGATCATTACTATTAAATATACTCGTAAAAACAATTGAAGGATATTAAAATTATTTTGACATTACTACATTTGAGAAAATTATTTTCAAACAAAGTCTTTTTGATAGAATTACCAATCTGCAATTCAGCAAAATGCAAAATGAAATGTACGGTCCATTGGTTACGATACAGTACTACGCCCTCTGTACCGAAAGTTCACAAGCAATAAACTTTGTTTTTATATTTTTTGCTGCAAACTTCACCTGGTCATTAATTATATTATTTTCTAATTCTGACCACAGACAAGTTTTCACATCCATTGCTAATAACGCGACCATTTCTTCAAGAAACAAATGTGCGAATATGTCATACCCAATATGACAAGAGATCGGCAGTAAAACATTGACAACGACTGCAAATTGAGGTCTCATACTTTTGACTGAGAGCCAACAATAATTTTGGAGCCAATCATCATGAGATACAAAATATAAAATGGGTTTTAATCATAGAGGGTTAACCAATTGGAACTGTACTGTATTTTAACCATTGAAGCATGGCTTAAATTAAACATAAATTCTAATTGCAGATATCTTGAATAGTATATATTTATTTATGTTTTATTGTATTGTATGTTAAAGATAGGTAGGTCGGTAGGGTGGGTGGGTTTATGGGCGGGTAATCTTAGTCGATACCATTAAATGTTAAAGGTGTCACAAAAAGTACCGAGTTTGTGAAGGCTTTGTTGGCTGATCGTTATATATTTGTAGATTTTCCCATCGTCTATGCAACTGTGCAGTGATAATCGAGATGTTCCATTTCTAATACTTACTGGAATGAGTTGACAAAGCAAGGGCTGATCCAGAAATTTTCGTCAATGGGGTCCAAACCCACAAAAAAAAATCTGACGTTTTCTTAGTCCTCAACCTATTTTACAGATGTGGTCCTTTAAAAGAGTATCCTAGTTTTCAATGGAATAATACATGGAAAACTGGGAAACTAAACTTTTACGGGGGTCCAAGCATTTCGGGGGGGGGGGGGGGGGGGGGGGCGGACCTTATGCTTATTCTATGGAAACCTAAAGCACTTGTAATTTGCCAAGGGGGGTCCGGACCCCCTGCCCCCCTCTGGATCCGCCCACGCAAAATGTTTTTAAAAAAATACAATGTTTCAGTTCCCTTAAATATGATAGCTCTATTTTATTGTTACATTCCCAGGAAACGTACGCAATATTATACCTGCGCATAAATGCACATTTTATTAATTTTAAATGGTTATTGCATATTTTAAACAATAAATCTCTAGTTTAAAATATTATCTGAAACACTGGCTTGATTTAGTATCTAGAAAACATTTGGATTTATTTCCCGCTGTTTTACCTGATACTACCATTTATTTCAAACTGCGATTTTCATCTCTTCACACTAAAACACCTATTAATTTGCACGTTATCTAAGATAAGTATGCAATATGTAATCTATATTTCTATTTCCTCTTATTAACTAATAGCTTAGATCAGTAGCTTGTTGAAACATTTTGGCAAGCCCATCAGATAATTGTTGCAAAGTCTATCTTTGAATGTTAACATGCACCTAATACAGCTATCGAGTAAGATTATATGTCTTTGAACGTTTACATGCAGATGATGATGCAGCTCTCAGATGAGATAAGTCTAAAATATTAAATATGTTTCAATTGGCTTAATCATTGCCCTAAGTTCTACTTTTTTAAAGACGTAAAATGCTTAGCTCGCATGGCGCATTTCTAATTTATTTAATTTATCACCACAGAGAAACATACAAATCAAATTAACAAACTGCGGTGAAACATAGAAAATGGCTAATAACCCACACACAGTAATAGTTAAAGGAAACCTTTAGTTAAGCCCTTTTTCATGCTAAACTCAACTCAGCATGAAATTTATCATGTTAATAAATGCTATCGGTATCATAAACTTCGCAAAACATTTTCAAAATTTTATAGACGATACTATGATTTGATTTCTAAATTCCAAGTTGGACTTAAATCTCTCTTGCGCCAAGGACTTTCGGAACCTGATTTCTATGGTGACTTGGTGTATAAGTTGAAGAAGATTGTTGGCTCTAATAATTTTTCAGCGCAGTTCATTAAAATAATTTCCCATTATAAAAAGATTGGATATAACATTAATGTATTGCAACAGACTGCATGCTTGGTAGTCAACCCAATCACGGTTGGCAACTTTGCTTTCCTCTTTAATTGCACGCCGGTGGGTCGGACTTCAGACTCTATGATGGTTCCGACTTAAAGACTTATCTATTGATGAGATGGTAGGGGCCTGATGCTTTGGCTGTTTGTCGGGCCCACCGGGGTTTACCTGTTGGATTTCTTTTGCTCCGGTATTCAGTTTAATCTACTGTTGAGTTCTTATCCTTGCTTTATCTCCTTGTTATATCTTGATTTATATGTTTTAGGAGATGATGCATTGATAAGTTAGGGGTCTTTCATGCAAACCAAATATCTATGTGTCTTGATCCACATCTGAATTAAGGGTGAGGTTGGCGCCGTTAAACCGGTTTAAGCCCTCCAGTAAAATATTTTACTGACCGTTCCAAGGCGGTACTTCTTTTGTGGATCTTTTATGTTTTTGTTCTGTCTTGTGTTTGCTATGTTTTGTGCCCGTCTGTTTATATGTGCTTTGTGGTCACCTGCTGGGAAAGGGCTGACCTCTTGGCTCTAGTTTGTGGTGTCTTCTGTGAGTTTGTCACTTTCCCATTGGTATCCTGGGTCAGGTGTGGTACTTGATTGTATCGATTCCTGATCTTTGCACCATTACTTACTTTTTTTGAAAATGCCAATAATGCCAAGAATGACAAATGATATATGCTTCATATTTTATTTTAAAAACATAAGTATCATATCTATTGTAGACAAAAGCTACATTGTTTAACCCTTTTTGTACCAATGAATTTCCCATAAAATTGGATACAGTTAAGTCAGAATCGTCCATTTAATATATTGAGGGGTCACAGGCTGTACTTTTTAAAACGATATTGTATTTTTCTCCGAAGATTGATTTAGTCTTAGCAAACAGTACAGACCCTGATAAAAAAGACGCATTTTATCTGGGTCTTAACTGTTTGCCAAAGAACCCGTTTTAGGGGTTTCTGAATAACAAACTCGGAGAATATTTTGCAGAGTTATTTCGCTTAGGAATTTAAGAGAGGGACAGCTACATTGTTTTTCATATTCTTTCTATTCAACGTGTCTTGTACTGTCCTGCCAGCCAACAGTGACTTCATGTTTTGTTAGGGACTTATAATCAATAGATAACTTGTGTTTTAATACGACATTTAATACATAAGTGATCTATCGATTCGCGATAGCTCAAGTGAAGTTTACGCGTAAGTGTTTTACTTAGCAATTGTAAACAAAATATTCACTATCACTCTTGGTTGGCACGACAGTATGTGTCTGTGTTCGTCTATATTCTAGTATCCCTTCCTGTTTGTGCCACGAGAAGGCAAACGATCTGCGATTGTGAGCACTTTCCAAAATTAGACGCGTGTTTCCTCGTCTTTTTTGTAATAAATTAAATATATTTACAATATATTAAATATATTTACAGTAAATTAAATATATTTACAGTAAGCCCCAGAATAATAAGACTATAACATGCCGTATTTGAATAAAAAAAAACTGGTTCTTCTTTACATCGAATAGGATTACTAATCCTGAATGATCATGTACTATACTCAACATTTTGGAATATAATTTTCAAACAAAGTAAGTTTGTATCTGATAGAGTTATCACTATGCAATTCACCAAAATGCAAAATGAAATTTACAGGTCATTGGTTACGATACAGAACCAAACCAAATGTACTAACCCTCTCTACTCAAAGTTCACAAGCAATAAATTTAGCGCTTAAAATTTTTGCTGCAACCTTAACCAGGTCATTGCTTATGTTCTAATTCCGACCACAGACAAATGTTCACAATCATTTTTCAGCCATTGTCCCTAATAATGGGACAACTTCTTCAACAAAAATGCACAGATATGGCATACCCTGGCAAATGTGACCACAAATTGGCAGTTAAACACTGACAACAGCTAAAAAATTAGGTGTCATACTTTTGAGGGAGAGCCAGCAATGATTTTGGAGCCATTCATTATACCATACAAACGATAAAAATGGGCTTTAATCATTTTTGAACGTGTGTGACTTTTGAGTATAGAGGGTTGCACCATTTGGATGTACACTGTACTTAAACCATTGTAGCGTGACTAAAATAAAGCATCCATTTTGATTGCAGATATCTGGAATTATGAAATGCATGTAAATTTAGTTTATTTTTTATTGTATTTAGTGTAAGAGATGGGACTGAAACTAAATATCCCTCAATTGTTTTTCCTTCATGTCATATCGCACGTCATGATTCCAATTGGAAAGCTAAATGCTGTTCCAGACTGTCTCAGCAACAAGTAGCATAGGTCCAGAAAAGAACTTTTTAGACTTAAAAATTGTTTATATTTTCTTACTCATCATTTTAAACACGTGTTTTGGTGCATTGAAGAACGTCTAGGCGATGGTTCTTTTTTAGTACCCACAACATACGTTCAGGTTGAGGAATAAGGACAATAATGTTCAATGACACACTTTTATCTGGAGACATGAGTACACCATTCATAACATCGCTGCGTGAATGTAAATACAATGTCTTGCACGTACATGTGATTATGTGCAAACCGAGAGATTTCTATGAAACTGCACAAATTAAGGAAGCCATTAAACAGCTCATTATGAAAACATCAATTATTCCGTCACCATTTCTATAGAACTCCAATAGATATTGCCTCTCATGCATCTAATAGATAACATTAGCCGGTTTCTGGCAAAAGGTACAAGTTGGTTTTTGCGCCCATCGAAGACTCAGATCAGACTGCGCATCCGCACAGTCTGATCAGAGTCTTCGAAGAGCGCTCTATGGGTAGCCAAGATTCAAATGTTTCTTCAGGTGGAAACCTATGACTCTGATCAGACCATGCGGATGCGCAGACTGATTTAAATCTTCGTTGTACACACATGCCAACTTGTATTTTATGCTGGATACCAATTAATACCGCATTCGTGGATGCAGGGATTTTTGCTAGACTGGTATCAGACTAGTAAATAGAAAAATAGTAAAATATGTGCACAAACATATACAAGCATAAACATCTCTGTAAAAAAAATTTACTGACTGTCTTATTGACTGTATTCTTAGCAAAGGGGAAGTATTAAAGTATCATATATGTTATAGAACTTTCACACGGGTGGGCATCAGCGGAACTTCCGCGAAATCGCGTAAACGTAAATTTGTTCCTTCGTCACATCCGAAACCTTTCGCGGTAGTGGCATCGTCACGTAAAAGTCAAACATAGGTAGATACTCTCGCTTTTTTTAGTTTTTTGTATCCATACTTAAGGAATAAAGAAACGCAACAAACACTCCGAGTCAATGTAAGCATACAATATAATGCAAGTTTTCAGTGCAAATGATATTCATCCATAGGAGCAGTATGTGTCCGTCAAATTTCAGCAGGTTTAACGTAATTATCGATTACGTAATCATTTTGGTATGCACGTAACCAGCCTGACCCCCCGTAGCAGACTGCTGAAACAGGGTCAATAAAAGCAAAGTTTGAATCAACCATCGGTTTGTTGTTTTAAAAAGTCTTGGCATAGATTGCGGATCAAGGAAATGATCAAATGGCGACGTTTCTGTAGGATTCTGAAACGTCATTAACGTCAACTCTGAATACTGCCTGAAAAGCGTAAACTTTCTTTTCTGCTTGAGATTTATTCATTACAAGGGCGTTTTGTTCAAGATGTATGACTTGAGATCTTCAGACGTCAAAAAACTCAATTCTGACGTCAAAATTCGACATCCTACGTTTTAATGGTTTCCATGATGTTAGCGCGTTTTTCTAATGATAAAATGGTCCAGTGACAAATTTTACGTTACAATTAGCAAGTTTGGTGACCTCTCTCGGCATGTAATCAGATGTTTTCTCTTGCATTATTCCGTGTTTTGCTTGGCTAACGTCAATATAAACACCTTACCAGCGTATTTCTACGGTATCTGAAAAAATCAGTTTTCCAAAGAAAGCATGTTCTGATGTCTCTAGGTCTATCTTATCCCGTATATTCACCAGCGACACAAACCCGACGGCTCTAAGTGACGTTTATCGTTTATTCACTATCATTGTGTATCTTGCCATTCGCGTAGCCTGTTTTGACGCAATATTTGACTACATTACGAATATGATTTGACGTTTGTTTAATTTGCACATTGTTAAGCCGAAGCCAAATAACCAAACATGGAAAAGACGGGGTTTCTTGATCTTTATACTGACGTTGGCGTCACATTTTACGTTCTCATAGGTTTTCAACTTGTAGTGTAAAATGTAGCGTTAAACATGTTAAAATGACGTTTTGGTATTTCATCACATGCTATAAATACTCAATAAGAAATTTTCAAAAGAGATTTCACCAAACCGTCATTTAAACACGCAAAAAATATATTCTTGTCTGTTGCGTTTCTTTATTCCGTAAGTATATATATATGCAAAAATCCGGCAATAATGTTCCATGAAGATATGATTTACCTTGCTTGAAAGGCCAAACGCGATGTTGAAAAAAGCTTTGCTTTGAGATGAGAACCGTAACCAAATCGAACACAGAACGGGATTTCTTCAGTTTTATGTCAAAACGAAGAAAGCATGCATATGTTTTGCCAGTTTTAGCTCAGAACAAGAGCAGTTTACACATGGCATTTACATGACAGCCCTTATTCGTTCTTCAGATGTAAATAATCGAACCATCATGTTCTATGAAGGAGTAAATACCAAAGTTTTCAGGCGCAGTATCGCCTTTGCCATCGCGCTAGTTGTAACGTAACGCTCTAGTTCCTTCGAGTATACCATATCAGTACATGCAGTGCACGCAAGCGCGGAGAGAAATGTGTTTCAGTTTGATGTTTTAATAAAGGGCCTGAAGACAGGCTAGGGTTTCTGCCAGCGGGAGGGTCCAGGCCCAACTGCCAGAAAACAGCTCTGACAACTTTTTTTTGTCCTTTACTTATTTTACAGTATTACAGAGGGTGTCCAATGGTTATTCCAAAGAAAACTATTATTTTCCAAGGTTTCAGGGTGGGTCCAACCTTTTGCAGGGGGGGGGGGTCCAACTTTTTCCAGGGGGGTAAAAAATGCTAATTTCAATAGAAACACATATAACTTGTGATTTTCCGGGGGATGTCCGGACCCCTTTCCCCCTCTGGATCCGCACATGTACCGTAGTTGTGTCCTATTTGATGTCAACCGTTGACCTCATTTTCCAAAGCATTCTATTAGATATTTGATACTTAGAGTAGCTGACCATTTATATCAGTAGTAGGACTAAAACTTTATTTAATGGACAAGTGTAACTTGAGACATAACTCCCAATTCACATATATATTCATACAGCCTGTATCAATTATACGGATTTCTGCTACGGTAAAGGCACACGAGGGACCCTTTTGCATTAATGAAACTGAGACAGCCCATATAAAAAGGAGTTATCCCAGTGAATTTTTCGGCGAGCCTGCGGTTGCATGCATTCTCGTCTGAGTCATCGCTGATCACACCCACATGGTACGGAAGGAGGGAAACAGTTGATACATGTAGTTACGGATGTTTGTTCACTTTACGGAGGACAAAGAGGTTCATTGTGTTAACACATGAATCATTATCGAATTTTATTCCCATAATTCCCTTTTTCACGTTGCATTATTATAACTTAATAAAATATTAATGATCAGTATGGATTCCACAATTTATATTTTTGCACGTTTATGTGCATCCGTTCTTGAAGTTCAACCCCAGTAGCATTTAATAAATCACTGTACACCAGTAACATAGTATTCAAACATTCTAAGCCAGACTATACATGTACACTGAACCGAACTTCTCAGTAGCCACTCTTCAATTTCCTTTTTTTTTGATAAGCCCTAGTGATATTGAAATGAATTTTTGCCCAACACATGTGCATTGTAATGGACTAAAGTTAAGCGGTGTTTTGGAAGAGTTTTCTATCGCTTCACGATTTTTGGGTTCAAAAATGCAAAAATCAACTTTTTGAGGAAAATATGCGTTTTGAGAGCTGTTTTTATCGAATTCAAGAACAGGGATTGCAAACCTTCCCAACGACTTGAAAAACACCAAAAACTTGACATTTTGCTCATGACAGATTTTTTTATGAATTTTTAAAAATTGATAATTTTCCGAACTTTCCGAAATTTTCGGAAATCATCAGCTGCACATACTAAAATCATTGTATGTGTTTTTATTTCATGTTAATATGCTTGACAAAACATCATTCAACTTGATGAGCCCATTTTCAAGCGATATTTTTTACGAAGTGGCTATTTACAGTCAACTGTAAATAGCCAAAAAACGTTAAAATGGCTATTTACAGTCAACTGTCAATAGCCAAAAAAACGCTAAAATGGCTATTTACAGTTGATTGTCAATAGCAATTTTAACGTTTTTTGGCTAATGACAGTTGACTGTATATAGCCATTTTAACGTTTTTTGGCTAATGACAGTCAGTGTCGTTATTTATTTGGGATACAGGGGGAAATTATCGATTATATCAAATGTATTTACTTATCCCTTTATTTAACTGAAATCCTATTTCGACTTTTGTTGAAGCATTTTTTTCATGATGGTTCAGCTTCGAATCAAGGACTTCCCACTCCGAAAGCGGAAAAAGAACTTAACGATCGCAAAATCAAGAAATTAAACAGACTAATTGCAAAGTTGTGGTAAGCAGTTAATCTAAAGCTTCCTTACATTTATTTGACATGACTTTAAGTGCATAGTGCATAGTTTCTGAGTGACACGAGCAGCCTTGTCTTTGTTGGTGATTTTAAGACTTGGAAACTTCTCTCACAAAGGTTTTTTGTTTAGAAACTATCGGTCCAGATCTGGATTGAAACTGTTTGGTATCACGGATCCAAAATAGGCTCTCTGCAGATTACTGCTAAAATATCAAACAAGAGTGAGTCATGATCTGATTATAACAGATAATTCCTATAGGAGCTGTCTGATTCTGATCTATACTGCTTGTGGATGTTGTGTACATGTAATTTGTCATGAGACAGCTAAGGGGTTTGGCAATCATTTCCAGTCTGTAAAATGCGCATTAGTACTGAAATCAAAATGTCATATTATAGTTTGATCAGTCGGCCGATCGTCCGTCGATCATCGCCCGACTTATTGTATGAAGTTCGGCAGGTAAATTCAATCGGCCGATCATTGGGCGATGGTCGGCCGATTGAAAACCTTTGTGGTTGATAAAGTCAATCGGTGAGGATTATTTTCAGTGTAACTGCTCCCGTCGGCGGGCTGAAAACATATTTTTCGGGCGATCAACGTGAAAAAATCAAGTCAACCGACTGTCGGTCTTAATGTAACCCAGGCATAAGGGTTATACGTTTCGGTAAGGAGACGTTCAAAATGAAATAGAAATGAATGGAAAGTCCTTTTAATACGGTTATGTTCTATTCGATCTTGTTAGAAAAACTGGGGAATACGTGCTACAAAAAAGAAGTCTGGTTCTAAAAGATGGTCAGGAAATGCTACAAGCACAGATTGCAGACCAACACACGACAACACGAGGAAGAGACACAGAGCATGACCGGCCACATCACAATTAAAATGAGACAACCAGCTACTTTGATTTGAATATGAGGAAATGTTGTATAGAGATTTAAGTTGTAATACGGAATGGATAAAGGGTGATCGCAAGCCTTTGCTTTCAAAGTTGGGATGACTCTTTCCAGCAAATAATCACCGGTTATCTTGAGAAACTTACGAACAATAAGTCAAATTAATAATGATAATAATATTCTTTATTTCCTCCACAAGTGAAGATCAGACATGGATTATACAAATACAATAGCAATACAGAAAACATAATTCATATATACATATGTACACCACTATCAACCCTTTGAAAACTAATGGCCTACACCATCCGGTCGGTGATGGTCCATTAGATATATATAGGGGCGCCAGCTTTAATTTAAATCTTTTTTTTTTCTGAAGAACCTTTTTAGTTTAAATATATCTATTTATTATTATTTTATTATTTACAAGCAGTGTAGCCCCAAATGAAACGCTGCGTAACACAGCATTTATTCTGGGTCTTCACTGTTTGTAAATGTACCCGTACCCACATAGGGGCCTGCACAATAGACAGAGTTAAGGTGCACTTATTATCACTTTCTTTAAGCCATCTGTTGAGAAACATGAGAAATAAAGTCTTTGACAAGTTTTATAGGAATGTGTAAATCTGTCAATGGCCTTCTTTCTCCTCTTTATCACAGTAAATAATTTCTCATGCGAGGTTCAATGAAATCCCATTGCGGCTATGGTTTACGTGCCGTCAGCTTCAGCTCAATTGCTACAACTGGCGGTTGGCCACGCAAACCACAGTCGCTACAGAAAACTACAATGCAAATTTACAATTTGGTACCATACAGAATTGATAGTATTGCATTGTTAGCCTTAAATAGCTTAAACTCGCAAGGCCGATAAACATGACCCATATGATAATTAAGATTTCTTCATGAAATTTCACGAGATTTGCTTATTGAATTTTAATTGCTGCTAGGGCTCAAGTGCCGTCAGCTTCAGCTCAATTGCTACAACTGACGGTTGACCAAATGATCCCTAGCAACAATTTAAATATCATATATTATATACATTTAAAATATACTGTTTTACAGCATGTAAACTGATGTAGGTCAATGAAAATGCGCAACAACATACTCCGATCAGCCTGCGTGAATACACAGATCAATCAGGTCTGCTGTTAGCATATATTTTCAGCGAGCGACTGGAAAAAAAATTTTGTTACCTACTATAGTCATTTAGTAACGCAACTGACTTTTTAACTACTTTAATCATTTATTTACAAGTATGTACGCCCCCGATCAGCCTGTACTAGTGTATCGATCTATTCCGGGTCTCTGTTGTTGGCATACAACTAATGTTTTTCATGATTCCCCAGCAGGCACTTAAGTGCGGACCACTTCGGACCCACAACTTATGTGCCTGCTGGTCTATCATTGTCATCTCCATGTAGATGCAGTTTCAGCAGCCCCAAGAATCCTTGCCGAAACGAAATGCAAGAATTAAATGTTACTTAGACCGCTTTTAAGCTGTAGTCCATTAGGACGCCCTTTTCAGAAGAAAATGGACAAGGAATGGATCATACCCGTTTAGCCCTAAGTACATGTTGTATCAGCTGTGAATCTCACAAGACAATTGTAACGTCTCGCTTAGAATGTACTTTAATTAGCGACGTCACAAAGATTTTGACGCAATCAGTGACGTCTGCGTCATTTTTCAAAATTTCAGTACAACCTGAGAAAAGCATTTCGATTTGGCCCTTTGGCGACTCAGATATAAAGGCACTGAAAAATGGCATACCAAATCTGCGCAACAGTCTGCCCCATAGGGTTTCACGGAAGACATTTGTTTTACAGCAAAATAACAACATGTGCTCAGTTGGCTCTAACACAGTTTCTTGGCAGAGATCGCACTCTCTGATCCATAAACCAGAAAACATAATACCTAACATACGGACAGCTTTTTGGATCAGAGAATAATATTTTGGGAATGCCCTGCTGACTTCCCAAAAAACATATTCTCTGTTATATTCTTTAATTCTCACAATAGAGTTTGCATTTGCAGTTTACACACTTCAGGCTCCATTCTGCATCTCTCGTCATTTGCATGCGAGTTCGTATGGTACGTTTCCAAGAAAGTTTTGAGACAAACTCGCCATCATTCTCAAATTTTTGAAAAAAATCTAGTTATGAATACTTTCCAAGAAGTCTGTATATATCGGCAAAGAACCCTTGTACAGCGCTAGGACGACTTTATACTCAACCATTCTGTGTATAAAAAGCGCTTTAGCACAATACTGGGGTGGTAAGTTGCACAGTTGACCAAAGAAAATTAATTTACGATAGTCAATCTCTACCTCTATAGTATCTATGTTCAGCAGATTACAGACCAACACACGACAACACGAGGAAGAGACACAGAGCATGACCGGCCACATCACAATTAAAATGAGACAACCAGCTACTTTGATTTGAATATGAGGAAATGTTGTATAGAGATTTAAGTTGTAATACGGAATGGATAAAGGGTGATCGCAAGCCTTTGCTTTCAAAGTTGGAATGACTCTTTCCAGCAAATAATCACCGGTTATCTTGAGAAACTTACGAACAATAAGTCAAATTGCCTTTCACGTGACTCATTTTTTTGAAAAAATTGGCTTTTTATGTGAACAGTTATCGCCTTGTGCGCACGAAAAGCGATGGCTACGGAGAGCCTGTGCGCATGCACAAGTTCGTGTACATTTTGTATTTCTTTTATGCTAATGCGACAAGTACCCCAACCTCACGGACATGGCCCATGTACCATCTGCAGAATTCAATTACAAAGGAACAAACACAAATCTTCCATCTATATTAGAAAATGTTCATCGAGTATTCGAATATTAAGTCAACACCATTGAAAATATCTGATTTATCTGTAAATAGCCAAAAAACGTTAAAATGGCTATTTACAGTTGACTGTAAATAGCCATTTAACGTGTTTTGGCTATTTTTTACTAATTTGGTATCCATTTCCGATTTTAACATGACAATTTAAAGGTCAATTAAATGGCATTTATTAAAGATTTCTTTTAATTTTGAAGCCGAACAGTGACGCCAATTCGTAATGAAGAATCCCTGAAAATTGCACTGCTGTGCCGCAGATAATAAAGCGTACAGAGCGATGCAAAGTAAGTATGCAAACTGCATCGTTAAGCTAAAAATCCTTTGACTAAGTTGTTGACCGTGGCTGTCTTCATGTTGACGTAGAAAAGAAATGGAGCGTTCAATTGTCAAAACACTTTTGATTCTTTTCATCTTATATCACAGCTGTTATAAACATCTTCAAACTAATTAAAATATAAATGGACTACGTATCTGATGAATAGTTTATTTCACACTAAAATGTGACACTTTTGACATGATGGTACCTTTACTCAGACCTCGTCTGTGCAAGGTCTACCAGTCATTTTGAAATTTCATCATTTGCAGAGTCTCGACAAAGCCTTGTACCTTTTTATAGATTTTAAATTTTGTGAGAGCGATTTTCACTTTCCGAACGGGAGCAAAAAAATATGTTGGCTATTTATAACTTCTGTTCAGTAAATGTACATCAAATGTAGCATTTCAGCTTATTGGCAAATACTGAACTAAGCTCTCATTCTTCAAGAAGTGATTTATTTGAAAACGAACTTTGTAATACGTACTTTACCACTTACTATAATCAGCTCGTAGCAATATGGTCTAGAATTTCTTTTTTTGCTTATGAAATAAAAAAAACAAAACAATTGTGTTACTGTCAAAGAATTAAATAGGTTCCAAATAGATTAAATGAAACACAACTCCTACGAGGTTTGTTGTTGTCTATTCCTGGTTTATTGTTTGAAGAAATCCTTCGAATTGAAAGCTGACCTGTATAAAACTAACTTTAATTTGATGTCACTTTCATTCTGCTCGAATGACCACATAATGTTTTCCCCACCCACTGCCTTTTCTAAAGAGTGTGGGGGCATTTGAGATGGCAGACAGGCATGGAATTAAGCATATATTGGATTTTGATTTTTGAGCATAACATTTGAAAAATCTGGGACATGTTTTGCAGATGTTAAATGTTTGAGGTAATTATTATACCCATGTTCGAAAGATTTGGTCCTTTAATTATTTTGATCATATTATCATTAAATAGAAATGAGACAAGGAGCTATTTTAAAACATACCAGGACCAAACACACAAATACATGAACAATGGAGGCTACAACAAACATTGAACTATCAACAACAGAATCATAGCCTTAGAACGGAAGTAGCGGCAGTTAGGGACAGATATTCTTGCACACAAGATCGGGGTTTCCTCTGTTTTACCCATATGAGAAAATTATTTCTTGCACACCGGATAAGGATATCTGAGATTTTACCCTGGGATAGAACATCTTATCTTACCCATGCTATCTTACCCAGGATGTCAGGTTACGTCATTATCTGAAATTACATCTTAGCGCAGAACCTTAGTTTAAAATAAATAAAAGCAGTGGTAAGCAAGAAAAAGAATTCATTATTCGTGTGAGAGTAGAATAGAAAAATCCGTCCCTAGGGATTCCCGTTAGTCATCACTCGGCAAGCCTAGTGGCGCCAAACGGCGATCCTCTGGACGGAATTTTCTATCCTACCCTCAAACTCATGATAGATTCTTATATTCTTACATGCCCCGTGCCAACCCGTGAGAAGGATGAAAAAGGAATAGCCGCAGTTTAAAAAAAAGTAAGTAAGGGTGCAAAGATCAGAAATCGATAGAATCAAGTACCACACCTGGCCCAGAATACCAATGGGAAAGTGACAAACTCACAGTTATAAACCACACACGAGAGCCAAGAAGTCAGCTCTTTCCCAGCAGGTGACCACAAGGCACAGATAAACAGACGCACACAAAGGGATAACAAACACAAGACAGAAAAAAACATATAAGATCCACAAAGACGTACCGCCTTGGAACGGTCAGTAAAATATTTTACTGGAGGGCTTAAACCGGTTTCACGGCGCCAACCTTACCCTTAATTCAGATGTGGGTCAAGACACATAGATATTTAAAGTTACGTCATCAAGTTATGTCGCATCTCAGCGTATTCAGATACTTCTGGACGCATTTTTAAAAACATAAAAATTCAGGGTGCCCACTGGTCAGGGAAATTTGTTTTTTCTTCAAGTTCATGGAAAGTCAGTGAATTCTGTAAAATGGTCAGGGAAATTAGAAATTCTTCAAAAGTCAGAGAAAAGTCAGGGAATTCTAAAATCATGTTTGGCTCACCCCTAAAAATTGAACATCTTACCCATGCTATCTTACCCAGGACGTCGAGTAACGTCAACATCTGAAATCACATCCTAGCATATTCAGGGACTTCTGGATTTACATGCAGTATATGTAGCAATATCTAGTGGTCTCCTACATAAATCCCTAGGGTCCAAATTGGCCATGACGCCCTGGGAGTCATTTGCTCCAATAGACTCATATTTAAAAAATGGAAAAAATGTTACCTGAAGGCTGAAATGACCATGCAGCCCTAACCTTCAGAGCTCCTTCATTACTATTTTATTAATTTTCTAAATGCCAAGGGTTTTTAATTATCATGTTTGAAATTGCTTTCAAGTTTATGAGCAGAAACTTATACATCTACCTCGACATATTAACAAATCAATATTCACAAAGTTTTGTTCTTTTATTACATGCTTGCTGCCTGTGCTGTTTGTCTTTTAGTTTTAAACACATATTTCTGATGTAAAGCTCATACATCTTAAGGATTTAGTTTGATTGATATCACTAGTAATATAAAACGCGGGAGTAGCTGAAGGCTGTACGGGGAGGAGGAAAGCAAAAGCGCAGTTCAATGGTCAGGGAAAAATGAATTTTAGTCAGGGAAAAGTCAGTGAAAATTACGGAATTTCATTTCATACTAAGAGTGGGCACCCTAAATGTGGTATTTAATAGTGAGCAAGGAAAAGAATCTATTATTTGTGTGAGGATGGGATAGAAAAATCTGTACCTCGCGATCACCGTTTGTCATCACTCGGCAAGCCGGTGATCATAGGGACGGATTTTTCTATCCCATCCTCACACTCCTGATAGATTCTTATAATGTATCTTACTGGCCAAATCTTCATGTTGTATAAAATTAATAATACATCACTGTCAAACCAGGAATAACCACAAAACCACATACACATTGGTACTCACAACAAAGAACTTCTACCAACAGCAGAATTACCGCCTTGGTTTTAGATAAACAAAATTTGTGAGCGTAAAATTGTAAATGTTTTACTATCCATCAATTTTAACACATGTTGGTGGTGCTCAAAAGAACCGTCTGATAAAGACGGTTCTTTAGAGTACCAACAACATGTGTTTTGGTTGAGAAATAAGACAAATATTTTTGTTAAGGACTTGTAGAACGGACAACAGCCGCAGCGATTTACTGTCAGTGGTCTATGTATAAACTGTTTGCAAATTGAAGGCCATGCCACCTTCAATTTGCAGCCTCCTGTCAAAATCCACAATGCTATGCCTATCATAATGTGAAAGCTTAAATAAAATTATAATTTGAGAACGTGTCCTGCCACTTACGATATAATAAACAATGATTCAGAGCAGACGCCACAGAATGCGGCGCCTGATCAAGATCTTAACTGTCTTCTTACAGAACATGCTATCAGTTTTAAAATATACCACCCTACAACCTTAAAAATGGTTTGGACTCATCCAATTGGTATACGGACGCACTCAAATCAAGACTGTTTAGATCGTAATCTTAAATTCCCTCTATTTCCAAAGAATCTGTGTTTCTGATTAGTTCGACGTGTGCTTATCCATATTCTTAAGATAATGCATAATTTGGTGACAAGATTATTTTCATTTTGAAAAGCACTTTTTATTTCTCATTCTAGACGGAGGCAAATATTGCGTGAGCAGAAAATTGATCATACTGAAGAAGGCAAGAAGTCGAAGAGCTTTGAGAAAAGACTGGTTAAAAGAGTGATTAAGAAATAATATTTTTATCTGTAACTAATTGAGGCTGAAGATTTGGCAACCGATAGCAACGATACTGCGTTAATTATTAATACAATAAAGCAAGTGTCACTGCCCCTTATTATTACTCTTACTTTAATTGTCTATGGAAAAACTAGTAAAACAAGTAAGAGCTAAATAACCTGAAAATATAGACTTAAAACTGTAATGAAATTTTTATTATGACCAAATGCAGATGTATTTTACCTTTTATAAACATTTTAAATTCCATGCTCAGTTTAGTTGAGCATGAAAAAAGTTATATAACCTCGGGTTAAGGCTCTCAATACGAGTTGGACATCTCTCAGGGAAATTGTTCTTATACTTTAGCTAAATTTCAATAAATATTTATTTTACCTTTTCAGGCCCACTCTCCATTAGAACATATATACACGATCCGATTCTCCAGTACGTCCAATGACACCCAGTTACAAGTAAGTAAATACAGCTCGAATCCTAATACAGTAAAACCTGTCTTAAGCGGCCACTCAAAAATGACCAAATATTGGGTTTCAAGACCGATTATCGCTTAATTTAGGTCAAAGGTATTGCAGAATGCTCCGAGAGAGCATTCTGCTATACTTTCGACCTGCATTAAGCTACCATCTGACTTTAAGACCTTTGTTTTGTCTATTTGTGAGTGGCCGCTCAAGACAGGTTTTACTGTATACCATTTTAGCGTCCAACCACGGCTGTAAATTGTTGACTGGGACTAAAATAATCACCTCAGACAAACAAACATTTTACATCTAAGTAAATCAAATTACATTTCGTAAACGACAAGACTGGTACCAAAACTATACACTGCTAAAATGTTGACAGCATCCCAAAGTTCCTTCGAAGGAAATATTGAAACGATTGTCAAATTAAAGAACACTTAATTCTCTTTTTATAAATAATCAGCATTTCTAATTTAAAGTGGAAGAGAGAGCTGGTTGTTTTTTCTTTTACTTTAATTGTCTTCCAGGTGTTTTGTGATTGTTACTGTTCTGTGGCTCTGCCTCACGAAGCAGTGGGTTGGTCTGCATTGTGTGAGTGTGGTATTTCCTGGTCATACTCACTTACTTTTTAAGGGACAATTTGAAAGAAGGTACAGGTTATTTAATGCTAGAGTTTCGACAAAAATAGATGTTCAGACGAGCGAATGCGTCGTCCAGTCTTACCATATCATTTGGTCCTTGCACACATAGAGTATTGAAGCAGTTTATGGTTCAAATTGGCTTTATTTTCTAAATCTTTGAATGTCTTAACTAGGCCAGCCATCATTTCCTCTAATAATGCACAATACTCAGACAGATAAGGAAATACTCGAAAATGTCCTTCGAACGGTTCATTAGACACGTGATTTATGACCAAGAAATAAACCAATCACATATTAGAACTAATATTGTATGATGATTTAGATAATACATTCACAGGAATTCTTCTCTTGATCAATTCAAAAGGACAATCTATAGCTTACAGCAGCCACACTTATTTAGAGAGATTAAAAAGCCTGGTTTACATCTTGTAATTAACAAACAGTCAAAGCTAAAGAAACGCATACTTCGAGTCATTGTTGGCATAGCCAACGAAAAGCTTAAAGCACAAACCCACAAATGGAAGCTTACCTACATGATTTTACGTTCAGGTTACCAATTTACGTTTTTCACAAATTGTAGCTAAATTATGTTGGGTTTATTATTATATTTTTCAGATGTTCATGTTTTTAAACAAACTAACAGGCACACAGATTGGTTTCACAGCCATGCGAATGTTTGTAGTGGACAGGCCTACCATACTAACGGTAATGTAGCTGTTATCCTTTAGAACTGACAGAGCAATTAGCCATAAACATATGCCGTTCAATTTAAGACAATGGCAGGTACGCACAGGTAAGCTACGATCAGTCTGGACATTAACCCGGTCATGTCTGAGCCTTTGTCTGGCAATCAATGAGTGGTGGGGTTATGTTGTCATCATATGCCAAAACTAATCTGAGTCTGTGCTGGGCGCAACTGTCATTTTTGTGTGATATTCACACATGTAACGACTTAATTTCTTTTCAATATGGCGTTTATTGAATGAGTTATCCCTACTTACCTTCATGTAAACCTGCCAAATCATGGGAGTAAATGGATGTTGAGCATGGACTTAATGGTCAAGGATGAGTAAAAGACTCAATTCTTAGAATGGCATATGATTAAATCTCAGATCTTGCCCAGTGCACCAGATGGTACGGAGTCTAATAGGACATTCCCGCTAAAGCCATCGCTGTTCTCTTGTACAAAGTATTGAAGTGTTTTAGTTATCAAAGTACATGTATTTCACAGAAGGCCAAAGGGTCCAATCGCTTAGCGAGGGGGTACGTAACAGTATTTTAAGGAAACCTACAGACAGAGAGCCACTTGTGATTTGCCAGAAGTAATCCAGACCCCCTGTCTTCCTCTCTGAATCCGCCCATGTAACGCATATGCCCACGTGTTTTGACAGTGTAAATACAAACGTGTGTAGTTGCTGCCAAAACATTGTATCATATACTTATACTAGTAATGCCCTTGATACTATACTTTTGGCCCAACCATTTCGACCAAGTCAATTAGAGTTGTCCAGCCCTGCAATCCAAAAGGTATGTAATTGGTTAAGACGGGGGCTGAGAGCTATTCCGCCCTCCCCAACAGTTGATCTCGCCCCGGAGAAAAAAAACAATGAATATCTGCAAAAAATGTAAAAATAAAGAATTGCAAACAAAGGTTGCACTGGAAACAACGCTAAAACATTGAAATATCATTTTTACACCGAGTATCATCAAAAATGGCGTCAGTGTTATTTTTTTCGAATACGCTATTCCCTTTATTCATCATTTATGATGTTCTTGTTTCTTTATAGATTGCTGGCATGATGATGACGTATTTTGTGATCTTGATCCAGTTCAAACTGCCGGATATACGATCAGATTGTTTCTGCAATGTTACTGGAACCATTCACTTGGATAACAACACTCTCGATATAACACATTTTGTCTAGAACTACTATAAAATATTATCATTTCGCCTGTACACATGACGATGCCTTCTTCACGCGTCGCATTTCCCCAATTCAACACTTGTGTCACATAACCATGAAATTCATAACGTTCATAAATATCAAAATACTACTGTCGTGCCAACCAAGAGTGACAGTGACGTAATATTGTGTTTACAACTATTAAGTAAATAATAACTCGTACACTCTGCTTGATCTAACGCGAATCGATAGATCACTTGTGTATTAATCCTATCCAGAGAATAGGATTAATACACAAGTGAACTATCGATTATAAGTCCCTAAGTGAACTATTGATTATAAGTCCCTAATAATGTTGTAGACAAAACATGACGTCACTGCCACTCTTGGCTGGCATAACAGTAACAACAAATGCAATCCTCTTTCTCCAAAGAGTAGGCAACGTCATTTGTCCTCCTCATACATTTTATAATGCCAATAAACTTTCACAGAAGATTCATCAATAAATTTTGGCATTTTAAAATGTATGGCCAAGACAAATGCAAGTTAAGGAATAATGATTATAATGTGATTGGACATGGAAAAAGTTTTTAAGTCTCGGAGCCTAGCTTTTCAGAAAAACTAGATCTTTATACTGCTGTATACTACTACACAAGGACCAACATAAAACTCCCATTAATAGGAGCAACAATAAAAATTGAGTCATTAACACCAGAACCAGAAAGTACAAGCCAAATCTTCGTCCTATATTCTGCTGTTGCTAAAACATAAAAACAGAACACAAAGTTTTAACACTTTACCTATAGAATTAAAATGTGAGTATGTATTATTAATGAACATAGATTTTGCTGTGAATTATCATTTCAGACATCCCGAAAAAGGAATTCATAAGCAATCATCTTATTTCTCATCCATATACTTAACTGTATGTTCTTTATGAACGGTTCTTTTAAGCATACAAAGACATTTGATCAAACTAATAAATAAGAATGAATGTGTTTATGCCCAAAAGATTTGCATATCTGGACTTATGTGTGTCATAGTTCTGCTGTAATAAGTGATGTAGTACATGTATAAATCAGAGTATATTGTTTAAGTTTTATTGTCATGACAGTTAAGGAAAATCTAGCATTTAAAGGTGTACAACTGCAGGTCATTCACAAAGTTTGAAACCTGAACATTTTCCACCAACTTAATGTTTTGTGTATCTTCTTCAATAATGTAGCAACAATACAGAACTACCTAAACAATTTAAGTTGATTGAGTAGATTTCACTTTTGAAATAGTGTTGGATCGTTCTTGAACGTATTGGTAAAATGTATCTTGTGCAACTGCATAGAATCACAAATATAGATATAAGCGATACTAGCGATTAATTAATTTCGAACCATTATATTTTTATAGCAGAAAAATGACAATTAGATGGGAAACGTGATGCGCGCTTGGAAACATACGAAATTGTCTGATTGTGGAATATGTTAGCTGTTCTGCTTTGCATTTCTACATAATTGTGAAGCAGTAATGCATTTGCTACATTCCGAAAAGTATGTGCTAATAACTTTTCTAAAAACATTCCTACAACTCATTGTCTTCATGGTGTTGCAATTGCAAGAAATTTGCAAAAAAACAACTCTGAAACCTGTGCAACTTTGCACACGTTTCAAACTTCGTACACTTTTGCGGTTGTACGCCGGGTGTCCATTAAAAATAACATAATGCAGGGCATAAAATAACGTTATCATGTGGCACAGATCAATACAAAATAGAAAACATGTTTATTAATGACATTCTTGAGTCAGCATTCAAGAGCAAAGTTAATATTCAATGTTGCATTTATATCGGTTTAGAAAATAAACCTCAACAATCTTAATATAAAGACATCTTAACCTAAAGTAATAAAATTGTACAGTGGAAAACTAGACATGCTTTACCAATACTTTCAAAAATCAACAACAACTGAAATCTGTGATACAAATTAACCCATTTAGGCCTAATGGAATTTCCAAGCCTTTTTAATTGGATAGATTCATTTCCAAATTTTAAATGTACAATCTGTAAGCAAACAGTGCAGAACCTGATCAGACGCCGCATTCTACACTATTTGCCGATGTCCAATAAAATGGAAGTTATACGTTAGGCTTATATGGGTTAAAGCCAAGATTGTAAATAATGGACGCCTCCTATCTTTGTCAGAAAGCGTGAACACAGTCAGAGTGTCAGCAATTGAGCCACTAAACTGCCACTAACTTTTTTTTGGTTTAATGCATTACGTCCCAGTCAACAGCTATAGCCATGTCGGGATGGTCAGTTCAACTAACCACACTTTTCCTGGGCAAAGTAAGTAAGGGTGCGAAGATCAAGAATCGATACAATCAAGTACCACACCTGACCCAGTCTGACTAAGCAGTTAACCAGTATTTCGTGCATATACCTTCGCTAGTAATTGACAACAAAAAGTAAGTGAGTATGATCTGGAAATATCACAATCGCACACTGCAAACCACAACATGGCACCTTGAGGCCCTAGAATTAAACATTGAGGAACGAGATATAATTATTATTAAATATGTATGGTCCAAATACAGACTCTGTTTATCACTTTGGAATCTTGGAAAATTATATAAAAGAAAATGAAGATAAACATTTATTATAGGTGGTGACTTTAATACAATTAGATAAGAAAATGGGAGAATAGATACACATAACTTATGCAGAAACAAACTTTCATGTATTATTGATGAATTTGATTTGGTAGATATCTGGAGCTGTAACATCCTAGTTCAAAAAAGTACACATCGCATTTGTCAAGTGAACCATTAATATTTTGTAGACAGGACTATTTTCTCATAACATACAATCTCATAAATATTGTTATTTCATGTGAGCATGGGACTAGCTACATATTTGATCATAGTCCTGTTATATTAATTGTAAATTTAACAAACATTGATAGAGGCCCAGGGTATTTTTAGTTAAATAATAGTTTTATTCTAGATAATGAATATCAGGAATGCATAAAAAAATAGAACGAAATAACAACATTTAATGGGAATGCAAACCCAAATACTCTATGGGAATTAATAAAAGGGTCAATTAGAAATGAAACAATTGAATATGGTACAAAAAAGAAAAAACAACAACGAAGAAATAAAACTTAAACAAGATATAGAGATTACAGAAAAACTATAAAAAGAAACGAGAACTAGAAATGGAATTAAATGAATTAATCGACCATAAAATGGAAGGGCTCAATAATAGAAGAAGGAGAAAAGAACAGCCAATACTTTGCAAACCTTGAAAAGAAAAAAAGCAGAACATAAAGTAATACAAAGATAAAACGTCAACAATCCCATAGTAACCAAACAATAAGAAATACTAAAAGAAGAGATGAAATGTTATCAAAAATTATATGCAAAGCGTATCCAAACAAACTCAACAATTGAATTGTTTGACAATGATATAAATAAATTCAACACTATTAAACAAATTACATGTGGTGGTCTATTAAATTAGTAAGGATGTAAAATAGCTTTAAAACAATGAATAATAACAAGAGCCCAGGCTCAGATAAAATGACAACAGAGTTTTATAAAATATTTTGGAATTATATTAAGAGGCTTTAAAATGACTCTATAAATCACTCTTATCAATGTGGTACATTAACAGAGCTTCAAAATCAAAGCATAATATCAGTTATTCCTAAATCAGATAAAGATACTTCCATTTTAGAAGATTGGCGGCCCATAAGTCTTTTAAATGTCTATTATAAAATTGCAACAAAGACAATCACAAAATAGGTTAAAAAGGGTACTACCAAGGGTACTACCATGACTTAAACACGACTACCACGATTGGTTTTATAAAGGGAAGAAATATTGATGAAAATATACGAACTATTTTTGAAATTCTTGACTTTGTCGAAAAAAAGAATATACCAGGTTTAATCTTTTTCACAGATTTTCAAAAAGCTTTTGACAGTATAAATCATGCTTATCTATTCAAAAGTTTGAAACCTTTTATTTTCAGCAAGAATTTTATCAAATGGATAAAACTTTTATTCTAACGCAAAAAGTTGTGATATAAATAACGTTTTTCTTTCACCTTTTTCAATACAAAGAGGCGTTCGTCAAGGCTGTCCTCTTTCGCCATACTTGTTTATTCTATGCATTGCGCTACTAACAAACCAAATCAGAAATAATGAAAAAATCAGTGGGATAACTTTATTTTAGATTGATCCATGAAATCATTCAGGACTCTGGTGACAATTTTAGAAAACTTCAGCAATATATATGGTTTAAAATTAAACACAAAAATATCAGGTTTTGAGAATAGGAGCTAGCAAAAATACGGATGTTATTTATATGAAGAATAGAAATTTCAGTGGAGTTCTATTTCTACATATTACGATATGATACTACGATATTTCCAGGACAGATATTTTAACCGCATTGTACCTACAAATACGTGTCAAATAGTAAGCTCTTCTTTATGTTCTTCTTCATGCGACTTTTGCAACATGGAGATTCATACAATGCATCATCTGTTTTGGGAGTGTAGACATGTGCAATTTTTTTGGACACAATTTAGATATTTTTTTTTAAGCAAGTGGCTTTGATATATCAATTTTCGTCATGTCCATTCTAGTTTTACAATAATCTTGACGAGGAAGAGAGAGTTGGGTACTTTGCTTATATCGCCTTTCGAATGACTTTGTCTTGTTTCTGTAAATGTTCTGTGGCTCTTCCACACAGTGCGTGGGTTGGTCTGCAGTGTGTGATTGTGGTATTTACTCAATTACTTTTTTATGCAGACTGTCGCATGATATCCATGTTATATCCAATTTTTTATAACTTGATCATCTTTTTGTATTGATCACTAAAATTAGATTTAACAACAATGAGGTTGATCCTATTGTGTGCGGACTGTTTTTGTGATATGGTTATATTTGTCGTTCTACTTTGGCAATTATCAAGAGCTTATGAAGAGAGAAGTGTATGTTTTACTTGCTTTTATATATGTATGTCTTTACCAGTGTTCTATTATCTCTTCATCATGGTGCTATGGGTTGATCTGTGAAATGTGAGTGTGCTATTTCCTGGTCATACTCGTTTTTACGACCCGTAAAGATCCACATAAAACTGCTAAAGCTACAAAGAATTGCTACATGTATATTCATGAATATATCCATAAAATACCAATGGCGCTGACCAGACTGCAGGGTGACCTGGGCCCTTGACGTTCATATATTCCAAGATTTTCCCATGACGCGGTTGTGAATTGATTATCATCATTTGCTGGACAAACTCTGATGAGATCACTAGCACACCCATTCATAACTGTTTTGTTTATATCCCTGTTGTCTACTCTCAGATGACTCATAATTTCTAATTACTTCCGATACTAGTTAGTGCAATTCTGTGTTTCCATTAGTAAATAATTCCCTAAACAAACAGACTAAATGCTCGGTCTTTAATTTCGATGCAATTAAACCAACTAAAATTGTATGTTCTGCTTAAAAGAAAATTATCTGTTTGTGTGTGGCAGCTTGCAGATATATCTTTTATTAAGCTTTCAGTTTCTGGTCTTATAAACGTTTTAGGGTCGGTCGTCATTTATATTCTATATTGTAAAACTAGTGGGAGACCCTAAGAAAGTCTACCGAATCTGTTACATACTTTATCAAGTATAGCGACCAGTCTCGTATTTAGAGTACTGAGAAATTGGAATAAAGTGTATTACACAACAGAACGAGCCCACGACCCCTCGATTTCAATCAAAAACCAGTAAGTGCAATCCTATAGAACTAACATAGGTATAACGAATATTGCGTGTGTAAGAAGCTATTCATCCATCTCTAAACAATTAGCAAAACCTAACCATATATAAACAACAAGTATCATTGTTCTGACTTGACCCCGTCGCTTAATCCTAAAATTAAAAAAAAATGTTATAAAAGATCTCCACTGATTGGCTGAAATTAGCTTTCACTGGTTGTGATAGATCTTTATGTCTAACAGTGATGATCTAAATTTAGCCCAGGACAGGTTGACATCAATGTTTTTCAGTGCTGACGGACAGCTTAAATAGATTTGACTAAATTTAGCGCAGGACAGGTAGACACTTCTGCCTGACAGCTAAAATAGATATTGAAACACTGACTGATTTCTTATTTATATTTCACAGGTCAAATGTTTTGAATTCTGAATTTGTTCTTTTTTGAGAACAGTAATTTTAAAAATGCAATTCTTTTGCACATCCCATAAGAGTTTCAGAAATTTGAGAAGTAATTGTTGAAATAATCTTGTTTTCAGTGCACTAGGATCGAATATCTGACTTGAGTGAACTTATAAATATGAAAAAACTTTAAATGAAACCAGGAAAGGAGAGACAGTGTCATATAACAAAACAATTGTTGCATTCTTTTTCGTTTAACATTAGGCATAGTGAACCCTCGAAAGTGATGTTTACACCAGCTTCGCCTCGGTGAACGTCACTCTTCCCGGTTGGCAAATGCTAATGTTAACCTCGAAAGAATGCATCACTTGACGTATATTATCGCCTTTTGGCGTCATGTACATGTTACATATATGTTCTGTTCTGCTCTGTTCAAACAACATGAACCGTGGAAATTTCATCTAAAATGATAAAGATTATTAAATCAGTCAGATCATTTCAAATATGGAGGGGGGGGGGGGGTAATCTAACTAATCTTTGACAAATTACTTGAATGAACTTGCTAATGTAACGTGACATCTGATTGTATAGCAGTAGAAATTTGCGACAGGATAACCTGTAATACATTTATACGCGTCGCCGTACAACTAAATTTCCAACCGTATATCCGACGATGTACCTCCCGAAATGATAAATTTTAATATGGTTATCCCCTAATTAACTTTTTGTAATCTGGATAATCGGGAAATAGGCACTTTGGCAAACAGTAAAATTCCTGATGAAATGCAATTAACCATCCAAGTTACAGTTTTATATTAAACCCTGTGAAAAAAATAGATCGTTCTAAAACGGGTTAAGCATCAACTCTTCTTGGCAAATCTTGCAATCTGAAAGTCTAGGCTTTTTTGGCTATATTATCTTCATACGCTCGAAAGGCTGTTTTCTGTGTTGTGGTCATTGTTATAGGAGTATAAATGAGTGGATCAGTCTGCATACCCATGCAGTTATTGAACACTAACATCATCAGATTATGCCAGGGTATATAGATATCACAGAACAACTCCATGGGAGACCAATTATGCAAGGCTCCTATTTTGATATTCCGATAGTTGGTGTTTCTGTAGAGTAAACGATTGGATTCACCACCAAAATATTCTGAATCAAGACTCAATATAAGTCTAAGTAACAATTATTTAATTCGCTTTATACTGGAAGCTCGTAAATAAAAACATTAATGAATGTGGCAATGCACCAGAGTTAGACGATTTGATATGACAGAAATAATATTAAGGGATTAACATACATCTTCATTAGGCAATCCGATCCTATGAAGTCCTGATTGGTACAATGAACATGCGCGGATCCAGAAAGTTTTGCCAGAGGGGATCCAACTTTGACGGGGTTTTGTTTTGTTTTTTTAGCTGATGAGGGGAGGAAGATCAAAATACCACTCGGCCCGCCAGCGAAACGCCATTAAAGCCGTGCCGATATTTGCCCAACATTGAATGCTGGCTTGGTAGCTTTGTGATTTTTCAGGGGATCCGGACCAGTATTGCTAAGAAACCCTATATTTTGGTGATTTTCCAGAGGCGGGGGGGGGGGGGTCCGGACCCTCTGCCCCCCTTTGGATCCGCACATGATGAACCATCCCGAGCTTAATATGTCAATCGAGGTGGAAAAACCCATTAGTACAAAAATGGTTCATTTTGCGCAATGTTTGTATAGTGTAGAGATTCATCTTGGGGGGAGTTGGTTTGTTTCAATCTATGTCAACACTTGCAAAGCTAACGGCTGAACGGAGCAATTACTTTGTGCTAGTGATACTTGAAACAAATTGACCCCGAAACCTAAATAGAAATGCCGTTAATTATCGAGGTAGTCGCCAAAGAACATAACATAACATAACATAAATTTATTAAGAATTAAACATACAGAGTATGAATAAAGCTTGCATTACGTTTAACAACGTTAATTAATCTCCCCACAATAACATGTATACGTATATATACGAGGGGGGTTCAATATGTAATTAAAACCAATTCATAACCACATCCACAAAAGCGTATGGATTTTATGTCATATGCCAAACGAAAGATCAAAACGTCGTCGTTATAACGATGCATGAAACACTATTTTATCTTTCCAAATTTAATAAGTTACAGACTTTTTAAAATGCACACTAATATACACTACCTATATTTTCCTTCAAATTGTAAAGACTGATTTTAACAAAGGTAGAAAGGCATACTGTATTTTCTGAAATAAACATAAAAGTTTTCTGACTCATTTCCCCTTTATATACTATAACGATACAAACTATTGAACGGTATCGATTTCTTGTACAAATGCTTTTATAACGTTACCCCCTCTTACGTTGACGTCGTTTAAAGCAATGGGCGTAACACTAAAATACGCACGGATCTTGAAAATCGGAAATGTGGCTTTGTACCAGGAAATGACAATTTTGGTTATATCGAAGTTTCAATACAAACAGTGCATAGGCAGCAGACCAGTTAGACTGAAACCAATATATAGGGTTATCTCATCTGAGTGGCAAATCATTTTCTTTTCCTATAATTTTATTGTCTGAAATTAGCCAGCCAGTAACGTGTAATAATGTCCAAATAATGCACCCGAATGCAAACATCGATAAAACGCGGTATTTTGTCTGATCCATTTCAGTATAAGCCAGAGATGGCATACCTTTAAGTGTTTTTTTCTTATTTTAAATGACGTACTTAGGGGTACTTTATGAGTGAGATTAATAATGGATATTTCAAAATCGGCTGTATTACTTGCAAATGAAGATCCAAGCGACAGGAAAAAATGTTACAAATGATTTTCGTATAAATTTTCGCTATGTATTCGTTCACGCAAAAATGACTCTGTCAATCGAATGCCAGAAAATGTAGCATCAAGGAGGATTTTAACCAAAATGGCAGCCTCAGTATTGCATAGAATATAAAGCAATATCAAAGAATTTTTCGAGTATAAATCACCGATATATGGATATTTACCACACGAAGAAGCAGACTGGAAACATCCCTCGTTCATGTAGCTATCTGCTTTTGAAAACGTTGTTTTATTTCATATCGCAGAGTACTTCAGGACTCTATCTTGAAAGTGGCTTGTGTAGATTAGATAAGGAGCAGGATAACTGCAATTTTACAATTATTTAGCCAAGAAACAGACCTTTTAATGAAAGTAATTATGAAGTGTGTAAATATACAACTTTGGGATATACTGGGCTGTCTTCATTACATATTGAACGCCTCTCGTACTTAAGGAATCTTCCAGCGCATACAGTAAATACCTTTTGGCAAAAACTTAATTATGTTAAACAATTTCAATTTTATGTTGTTAAACGAAAATTCAATATTATTCACATAATTCGTGAAAATTTCAGAATAATACCTTGGGTATTATGGAAAAAATACAGCTTATTTAATATGAAAGAGTAAAACTCGAAAGTCACAAAATATGGAATTTAGGCTCAAGTCTGTGTTTCAGAGAGGTTATTTTAATTTCATTTGACATGTTGAACAATAAAAAACGTCATTAGGAATAAGAAATGCTTGAAATTCACAGTGGGTCAGACCTCATACTCCATGACGACAATGGCATAACAATTTCATTGGTGGGTAAGCGCCTGATGTTTGTCTTCAGTTGGGTTCACTGTTGCCCAACTGGGATGTTTCTTTAGTCCTGGCTGTCAGTGAGTTAAGAGCCATTTTCTTTGTTTCCTTGCAGTATGTTTATATATTTGATTGTTTCCCCGTGGTGATGCAATTGATAAGTAAGGAAGTCTCCACGCGAGCTTAACATTTTTCTCTGCTGTCCCCGTTCCTACAGACCTAGCGAGCATTAGTCATCTTAGCTTCCCTATCCTGTTGATATTATTTTTGATAAAAGTTCCAATTAGTGCTGAATACTCTAACTAAAGATCCAGCGAGCAGCAGTATGTATCCTTTTAAGAACATATTTGACTTCACTACAGCTGGTGACTGGGACTGTGTGGTGGCAGTAGAACGTCTCCCTGCCCTTCACTATAGTGTAGATTTTATTTTCTTGTCCTTTGGAACATGGGTTTCATCGTGAAACTTTGTAACTATTAGAGGGTCACTTATTGGCCTAAATGGCCGAAACTAGCTAGTCTGGCCCAGAAAATATGCACACTCTAGTTTAAATTCTTTGGTACATTCTTAGCTTCCAAAGGATACCCTTTTAAGAACATATTTGACTTCACTACAGCTGGTGACTGGGACTGTGTGGCGGTTGTAGCCCGTCTCCCTGCCCTTCACTATAGTGTAGATTTTATTTTCTTGTCCTTTGGGATCATGGGTTTCATCGTGGAACTTTGAAACTATTAGAGGGTCACTGATAAGGCATAAATAGCCGAAACTAGCTTGTCTGGCCCAGAAAAATGCACACTCTAGTTCCAGTTCTTTGGTGCATTCTTTGCTTCCAAAGGATACCCTTTTAAGAACATATTTGTGTTCTAAACCTACTTTACCTTGTTAATATCGTGTTTTATTGTTGTCGTAGTCGTGTAGTTGTTTGATTTCTGTTTGTTTGTCTGTTGTTGTTGTTTTGTTTTGCGGGATGCGAAATTTTTTTTGTGTGTGTGATTGTTTTATTTTTTTGTTTTGTTTTTTGTGGAAGGGGGCTGTTGTTACTTGAATAAAATTCCAATAGGTGCTGCACACTCTAATTAGGAAGCCCAGCTTAGTATGCAGTAAACTGTCTTTTCTTGAGTGCCAAAGCCAAGTGTTTTCCTCACTGGCAATATTGTAGTGTTTAACAAATATGTCAACCCCAATTAATGTCATCAATGCCTGTTACAGCAATGCCTAAATATTTCTCAGAAGATACGTTCTCTAAGATTTGGTCTTATAGGCTTCGTCCGTGGCATTATCAAAGCCTGCGTATAAGGGTGCCACCGAAAGACACACAAAGTGTCTCTTAAACAATGCAAAAAACTGGTGCATCGACTATAGGCCAATTACGGCTATTCCTGTTACCATACTGTTCAGTTACCGCCTACTAAGGTTTATTCTTCCCATCTGCAGTCTGCATACCAGAGCCACATCAGCATCAACGTTGGACGACTTCAACGTTCACACCAGTGCTGGTATCTTAAGACCTTGCAAGAACAACATGATGTTAAAGTTTTATTTTAACTGGTTGTGTTGTCCAAAACCGTGTAGGTGAATTGTTTTGTCGGTGAACTGTCTTGTTCCCATAGAAGCATTCGAGAACCAGTCAACGTTACATTGTAGGGCATACGTAGACTGGTCTCCCTTTAATAGCTGGTAAAGAGTAGTAGCCATTGCGCCTACGTAGTGCATACACACTGATGTCATGAGTAACGTGGTATTGAAAAATATCCGTGACAAAAAGTGCATTTTTAAACAAGACGTTTTATTAAGTTTATTTTGTTCTGGGAGTTACTATTTTTTTTTATTTTACTAGCAACTGAAAAATACTGCAGTTTGTGTTGAAAAGTCTTTTCTGTAGCATGCGCAGTCGCATGAGTAAGATTCTCTACTGGATACCAATCGTTATATGCGTAACGGAAGTGGAGCTTTATGAACGAGGCGAACCAATCTAGCGCATGCGATAATTTGTCTACCTTGGGGATCAATATTGGTCCCCCCACTCGTTTTTCGGCAGCTAATAAAAATGCTTCAAGCAGGGCCCAAGGGTTTGGTCTAACACTGAGACTGATGTGTGATTTGTGTGATTTCTATATATGAGGCAGGCCACGTACCATCGCAATAAGAATAGCATTACGTTTGATCAATATTCAAATTATTGTTTTATTCGTTTAATGTAGCCATCAATTACAATTATGGCGTACACATAAAACAAGAATAAAATAATCTATTTTTACTATTATATTTTAAGTTATTTATGTCTACATGTATGCAAATTGAAAACGTAATGTGATTATCTAGATGAGGGTATGACAATAACGAACAATCACAAACGAAACCCTATTTCATTTGTAAAATCACCATTTAGTACCTTTGTGCTGAGAGAGTACGATTTTCAAATGTTGCATTTCTGTGGTTCTCTTTGTGTCACACGGAAATAAACTTAGATAGACAAGCTGAAACTATGCTGATATATCCCACCCACTCATCCATCCGTAACCAGTGATTGGACGTAACGTGTCATGATAAAATTGACACCTTTATATTGATAGATCTGTCCTTCTATACACGTGTGCAGTGAAAATAGTGATGTACCACTGCTTTGAAGAATGAGCTAACAACATACTTATGAAATAAACTTGTTCAAATACTTGTGTTAGTTCAAGGTTGCTGTTACTCTAACAGGAAATGTATAAAATATGAAACCTGTGCAAATTTGCACAGGTTTCATATTTTGTACTTTTCACACGTGTGTACAGTCAGTGACCAAAAGTAATTCCACAAAGTCAGAAATCCAATAGACGTCAATGTATTTTCATGTTATCAAGAACATTTAGTATGCTACACATCTGATAGCTACATATTATTATGCTTTTTGTGTTATTAAGATTAGGAATTAGAAGTTTATATTAATCAAATTTAAAGTTGCAGAGATTTAAAAAAAAACATTGATTTTGGACAGTTTTTGGACAACTTTACCATTTACGTCAAAGGGAAAGTGGTATTTTCTACAACAAAAAATAAAGTTTAAATTGTTGCATTTGAGAAGTGCAAAGTTCAAACTTCAGCAAAATTGTAAAGTACACGCATCTATACATCTTGCTTTACAACATTTACCAAGTAATTGATATTAACATTGATATCACACAATAAAGAGATGCTTGTAAACATGAAAATGCATTAAAGTCTGGGGTAAAATAGTTTTGTGGAATTACTTTTGGTCCTTGATTGAACCTTAAATCGATATTCGATTGCTAAAATAATTGAGCCGCGACATGTGATTTCCTATAATGTGGTATTTTGACAAGTGCAGGCTCAAACGAGCCTGTGCAGTCTCCCTTTGCTCTTAGAAATTCCAAATTATGTTCAGTGAGTAGCTTAACACACATAGAATATTCAAGCGACTAACAGAGGCTCTGATAAGACTGCACGTATGCGCAGGCTGATCTGAGGCTTTGCTGGTCGCACATACATGTACCACATTGTTCGAAATATCATCCAGTGGCTCATTTTATAGTTTTAATTTAAGATATTGGTAAAAACTTGTCCCCGTACATCGATTTGGTGTTGATATTTTTTTCATATTCTGGTTCTCCGGGAATAATGGATTCTTTCGGAAAGCAGAATACCGCTTAAGCCGTTGCTAGGCGGCGTGAGAATCGTTGCACTTTCCATTATTTCTCATGAACAGACTCAATAAAACCGAGTCTGCTGTTTTCAAATATCGTAGGTTCTCTCTATTTCTGAAGGGTCCGTTTTTCCAAGACTGTTTTGAATAATCAAAACAAGACAAATCAAAAGGTGCACAATGAGAGTGCGTTCTGTCTTAACTATCTTCAGCTCACCAGTCATGATCAATACCAGCCTCTCGTTTTGGCGCATAAAGTGCGAGATGTTTTCGATAAATCACGTTAAAATGTTACAGAACCATCGCAGTAACAATCAGAGATCATTTATCACTCCTTCACAGTATGAATGAGAAAACATATATTACTGATTTGTAAAGCTAATGCTTCTTTATCTTCTTAACATACGAAGGCTTAAATATACCGTCCATTTTAACTATGACTTCAGCCCATCACTTATGATCAAAACCAGCCTCTCATTTTCGCGCATAAAGTGTGAAATTGTACATTTTAAACAGTGGATTCTCATATAGTAGTGTAGGCCGGTGTGTAATTCCGTGTGCATTTTTTGGTAAAAGTGTCAAACATACATTTTCTTGTAGAAAAATGTATTCTGTTTAAGAAAAAAGACGTTTACAATTTTTCTTTGGCGTTTTAACGTCACAGTGACGTCACAAAGTGACGTACCCATTTTTAGCTTATTTAAGGCTTGAAAGTGGAGTGTTATGAACTCCCAGCAGGCGTAAACATGAACTGTTTGATCAATTGTGTTAATTTTAATGGCGACATGTTGATTTTGGAGCATAAACCCTGACTCTGGATTTTAAAGAGGTTACATTAACTTCAAAATGATGTCTGTACATGGAAAAGTGACGTCAGCACCAAAAATGAAAATTCTGTGATATTGAAAGCTCAAATAGCTAGACCCTCATATCCACACAGCAGGGACAATATTGTTCACTATAATTTTCTGAAACTTTATTATATAATATGCAAAATGACATACCGTAGCTCTTTGACCTATATTGAGACAGGCATGTCAACTACGTTACCACATTATATTTTCAAATCTTACTTTGCAAATACAAAGTTATACCGAATTATTATTTATCTACATGCTGTTTGCCTTAAAACATTTTTAATAAATGGAACAGCCGGTATGCATTTAAACAATACACCACAATGATGTTAGAGTTATATATGTTACTTTAAATGTATAACTACATAATGCATTACTGTCACTAGACATTGGACTACCGAAATACCTCCAAGGGGAGTTTTATACACTATAATTTTCTAAAACCACATTCTACAAGCCACAAATTAAAGTATTTTAACTTTTTAGCGGTTGGGGCTATACCAAGCAATAGCGAAATTCTCTACGTTACTGTAAAATGATTGGAAAGCTTATCTAATTACTCCTTATCCTAACATGACAATATAACCTTTGAAATGTTAACAAATGACAAGTAATAAGATGTTATCAAATCAGAAGGATCTTCTATTACATGTGATATGCGTTACTTTCTTTTAAATACATTTTTAAATTACAAAGGAAAAATATTTAAGTTTACACTGCTAGTGGGACATTTATTGCCATTAAACTGCAATTTATCATCATTAAAGGAAATGCCAACAACGCATGGATGTATAAAATGATAAAATTTGAACTTTATATAATGTTAACTTATTGTGTATTTTATAAACATTGTTATATGTTTAATGCTGAATAAAATATATTGTATTATATTGTATCATATTTTAGATAAAACAATATTATTTAGCATGGACTAGCTTAGTAAGATTTATCACATATTGTTTAAGCCAGCTATTTATTACAACTACTATGCTGATACCATTCAAGAATAAAAACCTTTTCAGAATTTGTCATTGTTGGTCAATTCAAGCATATATCAAAATCGGGAATTGATAATTTTAAACAGTACTTTATCCTTGTCTTTTGAAAAAATAAACTGAAATGATTTAAAAACTTAACGAATTTCGCCCAAAGGTATGACACACACCCTATGGTTAAAACTGCTTCATATCAGAACAATGTCAAGTTTGGCATTTATGATGGTAAAATGCATAACAAGAGACTTTTAAGGACATATTGCATCATCTGTTCTGTCTGGTTCTAAACTATTATGAAGCATTCAAACAGAACAATATTTGTTCTAATGGTTCATTTTAGTCATACATTTGAAATATATATGTTTATCACTTAGTAAAAACACAGGCATTGTTAGTATCATTGTATATTGTAACCATTGCTAAATAGCTGACTCACAACACATTGTTGCTTTAAATAAATTATTTGTTTTGCATTATTCTATCAATTAGACCCATTAGTCTTACAGTGGAATTGTGTTGCAGATAATATCGAATCGATATTTAGCATGTCAAATGTGAACACTGTCGTTGATACAAAATTGTAGCCTAATAATAATCTTTGCATAGTTCAAATCAAACAAAATAGATTAATAGTAACGAAAGAACAGATCAAAGGAATAATCTCATTTGATCTTGGTACTTGTCGTAGTGTTGAGCAATGAAGGCTTTGGTGAACCTGTGCATATGTGTAGGTCGACTTGCCAGAGCCTTCAATGCTCGTATACACAAAGAAGTAGGGAGGTTGATGGCCAAATTTTAGAATGCTAGCCCCTCTGCGTCATCATGAGTGATTAAACACTGCATTTGCTAGTCCAAATATTTATTTATGAATTAAAGTAAAGGAGTCTAAAAATATTTTTCATCTAAAAACAATGTGATTTATACTTGCGCTACTGTCATAGAACATATGTGAAATACAGCATCTAACGTTTCGTAAACTATACAATACACACATATTACACAGATGACAATGAGGCACTGCTAAATCAACCTCTGAGATTTATAATGATATCCGGTACATTTAAATGAAATAATTTCCTTAAGAGATAACTGAATAAAAGTATACATGGCAAATTAGATATGAATACGTTCATGCACATTTTTTTTAACTTTGCATGTGCGAGTATCATTGGTGACAATGTTAATACTAAGAAGAGTGTCATCTTAGTGCTGAACAGTTAGCATTGTGTATGCTTCTTTTGAATCTATGTCCTGGCAAGTTAACAACTCATTCAAAACTTAAGTACACACATATACGTAAAACATTGTTATTAATGATTACATTTATCATGTTTGCGAGGTTCCTGTACTACTTTGCCAACGTTCTGCTTAGTGGAAATTAACATCAGGTATATAAACATATATTGCTAAAACTAAATCATATTTAATCTCTTGACTACACTTTTTTTTAAATATTTTACATTTCTATCTAGCATTCTAAAAAACATGATAAAATCTATACTTTACAATAACTTGAATGTCACCTGTTAAAATTTGGCCGGATACAATTATAGCTGAAAAGTCTTTATTTAAATTGGTATCTTAGTAACAGCATACATATTTCCTTGTATATGACCACATCTAATGTGGCCTTAAGTAAAACTCACCAATATAACCAACTTTCTCTATTTCCAGGGAAATGCATGTTTCTCATCAATAAAGCATTTCTTTAGATATTATTGGTTGAGCAAGTGATTCAAGGTACTTACTTAATGTGATGGACAGTTTTGTTGATTGCACAAAGAATGCTATACTGTATATAAACTAAACTTAATTTCAAAGCTTCTGTAATGCGTTACCATATGCATACACAGCTAAAAGTCAGGATACAAATTGATTTCGATACAGTTACCAATAACTAGTTACAGACACTTTAAATAACTGAATAGAAGTAGCTCAATTAAACTTAGAATTCTTCAGAAAAATATTACAAAACTATAAACTTAACATAATATATAAGCTTTTCTGGCTCAATTATATATCGTCTTTGTTAACATTTTGTATAAACATATGACGTTATAATATATTTTGTACAGTACAATTATACTATTTTCATAAATTTGACAGAAAATTGAAATGCATTCTTCTAAGTGCTGTTACTTGAGTGCTATTATTTCCTTCGTTTATGAAGTTTAGAATCTATAATTTTGGGCAAATCATTTTTTTGTAGATGTAAAAAGTTCAAATATATACTATTTTGCAAATGTAAATGTGCATGGATAATTAGTAGGAACATATATGCAAACTGATAAATCCTTTTTTTCAGACAGCCTGGTACCTTGATATCTATTTAACAAGAACAGTCAGTTTTGAGATGAAATAAAGTATCCTATGACGTATAATATACGGAATAAAGCAATGTATATGCAGTCTTGAAAGTTGTTATATACGTTACATGATGCCATACAAACAAAAAAACTCATATTTCACACCAGAAACGAAGTTAAGCATGGCTTTTCACTCTCGCTTATCAAGAGAATATTCATATTTGGTGTTTTAAGATTTTCCAATTGAATTCCATGCTGAATTAAAGAATGAACTTTTTGTTCAGGGTGATCATATTTTACAGTTAATAACGCTTACAGTATTTGTGGTACAAACATACTGTTTGCAGCTATATAATGGTCCATTACTTGTCTTTTGGAAGGTGTATTTAAACCCCGAAAGTTAACTGGGAAGCTTGTCAAAGAAAATTGTTTAACAGAATTTCAGTGATTTTAAATGGAGTAGCTTAAAATGTAACATAAATAACATGACAATGGGCCCATATAGCTTTTATAAACATAAATATATGTAATGAATCAAATGTTTTTGTATGATACGTGAAAGTTTGTCCAATTTGAATAATTCACGTATTACCTAAACAACCTTGATTACATTTATTTTGTTTAAAATGTAGGGTAACGTAGTTAACACGCTGTAGCAGCTGAACGCCCCAACCATCAGAGAGCTAACTTATTTCAAAAACTTAAGCCAGGAACATACAATTATGCTAAGATTTGATTTTAGTCGCTAGGCACACGCGAATTTGCAGAATTGTTTTTTAGTACGCAATGTGTTTTTCCAGCACATTGACGTCAAATTGACGTCAATTTCATGTAAAATTGAAGTCCATATTGAATCAAATGTTCATTTTAGTGTTTCTAAAGACGTTTTTAACCATTTCAACGCAACAAACATAAAAATAAGATTATTTTAGGTGTGTATATGTTCACACCACATATAAGCTCTTCGATGCAAGTGAAAAGACGGTACCCCATTTTGTGACGTCACTGTGACGTTAATACTGCAAGAAAAAATTGTAAACATCTTTTTCCTTACATTACATATATTTCTCTAGGTGAAAATCGATAAGAATCACTTTTACCAAAAAGTGCACACGGGAGCCCAAATTTCGACACAGGGGCCTACACTATAGCAGGTAATACGTTATTCTGTTTATAATAAGGACTGTGTGGCATCACACAGTATGGACGTTGCGTTCACCTTTAAGAATAGAACCACTCTAAGATATCATGGCACATCAGTATCGCATACTTATGCGTTTAGCAATTTTTAGGGTCCAGACCTGTAAATGTTTTTCCACAGACCTCCATTATAGCTTTTAAGTAAACTGGGTCCTCACAACTCTTAAATCACAATGAGGCTCCATAGAACTACAGATTAGACCAAACAAGAATTAGATACCCTGTTGACCGCCATGTTTTACCACTTTTTTGGCACGTGAAGGTGGGCACCCTACCCGAGAGGAAAATTTCATTGAAAAAAGAAATACCAAAAATGCAAGGTCATTTTTCTGAGCCACGCCAGTAAACTTGATCAACAAAAGCAATGAGATGTTGTTTCAAAACGTGCAGAAAAGATATACTCGTCTAATAAATATGATTTCTTTCCCGTAATTTTATATATAGTTAATTAGAGACCAATCAAGAAACGCTTTACAACTTAAATATTTTGCTGAGCTTCCACCCACCTTTTGAGCCAATCACTGCCCTTTTTACAATAACAGGTCTGTGGCATTTTAAACGTCCTTGCTCTAGTATCCAGCTAAGATAGAGGGTTACTTTTCCGCCTGAACCATATGGAGAAAAGCAAATTTTATTTTTGTCCTCATATGGGGGGGGGGGGGGGCAAAATTGCCCCTTAATGCACGAAGCTCTTTTATGCTTAATTGAGTTCAGCATGAATTTATTTTTTAGAACCTCGGAGCCAGATTATTTGATTCACTTTGAATCTACAAGCCTAGCGTCCTTTTAATTTGACACATTGTTTTGTTTGTTTGTTTGATTTGATCCTTTACGTCCCATCAACAATCTTTCAGTTAAACAGGGACAGGTCTTACTGAGTTGAACCAGTACTAAGCTAGGATATGTTTCTTGCTCAAGGACCACAACGCAGTGACGCCGGTGAGGCTCTAACCCGCAGCCCCTTGGTCTCGAGTCAAGCACTCTACCACTGAGCCACTGCGCTCCCCCTTGACACATTGTAAAATGCTTACTATTTGCGGTAATTTTAGCTGTTTCTTAATGCTGTGACCTTTAAAGTAAGTCTCTAGTCTCCTAGATGCTACTCTTGAAGGAAAGAAATTGCTCCTCTCTAGTAGCCAGTTCTTCTTTAAGAGTAGCACAAATTAAAAAATGATTTTATTCCACTTAGAAACGGACAATACAGTTCTGAAATTGATACCAACGAAACATGGATGAGCGTCCATTGTTACTGAATTCAAAACTGTATTTCACGGTACTGATTTTGTTGATTTTCGTTTTTTTTTGCAAAAGGTGTCAAACTGAAATTAACGCCAAACATACGAGTTTATGTTTTACAGTCTACACAAATTTTATTCCTTGAAGCGTTCGGTCAGGCTGTTCGCTGTTTCCTTAAGTTATGTTAAGATTTAAATACCAAATATCTATGTGTCTTGATCCACATCTGAATTAAGGGTGAGTGAGGTTGGCGCGCCGTTAAACCGGTTTAAGCCCTTCAGTAAAATATTTTACTGAACGTTCCAAGGCGGTACTTCTTGTGTGGATCTTTAATGTTTTTGTTCTGTCTTATGTTTGCTATGTCTTTGTGCGCGTCTGTTTATATGTGCTTTGTGGTCACCTGCTGGGAAAGGTCTGACCTCTTTGCTCTTATTTGTGATGTCTAACTGTGAGTTTGTAACTTTCCCATTGGTATCCTGGGTCGGGTGTGGTACTTGATTGTATCGACTCCTGATCTTTGCACTCTTACTTACTTTGAATACAAATTGTAAAACAAAAATTCATAAGCAACCCTAAAGATGGAACAGACTCATCAAATTGATAAGGATTGCACGGTTCCTTCGGCGTAAATGGGTTAATAAGGTAGCATGCGTAAGCTGTGATATAATGAAGCTGACATGCTTTAGATGTCGCTGTGCAAGAATTAGTCGTTAACTCTAGAAAATGCTTTGAGATAATGCATTAGCACAGAGCAACAGGGTTTGAATAAAAATTAGCTTGAAGGAAATGTATTGTCTGCAGTTTACCATGTTAATGTAGGAATCGAAAGCTGGTAAACATCAGCAATTATCAGTCCTAGGACCAGGGTCTGTGATATTCATAGCACTCCATTGAGCTGCTTTGTAAAACTGACAGGACCCCTGTGTGTGCATAGGAGTGTTTTGAGCGTATGGGTTGATTTTTTATGAGAAAATGACATGCTAAACTGCCAAAATATATTGCGAGTTTTAACAATTGTTAAAAGGACGTTTAAATCTATATTTCCACAATACACTGAACTTAGATGTGTTCTTTATCTGGAAGATGTGTTCCTTATCTGACAAAAAATTGGTTTTGATATTTTCCTTATTTGGATTTTTTTTTTTTTACTTATTTTCTGTTGTGGCGTTGCAGTCGACGAACAGTGCAATATAGCACAGAGCCAAATAATAAATGATATATGTGACAACCGTGTTTGCCAAAAACGGCATTTATCTGTGTGATTTCAGCGAGTGATGTGTTCCAATCTAGAGGAAAATTTGGGTTGATCAGAGTAATCTCTCAAATGGACCGATAATGGGACCTGGACTAGTTAGAAGTTTTACATGTAAACAAAGCAATTTCTGTGGAAGCTGTGTCACAGACATAGTCAGGAAACTACCTGTGACATGAAATATTCACCCTATTTCTGCTTCTAAGCGGCACTGTTTATCGATGCTTTTCATGTGCTCCGTATCTTTACCCACGTGACTAAAATTGCCTTTATACGTTTTTGCCGTTATCAGTAACAATCATTGTGCCAGGGGTGCCACGTTTCAGACTGTAGCTTGCGAAAAAAACAACACTTTCTTGGCTGAACGTTTAAACTTTTTACATTGATGCATACTAGAACACAAATCAAAGGATCAACATTTAACTCCACTTTGATATGGTAGGCGATCACAGTAGAAATATCGAAAGAGGAATATTTTGGGGAAACTGAACTCTTCAGAGCGTAATTGACATTTCATAATCTGATTTTGCCTGATAAATTAGCCCTCTGTCGTTAGTAAATTGGTTTTAAAATGGTTGATTTAAAAGTATTCGAGGACAAGACATGTATATTTCTGTCATAAACTTCCATTATAACTATAAGGAAACTACATAATCAATAGTTAGATGCCTTCGCAAGCTCAAAATGCAGTCTTTCTCATGACGCGCGCGCCTCAAATGGTAGAACTATGGCACTCCATGAATACAGCTGCTTTCCAAAATTTTTATAGATATCAACTTTTGTCATAATTATCTACATACCCTAAACCTGTTTGAGTGTTTGTAATAAACTTGTGCTTTGTTTGAGATACGATTTATTTCTGCTCCTGTGTGCACGACATATCTAGTTATAGTGACTAAAAATTTGGCCCGTTTTGCAGATGTATTGTATCAAGTTTAACTTCTAAAAAGTTAATCATATTTTTAGCAAATCAAATGTGCTTATCAAAACTCTTTTTCGAATTATGGGAAAACAAAGAGAGCAGCAAAGAAAACTGTGGTGTAATCTATAAAGTCATGTATACGGAGCATTGTGAAAATACTTTAAGAATTGAAGCTATCGAGTGTATCAACAATGAATCACTTGATTGACTTGGTGTATGAGCACTAGAAGGTTGCGCAAATTTTATAATTTTACATAATTACTTTAAAAAGATACTGTATGTACATTTATGGGTGTTCAAATTTGATGATGTATAGTCAGAGTCCAATAATTAGGAAAAAGACCAAACGGAAAGTACAGTACTGCCAAACAGTTAAATGGGCCAAGAGGGTTTGAAACTGTATTAAAATTGGGACAATGCCATCTTTTCAGATGAATCCACACTCTTAATCTATTTCTTTTGCATAGATACTGACTGTAGCATTGTAAAAGCGTCACGTTAGTCAAATGGCAAATATAATCGACAGACAATTTTAGAAATACCTATCAAATTTGGTGCTCTTTGAATTCAGATGACCTAGAAGTCATGCATTCCGCTATGCCAAAAAGAATCCAAACTGTCGGTGGTGTTACTAAAGGTAAGATGACATGCCAGATTTTGGCTGGAAAAGAAATCAGTTTCAAGATAAAATGCTTTGTTGTTACAGTGCTATACATGTGCTTTAATAAAACATAGTACAAATAATTATTTGCCCCTTTTAATACATTGCAAAATCAAATCTTAATTACATACAGAATGTAAAAAATATGACAAAAATCGCTATCTAGAGACAATTTGGAAAGCCGCTCTCTTTGTATCAACAGCAGCAGCAGTGAGAGCAGTTTTAGTAGTCCTGGTAGTGGTAGTAGTATAGGTACATAAAAACTTTGGGGCGTGACTCCTGTTGAAACAGTGGACGATTTGTATACAGGTCAATACGTCAAGTGTGACGGAGGGCGCGTAAACAACTACCTGTATACAGAACAGAACAGAACATATATTTTATTGACGTAAACTCTACAGTTTCTTGTCAGATACATGAATATAACAACAAATTCACAAATGGTCACAATAGATGTATACATGATTTAACAACAAAGTCTTAAATTGATCACAACAAAAAGTATATAAGAAGCTATATATGTGCTCCAATATAAGTTACATAACTATATATCAAAATTCTGTTTTATAAGAGAATACAATCTTAAACGCAACGTAATTTACTATTACGTAAACTGTTACCTAAACTGTTACATAAACTGTTACCTAAACTAAACTGGAGGCTGAGTCTGGCTATTTTTTTTAAACAGATTAAAAGTGTTGATAAGTTAATAAATAAGTGTGCTAGACTGAATTCCAAATAAATATAACTCAGATATTACACAGACAAAGGATACTTCAAGTTTTTAGTACATACCTGAATACATGTAGAGGTAGAATACCCAGAGATTACAACGTATATGTAGTAATAGTAGTAGTTGTTGTAGTAGTAGTAGTTGTTGTAGTAGCAGTAGAAGTAGTTGTAGTAGTAGTTGTTGTAGTTGTAGTAGTTGTTGTTGCTGTAGTAGTTGTAGTAATAGTAGTTGTTGCTGTTGTAGTAGTAGTTGTTGTTGTTGTGGATGTTGTTGTAGTAGTTGTTGATGATAATGTCGTATATACTTGAAATAAACGTATTACCTTATCGATCGTGCAGAGCGAGTATTGTACTTAACTCAAAATTATTCAATTGAGGCCGACAGATACATGTAGTCAGTGTACTGTAGGCAATGGACGAAGAAGCGAAGTGTGAAAAGTGCGTTTTGTATTTATGCAGGCGTTATATCAACCATCCAGGTGCATTGCTCGACGAAAGTAAGCTTCAATGGCCAGCTTTCCCTAATTGGGTAAATTATAATAAGAACACATAAGCATTTATTCCTGCTTTATTATATACCCAGTAAAAAGAGTAATGGACCACAGGCTCTAAACGTCCTTAACTCAAGATTTATACATCATTGTAATCTTATGCCACTGCTGACTCGTGATCACTTATGTCTGTAGCCATTACTTCAAGGATTTCTTACGCATGTGTAGAAGAAGACTCTCAAAACTTGCAAAATGGCAGTGGCTAGAATTAGAAACTACATTAAAAGCATGTTTTCCTCGCACATTATTTCCTTTAAAAGTAGCACCTAGTTACAACGCTTTTGAAATAATGTAATAATTATTTCATTTTGAACTTTTTATTTCATTTTGTGTTGCCAATGTCCACGCAAAACGAAATAATATGTAGGTTTTGTTTCACTTTGCATCGATTGGTTCTAAATGAAAGAATTATTACATTCTGTGCTGATAGTAGGCATACATTTTTAATTTCATTTTGCCGCAGCGTCGATAGTACGAAGTCTGTTCTAAATGACAAATATGTTTATTAACACTAACAGCTGGGCTATTGGACCACTGTAATAGCTGTAAACCATCGATGTGTCTTGATCCACATCTGATCTAAGAGTGAGGTTGGCTCCGTGAAACCGGGTTTAGGCCCTCCAGTAAACTATCTTTACTGACCATTCCAAGGCGGTACTTCTTTTGTGGATCATTCACGTTATTTCTGTCGTGTGTTTGTTATGCTTTTGTGTGTGTCTATTTATTGTTGCCTTGTGGTCACCTGCTGGGAAAGGGCTGGCCTCTTAGCTCTCGTTTGTGATGTCTAATTGTGAGTTTGTTACTTTCCCATTGGTATCTTGGGTCAGGTGTGGTACTTGATTGTATCTATTCCTGATCTTTGTTTGCCCTCTTTCTTACTTTAATATTTTATTGGTGGGCTTGATATTATCTAATATTCTTGCTACGTATGTGCCGTTTTCTTTGATTAAATGCTGATAAAAGAATGTATAAATATTGTAAGACAAGTAATTCACAATATGTACAGTTTAAAGACTTCCACCTGTAGATAATTCCGGTCATGATTAGAGTTTCTTAATTTAGAATAGTTTGACCCCTATCAAAGCATTCGCATATAGGAACACTGACACACATTTCTTTATGCCAAGTTTAAACGTGTTAGTTTAATTCTGGCATTTTTGTAGTAGATAACATTACCGATTTAACAGATTTCCTTAGCCGCAATGAGCCACGCCCCTAGCTGCCATGTTTTAAGGGATCCAATTTTTCATCTCTCTTTGTAGAGTGTTACCATTTCTGTGAAGTTCGGGTAAATTTTGTACATATATTCAGGAGGAGCAGCCATCTTTTTTTGAAGCAATTAGTTGATGACGGCGACGCTGGACGCAGTACAGTGGTTGATTCAAATAGCTTACTGTAAAAAATAGTCCATGCAAGAAAAATACACCAGCTCTCAAGACAAACAGCTACATGTAGTTGTTGATACAATTAATACAACAAAAACACATAGTATATGTCAAATAAACTCCTGGCTCTCAGTCAGAACACAGAACTGCTGCTACCGTAGTCGGAGAAAAACTATTCCAATGGGAAAGAGTTCTCTCGAGAAATTTCTTGGGGTGGGGTCTTACGAGCATTGCTATAATCTGCTACCTACACTGAATGTATATCACCTGCTGATAACTTCGAAACATTGTACATTTAATAATATAGGGACCATTATATGTTTTCCCGTGCATTATCGTTTGCCGCATCCCGAGGAAGCTGTTGAGCACTCGGCCTAGCAGCATTTGGGTCAAACAGTTCCCATGAGGAGAGAGCCCTGCAAGTGTTAATACAATGAAACAAACGTGTATGATCGTTTTTTCACCTGGTTCCAACCAAACTCGCGCTGAAATCGTCGCTTAAACTTAAAATACCATTTTTCTGACACAGGAGTTCTCAAAACAAAATTTGTATCAGCTGATAAAGTTTGAAACAATCATAGCGTCGCTACATGTACAACGCAATGGCTTCGTACATTTTCGCGAATATAAGCATAGGCGAAATGATCAGTCTGTGTCGCAATGCTTTCCCGTCTAACGCCATGCAAACAACCCAGGTCTCATTTCAGTACTGTCTAGATGAAACCCATGTTCGAAAAACACGTGAACCTCATAATTTGAACATGGATTTTCGTTAATTTGACGACTTCAAATAGCTTTCCGCAAAGGTATTAATACAAGGATGCATGATAATAAGCAATCAACTTCAATGCGACCAAATGTCTATACAAGTTGGCAAGTGCGTACGGCAAATATTCAAATTAGTCTGTGCACCCGCACAGTCTGATCTGAGTCTGAGTTTTCCGCCTGGAGAAATGTTGGACCCTTAGCAACCCATAGAGCACCCATCGAAGATTCTGATAAGACATCACTGATGAGCAGTCTGATCTTAGTCATCGATTGGGCGTACATGCCAACTTATACATTTTACTGGATACCGGGTCAATTGTTCTACTAGCACGGGTGAGGTTGGCGCGTCTTGCGACTTTGGGAGAAAATGATGTTACTGCAAAACGATTAAATGATATTAATTATTAGGGTACCAATAGTTAAAGGCACCGAAAAGATAATGATCCAACAGAAAACATAAAACTGTGATGGCCTTTTTAAGATTCCATACTAAGCTGTAAAAACGCATCCGGCGTAATAATTCAGTTACATCAGTTTAGCAACTCAATGAGGCTGTTGATATATTTCAAAGTGCTAAGTGTAAATAACATAACACCGTTTATAAAGCATTGAAGCGCCAGAGGAAACTGGTGTGTTTGTTATTGGAATCAGAATTTTGGATAACTTTATTTCGGATGTATTAATGAATTTGTGTACGATCCATTACAAAAAAAAACGCATATGTATGCGTAACGTAAAATTATGAAAACATAAACCCATTTAAGACAAAGGGATTTCCAATCCTTAACTAATGGGACGAGTTCCAACTCTAAGGTTGTCAGATGCTATATTTTTACTCATATTCCAGTAGAACTGTCTGTAAGCAAACAGTGCAGACCCTGATCAGACGCAGCGTTCTGTGGAGTCTGAATCGTCCCTGTCTAAGTTTATATGGGTAACTGTAGTGCAGTATTTTTGAAAAGTGTTGTTTTGTATGGGATGTGTTTTCGTTGCAATATTTCTGAGAATGTTTTGCTGTTTTTAGTAGATAGATAGATAGATTCTTTTAATGGAGCTATCCATGCCTTTAGTTAAAAGTGCGCATGCGTAACAAAAATTAATTTTCTTATTTCTCAACCAAAACATATGTTGTGTGTACTCAAAAAACCCGTCTAAATGAGACGGTTTTGAGCATCCAAAACACATGTGATTGTTAAATCTGATGGTACGAAAATATTTACATTTTTACGCTAATGTGAAAAAATGGTTTATGTAAACCTTTGGCTATCTCACAAGAAATGCATTGTAGGTGTTAAAGCAGCTTTCAGTCGTGCTAGATTCTAGTCATTGGTCAGTAACTAGAAGAGAACAGGTGATGGGTGACTGGCTTAAATACACTGCAGATACCCATTTGGCAATGTTACTTCTAAAGTTCACATATCGATTCGTACATGTATACAGTCTTCCGAAACGTTTATATAGTATCGAGCGGGCCGGTACATAGAACAGATCAAAGATGTTTCACCAAATAGAGAAAACGTTTCCAATGATGAACTTATTACACAGAAAATGTTGTTGAATTTATGTTTCAGTTCTAGAGATTGGCCACACTCATTTAATGAATGATCGAGTAAACAATAACGGGTGCATGGACACGATGCATCGAAACAGCAAAAGCTCATCCAATCATTCAGAGCGAATGGGAACCATACAAAATGACCTTGAAACATCAACAGTGCTAGACGAAATGACAGGCGAGGACGATTATACGGAAGTAAAAGCTTATAGACAATTAAGACCACTTCTGGTACTTATGAAAATATTTGGCCTTTATTATAAAAGATGTGTCGACAAGCATGGAGTTTTACGAACAGAAAAATGGATGTACTACTGCATATTTATCAACGCAATAATGGTGTTCAATGTATTAAGGTCCTTTACTGTATACCGTTTTGGAGACGATTTTAACCACGCTTTGGTCCAGAAAGTCCTGTTTACAATCTGGAGCTCAGAATGTGCTTTAAAGGGCATCATCCTGACCTTAGCATATTATCGTAAAGATGGGTTTCCTCACTTCTTTACACAATGGAAAAGTACATGTCACAACGATCGACTAGATAAAGTATGTCTGTTCATGATGAAAAAATACATATGCCTGACCTTTCTATTTTTAATCGCCAATTCTGTTGTGTTTATACTCGTGCTAATGTATGTGCCATTACTGGATGACATTTATGTGGAAGTTGTCTGGAGGGGTGCGCTCAAAGATGGACGCAAAGAAATATTCAAAACAGTTCTGGGTTTAATGGCACCCTTACTATCAACATCATCAATGTTTCCAGTGTCATTATTTGTCGTCCTATCAAGTGCATTAGGGAAACAGATGAACAAACTCACCGAGGAGATGCATGCGGTGCTTCATGATGAAGATTTTTACCAGAAGATTGAATACTATCGAATACGTCATCAAAAGTTGTGCATGTTGATTAAGACTCTTGACAAAATTTTCGCTCCAATGATCGCAGCGATTTATTCTGCTAATATTCCTATGTTTTGCCTAGTGTTATATACTATGCTAACTTCTATAGATATCCATGTTTCACTGACGTTGATGAACCTATTCTGGTTGTGTTTTATTCTTCTACAGATGACTATAGTCTCCATCACAGCGGCCTGGGTCAATATTCAGGTAAGCTACAACCATGCAACTACCAGCTTAGCAAAAGCATAGTTCAAATATAAGGGATTGAGGCAAATTGTGAAAAAAACGTCTTTTAAGATTTACTTAGTTGTTTATCCAGATAGTTACAATCAATAGTTACATGTATATTAAAAGCGTTACTAGAATGGATCGAAATGAATTAAATTCTCTGAAATTGTAGTTAAAGAAAGGATACAAATAAATTTAAACTTATTGAAACTGTTAATGCAATGACTTTTAAATATCTAAGTTTGATCTGTTAATCTGCTCATAGAGGAAGAGACAACAGAAAACAGACAGCCATACAACTGAGGTAAGGCAACCGGCTCTATCTTCCTCAGTGAGATGATTGCAAAACTAGAAAAGACTGCTTAGGTCAGAGTCAGTAGATCCGAGGCCGGATCCACCGCCGTACAAGCTAAGAGGAAACCTTAGCTAAAACCCGTAATTGGGCTTATTACATGTACCAGGCATACAGACTATTGCATACATTTGAAAGCTTTAAAATGCAGATTTCTTGGCATCTCTCGTATTTCACGAAATATATAAACAGAAAAAACATTACCAAACACAATCTCTACAAATCGTGCGCAATGTCATATACAACAAACAAAATTGCATACTGATTTGATTTAGAAATGACTGTAAAGGGTTTACAGAAATAAAACAAAAATTGTTAAGGTGGACGCTAATACTATGGCATTAGTTTGAAAGAGTCGTATGGCTCTTCTTTGCTTCCGTAGATTTTGTATGTAATGCAGTATGCCATGAAAATATTATGAGTCTGAAAAAGAATATAGTTTTGCATCAAATGAAAGTGAAAATTATGCCCAGCATGAAGAGACGTCTTACTACAGAAAATGTTCTTAAAGTTCGAACATTTTTCTCTTTCCGTTCTCAACTAAAATGTTGGTTACATGTACCTAGGCTTTAAACTTTAGATTGATCAACACCAACATGAATATTGTCCAATTTTATTCACATATTCAACGTGTCGCCATATTGGCTTCTTTAAGGAATTTAATAACCAAATAAATGACGTAACGCACCGCAAAAATGTTAAAACGTAACTTACAACGTGCGACAGCGCGTCACGCCAGATATGTAACTTAGAAATCGGCGGAAAACAGAATTAGGGCACATCAACACGGTGGTATTGAGGGGTCCAGCACTGAACACTGCAAAAAGTCGTCCGCTGGGTCCTAAAGTGCATTGATTGCAAACAGTGTAAACCGGATCAGTCTGATCAGGGTCCATTCTACTTCCAACATGCAAAAATGTAAGCATTTACGTACAGCGGTCAAATACAATCGTCGACATGGGCAGATACATGTTTTTCGAAGCAGGCGAAGGGTTGTCAAAAATTAGACTGATGAACAAACATTTTTTTTTTTTTTTTGGGGGGGGGGGTGGGGGGTTATCTAGGCTTTAATTCGGAATACGAACAGGTAAAAAACCTGATCTAGGTATGCTCGGTTTGTCTATGCCTTTTGGGTAGGAAATAAGCCTTCGAAATGTTAGAACATTTACCGTAAGCATCCCATCCGTGCAGAGATACCAAGACTCCATTTCACATGAAATTTTATACTTGTACTCAAAACATTGTGAGCTGAGGAAACGCGTATTCACAGCACCTGGCTTTTCAGAATACTTAGTGTTCGCATTTTCAGAATTATCTCGGTATGTGGTGTTTTACTCTGTCCTTCGTCTAATTGAATCACATTATGAGAAAAAACAACTTTTATTTATTTATTACATGAAAAATGTGCTACTGTCCAAACTGAGCTCTGCAGTTATTGCTCACTGTGTAGAAATTTATGGTTATTCATGATACGTGTTTCAAGGTTCTCCATAATCTAAACGGGATGTAGGTTTTCTCGAGGGGTGGTTAAAATAATTGGGTTCATGACATGCAGCCAACATTACATAACAGCTGGTGAAAGTATCAGTGAAGAAGTGATTCCCAAAACTTAAAAATACCTCGTATACTATAGGGGATAACTTAACATGATTTCTAAATCGTTTTGCCATACAGTCTAATAATTATTTCTTTTTTATAAGTATTTCTAGAATAAGTAGAACTTTGCAATCTTATTGGCTGGTTGTTAATGGTCATGGGGCGCAGAAGTCGTCAATGGATTGCAATAAGCTATAGGCACATACACACTCTAAAATCAAATGGTGCTCTGAATGTAATAATGACAAGATATGACGACAGTCACAAAATCAGATGAATGAACTTCCATAGTCATCAACCATCTCATAGCGAGCAAATTTCTTATCAGCAATAAAGTTAGGGGTAAGCTCTCTGACATATTCTTAGATGGTTGCTTGTGTTGATCTCATTAAAATGAAATATATTCTTGAAAACTGTCTTTTCACTGCAGATAATCCCTGCAAAAGCAACATTTTTTTTTATTTAAAAGCCATGCATGATTTCTTTCATATGAGGGTTGCTGTCAGTTTAACAGTAATTTGAGTGATAAGGAGCTGGATCCCTTTTCCTTGAAATTAAAGTGAAACTCTGGCATGAATGTTGCACTATAAAGGGAAGCAAACGCGTGAAATACTGAACTAAAAATTCAAAGGTGTGCACTTAGCACATGTTTCATACGAGGAGTGTTCAAATATAAATGCAACCAGCTTCATAACTTTCTTCACATATATGCTACAACAAAATGGTATACGCCCTTTGCATGAACTTTTTGTTGCCTTTATACTGGCACCAGACATAAAGAAACACACAATACATTCCTTGAGTAACAGCCATTTATATGATACTAAGGTTTTTCTGGAGTAAATTGCAACATGTACGGTAATAATTCCATATCGCTGTAAGTTTAAGACAAGTTAGCATCAAATTTTAGATGGAACTTTTTGTAACATTCTCTTAGCTGGTTGCAGGAAAAAAGTTTGTATAATCCTGTTTTAATCTCGAGTAAATGACGTCATAAATTTAGAATAAACGTCATTTTGATTAATCTGCTGATGACGTAATGATGAACATCGTTGTATTTTATTATTTGCGTTGTGCTGAAAATATGCTAAATAGGCTATATGTGGGTTTTCAAAACGCGCTGTCTTCTATTAACATAACAATCACATTTTATATCATTTAACAAGGATATTTCTGTTTCTCAGTGACGAGTTTACATTTAAAGCTAACTAAAATATGTTCAATCTGTCTAGTCCTCAATACCAGGTGAGTAATTGTATTCTAAGTAATGCCTATGGTGTCCAACTTAAAGCTAAATGTGTGTGTGAGTGTGTACGTATTGCTCTTAGTGACATGTGTTGGTCTGTGGTCTGTGATTGTGGCATTTCCTGGTCATATTCGCCTGTTTGGCAAAAATGTACAATATTGATGACTTAACTGTTCAGTCTTATCTCCTGGAACTCTGATGTAAAAGATAAGTGGTAGCGCAATTTGCCTTGATATCTCGTGGTGAAGTGGTGCAATTTATGAATCCATAAAAATGGATCAATTACAAAGAATCATACAAAATTGTTCTCTAACGCACTTCAGTTGGATTCTTTTTGTAACGTTGCAAAACATATAAAATGAATCGAATGATGCAAAACCTACACTTGAATAAACCATTTCACCTATACAGCATTTTAGCCTTGTTACGCGAAAACCTGCCTAATCGTATACGCAAAATGGCACAGATTTTCCTGAGCATTCGTGCAGTCTAATCAATGTTTTTTCGATACCTAGTTAAAAAAATCTGGCTTGTATCAACAGTTCTTTTGGTAGCTCTAGTTTATAAAGGAACATTTTGTACTTTAAAGCAATCGTCTATAACCACTGAAACATAGCTTCAGATCAGCAAGAACACATGGGTCAGTGCACGAGGTTTCGCTACGTATCACAAATGCACGAATTCCTTTAATAAACGTCCGTGCTGACGTATCCAGCAAAGCTAGAAATCTAATCTAACCCGCCAACTCCGCCCCCGTTAATAAAATATCCTATGAAAATGAAATAATTTTGTCTCAGTGAGACCAAATTGTTTCATTTTCATGGGATATTTAAGAAAAATGAGATAAAATCAGCAAAGCGACCCCGACCTCCCCCCCCCCCCCACAAATACACCTTTATACATTATGAACCTCCTTTCCAGAAATCCTGGATCCTCCCCGAAGCATTTTCTAAATTTTACCAGCGACACACAGAGTTGATTGGTAAATAGAAAATTGCTGCAACAGGGCAAATAGGAGCTGGTATTTTATTGTGATTATAGTTTATAATTTATAATTTCAAAATATTTATTGGAAAGCCTAGTTATATCATTCTACGTTATCAAATGGATATCACGTGACAGGCTGCTTCCAATCACGGTTTATAGCTATGGTTCAGGCCTCATAATCAATGGCGGCACTGACGTAAAGTTTTCGTCCGTTGGTTGGTGCCTGATGCTTGTCTTTGGCTGGGTTCAACGTGGCTCAACTTGATGTTTTCTTTACCTCTGACTATCTTTGAGTCATGAGCTCTTTTTTTGTTTTCTCGTGTAGTGTTAATTTGATTATATTGTTTCACTGAGGTTGATGCATTGTAAAAAGTTAGGAAGCCTCCATGCGAGCAACAACGGAGTCTATGGCGAGAATTTGGCACAAGTAAATATATTTAAGGCCCCCATGGCTTAGACTGCTGTCTGTTCTAAAATGCGGTGATTCTGTTGTTGTTGATTCATTGTTTATTGTCACTCCCATTGTTTATGGGGAAATAGTGTTTCGTCCTTGTTTTATTATGCACTACTTAGTATTTTTCTAGTGTGGCAATCATTAAGACGAAGAAGAGAGGGCTGGCTGCTTTATTACTCTTATTGTCCTCCTTATGTATTGTGACTGTTAGTGTTATGTGGCTCTTCCTCTCGGTGCAGTGGGTTGGACTGCGGTGTGTTATTGTGGTATTTCATGATCATATTCACTTACTTTTTTATTAATTGCAGAGCAAAAGCATCCATTTTCATGGGCGCCTTTTTTTAAATGTGACAATGAACTAACACATAAGAAAATGGTAATTACGATTATACATGTACTTAAAATTTGAAAAGCTGTTTGGTGGAAGCACAAGGTTTAATCAGTTAGAACATCCGAACATGAATGCAGGCCTTCTAAGTTTTCACTTCATTACTCTATGCAATACAATGGCGTAGCCAGAACGCTGAAAAAGTTACGCACACCTAAGGGAGACTACTTAATCAAGCAATGATTCTCTTCATTTGCGTCCCTTTTCAAAATGGGAACTTCTCTTAAAGGAAAGAATTCGCTTCCCTCTGGGAGCAAATTCTTTCCTTTATGAGCAGTTCCTTATAGTATGAAAAATCACTTTTGTCATTGAATGTTACTATTTTTATAGCGCACGTGCGGACTGTATAATGGGAGCTAAGCCAATGCAATAAACTAAGTTGCATAGTAACACAATGTGAACAAGTAAACCGCACATCTAGATCAATTTTACATAAAATTAACAAAAACACTACTGACATTTCAAGCGATATCTTAATATCTTCTTTTAACACGTACTTTTACATCGTGCAACACATATAGATAGAGAAAATGGATTATAATTATGATAGCGATTTGACACTAGGTATTCCAACAAATTCCACCCTTTTTCAGGTCTGTAAAATCACTATTTAAACATTTTATCAACAATCGAAGATACCGTTCAGCTGCTAATCTTCCACATCAAATATTGTTACAAACCATATGTGCGTTTATATCTATAATTTCGTCATCGATTTCATTATATAAAGCAAATTGTAAAAAACAAAATTAAATCTGCACCGAAAGAGGTGGCAGCTGAGCTTAAAACGCTGGGCTGAACTAACGTGTATACAATTTCTTTCTAAAGATACATCCCAGTAGGAACACAACAAAGAAGCAACGTCATATCAACTTCGATGCGACGTCATGGCGTCATATCGACGCTGATACGATGTTGTTTTGACGTCATGAACCTGCTGGGTTTTTTTAATAAACATTTTTTGAAAAAAAAAAAACAACCTGACTATCTGGCAGTTCTGTGGTATTTTCCAGGTCAATACAATCGAATACATGTATAGCATTCCTCTTTAGAGAGAATAAATGTTACGTATGCAACTTTACAGACAACGAATCACAACATACCCCGAGGGATTAAAACTTTTTTCATGCTCAACTCAACTGGGCACGAAATTTCAAATGCTTATAAAAACTATAATGCCGACAATTGAAGAAGTAGATTGCTTTAAGTAGATGTTGTATTTATCATGCAAATAAATGTTAAAATGCCAAGAATTGTTGACAATTTAACATTTATGAGCAGGATAAATTTCGTGCTCAGCTGAGTTCAGCATGAAAAGAGTTTATAGCCTCGTCGCCTGACCTGATAAGTTTGCAGGGATACGCAGGTTGAGCTAAGCATTTTCGGATCGCTAGGTAATTTCTGAAGATAATGTTTGCATTGTGGCTTGGCTCATAATTTAGATAAAGCTGACTATTTATTTTATTATCACACCTCAGCGTGATCAAACTTTTATTATCACACCTCAGTGTGATCAAACTTTTATTATCACACCTCAGCGTGATCAAACTATCTTGTCAGTAAGGAACCTTATAAACTCTTCAATATTCTTCGTGTAATAGACTACGTCTTGGTGATTAAGAAACCGTTAGTAACGCACAATTTGAAATAAGAATTTTGAAAACACTATTAGCAAATGAAGAGTACATCATGGATTTGCTAGAAATAAATCATTCTTGTTACCATTAACCCAAAACTGTTTTCAACGTTGTTGTTTAAAGGTATGGCATTCCAACGAACAGTACATAGGTATGTTGCAGCACGTTTTGTAATAATGTAATAATTTATTTCATTTTGATTTTTTTATTACATTTTGCGTTGCGAATGTCGACGCAAAATGAAATAAAGATGTAACAATCGTATTATTACATTTTGCGTCGATAAGGTGCATATCAACGCAAAATGAAATAATGTTGGAAGAAGCTAGCTTATTTCACTCGTTTGAGTTAGATTAGAGATATAATTTTGAAATTTCATAAAATAAGTTTGAAATTGAAATGACCTATTTTTTTCTTCTTTCCTTGACATTTTGAACTTATGCTCTCATTTTAAGCCTATGAACGTTTAAGCCTCGTTCTGACTGTACCTATGTAGCCATAGTACATCCGGATACCGTAATGCACTGGGACACATTTCATAAAAAATTGAATTGCATTTTCACCTTAACGATGTTATACCTTGAAAATATTAACCTGATCCTGGCCTTTATCATTAACATAATTTCACAGCCGATTGAGCTTCTAAATATATCTTCGTCGTTCATCGTATAACTAATACGGAAATGCACGTGGTACTTTTTAGCACAATAGATATATATACCGCTATAATGCTCAATTGGCTATCAGTTGCCTGCGTGGCTCAGAGGGGAGAACACGTGAATATTGCACACTTATATTTTTAAGCTCTGCGTTGTTAGTTCGAATCCCATACGCAAGATTTATTATTGTAACTTTTGCAAAGACTTAGTCATAAATGTTTTTATTTTTATTAAATTTTCTCCTTTTGCAAATTCGTTTCTCTATTTTAATTAATTTGATCTCTTTGGTGACACCAATATTCTCTCGTCTGATCCGTAACGCTGTACTTCAACTATCGCTATCTCTTCAGTTTTTAAAATATGAGCTGCGACATGAGATTTTCAACAATGTGACATTTTGACACTAATAGGCACATGTGAGCCTTTGCACCCTCCTTTTAAGAATTGAAACTAAATGATGTTCATTCAGTAGCTTACCAGCCATAGAATATTCAAATGACTAGCAAAGACTCTGATCAGACTGTGCGTATGCGCATGCTTGTCTGAGCCTTTGCTTGTCGCACATACCACATTGTTGAAAGTCTCATTTCGTGGCTCATATATGGACCTCCTTGCTGCCGCTTTAGAGAAATGCTTCGATCGACTATAACTGATTTATTTTGCTTTGGAGCCAAGAGCACGGGTGTTGTACTGTAGACCTATATTCGCAAACTTAATTCAAACTCCAAGCATCAAGAAGTTGTCAGTCATTTCATCATTAAAGAAAGCGTGAACTTACATGTTTTGTGTTTATGTGCATTTCTTTAACATGAAAACAAAGAAAAATGAAATAAAAAAAGTTGGGTCGACCAGGATTCGAACCCACAATTTACGTATCTAGAGCTATTCTGAATAACCACACGACTACCGTGGAAAGTACAACGTCATTGAGTTATCAACGGATCTCCTCTCAATTGTACCAAGATGTTTATGTCCGTAATTGCTCGAAATATACCGATTGCGCACGATCCATCACGAAACACTATGGCGGAGTTCGTGCGTTAACCAGACTATAGTCTTGTCCCTATAGTCGGACCATAGAGCGATAAAACTCTCTCTGGTTTATGCACTGCGCATGTCTGGTTTCACTAGAGAAACCAGACCAAATCTGTGGTCGGACCATAGTTGATTGGTTCCCATCCTCCAATGCAAACTTGGAATTGCCGGAAACCTGTATGTTTTGTATCAATGGCTGTGATTGGTTGACTGTTTTACTGGGGAGGAACGCTGACAGTCGGAAGAGCAACTATAGTCTATATGGTTAACGCGCGAACTCCACCTATATATTCAGTGTTAATACCATAATAATTTATTCATGCATAAAGGTCAGGATCAGGTTACTTTTGTAGAGGTATACCCCGGTATAGCCGTGTTTTTTTCTAGACTTTACATATTGTTACATATACATATGCAGAATTCGTTAAACTGGGCAGACCGGGCCTCTACCGTGCCCAATCGAAGTAGCAACGAGTTTTCGGGTAAAAATGGGGCTTTACCGGCTCAAACCATGACAATACCTGTCACAACCGGTGTGAACCGTGACGCTACCGTTCTTAATTTGGGGCTCTACCGTCCTATCACAGGGGCAAACCGTGGGGGGTGTCTTCAACGTGCTCGGCTAATAATGGTGGAGTCATGGACGTTGCGGGTGTCGTCCCGGCTTAACACGGTATTTGACAGCATTCCTGGTGACTTGCGTTGACTCCCAGTTGTTTTCAACATCTTAGAACAACCAGGGCATGAGCCGGTTCAACACTGTTCATCCTGGTTCGCCAAGGTTGTCCACTATTGTGACATGGTTTTACAACAGTTCATCCCTGATCACAAAGCCAGGATGAAACGGCCCCTTAGATATAGACAGTGAGAGGAGCACAATTTCGCACAATGGTCACCATCGCATTACCAGTGATACAGTATATCAGACCAGTGTCTCCTTATTTGCATGCCAGAGGTTAAATAGTCCCGAGTGCAATTACAGAGATTACCGACTGATATGCCTGCCAATGCAGCAGCCGTCCAAAATTTATTACATGTTTACACGCTGGCCTGAAAATCGCGGCGACGTGAATGACGTTATATATGACGCTGACGGAGGGATAATATGGGTTCCCGTGAGTGGCTTGTTGTGGGTTTGAAATCACGAGCAGCATCGGCTCGGGTAACTAAGCATTTTGTTACTATTTTCAGTAAAACATGTAATAAATATGAATTCAGAATCCTGAATTCAAGATTTTTAGGCTGACTTACCATAGAAAGTCAGACCAAAATGCTAACTTAAGCAGATTATGATAGCTTCGCTGATTTATTATTAGTTTATCGAAAGACAATTGAGCATTTGAACTTGTTTTTTTTAAGTTTATGTAGGCATACTGCATTTTTTAAAAGTTCAGGACCATTCAGAATTTTGGAAATTTTGAACTTCCACTCATATTTCACCTTACCACACCTTTTACATGGGGAACTTTGACGCAGCGACATACCATTACTCCATGTATATACTTTCCAAGGCGGTGCTTCTTTTGTGGATCGTTTTTGTTAGTTATGCTTCATGTTGGTGTGTGTTGTAATGTCGTGTCTGATCTTTGTAGCCTTGTGGTCACCTGCTGGGAAAGGGCTGACCTCTTGGCTATAGTGTGTGTGTTGTGTTTTTTCACTTTCCCAGTTGTGTCCTGGTTCGCATTAGAGTTAGGGGTGGGGTTGGCGCCGTGAGGCTGGTTTAAGCGCTCCAGTAAAATATTTTACTGACCATTCCAAGGCGAACCTTCTTTTGTGGATCTTTTATGTCTTTTCTGTCTTGTGTTTGCTATGCCTTTGTGAACGTCTGTTTATAAGTGCCTTGTGGTCACCTGCTGGGAAAGAGCTGATCTCTTGGCTCTCGTTTGTGGTGTTCTATGTTGATTTCCCATTGTTATCCTGGGTCAGGTTTGGTACTTGATTGTATCGATTCCAGATCTTTGCACCTTACTTACTTTGTATACTATTTAAATATAACACTATATCAATTCTATTCATGGGATTTATTTCTCATTATTTAAGAGCATATTAAAAGTAATAAGGGCGTTTTGAACGTGAATAAACCATCGTAAAAATTGCTGTAAGAAAAAATCAATCAGTTATTCCTTCTTGTTACAATTATTACATTATTTCATAACGCGTTATGCTAGGACAACGCAAAATGAAATAATGTAATAATATGAAGTAAATATACTGTTTTTAAAGTATGCTTAACGTGAGATGGCTGAATACTATTCAAATATACAAAATATAAATCATGTTCACGGGATTCATTTACAGACATATTTAAAAAGGTGTTTTGTACGTGAATAAAACATTGTAAAAATTGCTGTAAGAAAAAATCAATCAGTTGTTCCTTCTTGTTAAAATTATTACATTTTTCATAATGCGTTATGCTAGGAAAACGCAAAATGAAATAATGTAATAATATGAAGTAAATATACTGTTTTATAGTTTGCTTATCTAGAGATGGCTGAATACCATTCAAATATAACACAATATAAATTATGTTCACGGGAATCATTTACAGACATATTTAAATAGGCGTTGTGTACGTGAATAAACCTCTTTATGAATTGCTGTCAGAAAAAAAATCAATCATTTTTCATACTTTTCAAGATTATTACATTATTTCATAATGCGTTTTGCTATGAAACCGCAAAATGAAATAATGTAGTAATATGAAATAAAGCGTGTGAGGTTTTAAAGTATATTAACATTAGATGGCTGTATACTATGTAAATATAACATTATATCAATTATGTTCATGGGATTTATTTCTCATTATTTAAGTAATAAGGTTGCAAAGATCAGGAATCGATACAATCAAGTACCACACCTGACCCAGGATACCAATGGGAAAGTGACAAACTCACAGAAGACACCACAAACGAGAGCCAAGAGGTCAGCCCTTCCCCAGCAGGTGACCACAAAGCACATATAAACAGACGCGCACAAAACATAGCAAACACAAGACAGAACAAAAACATAAAAGATCCACAAAAGAAGTACCGCCTTGGAACGGTCAGTAAAATATTTTACTGGAGGGCTTAAACCGGTTTAACGGCCCCAACCTCACCCTTAATTCAGATGTGGATCAAGACACATAAATATTTGGTTTGCATGAAAGACCCCTAACTTATCAATGCATCATCTCCTAAAACATATAAATCAAGATATAACAAGGAGATAAAGCAAGGATAAGGACTCAACAGTAAATTAAACTGAATACCGGAGCAAAAGAAATCCAACAGGTAAACCCCGGTGGGCCCGACAAACAGCCAAAGCATCAGGCCCCTACCATCTCATCAATAGATAAGTCTTTAAGTCTGAACCATCATAGAGTCTGAAGTCCGACCCACCGGCGTGCAATTAAAGAGGAAAGCAAAGTTGCCAACCGTGATTGGGTTGACTACCAAGCATGCAGTCTGTTGCAATACATTAATGTTATAGCCAATCTTTTTATAATGGGAAATTATTTTAATGAACTGCGCTGAAAAATTATTAGAGCCAACAATCTTCTTCAACTTATACACCAAGTCACCATAGAAATCAGGTTCCGAAAGTCCTTGGCGCAAGAGAGATTTAAGTCCAACTTGGAATTTAGAAATCAAATCATAGTATCGTCTATAAAATTTTGAAAATGTTTTGCGAAGTTTATGATACCGATAGCCCTGTTTAAGAAGTTTCTGAGTTAACAATTTATTGCGAGTGTTGAAGTCAGTAACATAGCTGGATGCTCTAGCAAAACGAATGAGTTGAGAGATATAGACTCCATAGGATGTTGAACGAGGAACATCACCATCTAAAAATGGGAAATTCACAATTTAAAAATCAAAGTCGTCACGTTTATCATAAATTTAGGTAGAAACAATATCATTAGAAATTGACAAATGCAAGTCTAAAAATGCGGCTTCGGTATCAGAGGCATTGGCTTTATTAAGTTGGAGCTCTGAAGGGTATATTTGACTAACCATATTTTCAAAATAAACATTATTAATATTTAAAATATCGTCCAAATAGTGTTAAGCTCATATTTAAAGTAATAAGGGCGTTTTGAACGTGAATAAACCATTGTAAAAATTGCTGTAAGAACAAAATCAATCAGTTGTTCCTTCTTGTTAAAATTATTACATTATTACATAACGCGTTATGCTAGGACAACGCAAAATGAAATAATGTAATAATATGAAGTAAATATACTGTTTTTATAGTTTGCTTAACGTGACATGGCTGATTACTATTCAAATATAACACAATATAAATTATGTTCACGGGATTCATTTACAGACATATTCAAATAGGCGTTTTGTACGTGAATAAACCATTTTATGAATTGCTGTCAGAAAAAAATTCAATCATTGTTTACATTTTTCAAAATTATTACATTATTTCATAATGCGTTTTTGCTATGAAACCGCAAAATGAAATAATGTAGTAATATGAAATAAAGCTTGTGGGTTTTTAAAGTATATTTGCATTAGATGACTGTATACTATGTAAATATAACACTATGTCAATTCTGTTCATGGAATTAATTTCTCACTATGTAACAGCATAATTATTTAAAGTAATAAGGACGTTTTGAACGTGAATAAACCATTGTAAAAATTGCTGTAAGCAAAAATCATCAGTTTTCCCTTCTTGTTAAAATTATTACATTATTTCATAACGCGTTGTGCTAGGGCAACGCAAAATGTTATAATGTAATAATATGAAGTAAATATACTGTTTTAAAGTATTCTTAACGTGAGATGGCTGAATACTATTAAAATATAACACAATATAAATCATGTTCACGGTATTCATTTACAGACATATTTAAAAAGGTGTTTTGTACGTGAATAAACCTATGTAAAAATTGCTGTAAGAAAAAATCAATCAGTTGTTCCTTCTTGTTAAAATTATTACATTATTTCATAATGCGTTATGCTAGGACAACGCAAAATGAAATAATGTATATAATATGAAGTAAATATACAGTTTATATAGTTTGCTTAACGTGAGATGGATGAATACTATTCAAATGTAACACAATATAAATTATGTTCACGGGAATCATTTACAGACATATTTAGATAGGCGTTGTGTACGTGAAAAAAACACTTTATGAATTGCTGTCAGAAAAAAATTCAATCATTTTTCATACTTTTCAAAATAATTACATTATTTCATAATGCGTTTTTTGGTACCAGTAAAATGCATTTAAGCCCCCCGGTAGCTTAGGCTGCTGTCCGTTCTAAGGCGGTGGTTCTGTTGTTGTTGTTGACTTTTTGTTTATTGTTACTCCCATTGTGGGAGTCTGTAATTGTTCTATGTTTTGTTGTACGTTACTTTATGTCCATTCTAGTATTGCAATCATCTTGATGGGGAAGAGAGATCTGATTGCTTTGCTAAATTTGTCTTCCTGGGTCTCGTGATGGTTGAGCGGCTCTTCCTCGCGGTGCCACGGGGTTGTCTGCAGTTTGTGATTGTGGTATTTCCTGATCATACTCACTTACTATTTTGGACCAAGCATTCCCCCACTCCAAAAAAGTATCCGAAGTATCAGACATACCCCAAAATAATTGAAAGTTTGCAACCCCCAAAAAATATGCCAATTCTGTATCTAAATTTAAATTTAGAAATAACTCTTTCTGAACCCCCCTTCCCGTAAAAATTCAAAATTTGAACCCCTAAAAATGGCCCGAGCCTACGTATATCTGAAAGTATCAGAGTACCCTCCCCCAGCCCCATGGACTTACGCCCTCTTCCCCTGCCCTCTGCAGCGTTATTGATGACTTTCCCTTGGGTGGCATCATGAAGTTATGAACCATATTTTTGACTCACTTGAGACAAGTTATACTATCCGTCACCTGACTGATCGAGTGCGTTCTTTGAACGTTGAACGAACGTTTTGTCCGTTGAATATACGGTATATATTCACTTTGTCCGTTATACATCCGTTTCTCATACGGCAAAGTCCTTTAGTTGACCATTCTTTGTCCGCTACTTGTCCGTTAAATATGCGTTACTCATGCGTTTTATGAGCTCCTCACACGCTCCGCGAAGACCCTCATCGCCATCGAGACGACTTTCATCACTGGATGAACACCAGGTAAAAAGAAATGATGCATTTTTTCTGTCCGTTCGGCGTCCGTAACCATTATCCGTTGATATGTGACAGCACCATAAACGTTCAACATTTGCACTTGAATAGGGTGTGAAATACGTTTGCAGTTGTAGAATTACCTAAATGTGTACTATTTGAGCACATATGTTAGTATTTAGGTTATAGACCCATTGGATCGGGATCGACATGACAATTTCGGTGACACTGTGCAGACGAAATTGTCACGTCGATCCCTACATGATTGGACCCTGTTTTAGAACATTTCCATTGTTCATTATGCACATTATGGTTATGAATTTGGTATATGATAAAAACTTAGCTTAACTGTACTTGCTGCCTAACAAGAATTCTGTTGTCACTATAGCACATTGCATAATTTTGACTTGTCTCAAAAGTACAATCACAGTGTCACACATTGAATGCATAAGTACAGAAAGGTTGATACCCTAGCAGAAATATTGAAATGAAAACAAATTTTTTATCACTATATCTACAATATAGGCATATTCAAAAGGGTCACTGATATTAACTTATCCAGTAGAAATTGTTGCTCTGATCTCATGGGCAACAGCTATACTGACAGCTAACTTACCTCCATGTCTGTACTATAGATATCCATAGATATAAGGGTTTGTTATGGCTTTGTTATTGGTAGAAAACTTTAGCAAACTGTTTTGCTGCCTAACAACATATATCCACCCTAACCTAAATGGTTCTGCAGCTCTATGAGTAGTAACTGAAAGGCCACCTGAATATACTATCTCATGTTTACAGCCATACTGACAGATGGACTGCCACTGTGTCTGTAAAATTGATATTATAGATATAAATAGCATTTTGGCTTTGAAATAGATATATATGTGGGATACCTTGGTCTAAATATATTTCAGTGAATTACATATTCTAGTTCATTAATTGTCTTATCTCAAAATTACTGTCACAGTTTCGGATATTCCACCACTATGACTGTAATATTGAGGTTTGTGTACATGAATTATATTATTCAGACCACCCTTGTTTTTGTAGCCCATTACAGCATTATTTACATGTTTCAAAATAACAGCCACAGTGCCGATTGCTCATAAATATAAATGGTTATTATGGCTATGAATTTGGTATATGATAAAAACTTAGCTTAACTGTACTTGCTGCCTAACAAGAATTCTGTTGTCACTATAGCACATTGCATAATTTTGACTTGTCTCAAAAGTACAATCACAGTGTCACACATTTGAATGCATAAGTACAGACAGGTTGATACCTTAGCAGAAATATTGACATGAAAACCAATTTCATTTCATTCCGTATACTTACCTGTATGTGGAAAATACTATTAGGATTATTCTCCCTTGTCTAGCTCACAACTCGCTAAAAATAAATTCGTCATTCACCCGTGACCATAATGTCACGTGATACACTGATTGCATGACGTGTTCCATCTCAATACCTCAGTCTCTTCTTCGGCGTCAGAAAGCTCACATCGTTTTGAGAAGAAGTATTTTCTTTGATTTGAAATATTATTAAGTATTGTGAGGTTGTAAGTATGGCTGAAGCTTCACTTCTTTACGACGGCGAGTCGCGAGATTGTAGCGAAGACGACCGCTCTGTTCGGATCTCAGAATTCCCTTCGAGTATTACTTCAGTTGGAAACGAGGCTGTAATGGCGGCGCCCACGAAGAAGCCTGAACGTAAGTCTAGATCTTCAAAAAATAGTAAAAAGGCTTGTTTAGAAGACCAGATAGAGGAGAGAATGCGGGCTAGCATCCAGTCCCGATTTTCCAGCTTTGAAGAGAAGATGTTAGGCCTCATGGCCGACTTCCAGAAACAACAAAGACCGGTAAATACTTGTTTGACAAATTCTACAGTTACAAACAATGTTTGTGTGGCACAGCGCAGCACTTCGGGTGCTTGCCAGCCAACAGGGACCAAATACACGCATTAGGCGCTGGAAATGGTCGGAGTAATGTTATTTCTTTGGACAATTCCTTGAATGATGAATATCTGGGCTCTAGATCACCCGTGGAGAGAGAATTTCAGGATGATGAGGACATTTTGTCTTTGCAGCCAGGTCAGGTTGAAGCTAGAGACTTGGACTTAGATACTCACTCCAATTTGTCTGAAATTCAGAGAGCTGAAGATGATACTTCAGATCGTTTTTTGAAATATAAATCTGATGAAAATGTTTCAGAAGAAACACGTCAAATTTTACTAGATTTGTTTGGTGATGATGCCTGTGTTAGGAAGGCAGATTTGTCTACAGGTATTGTATTGGACAAGACACAATCAGAATCTTATTTTGAGTCAGTCATGGAGAATTTCAGCCCCCAATAAACTCACGGCTTACAGAGAAGCATATAAAAGTTCCTTTCCTGTCCATGAAAAGGCGGAAGACATTCTCAAAGTTCCTTCCTTGGATGATATTGTGGAACACTTCTTGATTAAAAAACATTCAGGGAAAGCTACATTCAAACATGCAAGAACTTTGTTTTCACATAATTGGAAGGACATTGAGAAATTGGCATTCAAGGGTCAGTCAGCAGCTCAGATGGGAATAATTATTACCTTGTACATACAGCAAGCTTTAGCTTCTTTACTTCAACAATTAAATCAAGAAAGTCCAAATTTGGATTCTATGACTCAGACTGTTAGGGATAGTTTTGCGATGTCATCAAAGGTTTTAGACCAGATAGGCAGAACAGGTGCTTTTCACCATTTCATTAGACGGAAAGCCACCATCAATGACATGGGCCTGGATAGTATTAAAGATGTGGCTAGACATGCAGACTCTTTACCCCTTACAGGAGACGGGGTCTTAGGTATTGATTTTGAGAACAAACTCAAGGAGAGAAAGGAGAAAAACAAAGAATATAAAGATTTGATTCCAGAAGTTTCTGTGAAGCAGAGTTTGGCTCCAAAACAGAAAGCTACATATACAACAAATACACATGAACAGAAGCAGATGCGCTTTGACAATAGCAGGAATTACAGAAGCTATGGGCAGAACAGACCTGAATATTCAGCTCCTCGTTATGGTAACAGATACAAGTCAGCAGGGACTTATGGTCAGAGATTTAGTAATCAGCAAAATAAAGGGGTAAGTTCCTTTCGAGCACCAACAAGAACCAAAAGTAAATGACTCGGGAATGGCAAAAGGCCGTTATCCAGAGATACCAGTTGGGGGCCGTCTCAAATTTTTCATAGACCAGTGGAAACAAATCACGGACGACAAATGGGTCTTATCAACAATAGCAAACGGGTACAAATTGGAATTTCAAAGTCTTCCACCATTTTCAGGAATCAGGGAAACGGTTGTGAATGCAAACAATCAGGCTATCCTAAATTTAGAAATAGAAAGTTTGCTACAAAAAGCAGTAATAGAACCTGTACCTTTTGCTCAACGACTCCAAGGTTTTTACAGTACCTTTTTCCTGGTTCCGAAAAAGTCGGGAGACCTGCGGGCTGTGATAAATTTGAGACCCCTCAATCAGTATCTCAAAACTCAACATTTCAAGATGGATACTCTGAAGACTGTTCTAAATCTAGTCAAGAAAGACGACTGGGCAATATCAATAGACTTGAAAGACGCATATTTCCACGTGTTAATTCACCCGAAGCACAGGAAATATCTTCGTTTTTGCATTCAGGGCAGAGCATTTCAGTTCCGAGCACTAGCTTTCGGTCCCAAAACCTCGCCGAGAGTTTTTACAAAGATAGTGGCAGTGGCTGCAGCTCATCTAAGAATGCAAAGCATCAGATTGGCTGTATACCTGGACGACTGGTTAGCTCTGAATGCAAGGAGAAGATTTCTCCTGGAGAACAGGGAAGCTATTCTCAGTCTTCTTTCTGGACTAGGCTTCTTGATAAACAAAGAAAAATCAAACCTGGTCCCTACCCAAGATATCATATACATAGGAGGGAGGTTTTGCTTAGACAAGGGTATTGTCATGCCTACTCCAGAGAGAATAGTGAAATTAAGAAGTGCAGTCATAGCTTTGCTGGGAGAAAAAGTGTCAGCAAGGCAGTATTTACAAACTCTAGGCCTGATGGCTTCCTGCATAGAAATTATACCAAATGCAAGGTTACAAATGAGACCTATACAACTTCACCTGTTGTATTGGTGGAAACCGGTATCCAGAGACCTAGAAATGATCATTCCCAAGTCACATCATTTGAGAGAGCATCTGAGTTGGTGGTTACAGGAAGCCAACATTGTCAAGGGCAGATCTTTGTCTCAAATTCAAGCCAGCAAAATAATTGCCACAGATGCATCCACTCAGATGTGGGGCGGGAATCTGGATCATCAGATCATACAGGGTTTTTGGTCAGAGGAACAAAAAGAACTGCACATAAATTGTCTGGAATTGAGAAATCAATGTGTTCTGGTCCGTTCCGACAACACAACAGTAATTCAATATATTTGCCGTCAGGGAGGAACTCGGTCTCCTCAGCTGTGTTACAAAACTTGGGATCTCTGGCAGTTGGCTATCAAAAACAATATCATTTTGAAAGCAGCTCACATAGCGGGAAAATTGAACATCCTACCCGACCAGTTGAGCAGAATAGTGATACGGCCCACAGAGTGGACCTTGAACGATACAGTGTTGAGGAAAATTTTTCAGATTTGGGGAGTTCCAATAATAGATCTCTTTGCATCGTATCTCAACAAGAAGATGGCCATCTTTTGCACTTGGGACCATCATCCCCTGGCGTACGCTGTAGATGCGTTTTCGGTGACATGGAATCAAATGTTTGCGTATGCATTCCCACCAATTTGCCTGATTCCCAAAGTTTTGGAACACATGAAGCAAGGACATTGTCAGGTAATTTTGATAGCTCCTCAATGGCCAAGAAGACATTGGTATCCGGATCTACTGCAGTTGTGCATTGCAAATCCAATCAAGTTACCAGTAACACACAATCTCTTGAGTCAACCAAACACGATTATATATCATCCGGATCCCAAGGTGTTCAATCTGAATGCATGGTTGCTATCAACAGACAACTCTCTGCAAACGGCTTTTCACAGAAAGTTAGAAACTTATTGTCCGCATCTTGGAGAGCAGGCACTCAAAAAGACTATTCTGGTAAATTCAAGCAGTTCAGTAGTTGGTGTCGTGGGAAACAAATTGATACATATTCAGCATCTTTGACAGATTGTGCAGAATTTCTTTCATTCCTGTTCCATAAAGGTTTGCAGTACAGAACCATAGCTGGCTATCGCTCCATGTTATCATCAGTACTGCAACCGGTTAACAATATTCCTGTAGGACAACATCCTCATATTGTTAGGTTGATAAAATGAATTTTTAATTCCAGGCCACCAACTACTAAATTGCTTCCAGAATGGGAACTACCTCTAGTCCTAGATTTGTTAAAGAGGCCACCTTTTGAGCCATTATCTTTAGCCCCTTTGAAATATCTTACATGGAAGTCTCTCTTTCTTGTAGCCATCACAACGTTCCGCAGGGCGAGCGACATCCAGGCATTAAAGTAGGGATCCGGGAATATATCTATTCAGAAAAGAGGGATAACTTTTATTCGACAAGGATTGTCGAAATCTGACAGACAGAATCATGTAAATAACAAGATTTTTGTGCCGTCTTTTAGTCAAGACAGTTTGCTAGATCCAGTAAGGGTCTTGAAATTTTACTTGAAAAAAACTAAGAAGTTCAGGAAGTTTGGACAGGACCAAGCAAAATTTTCACTTTTCTTGTCAGTGGTTGAACCGCATAAGCCTGTGACGTCTCAGACTATTTCCAAGTGGATAGTAAGCTTAATTAAATTGGCATATGAAGATCCTAAAATGAAAGTGAAAGGTCACTCAACGAGAGCAATTGGTTCTTCTTGGGCACTATTCAATGGTGCTTCTGTTAAAAGTATCCTCAATGCGGCTGACTGGTCTCATGAATCAACATTTGTCAGGTTTTACCTTCGTGAGGTCAACCCTACAGCACTGAATGCTTAAAAAAAAAAAAAAAACAGTTTTATTTGTACATAAAGGATTTTTAACTGTACAGAAGTATGTGATGTATTAAAGGCATAGATATTCTTTGGTCATAGTTTGTTCATTACAAGTTGAGAGAAATGAAAGTCAGGATAGTTAGTTCTTCTACGGCGAGTTGCTGGAGAAAAGTCAGTTCCATTATGGTTATTTGAGATGATTTTAACTATTTGGAAGTTAGTAAGCAGTGGACTTACATTATATATTAAGTTATGGAAATGAATAAACCCAAGTGATCAGTCGTGATATAATTGAAAAAAAAAATAAATAAATAAAAATAATAATTAAAGTTGTACAGGTGTACATACATTTTCTTGGAGGAAGCAAAATTTGTATAATAGGGGAAATTGTACATGTTGTAAATATCTGATGAACATCTGGAGAATCAAAGAGTGGTTCCAGAATGAATATAATACTACAAGTCCGGAAAGATACAGAACCACAGCTCTGCATACAAAGGTATGTATGATTGCTTAACAATCTGTAATATCCTAATAGTATTTTCCACATACAGGTAAGTATACGGAATGAAATGAAATTGTTAGATTTGTCTAACAAATCATAATTTTATGAATGGAGTATACTTACCTGTATGTGGTTCCCTTCCCACCTCCCCTCAGCATCTTCCCGTCCTGGTAGAGTGGCTTTCTGCCGCCAGAAGGGGAGACTGAGGTATTGAGATGGAACACGTCATGCAATCAGTGTATCACGTGACATTATGGTCACGGGTGAATGACGAATTTATTTTTTAGCGAGTTGTGAGCTAGACAAGGGAGAATAATCCTAATAGTATTTTCCACATACAGGTAAGTATACTCCATTCATAAAATTATGATTTGTTAGACAAATCTAACAATTTTTTATCACTATATCTACAATATAGGCATATTCAAAATGATCACTGTTATTAACTTATCCAGTAGAAATTGTTGCTCTGATCTCATGGGCAACAGCTATACTGACAGCTAACTTACCTCCATGTCTGTACTATAGATATCCATAGATATAATTGGTTATTTTGGCTTTGTTATTGGTAGAAAACTTTAGCCAGCTGTTTTGCTGCCTAACAACATATATCCACTCTAACATAAATGGTTCTGCAGCTCTATGAGTAGTAACTGAAAGGCCACCTGAATATACTATCTCATGTTTACGGCCATACTGACAGGTGGACTGCCACTATGTCTGTAAAATTGATATTATAGATATAAATAGCATTTTGGCTTTGAAATAGATATGTGGGATACCTTAGCCTAAACCTATTTCAGTGGACTACATATTCTGGTTCATTAATTGTATTATCTCAAAATTACTGTCACAGTGTCGGATATTCCACCAATATGACTGTAATGTTGAGATTTATGTACAGGAATATTATCATTCAGACAACCTTTATTTTTTGTAGCACATTACAGCATTAGTTACCTGTCTCAAAATAACAGCCACAGTGCCAGTTGCTCTGTCACTAAGGCTGCAATATTGAGATCTGAGTATTTGAGTTTAGTGAATGTTAGATTGTTTGTTTTTGGCAATGTTCCATATTTCTATGCCAATAAAAGCAATATCTAAAAGACTTTCTGATTTCATTATCTGAGATTACAGCCAAAATAACAGCTAGACTGCCACTATGTCTATATTTTGTTATATATAAATATTTACACACTCATTATGGCTTTAATAATGGTATATGAAAAACTCAAGCACAATTATGGCTATATTATAAGCTTAAGCCCACTGTCACTACTGCAGCATATTACAACACCATTGATCTGTCTCGAAATGACAATCACAGTTTCTTCTGTTACTATAGTTGCCATATTGAGACTTTAGTATATGAGCTTTGATGACTGTTAGATAGATTTCTATTCAATTAATCCATGATATGTATCCTTATGAACATTCATTATGGTTTTGATGTTGGTATGAATTTACTGCAATATCAACATATAAGGCCAAAGAAAAAAGATATGAGTGTGTTTCATATTACATAAAACCCCAAAACAGGGAGTACAGGTAAGAAAACATTTTTATTTTGTTAAAAACATTCCACATGCTAAGAAAAAAGGGCCGGGGACAAAAAATTTGGCAAGGTCGGGTAACCCGAAACACACATTTTTTTTTATTTTAGGCTTACCACTGTTGCTGCTATATGCATACACGAAGTATTGACTTGTCCCAAAATTACAGCCACAATTGCAGTTCCCTGTCACTATTGCTGTAGTATTGAGATTTGTATATAGAATGAATTGTCTCAAAGCAAAGTTTGCTGTATAATAAAGCATAACCACTGATGTCACCGAGACACATAATGCATTATTGACTATGATAATTTGAACAATATTTGTAAAATTTTATGGCATTATTGAATGGTTTCAAAACTACAGTTATAGTGGCAGGTGAATTGCCATGAGCCTGCTACATTGATACACCTGCTATTGAGTAGTTATTAATAATTTAGATATTGGTATTTGGAATGCATTGTTTTAAACCAAACTTGTTGCTATATTAAGATATGGCCACTTGTAAAATATTACAAATTGCAACTTCATAGACTTATCTCTGAGTTACTGCCACAGTAACAGTTAATCTTTCACTATGGCTACAGTATTGAGATGTGAGTACATGAGTTATCCCAGAGACTCTTTTGTTAGCTTTTATAATGTTATGAGTCAATGCATATTCAGCTATACCATATCTATAGGACATTGATTGTTTTCAAGCACTATGAATTTATTCTTTTGTATGTGGGAAGTCATTGAGGGACAGGAAAACAGTGATCATCCTTTTTAGTTCAATTATAATAAAGTGTTTTTTTTTTCTTACTGTGAAGTCAGCTGTGTGGCCTGATTTTCTTTCTAAAGTCATTCTAAGATTATTTAGGGTATATAATGGGTACATTATGAAGTCTTGATAATTTTTCAGGTTTTTAAAAATTGAGTAGAACAATTTCAATGCACAGATTTATTTCATGATTCTTTTACTTTACTTTATACATTAAGGGGATTTGGTCATGTAATTCTATCATTCAGTCATCAGCTTCCTCTGTGTTGATCTCCCGCCTCACCCAATTGTCTTTTTTGTCTTTTCTTACTTCTAAGTACAGATCAAGACCTTTATCTCCAAAATTCAAACTAATAATGCCCTACACTTTTACTTAATACAAATAGGCGTAGGATTATGACGGGACACTGTCAGAATTCCTCTATTAAAGCTACAGTGGGTGCATAATTAAACCTGGGTGTGTCGTGTGCGCTTTATATGCCTTGTGCGCTGGGGCCGCGGCACACCGTCATTATAACTGTAAAAAGTCCATGTCAAGATCGGGCACGGTCAATGATAATATAACAGTTTACATATCGCTGGAAGCGCTTGCGTTAAGCGCGGTTAGCACCTCTGGGCGACAGTTTCATAATAAAAATAAAGAATACTACTGGCCATCATTAAATCCAACTTAACCCATGTGCCTTTTTAGCAGAAAGGGGGTTATTGCTTCTGACATCAAAAAAATCATAAACGTTTTGTTAACAAATAATGCAGATATCACTTGACAAAGCGTCTTCGGTAGACACCGAATGGGCAGTTCGCAAACCAGGCTGCACTGAACAATTGCCATTTTAGGTCTTTACATTTAAGGAAGCGTTGCATCGAGCAAAGTTTGGTTAATTAAGACATTGATTATGCGCAGACTGATCTGAACCTTTGATCCGACTGCGTGTACCTTTATACATGCATCCAGGCAGGGTTTCTATTAATATGTTCCTTATCTGCTTTTTTCAAAGTTCTAGCCAACAGAATTAACAATACAAATTCGACGAATCTATATCCACCGACGAAGGGTTATTTTAGAAAAGCATGTACGATGTACATCACAAAACATAAATCTCAATTATCTTAACCTGAAGTCATTCAGATCATAACAACCGCCTTTTTAGTATGTTTTAGTGCTTTGTTTAATGAATAAGTATACTTACATCTACACAATTTCAATAACTGACCGTTAAATCCAACCCCAGGGGTCAAGGGTGTGTGTAAATTCAAAGTGTGACCTTGCATGTAGGTCTACAATGCTTCCACTTTAATTTGATATGCAACATGATCACTTTCAGAAATGAAAAAAAGACCTTTTGACCCCAGCACATGTGGTCGAGGGTGTGTGTTATGACAGCATATTTACTTTCATGGTGCTCTGTGCTCAATTCCCATAAATTTGATATGCAACATGACTACTTTCAGAAAAAGACATGGTTTGACCTTTTGACCCAATCCCAGGGTCAAGGGTGTGTCTGTAGGCAAAATATTTGCTACCATGGTCAGCTTAAATTAATATGCAACATAACCATATTCCGAAAAAAGATTCATTTTGGCCTCGGTCCCACCCACTAAGTACACCCTAGGGGATCGGGCCCAGGCATTCAAACTAAAATCCCTAATGTTTCATAAATATTGCTGCTCTGCCTGCGTGCAAAATTTCAGCAAAAATATTGACAACTGCCTTAGTTATTACGAAATTTAAATATTTGACCTTTGACCCCTAAGATGGGGTCACAATTTGGACACTGCCATTCTAAGCCACATGCACTGAGCTCTTATGGTCTATAGTGAGAAGTTGTTAGATATAATAGCTCTGGTGAAATGTGAAGATCATCATACAAAATAGCTGATATAGGTTTTGCATTATAAATGCCGTTACTAAAACAAGGGCCATAACTCAAGTTTTGACAAATCTTATAGGATATCGAGAGTACATGGTACATATCATTTGTACAAAGAATGATTCTAGTGACAAATAAGTACTGAGATATGGTTCCGGACGGACAAAAGTGCGGACGGACGGATGGAGTGGACGGACGGATGCACGGACGACGCAAAAATGTATCCCTCTGACTTCGTCGGTGGATAACAAACAGGCGAAATCCAACGGCAATATTGATAAAAAAAAATAATCGACAGTTCATCGAAAATCAAAACAATTGAATAATTATGCCATCTATCATAGCATGAAACAAAGTGTTTATCATTTGAAACCGATCTGATTCCATTTACGCAAAATGTAATAAAAAAAAGTATGCCTACTATCAACGCATAATGTAACAATTATTATGTTCTAATTCGACTTCGTCTCAAACGAACATAGATCATTTATATTTTATTTCAATGTTTTCACCTTCATCTACATCAAAACTTTTTGCAACATAATTCAAAGAATCATACTGCAAAAACTTGTGATACATATTTCCGTAAAAAACAACCAACAACATACTTAGGATACTGCCAACAGACTGCCGATCGATTTATTTTGAGCGACTTTTTCACAGAGATATTTCAAATAGAATTCTGGAACACTCTTGAAGTTAGGCTATAGACCGCACGAATTTTGTGACCTTGAAGTCTTGGACGCTGACCTTAGTCTACCCTATGGTAACCATACTCTGATAGCATTCGAATACCTGAAAAATACTGAAAAGTCTTTGAGCAAAACAAGGCCTTGTGTTATTATCTTTAGAGGATCAATTACAGTCCAACATGTATAAAGCAAGTACCTAAGTGATACTCAAAAAGTACTTGCTTAAGACAGATGCTTTCGTACTGCATGTACGTTCAACACATTTCTCGATTCTTGGATCTCATGATATGCTTGCTTAATCCACGTTTCTTGCTTAAATAGATAACCACTCCGGCTCACTTTGCTTTATAATGCAAATATAAACAATCACTTAGGCTGGTTGCTTTGCTTTACTGTGGTGTATATGTCTTGTTACTATAAATGTTCTGTTTCTCTTTATCATGGTGCAGTGAGTTGGTCCGCAATGAATCGTGTGGTATTTGCATGGTTGAAAGTTCAAAATTTCAAAAATCCTGAACTTTTGAAATTCATATCTTAAATCAAGCATTACGGCTATAAAATATCAAGATTTTCAAAGTTTTAACTGTCCATTGTCTTAAGAGAAACTGAAAATAAATCAGAAAAGCTACTTAATTCAGTAATTTGAGGCTGACTTTCCGTGGAAAGTCAACCTCAGAATCCTGATTTCAGAAATAATCCTGAGAACTTTCACCCATGTATTTGCTGATCTTACTGTCTGGTGAGAATGTATTACGAATCACATGAAACCTTTGTGTACGAACAACAACGTAAACGCTTATTAAATTCGCCACTACGTTTCTACATAGTAGTGTGTATATGTGTGAAGTACTGACTGTAACTGCGTTTGTCCTTATTACTCATTACTATTTAGGTTATTTCCCTTGAAACATAAAAAAGAAATACTTAACTTCAGTTATAACTCCACCAACAGCTCCGCCCCTCAGATCGCCTGCACCGGATACTGAAATATATACTAACATCCCCACAATGTCCATTGCTTCAATAACGGGTGGGTGGGTGGGTCGATCCTTCACTATGGCTATCTTTGGCTCGAATGACTAAAGTATATGCACAGGTTAAGTTTTACTTATTTTCATGCATTTCATCAATATCACGGGCTCTCGCATACCAATGCTTTCCTCGTGGTAATCAATCTCATACTTGAGCTATTCTTACCACGTCTTGGCATAACCAAACACTTAACGAAACACATATCAAACAAATATAAATTCAATTACATTTTGAACCAACTGCACATGATTGACGCAAAATGAAATAAAAACTCTAGATTATTACATTTTGCATCGACATTCGCAACGAAAAATGAAATAAAAAAAATCAAAATGTAATAATTATTTCCTATCTTTATCAATTGGGCCATTCCATTTCCATTTTAAGGGTTGTGTGGTGGTATTTTTTAATTTTTATTCAAATTACAATAGGATACGCCGTAAGCAAACAGTGGAGACCCTGATCAGGCCCCGCGTTCTGCGGCGTCTGAGCTGGGTCTGCACTCTTTGCCTATGTCCCACAAAAAGGACGCCCGGCTTATATGGGTAAAACTGCCGCAAAATCGAGAAGAACTGAGTTTGTTTCATGCGAACAACAAAGAAACCGACCAGCGATGTCCGATCAGCCCCTTTGTTATTCTCTCTATGGAATAGTATACTTGATAAATTTGTTACATGCACACTTTCAATGTTTAGCTAGTCTCAAAGTGTTTCAAGAATTGCCTTGTGAAACCGGTTTAAGCCCTCCAGAAAATATTTTTACTGATCGTTCCAAGGCGGTACTTCTTTTGTGGATCATTTGTGTTTTTTTGTGTCTTGTCTTACTCATGCTTTCGCGTCTGTTTATTGTTCCCTTGTGGTCACCTACTGGGAAAGGGCTGACCTCTTGGCTCTTGTTGGTGATGTTCATTGTATTTTTGTTACTTTCCACGTAATATCCTGGGTCAGGTGTGGAACTTGATTGTACCGTTTCCTGATCTGTGCCGTCTTTCTTATTTCCTCCCTACTTTGATCTGTTTACTTGAGAATCAAAACGTATTTAACGCTTTTTTTTTCTTTTCTCATTTTTACATTAAGTTTTTACTCATTCAATTAATGTAATTGTTTTTCTTTTATCCGTTTTCATTCATTAAGTTTTACTCATTCAAATCAATGTAATCGTTGTATTGATGTAATTGTTGTATTGATTTCACCAACTGGAATATCATTTAAAAATATGAAAACTCCTTCGAGAGACCTCCTTATTAATTCATGCTGGATGTTGATAGATCTTTTTATGCCTTTGATCTACCTGGTATAATGGTAAAGAGCGGTCATAAGCTGGTTTGAAAAGGTACCAGGATTGATACTGAAGCCCCCTTTTTGGACTTGCACTTGTCCATAACTTATGGTATATTTTCATCTAAAATTTACAATTAGTGAGATGATTTTATTTTTGAAATGGTTAATTTCCCATTTCTTGATGGATATGTTCCTCGCGCTCCTTCGTATGGTCTTCATATGTCACATCTAATTCGTTTTGCTAAAGTATGTTCGAATGTAAGTGACTTTATACAACAGAAACCACATTTGAACTGCTAAGTTGCTGAAATAGGTATATCGATATCATTAACTTTGTAAAGCAGTTTCTAAATTCTACCGAAGACACTCAGAGTTGATCATTAAATGCATTGTTGGCTTGAAAACTCTTCTGCAACAATGCATTTCAGAGCCAATATTTTATGGCGATTTGGTTTATAAATTCAAAAGAATCGTTGGAATGCCTTCTTTTAATGATCATTTATAATGGTCTTCAAGCATTATAAAAGTTTGGGATATAGCATGAATGTTATGCGTCAGTCTGCTTACCTTATGTTTGTCTCTGTCTGTGTCCACCGTGGCTCGTCTGGCGATTTTCTTTAGCTCTTGCAGTCTGTTGAGAGCCCTTTTTGTTTAATCACAGTGTGTTAATTGATTTGATTGTTTCTCTGTGATGATAATACATTGCATAAGTTTTGGAGGCCTCTACACGAGCTGAATTATTTTTGTATTTTTAAATAATTTTAAAAATAACAGTAGAATCTTGGGCGAAATCTGGCCAGCAAAATTGATATAAGCCCCCGGTGGTTTTGGCGGCTGTTGATTCTACTGTTGTTTATGCATTGTTTATTGTTGCTCCCATTGTTTGTGGGGGTTTAGTGTTTGGTTATGGTTTGTTATGAAGTATTTTGTGTCCTTTTTAGTTTTGCAACCATCCCACTTGGGAAGAGAGAGTTGATTGTTTGACTTCTATTATCTTCTGGATGTCACGTTACTGTTACTGTTATTTACAAGCCTTTAGTTAAGAGTGCGTAGCAAAAATGTATTTTCTTATTTCTCAACAAAAAATATGTTGTGGGTACCCAAAAGAATCGTCTCAATGAGACGGTTCTTTTGGGCATGTTTAAACTGATGAGTAAGAAACTATTTACAATTTTACGCTCAACATTTTTGTTTATCTAAACCTATGTAATATTTGCCTCTTCTCTTCATCACGGTGCCGTGGGTTTGACTGTGGTGTGTGTTTGTTTGTTTGTTTGTTTGTTTGTTTGATTTGATTCTTTACGCCACATCAACAATTAGTCTAGCGTTAAAATGCAAATAAGAGTGCTAGAAAACACGTTTGTGGGCACTTTTGCGGCATGAAGGGCAACAGTGCCTAAGTTACTAAGGGACATGTCCTCTTTCATTTTTTGCCTGTTGCCCAAACCAAAGATCATTATTAAGGTCAATAAATGAGGTCAAAGGTCAATAGGTGCAAAATGATGTATAACGCATTAAACGCAGCACTTAAGCATAAAAAACACTGGCATTTTGCCGCAAATAATTTCAAATAACTGAAATACTGATGTCTAGTAAGATAAATCGTTGAAATTGTATCATCTGCGATCACAACCACAGCTGTCTGTTCGTCTGTATGTATGTACATGTACAGGTACTGCATAGTGCCTGGATATGGTTATGTACATTTGTGATAGTTATCACTTTTTCGCAAAAAGCGCATAATAAAAGTCTTTATAATTCAATCTAACATTATTGAATGATATATACAGCTGTCTGGAAACGCAATACTGTGCACTGATCAGTCTGCGCATCTGATGTTGATTAACACTGAGCACCAAATGCATCTTTTACACACAGAAAACGAAACTAAGTACACTTTTTGTGTGACTTTCTGTGAAATCACAAATACAGCTTGATCAATTAAAATCAGTCAATATCATATTTTATTAAAAGTAAGGAAGAAGGCAAAGATCAGGAATCGATACAATCAAGTACCACACCTGACTAAGGACACCGAATAGGAAAGTGACAAAAACACAAGACAACATCACATTTTATAAAGCCAAGAGGTCTGCTCTTCCCCAACAGATGACCACAAGGTTGCAACAAACAGACATCTAGTATTGGCAAAGACAAACAAAAATAACAAATTAAGAAAAAGATTTACAAAAGAAACAAAGCCTTGGAACGATCAGTAAGAAAATTGCTCGAGGGCTTAAGCTAGTTTTACGGTATCAACCTCGTCATTAATTATGTGGTGGATTAAGACACATAGATGTTTGCTTTGCATAAAAGGCCCCATACTCATCCATGAATCATCTCCTGAATACTGGAGCAAAATAGATCCAAATAGTAAACCCTGGAGGAACCGCCAACAGACGCAGCATCACGCCCCAACCATCTCATCTATAGATAAGTCTTTAAGTCGGAACCTTCATAGTCTGAGGTACGGCCCACAAAAGCAAGATTACTTATTTCTTATTTGAAACGACCTGCAACAGGCCTAGGCAGCTCGTTCAATGAACAGGTCTGCATAATTTGCAAAACATTGGTTAAAAGAAAATAAGTGTCTGCTCTTGGTGAGGATGGGTGTAACAAGCTGCTACAAGCAGCTTCTGACCGATGAGAGCGCTGGGAATACGGCAACATTTATGTAATTGACATGTAAGATTGGTAGACCTCAAACACCTTAATTGCGCATGAAGAGGGTTTTCACAGACCTTGTTTTTCAAGTTTCATGTCTGCATTCCACATAGCTAGGTAAAAGCTAAGTACTGAGAGGCATACGGATACTTCAGAAGAGGCGTCCACTTCTTGCGATTCTAGGCCGTCTAGGCGATCATTATCACCGGTAGATAAATCACTTTGCATCTTTGCCTAGGACTTAAACCAAATACTGACATTACCTAAGTCAGAATAGATTATGTCATAGTCATAATATGATTTACAGATGCGGGTTAAACCCTCCAGTAAAATATTTTACAGACCCTTCCAAGGCGGTACTTCTTTTGTGAATCTTTTATGTTTTTTCTGTCTTGTGTTTGTTATGCCTTTGTGTGTGTCTGTTTTTTTTTGTGTGTCTTGGGGTCACCTGCTGGGAAAGGGCTGTCCTCTTGGCTCTCGTTTGTGGTGTTTAACTGTGAGTTCGTCACTTTCCCATTGGTATCCTATGTCAGGTGTGATACTTGATTGTATTGCTTCCTGATCTTTGCACCCTTGCTTACTTAGGCTAGCAACAATGTATGATTTTGCCATAGAAGATTGCCTCTAGCATCCTACATGTAAAAAACGTTTATATAGGCGTTTTGGAAAACATAGAGAATCAGAGGATGTTTCGCCCCACAAAATAGGTCTCCAGAAAATTGCTTTTGAAATTAGGCTTGGCTTTGAAAATCTAGAAATTTATACATTGCAAACATTATGGAAGTGTTGCATTGATTTGCTTCTTGCTATGGAGAAGCATCCGAGTCATATCGAGACAATCGAACCTCAAATACCAGGGAAATTACAGTTTGTTCCACAATTGAATCCGGTGTGAACCGCTTTGAATTTTTCCCTTGAAATCAGCCAGCGAAATAGTCTAACTTCTAAAGAAAAGTGTTGATGAACCATCAGGAAGCCAAGAATCTAAGTCGGTTCTGAATAAAACTACCACGCTTATTTCAGAGTCTGTTATACATGTATCATGTAGCCCAGAAATTACTTAAGGAAGCAGTATGCGACAGGTTTTGGATATGGGCAGCTAACAAATGAAACGGTTGTCTGCAAAACATTTGACCCATCAATCGGATCACAAATATTGACCAAATGCGAGTGTTTTTGTTTAATAAGGGAAAAGGCCCAGGAAGGCTTCCTTCTATATCTGGTGCATTAAAACTCCACATAAGACGAGCCCATTATCAGACAACTATTTGGTCGAATGTTACAGTTCCGTCCCCAGAGCACATTGATCCGAAAACTTGTGCATGGTTGCGAGACCCCTACAGCAACCAATTGAAACCAAAGCTGTTGCTGTTAGAACATATACCTAAAGTTTATACGCAGTTGTTGCAATGCAGCTGCAAAGTGCGTGCAACAAGATGGTGCAAATGTAGATCTAATCCTAGTAATATCAAATACTTCCGTCTTGCGGCTGTGGTTCTATTACATGTGGCAATCCACTGAATGTTGTGGAAGAGTCAGATAATGAGAATGAGTTGTAAAGAAGGACACTTATTAATAAGTTACTATTATAAGAGATGAAAGATATCAGTTTTCAATTGTGAATCTATAAATGACATTCGAGATATTTTACGGTAAATTTCCTGTTAAAACTATACATGTGAAAGTTGAATTGGGTGCTTTAAAAAATAGGGAACCTGGTCACACAAAAATATGCACCGTGTGACCTTTGACCCCAGTAATACGAATGAGGCCATTAGCCTCTAAAATACGAAAAGGTCATTTTGAAACTGGTCGCTGTTTAAAGCCCAGGTAGGTTTTATCTACTAAAAATGTAAACATAAATTCATAATAACACTTAGATGATGATTCTGAAATTGCACTTGATGACCCTAACCCTCATAATGACCTTTTATGAGGTCATAAGAATTAAAACAAATGATATACCAATCAAAATAAAGTCACTGATATCGATCAGACACAACGAATTCCATCAAAGTCAGACAAAATCGTCATTTTATATGTATAAAATCACAAATTTTATTTACCTTTAATGACCTTTTTACCCCTTTGTGACCTTGTGTAGGATCAGTATACTTTTTATATTGGACACGTTTATTCAAGGAATGTTGGCTGAGTTCGATAAACCAATTTGCCGTTTATTTTGCGAAATAAATATAAATACAAAAATTTCAAATTAAACTCACCACAATAAAATGCACTTGATGACCTTTGACCCCCTATTGTGACCTTATTTGGGGTATCTCATTTGGGCAACAGGGCAAAATCAGTTCAGGAGTGGTTGCTTATATTGATAAGCCTAGTGGCACCTTATGCCCCGAAAGTGCCCACACTTCGAAAAAAATATCTCTGAGAACACCTGTCTAAATCTTTCTGTTATAAAGGGACGGGTCTTCCTGGGTTGAATCAGTACTAAGCTAGGATTAATGTTCTTGCTCAAGGACACAACGCAGTGACACCGATGAGGCTCGAACCCGCGGCCCCTCGGTTTCGAGTCAAGCACTCTACCACTGAGCCACTGCGCTCCCACTGTGGTGTGTGATTGTAGTGTGTGATTGTAGTATTTCCTGGTAATACTCACTTGCTATTTGGCTTCAGCTTTGGATGACAGTCTGTGGTCGCGCAGCTGAAAATTGAACACCTGCAGCTGTTTAGAAGCTACATCAAAACCTGTCTTCAAAAGCGGTCACTCAAAAAAGACCAAAAGCTGGTTTTCAAGATCGAATATCGCTCAATACAGGTCAAAAGTATTGCAGAATGCTCAAAGAGAGCATTCTGCAATACTTTCGACCTGCATTAAGCTACCATCTGTATTTAAAAGACTTCAATTTTGTCTATTTTTGAGTGGCCGCTTAAAGCTGCATAGTCTGTAACTTTTGATCTTCTAATTTTAAAGATAATGTTTTTAATTTTCAAGAACACAGTAAAAATACTCAAATTCAGGTAAACACTCTACCATTTTCGTAAATCTTAACAAGTTATCATTATCAAAACAACTGCATTTATGTTAAAATTCAACGGTCTAGAATTATTGGAGGGACGCAAATAATAACCAACAAGAGAAAAAAAACACCCTTTTGATAAAATAATTCACTTTTCCATGCAGTTTTCAGCTGTACTGAACATTTTTATTGTGAAAACATAGCTTAATTCTACTTTTACAAATGATTTAAAAAGAAAATAAAAATTTTCGAAAAATGTTCATAGTTACAGAGTATGCAGCTTTAAGACAGGTTTTACTGTACTGACAACATCATCTAAACAGAGGCCAGGTGCGCCAGACAGCATCCCATGCTGACGAGGAATGTATTGTAATGCTACCTGTATACAGCGACCTCATTATACAAATTATATGTTAAGTCTTTGCATAACATCCTTATATACTTTGATTAGTTCTTTGAAGTCATAATATACGCTAGTTGATTATGAAAGCAGGCAGAGGCTATGAAGTTATGACCCGCGTCATGAAATAACGCTACGGGTGTCACGTTTAATTCACGCTTTAAATATATAATACGTGGACATTATTAAAAACTCACACCATATAAATCTATTGATTTATAGAAAAATGTCTCAAAATTTTAGAATTTTCCATCATGAAAAGTCTAAGCAAACCAAACCTTATTCATGCATAAAAACCTGGAATTTATCTTTTAGTTATTTGTTACTTTTTTGGATCAAAGTTATAACCCTTAAGGTTAATTTAGCAATTAAATTTTCCATGACGTTCACTTTGACATATCAGAATCATTTGAATTTTTCTTTCAGTTGAAACATGCATGTCATACTCTTGAATAGTTGTTTAAAAGTTATTTCGAAATTTACCAAGTTGAAATTAATTTCATAAGTTATTCATCATTAAGTTTTGTGAAAGTAAGAAAGACCGCAACACTCAGGATACAATCAAGTACCACACCTGTCCCAGGATACCAAATGGAAAAGTAACAAAGTCACAATTAACATCACAGACAATAGCAAAGAAGTCAGCCCTTTCCCTTTAGGTGACCACTAGGCAGCAATGAGCAGACGCAAAAGCATGACAAAAACAAGACATAAATAACACAAATGATTCACAAAAGAAGTACCGCCTTGGAATGGTCAGTAAAGTATGTTACTGGAGGGTTTTTACCGGTTTCACGGCGCGCCAACCTCACCCTTATTTCAGATGTGGGTCAAGACACATTGTGTATCTGATAACATATAAACCATTTGTTATCAAATTTCTGTGGTATTTATTATTATATTGTGATGTCACAACATTTCACGTACCAAGTGTTGTTTGTCTGACCTTATATATAATACGTAACATTAAATATGCAAACAGTAAAGTCTCAGTTGATTCGCAGGCCCGCCTGGCCCTTTATATGAGTGCTATAACGTCATAGCTGAACGAGCTACAATGTCGAAACATTTCCTAATACAATAAAACGAACCTGGTGTTGTTTTAATCAGTTACCTCTCATATCAACTGCATTGTAACACGCTGCCCTGATAAACTGGCGTTGGCTTTCCCCTGGGCTATCCCACGGCATGTATCTTTAAAGGGTCATGATGATGTTGCAATTTTGAATGACGTGGCAAATGACGCTAAACCAAAAACATAAATCGATAGGTACGTCATAATATCTAGTTTGAAGAGTGAATCAATGGGTAAACTAATAAATCATATAGGTATATAGTATAGATAAATAGTATAGATCCAGGTTCGCATCTTTTGATATCAAGTTTATCAGGCTCGGTTTCAAGAACGCATGTTGAATCGCTCGGCAGAGCCTCGCGATTCAACAAGCGTTCACAAAGCCTTTCCTGGTAAACTTCAACATGAGTTCACGAAGCCTTGCCTGGTAAACTTGATATCAAAATATACCCAGTATTTTCTATCTACTTATTGCATAAGCGACACAATAAGTCTTAGAAGTTTAAGAATGGATTTACTACCATGCAAGTACCAGCCTAGCAAGAGGATAGTTCATGAAATCTAATTTGGTGATATACATGTAGCTGTCAAGTAAATATAAACAATTTGCCATTTTAATACTGATCGGCAGTTTGAGATGTTAAAAGAGGAAAACCAATGGACATGTTACTTGTTTAGTGATATTTCAAAAAAGGTTTCCTTAATTTCAGTAACTTATGTTGTTGGTACACATTGGAATTGCCTCATAGAGATACTTCCAATGTGCACCTACAACATTTGTCCATTCAATAAATGAGTGTGTTTCACCATAAAACAGGGTTTTCACAAACTTCTCAACTACTTTTTATGTCTCAGTGTAATAGAAATGAACAAGTTTTTGTGTAGTTTGGCATGCACCTGGATGACATTGATAGATAACCAATTTTATATTATTGACAGCTTATCTTTAGATATTTCATTGGAATGAAATGCTAATTTGGTGGTTGCCTTGTTGTATGTATATGTCACCTTATCTCCTGGTCTGGTCTCAATTTCATGTTTGTTTTATATTTCATTCAGGCCCACTCGCCATTAGAACCAATCTACACCGTTAGATTCTCCAACACTTCAAATGATACTCAATTACAAGTAAGTATGTCACAAAGAGCTACATAAAGAGGTAAGGTAAGGTGTATTGATGGCACTACGACGTGTCAAAAATGCTCATTTTAGAAAATATTGTAATTTCCTTTATTTTACTTTTTGGAAATAAAACTTTGCATACAACCTCAATTTTAATAGTCTTTAGGCCAATGTATGATCGGCATGGTCATTTTGAGATTGCGATTAAAATCAATCATTTTTTTTCTCGAAAGAAAAACATTTCGTAGCTCTTTAGAATGTCTCAGATATATGTTTTGTTGATAACACTTTATAGACAATATATTTCGTGATAGAATAATTACACAACGACTAGATTAAACAGCCTCGGGAAAATATTTTTGTACTAAACAAATAGACGAAAAACGCTGGGCCATATGACAAAACTTTGGGATGAAACTGTCTAGTTTTGTAAACGTCTATATTTGAATAAAGTTATTCAAATTGTGTTAAGCGATACACCGGTCTTAACAACTTGTCTGACTTTTTGAATTTGTGAATACAATGAATGTTTTATAGCTGATACCTCTCATCTCAGAACTTAACTTTTAATCAGGCACAGGCATTAACAGCAATGTATCCATGAAAGATTCATTCTCGTTTTCTTAAAAAAATGATATCAAAGTAGACATTCCCGACAAATAACAGAATTAATTTTATATTCTGCCACTGACCTATTGTAATATGTGTCACTGATTTTCGCAGGAACTGGTCTAAATAGTTTCTAAATAAATATTTGCAACACAGCAGCTACATTACACACCTAAAACAGCTGCGTGCATTAAATGGTTATCCCCCCCCCCCCACCCTTAGAATTTAATCTGCGCCCAAACTCAAGTGAGTATGACCAGCTAATACCACAATCACACACTGCAGACAAAACCCATGGCACCGTAAGGAAGAGACGCGGAACACTAACAGCCACAAGACAGCAGGAAAACATTTAAAGCAATGCAGCCAGCTCTCTCTTCCTCAGCGAGATGTTTGCAAAAATAGAAAGGACACTAACTACTGCATAACTAAACAAGGGTCACCCACAAACCCCTACAAACAATGGGAGCAACAGTGAACAATGAATCAACAACAACAGAACCACCGCCTTAGAACGGACAGCAGCCGATTTTTTCTGATAAGTTTCTTAGAACAAAAGCCTTATTGTATAGGTCAAGTATTTAATTGACAATTATTGTGGCTATGGTGACAGAAAATGGCCACCAAAGTAGACTAAATGTAGAACAAAAGTCGATTTGGGACCAAATTAAAAACATTTGACAGTGAAAGTAACATAGAGCATTAGCAAATGCAAAAAAAAATATTTACACACTTAGATGATAAGTATTACTTTCATACAGGACATACTTTTAGAAACGTTTGCTTTGGCTGTGCTGATATCTTACTCTTTAAATAATGGTCATTCTAAGCCTCTATATACCTAGCCTATTTAGAGGCCATTTTCTGGTACTTTTTAACGGTGATATTTCTAAACTTGGGTTATTATTTGATAAAAAAGCAAGCGAGTATGTCCGGGAAATGCCACAATCACACACCACAGACCAACCCGCGGCACTGTGAGGAAACGACAAATGACAATAATCATTAAAAAAGGCCATTAGCGACTCTCATTTTTTTGTCTTCAAATGATGCCAACAGAGCCTTGTAATACATCTAGCCCTTTACGCTACAAGCTACCTGTATTTCAAATAAATCTAACGTTACCAAGGATACACACGACGATGTTCCCTAAATGTTTAATGCACTTCGCGACAAAACAAGCGCAAAGCAAAGATTCAGAGCAAACTGGACAGAAGTTCAGTCTGATCAGAGTCTTAATTGTCAGCATGAAGAAACCGAAGCATTTTATGCCTATTGAGTGTACTGCGAATACTCTGACATTACTGGATTAAAATTCAGGCTGATCTCAACCATCACCGGTAATACAGTACGGTTTGCTACGCAATAACTCTCATTCTAAAATTGTGTCTGTTTCAGGTTTACATGTTTCTGAACAAACTTACTGGTACACAGATTGGGTTTACTGCTATGAAGATGTTTGTGGTGGACAGACCAACTATACTTACGGTATTGAATTTAATGATCATGTTTTTTTAGCTCTATAGTTGTCCTAGCCTTAAGGAGGCAAACTTACGTTTGCATAACAAGGTACCATTGGTGTTCATGGAACATTTTCAGATGGACTTGAATAATGCTAATGTATGAGAAGCCATTGCATGGAATATATGTATGAATATAATTGCAAGGTTTGGCACAGGTTTGGCCTGAACACCAATATAAAGCTTACTTTATTGAAATAAAACACATCCAATGGAAACTATCAAATTAAGAAATACAATGTAAAACTTGCGTTTGTTTAGTTAACTACCGTCTATAATGGCACTCAAACTGGTTTTAAGCAACCGTACATGTACATTTTACTGTATATGAAACCATTCCAAATCACGTGTACAGATACGAATGTTTAAGGTGTGTCGTTTGGTAAAAATCAAATTATATTACCATACCACATGTTAACATAAGCCTAACAGTACTCCATTTCTAACGCCAAGAATTAGTTTGATCCTTGAGAAAAGTTTGGATGTTAATATAAACAGACTTTAACTCAACAAATGTACGTTAAAGAGCATCTTTAATTCTTCCTTTAATTAAAGTTCCTACTGTGTTTCAGGGAACTAGCGGCTGGCAAACAAAAATGTACCAAAACAGCCGCAGTTGTACACCGATTTCATACAGTGGAGGCTCCATTAGTATGAATAGTATTATTCAATAAAGTCTACGGCACCATACAAGTATAGTTTCTAAATAAATGTAAGCAAAGGGCAAAGATCAGGAGTCGATACAATCATGCACCACACCTGACCCAGGATACCTAAGCCTTTTTTTCATTGCAATTTTACGCGAATGAGTATATACTTGGTTCAGGCCATGACTATTTTTTTCTCCTTTTTGTTAATGTCGTAATCTATTGTATCTGCGTTGGCTGCTCTCAAACCACTTGGCGTGTGCAGATGTATAAAATGAATTTAGCTATTATTTGATAAATTCTGTATGGCAGGGTTAGGGCCTGATGTTATGTCTGTGTAATGGGAGATTGTACATTGATAAGCTAGGGACCTTTCATGCAAACCAAACATCGATTTGTCTTGATCCACATCTGAAATAAGGGTTAAGTTGGTACCATAAAACTAGTTTAAGCCCTCCAGTAACAATTTCTTTACTGATCCTTTCAAGGCTGTGCTTCTTTTTATCAACCAAAATAAACTATGGCAACCTGCTATTTAATTGATAGGTACAATTTGAGCAATTAGGGTAGCTCGCAGGCGTGATGATAACGTTTTTTGTGATATAATTGGAGTTTAAACTACCACATGGTGACTGTGACTGTTATGTAACTGTAGCTGTCTGTGTAATATGTATCTACTTCAATATTTCAGATTGCTGGCATGATGATGACGTATTTTGTGATATTATTGGAGTTTAGTATACTTTAGCCCATGACCCGCCCACTTCCTTTTGTTTTCAGCCAATCAGTTGCAAGAAAAGGACCATATTTAGCGTGGTATATTTTCCATAACCCACACTTTTGTGACTTGATGAGAGGAAATTACAGTCCAAAATGTTAATTTCACCAAATTTATTTAGATTTTTAGAACCCTAAATAAAACTGTGATAAGAATATTGACACAAAATGATGTAAATTTCAAAAGTTAACTGTTTCACGGAAAAGTGGCAACTGCAGAAAACACCGACCATGCTGCATTGAAGCCTGGTCAGAAATTATACTGATTGTCCCGAAATGCTTTTTTGAAAAAGACAGCATGACCAAACAGCACATGAATATACACGCTGATCTGAGTGTCTCCACTGTTTGAGAATCCGGGTAGAATACACAAACAGTTGGGACTGATCAGCCTATACATATGTAACGTGTGATCAATTTGAAAAAAAATCTAAAAAAATGCTGCTATTAAAATCCATTTGTCCAATCTGAACGCGCCCATGGCTAAAAAAGAAATGAGGGACTCCTAAACGTAATGCAGCAAAATGCTACACAATGTGTACATTTCAGGAAGTGAAACCAACACTGGAAACAGCTGGGTCAGGGCTAAATAAGTTATGCAATGTTTTGTGTTTGTTATGAAATATACATTCGGGAGCTCCGCTCCCTCGTATATATTCCATAACCAACACAAAACATTTAATAACCTATACACATGGCGACTGTGGCTCGTATGTTACTGTAGCTGTCTGTATAATGTATATCTACTACTATATTTCAGATTGCTGGCATGATGATGACGTATTTTGTGATATTATTGGAGTTCAAATTACCACAAGACGACTGTTACTGTAACGTTACTGGAGCTGTGAACTTAGACAATAGTACCCTTGATATTAAGCATTTTCTGTGATATCCCTGATTACATGTACTGCATTTCTCGCCATTGACGACAAATGACATATGTTTTGTCATATTTTGGTGTACTTTGGTATCCATCATTGCAAATAATGTGAACCCATATCATACCTCTAATTTATGAGCCTCTATGAGTATTATCAATGTTCATACCGTTGGTAACCATTTCAACAGTAGTCTGTGGTACATTAGAATACATGCAGACATATTTGGCTGATGACATTTAAAAAAGCAAATCAGGTTAAGGGATATTTCCATAACAGTTATTGCCCAAATATAAGACATTATTGGTGTATTCTACTCGTAATGATATAACCCATCCATAATGTCAAAATAAAACTTGAACAGATCATAATATTTAATTGGTTGACAGAGGTGATAATTTTCAATTCCCTTTTTAACATACCTGCCCCTGAAGCGTGCATTTATATAACAAACATTAAATGGGCCTGTGCACGAGATTTCGGTATGTTTTGCATCAGTGAGCAGCGAAGGCTTAGGTGAGTAAAGATATTTGCATATGCGCAGACTCGCCAGAGCATTCGCTGCTCGTACATACAACGTATGGGTGAAGAAGGCTTGGACCATTAGATATCTAGGTTGACTGGACAGTCAGTATGGGCTTTTGCATGCGCGGATCTAGAAAGTTTTTTTTTGAGGGGTCCAAATTTGATAACTTTTTTTTTTTGGTTGACGAGGGTATAGAGGACTCAAATACCGCCATCAGCCCGCCAGCGAAATGCCGTTTCAATGGCGTTCCGCTAGGCAGGCCGATGATGGCCCAACATTGAATGCTGGCCTGGTAGATTTGAAATTGTTCAAGGGATCCGGACCAGCATTACAAAGAAACCCTATATTTTTTGTGATTTTTCAGGGGGGGGGGGGGGTCCGGACCCCCTGCCCCCTCTGGATCCGCCGATATTTTGATAGAAGTATTTGCGCATATACGATAAGTAACGAAATCTCGTATGCTGACCCAAATCCTGATTTAATGTTGCGTCCTGTGTAATCTCAGCTCAACCCAAACTATTTGTAAATGTGCTCATTTTTGGTTTCTATCTAATATGTGTTCACAAAGTGTTTCTTTTTAATCTGGAGATATTGTGTCTGGTATCAAAAGGAAAGTATTCATTACAACAGGTTGAAGAGCATCAAAGCCTCCCCGATCGAAATGCTATTGTGACACCTTGTTTTGCAAATTCGGAAATGCTTTGGTACCAGGCTGAGAACTTGGTAGGGAGTATTATTAGAAAAATTATTGAATAAATAAATGCATAACTTATGGATGTTATCAAAGAATCCGATATACCTTTCAAAAAAAAGTAAGTGTGGTCAGGAAATACCATAATCACATACTGCAGATCAACCCATGACATCGCCACGAGAAAAAAACCCCTATAAAACTAACAGAGAAACAAGACATCATGAAGACAATTAAAGTAAAGCAACCAGCTCGCTCTCTCTCTCTCTCTCTCTCTCTCTCTCTCTCTCTCTCTCATCAAGATGATTGAAACCTTAGGAAGGATACTACGTACTGCATAACGAAATAAGCCCCACGCATAGAAAGGGTTTTAAACAAATATTGTATTTAAAAAAAATTGGTAGAATTTGAAAATGCTAAATGAAGTTTATGGTACCTTGTTTAAAAACTAAGCAGTCAAAATTGGTTTCTAGATAATCTGGAAAAATGGATCCTTCAGAAATAGAGAGAACATACAATATAAGAAAACAGCAGACTCGGTTTAATTGAGTTTATTCTCACGGCTTCTAGCACTGGCTAGCCCTAGCTGACCCTCATTTGCTCTCTGGTGGCCGAGCACGGGCTGTTACAAGGCCAGCCAACTTTGTCGATATCTGAAAAGTGTGTTTCCTGGATTAAGCCCAGGTTGCGGCCACCTGGGCTGCCTCCATCTTCCACCGGTACCAGGCACTAACCCTAACCCTAGCTAACCCACTGGAGGCCAAGCACGGACTGTCATTAGGCTGGCCACACTTTGTTGGCATCCGACAAGTTGCCCCCTTTGATTTAGTTCAGGTCCTTGTCACTTGGGCTGTCTACGTCTGTACCTGGCTCTAGAGTCGGAGTTAAAGTAAGTAAGGGTGCAAAGATCAGGAATCGATACAATCAAGTACCACACCTGACCCAGGATACCAATGGGAAAGTGACAAACTCACAGTTAGACACCACAAACGAGAGCCAAGAGGTCAGCCCTTTTCCAGCAGGTGACCACAAAGCACATATAAACAGACGCGCACAAAGACATAGCAAACACAAGACAGAACAAAAACATAAAAGATCACCAAAAGAAGCACCGCCTTGGAACGGTCGGTAAAATATTTTACTGGAGGGCTTAAACCGGTTTAACGGCGCCAACCTCACCCTTAATTCAGATGTGGATAAAAACACATAGATATTTGGTTTGCATGAAAGACCCCTAACTTATCAACCCTAAGCCTAACTTGTCCATTGTACGCGAGCACAGGCTGTCAGTAGACCAGCCCTACTTTGATAGCATGCGGTCAGTGGGTCTTCTGGATTTAGGCCGGCTTGTGGCCACCTGGGCCGCCTCTTTTTGTGCCAGGCACCAGGCACTGAGTTAACCTTAACTAAGCCTTACAAATCCTGATAAACTCTATGCTCAACTGAGGCTATTGCTCATATCCTCAATGCACTGACCTAATAAGTAGACTTTGCTTATAAGAGACCTCACAATTTAGACAAGAGCAGTCTCAGCAATTCACTTTTACGGCTGCTCAATGTTCATCCGGAAGTCAATATGTCCTTTGCATATGGTGAAGTTTCAATATGATCTCAGTTTCCTAGGCCCTTAATGTATGGATATGCAACTGTCGGCTATAATCAAATTTTGGACCACTTGGAGTTTTGACCAGCCCGTGCTGTATTAAAGGTAAAACGATTTTAGGCAATCTTAGATAGAATGATTTTTGTCTGAAGCAATTATGAATAGTTGGTATCGCCAGAGACTGATAGTAACACACATAAAAAAATTAAAACGAGTCCACAAATTAGGTCAATATTCGGAAGTACACAAATGCATGTGTAATATCTAAAATTAAAACCCAATCAATTGTCCAAATGTGCACTATATCGTAAAATTATGTAATTTGGGATTAAAATGAGCACAAAGCATCCATCTAAAACCAATGAAAAATTAGAAAATTCTAATTTAAAAAAAAAAACATTTTAAATAAAATTTAAACTTTTTACAATTTTCCAATTTAGAATAAGATATTTCGTAATCAAAATAACATTGGTCTTAAATGGTTTGCCTATATTAGTTTCGGTATGTTTTAGTCCAAATCGATAGACAAAAATATAATATTCTTGGACATGAAAATCCTGCAATGTACTCAAAATGACATAGTTGTCAATTTCGATGACGTCATAAGAATCGCACATTGTGCTTTAAATATTGAATCGACACAACCTGTCGCCATTGTTACATTTGAATAGACATTATAAGTTACAAAAAAGTAAAAATACAATGCAGTTTATTTTATGGTTTTAAAGACGCAGGGCTTGAAAGATTTAGATTCAAATATTATTATAAATCTATATCATGAAAACAGGCCTTTGGTATGGAGTGGGCCATATATAACGTGCTGTAATTATTAAACGGAACAGTACAGCGAGAAAATGCTAGGATAGCTATAAAGGTAAACGCTAGTTATTTTGAATGGAGCATGCTATGCCTTTCAAAAATGTCTCTGACTAAAGCTACAAGGTAACGGTCAGAACTTTTGGATCATCCCTCGTAAACTAGAAATTAGGAATTAAAAAACGTGATTTGTGGGGACTTTTATTGTTAACGTGTAAAACGTGGGAAGCTTTCTATGTTCAACAGCGACTCCCGGGCGATGCCTATCAACGAAGCAAGAGATCATGAGGCATCAGTTTAGAGGACAGAGTTATTAATTTGATCTGACTAGTCAAGATGTCCTGTCTAGCCTGAGCCCTTGTTCGACGCACACATACTTGTCTTTGGAATTTATTGGAATGACATCTTATCTGAGTCTGTTCGTCCGCACGCATGTGTATACTTGTATTACTAGAAATTAAGCACCGTTCCAGTGCATTTCAATGAAATTTGTTCCGTATACACTTAAAATTAGGAGTTTTGTGTGACTAACACGTTCTTGCGTAGCATAAACACAGTCGCATTAGTGTTTGGCTTATATATTTCTGCTCAATTACAGAAATCATATATTCATGAAAACTTACTGAGTTGATACTTGATTATTAAACCAAGTATTTAAGTAAGTGAGTGACTTAAATCCTGTGCGCATGTGCAGTTTAAGATAACAAACTCCGTCCCGGTGATTTGTTCAAATGAACAATCCTATTCATAGGATAGAGAAAATAGGCATGTATTAGCTATTGTTCCTGTCTCGTTTTCAATCAAACAGGCGAAAATTGCGCAAATTAGTGGCGCGAGGTATTGACTGGCTGGAAAAATCTAGCACTAGCTTATTTAGCGCTTATTAAGAAACATGTATAATAATACGCCACCCTGATGTATTATATATGTTACTGAATAAACGTTAACTACTACTATCTGGAGAATTTTAAGTCGCCTGAATTGATGCGCCTACGGAATAAATCGATTCAAATACACTAGGAAAAAGTAAGTGAGTACAATCAGGCCAACAGTCATAAGACATCAGATAGACAATTAAAGCAAAACAACCATCTCTCTCTTCCTCGCCAAGATGATTGCAAAACTCGAAAGAACATTACGTAAAGCAAAGACCAAACACATAACCCAAACAATGGGCGGTACATAAACCAATGAATCAACAACAACAGAACCATCGCCTCAGAAGGGGTGGGGGCTTGCTTCAATGCATTTTTTCTGGCGCCAAATTTCCACCCTAGATTCTGTTGATGTTAAAAAACACGAAAAATTTTTTTATCTCGCATGGAGGATTCCTATAGTAACTAATGCAATGCATCACCACAGAGAAACACTTTAACCAAATTATCACATTATGATGAAACTAAGAAAAGGGCCCATGACTCACAAAATTGTCAATAAATATTAGCCCCTTAGTTAATTTTAATAAACAAGCAAATCAGCATACGACGAAAAAGCGAACATAATTACCCAGCATGTTTGATTAAGATAGTTGCTGGTGCTCTATCCTGATTATTTCGGTGCTGATTATAAGAATTTATCATGAGTGAGAGGTAGGAATAGAAAAATCTTTCCTGATGATCACGAGACCTGCCGAGTAATGACAAACGTGATCACACTGGTAAATGTAAAAGCACCGGATGTTACTACAACGACCCGGTGCAGGGTTATTTTTCGCACGGGGGTAGGGATAAAATGGTGGAAGTGGTATCCGAAATCTATACCTGTTGACTTTATGGTTTGTTTATTAGCTTGCATTTATTTTATTTGTGATGCCACCCGACGCACAGACCGTCGGTAGCATTGCAGTTAATGGTTCTGCCGCACATTTGGTGATTTATTCCATGGTTTGGCCAGCATATCCGACACAATTTTGGAGTTTGATCCTGACACATGTGCTTTTCTATTCGGACTGTCTAAATTGATAGAAGTATGCACTAGCATTATACAGTATACCATTATATTACAACGCACGCACTGTGAGTATTTTTAAAGCATTGATACAACGCATCGATGGTTGCACACATTTGCTGTGATTGCTAGTGCAGACTCGACATAGCCTTCGCAGCTCACATAAATGGCACACATATAGCCTTTTAAGCCAGCGCGTGCAGTTTCGGTTACTGTGGAGCCTGTGCAAATGCTTATACTTGCCATACTTTGTATTTTACGCTTGTATTTGATATTGTTTTTAATTTTATTTATCTATTTTGATTTTTTGTAGTTTATAGAGGGTCTTACGGAGGATTAGCTGTTTTCGCTAAATGTGTTACTCTCTGAAAATAAAGATTATTATTATCATTATTATTATTATTATTATTATTATTAGTATTATTATTATTATTATTATTATTATTATTATTATTATTATTATTATTATTATTATTATTTAGCCTTCGCTGCTCTCATAAATGACACACAGATCGCCATTTGAGCCAGCACATGAGAATTTGGTAATATGGCGAAGGCTCAGCCGAAAATAGACTCGTAAGAGCCTTCACTGCTCGCATAAATGACACACAAATCGCAATGTGAGCCAGCATATCACATATTTTGGTACTGATGCGAAGGCTAAGACGAGACTGTGAAAATGTGCAGACCCGACAGAGCTTTAACTGTACGAAATTATAAATAAATGGCATCCAAAACGTAATTTGATCCAGCATATTGTATAACAAATTTGATAAGAAGTTACTTTTTATGTTTAGTTTCGAGGTCTCTATGACATGCAACTGATTTGCAGAATGATGCTTGCTTGGAGTTTGTGGCAAGATCCATGGTAACCACGTTTACGTAGCGAGCTCCAGGGTAATCACAGTGGTATTATGGCAGTTAATTCTGCATCAGCTGCTGAGTAAAAACTTTATTTTGCAAATATTATCACAATTACAGTTCAATACAATACAATGGCGTAGCCAGAACGCTGAAAAAGTTATGCACATCAAAGAGAGATTACTGTATTAAGCATTGATTCTCTACAATTACGTCCCTTTTCAAAATGAGAACTTCTCTTAAAGGAAAGAATTCGCTCCCTCTGGAGCGAGAATTCGCTCCCGCTCCCTCTGGAGCGAATTCTTTCCTTTAAGAGCAGTTCCTTAAGGTGTGGAAAATCACTTTTAACAAATCAGGTCAGCTCACTTGAGTGTTACTGTTATATTACGCACGTGCGTATACTGCGTAATGAGTGCTACGCCAATGCAATAAATGTATTGTTTCTTATCATTTCAAATAAGGCATTTGCAAGCTATTTTCATGAACTAGTTAATCACAAATACAAAAGTTGTTTTATCGTAGATATCAACATGGAATGTAAAATGGTGATACAAAGACCAAGATAGTGAACGCGCTTTATATGCTGAATTGTAAATCTTGCTACATCTTCAATTCTCGAATCACTAGGATTTTAAAGGTAGATTAATGGGTTTTCATCATTAAATCAGCCATTCTTGGGACAACTAGCCCTTCTATGATCAAAACGATCTCTTCTTAAACCAGTTAATTTTGAACATCAAAGTAAAGGGCCGTATACACTATCAGTTTTTCTTGTACAAGTTTACTGTACAAGAAAAACTGTCATTTAATTTAATGGTGTATACAGCAGAAAATGATCAGTTTTTTATTGTACAAGAAAAACTGATGAATAGAAACTCATCCTATTTTCAATGAAAACTTATCAAACGTGCCATCAAATAGCCAATCAAAAGCAAAAGAATTTCTGGCAGCAGCATTGTGAACAAAAGCACATGGCCAATATTTGGCGGGGAAATATTGCTGCAAGAGGATATCATGGCAGATTTTATTTGGACAGACACAGTTACATCAAGACTCATTGACCTTAAAGAAGAAGATGTAATTATATGGAATATCAGGTCAAAAGAGTATGAGAACTGACCTTTGAGAAGAAGGACAGTTTTTGAAGTCTGCGATGCTTTGAACATAACAGGTGAGTCTTTTGAGCACAAACACATACATACAGATACAATAACCTTTTTTTGTTTACTGCTTTTCTGTTGTAGCAGCAAATAGTTACTCTATTGAACATAATACATGTGAGTCTGTATTAACAAGAAGATCCTTTACTTTTTACTGAGGTAAAAACGGGCCTTACAATTATCGAGTCCTAAAGTCCGTTTCTTCATTACTCAAGTTCAGAATATGTAATACAATGAGAATTATATAATAACCCTACACCACCTGCTGCAAATATTCTATATAGTGCTGCAATAGCATCCCTCATAATAGTGTTTTCTATTTGAATATATGGTTTGATTTTTGCCAGGAGAATGTCAAATGTTTCTTTGTTCATACGCAAATAGTTTGCATATTCACCAGGATCTTCACGGTCAAGCTCCTGTAGAAATGTATGATAAGCACTATGCTGCTGTCTCCGCAGTAACCAATCTCGCGACCACACATGTCTGTATCTGGTGCTATATCTCCGTCGCAAAATCACAATACATCAAATGCACAAAACAAATGCAACATAATCTTCCTCTGTCTCCATTGCTACTATTGTGTAATTTCCCGCAAAATGTCTGACAGCAGAGTAAAATTCTTGCTATGTGTATACACCTCATCATTGTCACTTTTTCTTAGTCAGTTTCTCTTGTAAAATAAACTTGTACAAGAAAAAATGATAGTGTATACGGCCCTTAACACATGTTGCTCGTCTTATTATATTGTCTACAGTTGCACTTCAAAATATTTTTAACAAATCAGATAAATAACAACAATAACAACAAAAATAGCCATTAAAATGCTCATGAATGTGGACTTAAGTAGACTTTCAATGTGATTTTTAATCAAGCATTGATGTTATAATACATTCACTAGTGAAATTAATTTTGGCGAAGTCAAATTTTGCACTCACAACCCCCTTCAGTAGCGTCTCCTGTTTTGTCATAGGGGTCTGACTGTCTAATTATAAACTTTATCCATTCCTAATACATCAAACGTAATATTCAAAAAGATACCAGTGATATCTTATGCAAAAGGAAGTTTTGTGAAGCATCTGAAAAAATAGGCAGATACCCTATCAAAGTGCCAGAGGTCCTTTCCCACTCTTATCAATTGGATCAGTCCATTTCCAGCTATAAGAGTTGATTGGTGATATTTTTTTCCATTTCAATCCAATTTTAATAAGACTATCTGTAAAGCTCCTATCTCACTGGACTGCGTCTGTTTTGCGACAACTGACGACAGACATCGCGAGTGGGTCGTAAAACAGTCTTGAAATAGTCGCCAGTGATTCGTAATTTCCTCGCCAAGTGGCGCAAAGAAGTCGCGAAAATTTTGAATATGTTCAAAAAAATTATGCGACAAAATTCCTCGCAAAGTCATCGCGGGTGTCTCGAACCCGTCGCGAACTTGTCGCCAACCCCTCGCAATTTAGTCGCAATCATTTTGGAACACGACGTATTTGCGAGATAAATAAGACTGAATTGCGAACCAATTGCGACATAAATGAGACACTTAGCGACTACATTGTGAGTAAATGAAACTAAGTGAAGTTCTGGCGAACGTGTCTTAAATTACACGCAATTATATCGCCAAAGGTTCGTTAAAAGTGTTTCTCTTGAGATGATAGTTCCTTCCTAGTACGAGATCTTGGTTAGGCATACTTAAGTTTACAGTTTTGACTAATTTCAGTTGTCAAGTATTTTTTGCTATCTGAGAGGATAGTTTCATATAAGTATGATGTATTGATTAGGCCTACTTACATGTACATATATACTGTTTGGGCTAATTTCAGTTATTGAAAGTGGTTCTGCTATCCGAGAGGATAGTTTTTGATGTTTTTTTTATTAGGCCTACTAAAATGTAAACTTACTGTAACAGTTTTTATTGCAGTATAAAGGTATTATTATAGTACCTTGGCTAGACTCAAGCAGGCTGCTTAGTCTCAGAAGCCCTTCTAAAACTTAAATTTGATATACAGAACCCTTAAAACAAATTATCACAGCAGCGGACAACAAAGATTCTGATTAGAACGCGCATCCGTGCAGTCTGATCTGTGCCTTTGCTGTTCGCGTAAATGTATAAAAAGATTTTCACAGGACGGGACCCATCGGAACTCATTGTAATTTTGATTTGATTTGGCTAATCATGCCATACCTATGGGCAATAAAAGAATGTGCTTTCTCGACTGACTTTCTTAAGCTGCTTGCTGTTCAGTTAAAACGAGTTAATTTCAAGGCTACAACTTTTTTTAACCCAATGTTAGCGGCTACCATTCAACAGCCCAACACAACCCAGCAGCGTGACACCTTCCAACAATCTAGTTCCTTCCAGCCGTCTACTTCCTTCCAGCAGCCTAGTACCTTCCTAGTCTGAAGTTTCAATGCTTGCTAGAATGTTTATTTTTCTTGATTTATCATTTCTCGCAAAACCATCGTGCGACTATTGCACGACGTTCCCGCGACTGTCGCACGACGTTCGTGAGAACGTCGTGAGGCGGTCGATAGTAATAAATGTTCGCGATTTCATCGGGCGAACATGGTGCGAGTGTCTCGCGAATGTCGCACGAATGTCGCTAGAATGTCGTGCAACGTTCGCCAATGATTCGTGCGATAATCGTACGACATTTGTGCGACTGTCGTAAATATGTTTTAATCACCCATTCGGTGAGACCGCAATGTGAAAATGGTTGCAATGTCGCATTTCTGTCGCCAAAACGTGTCTCGAAATAGTCGCCAATTGCTCGCATCCCAGTGAGATACTAGCTTAATCAAAAAGTGGACATTGTCTTAGAGAAATGTGAATCGTCTGTCTGCATTATCAAAACAAGAACACGTGAGTATGATCAGTTAATACCACAATCAAAGACCACAGACCAACCCACAACACAGACAGCCACATGGTAGAAAGAGCACACTTAAAGTAAAATAAAAAATTAAATAAAGGATCTTACATGAGTACTCATGTTATATTGAATTTATTAAATGAGTTGGGGGAAAGAGATAAAATGCGAGTTTAATAAATTCAATAATACAGGAGCACGAATGTTAGATTCTATTTATGATATGACATTAAGATAAGTCTAAAAACTAATTTCTGCCGTAAAACGTTATAATTTTGTATGCAATGTTGTTATGGACGTCATAATGTTTCCAAAAAATCTGTCAACCACTAGTGGTTTATGAAGTTTATTGCCTGGCGTCATTTCACTCCCCGACGCGCCGGCATATGATAATATATAACTAAAACCGCCAACTCTCTCTCTCACTCTCAGCAGGGTGATCATGATTTCAAAACTAGAAACGACACAAATATAACAGAGTTACTATGCTTTTATTTGTTTTTGTTTTTTTATTTTATTATTATTGTTTTGACTTTTTACTTTTAATTAATATTATTTTGAGGCCGGTGATGTTGCTGATATCATTTTTATTAATATCCTTTTTATTCAAGTTGTTTTAGAAAAAATAGCACCAAATTTTAACAGGATTTGGTAAAATGTATATAACTTGTGTATTTCGAAACCACAACCACAATCGCAATTTATTTAAGACCTGCAACAAATTAATGCAAATAATTGTTGTTTTGTGGTCAAACCATACCACGACAAATATCCAATCGACATGCTCTCAGTGGTTACCCAGTAACATCTACATTTGAATGGTGTTTCGCTGGCGGGCCGATGGTGGCTGACAATATATGCTGGCTCGATAGACAGTACAGTAAAACCTGTCTTAAGCGGCCACTCAAAAATAGACAAAACGAAGATATTAATGACAAATGGTAGCTTAATGAAAGTCGAAAGTATTGCAGAATGCTCCCCCTTGGAGCATTCTGCGATACTTTTGACCTGCATTAAGCGATAATCGGCCTTGAAAACCATTTCTGGTCTTCTTTTTGAGTGGCCGCTTAAGACAGGTTTTACTGTACTCCCTTAACCAGTTGTAGGAAGTGAAAGTCTGAGGCCGAGTCGGGGCTAGAACTCCGACGTCAGATTAACAATCCTACTGTCTACCGATTACAACAACCATCTCCGGCTGTGTGTGTCTAGAAAATACTTATGCTTGGCTCATGCAAACGGACCCTGTGTCTGTGATCATACGACGTCGCATCTGGGAGTGATATAACGACATGCAATAAATTTGATAAATCACTAGGTGTTTACGGGGCGGACTTGATTCAGCTGTTCTCTGTACTCCTTCCACTCCGAACAGGCAGAACAGAAACCAAATGCGCTAGAACATCTGTGCTGGCGTACTCTTCCGAGGTGGTGTAGACAGAAAAGTCACGTGACCTAAAGTAAGATCGCGGAGCACTGCCTTCACTTTACTGAGATATTTTTCTGTCTTTCTGTCTTTGAAAAAATATGGTCACTAGTAAAATGGATTGAAAGGAAATGTATTTTGTCATTCTCTGTTGTCTTCTTGGCAGTCGGGTTGTGTTATTTTTTCACAATTCATACAGCAATCGCTCGATTTATTCTGGAGTACTCCAAAGTACCCAGTTTCGCTTGTTTTAGATGGCTGTTCTGGCGTACTCCGCGTACTCTAAAACTGCTAAATCAAGTCCGCCCCAGGTTTTGGTGACGTTATGAAATGACGCCCAAAACAACGTCGCATATATTAGCAAATGCTGACATTTTCACACCAGAAACTATATGACAACAAAATTTCGAACGGCATAAGATAAATAGAATATAACAGTCGTATTACTGTATTATTGAATTCTTTAAACTGGATGCGAAAAATGATCAAATGCTCGGCAAACCTCGCTTTTTATCACTTTTCCTCAACTCGTTTAATAAATTCAACAGTACGTAAACACACATTTAAGATCTTCTATAAACATACCTTAGCCTTGTTTTGTTTGTTTTGAATCAACGTACCAGTCAACATTTTTTTCAGTTATGTCGGGACGGGTCCTCCTGGGTTGAATCAGTACTAAGCTAGGATTAATGTGTCTTGCTCAAGGACACAATGCAGTGACGCTGGTGTTTATGTGCATTTGTCCGTCTGTGTATACGGGCGCGCGCGTGCGTCCGTCTCTGTGTGTAGCGGAGAAAGTATTTGAAAGTTACATGTATAGTACGGAATCCAACAGACAAATTTTTGCCGAGGGGGGCTCGTTTAATATTAGCCTACGCCGCAAAGTGTAAAAAAAGCCCAATGTATCCGTGCTGTGTGACCTGTTTCATTAAGTGGTCTATTTATTTAAAATTGTTTTGGTGTAACACAACAGTCCAGCCTTAATGATAAGCTAGAAAGTGTAGGAATTGTTCATTTGGTCCATTAACTTTATTATTCCTTTGTTTTCTGATGGATTTCCCATATATATATATGATATGTGACTGCCCAGTGTGTCTAAATTAATTGAAGAATGCTTTAAATAATCTTAGCAAACAGCGAAGACCCATTTCAGTTGCATTTCACGGTCTTCAATGTTTGCCAAAGTACCCGTTATACAAAGGATTAAATGGTTGATTGTGAGCCGCGACATGTGATTTCCAACAATGTGGTATTTTGACATGTGTAGACTCAGACGAGGCTGTGCAGCCTCTTTCTAAGCTTAGAAACTCCAAGTGATGTTCGGTCAGTAGCTTAACAATCATAGAATATTCAAGTGACAAGCAAAGGCTCCGATCAGACTGTGCGTATGCGCAGGCTGATCTGAGGCTTTGCTGGTCGCGCATACCACAATGTTGGACATCTCATGCCGCGGCTCAATTTTATTTGTATGAGCATTTGTATTAAGTAGTTGTTATTTTGGTTTAGTACATAGTGGAGATAGTCAACTCCTAACTTCCTAAGATGAGCATGGTGAATCGAAGGCAAGTCAAGGGAACAGTGTTAATTAGAGTTGGAACCCAACAGACATATTTCTGCAGACAAATCTCATAAAAGTAAGAAAGGGGCAAAGATCAGGAATCGTTACAATCGAGCACCACACCTGACCAAGGATACCAACGGGAAAGTGACAACTTCACAAACGAGAGCCATGAGTCAGCCCTTTCCAAGCAGGTGATCACAGGGTGTCGCACGAAAGAATAACAAAAACAAGACAGAAATAACACGAATTGTCGGCCTTGGAACAGCCAGTAAAATATTATACTGGAGGGCTTAAACCGGTTTCACGGCGCGCCAACCTCACCCTTAGTTCAGATGTCACAAAAGTCACAAAGACAAGGACAGGTATACTTCCACAAAACGCTTTGAAGCGCGACTGTAACGGTAAATGCATTGAGTGAATCGAGGGTCATTACTTAGAGGTCGTGGTACTACTGTATATATACTACTTATTTTTATTTATTGACAACTGACGCATGGCATTAGCAGCGACAGGTAAAAAGAGTCCTATGTTCCCTCAGGTGTCCGCCACCTCTCGAGAAAATATGATAAGCACATAGCATCAAAGATAAGCTAGAAACGTAAAATGTACTGTCAAAAATGCTTAATTGCTCTGCATAATGTTAAGTGCTGCATCACATGCACAGAATCTCACCTGAATGGGGTGAAAACTGTAGGAAGTCTGAGGTGTCCGGAAACGAACCCGTTCTGATTGCATTAGTAAACAATATCCTACGTATTATTTGACTTTTATCGTTGTTTTTGTTAAAATGACCATCAAAATAGGCTGTAATAAGAAATGGATCATTTTGGACCGAATTTGTGATTGTTGACTAAAATCTTGGCATAAGAGCACAAGCAAATACCAAAACGTTAGAAACTCATCATTAAAAGGTTTTAGTTTGTATTAATGAGCTGGAATCTATTTCTTTTAAAAGATGGTCTTCTGAAGCCTAATATTTCGTCCAAACTAACATTTCTCTCTTTCCATTCTATTTCGGTGGCATTTTTCTGTTGGAAAATAGAAATTGGTCAGAAACAAGAAAAAATCATTTTTTATTGCGCTCTTTCAAGTTTGTGTGTGGGGGTAGGGGTGTAGGGTCCAAAGGGGGTGGCACATTTCCATTATGCTCGAAGCATTGATTGAAATTGGTGGGGCCAACTAAACCTTATAGCTCGGTCCATCTCGTCTTGTTTGTTTTTGTTTTGATTTTTTACGTACGCTGTATGATCGTTCATTCGACTGTAACCCTGCAGCATTTGTTTACACCTGGAGAATGACCTGACTAACCAGCTGATCGGATCTACGCTATTTTCAAAACAGGATACATCCGGGTTTAATATGGTAATTATTTTCATGTTAAATCCTGATACAGCTCATATAATTATGCGAAAACAAACTTTGATTGGATGTTTGAGTCCTCTCCCGGATGTCACTATAGTATAAAATGCAAGGCGTTACAGACACAAGTAACGTGAAGTTCTTACTTAAACCACTATCATTGAAATATAAACAAAAGGTAAGTGACTGTCATCTTTTTTCAGGGCGTGCAACTAATGAGCCAGGTTTGTGGATTTTGGTACTACATTGGTCCAGAGTATAAGAATATATCAAGAGTGTGAGGGTAGGATAAAAAAAACTCCAACCCGAGGACCGCCGTCACGAGACTTGCCGGGTGATGACAAACGGTGATCCCGAGGGACGGATTTTTCTATCCAACCCTCACTCGAATAATAGATTATTTTTCTTGCTGACCACTGTTTTTATTTATTTATTTATTTATTTATTTATTTATTTATTTATTTATTTATTTATTTATTTATTTATTTTAAAATAAACTTCCAGAAGTCCCTAAATACGCTTAGATGCAATTTCACATGATGACGTTACTTGATTTCCTGGGTAAGATAGCATGGGTAAGATAAGATTTTCTATCCAAGGATAAAATCTCAGATATCCTTATCCGGTGTGCAAGACTACATGTGTAACAAAGTTTTAGCGTAAAATTCTGATTACCCAACAGGCACACGGCGTCAAAATAACGTCATACCAACGTCGATGGGACGTCATGACGTTTCCAAAATTTATACTGTTTTAAAAGAGGGTATAACATTTTGCAATAAAGTATACATTAATCCTTGCTGTACTCTTCCCAAATATCAACCGGGTCCCGAAGTGCAGTCGGTAGCGAGTCCGACTGCAGATTCAGGGATCACGAGTTCGATTCCAACCCGGTTCCATACATTCGTGGCGATTGATCATGAAATCATTTCTACAGTCATTCTCCTCCTTCCGCTGATTCAAGAAGGGTTGTTATCAGTTACAAGTACTGTTGGTCAAGTTTGCCCAGAAAAAAGTGTGGTTGGGTGACCTGACCGTCTCGACATGACCATGTTGACTTGGACGTTAACCATCAAACCAAAGAACCAAAAACCTTGTTTTTAATCGCACATATTAGTTATCTGAATTATACTAACCTCTGATTTTCATTCAATCCAGTGATAAAAACAGTTGGTTCTGACCAGCTACATTTGTAGCTTCATCGGAATCCAGTTGATCTGGATCGACACTGCCTCCAAACCTCTACTATTTTTAAAAGAGGGTTTAACATTTTGAAATTAAGTTAAGCTAATAGTGGGCTGATGGGGTTGTAAACGGTATTAATCCATATATTTTATAGGACATATAATTGGAAAACGGTGCAGAACCAGATCAGACGCCACAGAACGCGGTGTCTGAACTGGATTCTTCACTGTTCGCTTACACAATGTTCTATTAGAACTAAAAAAACAAGCTATTTCGACAACCCAGCGGAAACTATGTGGTGGTTTCTTGCCATGGTTTGATCATTTCATATTCAGTTAAGTTTAATGAAATTTGTTCTATTCCTTACAAAGGTATGGCTTTGTGGGTACCAAGTCATTGAAATTTAGGCAATCAACGGACAATAGCTCTAGTATATCTAAAACCATTGTGACAAACTTTGATGTGCATCACCATACATTTGTTAGATATTTTATAACTATAAGCTTCACGGAGTAATACTAAGGTCTTTCTAAATATGTGAAGAAAGACCCAGATACTAAGTTATGGCTCTGAATGGACAATTCATTTAAGGCGATCGAAGGGCAATAACTCCTCTACAACTGATGATGTCCTTACGAAACTGTACATGCATCATCACGTAATGGTTATATGTACTCAGAACTTTCATCCATTGCTTACTAAGTTATGACTGAGGACGGAACAGTTCATTAAAATTTAGGCAATTAAAGGGCAATAGTCCAGTCCTCTTTGAAGACATATGCGGCTATTTCCAATGCGCATCTTTCCCGCGTCTGCAAGCGGGGAAACTTGTCTGGGTCCTGTCTTTCGACCATTTACGGATTCGGATCAACACAGCTTTCCGATATTCTTATGTCATATCGGTGTTCCGACATTTTCTTGACAAAATAAAGTTATTAAAGTGTGTCCGAAATATCTATTGACATCTTATCAGAACTGATCGTCTCAGCACTGAAGACAGATACATGTAGCTCAGTCGAAATCAAACGACGTACACAATTAACCTGGTTACGAATACGATAGTGGCCGAGTCTCTACTATTTGTACGGTTATTTAAAGCAGCGCACGACCTAACCTCGTGGCCTAGTGGTTAGCATGTCTGTCTACGAAGCCAAAGGATCAGGATCGATTCCCGGGTGCGCACATATTTTCAGTGTGTTTTTTCTTTCTCTTTAACATTTTAATTCTAAATTGCTTCATATACTAGTAAAATGGCATCATCAAAACGACCGAAATGGTCATTCATGAACTTTTTATATTGAATTACGCATGAAACCTATGGGGGTGGGGTTAAATTTGGCCCTCTTGAAAGAGAATTAGTTCGGTGACCCCAGCTTTTTATTCTTTTTTTCTGAAAGGTATATAATAGTCCATGAATTAAAAATATTTTTTTTAGATTTTCAACATCAGATTTTTTAATACATGATTTATTCTAAAAACAAATTCCTTTTTTTTTTTTTGACGAATTGCCAAAATATATCATGCAGTATCTTGTCACAGCATGGGATAACAAGTAAACATGCACATTTTCTAAAAGGTTTGAGGTCATGGGCAGTAATTTGATTTAAAAGAAAGAAGCTGGCTGAAGATTATAACCGTTTTAGCTCGATATATAGGACTAGTGTTATTATTTTATATTTTTATAATATTGGTCAAATGCTGAAAACTTCAATACGAGATTCTGAAAAAATAAGCACGGTGACATATCCTATTTATTTCATAAATCGATAGCCCATGCATAAAACAAACTGTATGCGAAGTATTGAAAATGCACGTCTACATGGGAAGTATTTAGTAGCATATGTCCTTAACTGCTGGCATTACCTCATGTGCAATATCGCACCATGGTCATATATATTCAGTATAGGTTTCATGAAAAGCCATCTATGTGTTACTAAATTATGGCTCAGGACAGAACAGTTCATTACAATAGACTCCTTTCACATTGTCAGTGCGCATGCGCTGCGCATCCGGTCCTTTAATCCTATGCCCGGGCGCTAGTGTAAGCAATAAAAGCACACGTGCCTGACACACGTTTGTAATTCGAAGGTATGATTGATGTCGCTCTTATCATCACATATACGTAAAAGGCGTCAATATGTACGGCCCAGACAGTCTTAACCAGTGGACTGGTGTTTTAAAAAAATAATCTGAGTCTTCATCTACATCCATAATATGTGTGTGCGAGCAGCTATGATTCTTGCGAGCCTGTGCATAAGCGGATGTTGTTTAGAAATGATGTAATTTAATGAGTCTTTATTTACAGTGTATAGTTCGATTTCGACATTTATCGGATATGCTTAGTCATTATGTGCAAATATCTAACAGCATACATGCACGTCTATTTGGTAGCATGCGCTACTGCATGCTTATCTGATGGGGCTGGAAGCCTAAAAGGATCTATTTATTGTCTGAGCCTCCGTCTACATGCATCGCCTTTCTTTATGTGCGCTCGGACACAACAATGGATCCAACAATGGATCCGAGGTGTGTGCGAGCAGCGAATGCCCTGATGAGATTGTGCATTTGCAAAGGCTCGTCTGAGTTGTCGATGTTCGCATAACATACATGTACTAGTTTGTCTTATTAGTTGGCATGTAGTTGGCATGTGTTTCAGCTAGCTTTTGTGATTTTGTGCCTGAAGAAGAAGCCGATTTAAGCTCGATATCAAAGGATATTTTACACGAATTAAAGTTGAAAAAAAAATCTGAAGACTTATAAAATGTATAAGAAAACGTTAATTTATCTTATTTCTAGAATAAGATATCTCATTCTAGCGGTGAAAAGCCAAAAAATCGACTTATTACCATCATCATGTGTTTTGCCAATGCAACTAATAAGCAATCTGCCCCTACATTTTCAAAAACGGCTTTATCGATTTTTCAATTGAAGAGCGATTGCTAAGGGAGATAACAATGTGAAAGGGGTCTATTAAAGCAGTCAATGGGCAATAACTCTTCTATAACTAGTGATACATGTGCATCACTACACCATGGTTATATATACTAAGTTTAAGTTTCATGAAAGTACATTCATTCGTTAGTTAGTTATGGTTGAGGATGAAAAGATGGACGGACGGACGTCGCAAAAACTATATCCCATCGCCTTTGGCGGGCAATGAAAATGAAAAATACCACCCAACAAATGGACTGGTCTAATTGATAAGTGTGGGAAATTCCATTAGACATACAACCAGGCAACCACCAAGTTAGCATTTCATTCCAATGAAACATCTAAAGATTAGCTGTCAATAATATCAAATTGGCTATCTATTATTGTCATCCAGGTGCATGCCAAACTACACAAAAACGTGTTCATTTATTTATTTATTTATTTATTTATTTATTTATACATGCTCATTACACTGAAACATAAAAAGTAGGTGAGAAATTTGTAAAAACATGTTTTATGGTGAAAAATACTCATTTATTGAATGGACATATGTTTTAGGTGCACATTGGAATTGCCTCTATGAGGCAATTCCATTGTGTACCAACAATATATGTTACTGAAATTAAGAGAACCTATTTTGTAATTTACATTAAACAAGTATCATGGCCATTGGCTACCCTCTTTTAAACATCTCAAACTGCCAATCAGTACTAAAATACCCACGCTTAGGGATGTCTGTTACAACGCAAGGTGGTTCTGGACGACAGTGCGTTACGGGTTCCTGACGAAATCTGTCTAAATATAGGTTTGTGTTATTGAATGGGTATCGTTTTTGGGAGACTTAAGACACAATAAACCGCAAGTATCTTATTTTGTCTTTGAATATTTGTCCACGAAACTTATCTTAATTTAATCAATCCTGTAGAGCATGGCTACTGTATCCAGTTAACGCGTATATGATACATTATTATTCTTGAAACTGTATTTTACTACTACACACGTCCTCATATCCTTATTTAGTACTTTCACTTTCGTTTTCTTTGAACATTTTATGACTTGATATGATTAAACATTGCATTGTCCATCACATAGTCCAAGAAAGAATTTTCTTATAAATCTGCTTACTTTAGACGAACGCGTTTTTAAAACCAAAACGAATGTACTGCAGTCATTTTTCCATGTTACAGATGTGTAACGACTGCAAATATCTTGTTACAGGTTATTGTCGACAGCGTAGCAGGTGGAGACGACAGTGATGGATTTATTAAATATATCTTACACCGAAGAATCTTCTGTTTTGAACGAGGGGGAAATGTCATTTACCCTGTATGTGAATACGAATTTGGCCGATACTAGTATTATGTACTGTTATTTCGAGCCCGCACGACTTGACGTCGTCGCCTTGTGCATTGCGTGTCAGACTTTGGAACCAGAGGACCAGGGTCGATTCCAAGGTGGACACTTATAACAAGTTGTTTTCTTTTTCTTTTTCTATATTACTTCATACAAAAAATATAGAGTTTTATAAATGACAAAAATTTTAGCAATCAGAAGTTAGTTCGATATTCGACATTCGATATTCAATATTCAAATGGAGAAGTTAGTTTGATATTCGACATTCGATATTCGATATTCAAATGGAGAAGTAAGTTCGACATTCGATATTCAAATGGAGAAGTTAGTTCGATATTCGATATTCGAACTGCCGCTGTTGATCATCTTATTACGGTCAAAAACCTTCTTTGGCATTCGGTAAGTGACCGAATATCAAGTATTTAATATCAAAACTAACTTTAAAGGCTCGATTTTGAATATCAAATTACCATATCGATATTCGTAGTTGGATATTCGATATTCGAACCACCGCTGTTTTTCATCTATTTAGGGACAAAAACCTTCTTTGGCATTCCGAAAGTTACCTAATATCAAGTTTTTAATATCAAAACTAACTTTTAATGCACAGTTTTGAAATTCAAATCACCAATTCGATATTCGTAGTTCGATATTCGATATTCGAACTGCCGATGTTTAAATCTTATTGGGTCAAAAACCTTCTTAAGGATATGGGAAGATACCTAATATCAAATCTTTAATATCAAAACTAACTTTTAATGCACGATTTTGAATATCAAATTACCAATTCGATATTCGTTATTCGATATTCGAACTGCCGCTGTTTTTTCGTCTTATTAGGGTCTAATACCTATTTAGGCATTCGGAAAGTTACCAAATATCAAATTTTTAATATCAAAAGTTCAAAACTAACTTTTAATGCCCGATTTTGAATATCAAATTACCAATTCGATTTTCGTAGTTCGATATTCGATATTCGAACTACCGCTGTTTTCCATCTTATTAGGGTCAAAAACCTTCTTTGGCATTCGGAAAGATACTGAATATCAAGTTTTTAATAGCAAAACTAACTTTTAATGCCTGATTTTGAATATTAAATTACCAATTCGATTTTCGTAGTTCGATATTCGATATTCGATATTCGAACAAGCGCTGTTTTCCATCTTATTAGGGTCAAAAACCTTCTTTGGCATTCGGATAAGGTAATGTGATATTCAAAATCGTGCATTAAAAGTTAGTTTTGATATTATAAATCTGATATTCGGTAACTTTCCGACTGTCAAAAAGGCTTTTGACCCTAATAAGATGAAGAACAGCGGCAGTTCGAATATCGAACTACGAATATCAATTGGTAATTTGATATTCAAAATCGTGCATTAAAAGTAAGTTTTGATATTAAAAACTTGATATTCGGTATCGTTCCAAATGCTAAAGAAGGTTTTTGACCCTAATAAGATGATCAACATCGGCAGTTCGAATATCGAACAACGAATGTCGAATTGGTGATTTGATATTCATAATCGTGCATTAAAAGTTAGTTTTGATATTAAAAATCAGATATTCGGTATCTTTCCGAATGCCTAATAAGGTTTTTGACTCCAAATAAGATGATCAACATCGGCAGTTCGAATATCGAATATTGTACTAACTTCTCCATTGGAATATCGAATATCGAATGTAGAATATCGAACTAACTTCACCAATTGAATATCGAATATCGAATGTCGAATATCGAACTAACTTCTCCATTTGAATATCGAATATCGAATGTCGAATATCGAACTAACTTCTCATTGCTAAAAATTTCACTCCTTAACGTTTTATATTGAATTTTCTCGAAATTTGTGGGGGTAGGGATAACTTTGGCGCTCCTGAAAGATAATAAGTCTGGTGACCCTCATTTTTTTCTAAAATGTCAAATGATAGTCCATGAAAAAAAAACAATAAATACAATTTTTAATGTCAGATTTTTTTATATATAATTAACTCTAAAATCGAAATCCTTTTATGGGGGAATAACCAAATATATTATGCAGTATCTTAAAATGGCTTGGGAAAACATATTCATTTTCACATTTTCTAGAAAGCTTGAGGTCATGAGCCAAAATTAAAATAAAGATTTGTAAAATGCTGAAAACTTCCCTGTGAGATTATGAAAAATTGAGTGTGGTGACATATCCTTTTGGTTTCATAAATTGACAGTCCATATATAAAACAAACTGTATTCAAACAATTAAAAAGATTTTAATGTGGGAAGTGTTACCCGCAATGGCCCTTAATAAGCTCCAGGTCTGACAAAGTGTAAGTCACATACCATACATGGTCAAATAAAATACCGTTTTAAGCTCACCAAAGCTGAAGGCTCCGAGGTGAGCAAATAGTAGACAAATGACTCCAGCCTCCATCCATTTTCAAACATCTCCTTTGAAACAACAATGCCAATCGAACTTCATATGGAGACTCCTTAGGATGGAGGGACGAAATTAATTGGAATGATCTTAAAATGCATTTAACCCCCATTGCTTAGGCTGCTGTCCGTTCTGATGTGGTGATTCTCTTATTGTTGATCTATTGTTTAATGTACAGTACTTCTCATTATGGCGATTCTGTGTTTGTTTTTGTTTTGGTATGCATTACTTTGCGCCCATCCTAGTTCTGCAATCATCTTGAAGAGGAAGAGAGAACTGGTAACTTTGCTTTTATTGTCTTACGGATATCTTGTTACTGTAAATGTTCAGTGGCTCTTCCTCATGATGTAGTGGGTTGGTCTGGAGTTTATGATTGTAGTATTTCCTGATCATACTAACTTATTGGTCTTGTGACCAAGATGTCGCCATGCTCAAATAAGGTAAAAACCATTTAAAATATTCTCTGGAACCAGAAGACTAAAATGACACCAATCCCATACATGGTATTAACCTTTAAATTCTTCTGATTACCTAGGGCTTGGTATGCACATTCGATGGGAGGTAGCACAATGCTGTACTACTTCTTCAGGCGTTGAATATGCTTCAGAGCAGTATTAACATCTACTCAAGTGTTCACGAAAGAAAGAAAAATGTCGTCTTACATCTGTTACAGAAAAACTGACGTCGTCTATTGCCTGTTACACAGTCGTCTCTAACCAGTAACATTAGAAAAATGAAAATTTGAGGTTTTCAGTTTTCTTTTAAGAAAGGAAATGTTTTAAATTGACTGAAAAATCATGTGAGATCTATTGTCTGACCATTTATGCTTATTTCATGATAGGAACGCAAGTCATTAATCACAAATTACATATTTCTGATGTTTCTTTTCCAGACCAGAGTTCCACAATTTAACTACAAATATATATGGTATTTGTATTTCTAATGTCGTACTTACAAACACTAATATGACAGAAATTATTTTAAATAGCCAAACACACTATATTATCATTTCTGCGGCGTCTGTGTGTGTTACCCCTTTCCACTGTCGTCCAAGACCCTAAATCTGTCATCTAAAACCCGTTACCTGTCGTCCAGTACAGGTAAGCAGTCGTCATGGGCCCGTAACGAATTGTCGTCCAGAACCACCTTGCGTTGTAACTGACATCCCTAAGCGTGATACCTGTCTGTTTATATTTACATGACCGCTTTATCTCCATCGTGTAAACCAAGCTTTTGCTAAGCTGGTACTTGCACAGTTGTAAATAGGCTTATAATGTTATTTATTTATCTATTTCAGACAGAAACATGATGTTGGACAAATCTCTTCTACTTTTTGTGTTTGCAAGTATTGCTGTCAGTGCCAATGCTCTCTTCACCGGGTTCCAACCCTGTTCCGGGCGTGATTGTATGAAACATCGTGCCGACTTTGCCGGCTGCACGGAGGTGTCAAGTAAACCAACTAGAGACTGTCGATGGTACGCTAACTTCAATAGACGCGTCGACGAGATGATTCTTAAGGGGACCATTGTTGCCTATAAAATTCAATGGTTCAGTGGAGCTTGGTCAGACTGGTTCGTACCAGGACAAAATGACATTGATCAGAAGTATAACTTGTCAGTTAGAAAGTGTGCAGTACCAATATACAGAAATTCAATACGTCATAGATGGGCCAATTTTTATGATCATACACACAAATACATTATCTGTAAATAATAAAATAATAATTTGGGCATCGACCGAGAGAAAGCCTGTGTTGGGGGTTTCCAGTCAATTGATCCAGTCAAGTTATCCTGCTGAGCTACCAAGACTAGCTAAAATACTGATATGTTACATGTATAAATTTTGGAGATAGCGAATAACAAAGGCGCTATCAGACTGTGTGGATGCATAGGCTGGTCTGCACCTTTGACTTTCCCATGCAACAAAATCAGGTTTTCTCGCGTCGAGGCTCATATTTATACTGGGCCTCGCAGCAAGAGAACTAGATTTTGTTTCATGCTAACAATTTACAGATCATCCTGCACATCTGCTCAGTATGATCGGATCAATTGTTACTCTCTATCTGAAAAACACAATAGTTCAACTGCTTTATATAGTGTTAAAATAGTTTAGGCGGTCTCTGTAGCTGAGCAGACCAGGTTGTGTCTGACCTCGCCGGAAGACCACGACAAGTCTCATTCAATAACTTTATGTTTGCCGTTACCTGTTATATTTGACATGCGCGGATCCAGAAAGTTTTTTCAGAGCTCTGGATCTGCCCATGTTTAACAAGTTACATTGTTACTGTGAAATATTTTGCATATTTTCAAGAATCTGTTTAGTAACTAACTTTTTTTTCTAAGTCACCACGATATAGCCTACATATAGCAGATTATGCTTAAATAGGTCCCCTCAGTCTAGTTAGAATTTAGCACATTTAGTTGGAGAAAGTGAAGTGGTATAATATATACTAAGAATAACAATTCTGATCAGGCCCCTAGGTTATAAAACTTTGTTCATGCTTTTTATGCTCAACTGATAAAATGCCAACAATTGTTGACATTTATAAGCATGATAAATTCAATTGATACAATTGTCATTTTAAAATTTATCAGCATGATAAATACACTATTGGAGAGTTTGAATGCAGGAAAAGGCTTTATTTTTCAGCAATCTTGTTCTTATGAGCAGTTGTAATTTCATACTCAGTTGAGTTGACATAAGTTTTATAACCTCGGGCCTGACTATGAGTATTTTAGTTTTTGTTTGTCTGTTTGTTTTATTTTTATTCATTTACTTTTTTAAACAAAATAAAGTTATAAAAATTGGAGAACTGATCTTTTAATAAGCAAACGTCTGAACCCCCTATTTCTAGATCCGTATTTTCAAAATATTATACTGAACAAAAGTGAAACTACACCTGAATTGTTTACCATTTATATACAAAATGATGCAAGCCAGTAAAGCAAATGAAAGTGTATCTGAATGTTCGAGTAATGGGTTATGCATAACAGTAAAAGTTTTATGGATGTTGACAAGAAGAATCACATGAAAACCATTTTATTGTGACAGGGGTCCAATTTTTAGGTTACAAATTTGAACAGTAATCTCACTTCCAACCAGATCCGACTAAACGAAATGGTAGTCTATAGACATGTGAAGAACTTTTCACAAGTGTGCTTTGATCGTTTAGAAAATGAATTCTAAAAGTGGGTTTTTCATAAAATTGGCCAAGTTTGAAATTGCATCACTTGGAAATCTACATAGGAAAATCAATGTCTTGTTGCATCTTAGTCTGAGGACATTACTATAGTAGTCAAGAAAATGTTTGGAACAATGTGCTGATTTAGCAAAAGAAAGTTATCAAAAATCGAGATAAATTAAAGATGACCAAACATTTAATATTCCCTATTTGTTTTTGTCAAAGGGAGACAATTTACAATTTTTAGATAAATTCGAAATTGATTTCTGAGCTTGTTTCAAGTGATGTCAGGTTTCTTATGTTTTTATGCAACACAAGTATGACCAATTCTAAAAGCATAACAATCTGTTTTGCGCATGCGCAATTGCAAAATGCAGTGAATAAAGCTTAAAACACAAAAAGGAACAGAACTCAAGACAATAAAAGAGACAAGCTGTTGGAGTTTCGACGAATCATTTGCTGGATGTCTGGAAAACATTATTAAGCTTTAGTAAATACGTTTTGTCCAACACTTTCTGAAGAAATATAAAATATTGTAGTATAGCGTTTTCACTTTTGTTCAGTAAATATATACTCAGAAGAAAAAGTTTAGTCAGTACAGACACTGTGTGCAATACCTTTGCTAGACGATCTTAATATTGACAAAAACCTTACTCAACATGAAATTCAATTAATTCCCTATAAATGTGAACATTTTCAGCAAAACATTCTGAAAATTAACCCATTTTCTGCAACAAAATCACACATCAAAATTCAAATTTCAAAACTCAAAAATCAGTGATGTACATCTCAGACGATTTCTGACAGTATAGACGGAAATTCTCGTACCTGTGGCATGTCTAAGACGTTTAAGAAGTTTCCGAGCGGCCATGAAGCGATTACGTCATGTTGACGTCACTATGACCCTAACTTCAAGTGGCGTCATTATCCGTGGTCTCCCTGGCGGAGGTTTGTTATTTTTACTGCCAGACTGTCGAAAACATGTTTGCAGACGATGACTTATTCTTTCATTACATCCAAAACTACGTGGCACGTCAGCAGCACCTGCACCTGCTTCAAAACGTCCAAACCCTGTATTTCTGTAATTTGTCGATAGCCTGGACGGCGATTAAAGCTTGCTAACACTGAATTTTTTTCCGGATAATTACAATAGGAACAACTCTCTTTCAATATTAAACAGCATATGCGAAAATAACCCTGCCGGTTTACCGCAACACGTGCACGTCGTGCATTTTGAAGTTTCGTTGATACAGTCTAAAAGAGGCATTATTTATCACACAATAAACAGGTACAGGTAAAGTTACGATAATACAACTCATGTATACAATTTGACAATGATATATCCAGTATTGTTGATTTTATGAGAAAACATAAATACTGACTAAACTTTTTCTTCTGAGTATATATAAATTTTTTTTGTAAATACAGTCACGCCTCATAGCTTTTTTGCTTATCTATAGATCCGGGTGCTATCAACCACGCACACAAGGGCACGCAGTGTTTTGATCTCGTGTCTGCTCTCAGATTAGACTGATTTGGTTGATTCTTTACGTCCCAGTCAACAGCTATGGTCATGTCTGGACGGTCAGTTAACCTAACCACACTTTTTTCCTTGGCAAGCTTCGACTATTTAAGCGGTTAACCAGTACTTCATGCACATACTTTTTCTTGTGACAAAGAGAGCTGGTGTTGTGGTTGTCTGTGTTCTGTGTATCTTCCTCATGGTGCCGTGAGTTGGTCTGCAGTCTTATCATGGTTTTGCTGGTCACTCACTCACTTTTTTCATATTTGCTATATGTTTGTTTATCTGTATAGATGGAACACACAAATAAATTTGGAACACACATAAAAATTCTTCCATTTATAAGAGAAAATAAGAGGGCCAAGTGGACCAAAACTATTTTTAGAGGGCCATCTAAGGATCATTTCTACCAGGTTTGGTCCAAATCCAGCCAGTAGTTAAGGAGTTGATGTCCTTTGAAGCAAAGGATGACAAAGAGGGACACCTGACATCCAACAATCACAATAGCTCACCATGAGCCAAAGGAGCACTCATTTCAGATCCAAAGCAAGATCCCTAGCTAAATTCAGAGGGTTTAAAACTAACATTTTTACCATGTTGGTTTCAATAAATTTATCCCTTTGGCTTTTTTCATGATTTTATATGGACCGCGAAATTTCACGTGTAGCAAGATATGATACTGTCCAAAGAATGAACAAATTAAAGTGCTGATCAGACTTTGCCGATGTGCAGGCTGGTCTGTGCCTTATTTCTTCCCAAATCCCCAAAGAAATTTTAATGTCATGTGATAAATAGAATCTAACATTCGTGCTCCTGTATTACTGAATTTATTAAACTTGTTGCAACAGGGTTCATACAGACTGGACAAATCAAAATTCCCTGACATTTCCCTGACGGCATTCCGAACTTCCCTGACATAACCGCACACGCAGGAGAAACCCGGTTTTATTCAAATCTTTGTGTACAGCTACAGTGAACAGCTCTATTTTCATTTCAGAGTAATAATTTTGAATTATGCAAAGGTTTTATTCAAGCTTCTTCGCATGATTATAGTAAAAAGCTTTGTATTCAACATAGAAATTTACAGATTGTCAAATTACCGTAATGTTAAAGCTGCTATATTGCATCTTCTTTCAAAAAATGGGATGTTGACCTCTAAACCTCTCCTACAGTCACTCAAATGCAACCAGTATATAGAGAAAAGCAAAGCATTATTTGCAGGATTGGAATATTGCATTGTAAAAGCCGCAATAGAAGAAAGTTTTTGAGAAAATAACACTAAATGCTGAATACAAATACTGTTGACAACAGACAATGCATGACGGATGACACACAACCAACATGAGCTCACTTTGAGCATCAAGTGGGTAGGTTGGCTAACAAGAGGCCTAAACTGCTCACCTGACTCAGGCTGAGCTATTGAAATCATGATTTTTCGATTTGTATTTCATGTGTCTATGGGAGCAAATGACCCCTTGGTCACGAGGTGTGGCGGCAACCAATTCGAGCCTAAAGGTCATGGTTGGCAGGATTTGCGTAGTGAATCACTATATGCATTGTTACATAATTATAGAAGCTGTAGTATTCATGGTTTCACTTGGCAGATTTTTAAAAGAAAGATATCCACATTACAAGTCTATGGAAGCTAATGACCCTCAGGGCGTGGACAATTTGGACTCCAGGGGGCGGTTGGCATGATTTATTAAGGGGACCACCAGACATTACTATATACTATATATATGCTGTGGCCCTCATGGTTATAGATGAGAAGATTTTTTAAAGTGTTTCCAATTATATGTCTATGTGAGCTATTGATCCACACAGGCTTGATTGGCAGGACTTGTGTAGGGCATCACTTGAGAATACTACATACATGTACTAAATATAAAAGCTGTAGACCTCATGGTTTCAGAGAAGTTTTCCCATTATAATATAAGTCTATGGAACATTTACGCTGCCAACACCCATGGCAACCCGAGTTCTAGTTCAATCAGCCCCAAAACCTTAAACCACCTTTCCCCTACCTGATGATGCTCTACATGAAATTCAATCACATTTGTCCTACTGACATTAGAGATAAACTTCTGTGAAAATATAATCAGACAATGACAATGGAAGAAGAGATGGACCAATGAGGGAACCCAGACAATTCCTATACTAATATCTTCACTTGCGCCTTCTGCTCAGCTGTGCTAATATCATTCCATCATCTAATGTTTAAAGCAATTAGAGTGTAGAAGCTATCAAATTGACTTAGCTTGTATCCAAAAGGTTAAGAAAACTGCCATAGATGTTTTCTGTTTCTCATCATTTGATACAAGCTGGAAATTGTAAAATTCCCTGACATTTTAGGAAATATCCAATTTTCCCTGACACACACAAAAATTCCCTGACAATTCCCTGGCCTTGAAAAATTTTTAAATTTCCCTGACATTTCCCTGACGCGTATGAACTCTGTGCAAAGAGATAAAAGGCTCGACACATTTTATCTCTATTCCTCAACTTGTTTAATAAACTGAATGAAACATGAGCACTCATGTAAGATCCTCTACACAGGTTTAAACAAAAATTGTTCAGTGTAAAATTGTAAATATTTTCTTACCTATATATTTAGCATATGTTGTGGGTACTCAAAAGAAACGTCTCATTGAGGCGGTTCTTTTGAGTACCCACAACATACGTTTTGATTGAGAAATAAGAAAATTATATTTCTGTTACACACTCTTAAGTAAAGTCCAGCTCTATATCTGGAGACCTGTAGAAGCACAACAAAAAAGATTTTCTCTTTTATTTTATTTTCAGCCACATTATATAAATTAACGGTAAGATTTCTGGTATCTTGCCCTTGGACCGGGACCTCCGAACTTCTTCGGCTCACAGCGTCTAGGATCAGCAACCAACAAACTCTTGTCATAACCCATCAACACATCCCGGATCTCCTTTTTGGAGGCCTCATCAACATCTAAATATATAAGCAAGAACATTCAATCATAGGTTTAGATAAACTATATTTTTGGGCGTAAAATTGTCAATATTTTCTTACCAATCAGTTTGAACATATGTTTTAGGTGCTCAAAAGAACATATCTTTTGGTTGAGAAAAACGATTTTTACTTAATTATTCAACTAGTTCAATTATAAACTTATCTTTCAACTTTTTGCCTACTAATTTATTTTGCAAGCTTTTTTGCCATCTGCTGATTTTTTTCAAAATCAAAGTTTTCAAAAAAAAAATCAGGAATGACAGTCTGGATCAAAATCAAGATCAAAAGAACTGTCTCATTGAGACGGTTCTTTTGAGTACCCACAACATATGTTCTGGTTGAGAAAAATGATTTTTACTTAATTATTCAATTAGTTCAATTATAAACTTATCTTTTAACTTTTTGCCTACTGGTTTATTTTGCAAGCTTTTTTGCCATCTGCTGATTTTTTTCAAAATCAAAGTTTTCAACAAAAAAAATCAGGAATGACAGTCTGGATCAAGATCAGGTTTTATCGGGCCTGATCTGGGTCCATACTGTTTGCAAAGGTTTATCAGTAGATGATACTAGTAGGCAAAGAAACAGCCCTTCCGAACTAAAGTATTTTTGCCACAAGAAAAATTTAGCTTGTTACAAAATAATCTACTGGCTAAAATGAAAATCAACTCGATTTATTTCCGTAAAAAAGACGAAAGTGCAAGTCATGCTCATTTTCCTATACATGTATCTTGTCTACGCCCATCCACGTATGCCATTTTCAATAACTGCTTTTACGGAAAAACAGCCACTGTCAATGAATGATAACTAAAGCTTCATGCTTTTCAGTTTTGAAGCGAATGGTTACAGATCTAGATCTACTTTCTAATTTTATAAATATTTGTAATGTTTCTGGTTTATCCGTTCGACTCAGCTCTCCGATGGGAAGCATTTTACATAACGAATACTGATCCTTTGAGTATCCCGCCTTCGCAGACAATGACTCCGCTGTTTATGCAAGAGTGATAACTGGAACAGCCAATATTTTATCCAATCGTACTCCGGTAGTTATAGACGCTGCATTTGGAAACATTCGTATGTCATCGTGTTGCTTTACCAATTGCATACTGCAATCTCGTTTGACATAACAGCTTTATATAAACACTATGGAAAACAACTTTGTTTTATTTTATTTTCACACAAAATAAATTGATTTATGCGTAGATTGGATGATTTCACAAAACAGAAAAACAGGCAGATTGGGATTCAATATTTTGATCAATACATTTGCACTCGCGAAAATTTGCTTGTACAAATATTTTGGCCTCGCATTTTGAAATTCTCACTCGCATTTAGCGTAAATGCGGGCTTAATTTCGGACCCTGATCCTTCTCTTTTTCTAACTAGAAATTTCAGAGAATCTGACTATAGCCTCGCTGCAGCGCTTTTCATGCAGTAAAAAGGCCAAGTTCTAAATGATAGCCAACAATCCCAATCTTGTCAATAAAAATAGTTATTTATAGTTTGGTCAAATTCTGTTCATTTGTTCAAGATATTGAGTGGAAACAAACCTCTGACATAAATCAAGGACCATTAAAATTTTGTGAAAATGACAGGTAACAATCCCAAACAAGATAATGATTTAAAATGACAATATGAATGCACATACAAAATTTGGTGAAATTCTGTCCATTCATTATAAACAGATATTATGGAGCAGAAACCAAATTCTGACATAAATCAAGGGCCATAACTTGGTTACAAATACATGAAAAATGACAGGTAACAATCCCAACAAAGATCTGTCAACATGTATGCATATATGAAATTTGATCAAATTCTGTCTGTTTGTTCTCCAGATAATCATTGAGCGGAAAAGAAATTCTGATAAAATCAAGGGACATAACTTTTTTGTTTGATTTGATTCTTTATGTCCCATCAACAATCTTTCAGTTATAAAGGGACAGGTCTTCCTGGGCAGAACCAGTACTAAGCTAGGATTAATGTTCTTGCCCAAGGACAAAAGGCAGTGCCGCCGGTGAGGCTCCAACCCACGGCCCCTCGGTCTCGAGTCAAGCACTCTACCACTGAGCCACTGCGCTCCCAAGGGACATAACTCTGTTACAAATTTGCAAAAAAAAGACAGGTAACAATCATAACCTAGATCTTGTCAATATCAATGCAATACAAAATTTGGTCAAATTCTATAAATTAGTTCTCAGGATATTGAGCTGAAACAAAATTCTGACATCAGTCATGGGCCATAACTCTGTTTGTTTGATTTGATTCTTTACGTCCCATCAACAATCTTTCAGTTTATCAGGGATGGGTCTTCCTGGGTTGAACCAGTACTAAGCTAGGATAAATGTGTCTTGCTCAAGGACCACAAAGCAGTGACGCAGGTAAGGCTTGAACCCCGCGGCCTCTCGGTCTCCAGTCAAGCACTCTTCCACTGAGCCACTGCGCTACCCTACATAACTCTGTTACAAATGTGCAAAACATGATGTGCAACAATCCCAAATCTCAATCTTGTCAACATAAATGCTTATATAAAATTGAGTAAATTCTATGAATTTGTTCAAGATATTGAAGGGAAACGAAATTATGACGGAGGGACGGAATGACAGACAACCCATATCTAGTATAGACCCACTTTTTCAATGCAGGGCTACTAAAAACTGACAGCCAACAGACACCAGATGGATCTTGTCAATATCAATGCATATATAAAATTTGGTGAAATTCTGTCGATATGTTCTAAAGATATTGAGCCAAAACAAAATTCAGGCATAAATCAAGGGCCATAACTCTAGTACAAATTTGTTTGATTTGATTCTTTACGTCCCTGTCAACAATTTTTCAGTTATGTCGGGACAGGTCTTCCTGAGTTGAACCAGCACTAAACAAGGATAAATGTGTCTTGCTCATGGACACAACACAGTGATGCCGGTGAGGTTCGAACCCGCGGCCCCTCGGTCTCAAGTCAAGCACTCTACCACTGAGCCATCTCCCCTATAAATACGTGCGAAAAACGATGTGTAACAGTCCTAAGCTAGATCTTGTCAAAATGAATGCTTACATAAAATTTGGTAACACTGTAAATTTACTCTCAAGATATTGAGCAGAAACGAAAATCTGGCGCAAATCAAGGGCCATAACTCTGGTACAAATGTGCGAAAAATTGCAATAACAACCTAGATCTTGTCAATATCAATGCAAAATTTGGTGAAATCCAACAAAATGTTGTTCTCAATATATTGAGCGGTTACAAAATTTTGGATGAAATTCTGACATCAATCAAGGGCCATAACTCTATTACAAATGCATGAAAATGATGTGTAACAATCCTAACCTAGATCTTAGATCATCAATGCATACATAAAATTTGGTGAAATTCTATGAATTTGTTCAAGATATTGAGCGGAAAATAGATTTTGACTGTTCCCAAATCCTGTATAGCCACCCCCACCCCCTTTATTCAAAGCGGGGCTAAATTATGACAGAATGACGGACAACCCAAATCCAGTAGAGCCCCCCAATTTTTCAAAACGGGGCTATAATAAACCATTCTCATTGAATTCCTAACACTACCAAAGCACTTTAACAAGAGGGCCAACTTTAAGAGGGCCAAGTTGGCCCTGGATCACTCACCTGATTTATGAGTTGTCTTTGAAACTGAACCTTCATGCTAGAGAACCCTGTACTCGAACAGCTCAGTCATCGCATGTTGGTTGCAGTCGATGAGTGCAAAGAAATGTGTACCTAATTGTTAAAGTGTAATTTTTGGGTCAATATTTTACGTCTGATAATATTTTTCACTAATTATTTTGTCACTTATAAATCCAGCTGTGAATCTGTTTTTATAACAAGATTTATGTGAGTTAAGCGAAAGTCGATACAGCACATGAGTTATGCCAAAAAGGTGATTTTTCTCCTGAAAAAAGGATGAAAGGCATTTTTGTTCATGTCCTGGAATTTATGCTTACTTTAGATAAAATCAGGGCATTTTTTAAGCGCGGGTCCGTTGGCCCGGGCCAGTAAATTTTCAGCTTGGGCCAGTTAAATCACGCTGTAGCAGGTCCGCCAGGCCAGTTGAATTTTTCGCCTGAAAAATGAATCAGAAGTCGGTGTTTTCGGCTGAAAACGTCCGCCGTGATCAGTGTTCTCTGTAAGCCCCGGCACCCGACGATTTCGCATACTACCGCCAGCTATTTTTTGCCTGAAAGTAGATTTTTTTTTTCGGTAAATTGCTGTACTTTCGTTTTGTTTACCGCACGCGGAGAGCCTCTGTCTTATCCGTTTCGTATCGATTTCCGGTTGCCAATTTGGCGGTAGAATAGAATAGAATACGGACTCGCACACCCTCTATAGCTACACAGTGTCTCCTCGAGCAAAGTCTTAGGACCAGGGAAGAAATGATCGCTAGCAGGACGCCTTTGTCGGGGAGTTTGGCAGTTCAATGAAAAGGAAAAAATGCCACCGAAGAAATACAGAAGACTGTAGTAAAAATAACAAGAACAAAACAAATCAGCCAAGCTTATTTGCTTTCTTTGAGAGAGGTATGTCTCATTTTATTATCTATCTAAGGTAAAATGAGGACAAGGCAGTACATTGAACGCAGACACTTGTCACTATGAGTCAATGTACCCCACCCACCTTGTCCCCTTCTTTCTTCTTGTCCAACACTTTTCAATGGCCAGGGTTATCGGGTTGGGGGTGAGTAAAAAAGTACAAAATACAGGGGAACCTATGCCCAATTTTTTTAAGGGTTGGACTTAGTTTTTTTAAGGGCGGGCAGTGGGAGAGGGCTAAGCATTTTATATTTGAGAAAAATTCTCTGTTCAATTTCCCTACCATCTTGACATCATTTCCATGAGTTCTGAAGGACCTTTAAAAGTTTAAATGCTTAATTTTTTGATTGGGATGGGTGAGAGGGTGGGTAGGGGGAAAGATGGTAGGCTACTCTGGCTGTTCATGTTTGATCTGCAATAGAAATAAAAACAAAGCCAATTATCCAAATTCAAGCATGTAAGTTCCTTCAGATTCAGAGACTGGAAACTGAAATTATATCACTTCTTTTTGTTTCAGAGAGTGGAACCCTGATTGAAAAGCTGGGCCTAATCTCAACTCTGATGTGCAGGTAGAGACGGACATTCAGAGGGGTGTGGTGGAATTGTATTATGACACTCTTAAAGCTATGGATGTGGACTCTGATTCTGATTCAGATGCTGACTCCATTTGAAATTGATATGATCGAAGAGTTTCAAGAAATAAAATAAATTTCAGATCTTTTTCTTGTAGCTTCCAGTTCATTTACTATATAAAGGGCTTAAGCTAGGGGGTGAAAGGACGTCAGTGCACTCACATCCTAAGCGGCCTTGATATTGAAAAATAGTCGGGCCAGTTGAAAATTTGGATGGCCAGTAGATTTTCAGGCTAGGTGGCCCTGTGGGCCAGTGGCATTTTGGGACGTAGCAAAACCCCTGTAAAATGCAAAATAACACTACTTTAATGTGAGAAAAAGAGGTTGAAATATTTTGGAAGTTATTCAAGCTTTTAATACTGTACATATAGTTTTGTTTATTATACCTCACATGAATTTCCCATACAAAACTTCCATAGACGAACAACTGATATTTCATAATATCACCCGCTGCTATAGCGACGGCGAATACTGTCACTCGTTTGCCATAGCAGCGAATGATATTTTCGACTATCACCCTCTCAGGGAATGTAATATTTATATATTATTATACCTCACGTGAATTTCCCATACAAAACTTCCATAGACGAACGACTGATATTTTATAATATCACCCGCTGCTATAGCGACGGCGAATACTGTCACTCGTTTGCCATAGCAGCGGGTGATATTTCGTCTGTTGCGCAACGGCAATGCGCATAAGGTTCGTTCACGTCAGGATACACTTTACAGCAATGGCGGACATGAGGCATGAATTTGGCCATTTTAACTCCCAATAACTTCGTTGTTCTTGGTCAGAAACATAAAGTGTGGGTACTCATTTTCTTAGCTAGGACGAGCAGAACATGTTGAGACCAAATTTGAGCGGATTTGGCAAAATTTTCTAGTTTGCATCAAAATCGCATACGGCAGAGTATCTCCATTTACATGACGCTGCTTGGTGTGAAGTTTGACGTCATCAGTTTTTATGACGTAATTTATTGAACCGAACGTCAGTGATCAATTCGAGCATTCAAACTGTTAAAAACAGAACAATTTTTGTGAAAAATATATCTTTCATTCATGCATTGCTTTTGGAACTCCCCTCACCATGGAAGGTCTAAGAGAAAACAAACGGTAGAAAATAAAGGATCTAATGTTCTGTTCGGTATAATAAAATAAATATTACATTTCCTGAGAGGGTGATAGTCGAAAATATCATCCCAAGGAATGTGATTATCAACCGAGGCGCAGCCGAGGTTGATAATCATAATTCGAGGGATGATATTTTCGACTATCACCCTCTCAGGGAATGTAATATTTATATAATATCAGGTGTTCTGACCCAGTGATCTGGTCGTCGACTGCAACATATTGATCTTATTTAGACACTCTACTGCTGGGCCAGAACACCCGATATACAGAACTATGTGTACAGTATGAAACGCTTGAATAACTTTCAAAATGCTCTTCTCTCAGATTTTGAACTTTAAGCACTTTAAAGGACTGCTATTTTGCAAGCATAAATTCCAAAACATAAGCAAAAATTTCTTATATTCTATTTTTGGAAAAAATCACATTTTTGGCATAACTCTAGCGCTGTATCGACCATCACTCAACCCATATAAATCTTGTTAATCAGATACACAGCTGGATTTATAAGTCACAATAATAAGCGAAGAATATTTTCAGAAGTAAAATATTGACCAAAATATTACCCTTTTTAGCAGCTAGGCACACTATTTTGTGCTCTCGTCGAATGCAACAAACAAGCGAGGTTCTCTAGTCTGAACCCTTTATTTGTATTCAACTCAATATTATATTGAAGGTCCCGATAATTTTTTGACAATATTTACCATTGTCCTGCTGAACCAAAATGTATTCATTTTAGCTCACCTGAGCCAAAGAATTTCTGTTGTCCATCATTCATCAAATTTTGCATGCTTTTTGTGCTCTACTGATTTTGTCAAAAACCTATTTTTCCAAAAATTCCTTCAGGAACACTATCAGCTATCCGACTGTCAAACAGTTTGGAATCAGATCAGGAATGATGTTCTGTTGGTCCTGATCTGGGTCCAAACTGTTTGCAAAGGTAATCAGCAGACAGAGTTAATATCAAAGTTAACCAACTATGGTGATTGTTGGATGGTTTCCTGGATATCTATGAAATGAGGAAAAGTGTCTTGCTCAACGACAAATCATCCATAGAAATGATAGAGAGGCTCCAACCAGAAACCTCTTGTCCTCAAGTGGAACACTCTATCACTGCGCTCTCTTCACAGAAGTTGTAATAAAATGAGCCACCACATTAGATTTCCAACAATGTGGTATGTGCGACCAGCAAAGCCTCAGATCACCCTACGCATACCGGCAGTCTGATCAGAGCCTTTGCCAGTCGCTTGAATATTCTATGACTTTTAAGCTACTTACCAAACATCATTTAAGTTTCTAAGCTTAAAAGGAGGCTCCACATGTTCATGTCAAAATACCAAATTGTTGGACATTGCATGTCATGACTCAAATATCATGTTAAGCCCCTTGCTAAAGTGTACAAGGATACAAAGTTGTACTTACATTTTTGATAGTAGGCAACCAGTGACTTTGAGATGGCTTGTCTGATAGCTGAAAGTAGAGATGAAAGCTAGAAAATATAGGGGTCTGTTCACAAGAAAATCTCTCTTGTATGTGCAATAAAGTTGACTCAATCCACCCTGCCATTGAAGCTACAGACTTGCTTAAATACTGAATATTGAATTTTAGCTTTAGTACTTTCCGGAGTGCTGTTAACACAGGGGGCCATTTGGTTGTTAGGATGAACAAGCTGGTCTGTACCTTTGCATGGGTGAAAGTTCAAAATTTCTAAAACCCTGAACTTTTGAGTCTTAAAGTCTTAAAACTTGATGCATGCCTATAAATCATTAATAATTTCAGGTAAAATGGTCAATTGTCCTCAGATGAACTGACAATAAATCAGAGAAGCTATAATAGTCTGCTAATTCAGGATTTTGAGGCTGACTTTCTATTGAAAGTCAGCCTCAAAATCCTGAATTCAGGAAAAATCCTGAAAACTTTAACCCATGCCTTTGTTGTTAGCATGCAGCAATATCAGGTTTTCTTGTGACAATCACTTCTAGCCCTTTGATAAATCTTAAACGGCTTGACTCTATGACAGTTCCGACTTAAAGACTTATCTATTGATGAGATGGTAGGGGCCTAATGCTTTGGCTGTTGTCAGGCCCACCGGGGTTTACCTGTTAGATTTCTTTTGCTCCGATATTCAGTTTTATCTACTGTCAAGAACTTATCTTTGCTTTATCTCCTTTTTATCTTGATTTATATGTTCTAGATGATGCATTGATAAGTTAAAAGTCTTTCATGCAAACCAAACATCTATTTGTCTTGATCCAAATTCGAATTAAGGGCGAGGGTGGGGCCATGAAACCGGCTTAAGCCCTCCAGTAAAATATTTTTACTGACCGTTCCAAAGTGGTATTTTTTTTGTGGATCATTTGTGTTATTTATATCTTGTGTTTGTCATGCGTTCGCGTCTGTTCATTGCTGCCTTGTGGCCACCTTCTGGGAAAGGGCTGACCTCTTGGCTCTTGTTTGTGATGTTTATTGTGTTCTTGTTTGGATGTTTATTGTGTTTTTGTTACTTTCCCAAGTGTTATCCTGGGTCAGGTGTGGTACCTGATTGTAGATTTCCTGGTATTTGCCATCTTTCTTACTTTGTGACTAACTTTCCTGTCTGTAGGAATTCTCAGTTGCTACAGGCTGTATTTCAATTTAGGGATCATTATGGTTTTTCGCGCAGCAGATTTCGCTAGGTCCAAAGTGATGTTAAAAACCAAGGTCAAAACCTGATGTTTTCAAATCTCCAGAGGGTCATTAATGAATTGAAAAACAATGTTTGATCGCAATTGTTGCATAAATTCAAATATATATATTCACCTAAATTTATGGAAAGTATGGTACTTTATTTAGTCGCCGTAGAGTGGTTGGACATTTTCTATCAATATTCACATTCCAGGGCTAAAAAGCTAAGCTGTCTTCAAATGTAATGCCCAGAACAAATGTATTTAACATGTTGAAAGTAGAGTCCATGCATTAACCATTCTCGCGAGATCTAACGATACCTCATCTAGATCTCTCGCATTTCGCCCTTTGCATCATGGGTAACTAGCGATATTTGGCTAGTCCCGTTCAATTCTCGCACTCCGATAGTGACAGAATTAATTGTTAAAATAGCAAAAAAGTTAAATTTTTGATAGTTTATCATTTCTCATTTAGTCAATATGTTCTGAATGTAAAGCCCTGAGTCATGCAAGCAATGATTGCATAATATATCTTTAATAAAAATGGAGGCTCAATCCCAGTGTGCACCGAGCGAAAGGCGACAGGTTAGTTCATGCTAGCGGACTTCCTGTGCGACAATGTGCATTAACAGCACACAAATTGCCTGGTTATTACATGGGTTTATGCCAGTTGAAACATTCTCAATGGTGTATTTGTCCAGCTTGGTCTAATTCCTGCCATTGGTTCAGAAGATAAGAGTGCAGACAAAGCTTTTTCAGTTATATGAGGCTGGTGACCTTGAAAATTAGGTCAAGGTCTCCAAAATCTAACGGTTTCTTCAGGTCTTCCTCACCAGTTTATTCTAAATCTGGCCATTGGTTTAGAAGATAGAATGCAGGCAAGGCTTTTTCATAGTTATATGACCATGGTGACCTTCAAAATAAGGTCAAGGTCACCAAAATTTAATCATTTCTTCATGTCCTCCCAATAATCTATGCCAGTTTTAGGTTGAAGTCCTCCAAATGATGTACTGTGCCAGTTTGGTCTAAATCTGACTATTGAGTCAGACCATAAAGCAGACAAGGCTTTGTCATAGTAATGTGACCATAGTGACCTTGAAAATCAGGTTGTCACCAAAATTTAATAATTTCTTCATGTCCTCCCAATAATCTATGCCAGTTTGGTCTGAATCTGAACATTGGTATAGAAGATAGTGTGCAGACATTGCTTTTTCAAAGCTATATGATCCTAGTGACCTTGAAAAAAAAGTTAATGTCATGAAAATCTAACCATTCCTTTTGGCTGTCCTAATGAAGTATTTGTGCAAGTTTGGTTAAACTTGGTCCTCACAAGTTAGGGTGCAGACAAAAGCTAGCTGAAACCACCACAGATGCAATAAACAATATACCTACCCAATCATTTAGGGGGTAGTAGGGGCCATAACTATGCTATTGCTATAAAGTTAAGCATATTTTTATACGATCCCGATTTTCGAAGTTATGAAAAATAATTTGATTTTTTGGTTTTATTGGACATGTACACTTATATTTTGGCTACCAAATTTGGATAAGTTTTATTAAGTTCCTTTACTACTGTCTGTGAACGGGAAGCTTACGACACAGTACTGTCCAGAAGTTGATATGCAAAAATGGATTTCTTTTGCGGTTGAGTCATGAAATAGCCTTAAAACACACATGTTGGATAAATCTACAAAGAAGAAAGAGGACAGAATGTGTAAAATTGCCATTAGGAACGCTGGTATCAAATGAGATGACATTGCAAGGGTATTAAACGTGTCTCAGAGTGTTGTAAGCAGACCTTTGAAAGAACATAGAGTGGCAGTATTACAAAAAGGAAACGGTCAACATTGATTCTTGAGTGCAAGGAATTGTTAGTGAAGCATTATGGTACGTGCTGCTTTATCTGACGACCACCTGATACAGTTAAAGGTGGATACTGGGACTTTGAACATTCAAAAGTACCGTGACAAAATCCTGGAATCTGGTGTTAGGTAATCCTTGGACTCCCTAGATGGCCAGAATATGGTGCTCGGAGACGACATTGCAAGACCTCACTGTACTCACATCATCGAGGAATACAAAAATCAACAAAACATTGCTCTTCTCTCACGGCCGAGCTTGTTTCCCGACTTGAACCCTATTTAACATGTGTGTGACAAGCTCAATTGACGGGTTTTAAACCTGGAACCAGCCGTATCAAAACCATTGTGAATTTTGCTGGACTCTACTGCATGAGTGGGACAGAATTTCATGCCTTGAACGCATGTACCCAGTGAATTTAATGATGAAAATGCGCCAAGTTGTTATTTGACAGTGTGAAGGCTATACACAACATAAACAGGAAGTAGTGTATCAATATGAGCCATTTGGTGACTTTTGGCACCAGATCCTGAAAGTGTATGCTCCAAAGAGAAGGTTTTAAAGAGATAACAACTATCGTGTCCTTATTGTAACAATTTTACGGACTCTTAGCCTCCATGCTGTTTTCATTGAATTTTGTAAAATTTATAGGTAATTTTTGTAAGGGGTTTGCAGCCTTTTAACAAGTCAGAGATTCCACTGCTTTTCTTTATCAAATCGCTGGTATTCTGCTTTTGTTGTCTACCAAAATAATTTTTTGTAATCTCTCAAAAGTTCCCGTTCTTACTGTTTCTAAAACCTAAGTGGTGCTATCAAATGGAATATCATGCTTAACTTTATGGAAATAGTATAAATGCAAAAACAGTTTATATATATATATATATATATATATATATATATATATATATATATATATATATATATATATATATATATATATATATATATATATATATATATATATATATATATATATGGAAAACACCTTCAGTGCACTGTGAGATGTAATCATTCTCTCTCATAAGCAGAACTGGTTGAAAGTATATGGAAAACACCTTCACTGAGCAACAGATAAGGATTTGAGTCAATTTGTTTTCACTACAAATTTTTTTTTGCAAATAGTTTTTCAAGATTTCTAGTAGTTTTAATTAATAGTTTAATGGTTGTCCTTGTTACATGAAAGAATGAAGAAGATCCAATCAAAATTAAAGGCGCTAGAGTGGTCACAACATTATCCATCACTTTTTGAGATGATCAAGGGGAGCTAACTCCATAATAGGTGATGGGATCTTGACAAAATTCAAACTCATTCAAGCTTTTATAGTTGTCCTTCTTATCTGCAAGAATAAAGAAGATCCATTCAAAATTTAAATCACTAGAGTGGTCTCAACATTTCTCCCATTATAAGTCAATGGGGATTTTTCCAAACCCTCAAGGGCAGCTAACCCATAAGTCCTTCGTCAGATCCTGCAGAATTTCAAACTCATCCAAGCTTTTATGTTTGTCCTTGATAGATGAAAGAATGAAGATCCAATCAAAAATGTAGACGCTAGAGCAGTCACAACATTATCCATCAATTTTTAAGATGCCCAAGGGTAGCTAACTCTAAAATAGGTGTGGGATCTTGACAAGATTCAAACTCATCCAAGCTTTAATAACTTGTCCTTATTGTCTGCAAGAATGAAGAGGATCCATTCAAAAATTGAAAGCACTAGAGTGGTCACAACATTTCTCCCATTATAAGTCAATATTTGTTTGTTTGTTTGTTTGGTTTCTTTACGTCCCAAGTCAACAGCTATGGTCATTGCGGGACGGTCAGTTTACCTAACCACACTTTTTCCTGGGCAAGCTTGAGCAAGCAGTTAACCAGTACTTCGTGCACATACTTTCGCTTGTAACTGACAACAACCCTTCTTGAATGACTCAGCGGAAGGGAGGAGAATGACCGTAGAAATTATTTCATGATCAATCTCCACGAAAGTATGGGACCGGGCCGGGATCGAACTCGCGACCCTTGGATCTGCAGTCAGACTCGCATCTGTTGCCAGACACGTTACCAACTGCGCTACGCGGCCCGGTATATATAAGTCAATATGGATTTTTCCAAATGCTCAAGGGCAGGTAACTCCTAAATCCCAGGTCGAATCCTGCTGAATTTCAACTCCATCCAAGGTATTATGGGTTTACTTGCTGCCTGCAAGAATGAAGAAGATCCAATCAAAAATGAAGAGCTAGAGTGGTCACAACACTATTAATTAACTTTTAAGATGCTCAAGGGGAGCTAACTCCAAAATAGGTGATGGGATCTTGACGAAATTCAAACTCATCCAAGCTTTAATAGTTGTCCTAATTGTATGCAAGAATGAAGAAGATTCATTCAAAATTGAAAGCACTAGAGTGGTCACAACATAGTCTATGGGGATTTTTCCAAACGCTCAAGGGCAGGTAACTCATAAGTCCCTGGTCGGATCCTACTGAATTTCGATCCCATCCGAGATATTATGGGTTTCCTTGTTGTCTGCAAGAATGAAGAAGATGCAATCAAAGATGAAGGAGCTAGAGTGGTCACAACATTATGCATTAATTTTTCTGATGCTCAAGGGCAGCAAACTCCGAAGTCGGTAAAGGAATCTTGCCAAAATTCAAACTCATCCAAGCTTTAATAGTTGTCCTTATTGTATGCAAGAATGAGGAAGATCCATTTAAAATTGAAAGCACTAGAGTGGTCACAACATTTCTCCCATTATAAGTCTATGGGGATTTTTCTAAACGCTCAAGGGTAGGTAAGTCCCTGGTCGGATCCTACTGAATTTCCAACCCATCCGAGATAATATGAGTTTCCTTGTTGCTTGCAAGAATGGAGAAGATCCAATCAAAAATGAAGGAGCTAGAGTGGTCACAACATTATTCATTTATTTTTCTGACGCTCAAGGGCAGCTAACTCCGAAGTCAGCGATGGAATCTTGCCCAAATTCAAACTCATCCGAGCTTTTATGGTTGGTCTTGTTATCTGCAAGAATGTAGAAGATCCATCCAAAAATGAAGGTACTAGAGTGGTCACAACATTTCTCCCATTATAAGTCTATTGGGATTTTTCCAGACGCACAAGGGAACCTTACTCATAAGTCCCTGGTCCAATCTTGCCAAATTTCGAACCCATTCGAGTTTTTTTGGTTGTCCTCCTTACCTGCAAGAATAAAGAACAAATCAAAAATGAAGGAGCTAGAGTGGTCACAAGATTTTCCCCATCATAACCCTATGGGAGCTATCTGTTGCCATGGAAACCAGAGTTCTGATCCGATCTAGCCTATAACCTAATACATTCAATCCCCCACCCCAATGATGCTCCTGATGAAATTTGATTATGAATGGGCAGCTGGTCTCAGAGATATTAATGTTTGAAAGTGTGGACAGACAGAAGCACGCACGCACACACGGACGGACGCCGGCTCGAGTCCCAAACTAACGCTTAGGGATGTCTGTCACAACGCAAGGTGGTTCTGGACGACAAAATCGTTACGGGCCAATGACGACTGCTTACCTGTGCTGGACGACAGGTAACGGGTTTTTTGAGTTTGTCACTTTCCCATTGGTATCCTGGGTCAGGTGTGGTACTTAATTGTATCGATTCCTGATCTTTGCATCCTTACTTATTTAGATGACAGATTTACGGTTTTGGACGACAGTGAAAAGGGGCAACACACACAGACGTCGCAGAAAATGATAATATAGTGTGTTTGGCTATTTAAATCATTTCTGTCATATAAGTGTTTGTAAGTTCAGCATTAGAAGTACAAACACAACAGATATTTGTAGTTAAATTGTAAAACTCTGGTCTGGATTAAAAACTTCAGAAATATGTAATTTGTGACTAATCACTTGCGTTCCCATCATGAAATAAGCATAAATGGTCAGACAATAGATCTCAAATGATTTTTCAGTCAATTTTAACATGTCCTCCTAAAAAGAAAACTGAAAACCTCAAAATTTCATTTTTTCTAATGTTACTGGAAAGAAACGACTGTGTAACAGGCAATAGACGACGTCAGTTTTTCTGTAACAGGTGTGAGACGACATTTTTCTTTTGAACATACTTAATAAACAAACGTCTATAAGTTATTAGTTTGCTTGATTTGACTCTAAACGTCTGAGTCAACAATTCTTCAGTTATGTTGGGACGGGTCTTTCTAGGTTAAACCTGTACTAAGAAAGGGTTCATGTGTATTGCTCAAGAACACAATGCAGTGACGACAGTGAAGCTTGAACTTGCAACTCCTCAGTCTAGGGTCAATCAATCTATCACTGAGCCCCTCTGACATCCATCGTTATTTACAAGAGTGAATTTAAAGTGACGGCCAATTGTACAACGTCAACAATTTGATACAGTATATTAAGTGGAGTAGCGTAGTTTTTTTTAAATATTTGTGAGGGTTTATTACCGAATATACTGTGGGAAATCTTGCTTTAGGGAGATAAAAAAAAACAAATGACAGCTCTTTGTATTGGTGCCAGGTTTTACAGGTAGACATTACGAATAAAGATAGGTACCGAAACAACTATCCCCTGTGAACATCAGTTGAACTCGCATCTGTTTAACATGGCTGACCAAACCTTGATCTTGTTCACACATTATCCTTCCATTATCATTTAGTTGATTATATAATGCTAAGTTCATGTCGAAAGCTTCAATAAATTCCATAGAATCCGTCATTGTCACATTTTCACATATTTAAGTAAAAAAGACGGTAAAGATCAGGAAAGTTGCAAAATTTAACCTAGCTGTAAAATAGGTAAATGTCGACACAGGGTTATCATTTTATCAAAATGTGATGGTTTGACCTTGACCTGTTTTACAGCAAGGCCTAGTTTTGTAACTTAAAATTATAGCAACTTCGACATAGACTACAACGTGGCTCATGCCTGAGGCTCATGAACAAGATGGTGTATTGTATTTTAAAGTAGATTTCTGTGTAATTATTGTGTCTGTTACAATCTGGAGCAGTATCAGGATTAAATCCATTACAAACTGTTATTCTGCCAACATACTTTTATTTTTCTTAGATACATACACTTTATAATTGTGCGATGGCTGCCATAGCTGATTTCACAGGCCTTCTGTACATTTCCTGATTTCTTTGGGGACTCAAGTCACATGGATTTATATCACATGACTACCTCAGCCAATCAACATAAGTCCCGTTACCACATTGCTGAGTAGCCATATGCTTGAGGCCAGCATCAAAATACACAAGGAAATTCTGTTTTGTAAGCAAACAGGCTAGTATATATTGCATGCGAAGTGAGGATTAATTGTAAGGGGCACTTAGCACCGTTTTGTATGTTTTTTCTTACCTAGAAAACAAATTTTATGATTTTTTCAAACAGCATCTATTTGTTTACATTCTGAGGTCAATATTGAGAACATCACCCGACCAGTGCCAGTGTTCATGTAAATATTTCATTATTTGAAGAATGACTCAAAATCTCGCCAAAAACATCATAGGCGCCGTGGTATCGAGCTATCAAGCCAATTTGGCGATCGAAATTCCTAATATAACTGAAAATTATATAAACTCGCACGTTTTCACTTCTCAACATTGGGTTTCTGCAATGCTTAATTAAATATAGGTCAGGTTGTTGGGATGTTCTATGACTGGCCAAATTATTTTCGATTCGGGAGGACTCAGAGCAAATCGGAACGTGTCCTGAAAACTTGGTAAAAATTGGCTATTTTGCTTACGCCATTACTCGGGCTAGACGTGGAACTCAGATGGGTGAACTGGTTGAATTTGGTGCAAATACCCCAGTTTAATTTTATATAGGTCACGAAAAATCGTCAGGAAATTAACACAAGACCATTTTTTGCCCATTGGACATAGACTAACTGTCGTCTCCACCTGCGACCCTGTCGACAATAACCTGTAACAAAGTATTTGCAGTCCTTACACATCTGTAACATGGAAAAATGACTGCAGTACACTCATTTTGGTTTTAAAAACGTATTCGTTTAAAGTAAGCTGATTTATAAGAAAAAAATCTTTTTTGGTCTATGTGATGGACAATGCAATGTCTTATCATATCAAGTCATAAAATGTTCAAAATAAACGAAAGTGAAAGTACTAAATAAAGATATGCTGACATGTGTAGTAGTAAAATACAGTTTCCAGAACAATAATGTATCATATACGTGTTAAATGGATACAGTCGCCATGCTCTACAGGATTAATTAAGTTTAGATAAGTGTCGTGGACATATATACAAAGACAAAATAAGATACATTGCGGTTTATTGTGTCTTAAGTCTCCCAAAAACAATACACATTCAATAACACAAACCTTTATTTAGAAATATTTAGTCCGGGACCCGTAACGTACTGTCGTCCAGAACCACCTTGCGTTGTAACAGACATCCCTAAGGCCTAAATGAAATATATGTGTGGTTCCTGTTGCATACCAACAAAATTTAGGGTAGCCAGGTAGGGAAATTATTAAATTTTGTTATAACATTAAACATTAACATTTAAGAAAATAGTGACAAAATCTGAAAAAATGCCCATTTTAGGTATTTTTTCTCCAAAGACCATTTTAATGTTTAGGGTAGGGTAAAAAAAATAGGGTAGGTAGGCAACAGGAACCACACATATATTTCATTTAAGCCTAAGCGTGATACTATAAGCTCACCCTGAGCCTTTGGCTTTGGTGAGCTAAAAATCTTAAACCATAAATATTAGAAAAGGAATGTTTCTAAACATAAATTGCTTGCAATTTATGTTCAGAAACATTCCTTTTCTAATATTGCTTGCAAATTATGAAACTAAAATTTCCAGAAGCCTGTTAACTAGCATCTTTTTAGGAAAATTTTGAAATTCCCTAACCTTTCCATGACTTTTTTTAATTTTTTTTTTAATTTCCCTGACTGAAAAAGTAGTTCCCTGACTTTTCCCTGACCTGGAAAATTTCTCATTTTCCAGAACTTTTTCCCTGACCGTGTCAACCCTGATCATCATAAAGTGTTTATCCATTGTTTCTGTCAAACTTGACATCAGACTGTGACAAAAGATGCCCCAGGACATAATTCTCATAAGGACTTATAGATACTAAAGTGTTAGAAAACATGAAACTCTTATGATATATGGAAAACACCGTCAGTGCGCTGTGAGATGTAATCATAATTTCTCATAAGCAGAACTGGTTGAAAGTATCATCATAGAGTGTTTATCCACTATTACTGTCAAACTTGAAATAGGACTGTGACAAAAGATGCCCCACGACATAATTCTCATAAAGACTTCAGTATATATATGCTAGTGATTAGATACTGAAGTGTTGTTAGAAAAAGATGAAATAGTCTTATGATATATGGAAAACACCCTCAGTGCGCTGTGAGATGTAATCATTCTCTCTCATAAGCAGAACTGGTTGAAAGTATCATCATAAAGTGTTTATCCATTGTTACTGTCAAAACTTGAAATAGGACTGTGACAATAGATGGCCCACAACATAATTCTCATAATGATTGGGAGTGTATGTCACAAGCATGTGGTAAGATACTGAAGTGTTGTTAGAAAAAGATGAAAAAGTCTTATGATATACGGAAAACACCCTCAGTGCCCTGTGAGATGTAATCATTCTCTCTCATAAGCAGAACTGGTTGAAAGTATCATCATAAAGTGTTTATCCATTGTTACTGTCAATTTTGAAATAGGACTGTGACAAAAGATGCCCAAATGACATAATTCTCATAAAGACTTGAGTATATATATGCTAGCGATTAGATACTGAAGTGTTGTTAGAAAAGATGAAAAAGTCTTATGATATCTGGAAAACACCCTCAGTGCGCTGTGAGATGTAATCATTCTCTCTCATAAGCAGAACTGGTTGAAAGTATCATCATAAAGTGTTTATCCATTGTTACTGTCAAAACTTGAAATAGGACTGTGACAAAAGATGCCCCACAACATAATTCTCATAAAGACTTGAGTATATAAATGCTAGTGATTAGATACTGAAGTGTTGTTAGAAAAGATGAAATAGTCTTATGATATATGGAAAACTTCCTCAGTGCGCTGCGAGATGTAATCATTCTCTCTCATAAGCAGAACTGGTTGAAAGTCTCATCATAAAGTGTTAATCCATTGTTACTGTCAAACTTGAAATAGGACTGTGACAAAAGATGCCCCACAACATAATTCTCATAATGATTGGGAGTGTATGTCACAAGCATGTGGTAAGATACTGAAGTGTTGTTAGAAAAGATGAAATAGTCTTTTGATATATGGAAAACACCCTCAGTGCGCTGTGAGATGTAATCATTCTCTCTCATAAGCAGAACTGGTTAAAAGTATCATCATATAGTGTTTATCCATTGTTACTGTCAGAACTTGAAATAGGACTGTGACAAAAGATGCCCCACAACATAATTCTCATAAAGACTTGAGTATATAAATGCTAGTGATTAGATACTGAAGTGTTGTTAGAAAAGATGAAATAGTCTTATGATATATGGAAAACACCCTCAGTGCGCTGTGAGATGTAATCATTCTCTCTCATAAGCAGAACTGGTTGAAAGTCTCATCATAAAGTGTTTATCCATTGTTACTGTCAAACTTGAAATAGGACTGTGACAAAAGATGCCCCACAACATAATTCTCATAAAGACTTGAGTGTACATATTCTAGTGATTAGATACTGAAGTGTTGTTAGAAAAGATGAAATTCTTATGATATATGGAAAACACCCTCAGTGCGCTGTGAGTTGTAATCATAATCTCTCATAAGCAGAACTGGTTGAAAGTATCATCATAAAGTGTTTATCCATTGTTACTGGCAAACTTGAAATAGGACTGTGACAAAAGATGCCCATCGACATAAGGTTGGTGTCACTTTCATTTTTATTTATTTTACAACTAAGAACGAACAATGGTAATATCCAACAATGTGGTTCCGTGTAAATATGTCTCAGCGTCCCCTCTAGCCCAAAATTTTGTTTGAAAAGTTATTTTCTTTCTTTAGATTCGTGTTTCCCCACTGAGGATCGGACCAAATTTTCCCAAAGTTCCATATCTGTCAAATTAAAAGGAATTTGATATCAATTGAAGATGGAAATAATAAAAAGACCCTGAATAAACATTCTTACACAGAAAAAAAAATCTTAACATTTACTTGTGAACAATTCATGCCCCGTTCGTCCTGTGTGGTAGTTTCCAGCTCATCGTGGTAGTTAAAATGCTATCGTGGTAGTTTCCAAGACTTTGTAGGATACGTTTCTGAAGTGTTACAAAACAATATAGTGGTTGTTGTTTCGCATGATAACCCTTGAAATCGTCAATTAATTACCATAGTAAACAAATAAATCACATTTCAACACTATGAAGAAGATAAGCTGAGGACTCAAGAGATTCAATACGATGCTTGACAGGTGGAGATCATGCCCTGGACTGCCAAACAACACCTTTGGAAATCTAAAGCAAAAGAAGGTCATCAGTTGAGCAGTGGTGGACCAAGCAACAGACAAAAAAAATGATATAAAAAGTGCGTCACTCACTACATTGTTCCATGTTCAGTCAACTTTAAGATAAAATGGCATGCTAAGACTACTGGCCCAAAGTATCGTTAGTACTTGCACTTCAGAAAAAGGGAAATATCCTTGGGTTGTGACATTTTTTATATACATGTGAGTGCGACGATGAACGGGCATGTTATTTAATAATTAAAAAAGCATATTTATTCAAAAACAAAATATGTGAATATCCCTTCTTTTCATTCTTCTCATCATTTCAATAGCCCTCAGGCAGTCGACAATTGTTATCTGACAAAAAGGTTGTTTGAAAAGGTCCTTCGTATGAATAAGCGGGGTATTCATGGTTCTGCCCACACACCCTGTCTTTATAAAAATGAAGTAGCCCCTGAATAGTGAACATCTGCTGATGTGAACTACTACTTATTTCCTACAAAGTCTTGGAAACTACTACGATAGCATTTTAACTACCACGATGAGCTGGACATTACCACACAGGACGAACGGGGCATGAATTCGGTTACGAGTAAATGTTCAGATTTTTTTTCTGTGTAAGAATGTTTATTCAGGGTCTTTGCATCATTTCCATCGTCAATTGATATCAAATTCCATTTAATTTGACAGATATGGGCTAAAATCCTTCAAACTTTGGGAAAATTTGGTCCGATGCTCAGTGGGGAAACACGAATCTAAAGAAAGAAAATAACTTTTCAAACAAAATTTTGGGCTAGAGGGGACGCTGAGACATATTTACACGAAACCACATTGTCCGATTTCACCATTGTTTGTTCTTAGTTGTAAAATAAAACAAAAATGAAAGTGACACCAACCTTTCTTTATCCAATTTTCGGCCTGGACACTACCATGACGTGTCCCGGATGTGGCTTGGGAACAAAATTACGTTAACACAATTTCGTGGTAGTTCCTAGGTTTACCACCCGTGCTTCAGTGAGCTGTGAGATGTAATCATTATCTCTCATAAGCAGAACTGGTTGAAAGTATCATCATAAAGTGCTTATCCATTGTTACTGTCAGAACTTGAAATAGGACTGTGACAATAGATGCCCCACGACATAATTCTCATAAAGACTTGAGTATATAAATGCTAGTGATTAGATACTGAAGTGTTGTTAGAAAAAGATGAAAAAGTCTTATGATATATGGAAAACACCCTCAGTGCGCTGTGAGATGTAATCATTCTCTCTCATAAGCAGAACTGGTTGAAAGTATCATCATAAAGTGTTTATCCATTGTTACTGTCAGAACTTGAAATAGGACTGTGACAAGAGATGGCCCACAACATAATTCTCATAATGATTGGGAGTGTATGTCACAAGCATGTGGTAAGATACTAAAGTGTTGTTAGAAAAGATGAAATAGTCTTATGATATATGGAAAACACCTTCAGTGCGCTGTGAGATGTAATCATTATCTCTCATAAGCAGAACTGGTTGAAGTCTCATCATTAAGTGTTTAACCACATTGTCTTTTTGTGGATTATATATCATGTTCATTTTGATGGCACAAGGAAACTAAAAATTTAAATCAGTATCCACCACATAATCGTCAAAAAAATTGTCAAAAATAGTTTTTCCTCATTTTTGCAATGACTCACTGGCTGTCCCATATTTTTTAGCAGGAAAAATGGTCTAATATACATGCAGCCCCTATACAGAACAAGTTTAGTCCCTGAACAAGTTTAGTCCCTGTACCCTGCATCCATGAAACAACTCACCATATATTTGAGCCACATGACCACCACCTCGTACTCTCACCCTGATATCGACACCAGCAAATTTTTCTTTACCCAACAATAATAGGGGCTCTTGAAGCTGCAAAAATATAACGTAGAATCATCGCAAAACTGAAAGTGTAATCAATTATATTCATTATAAACACCCCACCCTATTTTATTTAGGATCTAACAGGAGCGCTCATGTTTTATCAAATTTATTAAACGAGTTGGGTAAGAGATCAAATGTGAGGCTTGTCGAGAATTTTATCGCCTTTTCACAACGAATTGTAATAAATTCAACAAAACAGACTGAAAGTGTAACCAACTATATACATTATAAACACCCCGCAACAATTTTTCAGTCATGTCGGGACGGGTATTCCTACGTTGAAGCAGTACTAAGCAGAGGATAAAGTTTGCTCATGGGCACAATGCAGTGCCTACGGTCAAGCTCGAACTCGCGGCTGCCCAATCTCGAGTGAAGATTTCTACCACTGAGGCACCATGCTCCTCACAAAAATTATCAGGAGCAGACTCATCCTAGTTTTACATTAGTGTGCCAGTTGCAGAAACCTGTATCTTACCTCAGAGAGTGTGTATGTGTAACCATCTGCTACAGTGTAGTTCATAGCCATGGAAGTTAATGTCTCATCATTGGTACAAAGCTACAGGTGTTTTAGATGCAGATAAATGTCTCCCAAAAATAATGTGCTTATAAAGACGAATACTAAAGAACCAGTATCATGAGCCAAATTATTTTATCCTGGGTTTTACATTAGATACCTGTATTTTACCTCAGAGAGTGTGTATGTGTAACCATCTGCTACAGTGTAGTTCATAGCCATGGAAGTTATTGTCTCATCATTGGTACAAAGGTTTAGGTGTTTTAGATGCAGATAAATGTCTCCCACTAATAATGTGCTTATAAAGACGAATACTAAAGAACCAGTATCATGAGCCAAATTATTTTATCCTGGATTTTACATTAGATACCTGTATTTTACCTCAGAGAGTGTGTAAGTGTAACCATCTGCTACAGTGTAGTTCATAGCCATGGAAGTTAATGCCTCATCATTGGTACAAAGGTTGAGGTGTTTTAGATGCAGATAAATGTCTCCCACTAATAATGTGCTTATAAAGACGAATACTAAAGAACCAGTATCATGAGCCAAATTATTTTATCCTGGGTTTTACATTAGCTACCTGTATTTTACCTCAGAGAGTGTGTATGTGTAACCATCTGCTACAGTGTAGTTCATAGCCATGGAAGTTAATGTCTCATCATTTTTACAAAGGTTTAGGTGTTTTAGATGCAGATAAATGTCTCCCACTAATAATGTGCTTATAAAGACGAATACTAAAGAAGCAGTATCATGAGCCAAATTATTTTATCCTGGAATTAACATTAGCTACCTGTATTTTACCTCAGAGAGTGTGTATGTGTAACCATCTGCTACAGTGTAGTTCATAGCCATGGAAGTTAATGTCTCATCATTGGTACAAAGGTTTAGGTGTTTTAGATGCAGATAAATGTCTCCCACTAATAATGTGCTTATAAAGACGAATACTAAAGAACCAGTATCATGAGCCAAATTATTTTATCCTGGATTTTACATTAGATACCTGTATTTTACCTCAGAGAGTGTGTATGTGTAACCATCTGCTACAGTGTAGTTCATAGCCATGGAAGTTATTGTCTCATCATTCGTACAAAGGTACAGGTGTTTAAGATGACAATATATCTATTTATCTCACTTGTTTCAGAGACAGATATCACAGGTGGTAAACCTAGGAACAACCACGAAATTGTGTTAACATAATTTTGTTCCCAAGCCACATCCGGGACGGGTCGTGGTAGTTTCCAGGCCGAAAATTGGATAAAGAAAGGTTGGTGTCACTTTCATTTTTGTTTTATTTTACAACTAAGAACGAACTATGGTGAAATTCGACAATGTGGTTCTGTGTAAATATGTCTCAGCGTCCCCTCTAGCCCAAAACTTTGCTTGAAAAGTTATTTTCTTTCTTTAGGTTTGTGTTTCCCCACTGAGCATCTGACCAACTTTCCCCAAAGTTCGATGGATTTTAGCCCATATCTGTCAAATTAAATGGAGTTTGATATCATTTGACGATGGAAATGATAAAAAGACCCTGAATAAACATTCCTACACAGAAAAAAAATCTGAGCATGTACTCGTAAACGATTCATGCCCCGTTCGTCCTGTGTGGTAGTTTCCAGCTCATCGTGGTAGTTAAAATGCTATCGTGGTAGTTTCCAAGACTTTGTAGGATACGTTTCTGAAGTGTTACAAAACATTATAGTGGTTGTTTGTTTCGCATGATAACCCTTGAACTTGTCAATTAATTACCACAGTTAATAAATAAATCAACTTTTCAATACCATGAAGAAGCTAAGCTGAGGACAAGAGATATAATGTGATGCTTGACAGGTGGAGATCATGCCATGGACTGCCAAACAACACCTCTGGAAATCTAAAGCAAAAGAAGGTAATCAGTTGATCCGTGGTGGACCAAGCAACAGACAAAAAAAATTATATAAACATATGCGCCACTCGCTACGTTGTTCCATCTTCAGTCAACTTTAAGATAAAATGGCAGGCTAAGACTACTGGCCCAAAGTATCGTTAGTACTTGCGCTTCAGAAAAAAGGGTAATATCCTCAGGTTGGGACACTTTTTATATACATGTGAGTGCGACGATGAACACTGTTACAGGCATGTTATTTGATAATTAAAAAGCATGTTTATTCAAAAACAAAATATGTGAATATCCCTTCTTTTCATTCTTCTCATCATTTCAATAGCCCACTAAAATTAAAATTCAGGCAGTTGACATTTGTTATTTGGCAAAAGGTTGTTTGAAAAGGTCTTCGTATGAATAAGAGGGGTATTCAAGGTCAAAGTTCGGCCCGCACACCCTGTCTTTATAAAAATGAAGTAGCCCCTGAATAGTGATCATCTGCTGATGCGAACTACTACTTAATTCCTACATAGCCTTGGAAACTACCACGATGGCATTTTAACTACCATGATGAGCTGGAAACTACCACACAGGACGAACAGGGCATGAATCGTTTACGAGTAAATGCTCAGATATTTTTTTCTGTGTAGGAATGTTTATTCAGGGTCTTTTTATCATTTCCATCGTCAAATGATATCAAATTCCATTTAATTTGACAGATATGGGCTAAAATCCTTAGAACTTTGGGGAAAGTTGGTCCGATGTTCAGTGGGGAAACACGAACCTAAAGAAAGAAAATAACTTTACAAACAAAATTTTGTGCTAGAGGGGATGCTGAGACATATTTACACAGAACCACATTGTCGGATATTACCATTGTTCGTTCTTAGTTGTAAAATAAAACAAAAATGAAAGTGACACCAACCTTTCTTTATCCAATTTTCGGCCTGGAAACTACCACGACGTGTCCCGGATGTGGCTTGGGAACAATATTACGTTAACACAATTTCTTAGGTTTACCACCCGTGTATATAGCTGAAATTGCCGCAATCCTTATATTCTTTGGTGCTAATCGGAAGATAGTTTTTATCAGTAAAACTAGATCTGACCCAATCTACAATCTTTTTCTGTACCATACCAGGGCTCCAGATAAGAGGGGGTAAAGGGTATTTCAGCATTGATTTTTTGGAATTCAGCATTAAAAATTAAATTGAAGGGTGGAAATACCCTTTGGAGTTTGAGGTTTCAGTGTTGATATTCAATTTATGTGGTAAAATCTTTTATTCTCAGTATGAAAAAAATAATTAATATACACCAATTGTATAAATCTTGGATGTTTTCCTAAAAAAGCAACATGTTTTTGATACAAGCAACTTTTCTTTAAAATGTGTTAAGCAAATATTGGGTCTTTTTATAAGGCTTTGCATTTTCTGCAATTGGATATTTTAAATATGGAGTGAAATACTCACTAAACCAAAAAGTAGGGGGTGAAATACACATTGGTCCAAATCCTTATCTTGACCACTGCCATACCGCAGGCCATCCTTTAAAGATAATTTGTTTGCAGTCACCAGACTCACAATTTCAAATATGGGTACTGTAGGTAGGTTTTTTGTTGTTGTTGTTGTTGTTTTACTAAGCTGACATAAACGTGAACAATTTTGCATGTAACAAAGAACGGAAAGCTTTTTTATGCTTAGTTTCCGCTAGAAAGCTCTTCAGATATTTAGGACCCGTACTTTGAACAGTTTTATGTGTTGTAGACAGGAAAATGAACAAATATAGGATAGTCCATCCTGAGGAAAATGAATTAAAAAGTTCTTATGAACAGCAATAAAAATTTTGAGCAGGTAGCAACTAGGACCTGGTAGGGTGGCGGCAAAGATAACGTCTTTTATACATTTAATCACCAGCTAGTTCAATTGTAACAACCCATTTTATTCCTATTTTATAAAACATGCCTAAGTTATGCAGATGCCTGTATGCTGCATCATACCTCAGAGAGTGTGTATGAGTAATCATTAGCTAGTTCATAGCCATGGAAGTTAATGTCTCATCATTGGTACAAAGCCACAGGTATTTTAAATTATACAAGTAATGTTTTCAGATGAAACCCAGGACTTTAGTTAAGAGTGTGTAACGAAAATTTAATTTTCTTATTTCTCAACCAAAACATATGTTGTGGGTACTCAAAAGAACCGTCTCAATGAGATTATTTTTCTGGTGCGCACTCTTAACTAAAGTCCTGGAATTCATAATAATTAATCAAACTATGAAATATAGAATTGTTTCAACTTCCAAGGACAAGCAAAATATAAACTATCTTATCCTGAATGTAATGGGACCAAGTTGGCCCTGCCATAGTACTGCAGATACTCAGTGTATGTGTAATCATCAGCTAGTTCATAGCCATGGAAGAAAACGTCTCTTCATTGGTAGTACAATGATACAGGTATTTTAGATGAGCCCCTCAGATAAGTGCAAAATCCAAAACATATGTGTTGTGGGCACTACACAGAATCATGTCAATGAGATGGTTCTGTTGAACACCCAAAACACATGTTTAAACTAATGAGAAAATAACCCCATTTTTACTCTCACCAAGATGACCATTGTATCTGGACCTATGAAACTGTTCAAGAGCGTTTTCTTAAATAAGAGTAAGTATCATGGAAATTATAGTTTAAAGAGGACATACAGAAATCAAACAAACATACTTTTTTATATCCACCTAACATTACCTTGTATCTGAGGAGTTCTGGCTCCATATGTTCTATAGGTCTTCCATTTATCTTGATCAAACCCCGTCCACGCTTGCAATGGGCAACTGCTGTGGCTGTTTTCTGTCAAAAAACAAAAGGTATATATTACATGTTTGACAGAAAAATACCATGATTTATCAAACAAATAAAATTGATTGTTTTTGCCTAGAAAAATAGATTTCCAGCAGGAACTCTTTTTACCTGAAACAAGTGACCAAAGACTTTGATGAGATGGAACGCAAGGCACAATTTAACAAACAACATAACGGTTGTCTGCACTTTTGAAGTCACAAAAATAAACAAATGACATATACACATACGATGACTTTGCATAACATTTCTGTCTTCCAACACTGAAACAGAAGGATCTTGGAACAACAACGAAAAATTCTAAAAAAACTCAATTGTACCAAAATGTTTGTCATGAACTTATGATCTAACTAAGAAAATGACTGACCATACTTTGTTTTCGTTCACTAATAAAAAAAGTTTTGACATTTGAAATTCTGAGGTGGACTCGATGAAGAAGATTTCCAAAATGGCGGACTTCCATTTTCACAGCTGATGTATTACTACTTGTGTTAGAATTAGACCAGGGGTTTCATTAACTGTTTTGGCATCCAGGCATCAAGGCAAAGTAGGCGGGTGATTTGACAGTATTTGCCTATAAACTCTATACAAATTTATCAAAAGTGGCAGGGGAAACATGCCCGAGTAGAAGGGGAAAATCCCCACCTCCCTCCTCTTAATGAAACCCCTGAATTAGACATGCCTTTGCCAGAACGCATACCATAGTTTTTTCATGATTTGAGCTAGCAGTTCAAGCAGAATATATATAATATACAGTTTAATGAATCATTCTATTTCAAATATAGGATTCTTTAACCTTGGGAGGTGAAAAATTATATAAAGAAACTGGTGCTTGCGCACTCGTTTCTTTATCAGATTTTTCATCTCTCTCTGTTTATAAATCCCATATTTTAAATAGAAAGATCAATAAACTCTATATAATTATATTTTTGTAAAAGACTACATCTTTTACAAAAAAATATATGATGATTAACAATAACCCTTTTCAATTTGGATACCTGCAAACAGGTTATTTGGCAAATACTACTTAGCATTCAGCTAACTACAAGATTATCCATATACAAGTACCAACCGAACTGACCAACTATTTTCATCATCAGTGTTCTGCTATGGCTGCATTTTACGCATTGACACATTATTTTGCTAAATCAAATGACACAACTTAAAATTGCCTTGTGGGTCATCTGGCACATGCAGATTTCGGGCTTGATGCTGCTTTGTTTTCCTAAAATCAACTGATTTTCTTATGGAATTTCCAGTGCAATGAAAAAACATATTTGATCGGTGTTTGGGATATATTTTTAATCTCGCGGGAATTGAATGAATGCACATGTCTCGCAGTGTTTCTGCAAGACCAGAATTTCATTGATGACCCCTTGTTTGAAAATTTGGGGGTCATTGGCAAATTTAGAGGGTCAGAACTTTTTTTATGTATAATTACTTTTTGTCTGAGCTGGCGTCAATATTAACAGTATTTGAAGAAAGATAAAAGTTCTCGAAATTCAGTGCATGTTTTACTATCAATATGCTTGTGATCGACCGCTTTTGTTACATTTTCTGTTTCATGGGAATTATTCAATGTTGTGTTGCTTGTAGTTAAAGCCATATCCTCCAGAGGGCAAGAAATAAAAGTGTCTGCTCACCAATTTCATTACGGGGCAGCCATTGTTGTTTAACAGTTGAGCGCTTTACCCATGCGCAGACAGTCAGTCTAAATATAGACGTCATGCATTGGTTTCATTTCTTTTAAAATCGTTGTCTTATATATTTTGGTGTATTGGAGCAATGAAAACTTTCTTTTCTAGACTACTTTTTTTAAAAATTTGTGCTGCATAATGCCCCAAAATAGCAGCGAGAGCGAAAAAAGCCAAAATTATTTGGAACAAAACCCCCATTGTGCGAATCGCAAATGCCTTTTGACATGCGCAGTCGTCGTTTTTGAAATAAATCAGATACATCATGGAAATACCCAGCAAAGATATTTGAGCTCAGTTTTATTTTCCACAGGAACGCTATTTATAGAAGCGTTATCATCGAGGTAAATTGAAGTCCTCAGAGAAGATGGAGTTTCGCTCTCCCTGCTGTTTTTGTGTGGGTCACAAAAAACGCACAGACAAACTGTCAGTGTGTCAGCAGTCAATTTATTGCGTGAAAAACGCAAGAAACGCACTCTCACGGAAACACTGTGTCTCGTTTTACTCTTGTCTCAGACTGGTACCCTTATTACACACGACTAATTTTATTCAGGGCAAGAAGACTAAACCCAGTCATGATGCTGCACCAATGAAATACATCGTCACAAAATGTGATTGTCGATTCTTAGTCTTACTCTACCTTGACAGAAACAATTGTCAAATAGTATTTCTCCAGGTCCCAAATATTTCTTTAATACCATTATGTACAAAAATTATGCTTGCAAGCACACTGATGATATTAAGTTACTAACCTTACGGCCAAACACTTGAACTGCTTGAGGCGCTTGTCCTTTCGGCGGCATCTATAACAAAAAAAAGAAAAGAATAGGGAGTATGATCAAGAAAAACCACAATCACAAACAACAGAAAACCCATGGCATCGTGAGGAAGAGCCCAGGTCTCTCACACCCCTTTTTTGGGAATGGGGCCGAGTAGGGGTGCAACTATATGCCAACAAGGGTATTGCCATATAGAAAACCCATTTGCAATATATACTCATGTCCAATGAAAATGCACCACCTACAAAAATGACTATATATTTTTAACGACATAACATTTTATTTTTGCAATTGCGTCTTACTGTACCATAGCATTTCCGTAAGTTACTGATAGGTATTTAAACGGAATGATCGCTGATGACATGTGCTGGAAGCATTAAACAAAACAACCATCAAAACAGAAAGTCACAGAACCAGCCATCGAATGTGTCAAAATTTTCAAAAGCATTATTCTCCAATTTTTCTTTGTGTAAATTGCAAAGAATCCCTAAATTGATAGCCAGGAATAGTCATCTTGCCTTGAAAACGGCTATAACGTCACAATGTGACGTCACTAGCATGATTTTGACTAGACGAAAAATCGAGACATTCAGGGAATCCTTTGTTTACTGATGCAAAATTACGACAAGGTCATAGCAAGAAGATTTCTTGCTCGTGAAGCGGGTCGTTAACATTGAAGGAGCGTAGGTATCAACGTTTTTAGATAAGCGTCAATCTCTAAAAGCTTGTATACATAAACTTAAGAGTATCTGTGTTGAACTTAATGATAGATAATACTCGCATTAATGGATGAACAGCACCCTAGATAAGCAGCGTATTTGCGTAAATACGCAATTAAAATCATCAAAAAAGCAATTAAAATTTAATGTGTGCGCACCGAAAAGCAATTCCGTCGATCGGTATGCAATTACATGCGATGTCATTGCGTATCGTTTGGTCCATTTTGTTTCCATTTGTGTAATATACAAATGCCAGTCGGATATTGATTTTTTTTACTAGCGAGCGTGCAGTATAATTGCAATTTTATGAATAAAATATCGAAGCCAGTCAAGTATTTTAGCGGAAAAACTTTTGCAAAATGGATGCGAGCAACATGTCAACAAGGCGATGAGATTTGCTTAACGTACAATAAAAATCCGCTAGTTGGCAGACGATGAGAGTTTATATGTAGGGACATTCACGATGGCTTTATTGAATAAGAAAGCGTATGTAATCACTGCCAAAATATGTGGCGTAAAAAATTATAAAAAATATGCAATTGTTTTTGCAAGTACGCAATTAAGGATAAACAGGTTGCGTAAATACCCAATTGACCCAAAAGCTTATCTAGGGTGCTGATGAACACAAATTTTAGAAGATTTAAAACGCTAGCGTTGTGAACAATGGCTGGCGACACGCTCAAAGTTAACTTCAATGATGTAACATTAAATTTTTAGAGAATTTGTATGACGTTTTGCTTGTTTGTGAGTTTGTACAGCGGGAAGGAGCATTGTGTAGAACACTAGTACTGTAGAAATTGCAATTAAACATTTTACGTCGAGTTTTGTCGGACCACTCCATATTTAAGCTAACATAGTGACATTGATTGTGTTAGTGTAGCGTTATGTGTTGGGTCACAAGTTGTGGCGAAATAACAAGGGATCTATTGGCAAACAGAAAACATTGAAACGAGATTTTGGGGTCTTTTTGTATACGCACAACAGGGGTTTTTTTGGCCCGTTTTGACGACCGATATTCGGTCGTGTTCCCAATGCCAAAAAGTATGTTTTTTTTCCCAATTTGAATAAGAAAATTCCCAATTCAAGGAACAAAAAAAAAACGGGAGAAAAAATAACAAAATATCGCCATTTTACGATGTTTATGTTTGTGGTTGAAAGAGCGGGTCCCACAGTCCGAATGATACAAGGGAAATAACCAAATATTGCAAACTCCCAAACGGTAACGTCCCTTTGCGGCAATTCAGCAGAATTTATTCGAGAAGGTGCCGGGGAGTTTGTAATAAACACACATGGTTTATTTTACTGGTACCCTACTCTGGCGTATTAATTTAGATTAAACGGGGCACCTTTCTCATAACAAAAAAAGAAAAAGCTTGTAACATATTTTCGCGATGTCGCATAATACGAAATATTACAGAAAGAAACTAAAAAAATGGAGTCAAGTAAAAAAAAATAGATGTGCTTTTTCGTCAGCAAGCATTAGCATCGGAGAATTCTGCAAATATCACCCCCAAACAGACCGAAAAAGTAGAAGCATCGGCCGAAATTGCCGCATCGTCTGCTTCCACAAAAAATTGTCCGTCGACATCCGCTGGTGTACCTTCTCAGTGTGATGACACTCATTCAAATCATGACAGCAGCGATGACAATCAATCGTCTGATGGGTCCCAGAGCACACAAGATACATGTCTAGTTCCAGACCAGCGACTGTTTATGTCATCAAAATATGAATGTATAAAACGACGCGAAAATTCCCAATTCTAGGGGTCGGGTCATGTTCCCAAAATGCTGAGAAAAAACCCTGCACAATATGCGAATAACGCAATTTTGAGGCTGACCTTACGTCATGTGTTAACGGAGTCACTGGAATAGAATTTTTTGTGAGAAAACATTTGCATTTGTCCTAAATAATAATTTATATATAATACAAGTTTTCACACCTTCAGATAGGCCACAAATATGCGCATTTTAAGAGTGGTGCGTTTTCATTGGACATGAGTATATATTGCGATGCATCTCGTATCTATATTTCTCTCTGTTACTGTTCTCAATTCATTGCCTGTGTACAATATCCTTGCCTTACAAGAATAGCAAAAAAATCTAATCTAAAGGATATTTGAATTGCAAATAGTATCATTTCGATGCTTCTTTCCCATAATATCTGCCCAAGTGTGATGATGGTGCATCAACTTCAGAAAGAATCCTAGTAACCTCCACTTTTCGATTACATTAACATCCCCAATCTGATTTTCATAACATTTTTAGACTTTTCATAAAGGTAAACGCTAATTTTGAAACTCATTTTTCTACAGATGCATGCAGATCTGTTTGCAGAGTGTTTTTAAAAGCTCAACTTGTTGCAGTTCTAAAAATAGTTTAGACAGCGAAATTTAAATGACCCGCAAAAATATTTTGGTTGATACAGTACAACAAATGAGTGTTTACCATATTTCACGTTGGTTTTGGTGTCGCCACCCTGTGTCTCGCCCAGTCACGGTGGTTTCATGGAGACAGCCACCGTGAATTCAAGGTTATTCAACGAGACAGTCAGCGTGTGAGACGATTTCAATGGTTTAAAATGAACGGGTTTTCTTGTCGAGTCATTTGTTTGCATTTAATACCCTAAGAATAGTTTATTCGATGGAAAAACGCCGATAATTGATTACATCACTCATTTGTTGCTAATGACGCTTCATTCGGAACTTTGCCTTATCGGACGTTATCCTATTTGGTTTACCAATGTACCGATGTCTTCAGCAAATCTTATTTTTATTTTATCAACCGTCTGTGGTACTTGAGCTGTGGAAGCAATTTCATTTGTTCAAAAAAGTGAGAAACATTTCAAGATTTGATTGAGACAGACAGTCACGAATGCGCAACTATCATTTGTCTTTACAATCACTCAGAAAAGTTAAAACCAATCGACCACGTGCTTCTCAAATTTGCAGTTGTAATTATTGTCCTGTCAATAAAGACGCAGTTGCTGTGCGACGTTCTGATTGGCCAAGAGCCAAATGAGATCACGCCTACTGCTATCTCGGACGACTGGACATTTTATGACAAACCCTGGGGCATTGAATTAGCGGCAATCTTCTGATCTTTTGTGGCGGAAGCCAAATTTGGACTCCCGCTGTTGTCTTCAGGTGTTTTTAAGGAGTTTGAGACACGTCAGCAGAAAAAGAATTGGCTTAAATTAGAATCCCCAGCAGGTAAATGTACGTGTACAAAACCAAAAGTTGGCGTAAAAATATGCCTGTTTCGGCGTTTCCGAGAACTCTGATATATGTATGACATATTGTATCAATTTTACTGTAAGATCATTTTTATTACTTTGTAAATAACATTAGTGTTGTAACGATGATCGAGTAGAATCGAAAGTTGGTCGGTAGTGGTCTGGGTCGGCGACTATCGATTATGTGGTTCATAAATCGATTGTCGCTACAATGTCCGGGCGTTTCCGTTTATCAATACCGTTTTGAACCGAAAACAGTTATTTCCCGCTAAAATATAGAACAAGAAGCTGTTTTCTTCGGCTAAATAGACTGCATTTTTCAATAAAGAAGTCCTCGAGTGCGCCGCCATTGTTGTTGTTTTGTTACAAGGGAAATTACCGAGTATATCCGCATCCGAGTATTGGACAACTTTCTGTAACGAACGCATTTTGCGGGACAGTTAATTTAATGCGAGGAACGTATTTTCGGCCGATTTTTTCTCGTTTTTGGCGAAGAAAAATTAAGGGTCGTCACTTAATTAACCAGTTTTAACGGTCGTTCCTAGAGACGGAAACATTACTCTTTTTAGGCCTAACATAATGAAATAACACAAACAATTAGCCAATTACCAATTTATTTTACATGTACAGTCTGTGTTTTAAAAATGGGACCAGGGTCTTTCTATACCTAAATAGAGAGTCCTTGATGGGACTGAATTCAGAAGATGGGAACATTAAGAGGTACGCTTTTATTTTGACTATCTATCTTTACTATCTTGTCTATCAGACCTGGAGTTGTACTTTAGTGCAAGTTTCAGTAGTTCAAAGTAGTGCAAGTACCCCACCCATTTCTGTCTCCCCCCCCCCCCCACACACACACACTATGTTGGCTGGGAAAAGGGCTGGGGGTGAACGAAAAATCATTATGTATGGGGGAACCCCTGCCCATTTTTTTTTTCAGTGTGTTGACTTGGTCATTTTCCAATTTTCCAAGCATGTGCATCATGTATAGGGGAACGCTTTAGTGTACAAATTTGTGCAAGTGTTTGGTTAGGAATTATTCAAGCATTTAATTGGTGGTGCTCCTTCCAGATCTGCCCAATCTTACCAGCCTTTGTAGACCACATTAAGCAGTTTTGAATCCTTAGAGCTATCCAAGGAGGGCACACCAAACTCTTATTAGAATTAACACACAGATATCCAGGGTGGCTGGGCACAAATGTAAACTGAAAAGATTCTTTGCCCGACTCAAATAGTATTATCTAGTCAACTATGTTCTCAGTTGTCTTGTTTGTTGTGAAATGTTCACAACTTTCTAATATAATTTAAAGCTTTATTTGGTGTTTAAATTGAGATTCCAAGTCTCAAATTATGTGTTAAAAATAAAATTTGATTTTACAAGTTGCTCTATAGTATATCCATGGTATCAATCACAAAATCTTGCAAAGCACTGACAGCTTCCGAATTTCGATTATAATCGATGATTGATCGAAATGACCTGTCCGATTATTTTCGATGATCGATTATGAAAATCCCATAATCGAACAACACTAAATAACATACACCCTATGCTGGCAACAGAAAAAATAGGTCATGAAAACCCATTACTAGTGTTTCCCACAAAGAGGAATAGCAGGGGGGAGCACCCTGCTGCCCCAAAGTTCCCCCCTGCTGCCCTAAAGCTCCCCCCTCCTGCCCTTATTTTCATTTTAATATAAAAAATAGTTATACTTTAATTTTTACTGTATATAATAACTTTTTGTTATCCCAATGAATTCTATGCTCTACTAGAAGGTATTCTAACCTTTTAACAGACATAAAATCCTTCATCTAACACACATTTGAAAAGACCGTTCTAACAAAAGTGCCCTTTTGGGTGAATTTCACGCATCAAAAGTGCCCTTTTTCTGGCCAGCACCCTGCCCTTTTTTCAGGCTGTGGGAAACACTACATTACAATTACAATATGCAATCAAATGCTACTTAAATTAAGTGTTATTTGTGAAAATGAAATCAATGACAAAGCCTTTTGCTATACCTGAGCAGTTTTAGTGTTAATTGGCACTAACTTGCTTATACAGCGTGACTAATCTGCTTGCTTGTTTACCTTACTTAGGCATGCGGTTACGGATCATTGCAGACATTAAACATCAAAATGAATGAAAACTTAGATAAAATCGGGACTTTCTTGTTTGCATAGTTCTGTAATAGTGATCCGTAGTGCGGATTTTGGAGCCCAAAAAGCGTGGAAATACGCAAAAAACGTAGGAGTAAACAGGTCTGTCTTTGGTCTTTCCTGTATTTCGACAGTCTTTCCAGTAATTCGAGTCTTTCCGGTAAATCTAGGCACCCATCCTTTAACCGTCCCGGTCTGAAGGGCGATGCACTTATCTAGTGTCATCCCTGCAAATGACACTAGAGGAAGTGTGTCTGGACACCGAAATTTTCCTCACCGCGAGCGGGGATCGAGCCTGGGACCTCTAGCACCAGAGGCAAGTGCCTAACCACTGAGCTATCACGCTTTCGCTACGATCGTGCCAGAAGAAAAGAAGAAAAAAGTATCTCAGTGGAGCTCATCAGCGCGAGGTTAAATAAAGCCTGAATTACCTGGATGTCTTTACAAAAGAATGCTTATATACCTGCAGGTACGGACTCATATTCCTAAACATGTCAGTAGTTGTTTCACAAACTACCTGACCCCAAGACATTCCTCATAGGCGAGGCTCGGGGTCCGGTACCGGAACCCCTAGAATCAGTGTCTAGGGATCTGGTACCTGATCTGTAGCCCCGCATTCTAGGGGTCCGGTACCAGTTCTGAGACAATGCCTAAACAAAATTTTTAAACAGGTACATCTGTAGGTTTTATGGACCAACAAGTTGGTTTGGTCAGATTGGAAATATTTTCACCTGGAATTGGGCCGAATATTTGTGCAGGTTTTAATCAGTTGTAAAGCGTGGTAGCTCAGTGGTTAGGCACTTGCTTCTGGTGCTAGAGGTCCCAGGTTCGATCCCCTCTGGCAACGGAAAAATTTCAGTATCTGGACATGCTTACTCTAGTGTCATTTGCAGGGATGACACTAGATAAGTGCATTGTCCTTCAGATCAGGACGTTAACTGGATACATCCCTTGTGCAGGGAAGTTACCCCCTGTGCAGGTTAAAGAACCCTACGGTAATTTGGATATGGTTGCTTGTAGGCTTTCATCCTGCAACCCGGAGTGTACAACATATATACACCTGCCGATAATATACTGGGATAATCAGTTTTCGCCAACGTAAGCAGATATGGCTCTGAGGATAGCAAAACAAAATACAAATCAAAAGAGGGTCTTGCAGTATATAAAGTAAAACATCAAGAAGAAACTAAGCCACCTCAATTGACGTCCGTGTTATTGCGGTCGGCCGTGGCCGGCCGCTTATATAAACATCAATCAAAACACACATCAAATTCAGGTTTTGACCGAAGCTTTATGCCGTGCTCAGGCTATATTTTATTCGCTGCCGAACAATGAGTGGGGTACCAAATATCGTGGGTTGACCTACAGCGCGAAGTAAACTGTCCGTGAAATCTGTAGGGCTACAAAGAAGGCGTCAATTTGCCCCGTCGCTTATATAAACGCAATAAGTTTTAGCTTTTCAAAAGAGCTGGCGAAAGTTAAAAGTCCCAAAGTCAAAACGTCCTTGATTGGCAAAGGGTGCAAGCGAACTTCACATCAGTAAACGTACTTCTGTGGTTGTCATCCACATCTGATTACATAGAATTACTATGAATTCAGACACTGTCTTATGACTGTCATGACAAACAGGTTTTATGCCCCCAAAGGGAGGCATATACGAGCATACATCCTAGGAATCCCAAATTTGATTTGTGAACACTCTTGGGGTCACGGAGTCTGTACATATACAGTTAAGCGACCACTGTGACCTTGATTTTCTGGCATTAGTTTTAAGAAAAATGAGCTGTCTAGTGTTGTCAAATGATTTTCCATAAATGTGTTGCATGCTAGATACATTACCATAACATACCATGATTAAGCCGGATGCTTTCAAAAGATCAAGCAACAACTCGCTGGAAGCATGTGTTAAATGGTAACAAATCACAGTTCAGATGTTAATAACCAGGGCTTAGAATAAATCTACATGGACAAGCTCTAGAAGTTCAAAATGGAAGCATGCAGTGGGCAAGAATACATACAATGATAGGGCTAAGCGACCGCCAGTTTTTTCGAAAAGCTAATACTTGTGGAGTTTTAACGTGGTTATCAAACAGCCATCTACTGAGGGCTGGAATATTCTCTTCACAGAAAAGTCGCGAAAACCTATGACATGGAAATGGCAAGCCATTGTTCTACGAGCTTTATCGTAGAATTCTTGAGAAATTATTGGACGGTTTCGCTTCACATAAAATATAAATGACAATAGCGTCAATCTTGCATATTTGGTTAAAGTAAGTAATGAAATAAGCTCAAATTTCAACTAAATGCACTGCTTTGACGGCTACCTTTAGCAGATTTTGTTTGAAAAGGAAGTGGCATGGGGTACACACGTGTTCTTTCACGGTTAACTCCCCAATCCATGGTCGCTAACTCCCCAAAAGTGTGCACTCGCAACTGTAAGGCATCACGGGGACGGTTCTGTCGACGAGTTGTCTCAAAAAATGTGTCGACGAATTGTTCTGTCGACGAGCTGTCTTGATTCCCATTTAAGGACCTTTTGGCCCGCGGCCGCATACTTTTTTAAAAACTTAATAACTTTTCAACAAATAGGCACATCAACTCACTTCCTACCTTGTCTTAATCCCCTCAGGAGTCAAAACCTGGCAAATTAAAAATAAAGCCCCATATGGCCCAAAACTAGGTACCAGTTGAATATTTGTTATATCCCCATCAACACTTTTTCAATAGTGAAAATACACTGACCCCAACGCAACTTATATGGAAAACGAAAGTTACCTGCACATCACCAGCCCTATCACTCACTTTCAGCACAGGAGCTAAGAAGTTCTATCCTTATATCGCTTCTAAACCCTAAAACCAAAAATCTCATAATGTCACTACGTAATGACATTGTGAGCTTTTGGTTTTGAGGCTATAGGGGTGATTGAAGGATCGAACTTCAAGCTCCTGTGCTTTCAGTCTGTAGATAAATATTACACAATATTCAAAATCAAGAGGCGACACCACAATAACCAATTAGATTTTTGGCAAAATCTCTCGGAAAACAGGACACTTTTGGCGCTCATTGTAAACAACTGACAACTGCAGCCGATGCAATGTTCCCCACCACAAGCAGGGCTGTATGATATGAAATTTTAGTTTCGTATTTCACTCAAACTTGTAGAAATACCCATCCTACAATGCTTTTTAGCCGTAATATGCTCATAAATCAACATTTTAAATTCAAAATATGCTATTTTGGACCCCTATACTAGAATATATTAAAATTCGTCTACCCCCCAATTTCGAAACTATCCCCCGATGCCTTATTCTATCAGCCTTGGGTGGCCAAGAAAACAATTAGATTTGTTTTTGTCACTTTCAGAAATGGTGTCCCGGGTCAGGTGTGGTACTGTATTGTATCTATTCCTGATCTTTGACTTCCTCTTTACTCTGATAGCCAGTACGGTTTTAGGAATCGACGAGACTGTACATTGCAACTACTAAAGGTCTTGGATGACTAGACGAAGGCTATTGATAATGGACTACCTGTGGACACCCTATGTTTGTATTTGCAAAAAAGCATTTCATTCTGTGCCCCATAAAAGACTTATGTTAAAATTAGAGAGACTTGGTATAATAGGTAATCTATTAAGATGGATTAAAAACTTGTTATCTGAAAGAAAACAAAGAGCTGTATTAAATGGTATATCTTCAGACTGGACAGATGTGATTTCTGGAGTTCCCCAGGGCTCGGTTTTAGGCCCAATGCTGTTTATCTTATACGTTAATGACTTGCCTGATAAAGTTAAATCTTACTGTAAGATATTTGCTGACGATACAAAAGTGTATAAGGAAATAAATAATTTGAAAGATTATGAAGACCTTCAAGATGATATATATGAATTGTGTAGATGGACTACCAAATGGTTACTGTTTTTCAATGCAAATAAATGTAAACTTCTCCATATAGGAAACAACAATCCCAGATTTGAATATGAAATGACCGATAAAAATTATAATAAAGTTAATATAAAGTTGTTGATCATGAGAAAGATCTAGGTGTTATTTTTCAAGAAAACCTTAAATTGATCTTCATATAAGTTTCGTGGTGAATAAAGCTAACAGAATACTTGGACTGATTAAAAGATCCTTTGTTTTTATGGATAAAAGTACTTTTTATGCCTGCATAAATCATTGATGAGATCACACCTGGGCTATGGTGATTTGATTTGGTTTCATATACGTATGATTGAAAACGTGCAAAGAAGAGCTACAAGAATACTTTCAACTCTGAGACATTTGTCATATAGTGAAAGACTACAGTAATTAAACTTACCCACACTACTATATAGACGTAGGCGTGCTGATTTGATACAGGTTTTCAAAATAATTAAAGACATTGATGACATTCCTATAGATGATTTTTTCCAAATATCAGAATCTACAACTTGAGGTCACAGTCATAAGATATTTAAACCTAGGAGTCAGAAATCAATACGTCAAAATTCATTTTCGGTTCGAATAGTTGGAATTTGAATTCATTGCCAGAAGAGGTGGTATCAGTTAAAACAGTTCTTCAGTTCAAAATTAGGCTTGATAAAATGTGGATGCACAGGAGATTTGATTTCTATGTCTTTGTGCGCGTCTGTTTATATGTGCTTTGTGGTCACCTGCTGGGAAAGGGCTGACCTTTTGGCTCTCGTTTGTGCTGTCTGCTGTGAGTTTGTCACTTTCCCATTGGTATCCTGGGTCAGGTTTGGTACTTGATTGTATCGATTCCTGATCTTTGCACCCTTACTTACTTTAATGACTCGGTAATTTATTGATAAACTTTTTATTTTACATTGTTATAATTGTATATAATTATGCCACTAAATCTTCCATGAAGTATTATTGAGAAACGACACCGGAAGTCAGACAATTGTAGCTGAGAAAATAACAGAGAGAAAGAAAAGAAGAACCAGTCTAAGGTTTCACTAGTCCCTTTAACTCAAGTAAGAACTCAAGTAAGAACACAACTTAGGACAAGATTAACATATTAATAAAATAAGACAGAAGAGGTGTAGCTTGCACCTTATGGTATCAAGTGTTTCCCATTGCAGGTGGTCTAGCATGTCTGTGGCGAAGTTTGTATTATGGAATCCAGTCAGCGATTGTGTCTCTGATTCCATCAAACCAGTAGTCTTGAAACAGTCTCGGACCCAAAATAACATTATTACTGGGGCCGAGAAACAGTTAAAGACAGAAATTGCTCCTGTTATATGCCTCTTGTTTGAGAAGACATTGCAAACAGGACAACTCCACTCTGACTGGAAAAAGGCACAAGTCTTTCTTTCTTTATTTCTTTCTTTCTTTCTTTCTTTCTTTCTTATAGTAATGGCACGATCAAATTTTGATCTTTACGCCAGGGAGTGCGATTTTTGAATTTTGAAGAAAAAATACTCTCCCTTATTCAAAAAAGGCGACAAAACAGAACCTTCAAACTATAGGCCCATTTCTTTATCATGGATTTTATGTAAAGTTATGGAGCACATAATTGCTTCCAACCTTTCTAAACACCTAAACAAGCATAATGTCCTCCCTGAATTTCATGGTTTCGCGAAAAACGCTCAGGCGAAACCCAATTGATTCAGCTGGTAGAAAACTTAGGAAGGCATGTATCTTTGGGAAAGCAAACACTTTTGGATTTAAGCAAAGCCTTCGACAAAGTACATCATATAAAACTCTTATATGAACTTTATTGTTTTGGTGTAAAAGGAAACACTTTAATTGGATTCAGCCATCCCTGATAGGTCACACTCAAACTGTTGTACTGGAAGGGGAGTCATCTGATGAGGTCAAAGTGACCTCTGGTGTACCTCAGGGCTCAGTACTGGGTCCGCTCCTCTTTCTATTGTACATCAATGACCTACCTGAAAACAGTCCCAGGTCAGGTTATTTGCTGATGATACTGCTGTATACTTGACAGTCACCAACACACAAGATAGTCAGGTACTTCAGTCCGACTTGGAGTCTCTTCAGCATTTGGGACAGAACCTGGGATATGAAGTTTACCTCAGTTAAATGCCAGGTAATCCACATTACCGTTCAAAATGCCCAGTTAAGTCCAGATATTTCATGCATTACCAGGAACTAGAATATATGGATGCAGTGAAGTATCTGGGTGTGACCATCAGCGAGAACCTGAGCTGGAACACCCACATAAACAATATTACCTGTACTGCTAACAAAACACTAGGTTTTGTCGAAAGAAATGTTATCACTTAAACAAAGCTATCAAAACTATGGCATACAACACCATTGTCCATCTACAGGTTGCATCAGCCGTCCGGAACCCTTACACCAAAGAAAACATAAACAAAATTGAAAAAGTCCAAAGAAGGGCAGCCAGATGGGTCTCGAATGACTACTCCTCATATATTAGTAAAATGGATATGCTGAGCAACCTTGGATGGAGATCCCTAGAAAACAGACATACTGACACGCGCCTCGCTATGTTTTACAAGATCGTTTATGGCCTAGTTGCCATACCACTTCCGTCATATTTTGAGCACCCAGAAGTATACACCCGCCAAATGCACTCGCTTTCTTACAGACAGATTCAAACATCAGTCTTTTACTCCAAATTATCATTCCCCCATAACCATTGTTCTTTGGAACAAGCTACCAGCTGATCTCGTCCTGGTTCCTGATCTTTACTCCTTTAAAACCGGTGTCAGCGAGATCAATCATACACATCCTTAATTTTAATATGCTTTTAACTCCATCTTATTAACACCTAACACTATCATCTTTATTTTCATCTCACTATAATTCTTTTATCTTCACTTCTCTTTTTTTAATCTTTCTTACTTACACAACATGCGTAAGTCTAATTCCAATAATGCTCATTGAGGGTTTGGAATTATAGAGAGATAGATAGATAGGAAGCCGAGCATGCTTCTTCACTATCTATCTTTCGTTACTCATTTACCTCATAAGAGGACTTCAGATGGGTATTCCATATATTAAGTGTTAAAGGGGTTAATTGAAATAAAAAGATAAGCAAAGTGCGTGGGATGAGTTTGTACAGTGCAAAAAGAATATATATAGCTAAAAGATAAAAACAGAATCTGGTGATTAGGGAGATACATGCACCACCTGGTAAACAACATGACCAAAATGTGCCACGGTAGGGAGCAAGACAGTGCATGTTGGGATCTCGTTCCAATGTACGATTGCTCGGAGGAAGAAGCTGCATTTATAATGATTAGTAGAGGTTGGGATCTGTTTGTATGCCAGAGGGTGGATCAATTTAGACTCCCTTCGATTTGGTGTTAAGTATGCATATGCAGGGATACAAAAATGTCATAGGCGACCTTATACATCTTGACAAGTCGACTATCTATATGTGTCTCTGGTCAACGCCAGTTGAGGTTTCCAAGCATTGTGGTAACGCTAGAGGTTTGCCGGTATTCACAAGTAGCCCACCGGCAGCCCTGCATTGAACATATTCAAGTTTGTATATGTCAGTAGCAGTGTGTGTGGACCATACAGTAGAAGCATATTCCAACTGTGGCCGGATGAGAGTTTTATATGCTGTTGGCTTTAAGTCTTGATTATGTACCTTAATGTTCCTCTTTAGGAACCCTAGTGTTTGGTAAGCTTTTTTGGTGATGTTGTCTATGTCAGTTCCCCAGTTTAGGGGACCCAAGGTATTTGGTAGCAGATACACTTTCTAATTCAGTATTGTGAAGGAAGTATTTGGAGGGTATGGGAGTCTTCAACCTGGTAAAGCCCCAGTTACACAGTCATGATTCCGGCCACAATTCACCATGATTCATCCCGATTCTAGCCAGATGGTAAAATCGGGGTGCATCGGGATGTGTGGTGATGAAAAAAAAGAAAATCAAGCATCAATACGGTGTCTCACGATTCACGATGCTCCTACGGTGTCTCAGCGATTCGTCTACGGATCCACTTCGACTCATGACGACAGAGCTACCAATCACCACGGTGGCGCTACGAATGCTCACGATGCCTCCACGATTCGATACGGTGCTAGTACGATTCAAGCCAGTAGGGCTACGGTACCGTCACATCCTCCCACGAATGTGCACGATTCAGTGGTTGTCATGCGACAGTCCTGGGGGGGGGGGGGGGTACTCTCATTTTTTCTTCATACGTAGGCTTGGGCCCAGCATCTACCGTTCACCCAAAAAAAAAAACATCAGGAATTTCAAGCACCCCAAAAAGAATTTGGAATATTAGCAACTGCAAAACAATTCCCAATTGACCTTTAAAAAACCCCTAAAATGCATAGAATTGACCCCAAACTATAATCCAATATTGTGATGACCCCAAATGAAATATCGACAAAATCTTAATACCCCAAAAATATTCATTTTTCTGAAAACCCCAAAATTATTGAAATTCAGAATTTTGAACCCCCAAAAATAACCCTAGCCTACTTATGTATAAAACTATCAGAGTACCCCCCCCCCCTGGGGCGATGGTTTGCCAAATTATGACACAAAATATCATTATCTCTTCAGTCTCTGACAAAGTCAGTCATGCCATCAAAAAGAAAAGCTGCGGCAAAATCAAAAACAATCACCAGACCCATAGGCTAGGCTCAGTCCTGTCCCAAGTCCAGTGTCATGTCCAGTTGTATCAGATGACGTCCAGTTCAAGCTGCAAATTAGCAATTTGAAGTCTCTGGGCATAATCCATGATGCACTTCACTGAAATTCACTTTTTTACTTTTGAAAGTGATTTTCAGCAATGATTCCTCTGTTTTAAACTAGAATCTTGTGTCAGTGATAACCCGATTCGCTACGAACGCCCACGAATGACTATGAATACAACCACGGTGACACTAGGAATGATCCCAATCCCGAAGATGTCTCTATGGTGCTGCTACGACTCATGCCAATGCATCACAACTTGATAAATCGGGGTGAGCTGTAGCTCTACCGTGGCCAAAATCGTGAATGTGTAACTGGGGCTTAACATGTAACACTTGACATCCTGAGGGGTTAAAGTTCATGTCCCAGGCCTCTTCACATCTATCCAGTTTGCAACTTTGCAGAGGTCTTCTTGGAAGATGTTTGCTTCGAATATATGTTGCTGATACAAAGGTACATGGCAGTGTCATCTGCAAAAAGTCTGACTCCTGACCTTACATGCTCAGGTAGGTCATTTATGTATGCAAGAAATAAGATGGGTCCTAGAACAGAGCCCTGTGGGACGCCGGAGGAGACCTGGGATTGTACCAGAGTGGAAGCAGTTAGTAAGTACAGACTGTTTTCTATTGTCTAAAAAGTTTTGACCCATTTTAAAGTGTCTCCTCTGATACCATAAAGATGAAGTTTTTGGAGTAATTTTTCATGTGTATCTTTATCAAATACTAAAATCTAGTAAAATTAAATCTGTTAGTTTTCTTGACTGCACATTTTTGGAAGGTTCATCAATTTACATGATCAACTGGGTCTCGCAGGACCGTTTCTTTCGGAACCCATACTGCAGGTCGTGATGTCACCATCTGTTCCAGTAGGCAATCATTAAAGGCCTCTAGACATCCCATGTAGAATGCGGGATGGCTAATTCCAACATACTATTTGAGCTGCAACACGGGTTATGTGAGAAGAGGTTCTGCGAGACGCAGTTGGTAATGCTAGTCGACGAAATTTGGGGAAACAAACTGATATTTAGTAAAGCATTTGATAACGTTGCACACGAGAAGCTGATTTCAAAATTACACTTATGGAATTCAGGGCAAAACACTAGGTTTGTCTAAAGACTTTTTCGATTCTCGTTCTCAAGCTGTTGTTATAAATGGAGTCAAATCAGACAAGATGGCAGCATCTTCTGATGTCCCGCCGGGCTCAGTACTTGGACCCATACTCTTCCTAATATACATAAATGACCTACCAGACCAGGTCAAATACAGAGTTAGGCTTTTTCATATGAACTATGTTTGGTTCCAGCAGATAAAGCTGCTAACAATGTTGTAGTTGTTTGACGATTGTATTATATTAATACTCTTAAGCGTGAGTTTGTTGAGACCAATGCCTTCTTTGAGTAAGAGGGTGGTTGTCGACTGGCATGGTTGTCATACAGCCCTACATTTTGGTGTCAAAGCTATAGAAAACAAAGACAAAGTTTCAACGTTGTACTGGTTACCTTAATTCCATTAAAACCTACAAAGCAAGATTTATTGCTAATTCTAGTTCTTGTACGACCACAGAACTTTCTAAATTGTTAACCTCATGTCTTACAGCTGTAAAAAACATGTTATCAAGTACTGTGAAAAGGTATATGAGAGATCCGGTAGAAATCTATTTTGGTCTATTAAAAGTTCAGCTGAAATTTTGGATAAACTTAAAGCTAGAGATTTCAATGCGACCAGTTTGTCTACTTATGATTTTTCTACTCTTTATTCTACTATACCTCATAATTTGATTAAAGATAAACTTATTGATCTTATTGAAAGAACCTTTAATAGAGAAGGCCCTGCTTACCTTGCATGTAACGACAGAAACGCATTTTTTACTTCAGAAAAACCTAAAAAACATCATGCATTGTCTAATCAATTTGTATGCGATGCGCTGACCTTTTTGTTGGACAACATTTTTTATTCGATTTGGCGCCAAAATAGTAAGTGAGTATGATCAGGAAATATCACAATCTCAAACCGCAGAATTTCCTCATGGCACCACGAGGAAGAGCCACTCAACCATCACGAGACGTCAGGAAGACAAATTAAGCAGAACAACCAGATCTCTCTTCCCCATGTTTGCAATACTAGAATGGACCGAAAGTAACTTACAACAAAATATAGAACAATAACAGACTCCCACAATGGGAGTAACAATAAACAAAAAGTCAACAACAACAGAACCTTCGCCTAAGAACCGACAGCAGCCTAAGCCACCGGGGGCTTAAATGCATTTTACTGGTACCAAATCTTTGCCCTATATTCTGCTGTTGTTGAAGTACAAGATATGTTCAGCTCGCATGGAGGCCTTCTAACTAATGCAATGTATCATCATGGAGAAACAATCTAATCAAATTAACACACCATGATGAAACAAAAAAGGGGCTCACGACTCACAGATAGTCAGAGCTAAAGAAAACCTCAAGTTGAGCCACGGTGGGTCCAGCTACAGATAAGCATCAGGCACCAACCCACCGATTAAAGCTTTACGTCAGAGCCGTCATAGAGTCTGAGGCCTGGCCCAATGTCGTGCAATTAAAGAGGAAACAATAGCTATAAACCATGATTGTGTTTAAAACCAGCATGCAGACTGTCACATGACATCCAAGTTATATCCAACCCTTATAGAACGTATTACAATCTTCTTGAATTGATAACCAAAATTAGGTTTTCCAACAATCCGTTTGAATTTATAAACTAAATCACCATAAAATATGGGTTCTGATATGCCTTGTTGCAGAAGAGTTTTTAACCCAATGTTGTATTTAACAATTAACTCTGAGTGTCTGTGGTAGAATTTAGAAAAAGCTTTTCGAATTTTATATCTATAACCTTGTTTTAATAACTTAGCAGTTAAAAATAATTTTTGTTGAAGTCATCAACATTAGAACACACCCTAGCAAAACGAATAAGCTGAGAAATATATACACCATAGGAAGGGGAGCAAGGAACATCTCATTCAAGGAATGGGGAATTTACTATTTCAAAATTAAAATCATCACGTTTATCATAAATTTTAGAAGAAACTATGCCATTTGTTATTGACAAGTTCAAGTCCAAAAACGGAGCTTCAGTGTCAGAAGAATTCGCCTTATTTAACTGAAGTTCAGTTGTATAGAAACGTAGTTGGGATTCCTATGGTCACTAATTGTGCTCCCTTGCTTGCAGATTTATTCCTGTTTTGTTATGAAAGGAACTTTTTGATGTCTCTTTCTGATGAAAAGCATGCTGATATTAGAGGGTCTGGATTGGGTATAATGATTAGTGAATAATGACCTTTTTTATAATGAATAGTGAATAATTAGCAAAAAAAAATAATGAATAGTGAATAATGAGGGCCTAAAATAATGAATAATCTTATCTTTTAATGAATTGAAGGAAAATAAATGAATAGTGAACAATCAGATTTCTTTGCCACCTTTCTTACTTTTACTGAACAATTGGTCTTATTTTAATGAATAACCAAAATTTTTAATGAGATGAATAATGGGCAAATTTTTTAATAAATAGTAAATACCAGACCCCCCCCCCCCATCCAGACCCTCATATTATTGATGTTTTACACAACACCCAGATATTTGGACGAAATTAAAAACATAAATATTTTAACACAATGGTAAGTCAAATAATTATACCGTTCAGAAATCCAACTTAATAAAGCTAATACTTGTGATACGGAAGCCGCGTTTTTAGACTTGAATTCGTCAATTTCTAATGATATTGTTTCTACCAAAATTTATGATAAACGTGACGACTTTGATTTTGAAATTGTCAATTTCCAATTTTAAGATGGTGATGTTCCTCGCTCTACATCCTATGGAGTCTATATCTCTCAACTCATTGGTAACACTCGCAATAAATTGTTAACTCTGAATTTTCTTAAACAAGGCTATCGGTATCATAAACTTCGCAAAACCTTTTTTAAATTTTATGGATGATACTATGATTTGATATCTAAATTCCAAATTGGACTCAAATCTCTCTTGCGCCAAGGACTTTCGGAACCTGAATTCTATGGTGACTTGGTGTATAAATTGAAGAAGATCGTTGGCTCTTATAATTTTTTAGGGCAGTTCATTTAAATAATTTCCCATTATAAAAAAGATTGGCTATAACATTAATGTTTTGCAGCAGACTGCATGCTTGATGGTCAACCCAATTACGGTTGGCAACTTTGCTTTCCTCTTTAATTGCACGCTGGTGGGTCGGACTTCAGACTCTATGAAGGTTCAGACTTGAAGACTATAGTCTGTAACTTTTGATCTTTTAATTTTAAAAATAATGTTTTTATTTTTCAAGAACACAGTAAAAATACTCAATTTCAGGTAAACATTTTACCATTTTCGTAAATCTTATCAAGTTATCACTATCAAAACAACTGCATTTATGTTAAAATTTAACGGTCTAGAATTATTGGAGGGACGCAAATAATTACCAACAAGAGAAAAATACACCTATTTGGTAAAATAATTCACTTTTCCATGCAGTTTTCAGCTGTACTGAACATTTTTATTGTGAAAACATAGCTTAATTCTACTTTTACTAATGATTTAAAAAGAAAATAAAAATTTTGGAAAAATGTTCATAGTTACAGAGTATGCAGCTTTAAGGCTAATTATTTGCATGTTGAACCACTTGGTAAAAGGATTGTATCTTGGTATTAGTTTGATACCATGTTTGGTAATCTAGGGAAATTGGTAGCTGAAATATAATCAATTTTGTAGGTATACCCCGTTAGTTTTTCTTCAAATTTTCTCTTATTTCTTATGTTTTCATTGGCATTGATGGATATAAAAATAAGTTTAATTGCGTCTTAAATCACTGTGTAAAGGGACAATGTCTCAGCATCAATTTTTTACCAATTTGTGACCTGTAATTTAATTAGCAGCTGAGATACAGGATATTTTGTAGGTATACCCCCTTAATTTCCGGCAATTTTCTCTAATTTCTCATGTTCTCATAAATAATCATGTATATACAAATTAGATAATTTGCATATCGAACTATCAGGAAAACGTTAGAAATAATTTGGTACCAAATTTAGTATTTTAGGATGAATTGATGCTGAGATATGCATATTTTTGTAGGCACAGCCCATTATTTAGGATTATGGGTTGCCATGGAAACGAATATGCTCTCTGCTGACCACTCCCGCTTATACACTTATTATCAGAAATCCATCCACACCTGATTTATTCAGCATTTGCTGAAAAAGAATGTGAAATATATAAGCATATTTTGTCAAATCATTATTTCCAGTTTTCAGGTACCCCGTCCACTAATGATAAAATCTTAAATCTTAAATTTCTCAAATTTGGCACCTATATTTTTTGAGGATTTTTTTATGGTTATTAACACTACACAACCCTGTGCTTTGGTGCTAAAATATTTTCTCAAGGAATTATCTTGACATTAAAAGTTAAAGTTCCTGGCCTATACCTCAACTGGTCATGGCAGCGCAGTGGCTCAGTAGTATAGCGCTTTACTCAAGACCAAGGGGCCGTATGTTAGAGCCTCACAGGCATCACTGCATTGTGTCGTTGAGCAAGAACATAAATCCTAGCTTAGTACTGGTTCCACCCTGGAAGACCCATCCCGATATAACTGAAAGAGTGTTAATGGGACTTATTGAATCACATCAAACAAAACCTCAACTGGTCAAGCCTTTCCTTTTAAAAGGAAACTTTATTAGCCTTTCAAATGGCATAGTATTTTTCTAGAATTTATGATAAACGATATGACTTAGACTGTGAAATAATTGTTAATTTCCTTTTTCTTGATAGAGATACTGACTTGTATCGGACCAAACAACCTCTGAAAGACTTACTGAGTATCTCTGTAGTAGTTATAGAACATTTATGTTAGAAGTCTTTAATACAGGGCCTGAAGACATGCTAGGTGTATATACTTAATCACAGTATTTAATATTAGTGACGTTATGAAATAGATGCTGAGTCACTCAAACAATAACCTTCGTGAAGCATTTTCTAAATTCATTTTGCAGGCACTCGGAGTTGGTTGTTAGATGTGTTAGATGAAATCTTGGTTTGGGATTTCTACTACAGCACGGATTCCTTATGTTTAATGCCATGCAGCCCTCTTATTGGAATCCGAGTCATGTTGTTGCTGGTATAATTATACCAAGATTTATATCTTAATGACTCTTTTTATTGCGACTTGGGAACTGGTGCATCGAAAATGTTCATTATTTATAAAGTAATTATTTCATTTTAGTGTAAAAACAATGCAATTCTCATGACAATTAGCAGGTAAATACGTCAAGTTACGATTCAATGAGCAACCTTACAACGAATACGGCCTACACTGTAAAATATTAATATGACTATACTAAATTTGGTGGCAGCTGGACTGCCACTGAGTTCGGTGAAACCTTTCTATAGAGGATCTAACATGAGTGCTCCTCTTGTTGCATATATAGAGGATCTTACATAAGTGCTCCTCTTGTTGCAGATATAGAGGATTTCAAATGAGTGTTCCTCTTGTTGCAGATATAGATGATCGTACATGAGTACTCCTCTCGTTGCAGATATAGAGGATCCAACATGAGTGCTCCTCTTGATGCAGATATAGAGGATCTTACATGAGTGCTCCTCTCGTTGCACATATGGAGGATCTTACATGAGTGTTCATGTTTGTTTTAAATTTATTGAACGAGTTGGGGAAAAGAGACAAAATTCGAGGCTTGCCGAGCATGACCTTGGAATTAGACAAACAACCTCTGTGCACAGTGCAACATTAAAACCTAAGTGAAGGATGCGCTTCTCTGCAGTCTTATATATTTCCTTGTAGCTCGCTAACAGGTAATGACCTCATCTCGTTTGGCTCCCCATAGTAAAACTTGTCCTTCAAGAACCAAAATGAAGAGAAAGTCACCTTTTCTGTAATAACCTGTGAAAAATCTTCATTGAAAGGTGTACTGAGCCAACTCATAGATTTTAAGAGTTACAACGAGGGTTAATACGAATCTGTACAATCACCTATTTTATCCAGCGCCTACAGTGCTTGCATACACAAAGTATGGTAGTAGATGAAATTATACATCAAAATTTAGATCCTAGCCCCAATGGATAGAAACCTATAGAACGTATCATTTTCCAGGGTGGGATGAACCCCCTGTCCATCTCTGGATCCGCGCATGGCCTATATGCATGTGTCCTTGTGTAATGTCTTTAAAAGTCACCAAAAAACGTAGATTCCAAAAGCATAGGCGTTCGTGGTCATTTAAAAACATTATGTCGCTAAAACCATATTTTATTGCGTTCGTTCTTGGAAGTACTAAGATGACGCTAAGGTGACTTTATCATGACCGTAACTTTACGATGATCTTGGTTTAAACATATTTTATTAGCAAGAACAGTTGACATTATCAAACAGATGTTAACAGTATTAAAGTTACAAGGATTGGAATGGAAGCAACATGCTTATATAATTCCTTTCCTGATTACCAATAACATATTGTAAACGATAATGGCAAATTGTGGTAAGGTTGAACAAATATGCATTTCGCAAGTAACTATTCCACTTACGGAAGATTACATTTGCTTCTAATAAGAAGGCATATAATATTAGTGGGTAAATTTGGTTTGTGTTGGTGCTCAGCAGTCATGCAGGCCTCGTTTTCGAAGTTTTGTGTTTGATGAGCGTTGCATATTGATATTTGTCCAATACGATTTACCAAATACAAAAAAAAGAAAATATGCACATATGAGAACAGAATTGATTTTATAACAAAATGGGGACAACCCATGGAGAGCACAGAAATAGGGAGAGAGGCTAAGGTTTATGACAGCCTGTGGAGTGGAGGGAACGAATCAAGGTCTAGTGGCTTTTACTTCCCAGTCTATACACTATATATGTCGTTTCACGTTCAAGGATCAGATGATGGAGTTCGTTATAGCACTGTCTAGAACCGTTTAGTTTCAACGATGATCTTATGTTGTCTCCATAAATTAAGGTATGTACGAGTTGGTAGCCATAACCGTTAAGCTGAACTTATGTTGGTCTTAGGTTGATCTTAAAGCTTAAGCTGCCTACGAGTTAGTAGCCCCAAGAATCGATGCAATCAAGTACCACACCTGACCCAGGACACAACATGGGAAAGTGACGGAAACACAAGAAAACATCACATACAAGAGAGCCAAGAGGCCAGCCCTTTCCCAGCAGGTGATCACCAGGCTGCAATGAACAGACAAGAAAGCATGCCAAACACGAAACAGAAATAATTAAGGATCCACAAAAGAAGCACCACCTTGGAACGGTTAGTATTTTTTTGTTTACTAGAGGGCTTAAAGTCCACTGAACCGAAGTTCTAAGTGGCCACTTTTCAATTTCATTTTTTCTGACTAAGCGCTAACGATATTGAAATGAATAATTTGCCCAAATATGTTTATTCCAATGAACTAAAGTTAAACGTTGCTTTAAAAGAGTTTTCTATCACAACACAAGTTTTGGTTCAAAAATGCAAAAATCTTCTTTTTGAAAAAATAAGCCTTTAGAGTGCAGTTTCTATTAAATTTAAGTTCATGTTTAGCCAGCTTGAAAACCACCAAACAATTGATATTTTGCTTATGAGAGATTTTTTTATGACTTTATTAAAACAAATCTCAATGTCTGCATTTTTCCGATATTTTCGAAAATCATCAGCTGCACTTACTAAAATCATTGTATGTGTTTTATTTGATGTGAACATGTTAGACTAAACACAATACAGCTTTACATGTATTAGCCCATTTTCTAACGATATTTTTTAAGACTGGTGTCCACTTCCGGTTTTAACGTGATACTTTAAAGGTCATTTAAAGCTGCATAGTCTGTCACTTTTGATCTTCTAATTCTAAAAATAATGTTTTTATTTTTCAAGAACACAGTAAAAATACTCAAATTCAGGTAAACATTTTACCATTTTCGTAAATCTTAACAAGGTATCACTATCAAAACAACTGCATTTATGTTAAAATTCAACGTACTAGAATTATTGGAGGGACGCAAATAATTCCCAACAAGAGAAAAACACACCTATTTGATAAGATAATTCACTTTTCCATGCAGTTTTCAGCTGTACTGAACATTTTTATTGTGAAAACATAGCTTAATTCTACTTTTACAAATGATTTAAAAAGAAAATATATTTTTTGGAAAAATGTTCATAGTTACAGAGTATGCAGCTTTAAATGGCATATGTAAACGATTTTTTGATTTTTTAGTAGAACAGTGACGTCTATTCATAATAAATAATCGCTGAAAATTGCAATGTCGTGCCGCAGATAATAAAGCGTACAGAGCAATGCAAAGTTTGTATGCTAATTGCATAGTTAAAGCAAAAACTATTTGACTAAGCAGTGATAGTGGCTCTCTTCATGTTAAAGTAGAAGAGAAATGGAGAGTTCCATTTCACAGAACTTTTGGTTCTATTTCATCTTATATCACAGCTGTTATTAACAGCTTCAAACTAATTAAAATATAAATGGAATACGTATCTGAGTGATATTTTATGTCACACTAAAAAGTGCTACTTTTTGAAATGAGGGTACCTTTTCTCGGACCTCGTCTGTGCATGATCTACCTGTCATTTTTAAATGAGATAATTTGCAGAGTATGGACAAAGCCATAGAGTTTTTCATAGCATTAAAATTTTGTAAGAGCGATTTTTATTTTCTCAACAGACGCAAAAAATGTAAGGTGGCCACTTATAACATCGTTTCAGTGTAGTTTTATGGTGCCAACCTCACCCTTATTTTAGATGTGGAATAGATGTTTGGTTCGCATGAAAGATCCCTAACTTATCGATGTATCATCTCATAGTAAATACAAATCGAGATATAAAAAGAAGGAGATAAAACAAAGATATGGACTCAACAGTATATACAACTGAATACTGAAATTAAAGAAATCCAACAGTTAAACACCCATGGGTCCAACTACAGACACAACATCAGGCCCTAAACCTCTCATCCATAGATAAGTCTTTAAGTCGGAGGTCCGACCCGCCGGCGTGCACTTAAAGAGGAAAGCAAAGTTGCCACTCGTGATTGGGTTAGACCACCAAGCTTGCAGTCTGTTGCAATACATTTATGTTATAACCAATCTTCTTATAATGAGAAATTATTTTAATAAACTGCACTGAAAAATTATTAGAACCAACAATTTTCTTTAATAATTTAAACACTAAGTCGCCATGGAATTCTGGTTCCGAAAGCCCCTGGCGCAAGAGAGATATAAGGCCAATATTGAATTTAGATATTATATCATAGCATCGGCGGTAATCTTTTGATATCAAATTTACCAGGCAATGCTTTGAGAACGCGTATTGAATCTCGAGGCTTACCGAGCTATTGAAAAAAGTTCTCGAAACCTAGGCTAGTAAACTTGATATCAAAAGACGCTAACCTGGTATTACATGTGTCGATTCAGCGTCATTGACGACATCATTTAAAAAGTGCAACGTTGTGATGACCCGATAATGGAGGCAGCGTTTATCAGGTCAACGTGTAACAATGCAGTTAGTATGAGAGGAAACTGATAAAAATACTATAATTCAAGTAATGCAACACTCTTTATCTTCCATAGCGCATAACATTATGTAATTTATGTGATTTTAAACAATATGTTTAAGCGTACTAACATTTTTGGTTACGAAATACAATCATACAAAAACAGTACCTAGCCCAGATTATTTTTGCTTTGCTTTGTCACTGTTACTTACAGGGAACATAATAATGCAATTCTAATTTGATCAGGGTTTTTGTGTACATTTAAGGATTGAAATGCAGATTTTTAGCTTGCACTGGATGATGCAAACCATTAGGCTTTTTAATGTCTGTGAAGCCCGAAGGGCTTCTCGAAGAAAAAAGCTAATGTTTTGCATCATCCAGTGCAAGATTAAAATCTGCATTTCAATCCTTATATTTACATTTTATATTATCAATCGTGTATACTTAATTATCTTCCACCCAAATCCGGAGCGAGCGATAGTCCTGTACATACGTGAAAGTTGATAAACAAAGAAAGCTATTGGTTTACGTTGACGTTACTCCACCTAGAGGCGCGGCCTAGACCGTGTGACAACTCAATGTTTTACATCGAGAAATGGAAGCAGCTAGGAATTATGCATGTTATGGTTTTACATTGAGAATGTAAATATAGGATAATGGAGATCTATGTCTTTTCTAGCTCGGCAATTACCTTACTAGGGTTAAGACAGCTGGTTACTTTTACATATCTCCCCGCTTTGTCATAGGTGGGTTATGTTATATAGTTTATGCATTTAACGTGCTCTTTTTTGTTCATTACACATGGTTTATTAAGTTTATATACAGTACAGATATTTTAAATATTAATGAGCCGTTCTAAATCTTCACTATTAAAGGACACCACACGTACATGTAATTAGTGTTCAAATCGGTCATGTATTGACTTTAAGTAGTTTGTGCTATATATGGAATTTCAAATAGATCTAGATCAAACACATCTGCTTCTATAAATTTAGTGCTTTTAAAATGAGGAAAAGTCAATCAGTCCCAGAGTTTGTTTGCATAATTTACTCATTGTTGTTTCCATGAATGAAAACAGCCCTATCGTCGTACCAGTTCAATTTCCATCGAGTGTGCATGCATGTATAGGTGATGCATTCGTATAACCAAAACTAGAACTAGGACACCTAATGGTAATCAAGAATGAATAGGACCACAAGCTTGGTATCCAAAGCTCTGCATTAGTATCGAAGGATTCTGTAGTCTACGTGTATTTCGAAGCAAATTGCTGACACGCGTCCATTCAATTACTATTTATTTGCGCTAAAAATTATGGATAATTTATTGAATTTTCAAAAGCACTCAACTAGAGAGTTCTATTGACAAATGCATTGTTTATTGGCAGACTTAATTTTCTTCTGATCTATTGTCCTGTCCTTGCCAATTCTGTTTGGACTGTTATGCCATATGAAACATGCCTCAAGACATACACATGCGCAGGTTGACCTGAGTATACGCAGTTCTTGGCCATCCAAATAAATTCTCAACTAGAAGCTCCTCACGGATCATGGCGCGCGAATGTACGCGCATGCGCACTACCTATCAATCAGCCTCAAATTAAGTTTTCTTTCTCGTGATGCTGGTACGATCATTAATGAATAGCAGAGCAGCGCGGATATTAAATTCCAAATATACGTTTTATATTAGAAGCGCATCAGCAACAAATGATGGTATTTGCGACTGGGACAATAATGTCAAGAAAAAGAACGAAACCAGACTGTCAATAAAGTTTTACAACCAGGCAACAAGCAATTTAGCAATATACTCCCATGAAACATCTGAAGATAAGCTGTCAGAAGCATAGAGTAGACAGTCAATTATTGTCATTCAGGTGCATGACAAAATACATGAAAAGTTGTTCATTTCTACATGCTCATTTCTTTGAATAAATGAAAGTGGATTGAGAATTTTTTAAAAAAAAGCTTATGGTGAAAAACTCATTTATAGAAAAGACATATGTTGTAGGTACATATTGGAATTGCCTCATAGAGTCAATTCCAATAGAAGCAATTCCAATATGTACCTACAACATATGTTACTGAAAATAAGGAAGAAAAATATTTGGAAATATACATTTTCCAAGTATCATGTTCATTGTCTTTACCTCTTTTAAACATCCCAAACTGCCAACCAGTATTAAAATTCCGGTCACTCTACTGCAAATTGTTTATATTTGCATGACAGCTATATCTCCAAACTCGAGTTCATGAACAGCCTCTTTGCTAACCTGCTAGTTGCGTGGTTGTAAGTGAACAAGTGCCCACTATGCATGGTGATTGGGAAAAGGCTCTATTTAAACCGTGGAAACTGACTTTGGATCGTTTTGAACTGAATTTTGTTTTCTGCTGACAGTTGCAATAAATTTCCCGGCACATCGTATTCTTTTCAGACATAGAGTTAATATTGCTGACTTGTATAAAAAAGACTTTACCTTATTTTTGGATAGTCTATATCCGTCGGATCTGATCCTTTTTGATATAAATAATGGATTATTGTTTTTATATCTTTTTTTTATTATATTTATCTTTTAATCATCACAATCACCATCATCATCACCGCCATCTTCAACAGCATAGCTATTTATTATTATTATTATTATTATTTTTATTATTATTATTATTTTTATTATTATTATTATTATTATTATTATTATTATTATTATTATTATTATTATTATTATTATTATTATTATTACATTTGTATTATTTAAACGATCTTATAGTCAAGAAGAATTATTACGACAAAATATGAAATAGACTTCTTTTTTAAAAGAATATGCATAAAACTTGAAAAAATAAACCAAACAAACAAATCGTTCAGTCCCCTTTAAATTGATAAGTGAGGTTTCTTAGCCTGAAAGCGGTCAGCAGAAAAATCACAAATCTACTACAACGGACATGGTTCAGAAATTACTTGGCATGTTAAATTCGATCGTTATTCGGAGTTGTCATTTTGTGTGTCGTCTGCAACAAGTCTAAGTAGCAGAATGATGGGAATAAGAATAAGATTGATGTCATCAGTTGGTGTTTACAATTTGGAGCTATTTATTGCTTAATTCAGAAATAAACCAGATCTATGGGCAGTCTCAGTGACAGTGTGTACATTGTGGCTTTGCGGGATTAATCTTAAATTCAGCAGACGACTGCTTTGAAATATTCTCTTGGTAGCTTTATGATTTTAAATTTGTGACTTTAAATCAACGTCGGCTCCACGTCGATAACCGTCGAACCGCAGTTGCTTTATTGTGCCTATAAGTTGCTTAACCCTTAAAGCGCAAATTATGACTGCAACAGCCGTCTTACCGCAGCAGACGACATATGTTCTGTTGTTGTTTCTTTCTCGATTTTCTAGAAAAACTGTGCTTGATATATGATGTGAATCGCAAACAGACGATTCACATCAAATATCAAGTCTTATTTTGGTTTCTTAAATCAAACTTAAAATGTTAAATTAACATAGGTTCGGATAAGCAAAAATTTTCCGCGTAAAATTGTAAATATTTTTTACCCATAATTCTTAACATATGTTTTTGGTGCTCAAAAGAACCGTCTCATGAATACGGTTCTTTTGAGTACCCACAACATATGTTTTGGTTGAGAAATAAGAAAATATTTTTTCTGATACGCACTCTTAACTAAAGGCCTGCTGTTAATAATAGCATCTGCTGTAATCGCTTTCACGGTTGAATGCATCCAAGTTAAGTTGTGGCGTAATTGTGACGTCACACTTTCGTAGTGTGTTAACGTGTCATTTCGAAAAGAAACAGTGCATGTCGTCTGCTGAACTGAAAAATATTCCATTTGAATAATAATATATATGAAAAAAAGTTTGAATATTAACAAAATGTCCTGTGTAATATTGGTGCTACTGCATACATGCATCTCAAAATGAGTACGAGAAATATATCCCTGGATTATGTGGATCATGCACAATATTTGGGATTTCCACGTGCGTATTGAGAGTGTAAAATTTATATTTCTTAATTAACAATTGCCAGTTATATACTTTTTCCAGATAGTATTAAAAAGACGCGGGTTTGTAGCAATATTCATCTGATATCGTCTCTTATCTCTATGATGCAAGGCCGTGTGTTGTGTGTGTGTCCGTGCGTGCGTGCCTGAGTGTTTTTTAAGGGGGGGGGGGGGGGGGGTAAGCGTGTTTAACCGGGGGGGGGGGGGGGATCCAGGGCCCACAAATACAATGCCCTCTTTATTAAGACCCATAACTCGTTGCCTGCTGGATAATATTTTTCCTGCTTTTTGTCGTCTGCTGATTTTTTCTAAATCAAGTTTTTTTTCGAAAAACTATTTCAGAAATACCATCAGCGTGTCAAACAGCTTTGATCTAGATTTTGGCCTGATCTGGGTCCAAAACTGTTCGCAAAGGTTATGAGCAGACGACACTAGTAGGAAAAAAGGTAAATTCCATTCGCTAGAATAATGATTCAAATGAAACACCAAACCTTGAATTAATACTAATTCAAAATGTCTCCTGCTGAAAAACTATAGGGTGATTAAAGAACCTGTTTCCACTTCCCTTTTATGTGTTTTGGCCATAATGAAAGCAGTTTCATTCAATTTAAGCTTTTACAGTTCATATTTTTAAATCTCAAAAATAGCCAATTGAAATTTGTATCTATTAAAAATATCTTTCTGTGCATATCGCACGTTCTGTAATTATTATAGCTTAAACACTTTCTTTTAACGCTAATTGTATTTTTGTATTGATCACAAGCTTAAAACAGTGTAAATAAACAATTAAAGAGACAATATAACTTTGTTAAAAGCATTTAAATTAAATGCAATTTACTGTTAATTGTACTCCATGTCAGTTGGAAGGCTTTGAAGAAATTATAATACCAATGCCATACGGTTAATAAACGTGTAGCTAGAAATGCTCAGATACGTACAATAGTAACTGTTGATGTAAAATGTCTTTGGCTTTTCGGTTGACTTTGATAATAAATCACTACGAGCTGCTTGACACCAAGAAAACATGGGAGCTTTACAACCAGGCAACTACCAAGCTAGCATTTTATTCCAATGTAACATCTAAAGATAAGCTGACAATGATATAAAATTGGCTATTTATTATTGTCATCCAGGTGCACGCCAAACTACACAAAAACTTGTTCATTTCTACATGCTCATTACACTGAAACATAAAAAGTAGTTGAGAAGTTTGTGAAAAACCAGTTTTATGGTGAAACACTCATAAATTGAATGGACATATGTTGTATGTGCACATTGGAATTGCCTCTATGAGGCAAAGATTAATGTGTACCAACAACATATGTTACTGAAATTAAGGAAACCTATTTTGAAATATACACTTAAGAAGCCATATTCTTTGGCTTTCTTCTTCAAACATCTCAAAAAGCCAATCAGTATAAAATTGCATGTCACTATAAGGTAAATTGTTTATATTTACATGACAGCTATATCAACAAATTTGATTTCATGAACTATGCTTTTGCTAAACTGGTAGTTGCATGGTAGTAATAACTCACTAGGAGCTCTTCGACATCAAGAAAAAAATTGGAGTCTTATTTGAACTATTCAATTATTCCCAAAGTGTAGTTTCTGAAATGCGTATGAAGCCACAAATTGACCTTGAAGCTAAAACATCTTTAAGCATTAGATTAAAGCAGCAGCGAGAAGAATTTATATGTAAAACTAATGGCATCTGTAGACATCATCAAACTCACTAAGACGTTAATCAGCAGTATCTAGGGATCAACAACGCCCATTTAGACAGTCTGTATTTGTTTCTCAAAAAGCTTCACTAATCAGATTTGACCAAACCTCTTGGTACTAAACGTGAATATATTCAGTCTAGATCTTGTCTAAAGGACTTCATACATACAGCACAACTTCATTGGCTCGTACATCGATAACTTATCTAACATGGTTTATTAAACTCCCCCTAGGGTCCCTCAAAATTGTTCCTATGACTCCAGGTATCCATATATTTAAATGGTCAAGGCAGGTTGGTATTATTTCATCTTGAAAAGGTATGTTGTTTGTTATCATTAGAATCGCCTCACTGAGGCAATTCTCATAATTACAAACAATGTACCTTTATTTTTGGAAGACTAAAACATCTGTGCAAATAGTATCCTCATTATGCTGCCAGATCTGGTCCAAATTATCATTCTTAGTGGCTCAAACTACCCCCATCTTGAACCAATTGCTCAAACGACCCAATGGTGAAAGAGTCATTGAAGTTGGGTGCAGTAGAACCAAATGGCAATGGCGTAGAGGCATATTTGATATTCATGTTTGGGCTAACTCTGTCGATTTCACGTGGGATGTTTGTACGTACGCTGTCGATTTCATGTGAACTGTTTGGGTGTATGTTGTCGATTTCATGTGGGCTGTTTGGGCGTACGCTGACGAATTCATGTAAGCTGTTTGGGCGTACGTTGTCGATTTCATATGGGCTGTTTGGCTTACACTGACGATTTCATGTAAGCTGTTTGGGCGTACGCTGTCGATTTCATATTGGCTGCTTGGCTTACACTGACGAATTCATGTAAGCTGTTTGGGCGTACGCTGTCAATTTCATATTGGCTGTTTGGCTTACACTGGCGAATTCATGTAAGCTGTTTGGGCGTACGCTGTCGATTTCATATGGGCTGTTTGGCTTACACTGACGAATTCATGTAAGCTGTTTGGGCGTACGCTGTCGATTTCATATTGGCTGTTTGGCTTACACTGACGAATTCATGTAAGCTGTTTGGGCGTACGCTGTCAATTTCATATTGGCTGTTTGGCTTACACTGTCGAATTCATGCAAGCTGTTAGGGCGTACGCTGTCCACTTCTTGTGAACTGTTTGGGCGTACGCTGTCGATTCCATGTGAACTGTTTGGGCGTACACTATAAATTTCATATGGGCTCATCGGCTTACACTGTCGAATTCATGTAAGCTGTTTGGGCGTACGCTGTACATAGACTAACATTTCATGTGAACCGTTTGGGCGTACGCTGTCGATTTCATGTGAACTGTTTGGGCGTACACTGTCGATTTCTTGAAGCTGTTTTGGTGTACACTGTCGATGTCATGTGAACTGTTTGGAATACACTGTCTTTTTATATGAGCTGTTTGGTGTACACTGTCGATTTCATGTGAGCTGTTTTGCATACGTTTTCGATTTCATGTAAGCTGTTTTGGCGATCACTGTCGATTTCTTAAGAATGGTTTCAGCGTTCACTGTCGATTTCATGTGAGCCGTTTGTGCATACGCTGTTGATTCCATATGAACTGTTTTGGCGTACACTGTCGATTTCATGAGAGTTGTTTCGGCGTTTATTGTCGATTTCATGTGAGCTATTGCATATGAGCTGATTATTAAATACCATTGTTATAATCGGGCCTACACTTTCTACCAATACACGTTATATTTAATGGGGATGACCAAACCAGCCTGCCCATTCGCGCAGTCTGGTCAGCGCCTATGTTATTCGCATACTAGAAAGTATATCTAAACATGCTACAGGCGAAATTTCATTATTTAGGTTGACTCTGTAGCTGAGCAGCCTGGTTTGGGTCGGAAAACCGAAGGCCCAATTATTATACGAACCATGCTCTTGAATTCTACTGGGTCCGGACCAGATAAGGAAACGTTTGGGGCGTAAAATATGACAATAAAGCAGTATATTCCCCAAATCTAAAGCATCTTCTAAACGCCCAGTATCCAGCTGGGCTAGAATTCTGAGCCTTCCTCCTCCTCCATACTTTTTGTATGCGAGAGACGAATGCTCTGGTGATACTGTACATATGCCCATATGCTTTCATACACTCGTCTAATTACATGTTTTGTAAAAAGGAACTGTTACTTTGAACCCCAGTGGGGGTACTCTCATTTTTTCTTCATACGTAGGCTCGGACCAAGCATCTACCGTTCACCCCAAAACCTATCAGGAAATTCAAGCACCTCCAAAAAATATTTGAAATTCTAGCGACCCCAAAAATACCCACATTCTGTAACTTGACCTTAAGAAAGTACCCTTAAATGCATAGAAATGATTCCTAAATTTGGTCCAATTTTGTGATGACCCCAAAAAAACATCCACAAAATCTTCATACCCCCAAAAATATTCATTTTTCTGAAACCCCCAAAAAATATTGAAATTCAAAATTTTAAACCCCAAAAATTGACCCGAGCCTACGTATGTATGAAATTATCAGAGTACCCCCCTGGGCTTTGAACCCGTTGTTTTGAGTATGCACATCATATGTTTGGTTGGCAAATAAAAAAAAACACTTTTTATCTGGAGGACTGTACTTGTGTCAAATAAAGTTTATTTATTTGTGTCTATCAGACATGTTTATTGAAAACTGCTATGCAGCTACTACAATAAACAGTCCGCAAAAAGAAATTGTCATGAAATATCGTGTCTGTCTTCGAATTCCAATTCATATCGAATGCTATTCTTAAAAGAAGCAAGAACGGGATTGTGTATCATACATTATGGCCTAGCAGTCCGCATAACGTTGTCCAAGAAACAGGGTTAAAATTGTTTTAGTTGAGTCCATTTGTCAGTAATATTAATCGTAAACCAAAGATTTCAAGACATGTATTGGCTTTATATACACTATCATCATATGCTAAATTAATGGCACAATAATATTCTTAAAATATTTTTTTTAAAAAACAAATTTTGCCCGCAGACCATCGCGACCCTAGGGGATGGGGTCAATAGGTCAAAATTCATGGTCATGTTGCATATCTAAATGGATACGCCATGTACAATCTCAAATTATGTCCTGTAAATGCAAGTATACTTGAGTTCTACAAATAACGTCTTGAAATCAAGAATTAGCTTCATTATATCAGGAAACATGTTACTGAACCTAAATTTAAGGCTGACAGAACCAAAAAACCCAATCAGGAAATCCTTGCGCAAACAAATAGTCCCTGATCAGAGGCAGTTAGCTTCATTATATCAGGAAGCATGTTACTAAAGCTGACAGAACCAAACTACCCAATCTGGAAATCCTTGCGCAAACAAATAGTCCCTGATCAGAGGCAGTTAGCTTCATTATATCAGGAAGCATGTTACTATACCTCAATATAAGGCTTAAGCTATTTGAGTGACAGAACCAAAATACCCAATCTGGAAATCCTTGCGCAAACAAATAGTCCCTGATCAGAGGCAGTTAGCTTCATTATATCAGTAAGCATGTTACTATACCTCAATATAAGGCTTAGGCTATTTGAGTGACAGAACCAAAATACCCAATCTGGAAATCCTTGCGCAAACAAATAGTCCCTGATCAGAGGCAGTTAGCTTCATTATATCAGGAAGCATGTTACTATACCTCAATATAAGGCTTAGGCTATTTGAGTGACAGAACCAAAATACCCAATCTGGAAGTCCTTGCGCAAACAAATAGTCCCTGATCAGAGGCAGTTAGCTTCATTATATCAGGAAGCATGTTACTATACCTCAATATAAGGCTTAGGCTATTTGAGTGACAGAACCAAAATACCCAATCAGGAAATCCTTGCGCAAACAAATAGTCCCAGATCAGAAGCAGTCTAAACAGGGACTTTTTGTTTGCTTCCTTCAATTAGTCCAGATCATCGTTTTTTAACTCTTTGTATGCTGGGTAATTTTAATGATTTTATTGTCGGCTAACTTTTTCTAAAACAGTTTCAGGAACACTATCAGAGTGTCAAACGGGTTGGATCCAGAACAGGACCGACGCTCCGTCGGTCCTGATCTGGGTCCAAACTGTTTGCAAATGTTATCAGCAGACGACAACAGTCATCCCGTAAAGAGTTAGAAATGGAGCACTTAAAGTGTTAATCGGCCATGAAGGCAATGTATAGACATACTAAAAGCACAATTATTCTAAATCTAGACAGTAAATGATTGCAGTGTAACGTTACATGACAACACTCATTTTATCAAGAAGTAATAATTGCTTCTGTAGAAAAAACGATTCAGCAGGAATTATTGTCACCCTGCGCGTGAAAAGATATCTGCTTATATATGGTGACAGCCTAGGCGTGATAGGGTGGCGTCCTGGCTTCTTTTAATTTATTAGTAAAACATAGATCATTTTTATTATCACACTTTTTGAAACAAGTTGATATATTGTAATCAGTCCCGTCTATCCATCCGTCCGTCAGTCGGTTTCCCCGTAACGCGATCTCCTTCTTCACTTTTTGACCGATGGTGTTCATACATTGCACTATGATTGCCTATGGTGCGTACATTACAAAGATGGTTTCATATCACCTATATTTCCATGGAATCAAACACAAAGGTCAAGGTCACGGGACGTAATAACTCCAAACTTTGCAGTTGCATAAATCACATGATGTAGAGGGTACTTGGTAAAGTCTCATGTGACCCTGACACCAAGGTCAAGGTCAAATGTCAAATAATTTCTTGTAAATGCATCTCTTCCCTCCTTCACCGTTGGACATAGCAACTTCAAACTTTGCAGGTGCATATGTGACATGACGCAGGAGGTACTAGTTAACATTTGTGTGACCTCTTTCCTAATATCAAGGTCAAAGGTCAAACAATGCATTGTCTTGTAAATACATCTCCTCCTAAACCATTGGACGTCGCAGAATCAAACTTTGCAGGTGCATAGATCAAATAATGAAGAGGACAAAGGGCACTGTTTCGTGTGACCTTGACTCCAATGTCACACTAAGGTCAAAGATGAAATAAAAATATATTTTCTTGTTAATGAATCTCCTCTTTTACCGTTGGACATAGCAACTCCAAGCTTTGCAGGTGAAATAGAGGCGCTGGACAACATTTTGTGTGACCTTACTCCTAATGTCAAGGCCAAGGCCAAATAATGTATTTTTGTGAATGCACCTCCTTCATAACCATTAGACAGAGCAAATACAAACTTTGCAGGTGCATAGATCACATCATGTAGAGGGTACTTGGCAATGTTTCGTGTGACCTTGTCCCCAAGATCAAGGTCAAAGAATATATTTTATTTTAAATGTATCTCCTCCTAAACCGTTGCACATAGCCACTTCTAAACTTAGCAGACGCATAGATTAGGTCATGTAGAGGGGCATAGCCGACCTTTCGTGTGACCCAAGGTCAATGGCAAAGGTCAAATTATCTTGTTTCTTGTAAATGCATCTCCAACTATACCGTTGAATGTAGCAACTTCAAACTTTGCACATGCATAGGCTATATGATGTAAAAGGAAATGGGCGACATTTCATGTGACCTGGATCCCAAGGTCAGGTATAAATGTAATAAAAGCGAGTATTTGCGAAGGTGAGTCATCGACTGAAGTCTAGTATCAGTTTTCTTTTATTCAAAGCACATATTTTTTCCTCATTTCAAAACTATCAGGAACATATGACCACGTTTTCCTTATCAGCTATCCTCCACAAAGAGCTTCATTAAAGGCAGCTATAAACAATAAACTTTCATTCATTAAAGATTTTAAATATTCTAAAATCAACCATAATTGTTCTCATTTGATCAAAATCATCCCAAATAAGGCGACCAATGTCATCTTGCGTAGTGTAATTTTAAAACTACATATCATATGACGTCGCGCCTGGAAGTGAAATTACGCCATGCAATAAAGATTTACGGGACACGTTATGACGTCCATAACAACGTTGCGTACATAATGACAAAATAATAACGTTTTTATGGCAGAAATGATATTTCAAAGTAGTCTTAACGTCATATAATAAAAAAATCTAACATTCGTGCTCTTGTATTATTGAATTGTTTAACTCGTTGCGTTAAAGAGATAAAATGCTTGGCAAGCCTCGCATTTTATCTCTTTTCACCAACTCGTTTAATAAATTCAATAAAACATAAGCACTCATGTAAGATCCTCTATATAACGAGGGATTTGTTTAATAACTCTATAAGGTTCCACAACTTCTCAAACATCCAGTTATGTTTTTCATTGATTATTCGTTTTAAGAAAATTACCCAGTTTAGCAAAAGCATAATTCAAGAAATCTTTGGTGATATAGCTGTCATGTAAATACAAACAATTTGCCATATACAAGAGGTGTTTCATGTTTATTTGAACAAATTTGAAAATGCCATTACTCATTTATTCCTCGTTATATTGGGTAATAATTGATTTCCATAGGTTAGTCTGATCTCCAGGAATACACAATTGTCAAGAAAATAGTTCTTAATTTTTATTTTCTGGTTTGAAACAGTCTCTGAAGATGAGTAGTCAAAATTTAAGCGTTTAAAAATGCTGTCTGAAACCAAATGTACTAAATCTTTCTTGAACAATTTCTCGAAAAGATATGACGGTTTTCTCTTGGAACCTTTTATATATTGTACATAGATAATTAAAGCATGTTCTGTTAGAAAATAAACCATTCCATTTTGATATTTATTTTTTGGAAGCGACCTTTACATCATTTTTAGGGTTTACAGTTTCCATAGCAACACTATATTGTATGCAAAATACTCAAATGCAATATTTGGTGATCAGCTTTATCGGTAATAGATACATAAAATATCTAAGAAATTAAGTCAGCTGTGAGTTTTGAGAATTTGCTTTTCAAACTTCTTCCTAGACACATTTTATACATGAGATACCCATTTGGGCACTTATTTGGAAGAACTAATTAAGCCCAGTTTCCAAGCAAAAACAGGCACACATAGGCTGTTTCTCATCTTAATAATAGACTGAGTGTGCCTCTAAACTTAAAAGAAAATTTCAAACTTAAATACGTATTTTCTTAGAAGATACACCCATTTTAGCTCTTAAAATCAGTAAAAAGGGGGTGGGGATGTATTTCGGGCCGCCGTGTTATGGCTATGCTATGAATTGCCATCTGGTCTGTTTGGTAATACTAGGAACAAGTCTGTTATGCATGAAAAATCAAAATTTGTTTTTTTTAATTTTATGCAACTGCAAAAAGTGAAATTCAAATCTGTTCAAATAAACATGAAACATGTCTCGTAGTGACAGTTTATAAATACTGATTGGCAGTTTGGAGGAAAGCCAATGGACATGATACTTGTTTAGTGTATATTTCAAAATATGTTTCTTTAATTTCAGTAGCATATGTCGTTGGTGCTCATTGAAATTGCCTCATTGGGGCAATTCCAATGTGCACATACAAAGTATGTTCTTTCAATAAATGAGTGTTTTCACCATAAAACAGGTTTTTCACAAACGTTTTAACTACTTTTTATGTTTCAGTGTAATGAGCATGTAGAAATGAACAAGTTTTTGTGTAGTTTGGCATGCACCTGCATGACAATAATAGATAGCCAATTTTATATTATTGACAATCTTTAGATGTTTCATTGGAATGAAATGCTAACTTGGTGGTTTCCTGCTTGTATAAACATCCATAATGGCATTAAATGCAGGGAAACTTATAAAATATGAAACCGGTGCATATTTTTGTATGTTTTCTGCAATGGCAGCAATAAAACAAAGCAACCACAAGAGAGTGTGTCTTTAATCTATTATCATTTTTTAGAAATATGAGCTTTTTCTTGAAGGTATTGAAAACGTGTGTCTGGATTTTCTCAGTGCACTATCATATTATCGGGGCTAGTTAATTTTCTAAAGTTGTATTTTATTGAAGAATATCCCAATTTTAGTGGGAAACGCGGCCTGTGATTTGAATCATCTTAACATTACTGTTCAGCCTTAACTGTCACGAACAAGGCCCAAAAAGTAAGGAAGTCTAAAGTTAAGTATGATTTTTAGGATGCGAAAAATAACGTTTCGAACTTATTATTACAATCACCATGATATCTTTTGACCACAAGTTCTGCATCGATCCTGGTAATTCATTAAATATTTAGTGTAATATAATGAAATATCAATACTTAACTTAAGTCGTCCTTAACTTTAAGGAAGCATTGTATTTTTGGGGCCAGGTCTCCTAACTTAGGGCCCTCTCAGGCCCCGAGGTTATAAAACTCTAAAATGCTGAAATAAAGTCTTCTTGCTTTAAAACTCTCAGATATTGTATTTATCCTGCTAATAAATTGTTGGCATTTTAACATTTCTGAACAGATTTCATGCTCAGTTGAGTTGAGCATGAAAAAGTTTTATAACCACGAGGCCTGAACTTGTTTGAAGACTCTTATCAGCCTGTATGTTGTTTTTTGGAACGCTTGTGCACACCCGTTGTCATAAAACGCTTAAAGATACCAAACAAAGACATGAAGGCGCTTGATCTTGTTGTTATTAGTCTCTGATACTATTGTCCACAAACAGTTACTCTACAACGCCAATCACGAATGCGTCAGATAGCAAAGACTGACTTCTTGCTGTTTTTTAGTTTCATTTTCTTGGGAAATAAGGTTTTTCTTGTGTGTGTGTGTTTTTTCACAGATTTTATTTGGTGTCGAATTCACACAGCTTTGCAACTTTAAAAATAAGTGTAACTTTACATTAAATTTGGTGGCAGCTGAATTGCCACTGGTTTTGGCGTTACTGCTATGTTCTGTTCAAAAAGCTTTGTTCTGTTCAGTTGTATTGATCAAGAGAATAACTGCAACAATATCAGGTAGAAATGTTTCAACAATTATCACTGGAGAAGGATTGGCCTAAATTTGTTTTAGGATGAAAGTAAGTGTAAGTTAACACCAAAAGAGGTGGCAGTTAAGCTGCCACATCTTTTGATGTTAACTTCCACGTATTTACAGGACTTTTTCCAGCAATTCTGGGAAAAGGCTCTGGCCAAAATTGGGGAAAATGATCGACTTAACTTAAAAATTGGGAGAAATTAACGACATAGAACATAACAAAGGTAGCAAAATATCTCCTCAAAACCAATTAATTTTAGATTGTATTATGTCAAGCATACCACTTAAGAACAAGTTTTTATGTATCATTCTGAGAATGGTCATTATTTCTCATAAGTAGAAGTGGTTTCTAAAAAGAGTAAAAACTTTTTTTTTCTTTTCTTATTTGGGAAAATCAGACATGGTATTGGGAAAAAAGGTGGCTATTTCCATTGGGAATGGGGCCGAAATTCGGCCCCTGGAGATGGGGAGAAAAAGAATTCTTATATTACAGCGACAACAAAAGAAAATGCCGTATTAGTACAATATGTTGCATATTTGGTGGTGCTTTTAGGGCAATATGAATAATTAAACAGTTTCGTCGCGGACTGGTGTGTTAGGTACTTACCACAAGTGTGAAACAAACATGTCTGTAGCATGTCTACACCATTATCTATTCATGCTGAAATTAGATGCCAAAATAACTCATCGTTTATGGCCTGACAAGCTTTTTATTTATTAATAGGAGGATTCTGTCAATACTATAATAGCGAGACAGCAGGCTGAATCGCAACGCTTGTAACAATTGTCGTAAAGACATTCATTTTTCGAGGGAAAACGTGGCAGACCAAACTCCTGTTATAACGAGTTAGGTATGAGCTTCGTACATGGAGTCATGAAGAGGTCTATTGAACTTTTGAGGGGATAACTTTTATTGATAACACCAAAAAAGTGTACGTGAGAATGATTCCTCTCCGTCTGTCCCATGTCAGAATCTCGTAAATTCTTATACTTATTAGTATCATACAGTGTAGTAGGTAAGCATTGAAGCAGAACCGTAGCTCTGGTGATAAGCTCCTTGATTTGCTGTTTTTTATGCTTTTGATGGCGTCTGCTGACTTATATCAAAACTAACTTTTCAAACAAATTTCATTCAGTTACACTATCAGAATATCAAGCGGATATGTTCAGATCAGGATCCAGATCGATCTGGGTCCAAACTGTTTTCATAAGTTATCAGCAGATGACAAAAGTCGCCGCTAGCAAGTAAAGAATTTGACAACGGTTCTAGAGTGTCGGTTTCTTTGTTTCGACCAAATGACATTATGTACTTGGTTTGTCTTCATTGTTCCTTTGTGACGAAAACCAGGTAGTTAATATAAAGATAGAAACTTTGGAAAAGATTTTGTTGGAAAATATGCACGAGCTCCGGAAAACGAAATCCGTATATATGCGTGTTGTTGTTGTTGTGGTTGTTGTCTAAAACAACTTCAGGCAAACATTTTTCCAGTGATAAAATGCAAGGCTGCTGTTGCTTTAATTGTTCTCCGGATCAATGTACTCGTACAATGCATAGCTTTTAAAGCGGTTGGGTCAGTGGCAGTTCAGCTGCCACCAAAAGTTGGAAAAGTTCTGCTTATTTTTACAGTGTATATATGTCAGGGTGTTTGCTTGACAATTTAAAACGGGACTGTTGGATCTTGAATTTGCATAGCATAGGGAAAACAAAAGTTCACCTTGCTAATTCTTTTTTGTTGTCTGAATTGTTTGGTTTGCGAACATCACGCCCTTGTACCTGAGAAATGTCCAAAGCACACGCTACGGGAACATCACGCGGGTGAGCGAACACGTTGTCTCCAACTCTCCTGTTTGTCTGTGCGTGCGTAAGTATGTTAAGTCATTTGTACGTTTGCTTGTTTGACTTTTCTTTACTATATTTTAAAACTATTTCTTTATTCAACAGCATGTAACTAATCTGAAGCTGACACCGGTTTAGATCAACACACTTTTTGAGCCTAAAATTGTACATATTTTCTTACCCATCAATTTTAACATATTAGTGCTCAAGTTAATCGTCTCATTAAGAATGGTCGTTTGAGTACCAACAACACATGCTTATGTTGAGAAATAAGAAACTGATTTTATTTGGTACGCACTCTTAACTTAGGGCATGGTCAGTGACTTTTCTTCCCATTATGGCAATTATTGCGTGTATATTGTGTGACCATTGCAAAGTCATGATTAAACACATAACTTTTCTGATTTTTCCAAGAAAACATTTATTGGTGGGTTCTTTTGAAGCACTCTCGGGACACTTCCACTAACCATTTACATTCTGATGAATTGTTACTGTCTATTTTGTATATAAAAGGGTTGCCGTTCAAACTTTCTATAAAATGAGTTAATTCTGTCCCTGTAGGATTGTTTTTACCAAAGCAAACAGTGCAAACCCTGATAAAATGCCGCCTTATGCGGTATTTCGTCCAGGTCTTCACAGTTTGCCAACATACCTGTTTATGGTACCCAGATTGAAAGGGCTAAGCACCTAGTCAATTGTTTTTTACAGAAATATTAAAGAATTGAAGAATGATTGCTACATTTTAACCAAAGCCAAAATTCTTACAATTACTTTAGTGTAAACGATGGTTCAGCTTTGTAAGGATATGTTTCCGTAATGTTATTATTACAACATATTTGGAATACGTGATAAAGAGTGTGATATTCTTCATTTGCATGTAAAGGAACACGTGATACACAATGTAATTCACTTCGTTTGGATCACGTGATAGGCAATGTGATTCGCCTTATTTGGATAAAAATAAGTAACATGTGATACGTAATGTGATTTGCTTTATTAATTTGGATACAAATTGGAACACTTGTTACGCAATTTGATGTTATTTACTTCAATTGGATACAAATAAGGAACACGTGATACGCAATGTGATTTCTTCACTAATTTGGATACAAATTGGAACACTTGTTACGCGATTTGATGTGATTCACTTCAATTGGATACAAATAAGGGACATGTTATGCACAATGTGATTCACTTTATTCGGATATAATTTTGGAACACGTGATGCAGAATTTGATGTATTTCAATTGGATAGTAATATGATGGGTACAAACGTCTGTCAGGGTATTGCTAGTGTTCAACAATGCTAGCGGCCCGGCGTTGCACAAGCGGTGATATTCGCCGGTACTCCCGGCAAGGACTGCGCCGGTACAGCTGCGGCGACTCCAGGAAGGATAGCGGTCTTCACAGAGATGGGTCTATATATAGGGTAAGTAGACTACTGTTGTGCCAACCAAGAATGACAGTGACGTAATATTTGTTTACAATTGTTAAGTAAAATATTAACTTGTACACTCCACTTGACCTAACACGAATCGATAGATCACTTGTGTATTAATCAATACACTAGTGATCTATCGAGTATACGTCCTTGATAACTCTGTAAACAAACCATGACGTCACTGTCACCCTTGGCTGACAGGACAGTAAGTACCCGAGGTATCTTGTCTCGATTCTTTGGTTATTTTCCTGTTTGTTTGTTTGTTTGTTTGTTTGTTTCTTGTTGGGGGAGATTCAACTGAGCATGAAAGTTATCCTGCTCGTAAATGTTAAAATGTCGCCAATAAAAAATGTGTTGGCATTTTTGGCGTTTATTAGCAGGATGAATGCAACATCTGAGAAATTTATTTAATTTCAACATTTTAGTTCTTATGATCAGTTGAAACTTCATGCTTAGTTGAGTTAAGCCTAAGACAAAATTTAATCTAGGGGACCTGAACTATTCCAATAAAATGTCTAATGTCCCGCCAGCCAAGAGTGATAGTGATGTTATGTTCTGTTTACAAAGTTATCAGGGGCTTAGATTCGATTAATCACTTGTGTATTTATTCTATCCACAGGATAGGATTAATACACAAGTGATCTGTCAATTCGCGTAGCTCAAGTGGAGTTTACAAGTTAAATTTTCATAAGAATTGTAAACAAAATATTACATCACTGTCACTTTTGGTTGGCACGACAGTAGCTATTGTTGTTGGCATTTTGTACTGTGTATCATTCAACTCTCGTTAACTCAATGCCCAAGGAATAGTTTTATACCAGTCAGCAGTTATTTTAGTTCATAAAAGTTGGTGTGTAAAGAATATCACAGGTTTAGAAAGTCCATATTTTTCAGCGTAAAATTGTAAATATTTTCTTACCCATCAGTTTTGACTACGTTTTTGGTGCTCAAAAGAACCGTCTCATTGAGACGGTTCTTTTGAGTACCAACAACATATGTTTTGGTTGAGAAATAAGAAAATTAAATTTTCGTTACGCACTCTAAACTAAAGTCCTGGAATATATAACCACAAAATTGACGTTTTCATTTTTCCTACCAAAGGAAAAGTGGATCTTATAGGAAAATGTAATGATAACGAAAATCTGATTTAAAATATCAAACCAAGAATGCTGATAAAAATTGATAAAAAAGTGATTTTGGCCAGGTAATGCCACAATTACACACTGCAGACCAACCCCAGTACCATGAGAAAGAGACATAGAACACTAACAGTCACATGACAGCACTAATACAGCCAAAGAAAAGCAACCAGCTCCCTCTTCCTCAGCGAGATGATTGCAAACTAGCTAGAAAAGACACATAGTACTGCATAACACAACAAGGACAAAAACACACACAAATATGAGAGCAATAATAAACATGAACCAACAACAACAATAACAACAACAACAAACTCGCCGCCTTAGAACGGACAACAGCCGAAGCCACCAGGGGCTTTTTGCATTTTACTGGTGCCAAACCTTCGCCCTAGATTTTGCTGGTGTTAAAACACAAAACATGTTTATTCCTAACTTCTTTTGCAATGCATTAGAACAGCGAAACAATCTCATCAAACAAAACATAGAAAAGGGCTCATAACTCATAGATAGTCAAAGCTAAAGAAATTCACAAGTTGAGCAACGGTGAGCCCAGCCAAAGACAAGCATCATGTACTAACCCACCGATGAAAGATTTAGGTCATGGTCGTTACTGAGTCAGAGGCCAGGCCCACCGTCGTGCAATTATAGAGCAAACCATACCTTTCAACATCGCAGGAACATTAAGAAGTCTTGTAAAATGCATGCAGTATTTCCAGGGGTGACGCATGTTGATATTCAAATATAGTTTAGGTCACCTTGAGCTTTTAGCTATTATGATCGATCTTCGTCCGTCGTGCGTCGTGCTTTATTCATAGTCCGTCGTGCATAAACTTTTATTCTTTGAACGGCATACTGGTCCAAATTTCCGCCGAAAAAAATGGCTGCCATAGCTAGAATAGAAAAGCTTTAAACTACATCTCCTACTGAACTGCTGACTCAAATTCAAATTGAATTTATACATTTTACTCATAAGTCCTTCTATCAAAATTGCCCAAACGGGTTTGCTCCTCAAAACAAAATGGCCGCTAGAGAAAAAAAATCAAAAACATCTTTAAATGACATCTCCAGCCTGGCCTCGAGGTTATAAATCTTGAGTTCATTCTCAGACTCAAAATAAAGCGCAATGATTGGCTGCTTGCGGACACGTGTCCGAAGTATTCATGATTCCATGAACATTCGGGCTTCAAGTTAACATTGCAAGAGACCCGAAGTATTCATGATTCCATGAATATTCCTAAAATTGAATTCATTTCTTAAATGTATCTCAAGTTGTGAGTTAACGAGAGTCGACTGGACATCCTGTATGTAAAGTTCTATTTTTTTTCGTCTAAAGACACAGACAGACAGACAGGAGGACGAGTCTCTCTCTCTCTCTCTCTCTCTCTCTCTCTCTCTCTCTCTCTCTCTCTCTCTCTCTCTCTCTCTCTCTCTCTAGTAAAAATCTCCCCGAGGGTATAACAGGTAATGGCTCAATCATTAAAAGTTCCATTGGAATCGCATACCACCCGACAGGAACCTCGCATGAATACATTAACACTTAGCCCGTTAGTCATGGCTTTTGTCAACTGCAACGCTCGTCTGCTTATGTTCTTAGATAGTCTATATTTCAAACAACAGAGAGAGGGTTCATAGTGTTTGTTTCCTTGAAAAAATCTAGTCTGAAGTGCACTTGAATACATGCAGCAGACGTAAAAAGCAGACGACGTTTTCAGAACAAAAGGTTAACAATTGTACCATCTCTTGCATTAACCTTACCAAAGTAGGCGCACGAGTTTAACACCCACATAGAAAAAAAATCAATAAATTGTTACACCATCTGCCTATGTTATATCAGATATCACGGCCACCAATCCAGCTCCTTCGTTGCATATACCAATTTGATTAAACTTTTTGTTTGCTAACTTTAAGAGCAATGCTATTCGATGAGACACTGATTGAACCTTTCGACACTGATATCGGTTTTAAGAGGCTATTCTGCATGACAGTTTAAAATGTTTTGTAATGAAGAAAAATGACATTTTTTTTAACTTCAACACAGATTATAGAATCATTTTATGTGCCAGGACACACTATTCAAGGTATGTTGAAGGTAAACGCCAGTACCATCGAATAACATTTTCGGATTTCTAAAATTTTGTATTGGACAGAAAAATAACGATTTTGTTGAATTGAATGTCTATATCATTCATAGGAAACAAGTTCCCTCTTCTTCATACCACATTATTGATTTTATGCGATAAAGGATCTGGATTGGTGACCATGAGATATGGTTGATAAAATTATAAGATTCTAAATGAAGTTGATTACCAAAAATAACAATATTGATTTTTCTACATGATGCCAAACACATTTTGATCTGTCCTCTTATGACGACATAATGAGATCACTGCATGGCGGTGTAACGATAAAGAACATGTGAATCTGACAAGTACTTGCCGAATTACAACCACGCAACTAGCAGGTTAGTTCTTGAACTCGAATTTGGAGATATAGCTGCCATGCAAATAATTTGCAGTAGAGTGACAGGAATTTTAATACTGATTGACAGTTTGGGATGTTTAAAAGAGGTAAAGACAATGGGCATGATACTTGTAAAATGTAAATTTCCAAATAGTTTTCTTCCTTATTTTCAGTAGCATATATTGTAGGTACACATTGGAATTGCTTCTATGAGGCAGTTCCAATAAGAACCTACAGCATATTTCTTTTCAATAAATGAGTTTCACCATAAGCTTTTTTAAACAAATTCTCAACCAAAGTGGTTGCTCAAAGAAATGAGCATGTAGAAATGAACAAGTTTTCATGTAGTTTGTCATGCACATGGATGACAATAATAGACTGTCTATTCTATGCTTCTGATAGCTTACTTGAGATGTTTCATGGGAGTATATTGCTAAATTGCTAGTTTACTGGTTGCAACATATCACAGACCAACCTGTGGCACCAAGAGGAAGGGACACTAGAATAACAAAGTGAGACATTGAATAGAGGCAACGTTGTCTTTGACAGGCATCTGCTAAGATCCTAGATATATCACATGAAATTCTACATGTGACAGGCATCTGCTAGGATCCTACACGATAAAAATAAGTGCCATTTAGCATCAAAAGGGGTGGCAGCCTTAGCTGTCACCCCTTTTGGTGTAAACTTACACTTACTTTTCTACTAAAACAGCTTTTGGCAACAATTATAACACATGAAAATCTATATAAATATAACTTCATACCACAAGCTACATGTACAATATCAGCTCTACCTCTTTCGCGAAAAAAATGTCAGCAGGACACCATATTTATTTTCAATTACTGCCAAACGTAGATACTTTTATTTCGCTCAGTGGTAATTCTGTTTTATTCTTTTTACAAAATCTTGTCGGTTTCTTTAACTACTTACAATTAAAAAAATATAATCGCACTTGACAGTCACCATGGTTAAAAAATAGGATGATCTTTGAGGCTGTGGTATATAGAAGTGTAGCCTTTACTAGCGTTTCGTGCTCTAGGAGTCCGGTTCCGGACACCTAGGCACATCCTTTTCTCAAAGAGGTACTTTTCAAAAGTCTCTGACAAGGAATAGTTTTGCACTTCAAGAGTTTTCAGATAATTTACAAGTGGATATGTCAAGGATGACAGATGATTAGTTATCTATTATAATAGCTGTTTAACGATTTTCGATTGGTCAATATTTAGTCTATTCTTGCATAACTATTTAAGCGCAGTTGTTTGAAGACATTTGGCCCACGTTGCGAGGAAATCTGTCTTTTTGTTTGTATTTGAAGAATAAAGGTGCTGATCAGCCTGCACATGTAAATTAATCAGTACAAGTGTTGTTTCTTTGCATAGGTAGTATCACACATGTACAGGCAAAATTCAGAGTTTATATGTGTAACTGAGTAGATTCAATTTGGTCTTTATTGGTTGAAAGCCTCCAAGACGGGAGACAAGTTTATCGCAAAGTGGCTCGTGTATATACATGTATATGCCAGCTTTCAAGAAAGATGGCATATATAATTGACTAAGTTTGCAACCTGTATGGTAGCACCGGCTAAGTGGTGTAGCATAAGATAGCCCTTTCTGTGAATATTACCTGTATAAGTTGTCTCATGGTGTCACAACATTAAAGAGGGTCTGGGTGGAGTATAATGATTAGTGAATAATGGTCCTTTTTGATAATGAATAGTGAATAATGAGCTAAAAATAATGAATAGTGACTAATGAGGGCCTTAAAATTAATGAATAATCCCATTTTTTAATGAATTGAAGAAAAAATTAATGAATACTGAATATCAGATTTCTTTGCCACCTTTCTTACTTTTAATGAATAATTGGTCTTATTTTAATGAAACCCAAAATTTTAATGAGATGAATAATGGGCTAAATTTTTAATGAATAGTGAATACAAGACCCCCCATCCAGACCCTCATCAAAATGACACACCCAACTCATCGCCATCTCCGCTCGCGGAGATGACGATGAGATGAGTGTGCCATGTAATAAATTCATCACTTTCCTTTGAGGCAGCTTTCAATTGTCTTCTGGTATTTGCGCAGCCTTCACTGCTCGCATATGCCAAAGGTACCAAAATCTAATGAGCTTGCATAAAAATTCCCAAATGCATTGATAACTATTCTTGTTCAAAAGAAGTCGATACTCAACAATTAATTTCCTAAAGCAGACATTGCAGCAAAATTCATATCCATCATCCCACCGGGCATGTGCGAGGGGGGGGGCAAAGTTTTGACGGGTTTTTTTTCTGATTTTATTGAGATGGGAGAGTGTTCTGCACCAATTTTTGTAAGGAAGCATATACTCATTAGACAAAGCATAATTTCAATGGCGTTTTGCTGGCGGGTCGATGATGGGGGATCCGGACCCCAGTCACCCCCATACAAACACCTCCCCTCTGGATCTGCGCATGCCGGGTAGATGGTAATTGTGAAAAGAACTATTTGATACATTAAAAGCGTTTTCGACACTGATTACCCCAATCCCCCCCCCCCCTCCCCCCCACACACACCTTGGGTACAACCCGCACTGAGCTGTATTGAGCACGGCCACGAATGATTTATATTGCAATCATTACCTACAGTACATTTATCAGTACTGACCAGAATAATGATCCTTTGAGCATATTGTACGTATCCAGCATAAGGTCCAAGTTAACATGTGAGCCCGACAAAGACTCAGTTCAGCCTGTGTAGAGTCCTCGATGGGCGCTTTGTGTGTGGTTAGCCAAGGGTCCAAAGTTTCTTCAGGCGGAAAACTAAGATTCTGATCGGACTGTGTGGATGTGCACACTGGTCAATGTAAACGCACCGGTGGTTGCTACAACGGGCTGGTGGTGGCATTTTTACGCACTGGTGATGGCTTAAAGGTAAAATTTTTTATACCTGTTGACTTTATGATTTATTCATAAGCTTGCATTGATTTTATTTGTGATGACACCTGGCACACAGACCAACGGTAACATTGCAGTTTATGGCTCTGCCAAGCAATTTGTGATTTAATTCATGGTTTGGACTGCAAATCCAACACAGTTCTGGAGTTTTGCCATGACAGGTGCTTTTTTCTAGTATAACTGCCTAAATTGAGGGAAATCTGCATGTCTAAGCGCAGCTGTTGTCATATATTACCATGAAATAACATTCAAAAAACGATTACCACTTTGTATTTTTTTTTTTGGTAAACTAGCAAATGTTTTATTGAGGAATTTTATTACAACGCACTGGGAGCATTTTTGACGCATTGATACAAAGCACTGATGGTTGCCTAGATGTGCCATGGTTGCTGGTACAGCCTCACCACAGCATTCACTGTTCTTATAAACGGCACACAAATCGCTTTTTGAGTCAGCACATGCTATTTCAGTACTGTGACGATGACTCAGGTGAGCCTGTGCAAATGTACAGAACTGTCAGAGCCTTCTCTGCATAGAAAAAAATAGAGAGTAGTAATCGTTTTTGGATGTTATTTCATGGGGCTATGATAACATAGCTGCAGCTGTGCATAGACATGCAAATTTGCCTCAAGTTAGGCAGTCACAATAGAAAAAAGTACCTGACACTGTCAATCTCCACAACTGTGTTGGATTTGTCGGTCAAACCATGATGTAAATCGCCAATTGCGTGGCAGAGCCATAAACTGCAATGTTACTGATGGTTTCTGCGCCCAGGTGTCATCAAAAGTAAAATAAAAGCAAGCTTATAAAGAAATCATACAGTCTATAGGCATAGATGTTATGGTTTTTGTACACTGATGAAGGCTCAAGCGTGACTTTTCAAATGTGCAGACTCACCAGAGACGCTCCAGAGCTAGCCCTGTTCGCACTTTGATAGTGTTTCTGCCTATTTTTCAAATTGGCCCAAAATCTTTTAATTTAATGAGATTGTTTGTCCGTTGTGATACATTGCAATAGTTAAGAAGTCTCCATGCGAGCATAACATTTTTGTGCTTCAACAACAGCAGAATCTAGGGCGATGATTTGGTACCAGTAAAATGCATTTTAGCACCCCAGTGGCTTAGGCTGCTGTCTATTCTATGGTGGTGGTTCTGTTTTTGTTGGTTACTCCCATTATAGGATTCTGTAATTGTTCTATATTTTGTTACTTAATGTCCATTCTTGTTTTGCGATCATCATGATGGGGAAAAGAGAGAGCTGAATGCTTTGCTTAGTTTGTCTTCCTGGTGTCTCATGCTTGTTTTGTGGCTATTCCTCTCAGTGCCATGGGTTTGTCTGCAGTTTGTGATTGTGATATTTCCCAATCATAATCACTTACTATTTTTGGGTGTCATTCATGCGAACAGCGATGGCTTTGGCGAGTCTGCACATTTGCTTGGTCTAGTCTGAGCCTTCGACCTAATTCAAAATTCTTATGTGGTGGCTCAAATGGCGATTGAATGCCAATTGGTGCGAGCAGCGAAGGCTCTGGCGAGTCTGCACATTTGCACAGGCTTAACTCTGTTGTGCTGCCTAAAATGGCGATTTGTGTGCTATTCACGCCAGCAGCGAATACTTTGGTGAGTCTGCATATTTGCGCAGGCAAAGTCACTAGACAATACGGTAAGTATCTAGATCTCTTGTGCTGGCAGCGAAGGCTCTTGGGAGTCTGCACGTTTGCACAGGTTCGCCTGAGCCTTCGTCACAGTATCGAAATATCATGTGCTGGCTGAAATGGCGATTTTTGTAACGTTTATGTAATCAGCGAGTGTTGTGGTGAGTCTGCACTAGCAACCACATCACTTCTGTGCAACCATCAGTGCGTTGTATCAATGCGTCAAAAATGCTCCCAGTGCGTTGTAATTAAATTCCTCAATAAAACATTTGATAGTTTACCAAGAAAAAAATACAAAGTGGTAATCGTTTTTTTTTTGGATGTTATTTCATTGGAATGACATGCTTAGACATGCAGATTTTCCTCAATTTAGGCAGTTATACTAGAAAAAAGCACCTGTCATGGCAAAACTCCAGAACTGTGTTGGATTTGCAGTCCAAACCATGAATTAAATCACCAATTGTTTGGCAGAGCCATAAACTGCAATGTTACCGTTGGGTGTGCGCCAGGTGTCATCACAAATAAAATAAATGCAAGCTTATAAATTAATCATAAAGTCAACAGGCATAGATTTTTTTACCTTTTAAGCCATCACCAGTGCGTAAAAATGCCACCACCAGCTCGTTGTAGCAACCACCGGTGCGTTTACATTGACCAGTGTGGTGTGCAGGCTGATCTGAGTGTTCTATAGGCCTACATGCCAACTTGTAGTTTTTGCTTGACACGGGCTCATAATGTACATTTCGCTGATGTTTGAGTGATATGGTGAAAATGAGAACATTTCTGATGGCTTGTCCTCGAATAAAAGTACATAAACATTGTGATATAAAATCTTTTGACAGAAATACGAGTCAGACAAAAAATGGAAATATCCTGAGAAAATTAATCTAGAAGACATATTGATATTCCTGGAAACATACTACGTATTGTAAGCTCGCCTGACAGAAAGGACATTATCAGTCCAATATTTTCCTGCCACGCACTCAATGTTGGATTAGTTAATCTTTCCATCACCCAATTTCAATGGACTGGAGCGTTTTTGCTTTGGTATGATCACTATAATTAGAAAGTAAGAAAGGGGGCAAATATCAGGAAAAGATACAATCAACCACCACACCTGACGCAGGATACCAATGGGAAAGTGACAGCGTCACAACAAGACATTACAAACGAGAGCCAAGAGACCAGCCCTTTCCAAGCAGGTGACCACAAGGCATCAACAAACAGGTGTACTTGAAAGCATAACAAAACAAGACAGAAATAACACAAATGATCCACAAAGAAGCACCGCCTTGGAACGGTCAGTAAAATATTTTACTAGAGGGCTTAAACCGATTTAACGGTGAACCAACCTCACCCTTAGTTCAGAAGTTTCCTAGAAAATCAGAAGCTTCGGAACTGGACCTGAGACCAAATACTCTGAAAAGTATTCAAATACATTACAATTTTTTTCACTTTTCAATGATTACAATTACATTTTACTGATTACAGGACCTGTAGAAATGTATTGATTACAATTTCAATTACTTTAGAAATGTAAGTAAATAACCAAATGTATTGAAAAAGTATTCGAAAGTTATTATAATTACAGCTAAATATTTTCAGTAATTATTACAATTACATGTATTTGAGCCATAAATTAGTCATCAACAATTAGTATACAAGAACATGTAATTATCTATTTAATTATCAAGTAATCCTCTCAATGGAACAAAACCCTTTAAGGATCCCTTAGTTTATACATATTTTATTCACTTAATACAAATGGGCCGGGTTATCACATAAGGTACCTTATGGTTGTGATAATCACAATCTAGCTAATGTTTAGATGGCGGTATTATAGGATTTGGATATGTCAAAGTATTAAAGTATGCAATGTGGTGTAATAAAAATGAAAGGAAGATTATAACGCAAAATTAGTATAGAAAAGTTCATACAACGAGTAGGAAATGTTACAATACAAATAAACAAAGGAGAAAACAGCATGGCAATAATTTAGATTGCATTGCTTTGCTGAATGTTGTAGGGAAGGGGGTGCAGCCTTAAGGACGACCTGTAGACATTTGTTTCCATCTATCGTCACATGATATGACACCACTTGAAATGCGCAGTTAAGCTGAATGTACTAGAAACGCTGCGTTGCTAAGATGTACCGGTGGACATGATAGAAATGTTTTGGTTTATTTCATGTGATAGTGATGGGTCACCATTTAGTAATATATCCAAAGTTGGTGTTCCGTATAGTCTTATTCCATTAAGAAGTTTCGTTGATTCTGAAAGAATACTCAGTGGAAAAAATGCTGGGCATCTTCAATAGTACCACAGTTGCAAAGGGGTGTGTCGGTGATATTTTTTTCAAAAATAAGTCTAGATTCAGAGAACTGCAGCCTGTTCGTACGAGGGACGTTCATTTAATTGTGACACTGGGGTTCTGCAAGGCACATTATGAGACTTATCCATAGTTCATTTATTACAACCAGCTGGTGAGTTCTCCATTGAAAATCGGATTTTAGTCTTAAATCCAGGCTCTGAATACAGATAAGTAGACCTTTTTGGGCACACCCTGTAGACACTGAACAACGGCATTGCCAAGAGCACTTTCAGCTCATATAGACGTCTGGAGAGATTGTTTTTCAGTAAAGGTATCAGGAAAACGTCATGGGAACTCAAGTCTGGTGAATAAGGCGGATTGGGGAGCTGTACCACAGTTTCCGTTTCCAGGAAATCCTGAACCAATTTACACTTATGGACACTTGCCCATAGAACGTACCTGTAATCTTTCGAGCTTTGGCACTTAAACTTGAACGATGGGCCAATCAGAATTCAAACATATGGCAAATGAAACATTTTCCGGCGCTTTTTGTTTCTTTTCGGTGACATTTGCACAGCCCATGCTTATTGACGCGTCTTTGGAGCTCAAATTTGTTTATCCAGGCTCCATTAACTATACATGTTAGTAGTTCTTAGGAACTTTTAGAAAACAAATATGGACATTTTCATACAACTAGTAATTTAGTTCTTAAGTAAAGCGATGGGGACATGACATGAAAAAGAAGAATGAACTATATTCTAACCCTCACCTGCTGAATCAGGATTTATCCTTTTTTGAAAACACTGTAGCTCCTGTCCAGCTGGCTTCTGGCGAAGTCATCTGGTCCGCATTTACACCGTTGTCCACTGTGCTTGCAATTGGGGTTATGCTTTTGCTTGATTTCGTTCTTTACGTTCCAGTCAACAATTTTTCAGTTATGTCGGGACGGGTCTTCCTGAGTTGAACAAGTACTAAGCTACGATAAATGTGTCTTGCTCAAGGACACAGCGCAGTGATGCCGGTGAGGCTCGAACCCGCAACCCCTCGATCTCGAGTGAAGTACTCAAGCACTGAGCCATTGCGCTCTTTGAAATGACGCAAACAGGATAACTCGGAGAAGAACTATTCATCATCGGATATTGTCGTATTTTATTGACCCTGAAGTTCAAAGGGCGTGTCATATGCTAATTTTGTCTCCGATCTATTATCGGTAGATTTCGCCGAATATACGGAACTAATTAGCTTATTTGAAATGGAATGTCTGATACAACTAGCAGGTCGACAATATCGTCCGCTGTAGTGTAGTGGTTTAGGCACTGGACTCGTAGAATAAAGCATTTAAGTTCGAATCTCAATAGGAGCGTTTTATTTTATTTTTTTTCCTGTAAGGAAGGCTTGTATGCGCTAAAAACAGGAACGCGTGAAAATGATGTTTTTTCGCGTGCATGTGAATTATTTAAAGTAAATGTAAATGTACACACGATAGCACTGCAGTTACTAGTAAACAATGAATGTAGGAAACCAATCTTGGCTCTAAGGCGGAACAGTCTCGATTGTCTAGCGATTAAACGTGTGGGCACGTGTACGTTTGTACATATACACAATTGTAAAAAAATCAAGCACGTTCATGCTTTTCTAGAGTTTTCCGTCATATCAGTACATAGAAACTATTTTACTGGGGAAAAAATAAAACTCCTTGCGAGATTCGAACTTGCCTCCTCTTAGCCCACTACACTACAGCGGACGATATATTCACATTACTGCCGTTATGATACCTTGAATTTCAGAAAACCTAATTTATTCACGTATATTTGGCGAAAACTATCGATAACAGGTCTGAGATAAAATTAGCATAGGTCACTACCTTTGAACTTCAGGGTCAATAAAATACGACAATAAGGGTTAACTAATAACATATAACTTCCCATCCAATTACACAGAGGATCTTACATGAGTGCTCATGTTTTATTAAATTAATGAAACAAGTTGAGGAAAAGAGATAAAATGCGAGGCTTGCCGAGCATTTTATCTCTTTTTCGCAACGAGTTTAATTAATTCAATATTACAAAAACATGAATGTTAGATTCAATTTCTCTCGTGTCTGCCGTAAAAACGTTATAATTTTGTCAATATGTAGGCAACGTTGTTATTTGTAAACAACTAGTTGATTATCGATTTTATAGCATGGCGTTGTATCTTTCCAAGACTTGACGTCATGTGATATAAACATATATTCATGCCGGCATTTAAAGTTTTATATTATGCAAAAGCTTCCTATAAATGAATCTGAAATTAAATGCCCAATTTTCACATATCATGTGTTGGATTCGAGAATAATTGACAACAGGATGCAGTTTCCGAAACTCCAAATTTCTCATTTAAATGCATAAACAAAACAAACAAAGTTCTCCTTCAAGTCAGAACGTCATCTTTTTTGGACACATCTGCATTTTAGATTTGCTAATCTAGGTAGAATTGCTTCACGTTAGTTACTTCATGTTTATTCATGAGTTCTAGCGTTTCTTCATTTGCATTTATGGGCTGCATCGTGAGAAAACCTGATTATGTTGCATACAAACAACAAAGGCATATACCAACCTGCACATCCGTATAATCCGATAAGTACCGTTGCCATTCGCTCAGCTGTCACCTCATGTTATTCGCAAAATTCATTATTTAACTTGGCACTTTTCACAGACCAACGGAATTTACCATAGAGATTATGCTTAAAATAAACAACACATTGCAATTCTTTTTTTTCTCTGAAGATCGATTTTGACTTAGCAAATAGTGCAGACCCTGGTGAAACACCGCGTTCTGATGTAGATGGTACTGGGTAACTTTTTATGAAAAGATGTATTTTCTTGTAATTGCATCTCCCTCTTAACCGTTGGACGTAACAACTTTAAACTCTGCAGAACTAGACAACGTTTTCTGTGGCCTTGACACCAAGGTCAAATAATGCATTTTCTTGTAAATGCATCTCCCCCATTAACCGCTGGTCGTAGCATCTGCAAACTATGCTGGTGCATTTGGTCACATGAAGTGGAGGGTACTGGGCAACATTTGAAATAATGTATTTCTTTCCTTGTAAACGCGTCTCCTCCTAAACCGCTAGACGTAGCAACGTGAATCTTTGCCGGTCCATATGATTTTGAGAGTACTGGGCAACATTTTAAATAATGTTTTTTCTTGTAAATGCATCTCCTCCTAATATGTTGGACACAGCAATTTCAAACTTTGCATGTGCTTAGGTAACATGATGTAGAAGGTACTGGGCAACATTTTGTATGACCTTGACCCAAGGTAAGGGTCAAAGGAATAAAGTGGGTATTTGCGATGGTGCACCATCGACTGCAGTCTAGTCAGAATTTTGTTTCAACATACTGACTATCCAGAAAATCAGCGAAAGGCAGGTATACCTATATTGTTGTTGCTAGCGGTGAGGCAAGCTTTTTTGTGAAAGCTTAAACTTGTTGGACTAAAGACAGCTGCAGTTTCCAACCTCACGGGATATTTGCATGTTCTGCTGTGCAAGGAAATTGGTCTTTGGGGATAGCAAAAGAGCGGGAACATGTAGCGGAACAGTCAAAACGACAATATCTATTTAACAAGGAGACCAACGTGTGGATTCAAAATGATCTATTTAGCGAAGATGCCCATTTTTCAGCTGAGATACACTTGTGCGAACCTTTTTTTGCATCTTCTTTGATCATGTGAGGTTGACTTGCAGGGAAAATAATAGTACCGCCTCGCTTAGTATTAACTCTACGTCTGCTACGAAATTAAATGCATTTGCAGCATGTAAATGCTTTATACGCCAATGACTAATTTCGGCGTACAAACATTTTTTTGCTAGAGGAGCAGTCTGATCTGGGTCCACAGACGTTTTAAATAGACTAGCAGACGATACTTCAGACGATGTTGAGTCCCCAGGGGGGGGGGGGGGGGGGGGTACTCTGACTTGTTCTATACACATAGGCTTCGCCGATATTTTAAGGTTAAAATTTTGAATTTCAATATTTTTTATTATTTTTTTTTTTTGGGGGGGGAGGGGGTAGAGAATATTAGTATTTTGAGGGGTTTGAGGTATTTGTGGATAATTTTGGGGAGTCATTTCTGAATTTGATCATTTTTATTGGTTATATCTTCAAATTAAGTGCTCCTGTATGTGTTCAGTGATGGAATTTACACAAATACATACCTAAAATGCCTTAAACATGAGTTGGAAGGTACATTTTAAGATTTTTTTAGGTTACGTTAAAATTTCAAATATTTTTTGGGTATGCATAAATACCCAATATTTTTGGTGTCAGACCAGATTTTTTTTTTTTTTTTGGGGGGGGGGGGGCGGGGGTAGAGAGCAGATGCTGGGGCTGATCCTATGTGTCAAGATACTGCAGTTACATCTGATGTACATTTGTACATTTTAAGCAAAGCGCAAATAAACCAAGTCAAATATGTCGCTTAAAAAGTTACATTGCAACGCCCCAATTCGCTTTTTAAAGCAATGTATGGCTTGTTCAAATATAATGAAAATCGCGCCTGATTCGCTCGTGCGTTAAGCTAGTGGGATCATCTCGAAACCGTCAATTTTGGAGTACGTGCACGTCATGCGAAAAACAACCTTTGCTCCTACAAAAGCGCCTGCTTGAAGTTGATTCTATATATGCACGGTAAATCCTGAGCATGCAAACGGCAGTTTTACGTTATACACAACCTTTGAATAACGATATATTCACCGTTTACTAATATTTTTGGAGGTTACCCCTTTCTGTCACGCCTTTTCGAGTTTTACCTTAGAAGTTTTGGACGAATTCAATTTACTGTAAACTCTTCATCTAAGTACACAAAAATCTGCTTGTGCCTTTTACAACTTTTATCGCGAACACATTTTGCTAAAATTGAAGATAAAAAAGTTATTGTGAAAAATTAGTTCTAAAAACATAACAGCTGGAGTTTTTTAGTTTTTATTAGTTGTATTCCTCCATGTTGAATACTTTGTGTTTGGGCATGGGGTGAGGTTATCAAGGAGCCTCGAAACAAGAAACCCCAACTAATTAAATGGATGATTAATTTTGGATAAGTACTGTACCTATAGTATAAACAATGTACGATGTGCGATTATTTACATTAAGCATCCATAGAGGTATCCATCCCCATTTCAGGCATCTTAAAGTATGACCTCTTCATAAAGTCTTATCTTTTTTTAATGCTGCATCTTGTTAAGCGCTATTATTAGACATTGGGTTTTTTGGATGTCTATTTTAAAAACAAATGACGCATGCGCAGAAACGCACCATGCGGGGACAGTTGTCATTATCCCCTTCCCGTACAGAATCGCCTTAGCTGATGTGATACGTACCGGAAACACGTGCACTACTAAAAATAGTCCATTTGTTTTGGTGCTCGTACGGAGATATTTCCGTGATGGCGTCATTACAAGGCAAGGTAATCCGGACCTTCTCTAATTACAGATGGGGTGTCCGAATTTAGCCGGTGTCCGAAGTAACGAAACTTCACCCTAGCATAACTTTGGCCTAAATGTGGAAACACAAGATTTAGTTTTCTTGTCAACTCTGTCTCGTGCAGTATACGGTTTGTAATTACATGCCAATTTTACCCCAAGAGACCTGTGCATGAAATGTCAAGTCGTGTTCTTTGGTGGATAGATATGACAACTCTATTAAACGTCGCCTGGCACAGTTTTTACTTAGCATGTAAAGTTAATTTGTCTGTAGAATTAAAGCAATGTTCCAAGTCTATACAAAAATAGCGTCATTTGAAACATAAATCAAGACTGAACTGTATCCCAGAGACAAACTTCAACACATATTACAACAAATTATTGCAAATGTCTTAATTTTCCAATTCCACAGAGAAATTAGGAATTGCTAGGCAATTCTGTGTGCTTTTAACGTGAGACCACCAATCATAATCTCTCCAACCCATGAGACAATGGGACTTTTCACATATACCACGCTACTAGCAGGTTAGCAAAGAGGTAGTTCATGAACTCCAATTTAAAGACATAGCTTTCATGTAAATATAAACAATTTGCCATATAGTGACAGGTATTTTAATACTGATTGGCAGTTTGAGATGTTAAAAGAGGAAAGCTAATGGACATGATACTTGTTTAGTGTAGATTTCAAAAAAGGTTTCCTTAATTTCAGTAATATTTGTTGTTGGAACACATTGGAATTGCCTCATAGAGGCAATTCCATTGGAATTGCCTCATAGAGGCAATTCCAATGTGCATCTACAACATATGTCCATTCAATAAATGTGTGTTTCACCATTAATCAGGTTTTTCACAAACTTCTCAACTACTTTTTTATGTTTCAGTGTAATGAGCATTAAGAAATGAACAAGTTCTGGTGTAGTATGGCATGCACCTGGATGGCAATAATAGATAGCCAATTTTATATTATTGACTGCTTATCTTTAGATAAGTCATTGGAATGAAATGCTAACTTGGTGGTTGCCTGGTTGTAAACGTTAAGTCATTATTAACACATTGATACGTACAGCTAGCTGGTGGGGCTATATGTCCAGGTTTGGTTTGCCTGGCTTTGTGTCTGTCTTTCGTCTTCATTTGTCTGTCTCCGTCTGCCTGTCTTGCTATCTGCGTCTGTATACGTGTGTGTACCTGGATTGTCTGCTCGGGGATGGGGGGGGGAGGGGGAGACTACCTATTTATGACATAGTATGGATGTGCGTGTCGAATATCCCCCTTTTTCAGCGCTGCCAGGTATGCGATAAGCCCCCTTTTTCTAAAAGTATATGACTGACCCATTTTTTCATCATTGTCCCCCATTTTTTCGATGATAAGCCGAGGGACTTATTTTTACCTCTCCGTCCTTCCGTCCTTCCATCCGTCTGCCATCCGTTCGTCCCCGTCCCCCTATAGAAGTAGGTACCTTGAGGTCGCAACTCCTCCTACAGTTTTATACCGATTCTTTCGAAACTTTACTGGTGTTTTGGTCATGATCTGAAGATATGCATGTGGTTTGGATATAACATTCAGATTATTTTTGTCACTTTATTTGCAAGTTGAACTTAACCATTTTCCGGCATTATCTATAACAAAGTGGATGGACAGGGGATACCTTGTGGGCGCAACTCCTCCTACAGTTTTATACCAATTCTTTCTAAACTTCACTGGTGTTTTGGTCATGGTCTGAAGATATGCATGTCGTTAAGATATAATCCTCAGATAATGTTTGTCACTTTTTTCACAAGTTGAACTTAGCCATTTTTCCAGCATTTTCTTTAAAGCTGCATAATCTGTAACTTTTGATATTTTCATTTTAAAAATAATGTTTCTACTTTTCAAGAACACAGTAAAAATACTAAAATTCAGGTATACATTTTACCTTTTTCGTAATAATCAACAAATTATTAGTGCCAAAACAACAGCATTTATGTTAAAATTTAACTGTTAGCTATGTCTAGAATTATTTGGAGGGACGCAAATAATTACAAACAAGAGAAAATACACCTGTTTTATAAGATAATTCACTTTTTCATGCAGTTTTCAACTGTAGAAATTAGATTTATTGTAACAACATAACTTTATTCTACTTTTGCAAATGATTTAAAAAGAAAATATTTTTTTTTCGAAAAATGTTCATAGTTAGAGAGTATGCAGCTTTAATAAAGTGAATGGACAGGGGATACCTTGTGGGCGCAACTCATCCTACAGTTTTTTACGGATTCTTTCTAAATGTAACTGGTGTTTTGGTCATGGTCTGAAGATATGCTCGATGTCCATATGATGTTTAATATGATATATTTCCGTTTATAGTTTCACGGCATTTAGCCACATTACTCTAGTCGCAGTCCGAGTGGTCGCAGTGGCTCTTTTGTATTAAAGAATGTTTATGTACCTTTTGGAAACTGCAAATATTATGTTTCTATCTTTTATAATGTTCGAGTTGTTGAGTTTTGAACATGGTAACCACATATCACACAAAATGTGAAATGAACATGGTAACCCCATATCACACAAAATGTGAAATATAATTCTGTGGCTCTTTTGTTAGGGTACAATCAAGCTTTCTTTCACCCTGAGGTACTGGATTTCCTTCCCATTTATTTTTCACACATTTTGCCCATATCTGGAAGGTCTCACTTGTTTTCATAGGAAAGACTTGATAGTTCAATCTTTGTATGTACATCTTAAGGACAGGAAAGCAGGATGGAAGTAAGCTCACGTTCATGCAATTTGAAATAGTCAGTATATGTGTATGGCTTTGGTACTTTTCCCAGAAACCTGTCGCACTGCAGCTTATTAACATTTACATAAATAACACATGTTAGGGCTTCATGTCACTGATGAGTGCCTAGAGCAATTCTTTGTTTGTTTCCTACCTTGCTTAGAATGTAGATGAACTAGTGGGAAGAGGTTCTCTATCAGTTTGATAGGAACAACCTTTCCGTGGTGCTAACACATCGGCACATTGGTAGTGTCACAATCTGTTAAACAGTGTATTACTGTAGATCTCTTCCCCCATATTCTGGCTAATGTTGTTGACATTCAAATGGAGCACATTTTGTTGCATACACCAGTGTTGAACAAAACACCTAGGTTATCCTCTGCGATAATGTCTGTAAGACATTATAGACTGATGCTTATACATTGTATATATGTATCAGTGACAAAACCAACATGCCCTGCCTTTAGTGTCTGGTTGAATACTGGTGCCATCAGATCATTGAAGGTGACAGGAAAAGTTATTAGGCACTGTAGTATGGTATTACTATCAAAGTTATATACAGTACTATATGGCCAATCTAATGTTGGTTCAATGTGTGATTGCAAGCCATGCAGAAGTTTGGACTTGTCAGTTTTGGCGGAAATTCTATCAGTCGTTGACAGTGACCATAGTACAGGTCCCAGAAAGTATGGCTGTGTCATCTCAAGGTCAACATTATGTCTAGTTTAAAGAAGTCATTCTGACCAAAGACGCTCCTTTAAGATTACGTTTTGTAAATTGGACAATTTCTTCTTGACCTCACAAGCCTCAAAACTTTATTAGCTTGTAGCACTTTATAGGGTTGTTAAAGACAGATTTTCTTCTAAAAGTGAGTCCATAAGGTCTGCAACAGCCTTCCTGCCAATGCCATCAGCCTCACTAACATCCTAAGCTATGCCATGCTTAGCAGGAACACCGAAAGACAAAAAATACAGTACATTGTCTTCAAAACGAGAACTAAAAGGATTGGTGAAGCCAGAAACTGCCTCTAGTACTCGTTCTACTTTGCATCTGAGCAGAATGAATTTCAGTGCATTGAAGAGTTGTTTCAGTATATTGAGCTCTTATGTGATGAGTAATACACCATACCATCTGTAGTGCGAAGCGTAGTTCTAGCTGCTGAAGCCCTTACCTCTTTATTGTTTCCCTGAAAGTTATGTCAATATGCATGTGGTTTGGATATAATCCTCAGATAATTTTATCATATAAAACCTCAGCTTAACATTTATCACTTTTCCAGCATGTTTTGCCTTCAGTGCTTTCAATATATTATCAATGTCTATATATATGTAGTACCTGTGAGTGCAAATGCTCCTACAGTTTTATACAATTCTTTATGAAACATCTGTATGTGCTTATGTCATGGCCTGAAGATATGGATATGCTTTAGATAAAATTCTTTAGTTTTGTTTCTGTTTTCTGTTCTGCGAAATTATACACAACAAAAAAAGAAACGCACCACTACGATATTCCCATTAAGATTCCTTTTAATACGAAAATGTTAATTGTCATGAAATATTCATTTCCGATCAAATCTTACTAAAACTTAAACATGACGTAGATGAGTATCTGTACTTTCCCTGTGTAGGCACAAAACACCAAAGCGAAGGAAAAAAGGGGGGGTTTGAAGCGTTTAATGAACGCTACTGTCTACATGAAATTACGAGTATGTTTTACATTAGCAAAGTATGAAAACGATATGTTGTCGTTGTGTGAGACAACCAATGTGTTTATTGATTCTTTTTTTGTTATTCCAAAATCCATTTTCATCAGTTAGGATAATTTAAATTGATTAAAACAATGTTGAAATCTTAAGATGTTTGTAAGGTTTATCTCCAGTGTGGAATGTTATCCAAAGGGTAGTCACAAAACATGCGCTACCTAGCGTTCAATTATCACGAAAGATGTGTTTAAAGATAGAATTTGCAAAGAATAAGTGTCTTGGCACAATTTGGTCTGCTGAGATGATTCCAATTGCTTGAACCTATCCAGCAAGAGAGCATTGTAAAAACGCTTATTTCCTGTGACTTTACCATTTGACCCCCACTTGGCTTATGACCAATTTTCTTTAACACAATTTCGGCGCCTGATTGCAAAAGACGCGTGACGCAGCAGTACCTGACATACCTTTGCACTGATATAAACTAAAATGGCCTATCACTTGTGATCGTCATGAGAGTTGAACAGTTCTAAGTGGTGCGTTTCTTTTTTTTGTCAGGTATAAGTTGTTCCATGATAGTTCATATATCCAAACTTTAAAGACAAACATAAAGTGGCGGGGGACATCAATTCTCAGAATTTGCTTGTTGATATATGAATGGTCCCGTTTCTGACATCCCTGTTTGAAAATACTCATACTTTTGCTCAGATATTCAGCACAGGAACGAAAATTGTAATATTTATTTGCAAACTTTGTTTACAGACAGCAAAGATGGTATATAAAATCGAAGAACAGTATGTGAATAGGTAAACATTTTGTTCAATCAAGTATATGAACAGGTCATTTATTTCGAAGACCAGGTATGTGATTGGGGTAGGTTTAAAAATGCTGGCTCGCACACCCGTACTAAAATTACCCCCAAGTTACCCCCCCCCCCCATCAATACTGTTATGTTTTTACAATTCACGCGGTTGCATACTTTTAAGGCTGTTGTATTTATTGACTTTACTATATTATTTAGATGGGGACATGGGCATTTCTCTAGCACTAGGCTACCTTGTCTTTTAGCATGTCATAAGCTCGTCAAGTAAGTCACTCATGTTTATTCATTGGCTTTCGTTTTCTTAATCTTGTCCTTCTATATTCCAACAAACAAACTCTTTGCCTACTGGGTAATGTTACATGCATTTTGTCGTCTGCTAATCTTTTTCAAAATCAGCTTTTTTTCAAAAAAAGAATATCAGTAATACCATAAAGTGTCAAACAGTTTGGATCCAGATCAGGCCCGACAAAATGTCGGGCCTGATCCGGGTCCAAAACTGTTGGCAAAGGTTATCAGCAGACGAGACTAGTAGGCAAAGAACGACCCTATGCTCATTGTCGATAGGATTTTGAATATAGTATATTTCAGTTTTGGTTCACAAGTTTTGCAATTTTGGCTATCAAACAAATAACAACAGACGAATCTGCATGCGACTGTGAATAGGGTGTAGAGGGATGATGAAAAAGGAAGAACCGCGAGTACATATCTATAATGGAAAACTAAAAGGCATGATGTGAAGTCGCATCCATATCTTGATGAGCAGGGCCCGGAATTACAATGCCTTCTTAAAGTGTAGCAAGGCTTAAGTTAAGTATTGATATTTCAACATGCTATAATAAATGCTAAATAAATTGTCTGGTATATCATTGTGAGCTACCGTAAAAAATGAAACTAGTTTGATTTTAATCAGTTTGAAACGTTATTTTTCGCATCCTGAAAAATCAATACATGTACTTAACTTAAGTCTTCCTTAACTTTAAGGAGGCATTGTAATTCCAGGCCCTGAGCAACATGAAACGATGCAGCATGATCATGATGTAATACAACTACAATGTTCGGAATTCCCTAATCGCTGGTATCCAATAAATGGATACATTAATTGTGCCCTTCTATACAACTTTGGAGTCAAAATCTAAATGCACTTTACCAATACTTACAAGAATGAGCTGACAACAGGGTTTTTTTTTTTTTTTAAAAAAAATAGATGGTTTACCAGATACAATCTTTGCATATCAGTACGCAAGTTGATTGACACCAGATTGAGAATATAAGTTACCTGTTTTTTTAGCAAGCGGTTTAAAATCTAAAAAAATGATCATCACACGTGTGTTCTGTTCCACAGGCTGGGCGAGTGGTTAGGTGGGATCAGGTCTGGAACCTCGTTGATTGCACTCTGTCAAAGCTCCTTGAACTCTCTGCCTACTGGGAAATCGTGCATGCTTTTTGTCGTCTGCTGATTTTTTTCAAAATCATTTTTTTTAAACATCTTTCAGGAATACCATCAGAGTGTCAAACAGTTTTGTCGGGCCTGATCTGGGTCCAAACTGTTTGCAAAGGTTATCAGCAGACGACACTTGTTGGCAGAGAGTGCTCCTGTTGTGCCATTAGAGAAAACTTACGAAGTCAATCAATCATGATGAATCAAATAGCTTTACCAACCTTTCATTCCTTGCCTGCGACATTTTAATCAAAGCACTGAGAGTATTGATGCGGACGGCTGTACATGTACTAAAGTGTGCAAGACTCCAAACAACGACTTTGTTAGTTTGTTACCTTTCATTCCTAGCCTGCGACATTTATTTTTTTCTAAAAAGAAAGGTTCTTTCGCTTTCAGACCATACTTACCTCCATCTTACGTTTTCAGCAGACGACATAGAGGATCTCACATGAGTGATCGTGTTGTATTGAATTTATTAAACGAGTTGGAGAAAAGAGATAAAATGCGAGGCTTCCGCAACTAGTTAAATAAATTCAATAATACAGGAGCACTAATGTTAGATACTATTTATCAACAGGAAAAATAAAAATAACCAATATCTCAGCTGTTAACTGCCCAAGAGTAGCAAACATTATACTTAATTTAAGTCTATACATAACCCTTTTACATGGGCAGATATAATGGAAAGACAAGTGTGCATCGTATTCATTTACTACAAATAATTGACACATAGTATGAGTCAGGTTTCTTTAGTAGTCAAGTATAGTTAATTTGTAAAGATGAATATTAACGGAAACATACCAAAATTGGCTCCTTAACATTGGGAGTAGGGTTGTTTAATACCTCATTTTTAAGACAAAATGTTTAAGATAGAAAATCATTTGTTTTTTTAAAAGTCAAATAGGTATGTTAAAACAATGTCTAAAAGAGTAGTTGTAAAAGTAAATGGTGTTAGTAACAATTAAATCGTAACTTCGTAATTTAATCTATGTAACGCAAATAACACCATAGGAAGCCATAATTTTGTTCAAAAAGCTTTCATATGTTGTAAAGGCATCCAGCGTGCAGAGTATATGAGTAAATCAAATAATTAGATAATTTGATATCTTCTTTCTGTAGGTTAAACTGCCCCGTATTACAGAGTGCAAACATTTCTTATTCGACGCAGTTGGGATTGTTCTTTACTTATGAAGATAGGATATGTCTGCAGAATTCTCTAGGGATGAGCAGGACCTTTTTTTAAGCTTTAAGTCTAATGGTCGAATCAACGCCCTCGTAGATAAATAGCTGTGTTCGTTTCACATTTATACGTCAACTGGTGAGCAGCACAAACGTACGGGTTGACTATTTCACGGGTGTTAGGCCACTGGCTGGATATGGGGGGAATTTTGTAGACCACATTTTTCTTAAAGCCCAATGTATTGTGAGGATTTTGCAACATGTTAGCCCTCTGACAATGGCAGCGTTAAGCTGTAACAGCCTGTTACATACGTTACCCTACGAAATATTTGATAATTAGAATTCTTTTTAAGACTTCAGAAAAGTGAAAAAGATAAGGTAAGATTTCTAAATTGGTTATATTTTCTAAGTAAGCTATTACTGGGCCACAGATATTGACATTTGAAAACAAATAAAGTCACCCCTGATGTAGTGTATGTTACATTTTTTTCATTTAACCCACTTTTAAATGATAAATGAATCTAATATAGTTTGTCTTAAATTTTATTGAAACCAGTTAATGTTCAATAATTTGGTATTATATTAAAGAATTTTTATTGACCTTTTCAAAACTGCAAGCATTATGTTTCTATCTTATATACTTTTTGAGTTATAAGATGTTGAACGTGGTAGCCCCATATCACGCAAAAATGTAAAATGTAATTCTCTAGGCCTTGCGTTGGCTATAGACCCCCATCCACCCAAGGGGAATTTTGTACACTATGATTTACAGATATAAGCCACAAAATGAAATATGTTAGCCCTCTGAACGTGGCAGCGTTAGCGTGTAACATCATGTTACGTAAGTTACCCACAAAATAACATTAAATTTTCCTGATAATGTCTCCAACATGACATTTTCACACTTTTTTTGAAGTCTGACACAGGTTTAAGAACTTCCTTTTAACACAGTTACATACTTTTAGCATTTATTTTATCAGTGTCTTGAGTTTCTGCCATTGTATATGTTACATGTACTTAGTATTTCATATGTTATTTCCAAGTATAAGCATGGCAGTTAGTTACTATACATGTATTACATCTGTCAGTGAATATAGCAAATCTATAAGGCTGCTATTCAAATGAATTGAAGTTCCTAATTATGGTGTCTTACACTATTTTACAGCCCGGGTTACATACGTTACTCTCCAAATACCATAAACGTTCAAGATAAGGTCTCCAACGACCTGCTTATACTTATTTGCATGCTGGCACAGGTCCATGTATTTCTTTTTACTCTGGCTCATTTGCTGAGGAAGTAACTCAAAACATGAACTACCATAAAACATCTTTTCTTTTGTAGAGAAATCAAATATAGTTAACATAATACTAATGTAAAGTTTGTAACATAGTGCAATATGCGAGTAACAACTTCAAATATCAATGAAAACCCATGAGGTAGAAGTTTCTTGCCAAGCTAGCAACTCTTTGCATTAAGGAATTTTCCAATACAGCTTATTAATCTTCAATCAGATTCATATTGCAAGGGTTTTGCAATGTGATAGCACTCTAATAATGGCACCATTACCTTGTAGCAGCCATTTACATATATTACCCATCAACATCTTAGATAATTTTAGTAAATGACATGACTTCTGAAAAGTGCAAACCATAAGGTAAGATTTTCAAATTGGCTATATCATCAAAGTAAGCTATTTTTGCATCACAGATATGGACCTTTGAAAACAAATATGCTCCCTAAAGTGTTACGTATGTTACATTTGTTTCATTATTTATGAAACTAATATAGTTTAATATCGTTTTAAAATGTGAATGTGCTTACTAATTCATTTTGTATTAAAATAGTTATGTACCGTTTGAAAACGGTAAAAGTATACCATGTTTCTATCTTTTATAAGGTTTGAGTTTTTGAGTATTGAACTTGGTAACCCCATATCACACAAAATGTGAAATATAATTCCGTGGCTCTTTGTTAGGTACAGTCAAATTTTCTTTCACCCAGAGGTACTGGATTTCTTTCCCATTAATTTTCCACACATTTTGTCCATATCTGGAAAGGCTCACTTCTTTTCATGGGTAAGACTTGATATTTCAACCTTTGTATGTACATCTTAAGGACAGAAAAGCAGGGTGGAAGTAAGCCCATGTTCATGCCATTTGAAATAGTCATTATTTGTGTATGGCTTTGGTACTTTTTTCAGAAACATGTTGTACTGCAGCTTATTCACATTTACATAAATAACACATGTTAGGGCTTCATGTCACTGATGAGTGCCTAGAGCAATTCTTTGTCTGTCTTCCTACCCTGCTTAGAATGTAGATGAACTAGTGGGGTGGGTTCTCTATCTGTTTGATAGGAACAACCTTTCCATGGTGCTAACACATTGGCACAATGGTAGTGTCACAATCTGTTAAACAGTGTATGACTGTAGATCTCCTTCCCCCATATTCTGGCCAATGTTGTTGACATTCAGATGGAGCACCTTTTGTTGCATACACCAGTGTTGAACAAAAAACCGAGGTTATCATCTGGGGGAATCTTTATAGACTGCTGCTTATACATTGTATATATGTATAAGTGACAAAACCAACATGCCATCCCTTTAGTGCCTGGTGGAATACTGGTTCCATCAGATCCTTTAAGGTGACAGGAAAAGCTATCATGCTCTGTAGTATGGCATTATCATCAAAGTTATGTGCAGCACTACACGGCCAATCTAATGTTGGTTCAATGTGCCATTGCAAGACATGCAGAAGTCTGGACTTATCAGTTTTGGTGGGAATTCTATCAGGAGTTGACAGTGACCATGGTAAAAGTCCCTGAAGGAACGGCAGTATCAACTCAAGGTCAACATTATGTCCAATATAAGGAAGGTCATGCTGACCAAAGACGCTCCTTTAAGCTCTCATCTAGCTGATAACGTTTTGTAAATTGGGCAATTTCTTCTTGACCTCGCAAGCCTCAAAACTGTATTAGCTTGTAACATTTGATGGGGTTGTGAAAGACAGATTTTCAACTAAAAGTGAGTCAATGAAGTCTGCAACTGCCTCTAGTACTTGTCCTACTTTGCATCTGAGCAGATTAAATATTTCTTTTCAGTGCAGTGAAGAGTAGTTTCTATATATTGAGCTCTGATGTGATGAGTAATACACCATTTCATCTCTAGTACTAAGCGTAGTTCTAGCTGCTGAAGCCTATAATACCTCTTTATTGTTTGCCTGATAGTTATGTCAAAATCATTTCCCAAGCAAAGAACCAATGGTTGCGACACACTAAACCCATTTTTTTCGAGAAGTTCTTTGCATCTGCAATGTGTATCAGACAAATTTATGAGTGTAATCAGTTACACAGGTACATATTGTGCATCGTTGTTGTGATCATGTGCAATGAACATTGGGAGCAAGGCCTACAGATAGAGCTGACATGAAATTCAAAGTTGTTTTCCTTGTAGCCCTTATCAGTGTCAACACCATCTGAATTATATCTATATACCTTGCCCAGAACTGAGCTGTTTCACAGTGACTGTCTTTCAGAACTTTGGATTTGAATGCATGGTATCTACTGTTTATGTGAGCAAACAGCGAAGGATGATAGATCACATTATGATAATAGTTTAAGTCACCATAAAAATTATAAGGAACTTCAATTTATTTCAGCCTTATAAATATTCTAAATTCTCTGACAGACTTTATACATGTATAATCAACAACAGTTACTGCTATACAGATACTCAGAATAACTTATCCATCATTTGGTAACACACATAACAGTTAAAACTCAAGGCATTTATTAAATGAATACCTAAGATAGGTAAACATTGCTAAAAGAAGTACATAAACCTGTGCCAGCATGCAAATAATTATAAACAGGGCTTGTTAGAGACATTCACTTGAATGTTTAGTGCTATTTTCAGGGTAACATACGTAACATGGGCCTGAAAAATAGTGTGTGCGACCATAATGAAAAACTTTAAATCATTTAAGTAGCAGCCATATAGATTTACTATGACGTCGCGTCAGATGTTGGCGATAATTTCAAAAAGTAGGGGGTATACCTATTCTATGACCGTTTTTTCACGTATTCCGTTATTCATTTCTACAAACTTTGCATCATTTTAAAAGTATGTATTTAAACTTCACTTTGAAAGAAAAAAAATAAAATTTATAAATAAAAGTAAAAAATATTATCTGCATATTAAGCAAATTACGTCGATTTTCGCGTGTAGAGATGTAACATAAATCGTTAAGCCGGTTACTTCTACCTATATAAACCACGGCTAATAATGTATGGAATCGCGTGAAATTTCGCGTACGGTTACGTTTTGCTTCATTCTAAATGATGTCAAGCATGAAAATGACGTTATTTGGTAAATAAACAAGCGCTAGCAGACGAAGGAAGAAAAGAGAAAGTGTAGAGATCGAAAAAAATGTGAAAAAAGATGGAGAGTACGTATATATTTTTGTATATAATTTTTTAGTGTTTCGTCTATTTGTAAATTAAAAAAAGTCACAAAATGCGTTTTTTGAATAGAATAAATAGTTAAATTTATTTGTGATTTTTTCTACTTTTCAAAAAGTTATCAATATTTGCCTTGTCTAGCAAAAATGTCACACTCACAGAAATGACGTCTTTATAAAAATGAAGCATTATTTCATTATTTAACGAACAAAATGTCTATTAGAATATTTTCATCTTAAAAAGATATGTAAATGCGTTTTTTATTTACTCCAGGCTGGTATTTGGATGAAACGAAATGGTTAAATTTTGATTAAAATATCTTTGAAATGCTTTGTCTAGCAAAAATGTCACACATGGCGTTTTTGGCCATTATTTATCGTGCCGTAAAAACGCCGTAAACTGACGTTGCAATGTTCTAATTTTGGCGTGTGTATGGCGCTGTTTACTATTAAAAACGAGACAACGGGCGATCGGGGAAAAAGTCATCCCGCATCACTGGATGGGACTGTAATGCATGTTTAGAGGAAAATTTGTCCCGTCCCGCCAAGTTGTCTCGCACGAACTGTCCTACGTTTTAAAAACAGAAAGCATGGGTCAGTATACATGTACCATCAAATTCCATATCTATCCCATCCGTCTGAAAAGATATTTTCGTGCCATGAGGTACCAACTTCTACAGACTATACGATCACATTCCTTGATTCAATGTCATACATTTTTTTTAAATAATTGAACTAATGTTAAAACAGCGACCGAATAGTGCAGTTATCCCTGGTACGACACGGCGGACGACTGCCCTGTATCGGCCTCAGTAACAGCTTACAAATAATTGTGCTGTTGCCCCGCATTATTTAAAGTCAATATATTGTACATGTAAGCATCTACAGCTGCATTCTCAGTTGATAGCGACAACCCAGCGGGCACACATCGTTGACTCAACATTGATTCAACCTTGATTCAACGTCATGGTGTTGAGTCACCGTTGAATCTATGTTGAGTCAACGATGTGTGCCTGCTGAGAAGTTTCGGGGAGGAAGGTTTTGGGTTTGAATCCGGTTAGTACCATACCAAGAGTGTAAAAAGGGTACTAGCAGTTTCCTTGCTGCCGCTCTCATAAAAAGGATGTGCTAGTTTGATCCGAGTCTATGCAGGCCATAATGATACAGGCTTTGAAAAATACATAACACCGTAGAAGAAAAAAAAATGCATTTAAACCTTTTCATTCTAATGGATTACTCTATACATATTGATGAAATAAGTTTGGAATTGTCCATTTTTGTTTTTAGGGGTTGTCAGTCAAAATTTTAATAACATGGTGTATTTATGACCTTGAAGCTTGTTTATAAGTCATTTAAGCCGACCAGTGCGGATACTGCTGAAATACCGCCTTATGCGGTGGCATTCTATCTGGGTCTTCACTATTTTTGAAATTACCGGTTAATGAAAATGGAAAATAATTGTGACCCTATTTTCTTAACTCTATTCTTTAATTTGTATTGCAAGACAGCCTCTACTTAAATAGAGAAAAATAATCTGATAGTTATCATTGTACCCTTTTAAAATAAAGTACATATGAGTATTGACGTAATGAAAAACGCCACTATATAAAAAAACGACGTTTAACGTCGTTTTCGACGTTACACAAATTATCACCAACATCTGACGCGACGTCTATATATTCTGTGACAGATGTAATACATGTTTAGTCAATAAATAACATACTGATACTCGGAAATAACGCAGAAACTCTCAGTAACGTATACAACGGTAATAACTCAAGACATTTATAAAATTAATACTAAAAATATGTAAGTTCAAAAACCTGAGTCAGCATGCAAATATGTGCGAACAAGTCATGATTGAGACATTATCAGGGCCCTTTAATGCTCTTTTAGGGGGTAACGTATATAACGTGATGTTACACCTTAACGCTGCCACTCTCAGAGGGCTAACATCTTTTATTTTGTGTCTTATATAATGTAGTTTCAGAAAATTATAGTGTACAAAATTCCCCCTGGGGGGAGGGGGTCAATAGCCAGCTCAAGGCCTATGTGTCAACAGCCCATTGTTTATTTTTTCCAATTTTATGGTCCAAAATGTTTTATATTTTGACAAACATTGCAGATCCTGGTGTGACGCGGTTACAAGCGGCGTCTAAAGCTTGTATCTCACTGGGGTTCGAGCAATTGAAGGCTATTTCGAGTCTAATTTGAGACACGTATTTGCGACAGAAATACGACATTGCAACCATTTTCAAATTACGGTCACACCGAATGGGTGGTTAAAAGTAAGTAATGGTGCAAAGATCAGGAATCGATACAATCAAGTACCACACCTGACCCAGGATACCAATGGGAAAGTGACAAACTCACAGAAGACACCAAAAACGAGAGCCAAGAGGTCAGCCCTTTCCCAGCTGGTTGACCACAAAGCACACACAAACAGACGCGCACAAAACATAGCAAACACAAGACAGAACAAAAACATAAAAGATCCACAAAAGAAGTACCGCCTTGGAACGGTCAGTAAAATATTTTACTGGAGGGCTTAAACCGGTTTAACGGCGCCAACCTCACCCTTAATTCAGATGTGGATCAAGACACATAGATATTTCGTTTGCATGAAAGACCCCTAACTTATCAATGCATCATCTCCTAAAACAAATAAATCAAGATATAACAAGGAGATAAAGCAAGGATAAGGACTCAACAGTAAATTAAACTGAATACCGGAGCAAAAGAAATCCAACAGGTAAACCCCGGTGGGCCCGACAAACAGCCAAAGCATCAGGCCCCTACCATCTCATCAATAGATAAGTCTTTAAGTCGGAACCATCATAGAGTCTGAAGTCCGACCCACCGGCGTGCAATTAAAGAGGAAAGCAAAGTTGCCAACCGTGATTGGGTTGACTACCAAGCATGCAGTCTGTTGCAATACATTAATGTTATAGCCAATCTTTTTATAATGGGAAATTATTTTAATGAACTGCGCTGAAAAATTATTAGAGCCAACAATCTTCTTCAACTTATACACCAAGTCACCATAGAAATCAGGTTCCGAAAGTCCTTGGCGCAAGAGAGATTTAAGTCCAACTTGGAATTTAGAAATCAAATCATAGTATCGTCTATAAAATTTTGAAAATGTTTTGGGAAGTTTATGATACCGATAGCCTTGTTTAAAAAGTTTCTGAGTTAATAATTTATTGCGAGTGTTGAAGTCAGCAACATAGCTAGATGCTCTAGCAAAACGAATGAGTTGAGAGATATAGACTCCATAGGATGTAGAACGAGGAACATAACCATCTAAAAATGGGAAATTGACAATTTCAAAATCAAAGTCGTCACGTTTGTCATAAATTTTGGTAGAAACAATATCATTAGAAATTGACAAATGCAAGTCTAAAAATGCGGCTTCGGTATCAGAGGCATTGGCTTTATTAAGTTGGAGCTCTGAAGGGTATATTTGACTAACCATATTGTCAAAATAAACATTATTAATATTTAAAATATCGTCCAAATATCTGGAAGTAGTGTTAAACGCATCAATAACATCAGCCTGCTTATCATCAGAAAGAGACATCATAAAGTCCCTTTCATAACAAAACAGGAATAAATCTGCAACCAGGGGAGCACAATTAGTGCCCATAGGAATCCCAACAACTTGTCTATAGAGCTTGGTGCCAAATCGAATAAAAATGTTGTCCAACAAAAAGGTCAGCGCATCGCATACATTATGACACGACCATGCATGATATTTTTTAGGTTTTTCTGAAGTAAAAAATGCATTTCTGTCACTACATGCAAGGTAAGGAGAGCCTTCTCTCTGGAAGGTACTTTCAATAAGATCAATAAGTTTATCTTTAATTAAATTATGAGGTAAAGTAGTGTAAAGAGTAGAAAAATCATAAGTAGACAAACTGGTCGCATTGAAATCTCTAGTTTTAAGTTTATCTAAAATTTCACCTGAATTTTTAATCGACCAAAATAGGTTTTTACCAGATCTCTCATATACCTTTTCACAATATTTGATAACATGTTTTTAACAGCTGTAAGACACGAGGTTAACAATTTAGAAAGTTCTGTTGTTGTACAAGAACTAGAATTTGCAATAAATCTTGCTTTATAGGGTTTTTTATGGAGTTTAGGTAACCAGTACAACGTAGGAACTTTGTCTTGATTTTCCTTAGCTTTGACACCAAAATGTAGGGCTGTATGACAACCATGCCCATCAACAATCACCCTTTCACTTAAAGAAGGCTGCAGTTTATAGGCATTAGTGTCAACAAGCTCACGCTTAAGAGTATTAATATAATACAATCGTCAAACAACTACAACATTGTTAGCAGCTTTATCTGCTGGAACCAAAACATAGTTCATATGAAAATCCTGGATACCTCGTTTAAGATGACTAAAAGAAGATTTAGGTTTAGGGGGCAAAAGATGTGTATTACGAGAGTAAAATGAAATACGAGTATCAATAATTTTAAAAATGTTAATCTTCCATTCCTTCAAAGCATCAGGTTCAACATTTTCCCGTTTGCACCAACGATTACTGAAGTCATTTAAAGAAGCAGCAATCTCTCTACGACATTTAGAGAAATCAATATTAGAGGGAAATCTATATTTAGGACCTTTAGAAATGATATTGCGAACTCTAGCGTCAGGAATGACATTTAGATTACCTGTAATAACATGCCCTGCAGAGGGATATAAATAATTTGAATTTTTACAATCTCAGGAGGCAGGAGTATTGGAATCTATATCTAAATCATTTACAATTTTATAAAAGTTAAATATCGTAGACCTTATTGGTTTGTTATATTTATAACAAATGATAGGAGTTTCAGAATTATTAAAGTAATTTGGAATAGATGAAATCACTGAATTATCCTTGAAGATACTATGTAAATCAATAAACTCAATACCTTTGTTAATGAATGGAATTTTGATAAAATGTCGTTTATGGTTGACCTCAGAATCGATATAAGGACTAAGGAAATGTTGAACATAACACCTAGTAAGGAGTGCTGCTTTATATAATTTGTTTGCTCTATCATAAAGTTTATTAGCCTCTAACTCTAAATTGCGTAAAACTGAGATAGGCAAGGAACTTAAAAATGAAAATAAGCCATGTCGACCATGAAAGATCCTTTAGAGAAGTATTTAAGCGTTTTTCAGTACAAATTTTGCGCTTAATGTTGCCATTTTTACGTTTACCATGAGATCTACTTTTACGTTTTTTACATTCCAAAACAGAAAAAACATCAAAATCTGGCATTTTAGAAATGTTGCCTTCATGGTATATATTATCATTAAAGCCTAAAGGAAAAGGTGATTGCAAAAATTTAATCCATTTAAGTTCAGTTTCATGTCTCTTAATATTTTTTAATCTAGTTGATGAATTTGGATCATATATAATTTTTTCAACCGGCTGAATTACAATTTTACTAGGTGGATGACCATTATTTTTGAAATGGCGATAAAGAAATGTGTCAAATTTTTTAGGCTTTTTCATTTTACGAAAGTGCTTACGAAACCTAGTCTTGAGGGATCGGCCAGTTTGTCCAACATATTGCATTCCACAGTTAGTTTCAGTTCAAGTTATAACATAAATCAGATCCGATGAAGTTCAGTCCAAATCATTATTATTAATTATGGAAAATTTTCTACCATTTACAGATGATGTAATGGTAGTTTTAGTACATAAATGTGTGCAACAGACACACCTCTTGGCATTGCACTTAGAAACATTAGGATACATTCCGCGTCTTTTGAATGCATTAAATGGTTTAGTATACTTCCTGATAATAGGTGACCCAAGAGGAGATAACCTAATGGTAGGAAGCATATCCCGAAAATTGTTAACTGAATTAGGAATATGAACAGAGGACGCCGAATGTAAACTAATGGGAGATAAATGTAATTTTGTTATTTTCGTTCTTATCATTAAAAGTTGTGTGGGTAAGTACCATCCCAAGACAAGCAATCAACACACCGGTTATTAAAATGACAAGCCAGTATAATATGAGTCCTTAAAAGCAAAGGAAGGTATAACAAATGCAAGCGATAATCCAAATGGCTAATACAAGTCCACAGGTATATAGAAAGCAGAAGTTATACAACGGGGTATGAAAATCGGTCATCTAGTGATCTTAAATGCGGTACAAGACATAGAGGATATCCAGGGACAGGAATAATGGAAGAAGATTGTACACACAATCCTGAGGATTGGAAAAATAAGAGCATTAAATGAAAGAGCGGGGAGACTTTTTAGGGCCGCCACGCAGCACAGACAAAACAACTCTGATAATAAAAGTAAGTAATGGTGCAAAGATCAGGAATCGATACAATCAAGTACCACACCTGACCCAGGATACCAATGGGAAAGTGACAAACTCACAGAAGACACCACTAACGAGAGCCAAGAGGTCAGCCCTTTCCCAGCCGGTTGACCACAAAGCACACACAAACAGACGCGCACAAAACATAGCAAACACAAGACAGAACAAAAACATAAAAGATCCACAAAAGAAGTACCGCCTTGGAACGGTCAGTAAAATATTTTACAGGAGGGTTTAAACCGGTTTAACGGCGCCAACCTCACCCTTAATTCAGATGTGGATCAAGACACATAGATATTTGGTTTGCATGAAAGACCCCTAACTTATCAATGCATCATCTCCTAAAACAAATAAATCAAGATATAACAAGGAGATAAAGCAAGGATAAGGACTCAACAGTAAATTAAACTGAATACCGGAGCAAAAGAAATCCAACAGGTAAACCCCGACAAACAGCCATATTTGCGACAGTCGCACGAATTTCGTACGATTATCCGATCACGAATCATTAGCGAACATTTATTACCATTGACCGCCTCACGAACGTCGTGCGACTGTCGCACGAAGGTCGTGCAATAGTCGCACGATGGTTTTGCAAGAAATGAAAACCAAGAAAAATAAACATTCTAACAAACATCAGACTAGGAAGGTACTAGGCTGCTGGAAGCAACTAGATTGTTGGAAGGTGTCGAGCTGCTGGGTGGTGTCGGGCTGCTGAATGGTAGTAAACTATTGTGTTAGAAAAAAGAATGGTGCCTTGAAGTTAACTTGTTTAAACTGCACAGTTGTTGTAGCCCATCCAGCAGCTTAAGAAAGTCATGGTTTTGCGAGAAATGATAAACCAAGAAAAATAAACTTTCTAGCAAGCATTGAAACTTCAGACTAGGAAGGTACTAGGTTGCTGGAAGAAACTAGATGGCTGGAAGGAACTAGATTATTGGAAGGTGTCACGCTGCTGGGTTGTGTTGTGCTGTTGAATGGTAGCAAAATATTGTGTAAGAAAAAAGAAAAGTGCCTTGAAAATAACTCGTTTTAACTGAACAGTTGTTGTAGCCCTTCAAGCAGCTTATGAAAGTCAGTCGAGAAAGCACACGCTTTTATAGCCCATACACATGGCATGATAAGCCCAATCGCACGATCAGCCCAACCAAATCAAAATTACAATGAGGTCGGATGTGCCCCGACCTGCGATTTTTATACATTTGCATGCTCGACGCATATCAGACTGCACAGATGCGCGTTCTAACCAGAATCTTTGTTGTCCGCTGCCATGATATTGTTTTAATGTTTCTGTTTGCCAAATTCAAAACTTAGAAGGGCTTTTGAGACTAAGCAGGCTGCTTGAGTCTAACCAAGGCATAATAATAATACCATTATGCTGTAACAGAAACAGTAAACATTTAAGTAGGCATAATAAAACACACCAAAAACTATCCTCTCAGATAGCAGAACCACTTTCAATAACTGAAATTAGTTCAAACAGTATACATGTACATGTAAGTAGGCCTTATTAATACATCATACTTATATAAAACTATCCTCTCAGATAGCAAAAATACTTGACAGCTGAAACTAGTCAAAACTGTATAATCAAGATCTTATACTAAGAAGGAACTATCATCTTAGATATGAGAAACACTTTTAATGAACCTTTGGCGATATAATTGCGTGTAACTTAAGACACTCGCACGACAGTCGTGAGACGTTCGTGTGATTGCCTCACTACGTTCGCCAGAACGTCGCTTAGTTTTATTTACTCGCAATTTATCCGTATAGTGTCTCATTTACAAAATGTATGTCGCAATTGGTTCGCAAGTCAGTCTTATTTATCTCGCAAATATGTCGTGTTCCAAAATGATAACGACTAAATTGCGAGGGGTCGGCGACAAGTTCGCGACGTGTTCGAGCCACCCGCGATTACTTTGCGACATTTTTTATGCGAGGAATTTTGTCGCATAAAATTTTTGAACATGTTCAAAATTTTCGCGACCCTTTTGCGCCACTTTGAGACACATGCGAGGAAATTACGGATCACTGGCGACTGTTTCAAGACTGCTTTGCGACCCACTCGCGATGCCTGTCGTCAGCTGTCACAAAACAGTCGCAGTCCAGTGAGATAGGGGCTTAACCAGGATCTGCACTGTTTGCAAATTTACTTGTCTTAAGTGGGTTAAATACATGACATGCATAGTAGGGAGCATGACCTTGAACAATCATTTGTCGTCCGATTGTGCGTAGGATGCATGCACCGGAAGTTAGCTGAAGCTTCCCTTGAATGAAGCTCATTTGTGAGTTTTGATGAATCGCCTTTCGTCTGCAGATTAACAGGTTGACCTTCTATTCTGTTTGATATTGCAAGTTATATCGTTTTTCAGCTAACCTTTAAGAAACCATGTGCAATCGCAGCAGACTAAAGTGTCATATTTCTTTATTTTTTGTGCAATTATGGCTTGGTATTGCACGTGAATAGCAGACGATTCGCAGGTAATGCAAACTTTCTTTACTCATGGAAATTATTTCCAAATGTCTCCTATTGCAGATTATATGTGACGCTTTAATGGTTAACCCTTAAAGCGCCAATCACAACTGCAGCAGACGACAATTTTTTGACATCTTTCCTAATTTTCGAAAAAAGCAAGGTATGATATTTCATGAGAATTGTCTGCCAGCAGACAATTCTCATGGAATACCATGCCTTATTTGTTATTTTTGAAAAAGTAGCAAAATTTTTAATTGTCGTCTGCTGCAAATTTTAGGTGGCGCTTTGAGGGTTAATGCAGCCATAAATGGCAGTCTATTTCCAGACAACACAGGGGGTATATATTTCCAGAAATAGACATGGATGCATTAAGGAGAATTGATTCACGTTTGAGGGAGACAAAATGTCCTGTATCTTCTGGTCTGCTCGTAAGATTTTAACTACAACATGGGACCAATTACACTTTGGTGACCTTGAACGTAGCTGTTAGCCCTTTTGAGCCGAAATGTTCGTGTATGCACGGATCTGATGTAGGAATGAATTCATTTAAATATATTTACATTTTCAAAGCAATTTTTTCATGAATCTTTATATTTTTGCAGCGTTCATAGCCCCATGAAATACATAAATTTGATTGACAGCTGCCAAGCTACCTTGCCCGGGCCATACGCTTCGAATATCGAGTTCATTCGCCAGAAGTGACACTGGTGTTGTGATTGACAGCAAGTCACACCTGATTTGCACGTACAAAACAAGCCTCTTGTTTGCTCCATTGGCTTGCACTCCCAACAAAACCGTTAATACGATTAAATATTAAAATACAAAATTGTTTTATTCATTTTAATATGCATGGACATAACTTTATGATATATAATTAGGAGTTGACAGTGAGCCCAAAATCTAGGGTCACTTTGCTGAACTTGTGCTGAAATTTTCTTGTGTACGTTTACCAGAAACAAAATAAAGGGAACCCTTGTATTTCATGGAGCCCAAGTCAATATCAGGTGTGACCTTCACTTAACCTTCACGTGCAGCAGCACATGCACAACACCGCTCGTGCACACCACCTGTCGTGCATACTGGTGATACCTGGAGGTCACACCCATAGTGACTTGGATTCCATATGCAACTATCGTTTATGTGTAAAATAAAAAAATACCTCAAAATGAAAGGGTTCCCTTATTTTTGGTTTTGCGTATGGGTTTCAATATTTGTATCGTGGCAATGTTTGGTGACATTGGCCTTATCTTCAATGTCACTGTATGACAAATTTAACCCGGCTTTGTCTACCAGTGACTCCATCTTTGCAATCCAAGGGTACAAAGTCCACTTCGTTCCTACTTACTCACGAAGTGGACTTAGTACCCTTGGCTTTTGACAAACAGTGAGAACCCAGATGAAATACCGCATATTGCAGCATTTCATCAGAGTCTACTACATTGACTGCTAGGACAAAACCTTTATCATCAAAGAGTATAAAACAATATTTTATACTCGTGTCCAATGAAAACGCACCATTTACAAAACTGACTATAACGTTTATAACATTTTTTTGAAATTGAGTCTTCTATACTGTAGCATTTCCGTAAGTTACTGATCAGGTCTCTAAAACAGAATCATTACTGATGGTCCGTGTCGGAGGCATCCAAAACAGAAAGTCACAAAACCAGCCACCGAATGGGTCAGTATTTTAAAAAGGGTTATTATCGCTTGTTTCTATACATAAATTGCTACGAATCTCTAAATTGATTGTCTGGAATAGTCATATTGCACTGAAAGCGGATAGAACGTCACTATGTGGCGTCACTAGCGTTTTTTTGACTTGCGTGTAAAATCGATTCATTTAAGGAATCCTTCTTTGACTGATGCAAAATTACGCCAAGATCATAGCAGAAAGATTTCTTGGTCGTATAGCGGGTCTTTTACAATGACGGAAGTAGGAATTAACGGTTTTTTATCAACGCCACTCTCTAAAAGCCCGTATACACAAAACTAAGAGTATCTGTGCTGAGCTTAACGTTAGATAATATGCGCACCAATATTTAAAAAGATTTAAAATGCTATCGTTACAAACAATGGCTGGCGACGCGCTCATAAATGACATCAATGATGTCACGTCATTTTTGTAGAGGATTTAGAGGACGTTATACATGTGTGTGAGTTTGTACGACGGAAATTAGCATTGTGTAGAACACTAGCCAAGGACTGTTTACACCGGATTTTCACATTTTATGTCGAGTTTGCCAGACCAAGCAATATTTAAGCTTACATAGTTACGTAGTTCGTGTTAGTGTAGTTTTAGGCGTTGCATCACAGCTGTCAAGGTTGTGGCGTATTAACAGTGGATCTACTGACAACAGAAAACGTTAAAGCGAGATTTCTGGGTCTTTTTATATACACCCAAAATGCGATTAACGCAATATGGAGGCTGACGTTAAGTCATGTGTAAACATAGTCACAAGAATTGATTTGTTGGTGCGAATAGAATGCATTTGTCCTAAATAATCTATCAGCTGTTTATAGGTCACAATTAAGTGCATCTGAAGAGTGGTGCGTTTTCATTGGAAAAGTTAGTAATATACGTTACATATAATTATAATAAAACAAGCAACTGAATGATATTTTACAACAGAAAATGATAAATATTCCTTACATTACTCTTTATCAATAGAAGGCTCATAATATATTGTTTAAATGCTCACAGATATGATCACATGCTCAATTTCAATAAATAAGTGTTTACCTTATAAAACATTTTATTGAGGGTCTTCATACTCAACAGCTTAAACTCTTACCATTTCTGTGATAGAAGTAAGCTGTTTGCAGTTCTGAAATTGTCAGTTGATTACCTTTTAGGGTCATGGTATTGTGATATAAAATATGCATCAAACGTTTACCAAATCAAAATATTAAAAAAGCAGTGATTTTATACTTCACAAATATGATATAATGTAACATGAAGTAATGTAAGTAACGGACTTCTGCTCGAGTAAAACACTGTTTGAAAGCCATCCTGCAATAATTTGAACATCTACAAACTTAAACATAAGTGTGTAACTGTGTCTAAGAGTACATTAGCATTGTCACCAAAATAGCCTTTAACATTTTGGGGGTAACGTATGCATTTTGGATGTTACATGATAAAGCGACACTTCTCAGAGAGCTACAACACGGTCTACAGCTATCCCTTGGATCTATGTGTAGTCTCGTATTATTGATATAGAATCATGCGACAGTGGCCTGAGAATTGTATTCTTGAATGAATCGCTGTTTATTTATTTGTTTATTTATTTATTTATTTATTTATTTAAAGAGGATGGCATATTACAACCAGGCAACCACCATCAAACGAAACATCTAAAGATAAGCTGTCAATAATATACTGAACAAAAGTGAAAACGCTACACCTTAATTGTTTGCCATCTATATACAAAATTATGCAAACCGAGAATGCAATTGAAAGTGCATCTTAATGTTCAAAAATAGTAAGTGAGTATGATCAGGAAATACCACAATCACAAATCGCAGACAACCCCGTTGCATCGCGAGGAAGAGCCGTTCAACCATCACGAGACACCAGGAAGACAAATTAAGCAAAGCAACCAGCTCTCTCTTCCCCATCAAGATGATTGCAATACTAGAATGGACATAAAGTAACTTACAACAAAACATAGAACAATTACAGACTCCCACAATGAAAGTAGCAATAAACAAAAAGTCAACAACAACAGAACCACCGCCTTTGAACGGACAGCAGCCTGAATGGGCTTAAATGCATTTTACCGGTACCAAATCTTCGACCTAGATTCTGCTGTTGTTGAAGTACAAGAAATGTTCGGATCTAACTGATGCAATGTATCATCACGGAGAAACACTCTAATCAAATTAACACACCATGATGAAACAAAGAAAAGGGCTCATGCCTCACATATAGTCAGAGCTAAAGAAAACCTCAAGTTGAGCCACGGTGGCTCCAGCTACATATAAGCATCAGGCACCAACCCACCGATTAAAGCTTTACGTCAGAGCCGTCATAGAGTCTGAGGCCTGACCCACCGTCGTGCATTTAAAGAGGAAACCATAGCTATAAACCGTGATTGCGTTCAAAACTAGGCATGCTGATTGTCGCATTATATCCAAATTATATCCAACCCTTATATAACGTTTTATTAATTTTTTGAATTGATCACTAAAATTAGGTTTTCCAACAATTCGTTTGAATTTATAAACTAAATCACCATAAAATATAGGTTCTGATATGCCTTGATGCAGAAGAGTTTTTAACCCAATGTTATATTGAACAATTAACTCTGAGTGTTTGTGGTAGAATTTAGAAAATGCTTTTCGAATTTTATTATATCTATAACCTTGTTTTAATAACATAGCAGTTAAAAATAAGTTTCTGTTGTCAAAGTCATCAACATTAGAGCACACTCTAGCAAAACGAATAAGCTGAGAAATAAATACACCATAGAAAGAAGAGCGAGGAACATCTCCATCAAGAAAGAGGAAATTTACTATTTCAAAATTAAAATCATCACGTTTATCATAAATTTTAGAAGAAACCATTCCATTTGTTATTGACATGTTCAAGTCCAAAAACGGAGCTTCAGTATCAGAAGCTGAAGTTCAGTGGGATATATGTGACCTACCATTTGTTCAAAATAAGGATTATCAATATTAAGTAAGTCATCTAAATATCTGGAGGTTGAGTTAAAAGCTTCAATAATATCAGTTTGATTATTGTCAGACAGAGACAACATAAAGTCTCTCTCATAACAAAACAAAAACAAATCTGCAACAAGAGGAGCACAATAAGTACCCATTGGAATACCTACAATTTGTCTATATAATTTCGAGCCAAATCTTATGAATATACTGTCCAAAAGATAATGGAAAAATACTGTGTAATGCATAACAGTAAAAGTATGACGGATGTTGTCACGAGGAAACACATGTAAGCCAATTAAATGTGACAGGGTCCATTTTTTCAGGTTGCCAATTTTAATGGAAATCTAACACAATTTAGGCCTTTAGAAATCCATTACCTACGAGATCCGACTGCACGAAATGGTAGTCTAGACATGTGACAACCAGAAATGTGAAGGACTTATCGCAAGTGTGTTTTGGAGGTTTAGAAAAGCAATCTTAAAAAGAGGATTTTCACTCAAATTGCCAATTTAAAAATGTAACACTGAAATCTCCATAGGAAAATCAATGTGTTGTGCATCTTAGAATGAGGACATTACTAGTCGAGAAATAGTAGAAACAATGTGCTGAGAGGTCTACCTGATTTGGCAAAAGAAAATTATCGAAAATCGTGATAAATCGAAGATTACCAAACATTCAATATTCCCTATTTGTTTTTGTCAAAGGGAGATCATTTTCAATATTTTACAAATTCGCTAAATTCGAAATTGATTTCTGAGCTTGTTTCAAGTGATTAAGCAGTTTTCCTGTGTTTTTATGCAACACAATAAAGACCAATTTTGATAAGCATAACAATTTTAATTTGCGCATGCGCAATAGCGGATTTCAGTGAATAAAGCTTTAAACACTTAAAGGAGCATAACTCATACATCAAACGAGACAAATTAGTGGAGTTTCGACGAATCGTTTGCTTGATGTCTGGGCAACATTATTAAGCTTTAGTTAATACTTTGTGTCCAATATTTTCTCATAAAATATAGATAATTGGAGTGTAGCGTTTTCACTTTTGTTCTGTATATAAAATTGGCCATCTATTGCCAAACTACACAAAAACTTGTTCATTTCTACATGCTCATTACACTGAAATTACGAAGTTTGTTAAAAACCTGTATTATGGTGAAAAACACTCATTTATTGAATGGAAATATGTTGTAGGTAGAGATTGGAATTGCCTCTATGAGGCAATTCAAATGTGTACCCAAAAACATATGTTACTGAAATTAAAGGAACCTATTTTGAAACATACACTCATCAAGTATCATGTCCATTGGCTTTCCTCTTTTAAACATCTCAAACTGCCAATCAGTATTAAAATACCTGTCACTTTATGGCAAATTGTTTATATTGACATGACAGCTATATCACCAAATAAGATTTCATTAACTATGTTTTTGCTAAGCTGGTAGTTACATGGCAGTAAAATCTGATTTTATGATACACGTGTAGCTTTTGTATGTTTGAGTTGATGCTTTAGTCATGTCGGGACATTTCCTGAGTTAAACCAATACCTATAGTCTGCAGCCTGTAATTTCTAAGACCCCTAGAAAATGGTTTTGATGGCATTTTTGTTAATGCTCGGCAACCATGCTAGAAGTACTCTTTGTGGTATGACAAAGTGTCCCAGGGTGGATGCCAAGTCTGAAACTTCGAATTAAGGTCACAGCAAGGTCAAAGGTCAAATAGGTGCATTTTCTTATACGAATCGTCATTAGGTATTTTTACAGTGCTATAGATGGTATCTAAATCATTCTAATTATGTTTAATATGCTGAAAACTAAAAGTCAGATATAGAAAGGTTGAAAGGAATAGTTTGTGGAATATAATAGCTATTATGGGATAGAAAAATATACTTTCCACAGAAAAATCAGTGATTTTGGAGTAGATTTTTCATATTTACAGTCTTTTTTCAACGACATTTTCAATCATGCCTTAGTTATAGACCACTCACAAGCAATGCTTGTACATTGTGTTATTTGATTGGTAATAGTGTCTGCAATATATTTGAATGCTGTTTTATTTTGCCAAAAACACAATAAATGGCGGGGGGATAGCGTTTCACAATTCTGGACACAGATTGGCTCTTGGTCATGTGAATGATATGAGGTGTCTGGAAAAAGTACATGCTTTTTAGTTTGTTTGATTTGATTCTTTACATCCCATCAACAATCTTTCAGATATAAAGGGCCGGGTCTACCTGGGTTGAACCAGTGCTAAGCAAGAATCAATGTGTCTTGCTCAAGGACACACGGCAGTGACGCCAGTGAGCCTCGAGCCCGCGGCCCCTCAGTCTCGAGTCAAGCACTCAACCACTGAGCCACTGCACCAGCAAATTACAGAAGAAGGCCCCAATTTGAAATTATGAAATACCACAGATATATTTATCAAGATGTCAATCATTCATTTATGATGTAACAATGCATCTTGGTCGCTAATTTTGTGTGCTCTTTAGATATAAAGGCCCCACTATTCATGTATCCAGTTGATTAATCTGACCATGCCATTCCCAAATTTTGACAAAGGTCCAAAAAAAGTTGTTCTTCAGAAAGTTCCTCTGAAGATGACATGATGACAGAACACTCATTTTAATAATATTACTAGAACTGCTTTATGCTGTCACAAAATTTCAAACTTTTGGCTGATCTGATGAAGACACCTGGTCACGCTGATCCGTTGTAAAGCAAAAACCAAGAGCACATTGAAAAGATCATTCCTGAGAGAGTGCTCTTGTTTCTTAGTCTCCTCTTTGAGGGCATGGATATTTTGGCGGGTTTGATGGAGAACCTGTTGGAACTGTGATGCCATAATGGCTACAAAGACGTTGTATATGGTGTGTCAAACCACAAAACGTTTGACACCAAAGCATATACTATTAGGTAGCTGGTTGATCTACTTTAATTGCCGTAATGATGTATTGTGACTGTTAGTGTTATGTTATCTCCGTCTTCCTCGCAGTGCTTTGTTTGGCCTGCAATGTGTGATTTTGGTATTTCCTGATCGTACTCATCTACTTTTGCTGCTTTTGGTCGAGCTTTACACCAAGAAATCAGATTGGAAAACCTGGTGCAGCTGTTCAATGCAGAAAGTCACGCTATTGGAATAAAGCCAGTCCATGGAATTGATGATGCGATTGCAAACTTCGTTTTTGACAAATGTGGAAAAATGGATATGTATATTTCCTTGATAATATTAACATAGAATGACTTATACAATTTTCATCCGATAATATTGCTTTGCTAAAAACAACATTGGGTAGCAAATTACTCACATTACATTGTACAGAGATCATGTCTTGGTAGCGCAGTTCTGACAACAGTTTGGCAGAAAGCTTTGTACAACAGAACAACATACCTGCAAAGCTTGACCAAGTGTTAACCCGTTTTCACAAGCTTGATAAAGCAAAACTTCCATCAAATGGAAGACTCAATTGCTGTTTTGATAATAAAACGGAGTATGAAAGTTACAAATGTACGTAAGAAAACACATACATGTTCGTTTGCTTATACTAACGTTGCATTGGCGTTTTTAACAGTTTTGTTCAGGTGACCATAAGTTCCAATCTGAGGTATAATAAATAAAGAAGTTAGGGGATTTCTTACAATAGATCGAGACGGTCCTTTATACATTTATGTATTTTGTTGTTTTCAACGCTGTTCATTAAATTCACATGTACAAAATACATGTTGGAAGTAGTACCTGGAAGCTCAAACACTGGTACAGTCATAAGGTAGAGGCCTGCAAATTTGGGAAGTTAAAGAGTTTGCCTTTCCCTGTATCATGCTATATGGTGCTGCATTGGATATTGATTTTGTACAAATCAATCTTTTCTTCTATGCGAGAAAAGGGTTGTACCACCTATAAAGATACCTTTGAATTGCACTGTTTGAGAGTTGATTATTAGGCAAAATCATGAATTGTGTCACAAATTGATAAAATACCCCAAAGACAATAGATTTTCATAAATGAGACACAGTGATCTATAAACAGTGTGTGACACTCCCTACCGGGCGGCGTAGCACAGTCGGTAACGTGTCTGGCAACAGATGCGAGTCTGACTGCAGATCCAGGGGTCGCGAGTTCGATCCCGGCCCGGTCCCATACTTTCGTGGAGATTGATCATTCTCCTCCCTTCCGCTGAATCATTCAAGAAGGGTTGTTGTCAGTTACAAGCGAAAGTATGTGCACGAAGTACTGGTTAACTGCTTGTTCAAGCTTGCCCAGGAAAAAGTGTAGTTAGGTGAACTGACCGTCCCGCCATAACCATAGCTGTTGACTTGGGACGTAAAGCAATAAAACAAACAAACAAACAAGATGTAAGTTTGGGATTCCTACCGCCAATAATATAGGAGATGTGCCAGAGGTCATGTTCACAGTGACCACAACCAGTACGGGACACTCTGGCACCCTAACATGTATCCACAATCTAAATTGGGGATTCCTACCTTAAAATTATACAAGATATATGCTCTAGGCACGATTTTCCTAGAACTAGGGTCAGGGGACAAGGTCAAAATCACAGTAACCCTAGAAACAGTATGTGACACTCTGCTACCCATGGTGTATCTACACACACTAAATTTGGGATTCCTGTCTCAAATTATATAAAAGATATGCTCCGGACACAATTCAGGTTCAGACTGACAGATTGCCAGCTGTGTGTCCGGCTTGCATGGAGCTCATCACCACTTGTGGCTGCAAAAATGTGCAGCACCGTCAGATGTAAATGTTGAAGGCTAATCAGATCCGCATGATAGAATGTGCATACGATGCAGTACGATGTGCCTATCTTAAAGCACTACAAGTTGCCATGAAGGTTTGCAACTTTGAGAAGTTTAAGAGTTTGATTTGTGCCTGTATCATGCTGTATGGGTGCTGAATATGCTGAATCGCAATCCTGTCTGTAGATACTTAGGTTACCTGCGAATATGAGTCTAAAATTATATAAAGGCACATATTCGAAGCTAGGTGTATGGTAAATGAAGTCCTACACCAAATTGATACAATGTAGATGTGCATTAGAAGTGCCTTGGATAACGTAAAATTATATATCAAATCTATAGCGTCATGTTTCATACAATTTACATATATAGTACTAGTCGGGGACAATTTTTATGGGTGCCAAATTGTTCATTAGAATCCCCAAACACCTCCATTCTTTCTGAATTGCATGATAGGTAGCCATGGTAACCACTGATATTTCACATATTCCAAATGGGCTTAGTTTTATGACAATATTTTTGTTATTAAGGCGACCCCATTAAACAAGTTGACATACATGAGAAAATGCCCTAGGTGTGCAAGTAAGGTCTTATTAACACCTCCCCCTCCCCTCTTCCAAGGTTTATAGCTTTTATATGACTTTCCTTCACTTTATAAGTTTACACATATAGATTTTTGGATATGCAATTGAGACAATTTACAAATAGGACCATTAGATGAATGTAATTGTCCAATTGTACCACTGATTACATAGGAAAATGCATCAATGATGATGTGTTGATGAAATCTTCTTATTTATATGTTTAATGATTTTCATTATTTTTAACGTTTTCATACATATACATGAAAACGCAAATTATGTAGATTAGATAATTTGCATATGCTACAAATTGATAAAAGGCCAATGTTTAAGCTTTAATTTGGTACCAATTTTAGAAGGTTGTGATAAATAGCAACTAAGATATTATTGATTTTGTAGGTACACCCCCATTCTTGAATCACATTTTAATATTTTCATAAATAGTTATGCAAATTAGATAATCTTGAATAGCATTAAGGTTTGCCATGGAAACCATGCATTTTAACATAGCCCAGACAGGTTCGTTTTTAGAACTTTATTTTGCATTAAGGGGGTCTTAATGAACAATTCGGCAATCAAGAAGAAATGCCCTTGGGTGCAAGGTAAGCTTAATTGGCCCGGACTATATATTGTTCTTTAATTTGTATTGAGCCTGAATGTTTATTATCATAAATACGGTATTATTTTGCAAATGTCAATTTGGAGGATGTTGCAAGCCGCTGTGCCGTTCTATTCTCACGTGCAACTGTTCTTGTTAATATTGTTAGCATTTTGTGATTGAAAAAAATTATTTACTATATTTAAATGCCATTTTTCTGAATAATTGCACATATTTGACCTTTTGACCTCACCATGACCTTAAATCAAAAAATCACGCTTGGCATCCACCCCTATATTGTTTGTAATAGTCCAAGGAATAATTCTAGCCTGGATGCCGAGCATTAACAAAAATGCCATCAGGAGTCATCGTAGAAATTAAAGGCGGCAGACTACTAAGTAGAGGATTAAGTACTGTTTGAGGTATCTTCCTCAAGGACACTACACAGTGCCTCAGATGTGGCTCGAACCAGCGACCTGTCTAGTCTCTGGCCAAACACTCTACCGCTGGGCCACTGCACCCCTCAAAGCAAGTGTAGCCATTGCTCCATATAAAAAGACGAATAACGTCTTTGTTATTCGAATACAACGAAATAGTGAATTCTCACGATATAGCACATATGGTAGCCAGAAGACTGGCATCAGTCCACTAAAATGCATATGACAATTACATTTACAATTATATTTTAGCTATGAAAAATAATCTTATAAAAGTTCTATCCTCTGATAGTCAAATTTAGTGTCGGAGCCTAGAACTACTCCATGTAAAGTTTAAAATTGCTATCTTGGAGAGAATATCAGTTTTACTAGAAAAAATGGCATTAGAGACTGGGACCAGTCTAAGTATTCAGCTTAATATACAGATAGAAGAAAAAAGTAAGTAAGGGTGCAAAGATCAGGAATCGATACAATCAAGTACCACACCTGACCCAGGATACCAATGGGAAAGTGAAAAACTCACAGTTAGACACCACAAACGAGAGCAAAGAGGGCAGCCCTTTCGCAGGTGACCACAAGGCACATATAAACAGACGCGCACAAAGGAATAGCAAACACAAGACAGAAAAAAAAGATCTACAGAAGAAGTACCGCATTGGAACGGTCAGTAAAATATTTTACTGGAGGGCTTAACCACGTTTCACGGCGCCAACCTCACCCTTAATTCAGATGTGGATCAAGACACTGCATAAAAGACCCCTAACTTATCTCCTAGAACATATAAATCAAGATATAATATATCATATACAGATAAAAACCGCTTCCCATTCAACTGCTCCTTTCTCATTTTCTGAGCGGATCTATGACAAAATGGCCTGGAAACCTAAAATAAAAATGTCACGTTCTAATTTCCTGCAAAATGCCATAACAATACTTAAAGTGAGCGAGACGGTAATTATATCGCCATTTGTCCGCTTATCTTTATGGATGCCATGAGCGCCAGAAATTAGTTGCCCAGCATCGAGTGAAAACCTACACAATTTAAGCAATCAAAGGACTTTGAATAGATATTGATCACCCCTTTGTATAATGGAAATCCAAAATGGTTTCTTTGGCAAACAGTGAAAAAGCATAGTTTATGAAATCGAATTTGGTGGCAATAAAAACAATTTGCCATATAGTGAAAGGTATTTTAATACTAACTAGCAGTTTGGGATGTTTAAATGAGGAAAGTCAATGGACATGATACTTGTTTAGTGTATCTTTCAAAATAGGTTTCCTTAATTCCAGTAACATATGTTGTTGGTACACATTGGAATTGCCTCATAGAGGCAAATCCAATGTGCACCTACAACATATTACCATTCAATAAATGAGTGTTTGTCTCCATAAAACAGTTTTTTTTTCATAAACTCCTAACTTTTTTGTGTAGTTTGTTATGCTCATGAATGACAATAATATATAGCCAATTTTATATTATTGACAGCTTATTTTAATTTGTTTGGAATGAAATGCTAGATTGGTGGTTGCCTTGTTGTAATTGGTATGTGTGGTCAGTAATAACCCCCACACCACCCACCCCACCTGGCACCCCACCTTCAACCCCAGTTTCCATTTATTATGGTCTTTGGCTGCGTTCTGCTTTTAGTAAGGTTCATTCAATAATTTTACGTGTAAAAAAAAACGATATGTTCTTCGACCTGTACACTACTGCCTGTAATTTTATCTATTATTAACAGCATTTCCTGATTTATACAAAACATTTGCAACAATTGTGAAATGATACACGGTTATCCGTCTTTTTTCTTTTTTATGTTCGTTTGTGGATGGGTGGTTGTTAGCACGTGTGCGCATAAGTGCGTGCGTGAATAAATGTTTATATTGGCCATTTGTGATGAAAACAGCATGGTGGTTTGGAAAAGACACAGTGGAAGTGTAAACCTAACCCAAATAAACCTAGCACATGGGCAAACAGTGCAAATCCAGGCCCCGAGGTTACACAACTTTTTTCATACTCAACTCAGCTGAGAACGAAATCTATCCCCCTCATAAATGTTAGAATGCCAGCAATTGTTGGCATTTTAACATTTATTAGCATGATAAACGCACCATCTAAGAGACTAACAGCAAGAAACTTGTTTATTTGTCGGTATTTTCGTTTTTATGAGCAGTTGAAATTTCATGCTCAGTTGAGTTGAGCATGAAAAAAGATTTATAACCTCGGGGCCAGATCTCCACTGTTCTCTTACAGAATATTCTGCTAAAATTTGAATCAAAATGAAAAACACCACCGAACAACCCTTAAAACGGAACTGGACTGGTTCAATTGATAAGGGTGGTATATAGAATGGGTTAAAGCTTACATCATTGAGCCGCAGCATGAGATTTCCAACAATGTGGTATGTGCGACCAGCAAATGCTCAGACCAGCCTGCGCATATGCGCAGTCTGATCAGAGTCTTTGCTACGCGCTTGAATATTCTATGACTGTTAAGCTACTGACTGAACATCATTTGGAGTTTCTAAGCTTAAAAAGAAGATACACAATCTCGTCTGAGTCTATCCATGTCAAAATGCCACATTGTTGGAAATCTCATCTGGCGGCTCTTATTGTTTCATTTGGCCATACTGCCAGCTCGCAGTGTACTAGATCTCATTTTCTCTAAGCGTCTGTAGCTTATCTTTATTCATGAATTTCTTAGTTTTCGTCTCCAAGAAAAAAGACAGTGATGTTTAAATAATTCAATATTTACCCCCATTTATGTACACATCGTAACTACACCAAGTAAACTACACCAAATAAACTACACCAGGTAAACTACACCAGGTAAACAACACCAAGTAAACTACACCAAGTAAACTACACCAAGTAAACTACACCAGGTAAACTACACCAGGTAAACTACACCAAGTAAACAGCACCAAGTAAACTACACCAAGTAAACTACACCAAGTAAACAACTCCAAGTACACTACACCAAGTAAACTACACCAAGAAAACTACACCAAGTAAACAACACCAAGTAAACTACACCAAGTAAACTACACCAAGTAAACAACACCAGGTAAACTACACCAAGTAAACAGCACCAAGTAAACTACACCAAGTAAACTACACCAAGTAAACAACTCCAAGTACACTACACCAAGTAAACAACTCCAAGTAAACAACTCCAAGTAAACAACTCCAAGTAAACAACACCAAGTAAACTACACCAAGTAAACTACACCAAGTAAACAACTCCAAGTAAACAACACCAAGACAACTACACCAAGTAAACTACACCAAGTAAACAACTCCAAGTAAACTACACCAAGTAAACTACACCGAGTAAACAACTCCAAGTAAACTACACCAAAAACAACAAGTAAACAACTCCAAGTAAACAACTCCAAGTAAACAACTCCAAGTAAACTACACCTAGTAAACTACACCAAGTAAACTACACCAAGTAAACTACACCAAGTAAACAACTCGAAGTAAACTACACCAAGTAAACTACACCAAGTAAACTACACCAAGTAAACAACTCCAAGTAAACAACACCAAGTAAACTACACCAAGTAAACTACACCAAGTAAACTACACCAAGAAAACTACACCAAGTAAACAACTCCAAGTTAACTACACCAAGTAAACTACACCAAGTAAACTACACCAATTAAACTACACCAAGCAAACAACTCCATGTAAACTACACCAAGTAAACAACACCAAGTAAACCACAACAAGTAAACAACTCCAGGTAAAAAACACCAAGTATACTACACCAAGTAAACCACAACAAGTAAACAACTCCAAGTAAACTACACCGAAAACAACAAGTAAACTACACCAAGTAAACTACACCAAGTAAACTACACCAAGTAAACAACTCCAAATAAACAACACCAAGTAAACAACACCAAGTAAACAACTCCAAGTAAACTACACCAAGTAAACTACACCATGTAAACAACTCCAAATAAACTACACCAAGTAAACTACACCAAGTAAACAACTCCAAGTACACTACACCAAGTAAACTACACCAAGTAAAATACACCAAGTAAACTACACCAAGTAAACTACACCAAGTGAACTACACCAAGTAAACAACACCAAGTAAACAACTCCAAGTAAACAACACCAAGTAAACTACACCAAGTAAACTACACCAAGTAAAATACACCAAGTAAACTACACCAAGTAAACTACACCAAGTGAACTACACCAAGTAAACAACACCAAGTAAACAACTCCAAGTAAACAACACCAAGTAAACTACACCAAGTAAACTACACCAAGTAAACAACTCCAAATAAACAACACCAAGTAAACAACACCAAGTAAACAACTCCAAGTAAACTACACCAAGTAAACTACACCATGTAAACAACTCCAAGTAAACAACACCAAGTAAACTACACCAAGTAAACAACTCCAAGTACACTACACCAAGTAAACTACACCAAGTTAACTACACCAAGTTAACTACACCAAGTAAACTACACCAAGTAAACTACACCAAGTAAACTACACCAAGTAATCAACTCCAAGTAAACAACACCAAGTAAACTACACCAAGTAAACAACTCCAAGTAAACTACACCAAGTAAACTACACCAAGTAAACAACTCCAAGTAAACTACACCAAAAACAACAAGTAAACTACACCAAGTAAACTACACCAAGTAAACTACACCAAGTAAACAACTCCAAGTACACTACACCAAGTAAACTACACCAAGTAAACTACACCAAGTAAACAACTCCAAGTAAACAACACCAAGTAAACTACACCAAGTAAACAACTCCAAGTAAACTACACCAAGTAAACTACACCAAGTAAACTACACCAAGTATACTACACCAAGTAAACTACACCAAGTAAACTACACCAAGTAAACTACACCAAGTAAACTACACCAAGTAAACTACACCAAGTAAACAACTCCAAATAAACTACACCAAGTAAACTACACCAAGTAAACAACACCAAGTAAACTTCACCAAGTAAACTACACCAAGTAAACTACACCAAGTAAACTACACCAAGTAAACAACACCAAGTAAACAACTCCAAGTAAACAACACCAAGTAAACTACACCAAGTAAACTACACCAAGTAAACAACTCCAAGTAAACAACACCAAGGAAACAACACAAAGTAAACAACTCCAAGTAAACTACACCAAGTAAACTACACCATGTAAACAACTCCAAGTAAACAACACCAAGTAAACTACACCAAGTAAACAACTCCAAGTACACTACACCAAGTAAACTACACCAAGTTAACTACACCAAGTAAACTACACCAAGTAAACTACACCAAGTAAACTACACCAAGTAAACTACACCAAGTAAACAACTCCAAGTAAACTACACCAAGTAAACTACACCAAGTAAACTACACCAAGTAAACAACACCAAGTAAACAACACCAAGTAAACTACACCAAGTAAACTACACCAAGTAAACTACACCAAGTAAACTACACCAAGTAAACTACACCAAGTAAACTACACCAAGTAAACAACACCAAGTAAACTACACCAAGTAAACTACACCAAGTAAATTACACCAAGTAAACTACACCAAGTAAACAACTCCAAGTAAACTACACCAAGTAAACTACACCAAGTAAACAACTCCAAGTAAACTACACCAAGTAAACAACTCCAAATAAACTACACCAAGTAAACTACACCAAGTAAACAACACCAAGTAAACTACACCAAGTAAACTACACCAAGTAAACTACACCAAGTAAACAACACCAAGTAAACTACACCAAGTAAACAACACCAAGTAAACAACTCCAAGTAAACTTCACCAAGTAAACAACTCCAAGTAAACTACACCAAGTAAACTACACCAAGTAAACTACATCAGGTAAACTACTCCAAGTAAACAACTCCAAGTAAACTACACCAAGTAAACAACACCAAGTAAACTACACCAAGTAAACTACACCAAGTAAACAACTCTAAGTAAACAACACCAAGTAAACTACATCAGGTAGACTACAACAAGTAAACAACACCAAGTACACTACACCAAGTAAACTACACCAAGTAAACTACACAAAGTAAACTACATCAGGTAGACTACACCAAGTTAACTACACCAACTAAACTACACCAAGTAAACTACACCAAGTAAACTACACAAAGTAAACAACTCCAAGTAAACAACACCAAGTAAACAACACCAAGTAAACTACACCAAGTAAACTACACCAAGTAAACTACACCAAGTAAACAACTCCAAGTACACTACACCAAGTAAACTACACAAAGTAAACAACTCTAAGTAAACAACACCAAGTAAACAACACCAAGTAAACTACACCAAGTAAACTACACCAAGTAAACTACACCAAGTAAACTACACCAAGTAAACTACACCAAGTAAACAACACCAAGTAAACTACACCAAGTTAACTACACCAAGTAAACTACACCAAGTAAACTACACCAAGTACACTACACCAAGTAAACTACACCAAGTAAACAACTCCAAGTAAACAACACCAAGTAAACTACACCAAGTAAACTACTCCAAGTAAACTACACCCAGTAAACAACACCAAGTAAACTACACCAAGTAAACTACACCAAGTAAACAACTCCAAATAAACTACACCAAGTAAACAACACCAAGTACACTAAACCAAGTAAACTACACCAAGTAAACTAAACCAAGTAAACTAAACCAAGTAAACTACACCAAGTAAACTAAACCAAGTAAACTACACCAAGTAAACAACACCAAGTACACTACACCAAGTAAACTACACCAAGTAAACAACACTAAGTAAACAACTCCAAGTAAACAACACCAAGTAAACAACTCCAAGTAAACTACACCAAGTAAACTACACAAAGTAAACTACATCAGGTAGACTACACCAAGTAAACTACACCTAGTAAACTACACCAAGTAAACTACACCAAGTAAACTACACCAAGTATACTACACCAAGTTAACAGCACCAAGTATACTACACCAAGTAAACTACACCAAGTATACTACACCAAGTAAACTACACCAAGTAAACTACACCAAGTAAACTACACAAAGTAAACTACACCAAGTAAACTACACAAAGTAAACTACACCAAGTAAACAACACCTAGTAAACTACACCTAGTAAACTACACCAAGTAAACTACACCAAGTATACTACACCTAGTAGACTACACCAAGTAAACTACACCAAGTAAACTACACCAAGTAAACTACACCAAGTAAACAACACCTAGTAAACTACACCAAGTAAACTACACCAAGTATACTACACCAAGTAAACTACACCAAGTAAACTACACCAAGTAAACTACACCAAGTAAACTACACCAAGTAAACAACACCAAGACAACTACACCAAGTATACTACACCAAGTAAACTACACCAAGTATACTACACCAAGTAAACTACACAAAGTAAACTACACCAAGTAAACAACACCTAGTAAACTACACCTAGTAAACTACACCAAGTAAACTACACCAAGTATACTACACCTAGTAGACTACACCAAGTAAACTACACCAAGTAAACTACACCAAGTAAACTACACCAAGTAAACAACACCTAGTAAACTACACCAAGTAAACTACACCAAGTATACTACACCAAGTAAACTACACCAAGTAAACTACACCAAGTAAACTACACCAAGTAAACTACACCAAGTAAACAACACCAAGACAACTACACCAAGTATACTACACCAAGTAAACTACACCAAGTAAACAACACCTAGTAAACAGCACCAAGTAAACAAAACCAAGTAAACTACACCAAGTAAACTGCACCAAGTAAACAACACCAAGTAAACTACACCAAGTAAACTACACCAAGTAAACTACACCAAGTAAACAACACCAAGACAACTACACCAAGTAAACTACACCAAGTAAACTACACCAAGACAACTACACCAAGTAAACAACACCAAGTAAACTACATCAAGTAAACAACACCAAGTAAACAACACCAAGTAAACTACACCAAGTAAACTACACCAAGTAAACTACACCAAGTAAACAACACCAAGTAAACTACACCAAGTAAACAACACCAAGACAACTACACCAAGTAAACAACACCAAGTAAACTACACCAAGTAAACTACACCAAGTATACTACACCAAGTAAACAACACCAAGTAAACTACACCAAGTAAACTACACCAAGTAAACTACACCAAGCAAACTACACCAAGTATACTACACCAAGTAAACTACACCAAGTATACTACACCAAGTAAACAACACCAAGTAAACTACACCAAGTAAACAACACCAAGTAAACAACACCAAGTAAACTACACCAAGTAAACTACACCAAGTATACTACACCAAGTAAACAACACCAAGTAAACTACACCAAGTAAACAACACCTAGTAAACTACACCAAGTATACTACACCAAGTAAACTACACCAAGTAAACAACACCTAGTAAACAGCACCAAGTAAACAACACCAAGTAAACTACACCAAGTAAACTGCACCAAGTAAACAACACCAAGTAAACTACACCAAGTAAACAACACCAAGTAAACTACACCAAGTAAACTACACCAAGTAAACTACACCAAGTAAACTACACCAAGTAAACTACACCAAGTAAACAACACCAAGACAACTACACCAAGTAAACTACACCAAGTAAACTACACCAAGTAAACTACACCAAGTAAACTACACCAAGTAAACAACACCAAGTAAACTACACCAAGTAAACTACACCAAGTAAACTACACCAAGTAAACAACACCAAGTAAACTACACCAAGTAAACTACACCAAGTAAACTACACCAAGTAAACTACACCAAGTATACTACACCAAGACAACTACACCAAGTAAACAACACCAAGTAAACTACACCAAGTAAACTACACCAAGTAAACTACACCAAGTAAACAACACCAAGACAACTACACCAAGTAAACTACACCAAGTAAACTACACCAAGTAAACTACACCAAGTAAACTACACCAAGTAAACAACACCAAGTTAACTACACCAAGTAAGCTACACCAAGTTAACAGCACCAAGTAAACTACACCAAGTAAACTACACAGAGTAAACTACACCAAGTAAACTACACCAAGTAAACTACACCAAGTAAACTACACCAAGTAAACTACACCAAGTAAACTACACAGAGTAAACTACACCAAGTAAACTACATCAAGTAAACTACACCAAGTAAACTACACCAAGTATACTACACAAAGTAAACTACACCAAGTATACTACACCAAGTAAACTACACCAAGTAAACTACACTAAGTAAACTACACCAAGTAAGCTACACCAAGTAAACTACACCAAGTAAACTACACTAAGTAAACTACATCAAGTAAACTACACCAAGTAAACTACACTCTGTAAACTATACCAAGTAAACTACATCAAGTAAACTACACCAAGTAAACTACACCAAGTATACTACACAAAGTAAACTACACCAAGTATACTACACCAAGTAAACTACACCAAGTAAACTACACTAAGTAAACTACACCAAGTAAGCAACACCAAGTAAACTACACCAAGTAAACTACACCAAGTAAACTACACTAAGTAAACTACATCAAGTAAACTACACCAAGTAAACTACACTAAGTAAACTATACCAAGTAAACTACATCAAGTAAACTACACCAAGTAAACTACACCAAGTATTCTACACCAAGTAAACTAAACCAAGTAAACTACACTAAGTAACCTACACCAAGTAAACTACACCAAGTAAACAACACCAAGTATACTACACCAAGTAAACTACACCAAGTAAACTACACTAAGTAAACTACACCAAGTAAACTACACCAAGTAAACAACACCAAGTAAACTACACCAAGTATACTACACCAAGTATACTACACCAAGTTATCAACACCAAGTAAACAACACCTAGTAAACTACACCTAGTAAACTACACCAAGTAAACTACACCAAGTATACTACACCAAGTAGACTACACCAAGTAAACTACACCAAGTAAACTACACCAAGTAAACTACACCAAGTAAACAACACCTAGTAAACTACACCAAGTATACTACACCAAGTAAACTACACCAAGTAAACAACACCTAGTAAACAGCACCAAGTAAACAACACCAAGTAAACTACACCAAGTAAACTGCACCAAGTAAACAACACCAAGTAAACTACACCAAGTAAACTACACCAAGTAAACTACACCAAGTAAACTACACCAAGTAAACTACACCAAGTAAACAACACCAAGTAAACAACACCAAGACAACTACGCCAAGTAAACAACACCAAGTAAACTACACCAAGTAAACTACAGCAAGTAAACTACACCAAGTAAACAACACCAAGACAACTACACCAAGTAAACAACACCAAGTAAACTACACCAAGTAAACTACACCAAGTAAACTACACCAAGTAAACTACACCAAGTAAACTACACCAAGTAAACAACACCAAGACAACTACACCAAGTAAACTACACCAAGTAAACTACACCAAGTAAACTACACCAAGTAAACTACACCAAGTAAACTACACCAAGTAAACAACACCAAGTAAACTACACCAAGTAAACTACACCAAGTAAACTACACCAAGTAAACTACACCAAGTATACTACACCAAGACAACTACACCAAGTAAACAACACCAAGTAAACTACACCAAGTAAACTACACCAAGTAAACTACACCAAGTAAACAACACCAAGACAACTACACCAAGTAAACTACACCAAGTAATCTACACCAAGTAAACTACACCAAGTAAACTACACCAAGTAAACAACACCAAGTAAACTACACCAAGTAAGCTACACCAAGTTAACAGCACCAAGTAAACTACACCAAGTAAACTACACAGAGTAAACTACACCAAGTAAACTACACCAAGTAAACTACACCAAGTAAACTACACCAAGTAAACTACACCAAGTAAACTACACAGAGTAAACTACACCAAGTAAACTACACCAAGTAAACTACATCAAGTAAACTACACCAAGTAAACTACACCAAGTATACTACACAAAGTAAACTACACCAAGTATACTACACCAAGTAAACTACACCAAGTAAACTACACTAAGTAAACTACACCAAGTAAGCTACACCAAGTAAACAACACCAAGTATACTACACCAAGTAAACAACACCAAGTAAACTACACCAAGTAAACTACACCAAGTAAACTACACCAAGTAAACTACACTAAGTAAACTACACCAAGTATACTACACCAAGTAAACTACACCAAGTAAACTACACTAAGTAAACTACATCAAGTAAACTACACCAAGTAAACTACACTCAGTAAACTATACCAAGTAAACTACATCAAGTAAACTACACCAAGTAAACTACACCAAGTATACTACACAAAGTAAACTACACCAAGTATACTACACCAAGTAAACTACACCAAGTAAACTACACTAAGTAAACTACACCAAGTAAGCAACACCAAGTAAACTACACCAAGTAAACTACACCAAGTAAACTACACTAAGTAAACTACATCAAGTAAACTACACCAAGTAAACTACACTAAGTAAACTATACCAAGTAAACTACATCAAGTAAACTACACCAAGTAAACTACACCAAGTATACTACACCAAGTAAACTAAACCAAGTAAACTACACTAAGTAACCTACACCAAGTAAACTACACCAAGTAAACAACACCAAGTATACTACACCAAGTAAACTACACCAAGTAAACTACACTAAGTAAACTACACCAAGTAAACTACACCAAGTAAACAACACCAAGTAAACTACACCAAGTATACTACACCAAGTATACTACACCAAGTTATCAACACCAAGTAAACAACACCTAGTAAACTACACCTAGTAAACTACACCAAGTAAACTACACCAAGTATACTACACCAAGTAGACTACACCAAGTAAACTACACCAAGTAAACTACACCAAGTAAACTACACCAAGTAAACAACACCTAGTAAACTACACCAAGTATACTACACCAAGTAAACTACACCAAGTAAACAACACCTAGTAAACAGCACCAAGTAAACAACACCAAGTAAACTACACCAAGTAAACTGCACCAAGTAAACAACACCAAGTAAACTACACCAAGTAAACTACACCAAGTAAACTACACCAAGTAAACTACACCAAGTAAACTACACCAAGTAAACAACACCAAGTAAACAACACCAAGACAACTACACCAAGTAAACAACACCAAGTAAACTACACCAAGTAAACTACACCAAGTAAACTACACCAAGTAAACAACACCAAGTAAACTACACCAAGTAAACTACACCAAGTAAACTACACCAAGTAAACTACACCAAGTAAACAACACCTAGTAAACTACACCAAGTATACTACACCAAGTAAACTACACCAAGTAAACAACACCTAGTAAACAGCACCAAGTAAACAACACCAAGTAAACTACACCAAGTAAACTGCACCAAGTAAACAACACCAAGTAAACTACACCAAGTAAACTACACCAAGTAAACTACACCAAGTAAACTACACCAAGTAAACTACACCAAGTAAACAACACCAAGTAAACAACACCAAGACAACTACACCAAGTAAACAACACCAAGTAAACTACACCAAGTAAACTACACCAAGTAAACTACACCAAGTAAACAACACCAAGTAAACTACACCAAGTAAACTACACCAAGTAAACTACACCAAGTAAACTACACCAAGTAAACTACACCAAGTAAACTACACCAAGTATACTACACCAAGTAAACAACACCAAGTAAACTACACCAAGTAAACAACACCAAGTAAACTACACCAAGTAAACAACACCAAGTAAACAACACCAAGTAAAGTACACCAAGTAAACTACACCAAGTAAACTACACCAAGTAAACAACACCAAGACAACTACACCAAGTAAACAACACCAAGTAAACTACACCAAGTAAACTACACCAAGTAAACTACACCAAGCAAACTACACCAAGTAAACAACACCAAGTAAACTACACCAAGTATACTACACCAAGTAAACAACACCAAGTAAACTACACCAAGTAAACTACACCAAGTATACTACACCAAGTAAACAACACCAAGTAAACAACACCAGTAAACAACACCAAGTAAACTACACCAAGTAAACTACACCAAGTAAACTACACCAAGCAAACTACACCAAGTAAACAACACCAAGTAAACTACACCAAGTATACTACACCAAGTAAACAACACCAAGTAAACAACACCAAGTAAACTACACCAAGTATACTACACCAAGTAAACAACACCAAGTAAACTACACCAAGTAAACTACACCAAGTATACTACACCAAGTAAACAACACCAAGTAAACAACACCAAGTAAACTACACCAAGTAAACTACACCAAGTAAACTACACCAAGCAAACTACACCAAGCAAACTACACCAAGTAAACAACACCAAGTAAACTACACCAAGTATACTACACCAAGTAAACAACACCAAGTAAACTACACCAAGTAAACTACACCAAGTATACTACACCAAGTAAACAACACCAAGTAAACAACACCAAGTAAACTACACCAAGTAAACTACACCAAGTAAACTACACCAAGTAAACAACACCAAGACAACTACACCAAGTAAACAACACCAAGTAAGCTACACCAAGTAAACTACACCAAGTAAACAACACCAAGTAAACTACACCAAGTATACTACACCAAGTAAACAACACCAAGTAAACTACACCAAGTAAACAACACCAAGACAACTACACTAAGTAAACAACACCAAGTAAACTACACCAAGTAAACTACACCAAGTAAACTACACCAAGTAGACAACACCAAGACAACTACACCAAGTAAACAACACCAAGTAAACTACACCAAGTAAACTACACCAAGTATACTACACCAAGTAAACAACACCAAGTAAACTACACCAAGTAAACAACACCAAGACAACTACACCAAGTAAACTACACCAAGTAAACTACACCTAGTAAACTACACCAAGTAAACTACACCAAGTAAACTACACCAAGTAAACTACACCAAGTAAACTACACCAAGTAAACTACACCAAGTAAACTACACCAAGTTAACTACACCAAGTAAACTACACCAAGTAAACTACACCAAGTAAACAACACCAAGTAAACTACACCAAGTAAACAACACCAAGACAACTACACAAAGTAAACTACACCAAGTAAACAACACCAAGTAAACTACACCAAGTAAACAACACCAAGACAACTACACAAAGTAAACTACACCAAGTATACTACACCAAGTAAACTACACCAAGTAAACTACACTAAGTAAACTACACCAAGTAAGCTACACCAAGTAAACTACACCAAGTAAACTACACTAAGTAAACTACATCAAGTAAACTACACCTAGTAAACTACACCAAGTAAACTACACCAAGTAAACTACACCAAGTAAACTATACCAAGTAAACTACACCAAGTAAACTACACCAAGTAAACTACACCAAGTAAACTACATCAAGTAAACTACACCAAGTAAACTACACCAAGTAAACTACACCAAGTAAACTACACCAAGTAAACTACACCAAGTATACTACACCAAGTAAACTAAACCAAGTAAACTACACTAAGTAACCTACACTAAGTAAACTACACCAAGTAAACTACACCAAGTAAACTACACTAAGTAACCTACACTAAGTAAACTACACCAAGTAAACTACACCAAGTAAACTACACTAAGTAAACTACACCAAGTAAACTACACCAAGTAAACAACAACCAAGTAAACTACACCAAGTATACTACACCAAGTATACTACACCAAGTTATCAACACCAAGTAAACTACACCTAGTAAACTACACCAAGTAAACTACACCAAGTAAACTACACCAAGTATACTACACCAAGTTAACAGCACCAAGTATACTACACCAAGTAAACTACACCAAGTAGACTACACCAAGTAAACTACACTAAGTTAACAACACCAAGTAAACTACACCAAGTAGACTACACTAAGTAAACTACGCCAAGTAAACAACACCAAGTAAACTACACCTAGTAAACTACACCAAGTATACTACACCAAGTAAACTACACCAAGTAAACTACACCTAGTAAACTACACCAAGTAAACTACACCAAGTAAACTACACCTAGTAAACTACACCTAGTATACTACACCAAGTAAACTACACCAAGTAAACAACACCTAGTAAACAACACCAAGTAAACTACACCAAGTAAACTGCACCAAGTAAACTACACCTAGTAAACTACACCTAGTATACTACACCAAGTAAACTACACCAAGTAAACGGTCATTGTGTACAATCCGGTAAACAGTTGACAATAAATAAATTGACCTCTTCCAGCATTCAGGTGACATACACAAATGTTTCCTATATCGTTTTCGAATATAGAACTTCATTTACTACCAGCTTAGCAAAAGCATAGTTCATGAAATCGAATTTGGTGATATAGCTGCCATGTAAATATAAACAATTTACCATAGACAGTGACAGGTATTTTAATACAGATTTGCAGTTTGAGGCTTGTAAAAGAGGTAAGCCAATGGACGTGTATGTTTTGAAATAGGTTTCCTTTATTTCAGTAACATATGTATTGGCTATCTATAATTGTCGTCCAGGTGCATGTCAACTACTCAAAAACTTGTTCATTTCTACATACTCATTACACTGAAACATAAAAAAGTAGTTGAGAAGTTTGTGAAAACCCTGTTTTATGGTGAAAACACTCATTTATTGAATGGACATATGTGTAGGTGCACATTGGAATTGTCCCTATGAGACAATTCTCTATAAGGCAATTCCAATGTGTACCAACAACATAAATTAAGGAAACCTAGTTTGAAATATACACTAAACAAGTCTATTCTTAACTTCTAACAAAGAAAACAAACACAGTTTGCATGTTGGCGCGCTTTAATGTGAGCAAATGAGCAGCGTGACATGGAAGGACGTTGTAGACCTTGATGAGATATATTTAAGAAGTGCTTGTAAAAGCCCTGCCAGTAACACAGCTTACTTAACCCTTAGATCTTCTCATTGCCGAAGTACCTGCCGTCCAGCCCACATGACACCAAACTTTCTATTTTTTGTTTGGCGAAAACTTGCTGTGATTTTAAACAGTGCAGTATACCACATAGCAATGACGACGTGCAAATCAACACGGCAAGATCTCTTGCTCGAATCTATACAAAATTTTGTGTGTTGCTCACATCTGTGAAGCCGCCTTAGAACTGATTTTTCACGACACTTCGTTCACAAATACCTTATTATTCTCAGTCCGTGCATGACGACTGAGTAATAATATACTGCACAACCTTTGTTAATGCTAGTACCGACTAGACAAATATTCTGCTCTATTCGATGAAACGAGCAGAATGTTAAGTCTATTCTTAACTTCTAACAAAGAAAACAAACACAGTTTGCATGTTGGCGCGCTTAGAAATTACAAATGTTAGAGAGCGACAAAATTGTGTATAGATTCTAATTACGTTTTCATGTTAAGTCACATCACAATGTCTCACATAGACTTGACCTCTGTAATGTTTAACATTTCGACTCCAAACTCTTCAACGTACATACCTGCAACAAATGAAAACAAATAGCCATATACAAATAGCCTTATTGTCAATACATATTGTTCTTATTTTCATTGCAATCATGCTGAAATCTAAAATTTATTTTCCAAAAATATCATTGTTTTCATGCCCATTTGCATATAATACTTTGATTAAAATGACTGTATCTGGTACTCATTTTATTTACTTATTTATTTACTTTTGTTTTGCTAAATGTACCACCTATTAAAATTAGATAATCAGGTGCAAACGGCTGGTCTGAAACTCTTAAAGTACAACAAACTGCCATATCTATTATACTCAACATTTCCCCTCTGCTAACTCTGATACTGAGCTAATAATCAGGCGACTTCTATACTGGGAATCCATCTGGAATTAACTTATTTGTATCTACGTTATAATATACACTGAACTTGTCATTTGTTTGTGATCCCATATATCAGTCAATTTAATTTTCTTCTTTCTCTGACTTAAATAAACGCATAGCTTATTAGAAATATACCATATCCATTTTATTGCCATTTTAATTTTGATATTTCACGTAACTTACCACCATGGCGATATTTTGAAAATTACCTTTTCTACTCCCGATTTTTTTTTTATTATTTTTATGAGTGAATTCATTTTCTTGTTATTGTAATAAACGTTGACCTCATTTTTATCTTCTAAATACTGCTCTATACAACCATATTTACTCCTCCATCTTTGTTCATATGGAGGACATTTTCTCTCCCAAAACCATACTAAAACCAAATACTTCGTTGTTTGAAAGTCTACCCTTATTTTCATCTGATTTTTTTTTGTTTTTGTTCATTGATTTTGCTCTCAGGGACTTTTGCACCTTTAGAAAATTAAGACCTTCAATCTGCATTTTCAACCTGACTTCCGCTTCCGGGGAAATCTCAGTTATTATCTGTTAACAGGTAAATAACTTTTTCCACTTCCTGGGAAATCTCAACTATTACCATCTACCAGGTAAATACCCTTTTCCATTTCCGAGAAATTTGTTTCCACTCCTGGGAAATCTCAATTGTTACCAGGTAAATACCATTTTCCACTTCCGGGGAACTCGTTTCCACTTCCTGGGAAATCTCAATTATTACCTTCTGCCAGGTAAATACCACGTTCCACTTCCGGGGAACTCGTTTCCACTGCCTGGGAAATCTCAATTATTACCTTCTACCAGCTAAATACCATGTTCCACTTCCGGGGAACTCGTTTCCACTTCCTGGGAAATCTCAATTATTACCTTCTACCAGGTAAATACCACATTCCACTTCCGGAGAACTCGTTTCCACTTCCTGGGAAATCTCAATTGTTACCTTTTACCAGTTTAATACCCTTTTTCCACTTCTGGGGAACTGGCTTCCACTTCCTGGGAAATCTCAATTAGTACCTTATACCAGATAAATACCTTTTTCCACTTCTGGGGAACTTCATATTTCCACTTCTGGGGAATGGACATGTGACCTAGTCACCAACCGATTTTAAAGCTCTCTTATGAGGAAAGTTTGCTTTTCCCACATAAATCTGCTGCTACTATGTTATGTTTTCTTACCTTTGGAATTACCTTTCTACCAGGTAAATACCTTTTTCCCACTTCTGGGGAACTCATTTCCACTTCCTGGGAAATCTCAATTTTTACCTTTTACCAGGTAAATACCTTTTTTCCACTTCCTCGGAAATCTCAATTAGTACCTTATACCAGATAAATCCTTTTTCCACTTCTGGGGAACTTCATATTTCCACTTCTGGGGAACAGACATGTGACCTAGTCACCAACCGATTTTAAACTCTCTTATGAGGAAAGTTTGCTTTTCCCAGATAAATCTACTGCTACTATGTTATGTTTTCTTACCTTTGGAATTAACCTTCTACCAGGTAAATACCTTTTTACCACTTCTGGGAGAACTAGTTTCTACTTCCTCGGCAATCTCAATTATTACCTTATACCAGATGAATACCTTTTTCCACTTCAAAGGAACTTCATGCTTCCTCTTCTTGGGAAATTACATGTGACCTAGTCATCAAACGATTTTTGAGCTCTCTTATGAGGAAAGTTTGCTCTTCCAACATAAATCTACAGCTTCTATGATATATATTCTTACCTTTGAAAATAACCTTCAACCAGGTAAATACTTTTCCCACTTCTGGGAAAATCGTTTCCACCTCCTGGGCAGTCTCAAAATTACCTTATACCAGATAAATATCTTTTTCCACTTCTGGGGAATTTCTTGTTTCCTCTTCTGGGGAAATGACATGTGACCTAGTCACCAACCGATTTTTAGAGCTCTCTTATGAGGGAAATTTGCTCTTCCCACATTATTCTACTGCTCCTATGATATATATTCTTACCTTTGGAAATAACCTTTGAAATTCCATTTCTGGGAAAATCAATTACACTGCAAGTGTATTTGGATTTTTTAATTTTGTCTCACTACTTATAACATTCTCCATATCTGCAAAGCCAACATAAGCATCACCGTTTTTCGTTTGCGAATAATTCAGAATCGAATGCAGTATTCTCTTTCAATACTCTGACATTAGCTTTTAACGACTACGCCTTTAAAACAACTGACCCCTTTTCAAAGGTGAATGACTCATTTTTATTTTAACAAGCATACCTTTAACTGACATGTCTCTAACATCTATTCTACTGTAGATGCAGCGATTTCTGCTCGTACGCTCTGATAACTTTATGTTCCTAATTGAAATCTCCTTTCTTTGATTACCTTTTACATTTTCTCCATCTTTCAGCATACATAAACCTACCCGTTTTCAAGCAGAAGAAATGTATGAATCATTTGACATGCACAAACGGTTCAATTGATAATTTTCTTCAAACAGAAGAAATCCAAATTTCATTAAATAAAGAAAAAAATCGATATCAGGAATAAGGACTGCCTATGAGCAAAATTTAAATACATACTGCGTTATAGCTTTGATTCCACATAAACAGTCATTTACAAATGCAGTAATTCTTTGACCGTTTACCACTGTAATAACATCACTGTTAAAACTTTCCGCAATATTTGACCAATGCTCGCCAAATCCAGTTAAGAATTCTGTATGTAAAATGCTTCCTTACCTGCGTCTGACCATGAGAAAGCTGAAACCGTTCCATTTGACTGAGTTTTATCCATGTAATTAATATAAGACTCACCATTTTCAAATTAGCTCATGAAATATCATTTTGAATTGTTGTCATGTTATCTTGTAACTTTTTTTTTTTTTTTTTTTTTTTTTTTTTGTATATTAAACTTAGATTTATGCAAACTATTGCTTATGCTATTACAATCCAGTACTAATCTATGCTTTGTGCCTTGTTATTTTTACAGTATAGTATTAATAGCATGAGGCTACTTTTCAATTTTCAGAATACATTTCTAAGATAGTAATAAGTGGATCTCTTTGTTGTCTTATTACTGTAAGACCTCTTTACATGGCAGAAATTTCCATCTTTTTTTTTTTATAAGATAAACACTCTCTGGCAAAAAAACAACAACAGTATTTGTCGCGATCAGTACAACAAATAGATAGATAAAGTGTAATCCTCTTCTATAACCAACATAAAGTACTAATACGACCATGCATCTATTTATATTTAATATTTAACCTGTTTCATGGGGATTCATCTGTACTTTACTCTCTGCAAATCCACCCACCTTCGTTATCGTCTCTCATGATCTAACTGATCTGTACTACCAACCTTAGTATAGCGCCAAGATTCACATCTTAAAAAAAAATCTTTATATCTGAAATGTCTATCTGATGAAAACAAGAAAACTGCTTTCTGTACTTATCTTTACATTGTGCTTTAGATATGGACTTTCAAATTTCCAATGCCGACTTGGATTGAGCTCTTCAAATGTGTTTCTGATCCTCCTCGTCACTGGCGACCTCCAGATGTAAATAACCGTCAACTACTTTCTAGCCAATATTGGAAACTGAAATGTAGGAACGTTAGATGTAAAACTGTGATTGATTCCATCGTTGACTTAACAATTTTATTTTATTATTATTATAACTATTATTATTACTATTGATTTATCTTCTTTGCAAAACCAGGAAATGCCGCCCAATTCATGAGGATGTATAGCCTGCTCTTGACGCCTAGATTCGTAACTGTGTTTGAAACTATGATCGTGGTATCCCTGGTATAGTCTTTCATAATGTGTATGTAGTGTGTTGCGTTATTTTTTATTTGCTATATATTTTACAACATTCTCCGCATTTGAGCGTTTCAGATAAACATGTGTAGCCTGCTCTTGACGTCTATATACGTGAACATGTTTGAAACTATGACCGTGATATCCTTGGTATATTCTTTCTAGTGAGTTGCGTTATTTTTTATTTGCTCTATATTATACACCATACTCCGCTTTTGAGCGTTTCAGATAAACTTTTATAGCCTGCTATTGACATCTGTATACATGAACGTGTTTGAAATATGATCGTGTTATCCCTGGTATATTCTTTCATTTTATATATGTAGTGTGTTGCGTTATTTTTATTTGCTCTATAGTATACAACATTCTCCGCTTAAAGGCGTTTCAGATAAAAATGTACCTTTCGCTAAATTCTTCATCTTCATATACCGTTTAATAATGGTTTAGATTTCTGTCACAATCATCTATTTTTTGACCATGCCGTCTTCTACACATTGAACGCATTTACCTTTTGAGTTATAATCTGCAGATGCGACAGACGCACTTTTGCTACCTAAAATTCACAAAATAAGTTTTTGAGTGTCACTTATCTTTTTAATTCTGTAGAAACCAACTTGTTCATCTCGTTCTGTTTGCTGTTAATACCCTAGGTCGATGCCATGCTATCTTCTTACTCCAGAAATATAGACAAAACGTCCTTCGCATTTTGTGTGTTGCTCAAATCTGTGAAGCCGCCTTAGAACTGATTTTTCACAACACTTCGTTCACAAATACCTGATTATTCTCAGTCCGTGCATGACGACTGAGTAATAATGTACTGCACAACCTTTGTTAATGCTAGTACCGACTAGACAAATATTCTGCTCTATTCGATGAAACGAGCAGAATGTTAATGATCATGTACATTGGCTTTCCTCTTTTAAACATCTCAAACTGCCAATCAGTAGTAAAATACCTGTCACTATATGGCAAAGTGTTTATATTTACATGACAGCTATACCACAAAATTTGATTTCGTGAACTATGCTTTTGCTAAGCTGGTAGTTGCATGATAGTATCATCTTGCTGAGAGAGAGAGAGAGAGAGAGAGAGAGAGAGAGAGAGATGATTGCTTTACTTCCCCATGTTCTTGCTGTCGTGTGACTGTCAGTGTTTCTTCCTCGCGGTGCCGAATGTTGATCTGGGTCGGTGATTGTGGTAGTTCCTGATCATATTCACTTGTTTTTTGCCAGACAAGATTGGTGTCCAGAATGACGGTGCGTTCAATGGTTTATGTGTGTTGGTCTTAGACAATTTGTAATGAGGTTTTTGCTTGGATATTTGTCCTCTTCAAAGAGTTCTCTTGTTCAAATTACAGTAAAACCTGTTTTAAGCGACCACTCAAAAAGAACAAAAATTGGTTTTCAAGACCGATTATCGCTTTATGCATGTCAAAGTAATGCAGGAGAGCATTCTGCAATACTTTTGACCTGCATTAAGCTACCATTTGTTTTTAAGACCTTTGTTTTGTCTATTTGTGAGTTGCCGCTTAAGACATGTTTTACTGTAAGCAAACAGGCAAGACACTAGTTTGCGGGTTTATCCGTCGATTATTGTTTTTAGAAAGTAAAATTGAAGCCTAATCACATTAAAGATAAAAAAATGACCTAGATGAAAATAATTTTCCACTTTTGATTTCAAATTGATTTTATACAGCAAAAGCAAGGTGGTTTTATTTTCTCTACATCAAGCCATATAATGACTTTCGTTGCGTGTAGAGATGCAAGCATTGTTTGCAGTACCGTCTATCCTTTAATAATTAATTTTATGACATCATGGGAAAATTGCCATTTCGCATACGTGAACAATGAAGACCAAGATCAGCAAGTCCATGGGTACATACTGATCACGTTATACTTTTTTACATTGCATCTACACTAACAGGCGGACGATTTATGTACCGGATAAAACTGCTCATTGGGAGACTCATATGGGTACTTGGTCACCACAAATGTGATAATGGCCCGTATCGCATGGGATGAGCCCATTCTATCTTAAGGGATGAAACGATATCGAGCCTAGGGCGATTGTCTATTTTGTAATGGTGTCCAACTGTGAGGTGAAAATCAGTGCACGAGCTTAAATTCTAAAACAGGAAAATTTGGAAGATTTTAATCTTATAATGAGTTGGCGACTTTTGTGAACCATTTCATTCATTTAGGGGATGTTGGACATCGTTTTATAATAGGATTATCCGGGTAAAGCCTACATGTAGATGTAGCAGATTATGCAATCTTCCATGTATTCCGATATACGTACATGTAAGGGGTGACATATCAGAATTTCTAAATTGTATTCAACACGTCTGTATTTGAATACTGAGTTTAGCTGAGTAAGCAATCCAGACGCAGATGAGATGTAGCGTTCTGTTGCATCTCATCTGAATCTACATCGGCATTACACAATAGTAGCAGCTTTCTTTTAAATGCTGCAAGGTACTGTCCTGTCAGCCACGAGTAACAGTGACGTCATGCTTTGTTTATAAAGTTATCAGGGACTTGGAATCGATAGATCACTTGTGTATTAATCATATACACAAATGATCTATCGATTCGCGTTAGCTGAAGTGGAGTGTACAAGTTAATATTTTATTTAAAACTTGTAAACAAAACATGTCGTCACCGTCATTTTTGGCTGGCAGGACAGTAGTGCTCCATGCTGACACAGTTGTAGATGTGAAATTTAATAGACCGAGTTCAAATTAGTCTCAAATTGGTTACAATGGATATTATATGTTCGCGTATGTGGCGGTTTAGTGACGACATTGTGACGATCCAAAATTGTTGACTCCGCGCATATTCAGAAACCACGGGAGTTCTATAATAAAATGGTGCTAGAAAGAGATTCTATGATCATTTGTGCGAGGGATGGGTAGAAAAATAAAAACCCTCGGGATCGCCGTTTGTCATCACTCCGCAGGCCTGGTGATGCCAAACAGTGATCCTAGAGACGGATTTCTCTATCCGATAGATTCGTTTAATCAGCAAGCAAACCGTGTTCCCATCACTGTTTACTAAGATAAAACCAGAAAACCTTGCGTCCAGTTTGTGTTCGATACAAAAGGCCGAAACATTTATTGTTGCACTGTTCTTCTGTCGGTGTTAGCTTTGATGAGACACCATATTATGTGGCATCGCATTCGGATCTATACTGTTCATTAGATATATCACATTGCATATACATTCAAGATACAGTCATCAAGCATTAATTATTAACCCGCCGACGAGACGACATGCAGTTCTCTGTAGAATTAGACTTCTGGAACTCTTCATCGTAGAGCCAATGACGTCATAAGGGACGACTGATCATAAAACGAGGCTTAATCATTTGTTTTAAATCCCTGAGATCAAAGAATTAGATCCTAATTAGGTTTCTAACGTGTCATGGCCATTTTATTAGATCGTATTCAATAACTCATCAAGCGTCTATATGATTTTATCGCTGTCATTTCATCATGATCTCTTGGAATACCTTCAACTTGTGTTTTCCAATAATTTCAATGCATATCGGATACATTTTTGTAACATTTTTACGTGGCTTCGGATAAGCTGATTGACCAGGAACGTGTCGTAAATAGTCGTGCAAGTGATGTTTCCGGCACATTTTACATCAGGCTAACACAGCCACAAAACTAGATATACGGGTAACCGCTACTGGCATAATTCTGAAAACTGATAGTCTGAAGCTCTGAGAAGTCATGGGTTGAGATAAGAAAAATTAACCGTAAAATTGTAAATATTTTCTTACCCTTCAGTTTTAACATACGTTTTGAGTGCTCAAAAGAACCGTCTCATTGAGACGGTTCTTTTGTGTATAAAACTATCCAAAACTAATGTTTTGGTTGAGAAATAAGAAAATTATTTTTGTTTAGTACGCACTCTTAACTAAAGCCCTGTTTAAAGAAGTGAAGGTTTCTCAATCGAAAAAGTCGTCGCGCAAATGGTGTTACCAGTACAATGTTAGGCGCCATACGCTACTGGCACAATACCGGAAACGGCAGAGCTGTTCAGTTCAGTCTTTCTGAGCTGGCTAATTCTTGATCTTCATTTATGCTTAAACAATATTAACTAACACTGTAGAAATGGACAAGATACTAAAACGCTGCTATACACCAGTCTGTGCACTAATCGCTAAGAAAAAATCTTCGCAGACCAAAACGCTTCACACGTAACCTCGTATGTCACCTTCAGCAGTCGAATTTGTATTTTATCAAATTATTAAATTAACTATTACTTGCTGGGTCTGCTGATACTCTTTGGCAACAGTTTGGACCCTGTTCAGGACCGACAAAACGTCAGTTCTGATCTTGATCCAAATCGTTTAATACGCTAATAGTGTTCCTGAAAGATTTTATTTAAAAAAGTTACTTTTGAACAAAGTCAAAAGACAACAAAAGCATAAAAAAGCCAACATGCAAAGTTAAAACTATTGCATTGGGACAGTCCAGGGCACGGAGAGCTTTTACTAGTACCATTATGCAACCACTCAATGTTCTTTTCAGTCTGATTGTGCAACTGTAGCCCCAGATTCGACAACTCGAATTCTGATAACTCGAAGAACATGCTTTAGTCGAAGTATATTAATGGTACACTGGAGTAGGGTCAGATTGCACATTTCTGAATAGGTATCCATCATTTTATTAACCAATTGCGTTCTGGTTTTTGCTTGCTTTTCGTCGTCTGCATTTTTTAAAGAAAACTTATCTGATTTAAAAAAAAAATATCTTTTAGGACCACCTTCATTCGATCCAGAGCAGGCTGCTTGCAGCGGTACTCAGCAGACGGTAAAATCACCACGAGGGTTTAACTCTGATATGTGTACCAATGATAAATGTCTCAGCATACAACCAGGCAACCACCAAGTTAGTATTTATTTCCAATGAAACATCTAACGTTAAGCTGTCAATAATATAATTGGCTATCTATTATTGTCATTCAGGTTTTGTTTTGTTTGTTTGATTTGATTCTTTACGTCCCATCAACAATATTTCAAGTAAACAGGGACGGGTCTTCCTGGGTTGAACCAGTACTAAGCTAGGATAAATGTGTCTTGCTCAAGGACCACAACGCAATGACGCCAGTGAGGCTCGAACCCAAGGCCCCTCGGTCTCGAGTCAAGCACTCTGCTACTGAGCCACTGCGCTCCGTTTGCCATCCAGGTGCATGCCAAACTACACAAAAAACTTGTTCATTTCTACATGCTCATTTAACTGAAGCATTAAAAGTATACTAAAATCAATTTCTAATCGGTCACTTTTCAAACTCATTATTTATAACCAAACGCTAATAAAATTGAAATGCATTTTTGCCTATATATGTGCATTTTAAAGGGCAATCTTTTAGCGGTGTTTTTGAACAGTTTTCTTTTACTTCAAAGTTTTTTGGGTTAAAAATGCAAAAAATCGACTTTTTTTAAGAAAAAATGATTTTGAGAGTAATTTTTTTTATAAAACTGACGTTTAGGTGGTTACAAACCGGTCTGTCCGACTTGAAAAACACCAAACAATTTAAATTTTGCTTCTGGTAGATTTTTACGCATTTTTAAAAGTGTTGCATTTTTCATTTTTTTTTCGAGACTTTTGAAATTGACCAGTAGCTCCTGGTAGAATTGTTAAATGCACTTAATCTTTTTTGAACACTGTAGGCTTAACACAGTTGAACTTGATTAGCCCATTTTTAGCGATTAAAGTTTTACGACTACTGTACACTTCCGGTTTCAATGTGAGAATTCAAAAAAATCGATTTGGTAGCATTATGTTTTTGTTTTTTCAATTCTCAAAGAAGAACGGTGACATCTGGTGATAATGAATAATCACTGAAAATTTCAACGCCGTGTCGCTGATAATAAAGCGTACAGAGCAGTGCATAGTCTCTATGTAAATTGCAAGCTTAAAGCGAATTTTAAAGATTAACCTGTTAAATGTGTTTGTCTTATGTCGTTGAGTAGCAAAAACGACGAGTCTGATGGAAATAAAACTTTTGAGGTTTTTTCTTCTTATATCACGGTAGCCAGTAACATCTTCAAACAAACAAAAACGTTAATTGATAAGGGCTCTATGTTATGGTTTATATCGTAGAAAAAATGTGACGTTTTGAAATGAGGGTACCTTTTCTCTAAGTTCGTCCGTGCAAGAAGTGCAGGTCATTTTTAAATAGAATAACTTCACTACACTAGTCTGGGCAAAATATTGCTTCATTTAAAAACGCATGGATCATGTATACTCTATGTTTCACTTTCTGAACTAGCGTAAAAATGTAAGGTGACCAATTAGAACTTGGCTTTAGTATAGTTGAGAAGTTTGTGAAAAACCTGATATATGGTGAAAACACTCATTTATTGAACGGACATTTGTTGTTGGTGCACATTGGAATTGCCTCTATAAGGCAATTCCAAAGTGTACAAACAACATATGTTACTGAAATTAAGGAAACCTATTTTGAAATATACTCTTAACAAGTATCATGTCCATTGGCTTTCCTCTTTTAAACATCCCAAACTGCCAATCAGTATTAAAATTCATGTCAGTCTACTGCAAATTGTTTATATCTGCATGACAGCTTTATCTCCAAATCCGAGATCATGAACTACCTCTTTGCTAACCTGCTAGTTGCGTGGTTGTAAGACGGATCATTTAAGCACCCACAACATGTGTTGATAGGAAATGATGAGCATAATCAGTATAAATAACGTTCTGTTTGATGTCGTCAGTTGGCTTCCGGTACGGTTAGTTTAACAGTTGGACGTGTCCGTAGGGACGACAGTCTCTAAATGACTATATCTTATTTACAGACAAGCATCTATGAACGCTCAAATAACTAAACGCTCAAATAACTAAAGAATGAACGTGAAATGTGGATACATTTGTTTGAACTAACAGGAGTTGACTTTTAGTTATATATGCTATCAGTTTTAGTATACTTTAATGAAACAATATTCATACGATAATACTGAAGTTGTTTAATTAAGACAAAACTCTGTGCTCAGTGTTATCAAACAAAACAAACGTGTTTGTCCGTGTTCTGATAATGACATGTCGTCAAGGTCAAGGTCACGTACACAATTATCCGGCGGTCGCCGTTCACGCTCCCTAGGATTAGACTTGTCTGAGGTCCCGAAGCACGTACGACGCAACAACAGCCGGCGACGTACATCAGCGACGTCGGGACGTTCCGTATATTCGGAACTATCGGACAATGTACACCAGGTGGCGCCGTCGTGGGATGAGAAGACAGAGGAAGAGCCAGAGACCAGCAAGGTGGGTGGCATATATTTTTATAACCATGGCAACGTTGCTGTTTAACGACATCATTAGCGCAATCGCTGGCTGGCTCGCGTTCCTTCCCACAATCTCATTAGCTGGCAATTGTACATTTCATGAAAAGCGAAAACCACAAAGTCAATACAACGTTGCATAGATGTCGATGCGACGTCATTCAAAGACGTTCGCCATATATTAAAATAAATGTTCTAAGTATACGAGTACCAAACGTTCAGCTGGGTGATTTTTCACGATTTTTGTCGACTGCTGACTTTTTTCAAAAATTACTTTTTTTCAAAACGTTCTTTCAGGAGCATTATCAGAGTGTCAAATAGTATGAATAGTCGGACCTGATCTGGGTCCAAAGCAGATGACAAAACCTTACGTCAGTAAGGAAAGGGAAAAGTAAGTGCAATTCGTCATATAAGACGTATATGATGTTGTGTCGGGCCTTGTTCTATACACAAATTGTTTACAAAGATTATCTGCAGATGACACAAGTAGGATAAGAGTTAACTTACTAAGGAATAAACTAACAACTGTTGTCACACAGAAAACCGTGAATATCCTAATGAGATCGTCTTTTAAGGCAATGTAGCCCAAAGTGGATTTGATTCCAAATGCAAAGTGGACTCAAAGCCAGCAATACGTTAGTTTGCTATGGTGTCATAATAATGCCATATTTGTTAATGTATTAATTTAACTACTGCCCTCCGTGACTAAAACAATGGTTCAGCGTTAACGCAAAGCAATTGCTATACTTTTTCTATCAAACTTGTTTCTTACCATTTTAGCTCAATTGGGCCCAAGACTCATGGGTGTACTAATAGTATACCAATGACTCCGGCGTCAGTCCGTCAATCTTCTCCTGTGTAACCGCTGAGCCAATTGTACTTAAAATCCATATGGAGACTCCTTAGGATTGGGATCAAAAGTGTAAGCAAATGGTCATATATTTGTATTATTGGAAAATCCTTGAGATAACTTAGTCATAATACAGACTAGATATATTTATCCTACTGAGACGACGACTAAAGGTAACCACCATATGTCATGATTGACCTTTGACCTTTGAGCTAAGGTAGCAAGTATTTTGTCTCAGAAATCAGAGAGCCAATTGAAGTCGAATATCATATGGGATAAGCTTTCGATGAGATAACCTTAATATCATTATATTGTCCATGTCGCAAGACCAACATTTTAGGCAAAAACATTCGAAAAACCAAATTTGTCTCCGGAACTAAAGGGCCAGTCATCTTAGATCTTGTTATATATATGGCGTAGAAACAACGTTGTAACAACGCCGATGTGACGTAATGACGTCACATCGACGTTAATACAACATTGTTTTAAGTTTTTGTGTCTGCTGGGAAGGGCCTTACAAAAATCGTTAAAATTTAGGTTACAAAAATTTAATCGCTAATCGATATATCCCATCCTGACCCCAATTTCTTCAAGTTTAATAAGTAAGAGTGGGCAGCGTTATTGAGTCATGTCTACGCCATTTATGAAAGTGATATTACGCGTTGCTATAGTAACCAAGGGTTTTATTTCCTTGTGTTTCATCTTTATTTTATTTACTACATCATTCCTTGTATCTTAATTTGCTATCCTTAATCGGATTATTGTTACAAATGGAAGAAACCCTACAGCTAATGTCCGTGTAATATATTTTTCTCTCAGCGTAAACATGTCAATAAGTGCGTACTGTATGAGCCAGCTCGTAAGATTTTGGTGTTGACAGCAAATGCTCAGACGTGACTGCGCAAGTGCCTCATATGAGGACATTGGCTGATCGCAAAGACAAAGGGATGTATATTGGTGAAGGCCCAGGTAAAATTTTAGGCACCTAGCCTCACTAACTTGCGGCTCGCGAATGGTAGGGAACGATCATTATTTATCTGCCGGGGATTGGGGAGGGTTGGTGGGATTTTCACAAATTTGGCAATTTTTTTCTGACCCCCACCACAACTATCGGTTCCTTTTTTTCGACTTTCGACTACACCAGCATGAGTCTACGCATATTCGCAGATTCGTCAGAGCCTTCGCTGCTCGCTTGCACAAAGTCTGGATGTACATGTATATCAAGGGTCAGGCCAAATATTAGACCACTAGCTTTGCTGGATACATCAGTATGGGCGTTTATTAGAGGCGATAGGTACCGAAATCTCGTGCACTGTGCTGGCCCATAGGGTAAAATAAATTTATTACAACCAGGCAACCACCAAGCATTTCATTCCAATGAAACATCTAAAGATAAGCTGTCAATAATATAAAATTGGCGTCCAGGTTTATATGGCATCCAGGCGCATGCCAACTACACAAAAAACTTGTTTTATGATGAAAAACACTTATTTATTGCATGGACATATGTTGTAGGTGAGGCAATTCCAATGTGTAACAACAACATATGTTACTAAGATTAAGGAAACCTATTTTGAAATATACGCTAAATAAGTATCATGTCCATTGGCTTTCCTCTTTTAAACTACCAATCAGTATTAAAATATCTGTCACTAAATGGCAAATTGTTTATATTTACATGACAGCTATATCACCAAATTTGATTTCATGAACTATGCTTTTGCTTAGCTGGAAGTTACATGGCTGTAAATCAGCATATGAGTAGCATCGTGAAATGTACAACTTATATCATATCTAGAAGCGAAACACGATGACGCAGATCAAACTGTGGAGTTGACCATGTATGCTGAACTGTTTATTTCTTTATCAATAACCGCCAAATGCAGCTTTCATCAGTACATCGATCCTTTGGGCAAAATCAGTGGCTAATTATGGGCATCTGAGTACAGTGTGTAAATATGGCAGGTTTAGTACTTAAGCATAGGATTGTCGCTAATTAAGCTTCCTATGCGAATTAATACTGTAGTGCTCATTGAGAAGCATTTACCTCTATTAACCTTGAACTAAGCCTTCACTTGTTTGATAATATCAAAAAAGAGCCGAAACAGGAATAACATTAAAACACGCAATCCATGAACAAAATATAAAATGCATAACGGTTCTATAGCACTACCTACCAAGACATCGGCTCGTGATCAGCTGCGACCCGTATCCATTCACTGGCTATGTATATAACCTGGTCACGCGTGTGGCAATAGGATCCCAGGACACCCACCCCTTTTCAGACATGATTGAGACCTATTACCAGACAAAGGTTAGTTGAGGTGCGAATAAGACGCTAACAGTATGATTCATAGTATAGTATCGAAATATACTATGAACAATATATTAAGCAATTTCTAATGTTTTATATCTTATTTTGCTCATCTTGGTTCAGTATCGAATAATTTCAATGACAATGGTCAGAACAGGATTTTAGGCAAATGAAACCACGAATAAAGAGACGTCATCGTTTAAATTTGCATTTTGGGGAGGGCAACTGTTGTAAAGGGGGTCAAAACCGTTGTATGTAATGCTAAAATGATAAGCATGTGGATTTTCGTTTTGTGGTATTTCATCTCTCTCATGCATCATACGCCTCCTATGAAAGTTATTGGTAATGTGACACATGTGATAGAGATTGTATGCTAAAAACATCAGCTGCCGTCAATGACGTCAAAACGTTGCCATCATTTGACTTAACTTGTAATGGTAATTTGTGCTTCAATTCAACAGAGAATCAGTTTACAAAGATGCCATAGGCTTACAATGTAACTCATCGTATAGTCGATTAAGTTACAGTAAAATGGTACGACGCGAAATGTGAGATAACGGTGACGTTATATTTTATCTTTCGGCTTGTGCTCTGCAGCCGTGAAGATGTTTCTTTCAACATTATTTGTCTGAATGTGTTGGAAGCCATCGAACAGTTATAGCTGTTAATGTGGTTCAAAAAATACCGACTAGAAATACCGTTTAAAGGCGATAAAGCAACTTTAAAAAAACGTCAAATTGTGAAATCTTGGTCCTTTATTTCTCGAAAAAAGTTCAGCCAATTGCAGCATTTGCTGTGCGTTTTTGGTTTTCAGTGCCCTAACGATCGCTTGAAAATAGCTTTGACTTCTCCAAATGATCAGAAATACCCACGTTACCCACTAGTCTTAAAATCTAAGCGCAACCTAATGACAGCATCATTAACCAATCATATTTGAAGTTATCCATAAAGCGCCCTCTACATATGTAAGCTTCCATTTATACCAACCAATAGTGACTTATAATCATACCAATCGCGCAATATATACTTCTGGAGAAGACATCTCCAAAAACCACAAATAAATTTTCCTCCGCCGGAAGCAATGGTTTAGCGCGGCGTGCACACCTGAGAGAAGGCGGCTCCTTAAACTAACGATGACCAGTAACGACAGTGTCGCTCGAAACAGAAACATAGCAATCAAAACTTCTTAAAACGGTAACAGACACTAGACTATTACATACAGCCACACGACGTACGTCGAAATGGGTCGAAAGCCCATGGCCGCCAGCGGCAGTGAATGACTGAACAATAACGACAGGTGAATTCACAAACAGGTGAAGCCTGGTCGCTCGATTGCAAGCTCGGCCATATATGCGCATCTTCAGAAAATAAGTTGATTGACTTTAGGATATTTTTGTGCCATAACCCAGTTATTCTGGTTTCCAAAGGTCAATGGTAATTAAGTGTACTTCTTTAGAGAAAAAGTGTAACATTGACACTATATTCCCTGACCAAAGAAACTATTTATGGCACTTCTTGCATTGACAACTAGCAAGACTCAGGTGAGACTGCGCAGTCTCGCATGAGTTTTTGCTGTTTATACACACAAAGTAGGGATATTGGTGAAGGTACAGGTGAAAGTATGATATATATAGCCCCAGTGGATAGCTGCGAATGGATTGATTTAGAACTGCTCAGCTTATAGGCGTCAATGGCCGTTTTCGTTTCGGGGAGGCCCATTTCTTGATAGCATTTGTGACAGAAGCTAACGAAGCTAATCCAAAAAGTATTGACATTTTTTGCCAGTAAAAAAAGAGAAGACTCCTGTTTTGTTTTTTTGTTGTTTTTTCGATACTTATGACAAATCAAAATGTGTTTGTTTTATGCAGCAGCAAAAAATAAAATTTCACGTCAGTTCAAATAAACATGAAAAAGGTCTTGTATTTGCATATGATACAACCTTTGCATTGGATGGGACATTCAATTCATTCCATGAACTCAATGATGTTTTAGAAGCTTTCAAATCAGTTTCTGGATTAAAATTTAACAATGAAAACACTGTCATAAGAATAGGGTCTTTAAGAATAATATATGAAACTTTTTAATTTTTATGGTCGTCAGAATCAGCAAAAACTTAAGGGGAATAACGTTTATTGCAGAAAGTAAAAGCATACAAGAACAAAGTAAGAAAGGCGTAAAGATCAGGAATCGATACAATCATGTACCACATCTGCATCCAAAACTAAATGTTTTTACTAACTGTTTAAATCAAATGCAGCACTGAAATCTAATTTGATGGGTAAAATACTGTTAAAATGTTGGCCGCAAATTGCACTAGTAGGGAAGGAAGTATTTAGTTTATGCCATAAGGGATAGCAGTTATTGAAATAGAACCAAAACCGTTTTAAGGGCGTAACTTTTTCTTAAGAATAGTTGTGTCAATAACCCCCCCCCCCCCCCCCCCCCCCCCGCTTGACATCCATCTATATCAAGGCAAAGAAAATATCTCTTAGACACAACAGACTTGCTCTTAGATGTGCAATTTACTTAGCAAAAGATTTACGCATCTCGATTATATAGACAATTTGACCAAACAACGATACGATGGAGCCATAGTCGACGAGACTTAATTCACTGAACCAGCAGGACTTAAGTTAAGAGAGTGTATCGAAAAACTATTTTTTCTTATTCTTAACCAAAACATATGTTAATGGTACACAAAAGAACCGTCCCAATAAAACGGTTCTTTTGAGCACCCAAAACGTATGTTAAAACTGATATACAATTTTACGCTCAACAATTTTGTTTATCTAAACCTGTGGGTCACCAGCACAAGATATTTAGGTACTTATCGCATATGCGTAAATGCATCAAATAAACGCCCATGCTGACGTATCCAGCAAAGCCAGAGGTCTACATTTCGGTTTGAGGCTTCATCTACATCCATACTTTGTGTATGCAAGCAGCGAAGGTTCTGGTGAGTCTACCATGCAACTAACTACCAGCTTTGCAAAAGTATAGTTTGATATAGGTGTCTTGTAAATATAAATAATTTGCCATATAGAAACATGTTGTTTAATGCAGATTGGCAGTTTGAGATGTTTAAAAGAGGAAAGCCAATGTACATGATACTTGTTTAGTGTATATTTCAAAATAGGTTTCCTTAATTTCAGTAACATATGTTGTTGGTACACATTGGAATTGCCTCATAGAGGCAATTCCAATGTGCACCTACAACATACGTATGTTCATTCAATAAATGAGTGTTTTTCACCATTAAACAGGTTTTTCACAAACTTCTCATCTATTTTATACGTTATAGTGTAATGAGCATGTAGAAATGAACAAGTTTTTGTGTAGTTTGGCATGCACCTGGATGACATCAATAGATAGCCAGTTTTATATTTTTGACAACTTATCTTTAGATGTTTCATTGGAATGAAATGCTAACTTGGTGGGTGCCTGGTTGTAAGATGGTCATCATGGCACAATGTAGTATATCATGATCAATCTCATCCTCACAAGCGTTTTCTGATCCACTTGGGTCTCTAGTTTTAAATGAAACCCTAAGATAAGTGGGTAGGTAGGTGATGCGCATCTGGTGGTTTGCTATCACTTATATACAAGAAGAGCTATTTTCTCGCGATTTTTGACCTTATTATCTTATTACATGCGTGATCTAATCAATTGTCTGCAGTTCCAACCTGTCAGCTCATCTAACACTTGCGTGCACATTTCCACGTTGTTGTTTGGGTTTTTTTTTTTTTCACTATGGTGCATGCCATGCGTATCCAAGCCGTTTGAATACAGTATTCGCGATTTGACGTCACTATTACACCATCTATACGGTGTTATGGCACCAAACTTTGTGTCACACTAGCAAATCTTTGTTTGAATTGGGTGTAAGGAAACAGCAAATAATCTTAGAGCCAGCAGTTAAGTGGGTTTAATCAAGTGGTTGAGGCCAGAATGTTTGAAGGTGTGTTCTTATGTAGAAAAGTGTGCTGAGTTCAAAAATCAACCCTTAAAAATCGGCTGTAACGGAATACCCTGGGGTAGGCAATGTCTCAAAATAGCAGCAAAACAAATGGTTATAAATGAAGTTTATCTTATTGTTTTTCAATAAAATATCGCTATAGGCCTAGCGATATTTTATTGAAAAGTTCATAAACTTCATTTATTCTGCTGATTTAACTTTTCGAATTAACCAGAATAATCAGAAAAATCGATTTTTATAGAGCTGAATCCATCATTCGGGAAAGTCCGCCACGTTTCGAAAATCGAATCATGGCTCCGGTGAATGTAAGGAATAGATTGGTTCCCCTCGTTGATAAAGCTCCACTTCTGCTACGCATATAACGTCTTAATATCCTGACAAGCTATTGAAGGGAGAGAACCAGTCTTTGTAAGGAACATTATGCGTAGTACAATGTACCAAAAGGCTCCATTTTGTTCGCCGGAAATGGAGCAGTGAAAATAAGTTCTGAAGCATGTGGGTTCAGCCCTGTTAAAATCGATTAGTCTGATTATCCGAAAAAGTTTTATCAGCAGGATAAATGAAGTTTATTTTTTCCATAAAATATCGCTAAATTACGACGTTTATTGTGAAACCGATCAAACTTGTTATTGTGCTGGCATGGTTTCTGTGACGTCAACGTCACGTTATCAAAGTCCGTGAAAAGTAGACCCTCTATGTACGACAGAGGTTGATTCCACGGAATAGGCCGATGTGCGTGCAGATTGCTGAACCCTCATGCTACAGAACTGATTTTCCATACGCAAGTTCCGGCTAACAAGATGGAGCTTTCTGGTACATAGTACTACGCGTAATGCTCCTTATATATACACCAGAGGCATGATTCGATTCTCGAATTGTGACAGACTTTCCCGAATGCTTTATTAATATGTTTGACACTGTGATTGTATTCCTGAAAGAAATCTTTGAAAAAGTTGATTTTGAAAACAAAATCAACAGATGACAAAAATGCTAAAATGCTCAGCATGCAAAGGGTTAAATAAAAAAAATACTAGGTCATTCCGCTCCATTATCCAAGAGCGAGCAATCATCAGAGATTCAAATAGATGGAGTAAGAAATAAAGTGACAAGGTTATTGTAGTATACATTCTGTATACGTTTCCGATAACATCTTAAATCAATTTGTGTCGTGTCACTTTCCGACCATCTAACGCATTACTACTACGCAACAACAACCTTTTTAGCAATATGTTCCAATGAAGTATGTCAAAGATATAAAATAAAAAATACACTGCTCAAAATATTTAACTTAAAGGAACACTGCGTGTTTTGCCATTGATCACAATACAACTGCACTCATAGTCCGACTCATAGCAAGAGTTGGATCAATGAGGCGAAAACATGTTTGTCCTGTGATAAGTTTGGTTACCGATTAAGGATGAGGTTTCTTGATAAAAATAAAGTCATCCCTTTCCAGAAATGTCCATGGACGGCTTTATGTAGAAATGGAATTTTGTTAAAAATACACCTTTTTTTCAAAACCAAATTTAAAGACATTTTTTTCAATCAAACACCACAACACAATCATTTATGTGCGCACAAAAGCCTTTTAATGTTGTAGAAATCATAAGGTTATGCTATTTAAAAACCCTAAGATTCTACAGAGTTACAGAACCAGTCGCCATTTTCAAGAAAATTAAAAGTTACAAAATCTGAGCCTTGAACTTGAGCATCGATTGTTTTGTCAAAAAATGTTTTGATCCAATACTTTGACTCTCTTTGTAAAGATATCAAAATAAACTGAGTTTCTACCTTATTGAACAGTGAAATGTATAGCTTGTCTATAGGACAGGGGTTAACATTATCACCTATGGAATACGTATAATCAGGTGTTCCTTGAAATATTTTGAGCAGTGTAGTTGAGATTATGCTTAAAAAAGCTTATGATGAAATATTCATTTATTGAAAAAGACATACAATAGGTAGTCTATTATTATCATCCAGGTGCATGGCAAACTGCGTGGAAACATGTTGATTTCTACAAGCACATTTCACTGAGACAATGAAAGTAGTTGAGATTGAGTTTAGAAAAGCTTATGAATTAAATAGACATATGAGACAAATCCAATGTGTACCAATAACATTTGTTATATGGCTTCTATAAAAGACCTCCTATGATTGGCTTAAACTAGCTTTCACTGGTTGTGACAGTATACAAATTGATGCATTCCTTTGAGCTTAAAACATCAGGATTTGTCAACCTGAGAACAGTGAGAAAAAGAATGTGTCAATTGTTTTGTTATATGACAATTTTCCTAATTTTATATATCAAGTCTTTTCATATTATACATTTACTCAAAAATAGTAAGTGAGTATGATCAGGAAATACCACAATCACAAACTGCAGACAACCCCAAGGCACCCCGGGGAAGAGCCACTCAACCATCACAAGACACCAGGGAGACAAATTAAGCAAAGCAACCAGCTCTCTCTTCCCCATCAAGTCAGATGTTCATAGTGCACTGAAAACAAGATTCTTTCAACAATTACTCTCTATTTTTCTGAAACTCTTATGAGATGTGCAAAAGAATATTTTATTTTAATTACTGTTCATATGAAATGATCAAATTCTTACTTCAAAACATTTGACCTGTGAATATACAGCTTTGTAATCTAGTTATGCCTCTCTTGTTTCAGTTTTCCAGTATCTATTTTAGGCCTCAGACTCAATGACGGCCCTGGCGTAAAGCTTTAATCCGTTGGTTGATGCCTGATGCTTGTATTTTGCTGGGCCCACAGTAGTTCAACTTGAGTTTTTTAGCTCTGACTATCTGAGAGTCATTAGCCTTTTTCTTTGTTTCATCAAAGTGTGTTAATTTGATTAGATTGTTTCTTTGTGGTGATGCAGTTTATATGTAGTGATGCCAGGGAAGTATTTGCAAAAATCTCCCTCAGTTTATATGTAGTAATGCCGGGGTAGTATTTGCGAAAATCTCCCTCAGTTTATATGTAGTGATGTTGGAGTAGTATTTGCGAAAATCTCCCTCAGTTAATATGCAGTGATGCCAGGGTAGCTTTTCCGAAAATCTCCCTCAGTTTATATGTAGTGATGCCAGGGTAGTATTTGCGAAAATCTCCCCAGTTTATATGTAGTGATGCCAGGGTAGTATTTGCAAAAATCTCCCTCAGTTTATATGGGGTGATGACGTAGGAAGTATTTGCAAAAATCTCCCTCAGTTTATATGTAGTGATGCCGGGGAAGTATTTGCGAAAAACTCCCTCAGTTTATATGTAGTGACGCCAGGGAAGTATTTGCGAAAATCTCCCTCAGTTTATATGTAGTGATGCCAGGGAAGTATGAGGGACGTTTATCAATATTTTAAGAGACTGAACGCAAAACTAAACCCTTATTATATTATGACTTTCGCAATTTTTCTATTAATGACACCTCAAGTTCAACCACCTCAGCCTTCTGAGACAGACAAAACGCTCTGAATGTTGCGATATTACCATAACAATCAGCGTTATTGACTTAACTCTGTCAATATGTGTGTGATAAATTCGTTTGTTTCTTTCCTTGTTTTATCGCAAAGTGTTTACGGTCATTTGTCATATTTGCTTTCCAATAAGTGATTCTCGATTGCTCTTAGAACTCCAGTGGCAGCGTATGCCAATCATAGAATATCCTGCTAATAGTTCCTTTCAAATTGCTTGATGAATATGTTTGAGGTTATAAAAAACACATTTTCTGAGGATGTCAAGTATTGTGTTATGGTCAAGTTTTAAGAGTCTCTCTACTGGTGGTTCTTTTTAACTCTATCTATGGGTTATGTGTTTTTTGTTTTCGTTTTTTTATCAAATAAGTCAATTTGACTTTGGGGTCTTTCATGCAAACCAAACATCAATGTGTCTTGATCCACATCTGAACTAAGGATGAGTTTAAGACCTCCAGTGAAATATTTTTGCTGACCGTTCTAAGGTGGTACTTCTTTTGTGGATCATTTGTTTTATTTATGTCTTGTGTTTGTCATGCTTTCGCGTCTGTTCATTGCTGCCTTGTGGTCACCTGAAGGGGAAAAGCTGATCTCTTGGCTCTTGTTTGTGATGTTCATTGTGATTTTGTAACTTTCCCATGTGGTATCCTGGGACAGGTGTGGTACTTGATTGTATTGATTCCTGATCCTTGCTGTCTTTCTTACTTTGATTGCCTCTCTTTGATGATACATTGAATAAGTTAGAAAATGCCTCTATGACGGAATGTGTTTGAACGTAAATACGATCTTAGTGGAAAATTCGGTTCGGAAAAAAAGTTACCCGGTGATTATGAGAGCTGTCTGTTCTGAGGCGGTAATGTTGCTGGAGTTGTTTGTTCTTTGTGTTGATTGGGCCCATCGTGACACAACAAACTCTGGTTGCCTATGGTTCATGCGCCCCTTTCTGTGTTTCAGCCAGTTACTTTGATTTGCATTTTTCTCCATATTAAATTAATCCCCTATGCGAGCTATACCAAGTATGTGTTTGGCTAACAACATAATCTAGTGTGAAGATTTTGCCAGTACAATAAACAGTGAACCCTGTCTTATGCGGCCACGCAAAATAGACAAAAAAGGTCTTAAAAGCATGTGGTAGCTTAATGCAGGTCAAAAGTATTGCAAAATGCTTCCCTTGGAGCATTCTGCAATATTTTTGACCTGCATTAAGCGATAATTGGTCTTGAAAACCCATTTTTGTTATTTTGGAAAGCCGACCTGCATTGTTATATTATCATGATTGTAACATGGTGTTTCAATAGTTTTACAAAATTGAGAGTTTTGTGCCTACATAGTTGGTACATTGCGCTTCTTTTCCTGTGTCAGCTAATATAATACATGTTTTGTTTCTCTTCTCTGTTTTCCCACATAGTTGGTACATAGCGCTTCTTTTCCTGGCCTAGCTTATATAATACATGTTTTGTATCTCTTCTCTGTTTGCACAATTCCAGGATTAAAGAAAGCATATGCCACCTGCTGGTGATTCTTTATTGAACATAATAGAAGCACTCTGTCAGAAATGCATGGATATTACGCCACGATTGGCTTTTGTAGCATCTCCAGTCGACTGTAAAGGCAGCTATGAACGTGTCCTGTTTTTCTTTTCATTGACTCATCCGCTTTATATGCTTTGAAAATAAAATCAACATGTAATGATTTTTCTTCTGTAGTGGGCGGTAACGCTTCCACTGACATAGGTGAATGCAACATTTAGTGCAACGAACCCTCTCTGTGTGTGAGTGTGTGAAGGTTCACTGCCAGAAAAAAAACTTGTTTACTTTGTAAGCTGCAATCTTTCCTAAGAAGCCCTTACATGACGGTGGCGAGTGCCATTTGATTTTATAGACCAATAAATAGCATCTATAATTCTGCCATATATGATAACAAGTAGTGGCAGATTTATGATCTATCAAAATGGGCGTTTTACACGTCATACCCATGCATTTACTAAGCAAAGACACCTTCAACAACACGAGGGTTTTTTCCAGTTAAGAATTTGCCAGTAATGTTGAAAATTAGCATAAAGTATCAGTCATAATACTACCATGCAGCTACCAGCTTAGCAAAATCATAGTTCATGAAATCAAATTTGGTGATATAGCTGTCATGTAAATATAAACATTTTGCCATATAGTGACAGGTATTTTAATCTTGATTAGCAGTTTGAGATGTTTAAAAGAGGAACGTCAATGGACATGATACTTGTTTAGTGTATATTTCAAACTAGGTTTCCTCAATTTCGGTAACATATGTTGTTGGTACACATGGGAATTGCCTCATAGAGGCAATTCCAATGTGCACCTACAACATATGTCCATTCAATAACTGAATGTTTTTCACCATAAAACTGGTTCTTAACAAGCTTCTCAACTACTTTTTATGATTCAGTGTAATGAGCATGTAGAAATGAACAAGTTTTTGTGTAGTTTGGCATGCACCTGGATGACAATAATAGATAGTCAATTTTATATCTAAAAGATGTTTCATTGGAATGAAACGCTAACTTGGTGGTTGCCTGGTTGTAATTACCTCCTGTGACGTGAACACAACAAAAGTTAAACAACGCATATGACACCCATTTAATATGGCGTAGTTACCTCACATGCCCAAGTGGTCTCTGTCATTGTAATTGTTGTTACATAAAATGCTAAATGATTTTTAACCTATTTATGTCTAATGGAATTCCCCACTGTTAACTATTGGACGAATCCATTTTGAATTGAAGGGTTATTAATTAGTCAGTTTCGATTTCATTCATTCACATTTTAAAAGCACATCCTGTAAGCAAAAAGTGCAGAACCGGATCAGACGCCACGTTGGCAGCGACTGATCTGGTTTAGAAAATTCATCACGTGCAACATTTTATAGATCTATAGCATCCGTTCAGTACCAGCCATATTTAGAAATTGTTAACATATTCAAATTTTGTAATGCTATCAGTAATTAAGGATGTCTTCGCATCGTTTAGAGATTGAAGCAGGTAGGTGGGTTAGAGTTAATAGAGTTCCTGTAAACGAAAGAAAATATGTCTTGTGTAATGTAATGGAAGATGAATATCATTTTGTTTGAGAATGCCAAAGGTACATAGAGACAAGAAAGAAATGCATCCCAAAATATTATTGGCAAAGACCAAGTATGCGTAAATTCATTGAATTGATTAATTCAGATAATACTAAATTATTAAGAAACGTAGGTTCTTTTGTGTACCAAGCTTTAAAAATAAGATCAGAAATGCTGTACGAAAGAAATGACCTTAGTTAATGAGATATGCCCTTTCAACAGTATATACTTTATCTTAAGATGCTGTTCTCCTTCAATTTACTGTCTTTAAACACAGACAAATGATATATGCGACAATTGTACATGGATATGACTATGTTTGCTATTGGAAGCATAATATATAAAATGTAATCTAGTGCCCCTTTTGCGATTTAGTACATCTAGGTAGCTTTAACGGCAACTATGGTTTCTATGACCAACCGTCTTCTGTGCCGCAATTGAGCTTGACATTGACGACACTTAAACCATTGGAGAGATTAAAGCTATTCTACTGAAATATCTTGTATTCAACTTAGCAGGGAAATAATGAAACCTGGTTTTGTGGGAACATATTTTGCAATTGTACAAATGGCATGAGTTTAAGTTTAACTTATCATATATTATACAGTTGCTGTTGATTTTCAATTTTACTGTCTTTAAACATAGACAAATGATAAGTGCCTCCTTTCGTTCAAACATTTATGTGTATGTGTTTGCTACATATAAAATATATAAAATGTAATATAGTGCCCCTTTTGCAATTTAGTACATTTAGGCAGCCCTAATGGCGACTTTGGTTTTTGTGACCAACCGTCTTCTGTGCGACAATTGAGCTTGACGTTGACGGCACTTAAACCATAGGCGAGATTAGAGCTTCCTTGCGGAAATATACTATAGCAAAAATAGCACTTGACATAAGGGTTTGAGGGAACATGTTATGAAAGTAATACAACTATTATTGAAATATTTTAAATATTGAACGAGCTTAAGTTTTCATGTAAGTGTATACATTCAATTTGCTGTCATTGAATGCGAACTCATGATATGCTAGTACATGTGGCCTAGCATGGTTGTGTCCATTTTTGATTACAAATTTACCATATGTAAAATGTAATAGCGTACTCCTATTGGATGTGATACAACTAGGCAGCTTTTTATGGCGACTATAGTTCTCGTGGACAACCGTCTCATATAGCAATTAAGCTGAAGTTGACTGCACTTGAGCCATAGGCGTCATTAAAGCTTCTTAACTGCAATATTTAGTAAAACTATTTGATATTCTTGATACACCTTCTCCAATAAGACGCGTGAATGCATGTATGTATGAATACATGCCTCATATGTGTATCTTTGTCACTGCACTGTCCAACATGCCATTAATTATGTTATGTATGTTTCCTCATGGGCTTTATAGCCTTTTGGACTATGAAATAAACTTATCTTATCTTATCTCATTCTTGTTTGTTGATTAAACAAGGTTCACTCTGTAATTATATGGTGGCCACGGCTTACTTAAAAGCTATAAAGCACTGTTGTCTAACCGACCCGTATGTGCTCTGGCTGGTATTGTAGGCCCCAGTGTAAACATGATTGGTTTGAGTTTCAAGATGGCGGCAACTAAATTAACACATTTGTTTACACGTTTTTTAAAAGTAGGAATGTGTTTTAAATATGTAAGCTAACTTTTATAATGTCACTAAAGGATTTGTCTGGATGAAGTATCTAGTTGACTTTTAGCGCATCAATGCCCTAAAACCAGATATTGACTCCTAAAGTCGTGCTCACAGAAAACAAAAATATGAGAATCGAACAGCATCTTTAGAAATGTGGCTGATATTTACTTGTATTTAAGATAAATGTACTCTGTTTCTGTGTGGAAATCACCATACAATGATCGTCGTGGCTACTTATGTCATTAACTTCGTTGGATTTCGTACTTTGCTATCGAACAAACGATTTTAGCTCATCTGAGCCTTATGCTCATGGTGAGCTTTTGTGATCACTGTGTGTCCGTTGTTCGTTTCACTTCGACAACAATTGCTTCAAAGAACATCTACTCGTTGGTACTTGCTGGATCTTTACCAAACTAATCATGAAGGAACGTTAGTTTGCCCTCTTTGACTATCGTTTAAATGGTTTCAGTCTGTTGCATAACTAGGTCAAATGAGCTAAATAGATTATCGTCATGAAAACTTTAAATTTCTTCTTGTCTGAAACGACAAGGCATAGGGCCATGCCATTTGGTTTGTAGCATTTGCTAGTGGTCCTGCATAAAAGCTCAATATTACCTTCTGGTATTACGAGTTGTCTTGATGGGCGCCATCCCAACCCAATCATGTTTACGTTTGGAGCTTACCTTACCAATCAGAGCACAAACGGGGCCATTAGACAACGGAGCAATGGAAAACTATTTAGAGTTCTGGACCCTTTATAATACCAAGTAGCTGGATAATCTAGATTACATGGCTTTGCATCTGGATCTTCACTGTTTGCTTTTGTATAATTAAAGTGACACAGGCCATAAATAAGGTAAATATACATCCTGTGTGGTAGGACAAATAAAATAGCCAGACAAAGCATTATTGTATGGCCTGTGTGTTTTTGATTGTAACTAACTCTTTGCCTACTGGGTAATTGTTCATGCTTTTTATTCGTCTGCTGATTTTTGTCAAAATCAACTTTTTTCGAAATACTCTTTCAGGAATACCACCAGAGTGTCAAACAGTTTGGATCCAGATCACTGCTGATCTGGATCCATATTGTTTGCAATGGTTATCAGCAGACGACACATGTACGCACAGAGTTAAGTGTAGTAGGATATTCCAAGAATAGCAGACGGCTTCATTTATCACAATTAATGTGGACATGCTGAAAATAAACCGACTTGAGACACTTCATGACACGCTTTGTCTGCTGACCAAGAATATATAATGAACGTCAGTGAAAAATTACCAGTAAATCACATACACTTAACATAGGACAATATTTAGTTCATTCTGAACGAAGAACTGTGGATACTTAAATAACACTCAATTTGGTGATAGAAGGCCAGGGCCCGGAATTAGAGTTAAAGAAGACTTAAGTTAAGTATTGATTTTTCAGGATGCGAAAAATAACTGTTAAATCTGATAAAAAAAACCCAAAATACATGTAGCTTTAATTTTTCTGAAGATCACAATGATATCTTTGACCACAAATACCACATCGATCCAGGCAATTTATATAGCATTTAATATAGCATGTTAAAATATCTATACTTAACTTAAGTCTTGCTTAACTTTCAGGAGGCATTGTAATTCCAGGCCCAGATCTTTTGTGAAACTCAATAATCACACTGTACGCGGAAATATCATTAAACGAGTTTTAAAAAAATGCATTCAGTCCATAACCAGAAAACAACATTTCCCACCAATGCAGCGATTGATAATGTGAAAATTGTCGTTTGGCAATTAAAACCTCTATTTCGGCAATCAAAACGAATTTTGATATTAAAATAGTTCGTTCGCGGGTCTATGCTTTAACTTACTTTGTTCAAAGCTATCCTTTGAAGAGTTGGCAGTTATCTTTTTGGAACAACTTCCAACCCAAAGAAAACTTATGAGCCAGAACAACACTGAAAACATGTTTTACTTTCTAGAGACGATGCTCTTACAACCAGTAAAAGAGCATCCTTTATGACAATTCCACATATGTTACTGAAATTAAGTTAACCTATTTTGAATTATACACTTAACAAGTATCATGTCCATATAACATCTCAAACTGCTAATCAGTATTAAAATACCTGTCACTATATGGCACATTGTTTATATTTACATGACAGCTATATCACCAAATTTGATTTCATGAACTATGCTTTTGCTGAGCTGGTAGTTGCATAGTAGTTTGGGATGGCGTAAATGCGATAGACACACTTTCTCAATGCACTACTATCTGATAGTCCTGTGGGATTGCCTCTAACTTAATTAAAGAAAATCAAAAGCGACAATTTTGGCTGTATATATTCACCTCTAGCCATATTTGATGGGATGCGTCTGTTCCATATGTCTGGATAGTCTGTCTCTATGATTGAATTAGGCTGGACAGCTTCATTTACTCTCCTGCCAGCCAAGAGTGACAGTGACCTCATGTTTTGTTTACAAAGTTAGCAGGGACTTATATTCGATATATAACTTGTGTTGTAATCCTATCCACAGGATAGGATTAATGCAAACGTGAGATATCGATTATTAGAGTTAGCTCAAATGGAGTGTATACGTTAGTGTTTTACTTAGCAATTGTGAACAAAATCTAACGTCACTGTCACTCTTGGTTGGCACGACAGTAGTAGGCTCTCTAGCTTTCATTATTTCATGCAGTCCACCACCATTTTGAGGACACTTGATTTATCGTGAAACATCAAAAAATGTTATAGAATGGCATGGTTTAGAAATCAGGGCCCGGAATTACAATGCCTCCTTAGAGTTAAGGAAGACTTAAGCTAAGTATTGATTTTTCAGGATGCGAAAAATAACGTTTAAAACTGACTAAAACCAAAATAGTTTTATTTTTTCTGAAGATCACAACGATATCTTTGACCACAAATACCAAATCGATCCAGGCAATTTATATAGCATTTAATATAGCATGTTGAAAAGTCAATACTTAACTTAAGTCTTGCTTAACTTTAAGGAGGCATTGTAATTCCGGGCCCAGGACTGGTTGGCTTACAGCTTTTGCAGTTATCCATGTAAAACGAGAGTTCTTTCTCTTGAATGTTTTCTTTCAGAGTAATTATATGAATATGAACAGTTCAGCTAGCATTGTTTTAATGTGAAATGCCAAAGAATGTTATAAACAAGATTTATAGTATTACTGATGTTGCAGTTATGCTTGTAAATCATGAGCTCCCTCTCCTGAATGTTTGCTTTCAAAATAATTATATGACTATGAATAGTTCTCTTTCTTTGATGAATAGTTCTCTTTCTTTGATGTTTTATTTCAAAATAATAGTTCGGCAACTAACTGCTGTCGCAGTTATACTTGTAAATCATTAGTTCTCTCTCGTGGATGTTTTCTTTCAACGTAATTATAGACAAGGTTAGCTTTAAAAAAAAGCTTAGAACCATCGCATGGCGTTTTACAGTTATTAAAGAAGAACTTTTATAGTGTTTTATTATTGCATTTGCTGAAGCCTGACTCTTTTCAGTGTTTCATGGGCTTCAAGCATTTAGTATTTTTTTTGATTTAGCTAACGATTTGTACATAGGCGATCCATTGGAAGCAAATAAAAGACAGGAAATATGCATATTCCAGTAAGACTCTGCTCATGAACACAAGGAAAAACTGTAGAGTTAACCCCCTCCCCAGCAGTATGTATTAGGTCATTCAACCGTATTCCTCAATCGAAGTCAATGCACATAATGCCTAGGGGGCATATTGAAACTGACCCTTCTACATCTAGATATTCCGTCACATTTAGTCTAGAATATCCGAAGGGCCCATAATTGATCGGGATTCTCGCTCAGTGGTAAGGTCTCTAATAGGTTTTTTCGCTTTCAGAAGCAATCCAGTATCCAAAGTATATCAACATCGCTCACGCAATGATGGAATTTTGGAAGTAACCTGGTCGACGGGGAGTCTGAGAGAAAGAACTGTAAAAGACACTGCTGATGGGGAGTTAACACCTGATCCATTTCCGCGACTTGCTAATGGAACAGGCCCGAATCGAACACGCGCCCAATGGAAGTTTACTGACGTATATCACCAGCGCTGACGCGCTGGTGAAAAACTGAATAGTGAAGCGAGCATTGAGTCTATAAATATCAATTAACCATTAGACCGTGAAACGCTGGTGAACGATCAGGCATTAGGGTCTAATGAGAGGCACCTAAAATCGCGTATCATTCGAATTTTATCCCATTTAAGGTGGTACCTCACTTATGTGGAAAGATAACTTAGTGTTCTTATAAAAGAAAGAGTTATCTAAATTTACAAGTATTGGCGTTCACAAAATGCCTTCTCGTTTGTCAACAAATCTCAATGACCAGGTATATTTTACCGCCAGAACCAGTTCGAACCATTTAAGGTTCCAGCAATACCTGGTCACCCAATTCTGGTCAGACAAGCGTTAATATTCATATTGAAGTTATATTATTAGATAGCCGTCACTCACGTCTATAGTTAACTCTTTGCATACGAGAGTTTAAATTTTAAGCCATTTGCATAAGCAATTTAGGGCAAGTAAAGACTTGATAAGCCTGCACAAACGCGCAGGCTGATCGATGCACCTGCTTCCCCATCTGTTTTCAGATTGTACGTCGTTCTATTGTGGGGTATGTTTTACTGTATCTGTCTATCTTTTCTGGTTTTAAGGTTGTACAAGACCCATGTCAAAAGATAACCGAGTGTTTTTAAAAAGTAAGAGTTATCTTTATTTATTGTCTTCAAACGTACAAGAATTTGCGTTCAAAAAATAAATCATTCATCGACACATCTGTATGACTAAATATATTTTGTCCGCCTGGTCCAGTCTTACCCCTCAATGCGTTCCGAGTTATACCTGGTCAGGCAATTCTGGTCAGAAAAGTTCATATTCATGCGTATCCAATGTATGTACTATTAGCTGATAAAGTGTCTTGACCCATGACACAACACTATGACTGGTGATTCACAAATTAGTAATCCTTCGATCCCCAGTTTAACACTCTACGAACCGAGCCACTGTGCTTCTGAAGTCCATTATCTTTGTAAATATGACGTGGGAGGGATGAAACACAAGAGCAACATATTGGACACGGTGAGAGTGCTCGCCAAATGCTGGGGCGTGCCTTTGCACTATATTTAGCTAGCCAGTGGGGAGTTTTTTTACTGAGGCTTATTTTGTATATATATAACTTGCGAACGAAATAGATGCCATGCATTGAAAAGGAACCAATATACGACATGTACTGCATCAGGCGTCGTCAATATCAGCGCTTCCTGAACATCCTTTTTTGGGGATGTCTCAGTGGCGCAGTTGGTAGCGTCAATGTCTGGTGTAGTGCTAGGCGGTGTTGTCGAGGTCGTTGGTTCGAATCTCGCTAGAGGCAAAATATTTACAGCATCTATCAGCTCATTTGATTCACTATATCCATCTGTATTTATCTACTGTCTGAATCTGCATCAGTTTCTGATCCTGTGTAGCTCGAAAGCAATGATGTTTGTGAAATTATATTTCCGCACTTCATATATTTATCTAATTTCACTTGTATCCTTGGATCCATCAGGCTTTCACTTGCAAACGAAATAGATGCCATGCATTGAAAAGGAACCAATATACGACATGTACTACATCAGGCGTCGTCAATATCAGCGCCCCAGTGAACATCCTTTTTTGGGGATGTCTCAGTGGCGCCGTTGGTAGCGTCAATGGCTGGTGTAGTGCCAGGCGGTGTTGTCGAGGTCGTGGGTTCGAATCTCGCTAGAGGCAAAATATTTACAGCATCTATCGGCTCAGTTGATTCACTATATCTCTCTGTATTTATCTACTGTCTGAATCTGCATCAGTTTCTGATCCTGTGTAGCTCGAAAGCAATGATGTTTGTGAAATTATATTTCCGCACTTCTGATATTTATCTAATTTCACTTGTATACTTGGATCCATCAGGCTTTCACTTGCGAACGAAATAGATGCCATGCATTGAAAAGGAACCAATATACGAAATGTACTGCATCAGGCGTCGTCAATATCAGCGCTTCCAGAACATCCTTTTTTGGGGATGTCTCAGTGGCGCAGTTGGTAGCGTCAATGTCTGGTGTAGTGCTAGGCGGTGTTGTCGAGGTCGTGGGTTCGAATCTCGCTAATGGCAAAATATTTACAGCATCTATCGGCTCAGTTGATTCACTATATCCCTCTGTACATATATATATATATATATATATATATATATATATATATATATATATATATATATATATATATATATATATATGCGAGCTGTGAATAATCTGATATGGCCGTTCACATATGCATGCTTGTCTTAGCATTAAAGCTGCATAATCTGTAACTTTTGATATTTCCATTTTAAAAATAATGTTTCTATTTTTCAAGAACACAGTAAAAATACTAAAATTCAGGTATACATTTTACCTTTTTCGTAATAATAATTAACAAATTATTAGTGCCAAAACAACAGCATTTATGTTAAAAATTAACTGTCTGGAATTATTGGAGGGACGCAAATAATTACAAACAAGAGAAAATACACCTGTTTTTATAAGATAATTCACTTTTTCATGCAGTTTTCAGCTGTAGAAATTAGATTTATTGTGACAACATAACTTTATTCTACTTATGCAAATGATTTAAAAAGAAAATATTTTTTTTTCGAAAAATGTTCATAGTTACAGAGTATGCAGCTTTAACTAATTGTCTTTATGAAAAGAACTAAACTCGTGTATCATCCCTTCTTTACCCATAGCCGCAGTGGTAGAATGTTCAACTTGAGACCAAGTAGCCCCTGTTTTGAGTCCTATTGCTTGTTTGTTTGTTTACTTATTTGTTTGTTCGTTTGTGATTATCATGGGAGTGATATTTTAAAAAAATCGGCTTTAGGTCTGTTCATGGAATCATGAATAATTCGGGTCTCTTGCAAAGTTAACGTGAAGCCCTTCGGGAGGGTTTCACGTTAACTTTGCAAGAGACCCGAAGTATTCATGATTCCATGAACAGACCAAAAATGGAATTTATTACATATATTTACATTATATATTATCAGTCAAGTATCAGTTTTCAATATTCATCTAACTTGGCTGGTTTTCTGGATAGTTTGAATTAAATCAGACATAACAGAGAGTTTGTAAAAGTCAAAACGCCAAATTTCCGCGCTTAACGTCATGGCGATACGTGTTCAACGTCACGCAAACGTCAGTAAACAAGCAACGTTATTGGATGGCGTTGACGTTAGTCCGCTCAAATGGCGCACGTATGTGGGTGTGGCTTAAATCGATTTGTTCATGAAGGTATGAACGGCATCTCAAATGTAAAGGTTCATTTAAAGACTTGCAGTGGAAATGTAAATATAAGGACATGTACCACTAGTGGTTTACAAATTTGGTAACGCTATGTAATGACGTCCGTAATGGTTTCTCATATAATTATATGGCAACATCAAAGTGTTGTTCCACGCAATTTCTAAACGCGATTTAAAAGTAGTTTTAGGGTTATACTATAAATAGAACCTAACATTCGTGCTCCTGTATTATTAAATTTATTAAGCTTGTCACGAAAAAGTGACAAAATTCTTGGCAAGCTTCGCAATTCATCTCTTTTTACAGCTCGTTTAATAACTTCAATATTGGGATCAAACGTGATTTTCTATGCATTACCACCTGCTAGAACACCAGGGTGGTGTTGAAGCCCAAACCTGATAGGCAAGGGTTATGACTACCCCTGAACCCCTGAGGGGCCTAGCAGATATTAGTGTATCAGAAAACCATTAGTACATAAGGTCATTTTCTCGCTTGTAAACTTGCAACAACGTTTTCGAAATAGAACATTTTTCCAGATCAAAGACTTGCGTCATCCTGACGACACTTATGTACGCGTAACTGCAGATGACGTCGTTTTTGTAACGAATCCAGAATACGTATACTGTACGTAAAGTAAAGAAAATAAGAAAAGAATAAAGGCAACAACAAAAATGCTATGAATCAACAGCATGTGAATTGCCCCTGACCTCCCCTGCTCTCTCTCTCTCCCTCTCTCTCTCTCTTTCACATACACTCACCCTCATTTTGGCACACACAAACAAGCGCGCGCACGAACGCACTTATAAAGGTCTTAAGGGTTCCTAGAACGTGTCAAATGAAGAGTAGACAAATAATAGGCTTTTTGCACACGGACCTGAATCAAACAGCATCAACTCAAACAATACACTGTCTACGCACACGGTCCTAAATTAAACAATGAAGCAGGTATGGCACTCAATGCCTGTTTTTATTTCAGAGGTAAAAAAGAAAATGTCACATAAAAGAAAAACGAGCAAGGTGACATATGCCTTTTAATTATTGATAAGTTTCTATGCAAAATTTCCTTCTTTTGTTTCTGCAGTTACATTGTGTGACATTTTTTATTCTAGATTTAAACGATTTTTTGGCCTTAATGTTTTTTTACAAAAAAGATTTTAGCTTAGAAAATAAGCTACGTGCCTCCCCCCCCCACCCTGTTTTTTGTGTTCTTTTATTAGCCAATAGCATGTAGCGTATTCCCAGGAAAAATATGGCATTTATCACTTTCTTTTTTTTAAATATGAAAAATTGATATTTTGAAAAACTCGTATTTTACGATTTTTAAAGTTTAATAACTTTTTGTAAAAGCACGGTAAGGTCCTGTTATTTTTTGTCAAAATAGATGTCTGTTTTACGTGTCTCAATTTCTCAAGACAAGAAGTTGCTGCTAATGACGCCATTTAAAGCATACCCTAATTTAGGCGAGGCAATTATTCCCCCAAGGTTCCCATGGGAAACTGTTTTCGTAGACTATTTCCTCGTTGTTTTAGTCCTTGTACAACTATATACGAGCAAAGAATAGGAATAAGAATATATGTGAGGAGATCCCGGGAGGAGATGTTCTGCGTGTTCTGCGTGTCGTCACCCAAAACACAACGGCACTGTTTTAAGAGCGGCACAAAAATAGCAACAAGCTTTATCCGGAATCGGCACTAGGTCATATTTAAAATGCCCCACAAGTTTTAAATTAAACCGGCCAGGCATGGATAATGGTGGTCCATATTTAAAACCTTAATGGGTGCATAAATTGGGTGCAGTGTATGGCTGAGGCCTGTGGGACTAAACTGCGCCGTCAATTCAATCGAAAACTGAGTTAGCACATCGAGTAGGCGGCGATCCCGAGCGCATCTCTTATTAAAACTTTCTAAGGACGTTTCCGGTCAAAAAAACCCCGCAAATTTTGGCAATCAAAAGCGCTTTTGAAATATCAATGATTTGGTGATCGCCGCCAACCTGGTGAACATTGTCTTGATCTTCAAGCACCGACTTTCCCTTTTGACAGACTTTCTTTCCAGTCGAGGCTCTTACGCTTAACCAGATCAGAAAAACGTTCAATCTATGAGCAACTTCAGGAGAAATCATATTTTTTTGTTCATGAACAACACAGATGCAGATCAGACTGTGCACGTGATCGGCGTCCTTGTTATTCATCGTCCCTATATTAAAATGGCTGAACAAGCTTTTTTCCATAGTTTCACATTTCAAGCCAGTCTTTGTAGCTAGGCTGTCTGGTTTGAGATTTACAAAGATAATGATGACTGTTTTTTTTCGTGATACGGTCCAATGATTTCATTTAGAATCGTCCTCTCAGCCTTAATTAATGGAAAGTTCTAATTTGTGGGAGAACACGTCTTCAGTTGGTAATTGTATTTCGATGATAAATTGCTGCTTGATGAGATACTCGTTGTCGGAATTGGACCACACGCAAAAATGATTTTGTTTGGTTTGTTTGAAATTCATAACTGTTTGGGTCCTCTAGAAATTTCGCAAATTGCTCGAAAATTGTGCTCAAATCAGTCTGCAAATCAAGAACAAATATTTGCGTATTGTTATTGTGTGTCTTGTACATTGAATATTTGAAGTCATATTTTGTTTTCTTTTCTTATTTCAAGAAATACTGTCTCGATCAATAACTGATCATTACTGCAGGGAGAGCTAATTTTGAAATTTTGGGGGAAATCTTTTGTCCATATCGGCTGTGTTTTTGACTAAATGCGGGATGCTCTAATCGCCTCTGTGGTCTGGGTATTGACCACCGAAGGAGAAAGACTATTCCAGCGTGGAATAGTTTGGGGAAAGATAGAATTCTTCATGGCATCAGTGTATGTCTGGTGTCAACAAAATTGGGCAGTATCTAGTAGTTTTTGAACTCGTACTGATAGGCTGCCCAATATTTAAAACCCCACCACCTTCATATATATCTCATTGGCGTAGCTCCCATTACGCAGTTGTGCACGTGCGTAGTAAAATAGTAACATCCAGGAGAGGTCACATAATGAGATAAAAGTGATTTTCGACGATCAAGCTAGTTTTCTTTCACTTAACGATCTTTGAGTTCAAAAATGTAAAAATCAACTTTCTGAAGAAAATAAGGGGTTTTGTGAGCATTTTTTTATCAAATTTAATGGCAGGTGGTTGAAAACGCAGTCAAGCCGACTTGGAAAAAAAAATCAAACGCTTGAAATTTTGCTTATGACAGATATTTTACGAATCCTTTAAAAGCTCATTTTCAGAGATTTTTGAAAATCATCAGTAGCACATGCTAAAATCATTACAATGTGTTTTATGTCACCTGACCAGTATACCAAACTCGACAAACAGTATTTCAAGACTACTGACCACTTCCTGTTTCAACGTGAAACTTTAAAATCAATAAAACGGTAAATGTCTACGAATATTTAATTTCCAAAGTAGTGACGCATTTTTATAATGAATAATCGCCGAAAGCCGTACAGAGCAATGCAAAACCATTTTATGGCATAGAAGAAACGGAGAGTCCGATTGGCACAACACTTTTTTATCACGGCTACCAGTAACATCTTCAAACGAATAAAATGTCAATGGATAACGTATCTGTGGAAGTAAAAGGTGTGGCTTTTTTAAATGAAGGTACCTTCACTCGGACTTCGCCTGTGCAAGAAGTACCAGTCATTTTGAAATGACTTGCAGAGTCTTGGCAAAGCCTTGGATTATTTTTGTACGAAAGCTTGTATTACTTTCTGAACTAAAGTAAAAAGTGTAATGTGGCCACTTAACTTTGGCTCAGTGTAGAATTTATTTAAAACGTACTTAAAGGCAGGAGTGGGGTATATAAGGCAGAATCACCTTCAGTTTCATCATTTTCTTCATTGCACTCAAGTTTCATTGCACGACAGGAGCTTAGCTCTGATTTGATTAGCTTCTGGGTAACTACCTGGATTATAGTTGGCAGCTCAGTGACCATGCTATTTATCAGCCTAAGCATGCCATTGGTCTAATTTAATCAGACAATAGTTAAGCTCTACCTATTTATTGTCTCATATTGAAGCCACTCCCCTGCCTGGGGGTACAGGATTCCTGCCTTTAAGGATACATATCCGCTTACAACCAGGCAACCACAAATTAGCATTTCATCTCAATGAAACATCTAAAGTTATAAAATTGGCTTTCCATTATTGTCATCCAGGTGCATGCCAAACTACACAAAAACTTGTTCATCTATACATGCTCATTACACTGAAGCATAAAAATAAGTTGAGAAGTTTGTGAAAACCCTGTTTTATGGTGCAAAAACTCATTTATTGAATAGACATATGTTGTAGGTGCACATTTGGAATTGCCTCTCTTTGAGGCAATTCCAATATGTACCAACAACATATGTTACTGAAACTAAAAAAACCTATTGTGAAATATACACTAAACAATTATCATGTCCATTGACTTTCCTCTTTTTAACATCTCAAACTGCCAATCAGTTTTAAAATAACCGTTAAATTGTTTATATTTACATGACAGCTATATCACCAAATATGATTTGATGAACTACGCTTTTGCTAAGCCGGTAGTTGCATGGTAGTAAAATGTAATGTTTATTCATATTAACGGCTTTGTTGGATTGTACAACCAACGTGACCTTGGACAGCCAATGAGGCTAAAACGAGGCTTGCCCTGCACGTGACTAATGTGTGGGCGTGCCGTCAATCACAGCTACAGTGTCACTTTACTGCATGAAGCCTATTGCATGTGAAAATAAGCTCAGTCATCTGTCAATTAAATTTGAATTGTTCATGAGGTTTTGAATGGTTGTGGAAATGTAAACGAAGTCCTCAACATTTTGAAAATATGAAACGGATATGTGTAGAATACTGACCATGGAAAAGTGGGACAAAAGTCTGGTTAATTTCTAACATTGCCTTCCAGTGATGTAATTGGCATCTTGTACACTCCAGTAAGCAATTAATGGACATAATGGTAGCTCTGCTGACACAAAATCACACTAAATGCTTGTATGTAGATGAAAGCTAATCATGTTAGTTTCACATTAAATCAGCCACGTCAAGAGAAGAAGAAAAAACAAACTGCACCGTAGTTGTTTGCTGCTAAGGAAGTAAAATATCTATGATTGCTGCATCCAAATATTGAAGCTTCTACTGAACAAGCTAGTTTGAGCTTTACCTCGTCTCAAATTCCTAACTCTTTGCATGCTGGATAATTTTTCATGCTTTATCATCTACTGACTTTTTTTTTCAAAATAACAGTTTAAAAAACATCTTTCATGAACACTATCAGAGTGTCAAATAGTTTGGATCCAGATCAGGACCGACATTCTGTCGGTCCTGATCTGGGTCCAAACTGTTTGCATAAGTTATGAGTAGACGACAAAAGTCGCCACTAGCAAAGAAAGGTTTAAGAGTATGTTTTCTTGAGGCTGGGCTTGAATCGTATTTTGTACAATAAAATCAGCAAACATAAAGATAGGTCAATCCCAGGAGCAAAGTAATACCAATGCTCTTTTGCTTGGATGATCCCAATACCACATTTATCCTAATAAACACACGGGGACCGAATTAAGAGTGGTACACGGTGTATAAAAGAACATGTTAGAGCTAAGCCAATTTTGGTGGCATATTTTGGTGAAATATTTTCTCCAAACCTGTGTGGGGAAGTTTATATAGAAAGGACTCCATTCACTCACTGGAATTAATGTGATAGACTTTCAAAATATATGTAAACAAGATACTTTTTAAAAGACCATTATAAATAGAGGACCTGAAGCACTCACCTGATCCCCTTAATAATGTTAAAATAGGCCAAGGTCAACTAAGGCTTATAACATATTTTGTTTTACCATATATGGGCGTGGCAGCCATTTTGGTAATATGACAGAACAATTTGTATAAATTTCGACTACACATCGTAAGGAATCTTCATATGAAAATCGAGTGAAATTGACCTAGCTAGTGGTTTCCGAGAAAACTATGTTTTGATATATTTGTGTGACTCCATGGCTGAAATGTCAAAAGTCAACCTTGACCTTTGGAACTTATTTATAGTCATTATCTCATTAGGTTTAACATATCAAGTTGGCTTCAACAGTTTTCAAAAAATCAACTTTTCAATTTTTCTCCATCTGAATGTATTAGGAAGCAAATTTGACCTTGATGGTAAGTAAGCCAAGGTCAACCTAGGATCATTATTTGAACAAACTTGTTAGGCCAACCATCCTCGATGCGATATACCAATTCCCAAGGTCATCAGCCTTCCGGTTCTGGAGAATATATTTAAAGGGTTTTTACCATATATGGGTGGCAGCCATCTTGGTCACTAAACAAAAAAAAATGTATACACTTTGGCTAACTTATTGTAAGACTTCATATAAAATTTGAGTTCTATTGGCCTTGTGGTTTCTGAGAAAACTATGTCTTAAATATTGATCGGACTCCGATACGAGCGACCTTGGCTGGAAGGTCAAATATGGGACTTATTTATAGACATTGTCTCACTAGGTTAAACATATAAAGTAAGAATATGCTTTGTACTTTGGCTTCAGCAATTTTCAAAACATTTCCCAACTAAATGCATAAGGGGCCAGATTTGACCTTGATTTTAAGTAAGTCAAGGTCAACCTAGTCATCATTTGAACAAATTCGGTAGGTCCCCACATCCCCAATGCTACATACCAAGTCCCAAGGTCATCAGTGTTGTGCTCTGGAGATTTTAAAATGGTTTATAAAACCATTTGGTTGTAAACTCTGTATCATAACCACTTGACTTGTAAGTAGGACGGTACAAAACGTTACATTATCTGCATTACTACTTGCAAAATTCCTGTCAAACTTACGGTAAATACCGAAAGCACCTGTATCAGGTTAAAAAAATCGAACAATACTTTGTATTTAACCTGTTTTTGTATTTGAGCCAGTAGTACTTCGTATTTAACCTATGCTTTGTATTTGAGCCAATAGTATTTCGTAGTAATCTATGCTTTTATATTTGAGCCAATAGTACTTTGTAATTAACCTATGCTTTGTATTTGAGCCAAATATACTCTGTATGTGAACATATGCCTTGTATTTGAACCAGAAGTACTTTGTATTTAACCGGTTTTTGTATTTGAGCCAATACTACTCTGTATTTGAGCATATGCTTTGTCTTTGAGCCAATATTACGTTGTGTTTAAGCTATGTTTTGCATTTGAGCCAATACTACTCTGTATTTGGACATATGATTTGTATTTGAGCCAATAATACTTTGTAAATAACCTGTGATTTGTATTTGAGCCAGCAGTACTTTGTATTAAACCTATGCTTTGTACTTGAGTCAATAGTACTTTGTAATTAACTTAAGCTTTGTATTTGAGTCAATATAACTCTGTACTTAACGTATGCTCTGTATTTGAGCCAAAACTACTCTGTATTTGAACAGATGCTTTGTACATGAGCCAAAATTTCGTTGAATTTCAGCTGTGCCTCGTATTTGAGCCAAACATACTTTGTATTAGAAAATATGCTTTGTATATGAGCAAATGCTACTTTCTATTTGAATCTATGCTTTGTTTTTGAGCCAATACCACTTTGCATTTGATGCAATGTTATTCAGTAATTGAGCCAATGCAGCTTTGTATTTGAGTCAATGCTACTTTGTATTTGAGCCAATGCCACTTTGCATTTGAGGCAATGTTACTCAGTATTTGAGTCAATGCGTTGTATTTGAGGCAAAGCTACTTTGTTTTTGAGACAATGCCACTTTGCAATTGAGGCAAGGCGACTCAGTATTTGAACCAATGCTATTTTGTATTTGAGCCAAGGCATTTTAGTATTTGAGCCAATGCTACTTTGAATTAAAGCAAAGGCTACTTTCTATTTGGACCCATGCTACTTTGTATTTGGACCTGAATGCTTTGTATTTGAGAATGGCTACTTTGTATTTGAACATATCCTACTTTGTATTTGTACCAGTTTTGTAATCAAGCCAATGCTACTTTGTATTTGATGCAATGCTATTTTGTATTTGGACCTATGCTATCTTGTATTTGGACCAATACTTTGTACTTGAGGCAATGCTAATTAATATTCTATTCAGTTCTTCTTTGTATTCGAGTCAGTGCTTCTTTGTATTTGAGGGTTATACTTCGCATTTTATTAAGTGCTTCTTTGCATTTCAGACTGCTACTTTGCATTTTATTAAGTGCTTCTTTGTGTTTGAGGCAATACCTTTGTATATGAGGTAATGCCTTTTTGCATTTGAGGCAATGCTACTTTATATACTATTCAGTAATTGAGGTAGTACTTCTTTGTATTTGAGGCTGCTACTTTGCAGTTTATCAAGTGCTACTTTGTATTTGAGGCAATGTTACTTTGTATTTGAGGCAATGCTACTTTGTATTTGAGGCAATGCTACTTTTGTATACTATCCAGTACTTTTGGCAGTGCTCCTTTGCCTTTGAGACAATGCTATTTTGTTTTTAAGGTAGCGATTCTTTGTGTTTGAAGCAATTGTTTCTTTGTATTGGAGGCAGCTACTTTGTGTTGAGGCAATGCTAGTGTATTTGAGCCAGTGTTTTTTGTCTTTGAGGCATCTACTTTGTATTTGAGCCAGTTTTTCTTTGTTTTTGAGCCGTTTGTTTTTCTTTGGATTTGAGGCAACATTTCAATTTGAGGCAGATACTTTGTATTTGCACCAGTATTTCTTTGTCCTTGTATTTGAGGCAATGCTACTTTGCATTTTTGTCAGTGCAAGTTTGTATTTGGGGCTAAGCTTGAATTTGAGCTGATGCTGTTTTGTATACAAATTCTGCATCTTATCTGGGTATTCATTGTTTGTCAGAGTAACCTATACAGTATCCAGTTTACAAATTTTAACATTTTATTCAATCTTTCTTGATCCTTCATAGATATGAAAAGGGTAGTAAACTGCATATTATCTGTTGAAGAAATATGCTCATTCATGCTTCTAAAAGGCGCAATGGTGTAGTTGTGAAATGATCCCTTTTCTTTGTTTCTTACTTTTTCTTTGTAAATACATGAAGTGGTAACCCTTTTCCTACAAGTCACGACTTTTGTTCTCTGTGCTCATCTGCTTATTTTCTAAGGTAGCTAAATTTCAAACATGAACCCCAACTAGTCTGATCAGCGTTCATAGTTTTTGCTCTAGTCTGAAGTGCACTATGAATACATGCAGCAGATATACTCAGATGGCAAACTTGTATCAAGAGTTAGCTCCCTTGCATTAGGTCATTGGCATTTCTGAATGTAGTGTAATAAAAGGCGTTAATGGTGATATAAAACATATTGCAGACAGAAAATAAACACGAATATTATCACTAGTCTGTCTGAGCAGAGGATATGAACCTTTAAGTGCAACCTAATTTGCAGCAAACTTTTCAAATTTTGACGTTACCAAATAAGGCCTGACATTTTATGTAAATTTGCGGATAGCAACAGCACTCCTACCAATCCACCTAATACATAGCATAAAAAATTTTTGGTTTTTGTTTGGTTTGAATCTGTATGTCTCAGTCGACATTTTTTCTGTCAGGACAGGTCTTCCTGGCTTAAACCAAGCAGAGGATAGTGTCTTGCTAAAGGGCACAACACTGCGCCTCGAACCCGCAACCCCTCAATCTCGAATCAAGCACTCTACCACTGCACTCCTTGAATTATAAAGAGGTATGTTTCCAATGAGATGGCCCTTGAATAAAATCATAAATTGTTTCTTGTCAATAGAAAATTTATGATTTCCAGAAATGCTATTAGATAGTCTTAGCGAGAATTTTCCACATGTATACCTTAAAAAACTTGCTCTGGAACATGGACGGATTATAAAATTGGATTTGAAGTCAGAAAAAATGCCCTTTTTTGTGAAAATAAAACTCCCTCCATATGGCGAGATCACTCTGTTCTTTACTGATATATGTAAATCATGCCCTAGTCGCGAATTTAAATGTCACAAATATGTCTTTTAACACTATTCGCGAAAATAAAATTCTCGCAAAAATTACCCAATTTACAGTAGGACTACTTGTAAGCCTTGGTTTACTCGGTTTACACACAATCCATTTCTATGATTGTATGGGTCAGCACACAAGTTGGTACTTATCGCTCTTTAAAAAAAACCCATACCAGAGTATCCAGCTGGGTTATTGGTCTACAGTTTGGTCTGAGTCTTAATCTACATCTTTACTTTGTGTATTGCAAGTAGGGAATGCTCTAGAGAGTCTGTGCATTTGCACTCACCAGTCTTCATTGCTCGAAAATGCCATACATACCAATTGAGCCGTGGCATGAGATTTTCCAACAATGTGGCATTTTGACAAGTGTAGACTCAAACGCTTTGAAACTCCAAATGGTATTCAGTCAGTAGCTTAACAATCATAGAATACTCAAGAGACTAACAATGGCTCTGATCAGACTGCGCGTATGTGCAGGTTGATCGGAGGCTTTGCTGGTCACACATACCACATTGTTGGAAATCTCATGAACTGGCTCAATTATTGCAAGGAGTTGAAAGAAACCAAAAAGAAAACTATACAATTTATCAACATTTATTTACACACAAAAACATGGTCTAAGCAAGGCTCACACATATAGCTAAATGAATAATGAATCTCCAATGGGTGAATGTGTAATGCTATGAATAAGGACTGATAGTGTTAATGATTAGCACAAGATCCGCTGAAAATGAGCATATTTCATGACATCAATAACTAAATCATACAATGAGCATTTGTTACATTAACCCTTTGTATACTAATGGATTCTTCCTCCTGAAGTGTTGCAATAAACTTGGGATGGTTCATTGTAGATATCGAGAGTACCAGGTTATAATTTCAAAATAAAATTGTATTTCTTTCTTAGGGGCGGCTTTTTAAAGGGGGTTTCCAGTGTACAAAAGATTTGCCCTTTTCATTCTGGATAATGGTAAAAATAGCTACTTTGGCAAACAGTGAAGACCCAGATGAAATGCCACCTTATAGGCCCCATTTTATCAGGGTCTGCACCCCTTGCAAAGATAAAGAAGTCTTCAGGGACAAAAAATATCATTTTATAATTTTCATTTAACCAACAACCCCATAAAATACAAAATGGACAAATCCATACTTAGTGTATCAATATGTATGGGAAATCCATTAGAATGAAAAGGATATTGGTGATACAAAAAACACATGTTTTTTCACAGAAAAAACAACAACATTAGATGGTATTTTATTAAAAACCTGCCAGGTTTTCGTCAAAATACAACTAAATGTCAATTCTTTTCAACACTGAATTTGTTTTTGCACCACCAATGCTCTAAAATAATAATCATTTTGACATCATTTGATTATTTCTGCTGGACGAAAAATGGTCATTTTAACAGATATATTGCCTTTAATATACATAAGCTTACTATCAGCTACATATATGGATGAATGTATAAGTATATGCAATAATGACAACAGGGCTACTTAGTGCTTTTGTTGGATTTAGTATTATAGCCACAAGTCTTTGCATGCTGGGCAATTTTTCAAGAATTTTTGTCTGCTGACTTTTTTTTAACAATCAACTTTTTTCTAAAAATTCTTTCAGGAACAACATGAGAGTGTTAAACAGTTTGGATCCAAAAATGTTGGGCCTAAACTGGGTCTCATGGGTGAAAGTTCAAAATTTCAAAAATCCTGAACTTTAGAAAATCAGAATTTAAAACCTGCTGTATGCCTCCAAAGAATCAAAAATTCCAAGTTAAATGGTCAGACACCTTTAGATAAACTGAAACTAAATCAGAAAAGCTATTATTACCTGCAGGATACAGCATTTTGAGGCTGACTTTCTGTGGAAAGTCAGCCTCGAAATCCTGAATTCAGGAATAATCCTGAAAACTTTCACCCATGGGGTCTTCACTATTTTCAAGGATTATCAGCAGACAATACTAGCAGGTAAAAATGTAACATTACATTAAGCCAAGAAATATGAGCTGTCAAGAAAGTTTCTTGAAAATTTGAGTCTACCACAATATTTGTTAAAATACAATATTTTACACACAGGGTTAATTAAGGTGTCAATGCAAAAGGACTTGAGAATCATTATGCTAGTTTTGTTGTCACCATAAATAATTTGCTATCTGTTGATTCAATATGACTACAGTTAAATCTGTCTTAAGCGGCCACTTAAAAATAGACAAAACAAAGGTCTTAATGGAAAACGGTAGCTTAATGAAGGTCGAGATTATTGCAGAATGCTGCAATACTTTTGACCTGCATTAAGCGATAATCGGTATTGAAAACCAATTTTTGGTGGCGTTTTTTGAGTTGCTGCTTAAGACAGGTTTTACTGTATCTGTTAAATAGTGTTTGCAATAGAATTTACAGATGTGATAACAGTTCAAATTCACACTTTGTTAACTTTGCCACTGAAGAATGTTGTCGTCTGCACTTTCATCTGCTTATGTACTTAGGTAGGCTGTATTAAAACAATAAGCACCCAAGTCTGACTGCTCCGAGGATACCATGATAAAAACTAGTCTGAAGTGCATTTTGAATATATGCAGCAGATGTATTAAGTAATTGACATTTTCAGAACAAAAATATCAGTAGGTTAAGAATTAAAAGTGTTTGTAATTTCTAGAACTTTTTTCAATTTTCCATAATTTGACTGATGTGCATTTTGAATATATGCAGCAGATGTATTAAGCAGACGACATTTTCAGAACAGAAATATCAGTAGGTTACGAATTAACAGTGTTTGTTATTTCTAGAATTTTTTTTTCAAATTTTCTATAATTTGACAAATCACCCTGCATTGGTTATTATTTTTGCACTTAAACACGAATCAAGCTTAGAATTAATCTTTGAAGCACAAGTCATGATTGGTAGCAGACGTCAAATTCTGTGATAGCTTTCTTGATTTGAGTGGAAAATGAGGCTCAACATTTCAGAATCATCTCCTGGTATTCACATGAAATATCATCTTATTTGGTTTCCAAAAGCTGCAAAATTTTGTTGATGTTTCATGGTTTAGTATTACAGCCAGGCAACTACCAAGTAAGCATTTCATTCCAATGAAACATCTAATGATAAGCTGTCATTAACATAAAATTGGCAATTTATCATTGTCATCCAGCTGCATGCCAAATTACACAAAAACTTGTTCATTTCTACATGCTCATTACACTGAACATAAAAAGTAGTTGAAGTTTGTGAAAAACTTGCTTTATGGTAAAAAACACTCATTTATTAAATGGACATATGCTGTAGGTGCACATTGGAATTGCCTCTATGAGGAAATTCCAATGTGTACCAACAACATATCTTACTGAAATTAAGGAAACCTATTTTGAAATATACACTAAACAAGCATCATGTTACTTGTTTAGGTGTGTTTCACCATACAAACTTCTCAACTACTTTTTAATGTTTCAGTGTAATGAGCATGTAAAAATGAACAAGTTTTTGTGTAGTTTGGCATGCACCTGGATGACAATAATAGATAGCCATTTTATATGATTGACAGCTTATCTATAGATGTTTCATTGGAATGAAATGCTAACTTGGTGGTTGCCTGGTTGTATTTACACCCGATTCACACTTAGGTCAACTTTGTATAATAAAAGCTAAAGACAACACCCTTAAACTAGCGCTTGCCTCAGAAAATCTACAATTTGTATTACCTCCCTTCGATAATGAAATCTTTAACCCTTTTCCCGCCATTCTCGACGATTGTCGTTTGCATTCTCTTCTGCTTATGTACTTTGGTGGCCTATATTGCAAAGGGCCATGATCAGACTGCTCCCTTAGGATAAGCAGATTAGAGAGCAGGCAACAAGTCGTGAATGATGGGGAAAAGGTTACAGTTTATTCATTTTACTATGTGACGATAGATGAAATAGGTAATGATAGAATGACAGATAGTGTAAACCCCGAACAGATTGCTTCTTTATAAGGGTTTACAATCTTTACCCAAGCCTACCTGCCATGGGTTCAGATAAACATCATTTTTGAATGTAATATTGTAATTATTTTCTTATCTATCAGCTATAACATTTGTTTTGGGTGCTCAAAATTGGTGAGACAGTTCTTTTGAGTACCCACAACATATGTTTTGGATGAGAACTAAGAAAAGGTTGATTGTTCAAAAAATGGAACATTGTACTTCTATCAGGGTTCATGCAAACTCCAGACATCAAAATTCCATGATTTTTCCATGATATTTTATGATTTTCCATGATGCCAAACTGTGAAATAATAATACAAAAAATGTGTTAACTGATATCAGGTTTATTTAACAACCATTGCAGATGACTGCCCGAGTCCAATTTGATCTATTTCTTGCTTTTTTTTCCTTTGCTAGAGTTAGCTTAAGTCCAAAATGTCATCTTTTCAGATTTTTTTTAAAATGATTTGTCGGTTTTGGGGCGCACACACACATATTTTCAGATTTTCACGATGGTATTTAAAAATTCCACGATTTTTCCATGATAAAAAAGGAAAAATCAGGATTACATGATTTTTCCAGGCAAGTCATTTTCCATGACTTTTCCAGATCTGTGCGAACCCTGTTCTATCCTTGACAATTTTTACCATACTGCGGCAAACAGTGCAGACCATGATGAAATGCCACATCTTATCTGGGTCTACTATGTTTCACTATACCATCTTACAGGTTGCCAGTCCCATAAGGGTAGAGTTTATACATGAGGGATGGCGCATAAAATGTATCACAATAAATATATTGACACATGATTGCACAAACTCTTCGAAAGATAAACACATATAAACAAAATTGAATGATTACTTCTCCTGTATTGCAGTTATTCAGCAATGATGTCATACCCCTACGGTAAATGTTCTAAAAATTTCAAACACTTTACTCTTATTCTTCTCAAATAAAATAGTGGTTATCAGGGCTGGAATCAACAAACTTGTCAGAATAGCAAACAGGGAAGACCCTGATCAGACTGCTTCTTTAGAAGCAGTCTGATCTGGGTCTGCGCTGTTTGTCTAGGCCTTTTTTGGCAGCCAACCAGTGTTTGAACTTTTAGAACATTTACAGTAAATGTGTACCCTGGTAGACACTGATCATCCTCATCAGACACTGCAGTTACTGATCATCATCTTTGTTTGGATCAAAATTACAAATTCACAAGGAAATTGAATAAAATGGACCACGTAGCAAGAAGACCTGTTTTTGTTGCATGTGTGAGGAACAACAAAGATGCAATATATATGAGAAATGGGGGTTCTGGAATATTAAAGTGTATTCCAAAATTCTAAGACCCTCTGGTATTGTTATTTTAGTTAGAAGCATTGTTATTCTCGAATGTTTAACAGCAGACAACATTAGCAGGCAGAGTTAAAGTGTTTATCTTTCTACTTTAATTACTTATTATATCCCTCCTCAATAAGAGCTCAGTAATTCCTCCTCAATAAGTGCTCACAGGGTTCATACAGGCAAGCTTGAGTAAAATTCAAGGGCTTTTCAAGGACTTCTTAAAGTCTCTCCTACAGTTTTCAAGGACTAACAGATAATGAAAAATACTGATCTAGGTGTTAAAATTCAACTTCAGAAATGCTAGACTGAGATAATTGCTACATTAGTATTAGAAAATTAGTATAAAATTGCTGTGCCTATATTTGGTGCAGCAAATGCTGCACCAAATAAAGGCACAACACTTTTATACTGATTTCAGTCTCTATCCACAGTGCTAAGTCCTACAAAAATAGTAGAATTAAAGGACTTTTCAAGGCCTTTGAGTGATTTTCCAGTACTTTTCAAGGCAGATTTAATTTTCAAGGACTTTTCAAGAAAGCCCTCTAAATTCAAGTACTTTTAAAGCCTGTAGGAACCCTGGCTCAATAATTCCTCCTGCTCAATAATTCTCATACTCCCCCTCCTCCCCATCATCATCATCATCTCCATTCTCGTATGTTGCATTATATACTCCGTAACCCTCGTCAGAAGGTTCCTCCTTCATTGCCCCACCCGGCACTCCCGCACCCTCTTCTCCGCCCGCTGCTGGTTGTTCACCATCCTCTGCCTTATCCTTTCTCTTTCTGTCTCGGCTGCGACTCCTTCGTGATCTCCGGTTACTACGGTCCCTGGAGCGACTTCTTTTTCTGCTGTTTTCGCGATCTCTTGATCTACTTCTCCTTCTCTTCTTTCTCTCCTCCTCCTCGGCTGGTGCTCCTGTAAAATACAGTCGAATGTTGTTATTTAGAATTCCTAGGGACTAAAGATTTTATTTAGAAGTATCAAATTTTCGAATTATAGGGAGGTAGACATGAGAATATATAACCACCCAAAACGATTATTATAAGGGTTTTTCCTATCAAACATTATGTTTTGTGTGTGTAAAAGAAATGTCTCAGGAAGACGTTTCTTTTACCCACACAAAACATACGTTTTAATTAGATAGTATTTAAAATAGTTCATAAATAGGCCCTATTCCATGTACCCATTTTATCTGAAAGTTATTTCGAATAAGCAAGTATTTAAAAAAAATCTTAATTTCTTTTTAATTTTCGAGGTTTTACTGTAGTGTCTCTAGGGTTTTAGCTCTTGCATACGCGCTAATTATGCATTTAATTAAGAATTGAAAGTTATTTTTCTGTGTTTCACCGAGGTATGAAATGTTGGGAAGATTAGATGAAATTTAAACGACATTTCATACCTCAGTGAAACACAGAAAAATAAATTTCAATTCTTATAATTTCAACTTCTTAGGTTATTCTTTCTCCTAAGTATTTTTTAATTATGTTTCCCTTAAAATTACGTTTCCAGTTAATAACGTCATGCGCATTTAGACTATGACGTGTACGATTACATCAGGGGGTTAAAAAAACAAGCCCACTTGTTCAGAAGATATCTTGCATTCAAGAAAGTGTCACACATTCGCCAACACTGACGCCAATGGCATCCGCACCATAACCATTAGTGTATTACATACAGAAACATTGTGCTGACCCCAAGTACGTCCCATACATAGGCATAATTTCGATGTTTTCACACCAAAAACGTAATTTCAAAGTAAGTTTGGTGTCATATGATAAATAGAATCTAACATTTGTGCTCCTGTATAATTGAATTTATTAAACTTGTTGTGATAAAATGCTTGGCATAGCCTCACATTTGATTTCTTTTCCTGGTCTAATAAATTCAAAATACACGAGCACTCATAAAAGATAGCACTCATGTAAGATCCTCTATAATTTTGGGTACTTTGCATGGATTTTCTTCAAACTTTGCATATTAATAACTCATTATATACAAACTATGAACATGTATTTATTGAATTAGATAGTTAAGAATAAGGCTTAGGAAGCAACCCTGACGTACTCCACCTTTGAGGTGGTACCTGTCTCTAAATTTCTATGTCCTAAACCTATACTTTTGTTTATTTGTATGATTTGTCATCTAGATTGAATCCAAAATACCATAGACAATATATTAATACCACGAAACCATATGGATAAATTATGGTTTACGTTTTCAGAAGAAGTGATTGTAAAATTTCAATTTTTTTTTTCAAAAATTTACAAAACATTCAACATTCAATTCAAAAGATGGATATGTTCTAGTCTTTGTCAAGATATCATAATCATATTATCACAAAAACATGCCATATATATACTGCTGATCTGAGCCAAATATCATGAAAATCCAAAATTGGTAACTTTGTCATTTCCTACTTCTTATGGGTATAGGTCAGTTTTAGCAAAATTAATTATTTAGTTCAAATGAATCAATAACTCGACATAAGGAGGTTGTTTTTAAATCTACTTCCACTTTTCTTAAAGAAAGACATGTTTAGACAATTTTAAATGATTCAACAATGGTCAGAAATGCCGAAGGTCATGGCCCTGTTTCATGGCACTATGGGGCCAAGACAATGTGTATCACTTTCTCAAGTCCTGCATGATATTGTTTAAGAAACATAATATCCTAACAATAAACATGTGAAAACAAGAAGACTAAATATTTCCTTTACATCCCAACTGAAATAGAGGAACCACATTTTGGTGCCGTGACCAGGATAACGTGTAACAGTCTTATCAAAGGTATCATAAAACAGTGTTCTACATGAATAAGTGAGGTCCAGAAATGAAACTGTATGCCTAGAAAATACAGCCAGCTAAAGTATAAATGTTGCTATTTGATGGAAATCAGCATTAGTTTCACAAAACAGAATGAACAGAGAAGATTTAAGCATTAAATTAGCAATACCTTTGAAGCCAAGAGCTATCTGTGACCAAAATGGTTAATTTTAACCGATAGGTTTGACAGGGGGGTATTTCTGTGAAGCAGGTTTATTAATGAGTCTTACAATTATAAAATCATAGATATAAGGTTCTTATCCTGTATGAACTGACTTGTCATAAGGTTTCTCTTCTGTATGAATTAAAATTCTTAATAATGTCAAATAAAGTGTAACATTGACTTGACATAGTTTTAATGTTAGAAACTAGATGTGGTAAGTACAGGTCTCACCATATTGTATCATTTTGGCTAATATTATTGTGTAAGCACTTCATTGAATAAGAATTGTGGCACTTAATATCAAAGAATATTGTTTTTTTCTTTTTCCAATCCATTATAGGGGAAACACTGAAGATATCAACTTCTACCAATAAACGTACTAGCATGATGATTCAAACTAAGCAAGTATTCAAGTATGTTTTACACTGAAAGAAACAGAGTTTTTGATTGCCATTTGCCGTCGCACTGGTAACAATTGGCAACCAAAAACACTGTTTATATCAATTTTTGATCCATGTCCATTGATTGTTGATAGCGTTTTCGATTGCCGCCTACTGTAATACTGAAACTAGTGATAAAATTCAAGTGAAAACTCTGGTCACTTGGCCTTCATTTAACAAAAGCCTACTCTTACGGTTGGTTTCTGTAGGTTACCATGTGCTAGCTGTTCTATTACCTTCTCGTTTTCTATCCCTAGGTTCCCATGTATTAGCTGTTCTATTACCTTCTGGTTTTCTATCCCTAGGTTCCCATGTGATAGCTGTTCTATTACCTTCTCGTTTTCTATCCCTAGGTTCCCATGTGATAGCTGTTCTATTACCTTCTCGTTTTCTATCCATAGGTTCCCATGTGATAGCTGTTCTATTACCTTCTCGTTTTCTATCCCTCGGTTCCCATGTGCTAGCTGTTCTATTACCTTCTCGTTTTCTATCCCTGCTTCTACTTCTTCGTCTCTCGGGTCTCCTTTCACGACTCCTTCGTCGAGGTACTCTCTCGCGACTTCTTGATCTCTCACGGTCACCCCCTCGGTCTCTGAACTCTTCTCGATTGCCACCATAGTCATCCCGGCCAGAGAAACGTGTATTCTCTTCAGGTCCTCCTTTCCGTGTTCCTCCAAGTCCACCCCCTGGAAGATTGACAATAATTGTACAGTGATCACGGTAAATGTTTGTTTGTTTCGTTGCTTTACGTCCCAGGCAACAGCTATGGTCATGGCAGGACGGTCAGTTCACCTAACCACACTTTTTCCTGGGCAAGCTTGAACAAGCAGTTAACCAGTACTTCGTGCATGTACTTTCACTTGTAAATGACAACAACCCTTCTTGAATGATTCAGCCGAAGGGAGGAGAATGACCGTAGAAATTATTTCATGATCAATCTCCACGAAAGTATGGGACCGGACCGGGATCGAACTTGTGACCCCTGGATCTGCAGTCAGATTCACATTTGTTGCCAGACACGTTACCGACTGCGCTACACCGCCCCCTGGAAGATTGACAAAATGTTCACTTACATAATTGTACAGTGACAGGGTTCATACAGGCAAGTAATAGTAAAATTCAAGGACTTCTCCAGCCTCTCCAACAGTTTTCAAGGACTTAAAGTTAATGAAAAATACTGATCTAAGTGTTCAAATTCTACCTCAGAAATGCTAGACTGAAATAATGGAGACATTAGTACTGGAAAATTAGTATAAAATTATTGTGCCTTTATTTGGTGCAGCATATGCTGCACCTAATAAAGGCACAACAATTTTATACTGATTTAGGTCTCTTATCAACAGTGCTAAGTCCTACAGAAAATAGTAGAATTCAAGGACTTTTCTAGGCTTTTGAGCTATTTTCCAGTACTTTTCAAGGCAGATTTAATTTTCAAGGACTTTTCAAGAAAGCCCTCTAAATTCAAGTACTTTTCAAACCTGTGCAAATCCTGAGTGATCATGGTAAATGTTTGAAAATTTTGACTGCCAGTTGCCTGCCAAAAAGAACTTGACAAAAACAGGGCTGGAACTCACAAAATGGTTGTCAAAAGAGCAAACAGGGAAGACCCTGATCAGGCTGCTTCTGAAGAAGAAGTCTGATCTTGGTCTGCACTATTTGTCTAGGCCTTTTAGAAAGGCAACTAGTGTTTAAAATTTTAGAACATTTATCCTGCTATATTTTTCCTTCCTTTACTGGGATAAATATGGTAATCAAATGGATAAACGACGGATCCAAATTAGTATGTTGTCGATTGGAAGCGCGGCTAATTGGTACTCCAATAACTCTAAGAATATCCCTAGAAAATCTTCCGCCATCTATATCATATTAGCATCGATCAGTTTGTCTTTTTATAACATTACAACTAGATTAACCTATTTATCAATGGTCTTTATCGTCTACGAACTGAGTTCACATTTTACACTCTCAGAAAGATTATTTTAACCGTTTTAACTCCTTTAAGCCATCACCATTAATGTGTCTTGCTCAAAGATACAACGCAGTGACTCTGCTGGCGGTGAGTCTTGAACAAACAACTGTTTAATCCCCAGTCTAACGTTCTACCAACTGAGCCACTGTGCTGGATCCTGATCAGCTGGCTTCTTCAGAACTGTTTGCCAGGGTTATCAGCAGACAACACTAGAAGGTAAAGAGTGAACACTGACAGGCCTAGACCATAACGGGCTTTATTGATGACTATGGGAATAATATCTCGTTCATATTCCAATCAGCCCTGTTCAAATTACTTCAATCTTACAATCAATGAAAGGTTTCTAACTCAAAATTGTATGCTGGATAATTCTGCGCTTTGGGGGGGTGAGGGGGGGGGTTGTTTAATTTTTCAGATTTTTTTTAACAAAAACAAAATTCATTCAGAAATACAATCAGAGTGTTAAACAGTTGGGACTGATCCAGATCAGATCTGAAGTTTCAAACTTGGTTTACATTGTTCCGCATGGCTTGCATTAGATCCAATAATTCATGGAAAAGATTTAGAGGGCCTCATTTCGAGAAAAACAGTCTTAGGGGTAAGCGAAAAGGTCATACTCAAACCAGCCTACCCAGCTACAGAGACTAGCAAGAATTTTGAAACTTTGTATGAAGCAAGCTTAAATATTACACACTGCAGTGAGCGAAAAACAAAGGTGCTGATCAGCCTGCACTTTTGTTTTTTGCATGCAGCAAAGTCAGGCTTTCTCGCGGCCCACACTAAGCGATCCTCTTTATCATACAATGAAACCTGTCTTAAAAGGGCCACTCTAAAAAAGACCAAATGGTTTTCAAGACCAATTATCGCTTAATGCAGGTCAGATGTATTGCAGAATGCTTCTATGGGAGCATTCTGCAATACTTACGACCTTCATTAAGCTACCGTTTGTCATTTAGATCTTTGTTTTGTCTAGTTTTGAGTGGCTCCTTAAGACAGGTTTTACTGTATGCAAGAAATCCTACCAAGTCTTCGGGGGCGCCATCCTTTCACTGTTCTTCCCCGCTCCACATCTACCAACACACGACGCCCATCGATCTTCTTTCCATCAGCATGCTTGTATGCCGCTATATTAAGAGGACAAAAAGAGAACAAAATTAGTTTCAGAAATAATTACCAGAATTAACGGTGTTAACATTTCCAGGAACATTAGAAGCTATCAAAATGCCATTTTCCACACTTAGCTTGGTTTATAAAATAAATTTCTATAAGTTAGTGCTTGAGATAGTTGACTTTAGCATTCCAATTCTGTGTTTATGATACAATTCTCCCAGTTTTCAATCTGGACTGTTAGTTCCATAACTAACAAAAGAGATTTTAGTGTCACAAAAGAGCTAAAACTGCAGTGAGCATCTACAGGACCAGTTTTGATGTAGAATAAGCACTTTTATACAGATGGACTTTTGCTTTTTGAATGCTAGAATGCTTCAATCTACACATACACTTGGATTTCAAGCTTGTTTGGTACATTGATATTGTGTGCCACCGAGCCGAAAATTGTGAATAATGGCACATGATAGCTGCAATCAGAATTAACTCTTTGCAAGCTGAGTAATTTTTCACTTTTTTTTTTCATCTGCGGATATTCTTTTCAACTTTTTCAAGAAACTCTTTCAGGAATACCATCCAAATATCAAACAGTTTGAATCCAGATCAGGCCCGACATTATGTCGGGCCTGGTCTGGATCAAAATTGTTTGCAAGTTATTAGCAGAGGACACTAGCAAGCAAAGAGTTAAACATGATCATAGCAGAGAAACACATAATTACTCCGATTATCTCAAGTTTTTGACTATGGTTCCGCACCAAAAATAGCTTAAAAGCTGCCAGTTTCCATCCAAATGCAGTTTGTAACTCATAAACTTAAACACTGAATTTGCAGCAATCAAAATCATAAACAGCCATTTTGAAAAAAAGTCTTTGCAACAGTGTATTTCTCTGCCATTTTACCCTTAAAGCACCAAACTTAATTATCAGCAGTAATTATGAAATTAATGAAATCTTTTAACCAAAGAAGGCTTGATATATTGTGTGAATAATCAAAAGTAAATTAACAAGCCTTATTTTCTTCACAAATGAAGGAAGGTGGCTAAAATTTGTCAAACATTGAACTTGTGACTGGCGCTTTAAGGGTTAAGATTGAAGTCTTACAATGGCTACTTATACTGGCCATCGTACAGACTAAAATCTTCATATTACATTCAATAATGTCTTCATATTACATTCAATAATGTTCAACATACATGGTACATAGATTTCTAGCTACTTGAAAAATGATTTTAACATAATTTCTTATTTTCATTCTCAAAAGAAAAATTTAATATGCAGCTACTAATCCCAAATAGTAGCCAGTCGCATTAGTCATGACTTATATAGATTTTCATCGCAAGCTAGTTTGATTCTGGTTCAATCAAATACTTAAATCAAGTATGGCAGCGCAGTTAGCTATACAAAATATGCGATCACTTAGCCCCATGGGTGAAAGTTCAAAATTTACCAAAATCCTGAACTTTTTCAAATCAAATCTTAAAACTTGCAGTATGCCTACAAATATCAACAAATTCAAGTTTAAATGGTCAATTGTCTATAGATAAACTGAATATAAATCAGAGAACCTATTAGAATCTGCTTAATTCAGGACTTTGAGGCCGACTATCTATGGAAAGTCGGCCTCAAAATCCTGAATTCAGGAATAATCCTGAAAACTTTCATCCATGTAGCCCTTTAACAGTTTAAGATAAACCTGCCATAGTAATTTGACTGAAGGAATGTTGAATAGAAGTTAAAATATCAACTCAAACATTGAAAGCAGACCAAATTAAAAATTATCCATTTCAAATCCAAATATTAGCATTTTTATCTCTTTAATTTCATACTCATCCACTTACTATACCATGTATGTTAAAATATCATTGAAAACAAGTGGGTCCCTTGCCAATCTTCAACTTACCTGTAAAATTAGAAATTGAATTAACATTTTAAGATTATTTCAAATTAAATTGCCAAATTTTCTTCCAAATACTTACCCTGCAAAAGAATTTATTGACATAATTTTTAAGCTAAGGTACACATATTTTTAAAGAAAAATTTCAATTCAAAAACTTGCTTGATACTGGATTTGCTAAACTGTTGCTGATTCAGAAATTTTATAATATATTGCTCAATTCCTTCAAAATATTTTCAGTGTTTAAAAATATTGAATATATAAATGACACATTTTTTCCATTGTTTTACCTACCCAATAACCTACCCATTATGGTATCCCTATGTAAACAGTGGTGAAACTTTGGGGCCTAATCTGGAGCTTGATCAGAGGCTACACTGCGCTCAAGCATGGGCGTTGAAAGTCGTCCCTGTCTGGAGGACTTACCCAGCTTACCTGAACAGCTTATGAATGCATTCACAACACAATGTTTTAAAGATGATTAAAGGAGACGGCAACCCTGATGATTACTATGTATTATATGAAAGGTCTTAATAAACCATGAATTTTGATACCAGTACCATCTAAATCGGTTGAAAAATGTAGAAGTTGTGGGCGTTTGAATATTTGCGAATGGAATGTAATGGAAGCGGCCATATTGTAGGCTTAGTGATGTCACACAACCTAATTAAATATGCGAAATCAAAATAAAAGACAAACCAATGGATTACTTGCAATCATCTTAAAAAAAATTCCTTATGTATAAAGCTGCATATCTGCTGAAACACAGATGCTGTGATAGTATTAATAACTAACTAGAGGACCTGAAGGTCCTGAGGCGCTCACCTGATCTCCTTAATAATGTTAAAATAGGTCAAGGTCAACTACAGCTTATAATGGAACAAATTTTGTTTTTACCATATACATTTTGGTCAAGTGACCTAAACAATCTAATGAATCCAGGTCACAGGTCAGCTTGACATTTGGTATTTAATAAACCATTGTCTCAATAGGTTTAACTATTATGAATTTGGCTCAGTTATAGAAAATGAACATTTTAAATTTTCTCCATATAAATACATTAGGAATCAAATTTGACCTTGCCATAAAGTAGGTCGAGGTCAACTTAGATTCATCATTTATGCTACCCTGGTAGGGCCTACATCCCCGATCTTACATACCAAGTTCCAAAGCCAATGGCCTTTTGGTTCCAGAGAAGAAGAGATTTAAAGAGTTTTTACCATATATGGGCATGGTGGCCATGTTAGTCATGTGACCATAACAATTTGTAGAAGTTTCGGCTAACCAGTCATTTGGAGTTGTCATATGAAATTTGGTTTCAATTGGCCAACAATTGTCTAAGAAAAATATGTTTTAATATGTTGATGGGACTCCAATATAAGCGACCTTGGCTGAAAGGTCAAAGATCAACCTTGACCTTTGAAACTTATTTATAGACACTAGATTGAACATATCAAGTGAGAATAATGATTTTGGCTTCCACAGTATTCAAAAAAAAATCAACTTTTCAAAAAATTTCCCATTCAAATGCATTAGGAAGCAAACTTGACCTTGACGTTAAGTAGGTCAAGGTCACCCTAGGATCATGATTTGAACAAACTTGGTAGGCCATACATCCCCAATACTACATACCAAGTCTCAAGGTCACTGGCCTTCTGGTTCTTTAGAAGAAGATTTATAAAAGGTTTTTACCATAAATTGGCGTGGAGGCCATTTTTGTCATGTGACCAAAACATTTTGTATAAATTTTGACTGACTTATCATAAGGAGTCTTCATATGAAATTTGAGCTCAATTGGGTCAATGGTTTGTGAGTAAACTATGTTTTAATATATTGATTGGACCACATTATGAGCGACCTTGGCTGAAAGGTCAAAGGTCAACCTTGACCTTTGAGACTTATTTATAGCCATTGTCTCATAAGTTTCAACATTTCAAGTAAGAATAATCACTTTGGCTTTTAACAGTATTCAAAAAATCAACTTTTCTAAAATAACTCCCATTTAAATCTATTAGGAAGCAAATTTGACCTTGACATTAAGTAGGTCAAGGTCAACCTAGGATCATTATTTGAACAAACTTGGTAGGCCCCACATCCCTGATGCTACATACCAAGTCCCAAGGTCATCGGCCTTCTGGTCCCGGAGAAGAAGATTTTTAAAGGGTTTTTACCATATATGGGCATGGTGGCCATCTTGGTCATGTGACCAGGAACATTTGAACAAACTTTCGTTCCCCCATCCTAAGGAGTCTCCATATGAAATTTGAGTTCAATTGGCCCAGTGGTTTCAGAGGAGAAGATGTTTGAAAATGTTGACGGACGGACGGACGGACGGACGACGGACGACGGACGCCGGAGTCACTGGTATACTAATAGCTCACCTCAGAGCCTTCGGCTCAGGTGAGCTAAAAATTAAGCAGTTGAAAAAGTCTGAAAAATGATTAAATATTTAAAATGGAGGCTAAATGTTGACCATATTGAATTCTTTAAATGCCTATAACTTCCCCATTTTTTAACCAATTTTGATGTTACTTGTATCAAAGTTCATGGTTCATAGAGCTCTTTCTGATAAAACATACTTTTCATTAGGGTTGCTGTCCCCTTTAATTATAATAGGGTTCAAACAGGCAAGGTAAAGTAATATTCAAGGAATATAAAATAATATGAACAAATTTTCCAGCACTCTTTCAAAGCATGTAACTTCATTTTCAAAGACATTTTTAAAGCTCCATTTTCAAGTACTTTTCATGCATGTGTGAACCCTGTATGAAAAAAAATGGTGCTTATAACTTTTAAAATGCACATGCATTATTATATCTATCCAGTTAGGCGGTTTGTCTTGTTTTTTGGTGTGAACTTTCTTTTAATGTGATACTGTGTAGAGCTAGACTGCGTAGATACACAAGCTTGCCTCATACTCCCCTTGAACTGTAGCTCCCATTTTTAATCATCTGATATTTATAGTTATTTTCTATCTGTTTTATGATGTGAATGATTCAAGAGCCCTTTTATATATAAAAAATTATTTTCAAAATTAACTGAATTACTTTGTTTACTTCATGCAGCTAGATGATTTCCTTCAAGTCAAAAGCTATCAAAATCCCATCTTACTAGAAGTAAAGATTGGTCATAATTAATACCTATCTATTTTTTAAAATAATAAAATAAGTTTTTTAATGATATTTAAACAAAAGTGTATCATACTACTTACAAGTATAACACACAAAATTTTAACCTAAAATAATTAGAATTTTTGAAAAAATTGTCCTAAAAATTTTAAATGTGGCACAAAATTTGATTTTTTTTTACTGATTTGGCATTCTACTATCAATACATCGCCCCGAACTAAAAGGGGTATTAATTATAGGCTATGAAAATATACATTTTTGGTTCTCAATGGAAGCATCACAATGAAATGCTTCCAACAAGCAACACAACCAAAGTTTTTATGCAGAAATAAGACTAGATCATGCCAAACTGCCCTTAAAAATATTTCATGTTTATGAATCTCAGTGAAAATGTAAAATATTCCATTTCTGTAGAATGGATTAATCATTTCTCAGAAAGTACTAATTGTTTCTTAATAAGTACTAATTGTTTTGTTTTAAAAAAAAACACCCAGGCTTACCACTGTTATACAAACCCTTATCCGTTAATTTTACTTTAGAAATTGGCTATGTGATCGACAACCATCGTATCAGGTTTGTCTGAAGCAGAAATAACAGACATAGATTAGTTCAGTTCTACCATCAAATTTCGTTACAAACTTACCAGTTTACAGTTCATTACTTTTTTAGTTAAATTATTATATCAAAACTTACCAACCAATAAATCCTTTGACTTACCAGTTTTGTTAATTTGTAACTTTTTATATTCACTTACCAAGATGATCATCTTGTTTTACACTTAAAACATTTATTTTTGTTATTTTCACAATATTATCTTACCATCCCAGTTTGAGTTTAATTTTTACAATAATTATTACCTTTAGGACTTACCGACAAATAGTCTTGACTTACCAAATTTCAAAAAACAATTAGTATATAATCATCATTTCTTTTTAAACTTACCATAGATTTCATTAAACTGGCCATTACATTATAGGCTTTTTAAATTTTATGACTTAGTTTATATCCCCCTATACAAAGTTAACTTACCAACCACCGTCTATTATTTCTATTATAGCTTCACTTTTCACCTTACCTGATAGACACACAATAAAATAGATTTATATACTAAAACTTTAATATACTAAAACTTATATCAAATAATAACTCATTTCAATGTACACTGACTGACAATTTTTAAAACATTTTTTCTTCTTCCAATTTTTTTTTATGACTAATCAACTGTAATTTTCTTTATATACTATTTTTTTTCTCAAATATATATGATAGCTTTGTTCCCAGATATACATTGTAACTGTCATTGAAACAAAGCTACCAGGATAAAAGGCAAATACAAGAACAATACAGATTCTGAAGAAAAATGTTTCAAAGACTGCATGCAGTGAGTCTAATTTTTCCTAACAATATGGTGAAGTAGCACAAAAATAAAACCAACAAATCAATAAGTAAATTTTATTAGATTCAGTGTTTAACTTAATTAATCATTCAGACAGCAATTAACACATGAAATTGTCAAGACTCAAGACCAGATCAAACTGTACAGGATATTCAGATGACAGATGTTAGTATTCAGATTAACCATTTGACCAGAACGTTTGCACTATTAACTACTACTTGGAAAAATCCATCTTTAGCAGAGGAGGTGGGCTGGGATTGGACATGTCTCTTCTGCTTTAAATTAATTGATTTCTTAGTAATATGCTGTAAGTATACAAATGTTCTTTGCAATGTTTTAAAATGTTAAAATTAATCATTAGCACTGTCTTCCTAAGATAAAAATGAACAATTTTTAATGCTCTTTGCACTATTTGCCTTAATAAAAATGTACAAAAGTTCTTAGCACTGATTGCTAAGATGAAAAAGTACAAAATTTAATGTTCTCATGACTGTTTGTCCAAAAAACAAATTTCTTAGGACTGTTTGCCAAGATAAATGTACAAATGCCCTCAACCATTTGCTTGCCCATGAGGATGGTGCTCTTCTAGCTCATCATTCTGAATCAGCTGATCAAATATGAAGCTTTTTCCAAAGTTGGGGGCATAAAAAGCATGTAAAATGACGCAGCATGCAAAAAGATTAAATACTTTTCATTAAGATCCGTACAGCTAATAGCTTTTGAACAACTGACAAAATGATGTTACAAAGTATGGATGTTAATTAAAACAGTTTGTGGTTTGAGTTTTTTTTTTCTACTGTGGAATAACTGAAATATTTTAACTTATTTCGGTATGAAGATAACAATAAGCATGGTACCAGCATACTATTTGTGATATGATGTGAGAAATTGGAGTAATTATTACATGGGCTTGAGTAGCCCAGAAGATAATACTTCTATCTTGTATGCAAAAACTCATTTATCCATGCACAGCTATCCAATGGGGATACAGGTCTAATCTTTGCTCTGTGGGTGAAAGTCCAAAATTTTTAAAATCCTGAACTTAAAAATTTAAGGTTTAAAACTTGTTGTATGCCTTCAAAACATGAACAATTTCAAGATTAAATGGTCAGTTGTCTTTAGATAATCTGGAAAGGAGTCAGAGAAACTATTATAATCTGCCTAATTCAGCATTTTCAGGCTGACTTTCAATGGAAAGTCAGCCTCATAATCCTGAAAACTTTCACCCATGTGCTCTTTGCCTGCTTTAAATGTATGGAGAAGGGAAGGCTCTAGCAATATATATTCTTTTAAGAAATAAATGTCAATATATAGGAAAACATGTATTATTATTAAATTAGACATCTTGGTTATGTGTTATTTAAATTGTGCCAATTTATTATAAATGGTGGCCATTTTGTATAATCAGGTGACAAATGACTTAGCTATTGTGACCACAAGTTCAGGTGGACAAGTGGTGGCCATTTTAGTCAATTATTATTGGTACTTGTCCTGGAGGTTGAGGAAAGTATATATATGAAATGTGGAAGAAATCAGATGACAAATTTCTTAGTTCATACAACAAACTGTTAATGGACAGACACAATATACAGTGCTCCCCCAACTATTGTTGGCCGGGCTATAACAACCATTATTGTACATGTATAGTCTCGAAATAAAATCTTTTCAGCAATTGGAACCAATACACTCAAAAAGAAAAATAGTTCCTATTCAAAGCTTTCTGAACTTTTCCAAAGACACAATGTTCAAAGTCCTGAATTTAAGTGACTGTCCTGGGGCTTAGCAGTATTATAAGAAATTTAAGGCGGCTTAAAGAATGTTTGTTGAAATGAAAGACTTTAAGCAAGGAGACAAATTGTCTGATCTGAATGTTCATTTCATCTTCTTCTTAAGACCTACAGAATCATTTCATAATGAAACATATTAATAACTTAGATGCTTTAACAATGTAATTACCGTTTTGCATGTTGGGTAATTTTGCATGCGTTTTTGTCTTCTAAGGGGACAAAAATTCTACTTGTCGTCAGCTTGAAATTATGAGTTAAATCTAGAAAGGATGAGTAATTCTTCCCAAGGCACTCATCCTATATGGTGTGCAAGGGTTTGCAGCTGACGACTAGACTACACTAGTGGGAAAGTATCAGCAAGTTTTTTTTGATCTTATAATTGTAATGAATCAAAATGATGTAGAACTTCTCACAGTAAATTTGAGCCATATGCCATATAAATACAACATCTTTACAGAAAATGGCAAAACATCTCATAGAAAATCTGAACATAACATTTAAACTACTAAGACATGAAGTTTGAACCACATCAAGTGGTAATTTTAACCAAAAAGACATGAAGTCTGAACCACATCTAATGGTAAATTTTAACCACAAGGACATGAAGTTTGAATCACATCTAATGGTAAATTGTCACCACTAAGACATGAAGTTTGAACCACATCTTATGGTAAATTTGAACCACTAAGACATGAAGTTTACCACCACATCTAATGGTAATTTTAACCAAAAAGACATGAAGTCTGAACCACATCTAATGGTAAATTGTCACCAAAAAGACATGAAGTTTGAACTACATCTTAAATGGTAAATTTCAACCACTAATAGAGAAAGTTTGAGCTACATCTTAAATGGTATATTTGAACCGCAAAGACATGAAGTTTGAACTACATCTTAAATGGTAAATTTGAACAACCAAAACATGAAGTTAGAACTACATCTTAAATGGTACATTTGAACCACAAAAACATTAAGTTTGAACCACCTCTTATGCTTTTGAACAATTAAGACATGAGGTTTGAATCACAACTTATGGAAAATTTGAACCACAAACACACTAAGTTTGAACCACATCTAATGGTAAAGTTGGACCATAAAGACATGAAGTTTGAACTACATCTTAAATGATAAATTTCAACCGCAAAGACTGGAAGTTTGAACTACATCTAAGGGATAATTTGAACCACAAAGACATGAAGTTTGAACCACATCTAAGGGATATTTGAACCACAAAGGCACTAAGTTTGAACCAGATCTAATGGTAAATTTGAACCATAAAGACATGAAGTTTGAACCACATCTAAGGGATAATTTGAACCACAAAGGCACTAAGTTTGAACCAGATCTAATGGTAAATTTGAACCATAAAGACATGAAGTTTGAACCACATCTAAGGGATAATTTGAACCATAAAGAAATGAAGTTTGAACCACATCTAAGGGATAATTTGAACCACAAAGACACTAAGTTTGAACCAGATCTAATGGTAAATTTAGACCATAAAGACATGAAGTTTGAACCACATCTAATGGATATTTGAACCACAAAGGCACTAAGTTTGAACCAGATCTAATGGTAAATTTGAACCATAAAGACATGAAGTTTGAACCACATCTAAGGGATAATTTGAACCATAAAGAAATGAAGTTTGAACCACATCTAAGGGATAATTTGAACCACAAAGACACTAAGTTTGAACCAGATCTAATGGATAATTTGAACCACAAAGACATGAAGTTTGAACTACATCTTAAATGGAAAATTTGAACCATAAAGACTGGAAGTTTGAACTACATCTAATGGATATTTGAACCACAAAGGCACTAAGTTTGAACCAGATCTAATGGTAAATTTGAACCATAAAGACATAAAGTTTGAACCACATCTAAGGGATAGTTTGAACCACAAAGGCACTAAGTTTGAACCAGATCTAATGGTAAATTTGAACCATAAAGACATGAAGTTTGAACCACATCTAAGGGATCATTTGAACCATAAAGAAATGAAGTTTGAACCACATCTAAGGGATAATTTGAACCACAAAGACACTAAGTTTGAACCAGATCTAATGGATAATTTGAACCACAAAGACATTTAGTTTGAACCACATCTAATTGATAATTTGAACCACAAAGACACTAAGTTTGAACCAGATCTAATGGTAAATTTGAACCATAAAGACATGAAGTTTGAACCACATCTAAGGGATAATTTGAACCACAAAGGCACTAAGTTTGAACCATATCTAATGGTAAATTTGAACCATAAAGACATGAAGTTTGAACCACATCTAAGGGATAATTTGAACCACAAAGGCACTAAGTTTGAACCATATCTAATGGTAAATTTGAACCATAAAGACATGAAGTTTGAACCACATCTAAGGGATAATTTGAACCACAAAGGCACTAAGTTTGAACCAGATCTAATGGTAAATTTGAACCATAAAGACATGAAGTTTGAACCACATCTAAGGGATAATTTGAACCATAAAGAAATGAAGTTTGAACCAGATCTAATGGTAAATTTGAACCACAAAGACACTAAGTTTGAACCAGATCTAATGGTAAATTTGAACCATAAAGACATGAAGTTTGAATTACATTTTAAATGGTAAATTTAAACAACAAAGGCATGAAGTTTGACTACATCTTAAATGGTAAATTTGAACCACAAAGACATTAAGTTTGAACCACATCTTAAATGTTAAATTTGAACCACAAAGATCTGAAGCTTGAACCTTAGCCCAAAAACCCATCTTTTGGGCTAAGGTTCAAACCAGCCTGCTTCGCTATTATAATTTCAAGAGTGAATAACAAATTAAAGGCGCTGATCAGACATCTCACATGCACAGGTTGATATGACCTTTTGTTTGCATGCATCAAAATGAGGTTTTCGAGAGAAGAGGCTCATATCATATTGTGGGAGTGAGTCTTGCATTCCTCTATCATTGTGTTGCTTTTGTTATTTTTGTGACAGTATTTCTTCAATACAAACTGCAGACATTATTGCCTCATGATCTGTGGGATTCTTGACAGAGCATGCCACAAGCACCTGTTTATCACAGCATGATTACCAATACTGTTTGCAAGGCAAAAGGCTACCATACTCTATCTAATGTTGCATCAATGCCCTTAATTTTGAGCTCACATTGAGATTTTTGAGAACTTGGAATACGCAGTCCTACGGAGAGGCCCATTCGCTGATAAGCATTTGCTGTATATTTTATGGGCACTCTCCCTCAAAATGAGGCACTAGCTGCTACTGTGTAACCTTCTTGACTGTACTTCTGATATCCAGCTAATCCAGTGGTACAATGAAAAACAGTGTGGATCTAGGACTATAAGGCTTTCAAAAAATATGAAAATTATGTGTATGTCACGCTTACAAGGGTAAATAGGGTAGTTATGATTAGACTGCTGATTAAGTCATAAATCTCTCTAGTGTGTGACTCCATGCAAAATTTCCTAGTCTGCTAGAAACTGTATTTCAGTCTATCAAGATGCAGGATGAGAGTGTGTAATGGGTATATCTGCATTTAAAAGTCCTCATTGAAAACAACGTTATGCGGCAACGCTTATAATCCATAAAAATTATAGCTTTCAGCATTGATTTGGAAGTGAGTGAGCGAGTAAATTACTCTATGTATGCCGAAAGAGGGTGTAAACAAGTGTTCATACACTTTAACTATAGCACTGAGTCCATCCCCTGCGAAATTTTGTTCTACAAATTGGAGGTGTTCTAGAACTGTTCTAGAACATTTAGAACTGTTCTAGAACTGTTCTAAACAGGTAAATATGTTCGTTCTAGAACTGATGTTCTACAACTGTTCTAGAACATTGTTATAGAACAAATCAAACACATTCTAGAACTGATTTCCATTCTATAAGTGTTCTTGAAATATTCTAGAAAATTTTTAGAACAAATCAAGAACTAGTTAGTTCTACAAAAGTTCTAATAATATTCTAGAACATTTTAGAACTTTTCAAGAACAAAATAAGTTGACAGAAACTTCTAAAAATGATTCAAATGAAGTTCTAGAACATTTGTCTTACTTTTTAGAACTAGTTAATTCTACAAATATACTAATAAATTCTAGAACATTTTTGGAACTTCTCAAGAGCAGAAAGCATCAGGTAGCTCAGTGGTTGGGCACTTGCCTCTGGTTCAAGAGGTCCCAGGTTCAATCCCTGCTAGTGGTGAGGAAACTTTCTTTGTCCGAACACGCTTTCTCTGGTGTCATTTGCAGGGATGACACTAGATAAGTGCATGGTCCTTTGGATCGTACGTTAACTGGATGTCCCCTTTGAAGGGAAGGTCACCCGTTGAGCAGGTTAAAGAACCCTACGGTAATTTAGATATGGTTAATTACTTGAAGGCTTTCATCCTGCAACCTGGAGTGTACAAAGTACACTTGCCAATAATACTCGCAAGCGAGGGTCTGGCAGTATATAGAGAAAGAAAGAAAAAAAAAGGCAAAACAAGTAAAAGAAAAATCGAATTAAGTTCTAGAACTCATTTAGTACTTTTATAGAACCAGCAAGTTCTAGAAATGTTCTAAAAAGTTCTAGAACATTTTTAGAACATTTAAAGAGGAACCATGTCATAACCAGATGGATGATGGGAAAAAAATGGCTGCAAGAATTGGAGGGAAAATGTGGAGGCTCTTAAAAAACATTTGTTTTGGAATTTCTAGATGGCAAACATGATAGTAGTATTGACTGAGACAGTGAGTAGACTTGAGAAACAGTTTCTCTAAGGTTTTTAATGTTGATTAATGGTGGGGTTGTTGTTTGTAAGTTTTTTTAGCAAATGCAAGACAATGTTTTGAAATGGGTGGGGTAATACAGGGTGGCATGTTACCACAATGAGAAGATGATCATGGCTTAATTACTAAAAACAGAGGTTGAGCAGTTAACATCCAATAAGTTTTCCAAAAACTACAATGTTACAGTTTTGCAATAAATGTTATTTATTTTTCAATTCACTGATAATTCGGGAGAAATATTTTACTGAAATTTACTGAACCAGCAAGTTCTACAAAAGTTAAAAAATGTTCTAGAACATTTTTAGAACAGTTCTAGAACAAGCATGTCATTATCATTAATTTAACCAGATTGATGTTGGGGAAAACATGGCTGCCATATTTGGAGGGATTATGAAGGCTGAGCCCAAAAAGCACTTGTGGCAGTTTCTAGATAGCAAATTGACAGTATTATAGTCTGGGACAGTGAGTAGGCTTGAGACACAATTTCTTAAGTTTTAATGTTAATTGTTGCTGTAGTCGCTGTTTTTCCATGTTCAAATGCATGACAATGTTTTGAAATGGGTAGGGTAACAGGGTGGCAATAACTAACAACATTTAGTCCAACTAAGGGCCCCTATAATAGTTCTACTCCAGTTGATGTTTATTTTTTTATTGTGTGATTACTTATTGGGGTTTTAAACCAATGTCAACAGTTTTCCAGAAATATAAAGGTAGCATTCGATGGAATCTTATTTCGAAACCCGATATGGGACATTTTTGGGGAGGTGTTCAACAACTGTTTTAAAAAAGTTCAGTTGTATTAGAACATTTGCAGATTTTTGAAGAGTTGTCTACAGTTTTTCAAGAAAATTTCTAAAGGTTTGTTCTGGATCAGTTCTAGAAGAAGCCAAGGTTTATTCTAGAACAGTTCTAGAACAAACCATTAGAACATTTCTGGAATTGTTCTGAAACCATTCTAAAAATGTTCTAGAATGATTCAGACATTTATAGAACGTTAAATGAGACATTTTTAGGGGTGTTCTACAATTGTTACAGAAAAATTCTAAAGGTTTGTTCTAGATCAGTTCTAGAACAAACCATGGTTAATTCTAGAACAGTTCTAGAACAAACCATTAGAACATTTCTAGAATAGCTCTGGAACCATTCTACAGATGTTCTAGAACTATTCCGAGACATTTATAGAACGTTAAATGGGACATTTTTTAGGGTTGTTCTACAGTTGTTCCAGAAAAATTCTAAAGGTCTGTTCTACATCAGTTCTAGAACAAACCAAGGTTAATTCTAGAACAGTTCTAGAACAAACCAAGGTTAATTCTAGAACAGTTCTAGAACAAACCACTAGAACATTTCTGGAATAGTTCTGGAACCATCTACAGATGTTCTAGAACTATTCTGAGACATTTATAGAATGTTAAATGGGACATTTTATGAGGGGTGTTCTACAATTGTTCCATAACAGTTCTAAAGATTTGTTCTGGAACTGTTCTAGAACAAACTTGATTTGTTCTAAAACTGTTCTAGGAAAAACTTTTAGAATTTTCTGGAACTTTTCTAGAACAAATCTTTTGACCTTGGCTAGAACATTTGTAGAACAAAAAATTGTCCCATTTAACGTTCTACATCTGTCCCATAAAGGTTCTAGAACATATCTAGAACAGTTCTAGAACATAGTTCTAGAAAATTCTAGAACTCTTCTAGAATGGTTCTAGACCATTTCGCAGGGGCTATGACACAAACACTTTATCTATAGCACTGAGTCTATATATGTTCTTAATCTTCACCACAAACGATTGTCTTTTCTTGTGTGACAAGCTCAATGAAACTTGGAGTTCTATCAACAATTTCCATTGCATAATGTCTACCTTCTGAGTTTTCAATCAGAAAAGCTGCAGGCACTAAGTTACTTATATTTTTTATCATTATTAACAAGCAGTCGATCATAATTTTCCTGCTAGCACTTTGAAAGTTTAAAGCCATTTTCTCTAAATAGAAGTTTAAATACTCCAAAGGGTGTTGTTATGGACTATTCATAAAAATTACTATCTTGTGAAAAAGCCAGTAATTATACTATGAACTATTGGATGGCACGTCACATAGTACACTGGAAGTCAAGCTAAAAGCAGGAAGTCATAATTATTATTGAAGCATCAACACAAAGTGTGATGTTTAGGAAGACATATTTTATCACTATGGCATCAACACAAAGTGTGTTGTATAACTAGGACATGAACGAGAAGGTCTAGGTTTATCACTATGGCATCAACACAAAGTGTGTTGTATAACTAGGAAATGACCAGAAAGTCATGGTTTATTGCTAAAACATCAACATAAAGTGTATTGTATAACTAGGACATAAACAGGAAGGTCATGGTTTATCGCTAAAACATCAACATAAAGTGTGTTGTATAACTAGGACATGAAGGGGAAGGTCATGGTTTATCGCTAAAACATCAACATAAAGTGTGTTGTATAACTAGGACATAAACAGAAAGGTCATGGTTCATCGCTAAAACATCAACACAAAGTGTGTTGTATAACTAGGACATGAACAGGAAGGTCATGGTTTATCGCTAAAACATCAACACAAAGTGTGTTGTATAACTAGGACATGAACAGGAAGGTCATGGTTTATCGCTAAAACATCAACACAAAGTGTGTTGTATAACTAGGACATGAACAGGAAGGTCATGGTTTATCGCTAAAACATCAACATAAAGTGTGTTGTATAACTAGGACATAAACAGGAAGGTCATGGTTTATCGCTTAAACATCAACATAAAGTGTATTGTATAACTAGGACATAAACAGGAAGGTCATGATTTATCACTATGGCATCAACATAAAGTGTGTTGTATAACTAGGAAATGACCAGAAAGTCAAGGTTTACGAGGGTCATCCAATAAAGAATGAGACTTTCTTCATAGTATGAAAACCTGTGTGTGCATTTAGTTAAAATTCACCATAATAATAGTATGACATCTTAGTGATTCAGGAATATAAACAATATATTTGTGATTGATCAGTTGCCATAGAAACGGGATGTTTTGTGGAAGGACTTGAAGACGCATGGCCACGTTTACATTATTTTTTGAATACCCACGGTTATTCAAAGTCTTTTATTTTCGCTCATAGATAGAATATAACCTCTTGATATAATTTCTTCTACTAAACAATCTTAGTGTTACATAACATGCTATAAAAGATGAACCAAATATGCATATATTTTATTTTGGTTGCCTAGCAACCGATTTACTTGATTTTTGTATAAACACACTACTTTGTGTTGCTATGGTAACTATGTAGGTGAAGGATATCCCACAAAATGTTTCGTTATCTGCAGCTTATTGTTATTTAGTATACATGAACAGAACTATGTTCACTTTAATTGCCTTCGACTATTTGATGTTAACTTTAAAAGTCAAGAGGTCAGGGAAAATACCAGATATTTTTTGGAAACTTGATTTTTTAAGCTTTGTTTCCATGGTAACAGCTCAAGAATCTGAAACATAACTTTCCCCTTTTGGCTTTAGACAGATTGCATGAGCATATATAAGTACTAGTAGAAAAATAAACTGTACATCTTAATCTGTTGCTATGGTAACCACCTATAGTGAGCCGTCCACGCATGTGTGTCCAGTCTTCTAATGTTGCCTAGCAACAAAAGTTCGAACTATGTAAACCGTCGAATATGGTACTTATGAACAGCCAAAAAGACAAGCTAGCTTTGAAAGAAATTTCATAAGCCTAGCATGTAAATTCACTGCGCTATTGAAAAAGTCTCATTCTTTATTGGATGACCCTCGTATCACTAAAACATCTACACAAAATATATTGTTTGTTTGTTTTAAACTTAACCATGAAAAGAAAGTTTAAATATGTACGTTCACTAAGGTATCAACATGAAGTCATGTTGCATCATAACTACAACATGAACAGAGAATACTGTTGCATTACAAAACTAGCAATAGAAAGCCATCTTGTATAGCTTGGTCATGAATATGAAGTCATATTGCATCATAACTACAGCATGAACAGAGTACTGTTGTATCACAAAACTAGCAACAGAAAGCCACCTTGTATAGCTTGGTCATGAACATGAAGTCATGTTGCATCATAACTAGACATTGGAGAGGAAGTAACGCTGCAACATAGCCTAAGGCATTGAACAGGAAGTAATGTTGCATCATGACTAGGCCATGACAGGAAGTTAGCTTCTATCATCACTAGGGCATATTGTATTACCAGGAAGCCATGTTGTATCATAAATATGAAATGAACAGAGCCTGTTGTATCATTATTAAATGCAACCAACAGAAAGCTATATTGTGAACAGGAGGTCATGTTGTATGACATCTAGGCCAGGAACAGGAAGTAATTTTGTATTACTACTAGGACATGAACAGGAGGCCATGTTATATCAAAATTGAACAAGGTATCATTTGGAAGTCATATGCCCATATCAGGTCAAACATTGCATATACAATTTAAAAAAAAAAAAAAAAAAAAAAGGTTTACCTTTCTGTACCCAATAGACCAAACTGCTCATTAGGAAAATGCTACTTTTCAAATGACGTCGCTTCTGGGAGTGATATAACGTTATGAACCACTAGTGGGTTACAGATTTTCGGGGAAACTTTATGACGTCTATATTAGTAGGATGATAAAAGATGGCAAAATCTTGACATATTCACGCCAAAAACGTGATTTTTAATTAATTATATCATGTGATAAATAGAATCTAACATTCATGCTCTTGTATTATTGAATCTATTAAACTCGTTGTAAAAAAAGATAAAATGCTCGACAAGACAAGTCTCGCATTTATCTCTTCCCCACCTCGTTAAATAAATTCAATAAGACATGAGCACTCATGTAAGATCCTCTATATCATGCTTAGCCCCTTAAATTCCAAATCAGACGGCTGCAGATGGAAAATTTTGCTAACTACTTTCTTGATTTTCAGGAAAAAATGCTTAATATTTCATGTAAATGAAATGATAGCAGATGATTCGCATAATATATCAAGGCTCATTTTTCCCCTAATGCAATGTTGTCTGGTGCAAGTTCTAAGTTGTGCATTAATAATCAAACTGCATTTTGGGATAGCTACAGTACTGTGCTATAAAATGTGTCCTACTATCCTGTATATTATATAATTCTGGCAACTGTGAGTACGGAGGCAACGGGAAGGGACATTACCACAGAGGTTACGAAGCATCATAAATACTACGTTTTGATGTACATTTCCTCTGGCTGCTATGTTGATTAAGTGTCTAGAGCAGCATTGTTTTTCTTACAAAAAGACATCGGAATTATGTTAGAGGTGGAAATAGCGTGTTCCAGTCTCAGAGCCGAGTCCAATAGCAGTCTAAATTCACAGGTAAGAGGTAGCATTATAATTGATAACATCACTAATTGTTTAAGATGATTGAAACATTACTGTCATTAACATCACATGTTTGAGGCGTGTAACCTTTTTTGTGGCCTATAGTTGATATTCACATGATTCATGCCCAATGCCAGGAGGAGGTTTTGATTGGCCCACAGCCAATGTTCATGCCCGATACTTACTACCATGCAACTACCAGCTTTGCAAAAGCATAGTTCATGAAATCTAATTTGGCGATATAGCTGTCATGTAAATATAAACAATTTGCCATATAGTGACAGGTACTTTAATACTGATTGGCAGTTTGTGATGTTTAAAAGAGGAAAGCCAATGGACATGATACTTGTTTAGTGTATATTTCAAAATAGGTTTCCTTAATTTCAGTAACATATGTTGTTGGTATACATAGAAATTGTCTCAAAGAGGCAATTCCAATGTGCACCTACAGCATATGTCCATTCAATAAATGAATGTTTTTCACCATGAAACAGATTAAAACAGGTTTTTCACAAACTTCTCAACTACTTTTTATGTTTCAGTGTAATGAGCTTGTAGAAATGAACAAGTTTTTGTGTAGTTTGGCATGCACCTGGATGACAATAATAGATAGCCAATTTTATATTAATGACAGTTTATCTTAAGATGTTTCATTGGAAAGAAATGCTATCTTGGTGGTTGCCTGGTTGTATAGTGTTTGGGGCATATACTTTGACAAAAATGGGCAGCAACAAATGAACTCTGACATTACTCTGACCTTACACTGTTTTCTATAGTCTTCTTGTCTATAATAATTAGAATATTTAAAACATACTAATTATTATAGATGATAAGACAAATAATTTTTCACTAATCTCCACATTTCTTTTTATTGACACCAAACAATGAAATATCCATGACTTGCTAGAGGTAAAATTTCAATTTTCTCGGCTAGTCTCTGTAGCTGAGCAGACTTCTTTGAATCTCACCTTATCTGAAACCCCGAAGACAGGTTTTCTTGCGTCTAGACCCACTTTTACTGTCGAGTATATACCCCCATGTTCGATATCTTACTTACTAAGTTACTAAGACAGGTTTTCTCTCGTCGCAGGTTTCTTTTACTGTCAAGTACTATAGTAGATCTAGCCTAGTCAGGACTGGATACAGCATATTGGTAATATTGGAAGCAATTAGAAATTTCTAATTTTCCTGTGTGCAAATATAATAGGATCATAATTAGAACTCCATCTGTTGCATGAGTACATGTTGATTTTTTGAGCGGGCGAGACTTTTAATAAGTGCAATTTCTTTTTTTTAGAAAAGGCTTCAAAATTATTAAATGATTCATCTCCCGAATATTAACCACCAGTATTCATCAAACTTTTAAATGAGTGAAAATGCCTCAACCCTTACAGGACTGGAAAATCTGCATTAATGTTTTGACAATATACACTGTGGTCATTTGGGTTTCATCACTTATTCGGAGAGTGTCAAACAGTTTGGATCCAGATGAGGCTTGACATTTTGTCTGGCCTGATCTGGGTCCAAACTGTTTGCAAAGATTATCAGCAGATGACACAAGCAATCATCACTGTATACCTAAGACATATAGATCAGGGGACAAAAATTCCACTTCTCCACTCGTAATTTCGAGTGAAATCTAGAAAGGACGAGCAATTCTTCCAAAAGCACTCGTTCTGTTTTACTTGAAGTCATATTGCATATTACTCCCTTATGTTCTTTATTGCATACACTTTTAAAGGACATGTGCATGTGTTTGCAGGACAAGTGAACCTTGTAGGTCACTCATAGTGCAGGACAAGTGAAATAATGAAATATTTTTGTCCCCTGTAGATGACACAAAATGCAGGCTGGTGTAAGATCTTCTGAGCAATCAGAATATTACTTTCTTTGCCCAGATGCTATCTATTCCCAGATACAAATTACTTTAACAAACAATCAGCATGCTGCTAGAAGACAGCACTGTTATTTAACAAAGTTATTGCAACTTTTACTGGTGTGAGGAAACAGTAACATAGCTCACCAGGCAGGCAAACAAGTGGTAATTACTTGTACATATGTTGTTCACTGCTGGTGCAACCATACACAATTATTGATAGTTTTTCAGTGTTTTTGTAGTGAAATGTTTGTGGAGGAATTTGCTTCATGCTCACATTCATCTGATCAGGTAGGCCATTTTCTTTGTAAATCATTATCCATTGCACACAAAAATTGGGGCCGGGTGTTTTCTTTGTAAATCATTATCCTTGCACACAAAAATTGGGGCCGGCGGTTTTCTTTGTAAATCATTATCCTTGCACACAAAAATTGGGGCCTGCGGGTTTTCTTTGTAAATCATTATCCTTGCACACAAAAATTGGGGCCGGCGGTTTTCTTTGTAAATCATTATCCTTGCACAAAATAAACGGGGTTGGCGGTTTTCTTTGTAAATCATTATCCTTGTACACAAAAATTTGGGCCTGCTGGTTTCTTTGTAAATCATTATCATTGCACACAAAAATTGGGGCCAGCCCTTTTCTTTGTAAATCATTATCCTTGCACACAAAAATTGGGGCCGGCCGTTTTCTTTGTAAATCATTATCCTTGCATCCAAAAATTTGGGCCTGCCATTTTCTTTGTAAATCATTATCCTTGCACACAAAAATTTGGGCCAGTAATTTTCTTTGTAAATCATTATCCTTGCACACAAAAATTGGGGCCAGCCATTTTCTTTGTAAATCATTATCCTTGCACAAAAAATTAGGGCTGGTCATTTTTCTTTGTAAATCATTATCATATTGCACACAAAAATTGGGGCCAGCCATTTTCTTTGTAAATCATTATCCTTGCACACAAAAATTGGGGCCGGTTGTTTACTTGGTAAATCATTATCCTTGCGCAAAAAAATTGGGCAGGCTGTTTACTTTGAAAATCATTTGTCTTGATGGAAAAAAATTGGGGCCAAACATCCCAATGAAAAATTCTACATGACTATTCATGTTGATGCTTTACATCCTAATCAACAATTTTTCAGTCATATCAGAACAATTTCCTCCTGTCTTAGCAGACAAGGACACAACAGAGTCTCAAACTAACAACCACTCAACCCCCAGTCTCTGAGCCACTAAATTAGAAGTGAAACAAAATATCACTTTTCCTGTAATTTTTTTTTTTTTTTTTTTTTACATTTAAAATGTAGTCTGCTTATTATGTCTGCTGCATGGGGGGGGGGGAGGGTTATTATTCATATTATTCATAATCATGTACTTAGGCTAGAAGTGAATAGCTGCAAAATGCTAGAACAGGGAGAGAATTATGTGATTTTGAAACAAGCTTGTGCTGGATAATTATTTATCCCATCAGTATGAAAAGGTTATTTCAGGAATCTGAACTATTATCTAGAGCTCTGTATTGCTTTCAGGTGCTATCACCTGAGAAAATCGGAAGTATACAAACAACATACATAGGTGCTGCCCGATCAGTGTCACTGATGTTTGCTGCCTGTAATAGGATCAATTGTCCTGTTCTAACAATTGTCCTGCTAGTCCACCATCTAACTCTTGTCTTGCTAACCTAAACAATCAAACACTTGTCCTGCTAACCATCAAACAAGTGTCCTGCTGAACATCTAACAGTTGTCCTGCTAACCATCAAACACTTGCCCTGCTAACCATCAAACACTTGTCCTGCTTAATAATTAACAACTGACAGTCTAGGAGGCTAGCAAGTAGTTGCACTTTTCATTTTATAACAGCTATATATGGGAAAACAATGTAGATTCTGGGCCAACAGGGTCTACACTGTTATGAAATGGGATATAATCCTGGCAATGTGGTTCAGCAGGACAAAAGTAAATGTCTGATCTACAGACAGTCCAGTTGTGTGATTCCAATTATTACCGTTGATTCACAGGGTGGGGAATTCCGATCATCAGTTGGCCTCTGCAGGAACCAGTTGATCTAGATCTAGATCTGGATCTAAAGAAGACTGAGGTCCAGCTTCAGGGTTGTTTAAATATTCCAGCTAGTGTCTGAGGCTGAACTGTGTTGTTACAGTCTTTCTTGGACGCATTTTCCTGTGATTTGGCATGGATGAAAGCAATGATTACCACAATTACTGAAAATACTAGGGTAAAGTCTCTTATCTGAGTTACCATATCAAATCTAATAAACACAAATGCTCTGATAAATGTACACAGACTTCGCAATGATATATCAATGCTCTGATAAATGTAAACAGACTTCCCAATAATATTTCAATGCTCTGATAAATGTACACAGACGTCTCAATGCTCTGATAAATGTACACATACTTCTAAATGATATATAATTGCTCTGATAAATGTACACATACTTCTCAATGATATATAATTGCTCTGATAAATATACACATACTTCTCAATGATATATAATTGCTCTGATAAATGTACACATACTTCTCAATGATAAATAATTGCTCTGATAAATATACACATACTTCTCAATGATATATCAATGCTCTGATAAATGTACACATACTTCTCAATAATATATCAATGCTCTGATATTAAAAGTACACAGACTTCTCAATGATATATCAATGCTCTGATAAATGTACACAGACTTCTCAATGATATATAATTGCTCTGATAAATATACACATACTTCTCAATGATATATAATTGCTCTGATAAATGTACACATACTTCTCAATGATATATAATCGCTCTGATAAATATACACATACTTCTCAATGATATATCAATGCTCTGATAAATGTACACATACTTCTCAATAATATATCAATGCTCTGATATTAAAAGTACACATACTTCTCAATGATATATCAATGCTCTGATAAATGTACACATACTTCTCAATAATATATCAATGCTCTGATATTAAAAGTACACATACTTCTCAATAATATATCAATGCTCTGATAAAAGTACACAGACTTCTCAATGATATATCAATGCTCTGATAAAAGTACACAGACTTCTCAATGATATATCAATGCTCTGATAATAAAAGTACACAGACTTCTCAATGATATATCAATGCTCTGATAAAAGTACACATACTTCTCAATGATATATCAATGCTCTGATATTAAAAGTACACAGACTTCTCAATGATATATCAATGCTCTGATAAATGTACACATACTTCTCAATGATATATCAATGCTCTGATAAAAGTACACAGACTTCTCAATGATATATCAATACTCTGATATTAAAAGTACACAGACTTCTCAATGATATATCAATGCTCTGATATTAAAAGTCCACAGACTTCTCAATGATATATCAATGCTCTGATAAAAGTACACAGACTTCTCAATGATATATCAATGCTCTGATAAAAGTACACAGACTTCTCAATGATATATCAATGCTCTGATAAATGTACACAGACTTCTCAATGATATATCAATGCTCTGATAAAAGTACACATACTTCTCAATGATATATCAATGCTCTGATAAATGTACACATACTTCTCAATGATATATCAATGCTCTGATAAAAGTACACAGACTTCTCAATGATATATCAATACTCTGATATTAAAAGTACACAGACTTCTCAATGATATATCAATGCTCTGATATTAAAAGTCCACAGACTTCTCAATGATATATCAATGCTCTGATAAAAGTACACAGACTTCTCAATGATATATCAATGCTCTGATAAAAGTACACAGACTTCTCAATGATATATCAATGCTCTGATAAAAGTACACATACTTCTCAATGATATATCAATACTGTGATAAAAGTACACAGACTTCTCAATGATATATCAATGCTCTGATAAATGTACACAGACTTCTCAATGATATATCAATGCTCTGATAAATGTACACAGACTTCTCAATGATATATCAATGCTCTGATAAAAGTACACATACTTCTCAATGATATATCAATGCTGTGATAAAAGTACACAGACTTCTCAATGATATATCAATGCTCTGATAAAAGTACACATACTTCTCAATGATATATCAATGCTCTGACAAATGTACACAGACTTCTCAATAATATATCAATGCTCTGATAAATGTACACAGACTTCTCAATGATATATCAATGCTCTGATATTAAAAGTACACAGACTTCTCAATGATATATCAATGCTCTGATAAAAGTACACATACTATTCAATAATATATCAATGCTCTGATATTAAAAGTACACAGACTTCTTAATGATATATCAATGCTCTGATATTAAAAGTACACAGACTTCTCAATGATAGATCAATGCTCTGATAAAAGTACACAGACTTCTCAATAATATATCAATGCTCTGATATTAAAAGTACACAGACTTCTCAATGATATATCAATGCTCTGATATTAAAAGTACACAGACTTCTCAATGATATATCAATGCTCTGATAAAAGTACACAGACTTCTCAATGATATATCAATGCTCTGATAAAAGTACACAGACTTCTCAATGATATATCAATGCTCTGATATTAAAAGTACACAGACTTCTCAATGATATATCAATGCTCTGATATTAAAAGTACACAGACTTCTCAATGATATATCAATGCTCTGATATTAAAAGTACACAGACTTCTCAATGATATATCAATGCTCTGATATTAAAAGTACACATACTTCTCATACACATTATTACTTTAGTAACTTGATCCGATGGGTCGTATCACGTCGAGTGGGTGCGCCAGGAACGACCGGATCACACGAAACGACGTAGAGTGTGATCCGGTCGTTCCTGGCGCACCCACGAGACGTGATCCGACCCATCGGATCAAGTTACTAAAGTAATGATGTATTTATTATATACCTACAAAAATAACAACAACAAGGCTAGAACGATTCAATAATACATGCATTTGCACAAATGTAAGGTAAACAACTACGGCAGACCTATGTGATGTGGCATGATATTTTTTACCCAAGTAGTAATACATCAGCTGTTCACTGCTGAAAGAATTGGAAGACCGCCATTTTGAAAATCCTCTTCCTCGAGTCCACCTCGGAATTTCAAACGTCTGTAACTTTCTTATAAATGAACAAAAACATAAAGTGTGGGTACTCGTTTTCTTAATTAGACCGTAAGGAACATTTTGGTACCAAATTTATTGTGTTTTTCTATAATTTGTCATTTTGTACCTCTAGCTCCTCCTGTTCCAGTGGTGGAAGACACAAACGTAATGCAACGTCATCGCATATATATGACGTCATTTGTGACGTCAGAAGTGCAGACAACCGTTGAGTCTTTCTTTCGAACACGTTTAGAACAGAAAGAACCGTAAAAAAAATGACATCGTCATAATATTTGATTCAGATTCCGGCCCGTTGTCGGGTTTTACCCAAATACTGTACCAGTGTAAAAGTAGTTTGACGTGGGTAAACTATGGAGGATGGTGATACGGAATCAGAAAACGCTAGTAGGGTGATACAGGATGTTGTATTTTTGTGTAGGAAAATAGGTAGTATCAATGGGTATTTTTTGTAGGTATATAATAAAATGATATATCAATGCTCTGATATTAAAAGTACACAGACTTCTCAAAGATATATCAATGCTCTGATAAATATACACATACTTCTCAATGATATATCAATGCTCTGATAAAAGTACACAGACTTCTCAATGATATATCAATGCTCTGATAAATGTACACAGACTACTCAATGATATATCAATGCTCTGATAAATATACACATACTTCTCAATGATATATTAATGCTCTGATAAAAGTACACAGACTTCTCAATGATATATCAATGCTCTGATAAAAGTACACAGACTTCTCAATGATATATCAATGCTCTGATAAAAGTACACAGACTTCTCAATGATATATCAATACTCTGAAAAATGTACACAGACTTCTCAATGATATATCAATGCTCTGATAAATGTACACAGACTGCTCAATGATATATCAATGCTCTGATAAAAGTACACAGACTTCTCAATGATATATCAATGCTCTGATAAATGTACACAGACTGCTCAATGATATATCAATGCTCTGATAAAAGTACACAGACTTCTCAATAATATATCAATGCTCTGATAAATGTACACAGACTGCTCAATGATATATCAATGCTCTGATAATAAAAGTACACAGACTTCTCAATGATATATCAATGCTCTGATAAAAGTACACAGACTTCTCAATGATATATCAATGCTCTGATATTAAAAGTACACAGACTTCTCAATGATATATCAATGCTCTGATATTAAAAGTACACATACTTCTCAATGATATATCAATGCTCTGATATTAAAAGTACACAGACTTCTCAATGATATATCAATGCTCTGATAAAAGTACACAGACTTCTCAATGATATATCAATGCTCTGATATTAAAAGTACACAGACTTCTCAATGATATATCAATGCTCTGATAAAAGTACACAGACTTCTCAATAATATATCAATGCTCTGATAAATGTACACAGACTTCTCAATGATATATCAATGCTCTGATAAATGTACACATACTTCTCAATGATATATCAATGCTCTGATAAAAGTACACATACTTCTCAATGATATATCAATGCTCTGATAAATGTACACATACTTCTCAATGATATATCAATACTCTGATAAATGTACACATACTTCTCAATGATATATCAATGCTCTGATAAATGTACACATACTTCTCAATGATATATCAATGCTCTGATAAAAGTACACAGACTTCTCAATAATATATCAATGCTCTGATAAATGTACACAGACTTCTCAATAATATATCAATGCTCTGATAAATGTACACAGACTTCTCAATGATATATCAATGCTCTGATAAAAGTACACAGACTTCTCAATGATATATCAATGCTCTGATAAAAGTACACAGACTTCTCAATAATATATCAATGCTCTGATATTAAAAGCACACATACTTCTCAATGATATATCAATGCTCTGATAAATGTACACATACTCTTCAATGATATATCAATGCTCTGATAAAAGTACACATACTTCTCAATGATATATCAATGCTCTGATATTAAAAGTACACAGACTTCTCAATGATATATCAATGCTCTGATAAAAGTACACATACTTCTCAATGATATATCAATGCTCTGATAAAAGTACACAGACTTCTCAATAATATATCAATGCTCTGATAAAAGTACACAGACTTCTCAATAATATATCAATGCTCTGATATTAAAAGTACACATACTTCTCAATGATATATCAATGCTCTGATAAAAATACACATACTTCTCAATGATATATCAATGCTCTGATAAATGTACACATACTTCTCAATGATATATCAATGCTCTGATAAAAGTACACAGACTTCTCAATGATATATCAATGCTCTGATAAATGTACACATACTTCTCAATGATATATCAATGCTCTGATAAAAGTACACAGACTTCTCGATGATATATCAATGCTCTGATAAATGTACACAGACTTCTCAATGATATATCAATACTCTGATAAATGTACACAGACTTCTCAATGATATATCAATGCTCTGATAAAAGTACACAGACTTCTCAATGATATATCAATGCTCTGATAAATGTACACAGACTTCTCAATGATATATCAATTTTTGATTTTCAGTCACAGTGGCTCAGTGGTAGTGTTCTAGTGTTACACTGGAGATCAAAGGGCCGCTGATTTGAAACTCATTGGCGGCACTATGTATGGATGTAATACGTGTTTGCATTTAACATCCCACCAACAAATGAGGTCATAAAGAGACAGGGCCACAGCTTAGTCTCATCTGTCAGATTGGTAAAAAAGGGATCAAACCTGTGACCCCTGGTTTACAAGGGGAGTGGTTTATAACTGGGGGGGGGGGGGGGGCACTGTGATTTGTTCTTCCTGTGGTGTGGTTTGTTAGTTTTGATGCTTTATGTCCCTGTGAACAAATTTTCAGTCATGTTGGGACAATTTCCCATCTTCCTGGGATGGACGCAGCGGATAAAGATGTGTCCTTGGCCTGATACAAGACAATTAAGTCATCCTTTTCTTAGTACTGGTTCAACCCAACGAGACAAGGAGACAGCCCTACATGACCAAAAAAATCGTTGACTGGGACGTAAAGCAACGGTGCAGTTAAACATATGGATTCATCACAGGGATAGAAAATTTCGGATCCTGATCAGATTGGTTTGTTTGTTTAATAATTTGATTCTTTGCGTCCCAGTCAACAATTTTTCAGTTATGCCGGGACGGGTCTTTCTAGGTAGAACCAGAACTAAGTAATGATTAATGTGTTTTGCTCAAGGACACAATGCAGTGACGCCGGCAAGGCTCAACCCGCAACCCCTCAGTCTCGAGTCAAGTATTCTACAGAATGGCCAACTGGGTTTTTAAGTGTGGATGGAATCGGTGATGGCAATGGACGCAGCCTTTACTATCATAAAGGCTTTGCAGTAGAGCTAAAAATGGTTTATGAGTGTATACTCTTTTTTTTTTTTTTCTTTTTTTTTTTTTTTTTTTTTACTTCTTCAATGAAGTTATTAAAGCACAGAAAACAAGTTTGATTAGATACTACTAACAAAAGTGACTGACATTTACAAGTTGGTAACAGACTTTACATCAGTTATTAGCCAGAATCAAAATATCTTTGTTAGCAAGTAGGTTTTCAAGATTAATACTGATTATTAATCAGAACTCTGTGGTCATTTATCACTGCTAGGGGTCAAGAGAAGCCCTTTTTAATATCACAATCATGGCTTTAGAAAATAGCTCCACATCCTTTTTTTAAATTATTATTTCTCAAAGAAAACATATTATGCTAAGGGTACTCATTGGAAGAAACTAAATAAAAGCACCGCAAGCACTGCGTAATACCCCGCCACTGCTGGGGGCACCAAAAGTTATTTTGTGAGATATATAATGCCTAAATAGCAACAGAACTGAGATAGACAGTGATATGAAGTCCTTAGTCACAATATGTAACCTTTGATGGTCAACATATCTGTGAAGTTTCATTCAGATACTCCATATAGTAAATGAACTACAGGTCAAAAACCATTTTTCAGATCAATCAAGGGCGGATAACTCATGAACTGGAAAGGTAAGGGTGACGGTCCTTACTAAAAATATGTAACCTTTGATGTTCAACATATCTGTAAAGTTTCATTCAGATATTCCATATAGTAAATGAACTACAGGTCAAAAACCATTTTTCAGATCAATCAAGGGTAGATAACTCATGAACTGGAAAGGTAAGAGTGAAGATCCTTAGTCACAATATGCAACCTTTGATGATCAACATATCTGTAAAGTTTCATTCAGATATTCCATATAGTAAAGGAACTACGGGTAAAAAACATTTTTTAATTCAATCAAGGGCGGATAACTCACAAACGGGAAAGGTAAGAGTGACGGTTCTTAGTCACAATATGTTACCTTTGATGTGAAACATATCTGTGAAGTTATATTCAGATATTCCACATAGTAAAGGAACAATAGGTCAAAAACCTTTTTTCAGACCTATCAAGGGCGGATAACTCACAAACTGGGAAGGTCAGAGTGACGGTCCTTAGTCACAATATGTAACCTTTGATGTGCAACATATCTGTGAAGTTTCATTCAGATATCATGAACAGTAAAGGAATAACAGGCCAGAAACCATTTTTCCAATACGAAAAAGGGCAGTAAGGTGTGATCAACAATGTGATCTGAGGTATGTTTTTATGAGAGAAAACCCCAGGTGGACCAGAGGACTCACTAATCTGTACTGATTGTCATCATATTTCTGTTGATCAGATCTGGAGCACTGAAGGTAAAGCTACTAGGTAAATTAGTAGCCATGTCAAGATTAAACCGTTTTTTGTTGTATGTAGTCTGATCAGCACCACTATTATTTGTTGCATATATAAATAACATGTTATACTACATATCCTGTCCTGATATGTGCACTGCCTGCATAGCTTGTTTTTTTGGGGGGTTGTGGTATGGGGGGGGGGGGGGTAGGGGGGACAGTGTAGAACCAGATCAGCTTTTTAAGCAAGCTGATCAGGATCACACTTTTTTTCTTCCACAGCATTCAAATCTCAAGATAAACTGGTATGTGCACATAGATTTGATGAATTACCATTATACACTTGATGATTCTACCCAGTCTATGTAGCTGAGCAAGCTCATTTTAGTATAACCTTTGGAGAGGTTTTCTTGTGACAAGTGAGAGCTAAAACATTCAGTGCTACAGGTACACACTGTTGCAACATCACTAAGAAATAATGATCTAAACCTTGAGGTTTTTTGGCTGTTTACAAGCATAAATCATAAAGAAGAGAATCAACCTCTAGGCACTTGTACTCATTGAACACTCTGATTCACCTTGGAATTATGAACTCTGCCCCGATTGTAGGGCAGCTAGGTCTTCTGCAGAGCCACTGAACAGCTTCTGTTATAAGTTTACTCAAAGGCAGGCAGTCTGGTGAAAAATAAAATGAGTCTTGCCAATGTGAGCACATGAGGCCAATATTAGCACACAATGAGGCCAATATTACAGCTTAAGCAGGTCAATTACCAGCACATGAGAAGGCCAATAATAGCCTGAGAAGGCCAATATTAGCACATCAGGTCAATATAAGCATACAGGCCTGGCCAATATTAGAAAATGAGCAGGCCAATATTAGCAAATCAGCACATGAGCAGGCAAATATCAGCACATGAGCAGGATAAATTTAGCACATGGGCAGGCCAATTTTAGCACATGACCAGGCCAATTTTAGCACATGACCTGGCCAATGTCAGCACATGAGCAGGCCAATACCAGCACATAAGCAGACGAATTTCAGCACATCATCAGGCCAATATCAGCACATGAACAGACCAATATCAGAACATAAACAGGTCATATCCAGGCCAATATCAGAACATGAGTATTGCGTTGCATGAAACTTTCACTGCATTGGAGAGACTTTGCAATGTATCATATATATATATAATCGGATTTTTGATTAACGTGCAGGTGCAGGGGCATCATCCACATCAGTGGGCCCCTTTCCAGGTAACTGGCTAGCTGCACGCATAGCAGATCTCACACCTGATCTCCAGGTGCTTCTTTCTTGGGGGTCAACTGTGGTGAGCTTCCACTCACGGCAGTCTTTCTCTGTCAGTTTCTTCCATGTTTGCTTGGGCCTCCCTGCCCCCCGCTTGCTGTCAATCTGAATATCATATGCTGTACTGATTGCACCACTCGAACGCGCCACATGCCCAAACCAGCGAAGCCTTTTCTCTCTCAAAATGAGGTCGAGATCCTCAAGCTGAAGCTTTGCCAGTAGCTCGCTTGACCTTACCCTGGCCACATCCTCTGGCTTGATACTGCAGATCTGTCTGATCATGGCCCTATCATTGCGTTGCAAGCGCTGCAGGTTCGTCTTGGTAAGTGTGATCTGCTTTTGTATTTCGAAAGCCTCTTTTGCAATCTTTGACCACCTTCCCGCTGTGGTCAGATGTACATTTTGATCTCTTGCTTAATATAACCATTTACCAACTGTGGTCACCTGCCCATTATGGTTATTACCTGCCAACCATAACCACTTGCCCACTGTGGTCACATGTCCTTAATGGTCACGTGTAACCTGTTATCATCTGCCCAGTGTGGTCATCTGTCCACTGTGACCACCTGCCATCTGTTACAACTGTCCACTATGATCACTTACCTGCCCACTGTAGCAACCTACCGCTCACGAATACTAGCTGGCACCAGGTTGATAGGTAATGGCAGAGAAATCACATCCATTTTTACCCTTTTTGGATCTCAATCTATATAACTGTTGCATATACAGTCTAACCTGTATTAAGCAAGCAGCTGATACTCAAAATGTCCCTGCTAAGACAGGTGTTTGCTTAATACAAGTACTTTTCAATATAGTTGCCTTTTGTGGGAACTGAATACATGCTTGCTTAATACAGGTGGCCACTAAAGCAGGTTTTACTGTATTAATTAGATTTCAGTGCTGGTTTGAGCTTCACCAGAGGCACCGTATTGTGTCCTTGTGCAGACACTTTATCCTGGTTCACCCTAGGAAAATGTCCTGACATGACTGAGAAATTGTTGACTGGTACGTAAAGCACCAAACTAAATAAGTTTCCAACATAAAAGGGTATGTTAATAATAATACAGATGCAGATACAAATGTTTTACATGCAATGTCTAGCCTTTTTATTTGGTTTACTGAGGCAACAAAATTTGAAAACAACTTGTGCAGCAAATTTGAAAGGAGCCTTTACTCCCACTCTAGTTTGCCAATTGTAACCAAAATTGATCTGACCTGTATTTGGTGATAATATACCAATATATAAATTATGAATCCAGTCTGTTCAACTTTGTCTTTTCCAGAGGTACCTTTTTGACAAAAATTGAGTTGTGAAGGGGCCACAACTCTCATAATATTTGGTTGATTGCAACCAACATTATCAATTGAGTTAAGGCTAAAACTCCCAGTTAACAATATTTCAAGCGGGAGAAGGAAAGACTAAAATTTGCCTCAAGTGAAGCAAATTTCATCCTATCAACAACAAAACATGGCAGAGAGCGCACCACCCTACCACCCACATTAAACTGACCTATAATCTGCCGACAAAACATGATAACAGTCCACTCAACCATTGGACTGACCAATGTACTGACAACTGTTATATTATATATGCACCTCCCACCCCCATATTTCAATGTGAGGGGCATAAATAGTAAAGGGAAAGAATTTAATTGTGAATTAATGGTCAACCTATTCCTACTAGTCTGATCTTGATTGACACTGTGTGCTGCTGTCTGAATACTTTAGGTATAGTAATTGTTCATACATGCTGCCAGGCAATGAAGGCTCTGTTAATTCTTTGCATGCATGTTTTTTCTTCAGTCACCTGATTATTTTTTTTCTATTTTTCTTCCCCATAAATTCTTTCATAAATACCACCAGAGTGTCATCCAGCTTGGATCCAGATCAGGCCCAATCTTTTCTACGGCCTGATCTGGGTTTTAACTGTTTGCAAATGCTATCAGCAGATGACATGTGCAGATTTAAGCCCTGGCTTATATATGAGCCTTCATTGTTTGCATAATAGGCTGTAAGGGTCTTTTCGTAAGCTAACATACTGTCGTGCCAGCCAAGAGTGACAGTGACGTCATGTTTTGTTTACAATATTTTCAAGGACTTATAATCTTTAGATCACTTATGTATTAATCCTATCAGCAGGATTAGATTAATACACAAGTGATCTATCGATTCGTGTTAGCACAAGTGGGGTGTACAAGTTAATATTTTACTTAACAATTGTAAACAAAACATGACGTCACTGTCACTCTTGGCTGGCAGAACAGTACATCTACATATTGACATTTAGCTTCAATAATTACAATACTCCTGAGATTTGCACATTCTATTTTTATCATTTTTGTTGATTACCATAATAATTATGATTATTTGGAAAAAAAGGATCAAGGATTTTTCTTGTAATTCATCTGACTATCAGCGACTGTATCTCGCTTCAACTTCAAGCATGACGAAATTCAATGAGCTTGATCAAACTGCTCCTGAGGGAAGAATCAGTAGATGTCTTAACTCCCACAAAATCTTTGTCCGCACTTAGATCCAAATGATTATAAATATTATGGCAAAAACTACAAACGCTATTTTAGTTTGTTTAACTATCAGATCAACTAATAACTCATATATGCCTAGGCTCAAGATTGTTCATACCCAGCCAACACAAAACATTAAAAGGGAGACAGCAACCTTATAAGCATGTGAGCCTGACATACAAGCCCTTATTAAACTATGCAATCTGCCACACACCCGAACAAAATCGGATATAAAATAAGAAAGTTAGAGCAATGTGAAAATCTACTAAGCCCATAGAGGCCGTCATTTTGAATATTTAATTACTTCCTGTTAATTTTGAAAAGCCAATAAAATCCCCATTTTCAATGCAAATTGTACAGATTTTTTTCAAAATCGTCTATTTTCAACAGATGAATCAATAAAACTTTAATGGAACTTGAGATGAATAGCAGTAAACTAGTTATTTTGTTTATGCATATTTAATTAGGGCTGTGTGATGTCACTCAGCCTAAAAATGGCTGCCGTCCATTGCTTTCAATTGTCTACTATACAAACATCTATAACCTTCTTATTTTTCAATCAATTTTGATAGGGTTTGCGGCATATTGCATGATTTAATAAGGATTTGCATTGGAGATGCACTTTCCTTCAAGGTTGCCAACCCCGTTTTAAAACAAGGCCGTATTAACTCCTTTGTGCCGTAATGATGTTGCATCAACATTCATACGACGCTGTTTCGATGGTATGTATTTGCTAGGTATTTACATAGAAATGTTTTGTAAATGGGACATTACTAAAAAAAATGTAGACTCTGATGAGATGGCGCAAGATGCAACATCTCATCAGAATCTGCACTGTTTGCTATCATAAAGCAACTGATTTTTAGATTTGTATCCACTTATAAAAGACCAGTGAAACATTACGCATAGGAGGGTGGAATATTTCATTGAGCATAGAAGGGGTTTATTTAACCACATCACAGGAACTTAACATTGTTAAGCTACATGGACTAGCTATGTTCTTAATCATTAGGACATTACAGGACAAGTAATTATGCTATCAATGACGCTGATCAGATTTGCATAAGTGTCTCTCTCCTTTAAGCATAAAGTTGCCAATAAAACAGACTTTTTCACGATTTTTCACGATGTAGTTAAATAAATGTATAAAATATAGTTGGAAGAAGTAATTTCTGATAATTAACAGGATTGATCTCACTTTTGTTTTCCATATTGGTCTATGGGTGGGTGCTCCATGGAACGACCTCTTGCTTCTCCAAGACAATTCCTATTAGTACCCAGACTGTAGACATCAGGACTCAAGTTAAGAGTTCGTAATGAAAATCTAATTTTCTTATTTCTCAACCAAAACATATGTTGTGGGTACTCAAAAGAGCCGTCTCAATGAGACGGTTCTTTTGAGCACCCAAAACTTATGCTAAAATTGATGGGTTTGAAAATATCTAGAATTTGACGCTGAAAATTTTTGTTTATCTAAACCTGTAGACATACTGGCATTCTTTGTCATTTCAGTTAGTTTTTACTTCTTCCAAATAGCTCCTCTGGGAAAATAGTGCACCTTATGCTCAGAAGTGAAGACATATGCATTTTCACAAAAAAGAGGGTGGAATGACTTGAAAGTAGTAGTTTTTTTCTCTAGCTCTGATTCCATTGCCAACCTGTTGCCTCATTAATCCTTTTGGTATGATTTTACAGTAAAACCTGTCTTAAGCAGCCACTCAAAAAAAAGACAAAACAAAGATCTTAAAGACAAATGATAGCTTAATGAAGGTTGAGAGTATTGCAATAATACTCCCCTTGGAGCATTCTGCAATACTTTTAACCTGCATTAAGCTATAATCGGTCTTGAAAACCAATTTTGGTCTTCTTTTTGAGTGACTGCTTAAGACAGATTTTACTGTATTCTTTTGTCAATTTTTTTTTTTTGATTTTATTTCAAGGCTATTTCTCTGGTTGTGACTATTTAATGAAATTGGACAGCAAGTGGATACTGTATTCAACCTTATAAGAGCACCTAAAGCTGCTGGTATTTTTCAAAATCAATTTTTTCAACAAAAAAAGTTTTCAGAAATACTATCAGAGTGTCAAAAGGTTTGGATCCAGATCAGTACTGACAGAGCGTTGGTCTTGACCTGCGTCCAAACTGTTTGTAAAGGCTATCAGCAGAAGACAAAAGTCGCCGCTGTGAAGAAAATGGCAACATTTACTCCAGTAATTCCATGTATTCATGATGAAATGTAATAATTTGGATAAATGTATATGTCTCCAGTGTCTGATGATGTTAAAATTAAGACCAATACTCACAATGCATATCACGCTCATGTTCATACTCAATGAATGCATAACCTCTTGGTTTACCCGAGTTCTTGTCTGAAACCACTTTAATCTGAAATACACAATAGAATTAAGAAATGAGTCACGACATGTGATTTCCAACAATGTGGCATTTTCACAAGGGTAGACTCAGACAAGACTATGTAGCCTCCTGTTAAGCTTAGAAACTCCAAATTTTGTTCAGACAGTAGCTTAGGACTCTTAGAATATGCAAGCAACTAGCAAAGGCTCTGATCAGACTGCGGGTATGCGCAGGCTGATCTGAGGCTTTGCTAGTTGCACATACCACATTGTTGGTATGTGTTCCCATGCCAGGGCTCAAATTAATATCACAATTGTACCATTTGCCTATGTTTGTGTTTAACATCCTGCCAACAGCTACGGTCATATGGAGAAGTCTCATCCGAGAGACTGGTGAACCTGGGATCGAACCTGGGACCCCTGGTTCACATGGCAAGTGGCTTATCCACTACACCACGGCGGCTCCTAAATTGCAGCATCATCTGAGTCTTCACTGTTTACCAAGTGCCCATTTAGGGGTCCCCGTCAACAAAGGGTTAAAGGCTGTATCTGAAAATTAATCAGAGAAGCTTTTATAATCAGCCCAATTCAGCATTTTGAGGCTGTCTTTCTATGGAAAGTCAGCCTCAAAGTCCTGAATTCATGATTAATCCTGAAAACTTTCACCAATGCACTAACTGTGCTTCCAGTGACTCTCATACTAATGACCCTTCAAAGATTCTACCTCTTAGCCACCACATTCTTCCAGAAAGCTAACTGTGTGCGGCATAAATTTGGTGAGACATTAATGTGTCCCAGGGTTTAGGATAAATATGTTCCTCCTGTTAATTGGGATTCTGTTAGAACCTAGCAAGAGCACAGGTAAATAATGGAGAACAGATGCTTAAGAAAGATGTAACTCTTTTGCATGCTCTGTAATTTTCCATGCTTTTTTTGTTGTCTGCTGATTTTTTCCATATCTACTTTTTTGAAAAATTCCTTTTTTGAGGAGTCAAACAGTTTGGATCCAGATCAAGACAGACATTTTGTCGAGCCTGATCTGGGTCTGGACTGTTTGTAAAGGCTATCAGCAGACAGAGGCCCTGGAAGGGGGGGTCCCAGTATCCCATATTTTGAAAAAAAATATCCCATTTCCCTTAAATATATATGGCAAATATCCCCAAAATTCAGAAAGCATTGTATCCCAATATCCCTAAAATTGATCCAAGTTTCCCGTATCCCTTAAAATATTTACAAAAATATCCTGAATCTCTTTAAGCTTTTGGCCAATATCCCTGTATCCCTAAAAACCCTTCCAGGGCCTCACTATTAGGTAAGGAGGTAATGTATGTGCGCTTGTCCAGTAATAACTTTCTTCAGACCTGTGCAACCTGGTGATGCAGAAACAATTTTGAATCCATTAATGCCGGGCATCATAAGGCTTCTCTGGGTCTGCACTGTTTGTCAACGTAAAATGCTAGTTAACAACTGAAAAGTTCAGCAATTTCTGGCAGCTTCACTCACCATTCTATGATATTGAGACAACTGAGTAAGTCAAAGATGAAGTTAAACTTTATACAAGTTACCTCCCTTGATACCTCAGAGAGCATTCAAAGTACTTTTTAATAAGGCAATAGTTGTTATTCATGAAAATGTTGTCTGCTGATTATGTCTGCTGCATAATTCCAAAGTCACTTCAGAAAACTTTGATCATGGAAGCGAACTCTATGAACCAAGATCGGACTGCTCTCAAGGTGGGTCCATATTGTTTGCAATATGGGCTGCTATCAAAGTACAGAGTTTCTGCTTCTTGAGGGGGTCCGTACCAGTATCCCTTAGGAAATATATACCCACTTGTCATTTTCCAGGATATCCTGGATCTGCACATGAGATGAGAGAGCAGACGACAATTTGTCACAAATGGCAGGAAAAAGGTTAATAGTCTGAAAACCAAAATAAAAGTAATGAAAGTATCATCTGGGCATTGGAAAAATTAATAACAGTTTGTTCCTAGGAAAATTCTCATTTATAAGACAAAAAGGTTAACTCAAGCTAAATCATATGTACTCAATATCATCCAGTATTAATAACTTTCTCATTTTTCATTTTTGATTGATCTCATCTCCCCAGATAAGCATATAGGAAGTATTTGGGGTACTTTTGTTGACTGCTGATAATTCCTTTGCAGACAGTTTGGACCCAGATCAGGACCGACAGAATGTGTTGGTCCTGATCGGGAACCAAACAGTTTGACACTCTGAACTTCTTGAAAAGTTAATTTTGAAAGAAGTCTGCACTTGAAAATTACCCAGCTCAACCAAAGCATATGCTGTGGGTATAGGTTATTTACACACCACAACAGAGGTAGACATTACCAACAAAATGGTCACCCCCTCCCCACCCCCCAGTAAGATCAGCCAGGACTCAAGTTATTATACGAATCAACTCTGTTAGATCATTGTCTTCACGGCTATACTTTGCAATCAATGTGTAGGGCTCCTCGTTTCTACATGCAGACAGGGAAAACAGTTAATACTCACACCAGGTAGACAGCTATTGCAAATGCACTGATTTTTATAAAAAAAAAAAAAAAAAAGTAGTTTGCTCGCCCTAAAAAAGCTTTTCATTGGTTGTGTCACATACGTACAGGCTAAGATAACTGGGTTTACATATGGTTTAAAAATGCTCATGCCTATCTGTCTCAATATTTAAGGAAAGTACAGTATGGACAAATTATTGAAAGAACTATTTTACCCATCTGTAACCAGGCTGTAGTTGAAACCAAGGTATCTTTCTTGGCTTTATAATGTTTGAATCGTTTCATAAGAAACAGGCCAATATTTGTGACAGGCCATGGCATTTTGGGTCTTAAGGAGGTCCGGGTCGAAATTTGGGTTTTTACATTTTTTGAAAGTTTGATATGTTTGAAGTACACAGGTAAAATATTAGACCTGTTGAGTAAAATATCACAAAGTTATGAGCGTTTTAATGATGTAGCCTTTTACGAAATATTTGGCAGAATTTACTGCACATGCAGACACAAATACTTCAATGCTAAGTGAACATACAGTGTACTTATGTAACAAACTATTAAGCGTTGAAATCATTTTGTTGTAATCTTTGAAGTTTTGTACATGTACAATACGTTTATTTCTTTGATCACATGATAATTTGAAAAGCTGTTAACATATATTTCGGACAGTACTAGTACTTGAACAAAGTATTTTTTTGGACACTGCAATCATGGCTACTCACATTTCAACAACAATGTATTTAATACCGTTTTGCATAGTGTAGTTCATTGAAAGAATAAAACACATCATTTTTATGCAAATTCTGATGCACTTTAGATAATTTAGCAAATTCTAGACGGACGCCATTACGTTGAATCCATGATGCTCCTTTGATTATTGGACATCAGAACAAATTACGTTAGATCGCCGTCTTCTACTCCGTTCGCATTGAAATACGATTTTTACCGGAGGAAAATGGTTGTCAGATATAACGCCTCAGTTACTATTGCCTTCCCATTTTTTTCGATGGCTGTACGATGTCCAAATCATCCTTTCCATTCGGCTATCGTAGGGAGACCCAGCCATTGTCGTACGGACTCACAGGCATTGTAGCATCTACAATTTTGTTAACTCAGCACTCTGACAAATTTTGAAAAAAATCGCAAACCCGTAGATACATCGCAGGTTGATCGCATGATCCACGTACGGGCACCGCACGCTGATCATGAGGACACCACAAGAATTTAGATAATAATATGATCGTAGGCTCTTGAAATAATCGTAGGGAGCCCGCATTGACATTGCAGGGGCATCGTGCGATTTTTGAACGGATATCGTGAAGATTGCACTATAACTGTGCGGTTTTCGTACTATCTCTGCAAAGTCTCTGTAAGGACTGCCCCGTTCTGTCGCGGAAAGAAATCCAGGGTGATCGTAAAGAATGTAAACACCTACGTAGTAGCTAAGAGCCCTGGAAAATCGTACCGAAAATCGTAGCCAAATAAATCGTATGATGCCCATGGCAAATATAACTGAAGGACAAGTAAGCTCGTGAAAAAAGGGCAAGACTATAAAAATGATTCTACGTGTAATCTTGAGAAATGCCTGAAGAAAATCAAGGTTTAAGAAAAATAACTGCTTTATTTGAGCACAGTTTGGTCTGAGTCTCTGCTGTTTGACAATTTCTTTTCGTGGATAATGGGCTAGTACACAGACTTTTGTCATTTCTTGCATTGGCGAGCAGCGACTGCTGAGACGATTTTTTATTTGATTCTTTACGTCCCATCAACAATCTTTCAGTTAAACAGGGACGGGTCTTCATGGGTTGAACCAGTACTAAGCTAGGATAAATATGTCTTGCTCAAGGACCACAACACAGTGGCGCCGGTGAGGCTCGAACCTGCGGCCTCTCGGTCTCGAGTCAAGCACTCTACCACTGAGCCACAACGCTCCATACTGGTCAGACGAGCCTCCGCATAATAATGCACAGTGTCGCAAGAGCATTCGCTGCCCGTATACACAAAGTTATGAAGATTCAGTCCAAATTCATACCTCTAGCCCCACTAGGTACATGTGGCTGAATATGCATTTTTAAATTATGATAATATGAATCTTCGGTTGGTCCAAATAATTATAAGTCTACATGTACAGTGAAAACATCAATAAATCATTTATTCCCTGCATCTGCGCAGTTGAATTTGAACAACTTTTTGCACTATACCTTTATTAATAACATGCGATCCGACAATCAAACAGTGAGCATACTGTGTACATGTTCATTCTTGTCTGAGTCTTCACCGTTTGCTTTATAGCTGGTAAAGGATCATTGACACTTGCTATGGGTAAATGCCTATGGTTTTCAGCAAAATTAAAGTTTGTCAATCCTCCCTTTCTTCACCTTGAAGCTACCCTGACCTGAGCACTTTATGGCTGTGAAATCCGTTTTTGATATTAAATGCTTCAAGGATGTAAAATTTTGGGTAGAACAATCAGTTTTACATTAAGATATATAGAAATCCGAAACATTTTTTAAAATATCATTCCCCCCCGTGTGCCAGCAAAAGCTTTTGCATGTATATGTGTTACCATATTTTACACATTGTATGGAAGTAGCTTGCTGGCACACGGGGGGGAAAGATGTTCAGCAGCCCAAAAACCCAGGGCCTAAGCCCATAAAATGCCTTTTCTACCAAATAAGAAATTAATGACAGTAATAAAGTTCTCTAGAACCAACCTCCTAAATTGCTTTGTATTCTGTGCTAGTTTAATAAAAATGACTAAAGATTAAAAGTAGAATTAGCAAGGTTTTATGCATTTTTTCATAAGAGAAAATCTCACTGTTATTAAATGACACAATATTTTGCAAACGTCCTGTACTTATATATTTGCATGCTTGGGAATTGTTCATGTTTTTATTTTCGTCTGCTTACTTTCTTCAAAATTAAGTTTTTTTAAAAATAAACCACCCAGGACCACCATCAGAGTGTCAAACAGTTTGGATCCAGATCAAGCCCGACATTCTGTTGGTCTTCATCTGGGTTCAAACTGCTTGCAAAAGACTATTGGCAGACGACAAAATTATCCACTGGCATGCAAAGAGGTATAGCAGGTAAATACTTTAGTGTTCAATATATTGTCTCATATAGGGATATACATGCATATGTATACCATAAATATTCAGACACTTATAATACATTCATCATGCTATGCCCTTTAAACAAAGCAAAAGTAATATTCAAAGGATCTAGTAAGAATCAGTTTTACTTTCCAATGCTAAATGGGACACTTTCATTCCTTCAAAAATATTTATTTCTTTTGTTGAGCTTTCAGTTTTGTATTATTTACGGTACATGTAGTCAAAAATGTACAGGTAACTTCTAAATTATCTCCCCAAAATCATTTTATTACAAAACATATTTTGTTTTTAAAACAATTTCATCAATTATCATGATTCGTTAATACTCTGCGTATGGTATGTTCAATAGATATTATCATGCCTACCAAATAAACCAAGAAAACGTGCAGAAATCACCTTTTAAAACACTTTTTATTTTCGTGAAATTTCAGACCCCCTCCCCTTTCCACCCGCCATAACTCTCGAATGCGTAGGAATTTTGCAAATATTTTGCTAGCTGGCTCTTGCCATTAGATTCACCTATTGCACCGATACTAAGTGCACCACAATAGAAGCCCAAAAGCAGCGTGCCGGGAATCAGAAAAATAGGCGTATAAGGCCCAAACCGTCAATGATCCTTTAAAGTATTTGTTTCTCCAATGAAAACAGCAGACATATATTTCAATTTGCGCATCTGCAAAACCGGATAAATTTATGCATATAGTGCATTAGTCTGGCCCCAGTCTCTAATGTCAATTTTTAGTAAAACTGATAATCTCTCTAAGATAGCAATTTATAAACTTTACTTGGAAGTAGAAGTTCTCGGCTTGGTCATCAGAGACTGGTGAGTTAGAGTATTCATCAACCAACTCACAGGTCGATGCTGACAAGGTATTTATCACTTTTATTACCCTGATCTTTTTCAAGCGGGCAGTGTATTTTGGAACATTAACATGTGTTATCTAATACCACCTGCAGAAATTTATGACTACACAAATCTTCAAGCATCTGTATCTTTCTTCAGTACCTGTCTGGGTAATATTCATGCTTTTTCGGTGTCTGTTGATTTTCTCAAACATCCCTTTTTTAAACAGTTCTTTCAAAAAAAAATGAAACAGTTTGGATCATGATCAGGCTCGATGATTTGTCGGGCCTGATCTGGGTTCAAACTGTTTTCCAAGGTATCAGCAGACGGCTCTGATAGACAGAATGCACACAAAACCTCCAAATTCAAAATCGGCGCTGTTGTGCATAATATTGTGCAAATATTACTTTATACATTGTATATGACAGAATTAGAACCCATACCTGTTTTCTTGGTAATTGTTCATGCTTTTTGTCGTCTGCTGATTTTTCCTCAAAATATTTTTTTTTTGAAATAATTCATTCAAACCTAATACTATGTATCCCAATGTCAAACAATTTGTACCCTGATCAGGCTCGAATATTTGTCAAGCCTGATGTGAGTCCAAACTGTTAACCAAGGCTATTAGCAGACGACACTGGTAGATAAAGAGTTAACCCTAAAAGCGCCAAAAAATGCATCTGAAAATGTCGTATACTGAAGTCGTCTGCTGAAGTGGTCTGCTGCAAATAATTGCCTAACATTACTGACAAATTAAGTATAGAAGCAAACAGCGCGGACCCAGAACCTACAGGAGCAGTCTGATCTGGGTCCACACTGTTTGTCACAGAGGCTTCTTAAACATTTCAACAGACGAGAAAAGCAGACGACTTTTGTCGTGATTGGCGCATTAAGGGTAATATTAAACTCACACAAAAACTACAACTCTAAATTCAAAAAGACATGCTACACGTTGTAGCTTTTGTTCATAATATTGTGCAAGCATTACTAGATATAATATTTATAACCTACTTAATATGTAATTAATTTTTCTTGCTTTTTTGTTGACCGCTGATTTTCTCAAAATATTTTTTTGAAAAAATGATTTCAATAATAATGTCAGAATGTCAAAAAGTTTAGATCCTGATCGGGCCCGACGATTTTGTCGGGCCTGATCTGGGTCCAAACCGTTTGCCGCCGTTTACCCGCGCCTGGTTGAATTTCTTCACTTTGACATTCAGAGCACTGGGCAGAAATCACATTGCGTCAACACCTCGGTGATGGGCATTGCGATGCTTTGATTTAATCTTTTAATCAGAAAAAAACTATTCAAAGATCAGATGTGTGTGCTGATTTTTCCTCAAAAATATGATGTTTTTACATCTTTGTTTAACAATTTAAGTCTATACTGAGCATTTTCTATTTTCTCACCACAAACAATGCGCAAGAACTCTTTCGTTGATGGAGTTAAATGAATTCTTGTGAAAGTTTTAACAGGGATCACTGTCTTATCCATTTTTATATTGACACTCCCAATCAACTAAAATTATATTTGAGCCCCCATCATGTAAAAATCTCTATAAAATATGCAGAAAACAAATTGTGCTATCGCACAGGCTGATCAATGCCTTTCATTTGCACTACATACATACTTTACTGTCTACAGTAGTTGTTTTAAGCCGAAATATCAAGTATCTTGCCAGTTCCCAGCAACGGTTTTCTTGTGATAAGGTGCTATCAACTTTATATGATTTTGTTTGATCTGATTCTTTACGTCCCATCAACAATCTTTCAGTTAAACAGGGACGGGTCTTCCTGGGTTGAACCAGTACTAAGCTAGGATAAATGTGTCTTGCTCAAGGACCACAATGCAGTCACGCCGGTGAGGCTCGAACCTGCGGTCCCTAGGTCTCGAGTAACTTTATATGATCAGAAAAATCCATTTATAATTACATTAATTATCCCTTTGTATTCCGGCAACCCCAAGTGAAAACTTTTGCAAACAGTGAAAACCAAGATGAAATGCAGCATAATACTGCATTCTCGAGACTGCATTTCATCTGGGTCTACACTGTTTGTAAGGTAAAAAAAGAATACAATGTACAATGTTTTTGAAAATTATAATCTGGCACCCCTAAAACTGTACAATGGACTATCCCAAGTTAATTGTATCAAACCAGACGGACTAATCCATTAGTATAAAAAGGGTTAAAATTCAGTAAAGCAAATTACACTAGTAACTCCGGGTATGTAATTAATTGAGTTCCAGCTTAAACAGAAAAGAAGAATACTTCAGAATCATATCAGTTTGTAAAATTTCTCTCTCGGCAAACTAAATACACACAGATCAAACTGACCACAAGGTAATAAATCTAATTATTCACAGGCCATTAGATGCTGATGCTGAGACACTTCCAGCAGAGTTTACTGTTAAACCATCAAACCAATTTATTGCATTAGATAACTGCTCAAGCTAACTCTCCAGTCCAGTAAATTTGACTATCAGAGAGGATAAAATTTTTAGATGATTTGTTTTCATAGTTAAATGTAATTATAAATTTAATTATTATATATATTTACTGGACTGATGCCAGTCTAATAGTGCATGGGAGGGGGCCAAATTAATCGCCACATTGTAACGTCGAGGGTTCGAGATTTTTTGTTAAAATCACCATGACGAAAGGTAGTGGTTGCAATTTTACATAAATTAACAAGGATGAAATTCAAAGAGAAAATAGCAATATACAATATACTTTTGGTTCTCAAGCAGTACGAGTTTAAACTGGACATACATTTTAAAATATCAGGGTTTCCCATTGAAGCTAACGTTAACGTCTCTAAAAACGGAAATTTTAATGTGAATTTGGATTTAAATGACTACTAAAGGGTACAATAACAACATACACCAGGAAGCTACGATTAAAATGTATATTGCGTAAATCAATTTGCTTTCATTTGGTACTATTTTCATAATTGTAGCTTCTGTAGTTTTGCGACAATATTTTTGCAATAAGTCAAGAAATAGATTGATTGTAACGGTGACGTAGCAAGTTTGCGAATAATAATGTACGGTGACTATAGATGTCAAATGTGACACACACACACACACACACACACACACACACACACACGCACGCATGCACGCACACACGCACTCTTTCCATTTTGTAGTAAAAATCATTTTAACGCAACCTGACACATTGATGATTGGTGCTGAAATTCATATCAATCTGTGCATTTTTTTACAATCTGATCTGGATCAACACATTGCTCTTCGATTACTAAAATTTTAACTTTGTTTGACGCATGAAGCTTTTACATGTAGAGTAAAACTAATATGCTCACAGTAGCTACATGTATCTAGTGATGCTGCTGGTCTAATCTCTGGACTTGCCTTACCGTAGTGTTCCTTTTCGAGCAACGAAGGTTCTGACGAGAATATGCATTCGCACAGTCTTTACCTGAACCTTAGCTACAAGCAGTTGCAATAGGTATCAGACTGGCTCATATCATGCCTGGTACATTGTAACTCATTATTTCAGCCGAATTTCTAGTCTTGATTCTCACACACACAAAAAAAATAAATAAAAAATAGGCGTCTCAGAATCGTAGGTGCGGTGCATTCCTTAATTAAGAACATCACAATTAATCCTAGATAAATTGTCTTATAAACAAAGCGCGTATTTGTAACTATGACTGTCACTACTGCACTGCCAGCCAAGAGTGACAATGGCGTCATTTTTTGTTTACACCATTATCAGGGACTTATAATCGATAGGTCAAGGGTGTATTAATCCTATCCTGCGGATAGGATTAATACACAAGTGATCTATTGATTGTCGCTAGATCAAGTAGAGTGTACAAGTTATTATTTTACTTAGCAATTTTGTCGGAACCCAATCTACCTTTCGAATCATAGGAGTGAACTTCGGCATTTCACGTGACACCAACTTCAGAACGTAAAGGACGCTTCGCGAATGCTGACCTTCAATTTGGATTAAAGAGGGATTAAAATTATGAAAAATGCTCAAAATATGTGTTATTGGATAAAATTTTAAATTCAAGATATTCTAGTTATAACAATTGAAATTATCTATTCAAAGTGACAATTTTCGGATAAACACAATAATACGTCACCGTCACTCTTGGCTGTCACGACAGTAGGATAAATCAATATTAAAAAGCGATAAGTCCATGTCAATACGCAAACTGATTGCGTAATGGTAGAAACGTTTGCTCATTGTTGAACGTAACAGGTGTGCGCTTGTTAAATAACGTGCGTCGCTATTAAAATTTATTGACGTCATTTAAAGTCGCGTTTTCTGCTGATGACGTCGTACCTCCACAAGCCCCAAAATCGCAGAACGCGTCACATTTAGTTTCAACAAAAATATTTGAATTTTACCTGGCACGTACTTGATAAGTTAATTATCTGGAGCCATGGCATTGATTGCACAGCCCTTCAATTAATCACAATTCCACCCAACTGAAATGTATGGATACTTACCGACTAAATATAGAATCAATTCTAAAGCAGCCAAATATAGATCAGCCCTCTAGATAAGGGTGCATTATAACTGGATAAATTTCTTATTTCTAAGCCAAAACATGTGTTGTGAGTGCTCAAAAGAACCGTCTCAATGAGTATCTGACATACTTCGTTACATATGTGCACCTGTGAAATTTAAGATCTATTCAATTTTTGAAGGGACACAGCTGTTCACAGTTATGGTTTTTGCACTCTGCATGCCTTCCTCCCATCATGAAATGGTCTATTACTGTTTTTGAGTTTCAGAGATGACACTCATTCACCCTGGACCATAACACAAAATAACTATTTTCAATGTCAAAACATCATTACTGATTGCAAAATTTTATTGTCACCTGAACCCAGAAGCCAGATCAAATTGATTTGTATCAATGGAAGGTAAAAAACCCAGCATGCAAGAATCATGCAGTTCAAGTTGTTAATTATTCAAGAATATAGCTACCATTTGATGGCACAAGGGAATTCAACAAATCAGTTTTCAGAACATACTTTATAATTAGAAAAAGGTAATAATCCATACTATCTGGCACATTCAAGAAGGGCTTATGGTTCAGCATTCAAAAAGAATTCAAGGACTTTTAAACTTTAAGTCAACTTCACAAATGTAGACCAAGATAATGCAGAACTAGAATTGTTTTTCTATAAAAAAACCCAGATGTCTCTCCCTTTTTGGAATAAAAAAATCACAAAATTGCATTTAGTTATGTTACAAGGGGAATAATTTGAATATACATGCAAGAGTTATAGTGCTTGTGCATGACACATCATCTGAATGTTCTTTACAAATGTATGAAGTTTTGTTGAAATACTTCTTACGGCTATCAAGTTATAGAGCAGACACAAAATAGCATTGCAAATGATCAAAGGGAAATAACTCCAAAAATATTCAAAGCAGAGTTATGGTTCTTGTGCATGACACATTGTGCTCTAGAAGTGTATGATAATCAACCAAATAGCTTTAACAGTATTCACGCTACAGAGCTGACTAAAAATTGCATTTAGTTATGTTACAAGGGGGACAATTTGAAAAATAAAAATGCAAGAGTTATGGTTCTTGTGCATGACACATCCTCTGAATGTGCTTATCAAATGTATGAGGTTTCATTGATTTAGTTAAGAGCGAACACGAAATAGCGTTGCAAATGATTAAAGGGAAATAACTCTAAAAATATCCAAAGCAGAGTTATGGTTCTTGTGCATGACACATTGTCTCATTGTGCTCTGGAAGTGTAAGAAGTAATCAAATAGCTTTAACAGTGTTCAACCTACAGAGCCGACAAAAAATTGCATTTAGTTATGTTACAAGGGGAATAATTTGAAAATAAACATGCAAGAGTTATGGTTCTTGTGCATGACACGTCGTAGGAATGTGCTTTACAAATGTATGAAGTTTGGATGAAATATCTCTAGTGGTTATCAAGTAATATAGAGCGGACACGATTTCGTGATGGACGGACTGACAGATGGGCACAAGGGGAAAAACAATATGTCTCCCGACCCTGAGTTTGTATGCTGACATGACATGCCTATTTACTGCCTGCTAAACCAGGTTAACTTGGACAACTCAGGAGCTCATGCAGATGTTTTGGATAAATTCAGTCTTTTGTCGGATTAATTCAGTAACTCTTTTATTTACTTGAATACCATAGAGAGGTACTTTGACAACCAGAAAAGACCCCCATCTCATGATTCTCCGCCCTGTTTGCTTGGATAAAAGTCTTTAGGCACTATATGGATTTTACCAATAGAAACTTCCTAATGAGTTCATTATGTTAAATGAACTCCACCATTGTTGTGATTATGGCAGAGTAGTATTATGGCACATATGGGTTAAGTTGTAACCATTTTCTTTATTGATATTTTAATGTCCGGCATTGTTCAGAAATAAAGAAAACTATCGATATATTTTGCCTGTCTCGGCCGAAACACATGCAATCAATCAGGAAAAGAAAGCTAGACATTGATTTTATGATAAAACTGATAGATTACAACCAAACTTATATTAATTCATTAGCGAAACACGAGATAGGGCTGCTTTTAATTTGAGGCTAAGATACTTTTTCTGGCTTAACCGGAAGCCCATTACCACCAAGGCTGGACTTGAACTCTTTACGTCTTACTAGTGAGCAAACAGAACAGTGGGATCTTTGCAGATGTGGCAAGAAAAGTTTCACTGAAAGTTTTGAAGTAATATTGGTACTTTTAAAAGTTCTATGAAGGAATTGTTATATGGAGTTTAGTCATTTTCTAAATGCAAAATCATTATAATGGAAGTTTTATTAAGCTTGCAAATGCAAAATAATTATAAATGTTAGTTTTATTCAGCTTGCAAATGCAAAATTATTATAGTGGGAGCTTCATTCTAAATGTGAAAGTTGATGGAGTTAGTTTCTGAATGCTAAGTCATTATAACTCAATATTTTTAGCAAAGTTGCAATGCAGGTTTTTTTCATTTTTGAAATGCAAAGTTGTTATATGTATAATGAAAGTTTTATTCAGTTTCAAATTATAATATAAAAATAAAAATGCATTATCATTATAATGGGAGTTTTATTCAGTTTATAAATGCAAAATCATTTCAATGGGAGCTTTATTCAGTTTCTATATGCAAAGTCATTATAATGGGAGTTTTATTCAGTTTCTGAATGCAATATCTTTATAATGGGAGTTTTATTCAGTTTCTAAATGCAATATCTTTATAATGGGAGTTTTATTCAGTTTCTGAATGTAATATCTTTATAATGGGAGTTTTATTCAGTTTTTAATTGCAAAATCATTATAATGGGAGTTTTATTCAGTTTCTGGATGCAATATCTTTATGATGGGAGTTTTATTCAGTTTCTAAATGCAAAATCATTATAATGGGAGTTTTATTCAGTTTCTGGATGCAATATCTTTATAATGGGAGTTTTATTCAGTTTTTAAATGCAAAATCATTATAATGGGAGTTTTTTATTCAGTTTCTGAATGCAATATCTTTATGATGGGAGTTTTATTCAATTTCTTAATGCAAAATCATTATAAAGAAAGTTTTATTTTAAAGTAATATCATTTTTTATGCATATAAGCGACAATATTTGTGGGGATTCAAAAACCAAAAATAACCACAGATGAAAATACATTAACATGACTTGAGTTTCAAATGGAGCTTAACAACTGAACACATGAACCTTCCAAAATTACAGCTTCCAGGAACATTCCAAGAGAAACATAACTTAAATCCCAAGCACCTGTTTCTTTAATTGGCTTACTAATTTAACAGTACCTACAAATTGGCCTCACAGTTTAACCCTCTGTGGGGGTAAGTCAATAGATTTGCTATATATACAACATTTTCCCATGCATCTATTCAAAAATAACTAAATGTGTTTACTTCAAATTGTCTCAAATGGAGATGATTTGATCAAATATGTAGTTCATTTTTTTATAAGAATAAGAGAGCAGAATGTGAGCAGCCAATGGTGTTGAAATATGGCTGGATAAAGGTGAACACCCTGCAGCTCGGCAAGCAGCATTTTCAGCAAATCATTTTTTTTTCACTGAGTCATTCATAGATAGTACAGTGCAGTCCGGTTATAACATAATAACATGGTCAAGTTGTGACTCCTTAATTTTTTACCAAAGGAATTATAGAAAACTACCATATTATAGTCATTTTCCTATAATTCTTTGTAAAATTGTGCCTTTGTAACACGATTTACTTACAACATTTCTATGGACCCCAAACATAGTGTTATAAAGGAACTGCACGGTATAAGAAATACAAAAATTCAGAGTTTTCATCAAATAACTTTTCTTCTTTTTTTTTCAATAACAAAATGCAGAAATAAAAGATGTGGTTTTTTATTTATTTTTTATCTATTGGCATCTAGAGCGCTAACACACTGATTGAAATTCTGTTAAATTTTAGAGCACAAATTCGATTTAATAAAGCACTTCTTATTGAAAAATCTAACAGAAAATTGAAATTCTGCCATATTAACTAACCAACCTTTCAGTTGGAACTTTTCTGAAATAACAAGACTCTGAAATTTGACAGATGAAATAAAAGCGTAAACAGATCCAGGAAATCAGGAGAAATAATTTGAAAATGCTATTAAACAGAGCAAACAACTCTGTTCGAGTTTTGGAACATATATATTTATCATACTGAACCATTTCTGGAAATCATGTGGATTAGAAAATTTCGTTTGTTTGACTTGGAGAATTTTTCTGGCAAAGACATAGACTATTCCTATATATAATAACGGATAATCTAATTGTTTACGGATAGATTATGATATAAGACATGGCAATGATACATTCCAATCGTCTGGCAGGATGGCCTGTCTGGGGTAGTGGTAATGATGAGCAGGTAGGTTCAGTCGGTTTCTTACTTGTCATTTTGACATCTGTTCATGATGGGCCCTGTGTCTCAACAGAAGAGGGGTGCCCCATCATTTCTCCAAGAAAGCTTATAAACCAGTCCATATAAAAATGATACTTGGTGAAAGTTCAACATTTCAAAACCTCTCAACTAGGATAAACTGAAAATAATCAGAAGTCATTATAATCCACCCAATTCAGTATTTTGAGGTTGACCTTCTATGGAAACTCAGTATCAAAATCTTTAATTCAGGAATAAAGCGGAAAATTATGACTATGCATATCTGTAAAAGCTTTCTTTGACCTTGCAAACAGAGCTTAAGTATCCAGAGGGGTTTGATGTCTGACTTTTTGGTTTCATCTACATGTACCGCCATAGTATGCATGTGCTATACTGTATCAAAACCTCATAATTTGGCTAAACAAACTTTTTGAGTGTAAAATTATACCGCAAATATTTTCTTACCCATCAGTTTTAACATATGTTTTGGGTGTTCAAAAAAAAACGTCTCAAATGTGTACCCACAACATATGTTTTGGTTGAAAAATAAAAACATTTTTTTTTTGTTACTCACTCTAATTACTACCAGGCAACCACCAAGTTAGCATTTCCATGACAGCTATGTCACCAAATTTGATTTCATGAACTATACTTTTGCTAAGCTGGTAGTTGCATGGTAGTAACTGAATATCAGAGACTGCAGCGCTGTTTGTGTGTACAAACTAGGGAAGACAATGAAACCAAAACTGGACACCCACATCTGCCCACAACATAGATAATAATTAAAGTTAACAATTTTGAATATCAATCAATCCTTAATGAAGATTGAAGTCCTCACAATAATGCTCATCATTATTTTTCTTGTCAATAGGTCAGGTCACAGTCCCTTCTCTCGAGCTATGTTTGAACAATACTGTTTCATGTTCCAACAGTGTAATAATGGTAACCAACATCATCAGAAAAGCCATCTTCAGGCATGTCTAAAATCAGCTTGCCCAGCTATACAGACTAGTTACAATCTAGGAAAATTGAATGTAGAATTTTGTGCATTATGAGCTATTATTCAATGCAGACAGGGAGTAATAATGGCAATGAATGCAGACTGATCTGTGTCTTTGCTGATCACATACATAACAGTTTTAGGTAGGACAGGGCTAAAGAAGCTCAATTAGTCCAGGCCCACAGATAAGAGTGCGTAACAGAACATTAATTTTCTTATTTCTCTACCAAAACATATGTTGTGTGTACTCAAAAGAAACGTCTCGATGAGGCAGTTCTTTTGAGTACCCAAAACAAACCTTTAAACTGATGGATAAAAAAATAATCTAAATTTTAAGCCAAAATTGTTTGCTTAACTGGCCCTATGATTAGTCTGCATGCATGAGTATGCAGTAAACACAGTGCCATAGAATTCTTTTATTTCTGGTGCCGTCTGCTGATAACTTTTCAAATAGTTTGGACCTAGATCAGGACCAACAATACGTCTTGCATGATCTGGATCCAAAACTGTAAAACATTCTAATGGTATTCCTGAAAGTTTTTTTTAGTTGGACGACAAACAAGCATGCAAAGATTACCAGCATGCAAAGAGTTTAAAAGTGCTTCTGTTCAACATCAACTGTGGAACTCTGCATGCAACGTTATGTTGCATACTTTTTTTTTTTCCAACAAATTCTTTCAGGAATACCATCAGAGTATCAAACGGTATGGATCCAGATAAGGTCCAATGTTTTGCCAGGCCTGATCTTGGTCCACTGTTTGCAAAAGATATCAGCAGAATTTAACATTTAATTTTTGTTTTAAGATTGTAGCTGGTAGCTAAAGCAAAGTTTCCATCTATAGAGTGGTTTTCCAGCATCTTTAATCATCAAGGACATTTCAAGAAAGGATTCCATTTTGAAGTAATTTTTAAGTCTGTGAGGACTCTGTCCCAAAAATGAGAAACATTTTTTTGCCTAATCATTCTCAGTTAATTTCGAGCACTTGCGGTGAACAGTACAATAAGATATAGCAATCTAATCAGTGCCTACGTGGTTTGCCATTTGGAATAAGAATTTTGTGAATCCGAACTCATCAAACTTTTTAGATGAAAGGTAAAAATCTGCCTTAGTATTTCTAAAATATGTAAATATTTTGCCAACTTTCCAAAGAAACTCTGATTTCTGTTATGGGCACCGGATGCTGAATGAGGCAATTCATAACTCTCTATCTACAAGATTTTTTATGTAAGCTGATTTTTTTTTTAAAATTACTTACAACCAGGCAACCACCAAGTTCCAATGAAATATCCAAAGATAAGCTGTCAATAATATACAATTGGCTATCTATTATCGTCATCAAGGTGCATGCCAAACTACACAAAAACTTGTTCAGTTCTACATGCTCATTACACTGAAGCATAAAAAGTAGTTGAGAAGTTTGTGAAAAACCTGTTTTATGGTAAAAAACACTCATTTAGTGAATGGACATGAGTTGTAGGTGCACGTTGGAATTGCCTCTATGTGTACCAACAACATATGTTACTGAAATTAAGGAAATCTTTTTTGAATTATACACTAAACAAGTATCATGCCCATTGGCTATCCTCTTTTAAACATCTCAAACTGCCAATCAGTATTGAAATACCTGTCACTATTTGGCAAATTGTTTATATTTACATGACAGCTTTATCACCAAATTTGATATCATGAACTATGCTTTTGCTAAGCTGGTAGTTGCATGGTGGTACCATCAGTGTCAAACAATTTGCAAACAAAAAGGTAAAGAGCTAAAGAGAAAGTTATATGTATGAGATGCAGTTGAATAACATTATTATTAGGTAACCAAGTACAGAGCAACATTGCACTTACATGATTCAAGAAGAAAAGATTGTTCATTCTATACATTGTTTAGACGCTGAGATAAATGTTACATTCAAAAGACAATTTTCATTATTCTTCTGCCTGAAAGTATCTTGTGTCTACACATTGGAATTGCCATGGTAAGACAAGGCAGACCAGTGAGTCCCAACAAGGTTTATTTTGAGGGCACAATACTAATACTTTCTACAAAAATGTCACATTAAAAATTATTTCTGAACCATTTAATACACTGACAGCTTCAGGTTTTGTGACTTTAATATGGAGTGTACTTTTACTTTCATTTTAGCAATACTTTACATGAAGATTAAGCTATAAAGGTGCCAATATCATCATTTTAATAAAATTGAAATTATACATCAGGCAGGATTTAATACAGTATAACAGTACCTCATGCTAAGAATAAATTGTTTCTAATATGTTCTCTGGGGATAGTAGCTGCTTTAGTTTTGGATAACATGATCTACTTTCTGTTAAGCAATACTTTATATGGAGAATAAGTTTCAGAACTGCAAAAATACGCATTTTCATGAAATTCAAATTTAATATCAAACAGGACTTAATAAAGCAAAGCAGAACCACCTGCCATCAATAAAATGTCGCTATCATGTTCTCTGGGGATAATAGAGACTTTTTCAGTTCTTTCATTATGTCTGCAAGTCAATCTTAGACAACGTGTATTCCCCATTTCTGAATTGCAACTGAGTAGCTTCAAGAATTTTGTTAAGTGCACATGTTATTTTCTGATGATATGGAATATACATAGCTAGATTGCTTGCAGAGTTTTATGACATTCTTTCAATGGTGATGTTTACCAAAACATCCACTGTTTATCTACTATGAAATGACAAACTACAATTTCAATACTTGTATCTTTAACATTTTGACATTCTTTCAATGGTGATGTTTACCAAAACTACTATAAAATGAGTGCACTTGACAAACAAACTCAGTGATTTTGTTTCCTGCGCATCCTACATCTTTTGCGCATAAGTTTTTATTTCAGCGAGTCCCAGCGAGTCCTGGGATGCAATAGTATGGCAGATTAGTCATTAAAAATATTGTTTTGGACTCATTAGTTTGCAGAGGGGACTCATTGATATTGGAAACCGCGAGTCCCAGGACCCATAAGCCCAAAATTGAAAATGAATCACTGAAACTACAATTTCAATACTTGTATCTTTAACATTTTGACATTCTTTCAATGGTGATGTTTACCAAAACTACTATAAAATGAATGCACTTGACAAACAAACTACAATTTCAATACTTGTATCTTTAACATTTTGACATTCTTTCAATGGTGATGTTTACCAAAACTACTATAAAATGAGTGCACTTGACAAACAAACTACAATTTCAATACTTGTATCTTTAACATTTTGACATTCTTTCAATGGTGTTGTTTACCAAAACTACTATAAAATGAGTGCACTTGACAAACAAACTACAATTTCAATACTTGTATCTTTAACATTTTGACATTCTTTCAATGGTGATGTTTACCAAAACTACTATAAAATGAGTGCACTTGACAAACAAACTACAATTTCAATACTTGTATCTTAACATTGGTTTCAGAGCCCTATGAGATGTCAGGAGTACTATCTGGGTCTATGATGTTTGTCAATTTATTTGTTCCCAGTATAGAAAAGGCTTAGGATATGAGATACTTGAAAATCAATAAAGGAATATAGGAATTATAGAAGCTTGGAATATGGGATATCCCAAGGGATATCAAACCTTTTAGGGGGTAGTTTGGATCCTGCATTTTGACACATTACATAATGCCAAGGGATTTACTTTTGCTGTCTACACAACATGACTGAAAGATAGTTGAAAGTCCAACAACACTTTCAGCAGCATCTACCAATGCTCCAAGAAAATTCAGATTAACTGGAGAACTGACATTATTACAAAAAGAACTGCAATAATTCTGTTCACACAGGCATGTGTCAATAAAAGATCTCAAATTTACTAGTTCCACACCAAATTTGGCTCTAGTGCCAAGTTCAAAACTATTTATCTTGACAAATGATGGGAATAAAGTTCCTCTATTTAGTGCCAGGAACTGTCAAGTTTATTTTGCCAGAACCATGAATATGCAACAATTGATCTCTCAATTCCTTCAAATCTTGTTCAGTAGATGAACAGTGCATTGCTTGCTGATAGACATAAGTTACCTGTACATGCACTTGCTATATAGACTGCGCTAATCTAAGTAGTTATAAACCACAAGGTACCTACTACTTTAGGGAGGGAAATATAGGTACAAACAAAGGGAAGGATGGAAAGGTTGGGGTCCAAAAAAATATGAAAAGGTCCAATAAATGAATAATTAGGTAAATGGATCTTCTTGTTGTTTCTCTGTGATAGAAATTTATTCTGGTAGCAATATTACTCCCAATGGGCAGCCACAACATTTGTTCTTGTGGAGAAAATATGACAAGCCCCTAGATAGGAATACATACTTAAAATCATTTTTCTTATTTCTAAACCAAAACATATGTTGTGGGTACTTGAAAGAATCGTCTCAATGAGACGATTCTTTTGAGCAACCAAAGCACATGTTAAAACTGATGGGTTAGAAAATATTCACAATTTACGCTCTCAAGTTTTGGTGATCTTCACCTGTGTAAGACTGGCAAACTACAGGAAAAACCCTAATCTTGGTCTATGGCTGTGGTCACATTTACATGAAGAATTGCACATATGAACAAGTATTAATCATCTTCTAAGAGACAGTACATGTGTTACGAATAAAAGAAATGCCAATGAAATTGTGGGACGTGGGAAACAATGTCATAAATACAACAATGCATATATAAGCCAATATAATGAGTATAAAAGCCCATGTTAAGATCAAAATTGTCACGATTTATGAAATATGGCTGGTGTTATGAGAATAGGAAGCACATGTACCTCAGGACAAGGGACACAAGGAATTCAAGAGCAGGTAATTTTTATTTATCTTTTTAAAATAGGGAACTGGATTAGTCTGGAGTGCATTTGAGTATATGCAGCTGACGCAATAAGCAGGCAATAATTCGCCTACAGATCACTGATAGGTCGCAGGTTCCAAAGCCAAAGTCTTGATGAAACCAGTCAATGATCAATCAAATGATCAGGGACTTCTAAAAGAACATTGCAAACATCAGTCAAAGCTAGCCTTTTGTGCATGCTCAAAAGACTAGTTGTTAATTTTTTTCAGTCCAGAAGACGTCACAAGCACTGTGGGACCAGGGTGTTGAGATACTCTTAAATTTGTCATGTGCTGCAAATTTTACAAAGCTGATCATTTAAGGGCTATCACTTGAAAGGATTCAATATGCATTTTTTTACATCTAATGATGGGATGACAAAAAGTGTAGATCCTGATCAAATTGCTCCTTGTTAGCAGTCAGATCTGGGTATACATGATATGCTATAGTTTGATTCAATATTTAGACATTATACGGCAGGTATTATTGGAAACTTAAGAGGTGGGTGGGGTTAATTACCTGCCTTGAACTCCCTTTTATCAGTAGGCTAATCTGAATCAGATCTGTGATTCTGGCAGGTAGCACTGCCTGCTAAATATTACTGTTATATAATCAAAAGCAGAATCTTCAAGAAATGCACTACCAGGCACATGCTGGGAAGAAATTGTTCAAGTATCATAACTTCTAACTAAAAAATGATCAGTTCCTAAACATAACATGCACACACCTTTCAACAAGGACACAAAAGTGCAATTATGCATTCAAACTACAGTAAAACCTGCCTTAAGCGGTCACTCAAAAAGACCGAAAATTGATTTTCAAGACCTATTATCGCTTAATGCAGGTCAAAAGTATTGCAGAATGCTCCAAGGGGAGCATTCTGCAATAATTTTGACCTTCATTAAGCTACCATTCGCTCTTAAGACATTTGTTTTGTCTATTCTTGATTGGCCGCTTAAGACAGGTTTTACTGTATGGTCAGTATTTGGCCATAAGATGGGCGAAGCACAGGCATGTAGATGGACATGATCGGTTGAGTACATGGAAAAGTTCACTATTTTCAAAATTCAAAGGGACAAAACTCTAAAATGACATCAAACAGTATAATGTGTTAAATCACATGAAAACAGTTTTCCAGTATGGACTGGACTCTCATATAAATAAATAACCCGAAAAAACTGTGTGTAAAATGGATACTTAAGAGTGGTGACAACAGTGCCCCCTATAAGTTCACATCAGCGAGTAGCATACACGCAGTCCTGTCAGAGCTTTCGCTTCTCGCATAACCAAAGTATGGAAGAGGGGCCAGGCTTAGACCAAAATTTTGGCCCCTAGTTTCGCTAGTTACATCAGATTGGGTGTTTAATCCTTTACTCTATAGACTATTTTTAGATCATGACATCGCTTTCTATTTTTAAACAATGAAAACATTCAAGAAAATTTAAGTTAAGTTTTGAGTACTTTTGAATATATTATGGAAAATGGAGCATTTGCTCCAAAAATGCTCCATTTTCCATAATGTTTTCAAATACATGAAATTTCAAAGGCGTCAAAAGCCGTTATTAATGGAGTAAAGGGTTAAAGGAGACTTTTGGGCATACACAATAAGTACCTAGATCTCGTACACTGGCCCAAGCTTCTGGTCATGTGCACTAAGTCTTGTACAATCTAGAGTTATAGACAGTAAGTATATTTTCCATTTGTCAGATTTTTCTGTACAGTCTATCAGAGATAAAGCAATCTTTGATGCAGCAGCAACACAAATAAACACAGGGTGAAACTCTAAGACAAAATGTCAGACAAACTATTATTCTGTCAATAAACAGATACCAGAATAATTCAAAAAGAAAATCATTCTATTACCAGGTTACAGTAGTTACCTATACAACCAGGCAACCACCAAGTAAGCACTTCATCTCATTGAAACATCTAAAAATAAGCTGTCAATTATATAAAATTGGCTATCTATTATTGTCATCGAGGTGCATGCCAAACTACAAAAAAAACTTGTTCATTTCTACATGCTCATTACACTGAAACATAAAAAGTAGTTGAGAAGTTTTTGAAAAACCTGTTTTATGGTGAAAATACTTATTTATTGAATGGACATATGTTGTATGTGCACATTGGAATTACCTCTATGAGGCGATTCCAATGTGTACAAACAACATGTTACTGAAACTTTCGGCAACCTTTTTTTGAAATATACAATAAACAAGTATCATTTCCATTGGCATTTTACGTCTGCTGCATATATTCAAATGATCTTCAGACTTGATTTTATCATGGAACTAGAAATATGCCCATGGGACACGGATGCCCCCCTGATGCAAAATTTGCATATTTTCACAAAGCCAAAAAAGACAAATTTCTATGAACAAAGGGCAATAACTCTTGAAGGCATGGTGTGATATGGACCGTTATCGAACTTGAAGAAGACATAGTACTAAACAAAGTTTCAATAGACTGGACTTTATGATAGACTGGACATATGATCAAAAACAGTGAATTTTTATGAACGAAGGGCAATAACTCCTAAATGCATGGTCCGATATGGACATTATGGTAGCAAACAATGTGACCAAGTCTCATAAAATTCCGATCAAAACTATTAAACTTAGAGAGCAGACGTCATTGGTGTGACATAGTCATATGTACAGACAGTCTTTCAGTTATATAGGCCTGAGGGACGGGTCTTCCTGGGTTGAACCAGTACTAACCTAGGATAAATGTGACTTGCTATAGCATCACAACCCAGTGACGCCGGTGAGGCTTCAACCCGCTGCCCTTCTGTCTCGAGTCAAGCACTCTACCACTGGGCCACTGCGCTCCCATAAGCAGACCTTGAGAGCAGACAACAAATGACATGATTTAACCTAATAGGAATAGATGCTCATTAGTCTGTTATCCCCAGTGATAAGCCCCTCTGCATCAGTGGTGGGGGTACATGGGGGATACACTGTATCGGCATGCCCTCAAACTAATGGCTTGTTTTATTTCAATTTTATGACAATGGTGTATGAAGCTTTAAGGGAGATGACTCCAATAAGCTTAGCATAATGCAAATACATGACTGTAAAGAGTCTTAACAACACTCATCAGCTGTTCCAGATTTATTCTCCTGATATTTTAGTCCTTTGCAGACCATAAGTCCATAATTTGGCACTTTGGTAGACAGTGAAAATAGATTAAATGCAGCAGACTCTTGGCATTTCATATTACAACCAGGCAACCACCAAGTTAGCATTTCATTCCAATGAAACATCTAAAGATAAGCTGTCAATAATATAAAATTGGCTATCTATTATTGTCATCCAGGTACATGCCAAACTACACAAAAACTTGTTCATTTCTACATGCTCATTACACCTGTTTTATGGTGAAAAGCACTCATTTATTGAATGGATATATGTTGTAAGTGCACATTGGAATTGCCTCTATGAGGCAATTCCAATGTGTACCAACAACATATGTTACTGAAATTAAGGAAACCTATTTTGAAATATACACTAAACAAGTATCATGTCCATTGGCTATCCTCTTTTCAACATCTCAAAGTGCTAATCAGTATTAAAATACCTATATTTACATGACAGCTATATCACCAAATTTGATTTCATGATCTGTGCTTTTGCTATGCTGGTAGTTGCATGGTAGTAACGAGTTAAAATTAAATTTCTTAATGCATTGGGAAAATGTGTTAGTGTTGATGGGTTACATCCCAGCCAACAATTTTTCAGTCATCTTGGGACATTTTCTTGTCTTTTTGGGTTGTACCCGTACAAAACAGAGGATGAAAGTGTCTTGATCAAGGACACAACACAGTGCTTCCGATGAGTCTTGAACTAGCTTAGAGAATTAATAAGGCAGCTGTGGTAATATTTTGTTGTGTCCAAGAAGTGGCAATATATCTAGGGAGAGAACTCCTCCAACCTTAGCTATTCATTGAACGCTTTTATTTGCATACAAGTATTGGTTTTTACTAAAAAGGTGATCCGTTGGCTGTTTAAGCCAACAAACACTTTTAAATAGGCAGGAAATGAATTAGCCCTTCAAGCGCCACCTATAATTTGCAGCAGACGACAATTTCAAATTTTGCCGCTTTTTCAAAAATAACAAATAAGGCATGGTATTTCATGAGAATCATCTGCTAGCAGTCGATTCTCATGAAATATCATTCCTTATTTCATTCAAAAATTAGGAAAGATGTCACAAAATTTGTCATCTGCTGCAGTCGAGATTGGCTCTTTAAAGGTTTGAATGCTACTAATACAGATATGGTAAAAGCAGTGTCGTCACGTGCAACAAAATCAGGTTTTCTTGTGTCAAGGCCCATATGGAGCAATACTCTACAATGACCGACTGACAGACAAGTTGACTCCTTGATTCCAATGAAATATAACGGCCTAGCCAACAATATTTAAGTCATGTCAAGCAGGTTTTACACCTTCTAAGTTCGGGTTAGAGCTGTTGGAACTGTTTTCCTTGTCTACAAAATACCTCTACCAAGCTACATTCACTGGTTTTGATAAACAAAAAATTTCAGAGTAAAATTGTTAATATTTTCTTACCCATCAATTTTAACATATGTTTTGGGTGCTCAAAAGAACCTTCTCATTGAGATGGTTTTGTTTGTTTGTTTGTTTTTGTTGCTTTACGTCCCATGTCAACAGCTATGGTCATTGCGGGACGGTCAGTTCACTTAACCACACTTTTTCCTGGGCAGGCTTGAGCAAGCGGTTAACCAGTAATTTGTGCACATACTTTCGCTTGTAACTGACAACAACCCTTCTTGAATAAATCAGCGGAAGGGAGGAGAATGACCGTAGAAATTATTTCATGATCAATCTCCACGAAAGTATGGTACCGGGCCGGGATCGAACTCGCGACCCCTGGATCTGCAGTCAGACACGCATCTGTAGCCAGACACGTTACCGACTGCGCTACGCGGCCGGGTTATTTTGAGTACCAACAATTGAGAAATAAGAAAATTAACTTTTCGTTATGCACTCTTAACTAAAGTCCTGTTCATAGCATCAGTATAGATGGTGACCGTGAGTCTCCTCGAAATCATGTTGTAGGTTTCAGAGCATTCTTACTGCAGTGGCTAAAATAATCTTTTACTGGATGGAAAATTCTGAAGTGGGTAAAATGATCTTTTCTATAATGCCTCAGAAAACCATAAATTGCAACAAGATTCCAAATCAATAGTCAATACAGAAACATTGACCCAGGAGAACATGACAGCCAATTCAAATTTAAAATGCATCTCCGTTTACGTATAATGTGCATCTCAATGGTGACATTTACATCAATGAGTTTTTCTCCGCATTCCCTCGTTTGCACTAATATTGTCCTGTATTTTATTACTTCTGATTACTCGTCCCTTGGTATCCCATTGATCGAGATAGGGAAATTTTATGAGCGTAAATATGCAATTATTTTCTTACCCATCAATTTAAACATGTGTTTTGGGTGCTCAAAAGAACCGTCTCACTGAGACGGTTCTTTTGAGTACCAACAACATATGTTTTAGATAAGAAATAGAGAAAATAGTTTTCCATTACGCACTCTTCTCTGGAGGCCTGCTGGTCCCTTGGTATCTGGTTCAATCGACTTGCTCTGGAAAACCTAATAAGTTTAATGTTTTCAGCAAATAAAAAATGGGATGCATCACATAGAACAGGCCTTCATTATGTGTGCAAAGAAAGGCAGTCAACAGAATATGCATGCACATTATAACCTGTCTTAAGCGGCCACTCAAAGAGAAGACCAAAAATTGGTTTCCAAGACCGATTATCGCTTCATGCAGGTCAAAAGTATTGTAGAATGCTCCAAGAGAGCAAATTCTGCAATACTTTCGATCTTCATTAAGCTAACATTTGTCTTAAAGACCTTCTTTTGTGGATCTTTTATGTTTTTGTTCTGTCTTGTGTTTGCTATGTTTTGTGCGCGTCTGTTTATATGTGCTTCGTGGTCACCTGCTGGGAAAGGGCTGACCTCTTGGCTCTCGTTTGTGGTGTCTTCTGTGAGTTTGTCACTTTCCCATTGGTATCCTGGGTCAGGTGTGGTACTTGATTGTATCGATTCCTGATCTTTGCAACCTTACTTACTTTGTTCTGTCTATTTTTGAGTGGCCGCTTAAGAAAGTTTTTACTGTACATGCATATTTGTAAAGCCAAAATCATGAAAATCAAGAGAATACCTTCCTCTGTTAGAGCTGTGACTTCACTTTTTGCACCCACTCCCTCCAGAGTATTGCTTCATAATGTTCTGGTTCATTTCTTAGATAGCCTAGAAACCTACTGACTGCTCATAAAGTACAGAAAAATATAGCCACAGATTCTCTGATAAGATAATTATGTACGTCATGATGGTGCCAAGTCGGATATGTCATCTTTTCGCCACTTTGTCTGATATTTTAACAATCAGGGCCTGTACAGGCAAGGGTACAGGCAGGCAAGGGTACAGGCAAGGTTCTGTTAGGTAAAAGTCCAAATTTCCAACAGCCTGGAATTCAGACTTTAAACCATTGCAATATGCCTACAAAATGTTGGTAGTTACAATCTTGAACCCCTGATGAGGCCCATATTATAGTGTTTGTCTGATTTGATTCTTTACGTCTCATCAAGAATCTTTCAGTTATGTAGGGATGGGTCTTCCTGGGTTGAACCAGTACTAAGCTAGGATTAATGTGTCTTGCTCAAGGACACAATGCAGTGATGCCGGTGAGGCTCAAACCCGCAGCCCCTCGGTCTCGAGTCAAGCACTCTACCACTAATCTACTATGCTCCCCTTCCCCATATAGTGTAAACAACCTATAAGGTGTGCCCCTATGGAAGCATGTGTTCTCATTATGTCAAATACGGTATGTTTCACCTGGTGTCTTTCTTGCCCTTTACTATCTTCACTACTACATAGGTTTAGATAAACAAAAAATTTCATTGTAAAATTGACAATATATTTTCTTACCCATCAGTTTTAACATATGTTTTGGGTGCTCAAAAGAACCGTCTAATTGAGACGGATCTTTTGAGTACTCACAACATATACTTTGGTTGAGAAATAAGAAAAGTAAATTTTTGTTTCGCACTCTTAACTAAAGTCCTGCTACTACTTCAACAACTGCATCAATGACGTCAATGAAATCACCACCTGATTCCGAAAATAACTTGCTAAAAATACCTGTAGTGGCACCTGTGTAAATCTTTCCCTAGGCTTCTAGATAAGTATAAGTTATACCATGGCTTGTCCGACTGTAAGTGGAGATAATCCACAAGCTTTAGCGAGTGGATTATCTTATGTACAGGTGGACAAACATGGTGTAAGTTTTTTATACCACCTACATCAATGTAGACCTTGCACTTCATTAGATACATCGTGCCAAAGTTGGTACGGGTGGTATAAGAGTGCTTATTTGAAAATTATTTTTCTTATTTCTCAACCAAAACTTATGTTGTGGGTACTCAAAAGAACAGTCTCAGTGAGACGGTTCTTTTGAGCACCCAAAACACATGTTTCAACTGATAGATAATGGAAAAATCACAATTTACGCTCAATTTTTTTTTGATTACCTGAACATTTGCTTTCCCTTATCCAGATCAAACTTCTGATGATTATTTTTAGGCCAAGACTAAATAGAAAAGTGTTACACACCTGGTTTCACTTATATTGCTTTCTTTGTCTTCAAAGTCTACTAGAATATGTAGATCAGTTCATAAAAAGAACTTCCAGTATCAGATGATGATCAGGACTTATCCATCAAAACTTTCGATAAATAATTCACTGAAGAAAGCCTCTAGGAGCATGCTGATCGTGTGTGTGTGGCAGGGGGGATGGTGCGTGTGTGTGGGGGGGGGGGGGGGTGGGGGGAGGGGACAATTATCATAATGTGATATAGATTTTGGCTTAATTACTGGTACAGCTTATGTGTTCTGCAACAGTGACTGGTGCATGCAAGTTGTGTTGGTATCAAGATATTTTCTAGTAAATATGTATGTTAAGTATTGTTATGGTAGAGACACTAATGTTTGGTATGTTTTGCCCTTAGCATGGGAAATGCTATCTAATGCAGTGTCCATCAAACTCAACATACTGTCAAGTACAGATAGTGTTCCCAATCAGTCTTCATTCAGGGAAGAATCTTACATTGGTCCAGTTAAGCAAACCTTTATGAGAAAAGTTGCAATTATTTTCTTAGCCATCGATTTAAGCATCTGTTTTGGGTGCAAAAGAACCGTCTCATTGAGACATCCACAACATATGTTTCGGTTGAGAAACAAACAAAAAAAATTTCATTTACTCATTCTTATCTGGAGGCCTGATTTTACCCATTGTTATTATGCTTGATTTTTTGCCAACCTGCTCAACTCATTGTACAGACATCAAACCAAGAAAAGGAAACTTGACGAACTTAAGGCGAATATGTATGCTAAAAATTAGCATTTTTCATCCGACCAAATTTTGATCTGATCACTGTATATTGTTGGTACAGTAAAACCGGTCTTAAGCGGCCACTCAAAAAGAAGACCAAAAATAGGTTTTCAAGACCGATTATCGCTTAATGCAGTTCAAAAGTTTTGCAGAATGCTCCAAGAGAGCATTCTGCAATACTTTCGACCTTCATTAAGCTACCATTGTCATTTAAGACCTTTATTTTGTCTATTTTTGAGTGGACGCTTAAGACCGGTCTTACTGTACTAAAAATGTGCTTAACCCTTTTTGGACCAATGGAATTTCCCATAAAGTATGATACGGTTAAGTCAGGATGGTCCATTATATATATTGAGGGGTCACATGTTATTATTTCTGAAAAATATATTATCTTTCTCTGAATATTTTTTTGCCTTAGTAAACAGTGCAGACCCTGATGAAATGTCGCATTGAGTCAGTACTTCGCAAATTTGTTACAAAAATCTAGGGCAGTTTTTATGAATCAAAAGAACTTTTACAAACTGTAACTATCAGAACAGACTCTTATACCTATCAACAACCAAAATCACAAAGAAGTTAAATTGCTAAACATGTCTGAGGAATTAGTAGGCCTACTTCTATCTAAAAAATCATGGATATTAACAATTGTCCAACTGAATGCTAGAGGCCCAAGTTGGCCAGAACTCGCTCACCTGGTTGAGACTGATCATGATATGTTATATCAGGGTTTCCATAAAATTCAAAAAAAAATTCCATGATTTTTCCATGATCAACAATGTAATTTCCATGACTATTTAATGTGTAGCCTCCATTCTCCCCTTTTAGCAGCATCTTCACCACGCATGTGGAATGCAGCAACAGTAATGTATTTAAATAAGCATGCTTGTAGACCATGCATGCATTTTGAAATGATAAAAACTTGAAACTACCAGTAGCCAGAGAACTAGCTGTCAGACACACAAACCACCAGTAGCCAGAAAACTAGCTGTCAGACACACAAGTTTTGTGTGTCTGACAGCTAGTTTTCTGGCCACTGGTGGTTTCCTCAAATTATTTCACAAAATTTCATTATCATTCAGGGTTTTTTCAAATTCCATGATTTTTCAATGCATGGAACTTTTTTAGTGATTTTTCAGGTTTTCCATGATTTCAAGAGCTTGTGGGAACCCTGGCCATGGTAGCCAGATTGGCTATCCCTTTAGAAGCTTCCCCCATGTCAGCTAATTAATGATTATGCCTAAGCTTTGCTCCAGGTCAGTTACCTTGGCTCCAGCCTCCATCTAATGATTATGCTTCACTCGTCCATTCAATAGCATGATCACATTTATCAGCATGGCCTTTAAGGAAATGCTAAGCAAAACTTATATGAATGCATGTGAACTTTCAAGAGACTTCTGTGTCCCTTTTCATGTGATAGCTTAAACTTTGCCAAACAATCTCTTTTAAGGAATAGTTGTTTGTGTAGAAATTCACTGATCACTATCAAATGTAATCAAATGGAAAGCCAATTCAGGGTTCATACAGAAATTAGAACACAGAATGACAACTAGAACTTTTCCAGGACTTCAAGGGGGAGCCTTTTTTCCTTATTCATTAAGAGTTTACTAGTGGGTGTAATAATGACTTTGGTTTCAACATTTAAAAAAATAATTATTTAATGTCCACGTACAATGGAAGACAGATGCCAGTCATGGTATACTATAAGCTCACCCATGAGCCTTTGATAATGCTACATATGACAGTGTTGTTTGTTGTTTAGTGCTTTATGTGGCTTTTTGTCAGTCATATCAATACATGTACAATCAGCTATATATGGGCCACGAACCCGTCTTCCGTGTTTGCAAACAACAAAGTTGCAGACCAACCTGCCTATTCCCGCAGACTGATCAGCGCCTTTGGTATTGGCTTTTTGGAAAGTATCATATCTAAACTTGCTACAAGCGAAATTGCAATTTTCTATCTAGTCTCTGAATCTGAGGAGACTGGTTTGAGTCTGGCTTTGTCGGAAACCCTGAAGACTGGTTTTGTTGCGTCACGGCCCATATAGTGTCAGGTCTTCTTGCAATGAATTCACATTTTCTTACCTTTCGTATTGGTCCATACACTTCAAACTCTCTCCGCAACTTGGATTCACTGGAGTCATAATTCTGAAAGAAGCAAAAAAGTGTTTGAGAGTCTTGAGGTTTTCATCTGGAATGATTTCCTAAAGCTTTAACAATACGCTTCAGATCATATTCATTCCTCTAAAATTTACATTTCCAGTGCAAGTCTTTATATGAACCTTTACATTTGAGATGTTGTTCATACCTTCATGAACAAATCAATTTAAGCCACACCCATATACGCGCCATTTGAGCTGGCTAACGTCAAGTCCGTCCAATAACGTTGCTTGTTTACTGGCGTTTGTGTGACATTGAACACATATCGCCAAGACGTTAAGTGCGGAATTATGGCGTTTTTGGCAATTTCAAATCCTACGTTATGTCTGATTTAATTCAAAATATCTGGAAAACCAGCCAAGTTAGGTGAAAATTAAAAATTGATACTTGACTGATAATATAAAATGTAAATATAAGTAATAAATTCATTTTTTGGTATGTTCATGGAATCATGAATACTTCAGGTCTCTTGCAAAGTTAACGTGAAGCCCTTCGTGCTTCAGGGCTTCGTGCTTCACTCACTTTGCAAGAGACACGAAGTATTCATGATTCCCTGAACATACCAAAAATCTAATTCATTTCTTAATTAATAATTGATAAAAAATAAACCAGAAATCAATTTGTCAAAAATAAAAAGACATGCCAGATTTTTAACAAAATATAACTCTAAATATTGAAAAACAACATGTTTCATCTCGCTCACAGACTAAATGTAGATATCAATAGAGATGGCGTTGAATTCCATCCATATTGGAGATCATTTATCATTCTATCATTTTTACTGCTAGGACACTTGTAAAGGCAGAGATCAGGCTCCTGTAAGATTAATAACTGTTTAGGTTATCCTAATTTCATCAGTGTCATGGGATAGCTTGTTTCTGGAAGTGTGACAACAATTTGTTGTAATCACTGTCATCAGGAAGCTTGATCAATAGCTGAATGGTTCCCTGGAGGGAGCCGTATAGCTGACCTTTTGATACATGAATCTAATTACTCTATCTTCTTAACTTCCTAATATGGCTGTCTGCCCGGAGTCACTGTGTTGTGTCCTTGAGCCACTATATCCTCTGCTTAAGTACTAACTTGTACAACCCAAGAAGACAGTGGAAAATATCCGAATATGACTGAAAAATTGTGGACTGGGAAGCAAAGCATCAACACAAACAAATTGTCGTAATTTTTGAGGTTCCGTCTGTATTTTTGAGAGTGACACTGTTATAAGTGATTGCCCTGCCCAGATTTTTAGAAAAATTATGAAATATTTAAAAAATTAATACAGACTGTTGATTTACCTTACTAGTTTTACTGTTTTAAATTTTTCTAAAAAAAAAGCTCTGAAAAAAAAAAAAAAAGATCTGAAAATGACCAGTCCCCCCCCCCCCCCCCCAACCTAAATCTAAAAATAATTTCCCGAAAATCAACTAATTAAAAAAAATCTGGCCTTACCAGGTAGTGCCAACAGGAAGACACCTGATGACAACACTTCAACTGACTGGAAAAAGGAACAGAGACCAAAATAACCCCAGTAACCACCTCATCAATGAAACAAATCACGATAAATCTTCAATTGTTAATTGCATAGTGTCACCATACTTGACATTAACAACTTCACAGCATGTTCTGCTGTCATTCTCCATGTTACAGAAGGTGTCTTGTCATGCAATTCTCTCTTTACAACTTGATAATCCAAGACGCAGACATCGGGATTACAAAGGTACAATAAGGAATGCAGACATCGAGATTACAAAGGTACAAAAAGGAGAGCATTATCATATTATCCTCACTTACTAGCTTAGCTTATCATAGTTCATGAAATCAAATTTGGTGATATAGCTGTCATGTAAATATAAACAATTTGCCATATAGTGACAGGTATTTTTTAATACTGATTGGCAGTTTGAGATGTTTAAAAGAGGAAAGCCAATGGACATGATACTTGTTAAGTGTATATTTAAAAATAGGTTTCCTTAATTTCAGTAACATGTTGTTGGTACACATTGGAATTGCCTCATAGAGGCAAAGAGGCAATTCCAATGTGCACCTAAAACATATGTCCATTCAATAAATGAGTGTTTTTCACCAAACTTAAGTTCACAATTTTACCTGAAACATTTTGTATACTATATCTATATACATGTACTACCCCGCCTTACTGCTATAATGCATGGAAAAACATTTTGGAGGGCTTAACCGATGCAGGGGAATTTTCACATCATCTGTCCACTCTAATGTTCTCTAAGTAAATACTGTTTGGATCCGAAATCTGTCTGTAAGAATATGCTTAGAGCAATTCTGCTATTGATCAGACAATGAAATGAGTTGATTAAAAAGACGTTGGTCTCTATAGCAGCTTAGAAGCTCTTTCTCTACGGTAAATCTTGTATTAGTTCGTACACTCGAATAGTTCGTACACCATAAATCATTCCATGGTGGTCGGGCCAAAATGTCATGTATTAGTTTGTACAGTGGCCATTTTTTCGATTTGTAATTTTTAATAGTTCGTACATAACGTTTTTCCTTCATTTTGGTACCCGCATAGCTTTTAATCAGTATGTCCGTCTACGATATTTTCGTTTTCCTTCCGTCGAGCACGCCAGTTTACAACAAGAGTGTTTCGTCTGTCAGTGTCGCTAACGTGCATCCAGCATTGATGCATAACCAAACTTTTATTCCCTGATAAACGCTAGGTTCATTGAACGTCGGACTATTTCAAATTTGCACGCCTTGTCGCTATCATTTGAGATATTTTGTCCCGTCATGACAAAAATCAAAACACATATACACAACCACGCGCGCGTGCACACAGTGTGAACGTGTCTGTGATCATTGAGCCTTTCCGATCAATATTCTCGAAACGTTAATCCTTATACCAAAACCACCAAAAACCCACAACTTATTCTAGCGTGATTTCCTTCTGGCGACTATTAAATGAAGAGAACGCACGCGCGCGTGCTTGCGACAAAGAGAACTTCTAGCAATGCCCATGCATCTTTTCTCTATGAATCACTGGATCCGAGCATGATGAAACTATGTGGGCTGGTGCCTATCACAAATGTGATCAGCGAATGCTCAGGAGAGCCTGCCCGTTTATGCAATCTCGTCAGAGTCTCGCTGCCCACTAACTCAAAGTTTTGAAGTGGATACGACTAGGGCCGTAAAAAATTAGACGTAGATCTACGTACTCTCACTAATAAGCTGTGCGAACATCAATTTTATACGAGTTTTAGGTTTTTAAAGTTCACCAAAACGCGCACCGACTATAAGATTAAACACTATGGATCATCACACGTACGCAGAGACGCACAAACCAAGATATGAATTGATTTTTGCATGTTTCTGCATCGTGCTATACATTGGGCTGTCAATGAAACGAGCCAGTTCACGAGATTATGGTACCTCTCAACAAGCCACCCGCGAAGGCTCAGACGATCCTGTACACCCGCACAGTCTTGCCAGGGGCGTAACTGCTCACATACACATAACAGGATTGTAGATGAAGGTGCATGTCAAAAGTTAGGCTTATAGTCCCACTAGGTGGCTGTGTATAATACACCAATGAACATCGCAACAATTGTTGGCTTTCAGATCCGAAAAAGCGTCTTGTGTAAGACTAAATTTATACCGTCCAATTGCGTTATAAATTATTTAAAACTGAATTCCACATTATTTGACATTTGACCAGGAAAGACCTTCGAGATGATCGCGACATCTTATCAGGGTTTGCTTTATTTACCCCATTTCGTATGTACCTTGTTGCGGGAACCTCGACTTTGTTGCATGCAAACAGCAAAAGGCGCAGATCAGCCTGCGCATCCGCGCTGTCCTATCAGCGCTTACAAGTTAATTAGCTCTAGAAACCTGATAAATAAAAGATATAATTCCACCGTCGGATCCAGACAACGCCGGGGGGGGGGGGGGGGGGGGGGGGGGGGGGGGGGGGGGGGGGGGGGTCGAATTGCTTCTCGAAATAGGTTCTTACCAGTTTTTCTTCTCGGAAATGAATGACAACTTGTATTTTTCCCGGGGAGGTGGTCCGGGCCCTTGCACCCCTCCCCCTCTGTCTCCACCCATATCAGAGTTTCAAGCAGTTTGAATTCACATTGCCGGGCCTGGTCAATATTCACAGACCGTCTGCTAATTATATCAGCTGACGCCAAAGGCAAAGACAGCATGATCCTTTTTCAAGATCAAAGAGACCGCTCACTTCAATTCCGGCCACGTGTAGTTTTAAAAATTGGGTCGCACGTGATGGCCTTGACGAAAGAAAATGTACATAACACATTAAACTGAACCATGTAAACAGTTTCCCAGGTCAGCATTTGGGTCGAACAGGTACCATGCGCGGATCCAGGAATTTTTGTCACGGGGGTCGCCCGACGGCCAGAAAACAGTCCGGACAACGTTTATTTAGTCCTCAACTTATTTTACAGCCAATGGTTTTATTACAGAGGGGGTCCAACATTATCCAGGGGGTGTAGGGTCCAACTTCTACCATGGGGGGGGGGGGGGGTCCAAATGCTAATTTCTATAGAAACCCATATAACTTGTAATTTTCTAGGGGGGTCCGGACCCCCTATCCCCTCCTCTGGCTCCGCACAAACGCCGATTCATGGTCTATCAAAATTTAAATATAAATGAAAAATTTAGGGGAGCGTGGTGTTCATGGGATAGCGTGGTTTGCAAAATAGCAGTGCAAAGACAAGCATGTGCATCCAACCCTGTTTCTGGCTCGGGCCTCAAATCACGAAAGACAGATTTTCTCACGAAATGGCTTTTCCAAGTGACCGTAGATGACAAAGTACGGGAATCTGGTTCTACATGGATTGCCATTATCATAATCTTAGAATGCTTAAACCTCGCAGTATATTGGGTCCGAGCTAACACGTAAGGGGGTGTGGCAACAAGCTGAGCATGTTATGTCGCCACAAGAATATATATGAGAGTGGAATACGACGTCACGATGAAGACTTGAACCAACCAACCTATGCAGAAATATAGGTGTTCATACAAACCCTCCATTGGAGTAAGCATTCGCAAAAACGTAAGTTGTGGGTCTTTTTAAAATATGGAGGCAGAGAAATGTACTACTCTGATTCACGAGAGTTCTGCATTCCAGTTGTTTATATTTCATATTTTGAAGTCGCCAATTTTATTTTCAATTTTATTCCAAATCAATGTCTAACCTGTCGGGCTGAATGTACGTATTGTCTTATCTACTTCTGTGCTGCATTTTCGAGGGTTCTAAGAAACTTAGACCACAAACGAAAGCTGCGATATAGTTCAGCTTTTACGTTGTAGAGCTAGCCGTCGGTAGTGAACAGAAGTTGTATCATCGGACCCAGTGGGTCCGAGTATAATTCCAATCAAGACAATCATCATAGAACAAGTCCGACGTGACATCGGATCCCTTCCGTAAAGTAGGCCTATGTAAAGTAGGCCTGTGACCGGGTGATATCGCCGGGTATATCGCACGTTGCATACGGCAATCCTGACTGTTATGTTTGGTTGTTTATTTTCAATCTTTCACCATGCTATTAAGAATGTTAGTTTGATTGAAAATACTGATCAGACATTCAACCCGTGATTCTAAGGCTAAATGGATAAACAGAAATTACTCCCTCTTTGGCTTTTTTTCGCATGTTTTTGTCCCGTTTTACCGATCTTCAAAATTTCATTTTATTAGTTCGTACAGTGGCATTTTTTCCAAAAATAATTTTTAATAGTTCGTACAAATAGAAAGATAATTATTTTTTGCTGTACGAACTAATACAAGATTTACCGTATCTATATTTGGTCAGATTTCTTGTTTTTAAGTGCAGACTACTGTAAATGTCACTTTCACAGTTTCAGCAAGTTCTCTCAATGTAAAAGCAGAGAGATCGTTATAATACTGTAAAATGGAACATTTTCGAGTCACCAAATGATACCTGTGGATGGGTTGTTGTACTTTACAAAGCAAGCAAGACAAATGAGAAATGCTAACCATAACAGAATGCGATATTTTTGCTTGTAATGTTACGCTAACCGACTTAGTTCTTAGATCTCCCATAAAACTCTCTTCGCTCATAGCTAATGGTAAAAACTCACATACAAGCCAAGATGTCACCACAAAACTTTTATAATTGCCATAATTCTGACCTAAATGAGGAATAAGAGTATAATTATAGCAGAAATACAAACAATGATATATGGCAAGTTGACCCATATCATATATAACAAGCTTTTAAATACACATCTTTTACTGTATACGATCATTTGATTTTTACGAAAGGGAGTTTATTATGATTTCTGGCATGGATCATTTTTACCCAAGACGCAATTCCTGTCCTGCATATTTATTTTGATCACAGGGTCTAAATTTGGACAAACTGACAAGGCGGTCCCTGGTACAGCTAAGAGCTGTTTTATGCCACTACAAACACATTTTGTTTACAATGAAGCTATTACTATTCAGATTTACAAGATGGCATTTCTACAAGACTTTGAGAGCCATGCAAAGCCCCTCTGACACTTTGTTTACATTTTAGAAAGGGAACAGCTGCTACAAATGCCTTGGTTTGTTTAAAACACTTCATGTTCACAATAAACATTTCAAGACAGATATAGAAAGATTGTAACACAAGCATTATACAACAGACAGACAGAGAGTCAGTGACTTGAAACAACAGTTTGATAGAGTCAGTGATTTTTTCTAATAGTAACCTGAAGGACTTCTGTGATGCTGGCTGGACCTTTAAGATTTTAAGCATTAGACAACAGATAGATAGGGTCAGGTCAGTGACTGTGAAGGACTTAATTGATATTGGGCATTTAATAATAAAACAACAGTTAGACAGAGCCAGTGATTGTTCTACTGTTACAGTAATAGTATTGAACTTGAAGGACTTTTGTGATACAGGACCTTTACTTAAACAGATTATTTAGAGGTCACAACAGCTGTCATTGTGCCACCGGGAGTTGATAGTTACATCTCCCTAAACATCGATAATTTATAGTGTTGATATTTTTTTCAAAATCTGGTCCTTTATGCTGCTCTTACACCTGAGGGAATGTCATTACAAATGATGGAAATTTGCAATTCACGCTACAATTCGCAAAAAAAGGCCAGGGAAAAATGATACCTTATGAATGCTTGCGAAATTTGTTTTACGATCCTAAATTGCAAATCTGTTTTACAAATGGTACAAATGCTTGTAAACCATGGCGAATCTTACAGATGCGTTGCCATGCATGCACTAATTTGCATAATGCACATTGCTGGTGTTTCTCTTTGTCTTATATCTGCCAGGCTCTGTCCAATTAGCTTATTTTCCTTCAAATTTGTACTAATTGTTCACATTCATCCGGAAATGTTAATACGAATGCAAACGTCTTATGACCACTACAAATGCCTTGCCAACAATAAGAATCTTATGGCTTGCGGCTGATAATAGTAACAGATATGTTGAAAAATTGCTTTACTAGCGAATTTTAGGATCATGTTTCTAATATTCGTAACACCTCAAAATCGAGCATGAATGCTTGGCGATCACGCTGCAACCATTGCTGATTTGTGGCGAATTGCATTTGTATGTCCCACTCCTAAGATGTTCGCTCAGGTGTAAGAGCAGTATCAGGAAAATTGGGTTCTGGCAGAAAGCCAGTGCTAGGGGGGCATGAGAGTTGCACTTTCCATTTGTTCTCATGAACAGAGGGGGTGGGGTGGGTTGGTGGTTGGGAGGGAACTGCTATGGTGCACTCAAACAATGGAATTGCCCATTCTCAAACTACAAAAATTGCTGTTCTGTATAAAACAATTTAACATATTACAGATACTCAAACAATGCAATTGCCAATTTATATCAGGCTTTGTAATTTTTGAAATTTGCAATTTTTAAGGTGTATATGGTAATGCTAAACCTGTGTCCTCATGGTAGCAGGATTATGAGGAACCCTGATGTAAAACAATAAAGAAGAAATTGATAAATATCTGGTAGAGACATGATTACATAATAATCAGCTGTTAACATTGGTTTTGCTGCTAGTTGGTAAACAAGCTAGCCCCATGATAAAATCTGGCCATAATGGTATTATTAGCCAATCTGAGATAACTGATTATTTTCACTACCAGCTAGTCAACACTGAATGGATTTCCCATAGGGGCCTAGCTCTCATGAAATAGGATAGATGCAGGAAGGTGTGGTTCAGTTTCTAGTGTGATAGATGGATCAAACAGTTCATGTCTCCTTGTCTTCCCAATGGATTAATTATAAAGTGCCATATTAATTTCTACAGTAAAACCTGTCTTAAGCGGCCACTCAAAAAAGACCGAAAATTGGTTTTAAAGACCGATTATCACTTAATGCAGGTTAAAAGTATTGCAGAATGCTCCAAGAGAGCATTCTGCAATACTTTCAACCTTCATTAGAAAGCTACCATTTGTCGTTAAGACGTTTGGTTTGTCTATTTTTGAGTGGCTGTTTTAGACAGGTTTTACTGTATAAAAAAACAGATTCATATTCCTATCAAGAGCACTTTTGTTTGTTTGATTTGATTCTTTACGTCCCATCAACAATCTTTCAAGAGCACTGGTTATCTTATTTCTCAACAAAAGCATATGTTCTGGGTACTCAACTTGGAAGTGTCTCGTCGTTACACTTCCAATTAGTACCACAACAAATGTATTTGTTGAAAAATAAAAAAAATGACATTTTTTGAGGTTTTCAAACCTCAAAAAATGTCAATTTTTTATATTTTATAAAACCTCAAAAAAAGTCCAAGTTGCTGGAATAATATTCTTCCGATTGGTAATACATATAAATTTACGATATCAAATATTTCTTTTTTTGATTAAATTAAAAATGGTCTTTTGCAAAATTGTACCTTTAATTGGCAGGCAACTAGTGTTCAAAATTTTAGAATAGGATTTGCCATAATAACAGTAAATCATGTTCTAAAATTTTGAACACTTCTTTAAGTTGCCTGCCAAAAAGGCCTGGACAAACTTTAGCTATTCTGACAAGCTGAAGCATTTTGTATATATATTCAAGCCATAATAACCAACATTTTATCTGAGAACAGTAAGTCTTCGAGAAGTGTTCCAAATTTTTGAACATTTACATTTACATTTAGAGAGCAGTCTTTTTTCAGACCACACTTCCAAATTTATCGAAACTTTGGGATAACAGTGAATGGAACAACATTGTCATCAGCTAATGCTGGAAGGAAATTTTCAAAGCACATTACTAAGATTGAATTTCAGTCTGAACAATTCCAAGAAACATCAATTCCAGGCTATTTCAATCCAGACCATAAAGTATCTATTTTAATATGAGATACATTGTTTACATTCTTAACTGATGGCCATTCAGCCATTGTCATAACTTAACTGGAAAACTAATGACTTTTTCCCCTAAAGGAGTGTTTCCACCATTTATTACTTTGTAGATGATCAAAACAGGTTATTATTGCAGATATTTAGTATCATTGACATTTATACAGAAATTTATCTCTTTGATTTAAACTGAACCACACCTTTCGGTTATATAACATTAAAAAAAATTTAAGGAATGTCTTTGTTTGTTTGTGTTGATGCTTTACATCCCAGTCAACAATTTTTCAGTCATGTTGGGATGTTTTCCTGCCTTAATCCTGGGTTGAACCAGTACTAAGCAGAGGATAAAGTGTCTTGAACCATAGACCCCCATCTAACACTCTACCACTGAGCCACTTGGCTCCTCTTTTAAGAAATGTCAATAAAACACTTCTACTGCCTTGTGGTGCAGAAGGCAGCTTTTACAGCCATATTGTATTTGTGTCCCAGCCCCGGTTGGATTCTAGGGTTCAGCCCCGATTGTTTTGATCTCTACCAATATCCCATCCTATGACCGATCTCCCTTGGTCTCATTTCACTTGATTCCTGCCTGGGCAGAATCACAGGGTCTAGCGGTATAAAACATTTCTACTGCCTTGCAACAGATGGAATCGAAACTGGGTTGCTAGATCTAAGGGCTTCTGCGTGGTATAAGTGCCCGCCTCACTGCAACCCATTTATTTTGGGAAAGGCCAAATTTAATTCATTTCTAAATTAGAAGACCTTGTTCTCTGCAAGATGCACAAAAAGGGGACAACTATCGCAACTGCCTCAATTGTAGCAAATATTCTAAAGTGATGTTCCACTGGTATCCATTAGCCTTAAAATCTCTTCCGTAATTCCATATTTATACAAAAAATCACCTGTTTTCCCAACAAGTCAATAAACCGGTTGCCATGCAGACATCGTTGATACTTTAAAAATGGTCAGCAGAAAAATATCACGAATGCTGCATTTCCTCTCAGTGCCTGATTTAAATGTCATGAAAATTTTATTATCGGTTACCATTAAAGGTTTCAATGCTCCAGCATCATGTTCAGAGAGACAGAAAATCAGAGACTCCTAATGGAGGCATTGCTAACGAGAAGTCGTCGGTGACAATTCCAGGATCCACATAAAGATGCTGCGGAGATATTCATTAGTATTGCCTCACTGAGGTGAGACCAGCGAGTATCACCCGATATATTTTTATAGAGTAAATTAAGTCTTGAAGCGCGTGCAATCAGGATTGCAGCAGACGACAGATTTTGACATCTTTATTGTTTTTTTGGGGAAAAATAAGACTTGATATTTCATGTGAATCATCTGCATGCAAATGATTCACACGAAATATCAAGTCATTCGGTTTCTAAAAGCAGGGATAAAATTTGAAAATGTCGTCTGCTGATAATTTTGGGTGATGTTTTAAACATTGTTAATTTTAACTCATTAGCAAGAGCTCCAGAAAAGTACTCATATAGCAAGTGCTCCAGAATCTTACCATGTTGTGTAACTTTCGTAGATCTTACCTAAATATAGCAGACGTGTTTAACTGGAATTTTTACGTGTCATAAACAACTATTCAAGAAACTTGGACTTAGAAAATCTGGACTTTGACAATACTACTATGTATGTCGCAATTTAGCGTGTTTTGAACAAAAAGGATTAAATGTTACAAGTTCACCCGACAAAGGTCAATATGATTTCCTATAGCAGTTCAACAGGAGGTGCGGTACGTACATATTTTCTGCTTAGTGGGGTGGGCTGAGATAAACAGTAACTTGTATAAGTTACCTCTCTGATCGTATCCCTTAAAGAATTTTTAGAAAAAGTTTTTGAAAAAAAAATTAGCAGACAACGAAAAAGTGAGAAAAATTTCACAGGGGGTAAATTTTTCTTGATTTTTTTATCGTCAGCTGCCTTTCATGAATTTTTGTCACCTTCCGAGCACTGATTTTTTTTCTTCAAAAATTAACTTTTTAAAAAATTTATTTCTGGAACACTATCAGGGCGTCAAACAGTATGAATTCCGAACGTCAGACCCGCAGGGATTCAATTTGGCGTCGGCCATCGGACATAGTCCCAAAATAGTTCCAGATGTCCGAGAGTTTGCTGTCCTGCTTGGACAGTTTGTCCGAGACGATTTTTGAAAGCACACACTGTACGTTAATGCACAGTGATGCAATTGTACTTTTGTTTTATAAAATGATCGCTGATTGGCCAAATTTCTCTAAGCGTCAGGCTGGTTCAAAACGTTTTCAAAGGTTATTAGCAGAAGACGATAAAACCCCAACACAACAAAAAATACTTCAGCAAGATATGCGGAGCGCAGTGGCTCAGTTGGTAGAGCATGAGACTGGGGGGATCCAAGGGTTCCTACATGTAACTCGAGTCTAACCACCGACAGAGTCACTGTGTTGTGTCCTAATGAGCAAAGCACTTTATCCACTTCTTAGTACTGGTTCAACCCATGATGAGTCTTCCCAACAGGACTGAAAAATTGTTGACTGAGACGTAAATATTCAAAACAAAAACAATTGCATGAAATATACCGACTCATACTCATAAGGATAATGGTCAATATTTTTCATGTGTAATGGTTAGATCTTCTATAAAAAATGAATTGCCTGGTAACCCTTTGCATGCTGGGTAATTTTTCATGATTTTTTTGTAGTCTGATGATTTTTTTCAATTAACTTGTTCAAAAAATTCTTTCATGAATACCACCAGAGTGTCAAACAGTTTAGATCCCTGGAAATAGGGCCCGAAGTTTTGCCTGTCTTGATCTTTTAAAAGGTTATCAGCAGATACCACTAGCAGGCAAAGAGTTAATGCCAAGTAATTAACACTTCATTTGATAGCAGACTACTTAAACTTCACAAAGCTTGTTATTACAACTGTGTGGTAGGAAAAAATCCATTCAACTAAGATTTCAAAAAGACATCAAGTTCAACAATATTTCAGGGGAACAAGGGAACAGGTACTACCCACCCCCTCTGCTTGCCTGAGTGTATTTGTCCAGAAAATGACATCTACTTTTTAAGTCCGCTGCAACACTTTTGCAAACAGAGCAGACACAGATCAGGCAGCTTTTACTGCTGACAAGTAGACCTGACAAGTAATTTCTTTGTTCTATGTACAAACATGAAAGTTTATTTTTATATTTATTATTCACTATTAGTGGGCGGAGCAAAGCATGAACATTCATGAAGGAAAAGGGTAAAGAGTTATTTGAAAATGTGGTTTTAATTAGAAGATATGACAAAAAAAAAATGGAAATTTTATACCTGGACATGATCTTATAAATACTTTTTGTTTTAAAAATAAAATTCTAGTTTCAAGTTAAAGATACTATGAAACATCTGGGGGCGTTCCAGAACTAATATCAATGTGCGCAGAGGAAAGACTATTTTTGTCCTTCTAAGACCACAAATCAACAAGAACACTCTGAAGGTGCAGCAGGTTTAACCCTTTGTAATCTCCATACTGTGGCATTACAACCATGCAACTACCAGCTTAGCAAAAGCATAGTTCATGAAATCTGCTGTCATGTGAATAAAAACAATTTGCCATATAGTCATGATAGTGACATGTATTTTAATACTGATAGGCAGATTGAGAGGTTTTAAAGAGGCAAAGCTAATGGACATGATTCTTGATAAATGTGTATTTCAAAATAGGTTTCCTTAATTGCAGTAACATACAGTTGTTGGTACACATAGGAATTGCCTCATAGAAGCAATTCCAATGTGCACATACAACATATGTCCATTCAATAAATGAGTGTTTTTCACCATAAATGTTTTTTTTCTCAACAACTTCAACTACTTTTTTATGTTTCAGTGTAATGAGCATGAAGAAATGAACAAGTTTTTGTGTAGTTTGGTGTGCACCTGGTTGACAATAATAGACAGCGGTCTTTATATTATTGACAGCAGATCTTTAGATGTTTAATTGGAATGAAATGCTAAATTGGTGGTTGCCTGGTTGTATGAGTGCAATAGGAGTTAAACACCTGAGAAATTCTAACAATATTGTTGAACTTGGACTTTTACAAGCTTACGACAACTAAGGGCAAAGTTAGAAGTACCGGTCACTTTCGGGTAATTTGTTTGTTTGATTTGATTCTTTATATCCCAGTCAACAATTTTTCAGTTATGTCAGGACGGGTCTTCATGGGTTGAACCAGTACTAAGCAGAGGATAAAGTGTCTTGCTCATGGACACAACTCAAGGCCTCCGGTGAGGCTTGAACACGCAACCCCTCGATCTCGAGTCAAGCACCCTCCCACTCAGCCACAGCACTCCTTAGTTAGGAACCCCGAGATGATCATGATGATTGTCGCACATGCTTATGATGTCAATGCCACAACCAGCCGGTGCAATTACATACATAAGTTGGTGGTTGCAACAGATACTGTGGCAAAGAATGTGAGGGTTTTTTGTTGTGGGTATTCACCGCAAGACAATTCTTCAGAAAACCACAATACAGGTAAAGCACATAATTAAGAAAAAAAAACCTACGGATCGTGATTTTATAAAGTAACTTTGTGACGTCTTATCTCTTAAATTCCCTATTTTATCTTTGAACTTCTTTAGCACAGTGCGCCATAGGTTTGAAGAGGTGGGTGGGGGTAATCAGCTGTTTTGTTCTAGTTCATATGGGTTTAATGAGGAAATAGATCTGATCAGTCTCAATATACAGGTGTAGACAGCTTCTGGAGCATACCTGGCTTTTTACACTCCATCTTTATACCCAACTATAAGCCATCGCATGTAGCAAACTCAGAATTGGAGAGAATTGTTATGGCAGCTATATCTGCAGCAGAGCATCTTGGCAGCTATATAACAGTTGTAGCAGGATGTCAGCTTGACAGCTAAATACTAACTGTAACAGGACAGCTTTATAGTATCTGTAACAGGAAAGCACCCCATTATATCTGTAACAAGACAGTTTTATAGCTATACACATGTAGTATCTGTAGCAATTTTGGCATCTAGAGGACAATTTGACAGCTATAAAATATATGTAGCAAAACAGCTTTATAGACATAAAAATCTAAATCAGTTCAGCTCATCTGTAACAGGACAGCTTGATAGCTATATAGTATCTGTGGTAGGACAGCTTCATTCTTATATAGTATCTGAAACAGTACAGCTTAACTGTTGCAATACATGTAACCAGACTGAGCAGCTTGGCAGCTATGAAGTCCCCTATATAATTCAGTATCTGTATACAGGAAGAATCATTTGTCAGCTATACAGTAGCTATAATAAAACAGGACAGCAAGACAGCTTTCCAATTTATCATATATGTTAATGGACAGTACAACTTGGCAGCTATATAGTAGCTCAATGACAGGACAGCTTGACAGCTATACAATATCTGTTAGATGACAGTGCCACTTGGCAGTCATACAGTATATTTGTTAGAGGACAGTACAACTTGGCAGCTATACAGTAGCTTCAAGATAGGACAGCTTGACAGCTACACAATACTATTCTGTTGGAGGCCAGTACAACTTGGCAGCTACACAATGGATATAACAAGACAAGGTAGCTTGACAGCTATACAATATTAATCTGTTAGAGGACATTACAACGCTGCGGCTATACTTTAGCTATAACAAGAGAAGGTAGCTTGACAGCTATACAATATTAATCTGTTAGAGGACAGTACAACTTGACAGCCACACAATAGCTATAATTGTAACAAAACTGGACAGCTTGATAGCTACACAGTATTATTCAATTAGAGGACAGTACAACTTGGCAGCTACACAGTAGCTATAATAAAACAGGACAGCAAGACAGCTTTCCAATATATCATATATGTCAATAGACAGTACAGCTTGGCAGCTATGCAGTAGCTAAATGACAGGACAGCTTAACAGCTATATAATATCTGTTAGGTGACAGTTTAACTTGGCAGCTATACAATAGCTACACGATAGGACAGCTTGACAGCTACACAATATTATTCTGATAGAGGACAGTACAACTTGGTAGTTATACAGTAGCTATAACAAGACAAGGTAGCTTGACAGCTATACAATATTATTCTGTTAGAGGACAGTACAACTTGGCAGCTATACAATAGCTATAACAAGACATGGCAGCTTGACAGCTACACAATATTATTCTGTTAGAGGACAGTACAACTTGGCAGCTATACAGTAGCTTACAAGGACAGCAGAGCTGATGTTCAGAATTCTCTTCTTGAATTTGGCAATTCTCAGCATAGGTTCTGTACAGAATCTCAGCATCAGCTATACAATAGCTATAACAAGACAGGACAGCTCGACAGCTACACAATATTATTCTGTTAGACGACCGTACAACTTGGCAGCTATATACCATAGCTATAACAAGACAGGACAGCTTGACAGCTATACAATATTATACTGTTAGAGGACAGTACAGCTTGGCAGCTATACCATAGCTATAACAAGACAGGACAGCTTGACAGCTATACAATATTATTCTGTTAGAGGACAGTACAGCTTGGCAGCTATACAGTAGTTTACAAGATGTGCACAGCTGATGTTTAGAATTCTTAAAGAGTCATCTTCTAGAATTTGGCAATTCTCAGCATAGGTTCTGTACAGAATCTCAGCATCAGCTTCCACTGACTTCTACTAGTCTTTCAGGAAGAATACTATGGTAACATGAAATGGAGTATTTTTGGAAGATGTTTTTGTGATATATATGTCTCCCAGTATTGCATTAATTATCAATACACCTATAATATGTGGAAAAGGATTATACAAATGGCCTACTGATATACAGGTATGGCAAACACATTCTTACTTTTCTCCTATTGTTCTCCCCCCCCCCCCCTTTTGGGGTATTTTCAGATGTTTACAGAAACCCTCTGATTGAGATACAGTACAGAAAGGGAACAAACATCCTATTCCCCTTAATTATGAAGCACACAGATAGTCCAGCATATGTTTGTTATGTTGCTTTACGTCCCAAGTCATTTGCTATGGTCATGCCGGGATGGTCAGTTCACCTAACCACACTTTTTCCTGGGCAAGCTTGAACAAGCAGTTACCCAGTACTTAGTGCACATACTTTCGCTTGTAACCGACAACAACTCTTCTTGAATGATCCAGCGGAAGGGAGGAGAATGACCATAGAAATTATTTCACGGTCAATTCCAGCAAATGTGATTACATGTATTATGTTTATCACATATGCTTTTACACTTTGCCTACTAGTGTCATCTTCTGATAACCTTATATGCAAACAGTTTGGCTACATTATATTCTTAGCTCCCGAAAAACACACAGACTTTTTTCTCAAGACCCATGGGGGTAGGTCCCAGAGTCATGTACTGATATCCTGTATCAATTAAAACAATTTAAAAGCAGAATATTTCTTGAAGTCTGGTGTCATGTCCCTGCAGAGTGCCACGAAGGCTCAGCCATTAATACAGAAATGTCCTCATGGGATAGCATGACAAAGCATGAAAAAGAAAGCCTAGACTATATTAATTGAGATGTCATGAGATAGAGTATTCCAGATAACGGATCAGATTTTGTTTCTCTTTATTTTCACATCAAACAGGTTTTTGTTGGTATGGATCCGATTATAAAATACATAATTTACAAAAGAACTTCCAATGCATATCCTCAAAGCTATGTAGTACAGACTTCATTTAACTCTTTCCCTGCTATATATAGTGACTTCTTTTGCAGTCTGCTAACCTTTGCAAGCAGTTTGGAACCATATTAAAGTCAGAGGGCCTACTCTGGATCCAACCTGTTTGGCACTCTGACGGTATTGCTGAAAGGATTATTTGAAAAAGTTACTTTTGAAAAAATCAGCAAACAACATAAAAGCACACAAAAATTACACAGCATGCAAATCTCATGTAATGATGTGAGGTTTAGTCGATCATTGTTAAGTTTCATATGTACTCCACCCAAAAATATGTTGATGGTACTCATTCGAAGCATATTCAAAACAACAGTCATTTTCATCATAAAATAACAAAGAAATTGTGATTTTTCGGTTGGAATAAAACATCTTATCTCGGGCAATGGTAAGACTTAACCTAGATACTGATATATCAAGAACTGGTAATTATATCTCATCTTCTCTTTTGTCCATCCATCAAGATCTTTGACATTAATATTGCTGCATATCCAGTTCTAATCAAGTCTCCTTATGTCCCACTAAAGCATGAAAAAAGAAATGGAAATCAGTGGACCTTTGACACACCGGGTAGGCGGTATTCGAAAATGTGAATACTATCGAGGAATGTTGATAAAAACTTAATAGAAACAGAGTTTCCGATTGCCATTTGTCGCCACAATGGCGACAAATGGCAATCAAAAACACTGTTTCTATTGATTTTTGATCCGTGTTCGTCGATTGTTGATTGTGTTTTCAATTGCCGCCTACCCGGTGTGTTGACTTAACTTGATCCTGAGGCAGCAGGTGGCCAGAGTCTCCAGGCCTCTCTGCCCCGTGGATCAATGTCGCCAATGCTGCATGCCCTCATTTCAGTCCTGACGCATTCAGACCAATTGTCTTCTTTGGCCTTCCTCGTCCTCTGGAGCATGGAACATCCATACTCATGACCGAGTTGATACATGAGGTCGCACATGAAATGTGCACACACCATCCCAAACACCTTGTGTGCAGGGACAAATCAGCTTTACTTATAGGGCTAACAACAAAGGCGGAGACTGATAAGCCCAAGTATAGTAGTCAAACTTGCTCCATGCAAAATTTCATTATTCTAGCTAGTCTCTGTAGCTGAGCAGACTGGTTTGAGCCTTACTTGGTCAAAAACCCCTAAGACAGGTTTTCTCATATACTAAAGTTTTGAAATATTATACCCTGTGAGTTTGTTTCTGCTAGAAAAATTCAAAGATCATTTGTTAATAGTATTGGAAACTAGAAAAATTCAAAGATCATTTGTTAATAGTATTGGAAACTAAGTCTCAGGTAGAAATATTCTTGGAATACACTTCATATTTATCACCTGGTCTAAGAACACTAACAAATAAATGGTTTCCATGGTACCAAGTTAAACTGATTCTAGAAAGATGAGGAAAAATTAACAAGCTAACGTTGAATGGGTATTGAATACCCAGGCAAGTTATTTTGGATGTAGAATCAACAGTCAAAATATCCTTTGCAATGATGCCCCCCAACCCCCACCCATGTTTTTAAGGACGCAACACAGTGCCTACTGTGAGTCTTGAACCTACAACCCCTTCAATCATAAGTCAAGCACTCTACCACTGCACTCCCCAGGGGACAAAAATATTTCAATATTGCACTTGTCCTGCAGGACAGGTGACTTACAATGTTCACTTGTCCTGCAAACACATGCACTTGTCCTAAAAAGCATATGTGGGAGTAATGTGTAATATAACTTTGAGTAATTCTTCCCAAATCACTCGTCCTGTAGGACGAGTGCTTTGGGAAAAACTACTTGTCCTTTCTAGATTTCACTTGTAATTATGAGCGAACAAGTGGAATTGTTGTCCCCTGCTCCCCTACATAATTTGTTGTGGTACTCTTCATTGGAACGTCTTATTGAGATGCTTTCTATGAATAAACACAAAAATATATTTCTATAAGAAGTAATAAAAGCCACCAGGATACATTTACATCTAGGGTAATGACCCTTTAGAGATTCTAGATGTTAGCCAAGTGGCTGTTTTCACACTTTCAGAGTCCTATGAGGCAATCTATGGCTTTCAGTACGTCTTTTCTGAAAGCTTTGATATATATGGTCATGAAAGATTTAGAGAAGATTATGGAATGTTCTTTCTTTGGGCCAGTGCATGAAATTTCTGTATTTTTGCAGCAATGACGATGGTGAGTCTGGGCAGAGCCTTCGCTGATCACATGCACAAAGTATGGATGACAATGAAGGCTCAGACCAAAATTTAGACCTCAAGCTTTAGAGGTATTTGCGAACAAAAATGTCATGCATTCGCACATATGCTTTATGGCTAAAATATCAAACTCCAACATACCCAAGCTTCAATTTTTTAACCATCACTCACTGATCTCACCACTGCATCAAACAATAAATTTGAGAAAATTCTCTAAAAATACCCTTCTTTTCACTGGTAGCATGATAATCTTATCTGAACTGATGATTTGAAGGCAATATCTAGGAAAAGATGAAAGACTTCAAACCAAAATAAATACAAATTCTAAAATTAAAGTACAATATCTTTAAACAAGGGACAGACCAATTAAATTTTGGCACAAAATGTTGAAACCGAGGGGAACTTGCCAAGTGTACAGTGGAAGTACAATGTATACAAATGTTTTACAGTTTGTAATTAAAGTGTCTGTATAAAATCTTGTGACAAAGTCAGTTTTAATTTTGTGATCTTGGTTGTGGAAAGTTCATGTGACTAGCATTCATTCATTGTTGTGGAGTTTTAAAGATTTTTCATTTTTATTTATATTTGTGGGGTGTAGGCGAAGTAAATATAAATGCATAGTATACTACATAGTATAGTACATGGACAGTGCCTATCATGTATTCTAGAAAATGAAAATTAGGGGTGGGAGTTTCACCCTCCATCTACAAAATGCATGTAGGCATGTGTCCAAAGGAAAAATACAGTAAAAACTCGAAAATTCAAACACTGATTTTCCGAAATACTGGCTTATTTGAAATAGATTTGGGACATACTGGATTGAGACATTTCTTTTACACATCCAAAATGTATGTATGAAAGGCGAAAATTGATAATAATCATTTTTGGGGGTTATAAATTTTCATGTCTGCCTCCCCATAATTCGTATTTTCAATATTTAGAAATAAAACCTTTACTCCATAGGACTTCAAATTTACAAGATTTGATTGTAATTAGATTGGTTTATTGAAATTCCAAAGGGCTTTGAAGCCCATGAGGATATACATGTAAAGTATTTTATTACTAAACATTATTTGATGACTAAAGCTGTAATTCCCTAAGTTCTAACCCCCATCAATGTTTACCATCTAAATAATGACAGTAGTTATAAGGCCAAAATGCCAGACAAAATCTTCTCATGATATAACATTATTAATCTAGTTATGATGATTAATAGCTCGTCTGTATCCAAGAATACTATCTGAGATGGTGGAACTAGATAGAAATTAATCAAAACAATACATACTTAACCCTTAGCTCTGCATGCTGGGTAATTTTTCATGCTTTTGTTGTCATTAAATTCTTCCCTTGTAAAATTATTCTAAAGTGCATTTGTATACAGCAGCAGCAGACATAATAAGCTGCAAGCAGAGCTAGGCCATTTTCAGGACCAAAATATATTGACAGGCCCCATTTAGTTTTCAGAAACAGGAAAAGTTGAAATTTTTGGCTAGACTATATTTATCATGATCAGTACTATGATGGATCTTCTGTTTCTTGAATGAGTCTGACTCTACACCAAGGACCATTATAGAATCAAGCTATCAATCAATTAAACCTTAAAACAAACGAACAGCAAAAAGCAAAACAAAAGATAATCTGGCTGTAAAGTTTTTCCATTTAGCCACAGTCTAACTGTCACAGAGCTGGACCCAATACATCTCATTAAGACAAAACCAAGTATACCCTGACATTGTTGTGTGCTTTTTACTTAAAATTCACATTCTTATATTCCTGGTCGACATTACCCGACTGTTTATCCTCAGTCCAGATTCTAGGATCTTGAAGTCTACTCCCGAAGAGATAGAAGCTATACCGCCATTTTCCTGATACAATGCAGGCATTGATCAACTGATAAACTGACTCTGGTTTCCAGCCACTGCCTCAATCTGTATTTTTGTTCCACCCCTGAGCTTTGACAGTGTAAAGTCGGGTTGTACTAGCTGTTTTTATGGTCACACATGATTGCCCAGGAGCAGATCATACCCCAGTGCATATTCTAGGATCTTCTCAACTTCTAAGTTTACAAGCAGATGACAAAATTTACAGAAATTCACCCACACTCTGTTTGGCTTTCAAGGGATACATTGATTCAATGCCAGGTCATCAATGAAATAACTAGAATTCCAAGAATCAAATGTGTCACCTGGCAAAACCTAAGTCTAAAAAGGAACATATTTCAGTCAAAATTTTGCAGATGATCTCCAAAATCGAACTTGACCTGTATTTTACAATGCTTTACTTTACCCTTCTGTAAACTTTGAATGAAATTGATGCATCCCTTCAAAAGATATTGATCAGAAACCAAAGGTGTGATGCCGCCGCCAACACCAACGACCAGGACACATGATCCCTGCCTGTGTCTGCCTTGCTTTGCAGGCAATACAAATAGAGACCAGTTCCATAATTCCGTATTCTACTCACATAACAAGACCCCAATGCCATAAATGGCATCTGTTGTTTTATTCCGCTAATAATCAGCTTGGCTAAAACGGATTTATAAATCATAACCCCTGATGTAACTCAGACATTATTGTCGGTTATATTTATTGCCGAATATAAATAAAGATGAGTGATCTTATCAAAGAAAAAGACCGATATCTCTTAAAGAATCACGCATTTTTCTTTTCATAATCAACAGTAAAGGATATATTTCTCACATCTAACGTGTATATATTATTGAACTGTTAATGATATATAGAAATATCATTTGATGATAAAAAATTTGAAAGAAATTTTTTTTTAACTCTGCATGCTGTGTAATTTTTCATGCTTTTGTTAAATTGTCGTCTGCTTACTTTTCTCAAAATTAACTTTTTAAAAAAATTCTTTTAGGAACACTATCAGATTGCCAAACAGTTTGGATCCAGATCAGGACAGTTCTGTCGGTCCTGATCTGGGTCCAAATTGTTTGCAAAGGTTATCCGCAAATGATAAAATTCACAGCGAGAAAGGAAAGAGTTAAGATGTAATTTGATTGTAATTCTTTTATAAATATGGAATTAACCTTCATATTTGAAATCTAAGAATTACAAGGACAACTGTAATTTCTGCAAGTCAGCTTTTCGCTTTTAAATCCCAGAAAATGAATGCATTAATCTTTCATTTGGTGCACATCAAAGCAAGTTTGTGAAACAGTGACATAAATCATATTATGAAACAATTATGAAAACTTGATAATTAAAAAAAATCAGAAATTGGAAGCTTTTGATAATAGATTTATTAAAGGCATTTCAAAGCTTTATAAACTTAACACAATATTGAAGAAATGCAAAAAACATTTTAATAATTAATCGCTCTGTATCAGATTACAAAAGGGATGGACTTAAAAGTTAATGAACTGAACTGAACAGTTTTAGAACTGAAAATTAAAGACAATTTTGACATATCAGTATATGTCCTATGAAAACTAAAGAGTGTGGTACATTTTTGATTCTATGGAGACAAGTATTGACCATGTGGTTCAGTGAGTACCGTGTAAGTAGCCCTTTCCATTCTTTCTTTGTTTGATTTGGTTGTTTATGTCCCATCAACAATCTTTCAGTTAAACAGGGACGGGTCTTCCTGGGTTGAAACAGTACTAAGCAAGGATAAATGTGTCTTGCTCAAGGACCACAACGCACTGACGCCGGTGAAGCTGGAACCCGCAGCCTCTCGGTCTCGAGTCAAGCACTCTACCACTGCGCCACTGCTCTCTCTGGTGTGGCTCGAACCCGGAGTCCCTCGGTCGAGTCAAGCACTCTACTACTGAGCCACTGCACTTCCAAAGAATTCAGTTGAAAACTGAAAGGAGAAAAGCTCATCAATACTGTAAATTCTGAAATTTTCGAGAGTGTTTAATTTTTTGCGAAAATTTGCAGATACGAAGTTTCGCGAAAATAAAACCCTCGCATAATTGAGAAATCACTATGTCATTTACTGATGAAAATAAATCATCCTTGTTGTGACATTGACCTTGGGAGTTGGTGGCTAAGTGTTGTGCGTGACATACCTTCGTGCTGTGGGTAATAATCTTGAAGTTGTAATGAATTTGGCCTACCCTCACTGTTGTCATACCACTACGGCAATTTTGGTCTCGTCACTTATTCGGGTGGTGGTTCTTCCTGGGTTGAACCAGTACCAAGCTTGGATAAATGAGTCTTGCTCAAGGACCACAATGCAGTATCGCCAGTGAAGCTCGAACCCGCAGCCTCTCGGTCTCGAGTCAAGCACTCTACCACTGAGCCACTGCTCTCCCTGTCTATTGCTTATGGAAGTATGAGATAAGTAGACCTGACAATGTACCAACATGAAATTGTTTTTATATAATTATTCATAGTGGGTGGAGCTTAGCATGAATATTCATGACATGAAGAAGTGTTAATATATACAAAATGGATGGGAGATTCCACCAGACAAGAAAAATACACCCTTGAAAAGGCAGGTATGTGTCGGCGTGCACACCACCTCATCTGGACCTACACCGTAGAAGTATCAGTCTCAGTCTGGTTAACCGGGCTAATATTTCCACTAATGCAGTGAAAAATTACACAAATTGCCAGAAAAACGCTGGCATCGAGCTGGTCTGCCAAATAAGATTAACAAGTGAACGACCAAAACACGCCACAGGAAATTAACTTGGTTGATTTCAATTACGTCACATGACAAAAGCAGGCAATCTTTCCGCAGCAGATTCTGAATGAGAAAACCTGTCTTTTGCTATTACCAGCATCCAGTATACAGAGGGTTAAGTTCTCCCGCAATGACAGGGGTACCACTAAGCAAACTCTCCTGACATCGGCAGCTATCAAAAAAAAATTCCGTAACTAACACTGTACTTCCAACAATCCAGGCATTTTCCTAGGCCTGATTTGGGGCCAAAGATCAGCCCCTTCCCAATTAAAAAAATAACAAAAACTTCCCAAAGTGGTGTATATCATGCCCAATTTCTTAGTTCTATATTTAAAATCCAACCAAAAATAGCAAAGATACAAATGTTTTCATTTAGATTTTTATGCAAATTTCATGAGTATTAATTATAAAAGGTAAAGCAACATGTTACAGCTTTACACTGCTAATGTCTTATGATTTTTAATCAATTTAAAATGGTGGCCCAGTTCTTTTAGACTGCAGTTTTCCCATTTTCCCAATCAAATGCGTCTTCAGAAAGTTAAGAAATCCCTGCAATCACAGAAGCTCAACTTGAGCATGTTGTGCTCTCTTAACCCTTTCCTTCATGAATATTCATGCTAGGCTCCACCCACTGTAAATAATAATGTAATATAGTAATGTAGAGACTGCTAGAATACTATAGTAATGTAGAGAAACTGCTAGAATACTGTAGTAATGTAGAGACTGCTAGAATACTGTAGTAATGTAGATACTCAGAAGGTATTAGTCCTGACTGATTTTTTTGAAAAAGTTGATTTTCAAAAAAAACACGAAAAAATTACCCAGTAGGCGTAAAGTTAAGGTAGCATTTACCACTACATCTTATACAGTGTCTGTCACTCCCGGATTCAGAAATAATTTTCAGTCTTGCGTTTCATTAGTTTTAATTTAAAGCGATAGGTAACAACCCTTGCATTTCTAAGAAATAACTTGCCTACAACTTCATTACACTGGGGCCCAATCAGTAGCTGAGCATCATCATGGAAAAATGGCCCTTACTGCAGATCCTGATTTGTCGGCAAATCCACACAGCACCAATCACTGTCTGTCTACAAAATCTAAGTGGTTTGTGCATACTATAAAACATCTTAACCCTTATCCCACCACTATTTTTGTCCTGAAAATGTCGTCTGTTTTTCACTTCTGCATAGAGTGAAACCTGTCCTAAGCGGCCACTCATAAATAGACAAAACAAAGGTATTTGAGGCATATTGTATAGCTTAATGAAGGTCGAAAGTAATGCAGAATGCTCTCAAAGAGCATTCTGCAATACTTTTGACCTGCATTAAGCGATAATCGGTCTTGAAAATACATTTTTGATCTTCGTTTTAAGTGGCCGCTTAAGACAGGTTTTACTGTATATTCAAGTGATTTTTTCATGGAAACAAACACTATGAACCCTGATCAGGCTGGGGAGCCAGCAGTCTGGTCTAGGTCCAACAATATAGGCTACGTACCTAAGAACATAAGCAGATTCATGAGATATTTGACCATAAAATTGAGCAAGTCTTTTGGACGACCCGAGGAGATGCCCATCAGCAATCGGGCTGTGGAACCAGCTGCCAGAGACTATATTGTAGCTGCCCCAACCCTTGATGACTTCAAAATACAGTGTAAACCCTGAATCAGCCTGCTCCTATCTGTCCAAACATTTAAGGTTCATACGGAAATATAAATATGTTGAGAATACTGAAATGCACCACTGGTGTTAGCTTGTAGTCCCCCTCAAATGCCCAGTTTTATGTTGGAAGGACCATTTCTAATGTAATGGTTCATCTGTGGCTCAGGCAATCAGCAGTAACAGAAATTACAGAAAACTGGCAGAATTTAATTCTAATGAAACCAAAACTGTCTTGTTAGGACATGTAGCGAATTCACTTTTGCCTTAGAAAATACCGAAATTATCCTTAGTATTCTTAGTATTTGGCAACCTCAACTTCATACCATATTTATCCTAAAATTTAACCCTTTGTATACTAATAGATTATTCCTTCTGGTTTGATACAATAAACTTGGGATAGTCCATTGAACATATTTTTGTTTTGTCCCAGTCAACAATCTTTCAGTTATGTTGGGATGGGTCTTCCTGGGTTGAACCAGTACCAAGCCATACTCAAGGACACAATGCAGTGATGTCTGTGAGGCTCAAACCTGTGGTCCTTCGATATCCAGTCAAGCATTCTACCACTGAGCTCCCCTCCATTGTCCATATCTATGGGTGTCAGGTTATAATTCTTTTTTTAAATATTGATCTTTTTTACCCTTTCCCTGATGAACTGTGGCATTTCATCTTGGTCTTCACCATTTGTAAACTTACCAATTTGAGGTTTACCGACTACAAAGGGTTAAGCATGTAGATTACACTAAATGAACAACTTGAAATCTTAGGCCCTTGATCAACCTGCATTTGCCGACTCCCGCCACAGTTTTTGCAAGAAGTCCATCAGAACCAGGAGCTAGATGAGAGCGAGGCTTGAATAATGTACAAAATTCAGCGCTCGCTCTCATTTTAGTCGGCCAATGCCTCAAAAGTCAAACATCAACAAGCTCATTAATAATCTGTCAAATACAAATGCTTATTTCTTAATACTGTCTTCTTAGGATTGAACAGAATTAGTAGCTTCGATCTTTTGACATGTTTTATGCCAATCAAATCACTTTTTGAAATAATGATTCAACTGCCCTTTAAGATTTAATCCTTCTATATAAGCGCATGGCAGCAAGTAATGCTAGATGCCGTGTTCTCATATAGAAGGAATGCATCCTAAATTTCAAGAATCCAGATATATCCAAATCTCTAATATTACAACCAGGCAACCACCTAGTTAGCAAACATCTAAAAATAAGCTGTCAATCATATAAAATTGGCTATCTATTATTGTCATCCAGGTGCATGCCAAACTACGCAAAAACTTGTTCATTTCTACATGCTCATTACACTGAAACATAAAAAGTAGTTAAGAAGTTTGTGAAAAACCTGCTTTATGGTGAAAAACACTCATTTATTGAATGGACATAGCAAAGAATGGACATATGTTGTAGGTGCACATTGGAATTGCCTCTATGAGGCAATTCCAATGTGTATCAACAACATATGATACTGAAATTAAGGAAACCTATTTTGAAATATACACTAAACAAGCATCATGTCCATTGGCTTTCCGCCTAAAACATCTCAAACTACCAATCAGTATTGAAATTCCTGTTTACTATATGGCAAATTGTTTATATTTACATGACAGCTATATCACCAAATTTGATTTCATGAACTATGCTTTTGCTAAGCTGGTAGTTGCATGGTAATAAATATTATATGGAATCATCAAGTGGCTTATGAATAGTTTTGTTTGATTTAATTCTTTACGTCCCACCAACAATCTTTCAGTTAAACAGGGACAGGTCTTCCTGGGTTGAACCAGTACTAAGCTAGGATAAATGTGTCTTGCTCAAAGACCACAACGCAGTGACGGCGGTGAGGCTCGAACCCGCGGCCCCTCGGTCTCGAGTCAAGCACTCTACCACTGAGCCACTGCACTCTCTGCTTATGAATAGTGGGGATATCCTGATCAGACAGCTTCATCTAACAAGATCTACCCTATTTTCATCCATATCTATCACTGATGCTAAGTAAACCTGTGATCTGAGTTTCCGCAGGATCATGCATACTGGTAGCCCAGACTCTGCGCTACCGGGTCCAACATATTGCACATGAATCAAGATGTTAAAGTCTACATACATATGCTGTGGCCATGCCTGACACTTCAAGAATTACCATTTTAATCGGCTCATTTTTCAAACTGTGTCTTAAGATATTTTTCCTGGAATGGAAGCACTGAAAAAGATACAGATTTATATTCAATGCTTTAAAATTCCCCTTGGGAAATCCTGTCTGATAAGTATATCAATCAGTATTGTCTCTGAATCTGATGGGTATGCTACATTTTTGACCATTTTGTAATTACTAAACCTCCTACTCATACATGTTATGACAACATACAAGTGCAGAATCTCAGTAGGCTGCTTACCAGTATTCTGTGGATGTGTTACATATCTTTGATCTCTTTAAAATGGGTCACGAGGCGAGAAATCTTGTTTTAGGGGTTTCATTTATTAGAAGACCAATTTATCAGAACACTACTAAAGTAACCACTTGCAGGCGAAGTAGATAAACAAAAATGTTGGTTGTCAGCTCGAAGTCACAATAGTGCTTGTCAGAAGAGCAAACCATGCACTGGGTTCAGGTGCAGTCTAATCTGCGTGTTCTGGGTCCTCACTAAATAGTCCTCTTTATTAGTTACCTCGCATATTAACTGCATTGTTGCATGTTGCCTGATATATGTTGTTTATCTCACTGCATGTACCTTTATCAGGTCATGATGACGTTGCACTTTTTGATTGATGTCGCTAATGACGCTGAATCAACACAAAAATCAAAACTTACGTCATTATCTCATTATCGCTAGTTTGAAGACTGAAACAATGGGTAAACTGATAAATGGAATACCAGGTTCGTGTCTTTTGATATCAAGTTTACCAGGCTCAGCTTTGAGAATGCATGTTGAATCGCTCGACAAGCCTCGCAATTTCAAGAAGCGTTCTCAAAGTCTTGCCTGGTAAACTTGATATCAAAAGACACTCACCTATTATTCTCTATATAGAGATTTCTGGCTTTAAAATGCAGTTACAATGCTCAGGGTTAAGAACATGTTAGACAAATTCAACAGATTAAAACTTTTACAAGTTTTCTTCAAAATTTCTTATTTCGAAAATACTCTATTTTGTTTCTCTTTTACTTCATTTAACAGCACAAACAAGCACCTTTAGGGAAATCTATTCTCCATCCCGGAAAAGATCTCCGTTTTATCTCTCATTCATGTCGAAGTTTGAGACAGAAACAAGATAATATCCTCCGTAATCCAATTTCTATGCCAAAAACGTCACCATGACTTTCTACCAGTAACTGCCGAGTTCCAGAAAACTGGAAGTAATTGATCAAAATACAATGTACTGTGCTAGAGATAGCAGTGTTTGAGACTGATCTATGTACTGTGCTAGAGATAGCAGTGTTTGAGACGGATCTATGTACTGTGCTAGAGATAGCAGTATTTGAGACTAATAAAGATAGCAGCTTTTGAGACTGATCAAGTGTAGCACTGTAAACCAATACTATTTGGCCTGTCTTGTTCTGTCAAAGGATCCTCCTTGATTAGGATAGTACAAGACATTCAGACAGCATCAAGTGTAGGACTGTAAACCAATACTATTTGGCCTGTCCTGTTCTGTCAAAGAATCCTCCTCGGTTAGGATAGTACAAGACATTCCGACAGCATCAAGTGTAGGACTGTAAACCAATACTATTTGGCCTGTCCTGTTCTGTCAAAGAATCCTCCTTGGTTAGGAAAGTACAAGACATTCCGACAGCATCAAGTGTAGGACTGTAAACCAATACTATTTGGCCCGTTCTGTTCTGTCAAAGAATCCTCCTTGGTTAGGAAAGTACAAGACATTCCGACAGCATCAAGTGTAGGACTGTAAACCAATACTATTTGGCCCGTTCTGTTCTGTCAAAGGATCCTCCTAATTGATCAGAGTGTCACATATCAATAGTGTTAGAAAACCTATTCCGGCTACACATTGCTACCAAAACGATATTAAATATTAAAACACAAACCCTTGGGGACACCGTTTCCTCAGTGTTCCGTGAAAAGTAGTTTCTTTAAATGAGATTTCGCTGCCAATACCATAGCGCCTCACAAAGTCTGGAAAAGACTTCCTAAGAACTACATGTAACCACCTGTAAATTGCATTCTTGGAAGCCAGCCTGATCTGGATCTACAGCAGTAACATTAACAAGTTAGTCATGTCAATAATGCAGGAAAGTTATGAATGTAATGTTTAAGAGCACCCAGGGAAATGTGGTAAATAACTCCTAAAATACATACACAAATGACAAATGTACATGGTAACAACCAGGCAACCACCAAGTTAGCATTTCATGATTCCAATGAGACATCCAAAGATAAGCTGTCAATTATATAAAATTGGCTATCTATTATTGTCATCCAGGTGCATGCCAAACTATACTTCCACTAAACGCTTTGAAGCGCGACTGTAACGGTAAATGCATTGAGTGAATCTAGGGTCATTACTTAAAGGTCGTGGTACTACTGTAGAGAAAAAATTGTTCATTTCTACATGCTCATTACACTGAAACATAATAAGTAGTTGTGAAGTTTGTGAAAAACCAGTTTTATGGTGACAACACACACATTTATTGAATGGACATATTATGCTGTAGGTGCACATTGGAATTGCGCACATTGGAATTCCAATGTGTACCAACAACATATGTTACTGAAATTAAGGAAACCTATTTTGAAATATACACTAAACAAGTATCCTGTCCATTGGCTTTCCTCTTTTAAACATCTCAAACTGCCAATCAGTATTAAAATACCTGTCACTATATCGCAAATTGTTTATATTTACATGACAGCAATATCAATGAACTATGCTTTTGTTAAGCTGGTAGTAATTTGGTAGTCATGTTTCTTAAATGGGGAGAAAAGCAATGTATAATAACTCATCCACATCATTCTGGTTTTACAGCCAAAACAAAATGGATGTAGAATGCCCATATCGAGGTCCATATACCCAGTCAGTTCCATTTTTAATGGAAACACCATATAGAGAAAGTCAAACCAATTGCCTGTTGACAGAAGTCACAGTGAAACAGAATTATACATCACACAATAATAAATTAATATTGATAACTTTTACCATATATTCCCCATTCTGATAGTACCGAAGCGTTCCGACAACCAAATGGGGTTGTCCCAAGTCAGTCTGCTCTACTAACTTGGTTTACTCTTTAAATGCATGCATTTTTGTCGTCTAGTGATTTATTTCAAAATTAACAATTAAGGTATACCATCGGTGTCAAACAGTTTGGATCCAGGTCAGGCCCGACATCTCGTCGGGCCTGACCTGGATCCAAACTGTTTGCAAAGGTATTCAGCAGATTACACAAGCAGGTGAAGAGTTAATAGTTTTCGAAGCTTTGGAGCCTTACTGTGACGATGATGTGTGATTCTATATATTTGTCATTGTAGGATTCCGTATATTTGCCATTGTTTCGGTAGGGTACTTAGGATATTGAATTTATTACCGCAACATGGCACTTTAGTGTGACATTTTAGGAGGCAAAGGCATTGGAATATAATGAATTCTAATTAATGAGACTTTGTTCTTTGTAGAGGAATTACATACGATCAATCATTTCTATATGGGATTATAGTAGTAGGATTTATGTGGTGAAATTACAATTTTGCTCTTAATATTGCATTAAAAACTAGCTTTATTGGAATTGTCTCACTGAGGTAACTCAAATTAATATACAGTTAAAACATAAACAAAATTTACCTACTACTTTTGCAAAAATAACCAACCGGGAGTAATAACTCTTTACACCACACAAGCCCATTTCGGTGCCTTTGAAATGTAAGATTTTTTCCATAATATTTTCAAAACTATTGATACGTAAATTTTTTTTTGGAAAATATTTGAAAATTTGAATTATTTATAGAAAATGATGCAATGTTCTAAATATAGCATATGGGGTAAAGGGTTAAGGGTACAGACATGGAGTTTATTTTTCTTTAATCCTTTGTATACTGTACCCCCCCCCCCTCCCCCCCCCCCCCCTCTAAACAAGAACTATAGTAAGCAGTGAAGACCTAGATGAGAATGCCATATTTTATCAGGGTCTGCACTGTTAGCTAAGATAAACACAATATTCAGAGAAATTCTAACCTGTGGGTTTCCTTAAAGATTGTTCGTTGTATGTACAACAAACCAGATTTATTTTATCAACATGATGGAAGAACAGGGTTAAAATTACTGAATTTTGTACAGAATTGATTGTTTCTAAGACCAATTTCTAATTTAATACCGTACTCTTTCATACTTCATTTTGCAACTGGCTTTATTTAGACTTTATGCACTAATGGATTCTTCTTTCTTCGATTTACATATCCTTCTGAAATTTTATGTTTGGATGGAGTCTAAATACAGTCAAGAGCATCAATTTGCAATGGCTCATAAATAAATTGATTTAATTATATCTTGAATGCAGAATAGTTGCTAAACATCCAGTTTTAGGTGCAGCGAGGTTCAATTGAATTGCTAGACTGCCTCCCACTACTAGGCCCACGCAAGCTGACATTCAGAATTTCTTATTATGGCCTTACGACTTATAACTGCCCTCTTCACTTCCACTGTAAATAGAAACATTAAGGACAGATAGGGAATGTATTGATCATGACCTCATCACACGAGGTTCTGGATGTAGTGACGTGGGGGGCCCCCCGGAGGAGCTTAAATGTTTTCATGGAGATATATGTATACGCAAAGTGTAAAGCACAATGTCCAGAGAAAATTTCACATTCCCTCTCAACATAAAGATGACAGTATCCATTCTGAAGACTTATTCCCTTAAATGCAATACCAACTCATGCTTTACGTCAACAGCTTAACAGGGTTCATACAGACTTGAAGAAACAAAATTCCCTGACATTTCCCTGACTTTTCCCTGACACCAATCCAAATTTCCCTGACATAACTGTACTCGTCGGAGAAACTTGGTTTCATACAAACCTTTGCGTATAGCTATAGTTTACAGCTCTTTTTTCAATTTTGAGTGATTATTTTGAATTTCGCAGAGTTTTTATTCAAGCTTTTCAGCATGAGTATAGTAAATAACTATGTTTCGACAAAGAAATTTACAGATTGTCACATTATTATATGTTAAAAACTGCTTTAAAAAATTTGGATGTTGACCTCTTAATTTAACCTCCTCTACAGCCACCCTAAATGCAACCAGTATATAGAGGAATGCATCTTCAGCTTCATTGTAAAAGCTACAATGTTCAGAAAAGGTTTTTGATAAAATTCCACTAAAGCCCTGAATACAGCAAATTGTTGACAATGGATGACACATGACCAACTGTGAGTGATCAGAACAGCTCATTTTGAGCATAAAGTGCTTAGGTGAGCTAACAAGAGGCTTAATGAGCCTAAACTGCTGACCTGGGCAGTTAATTGTATGATTTCTGAAGATTTTTAAATTATTTTTTATGAGTCTATGGGAGCAAATGACCCCCAGGGTGTGGTGGCCCAGGGGCATGGTTGGCAGCATTAACATAGTGAACTACTATGCATCACTACATAAAGAAGTTGTAGGCTTCATGGTATCAGAAGATTTTTTAAAAAAGTTATTCCCCATTATATGTTAAGTCTAATGATCTCAGGGCGTGGCCAATTTGGACTGCAGGGGCATGGTTGGCATGATTTATGTAGGGGACCACCAAACATTGCTATTTACTAAGTTATAATAGGCTGTGAGCCCCATGGTTATACTAGAAGATTTTTAAAGTTTTTCCCACTATAAGTCTATGCAAGCGGCCAAACAAGTTTGCACACAAGATGCTTGATTGGCAGGATTTACGTAGGGGACCACTAGACATTGCTATTCATACTAATTATATACAGATAAGTTATGGGCCACATGGTTTCATAAAAGATTTTTTATGTTTTATGCCTTTACAAGTTTATGGAAGTTAATTAATCCACGTTTGGACCCAGGGGCTTGGTTGGCAGAATCGATGTTGTGGAGCACTAGATGTTGCTACGTACTAAATATATATGGTTTCAGAGAAGAAGATTTTTAAAGTTTCTCGCATAATAAGTCTATGGAAGCTATTGATCCCCAGGGTGTGGCCAGTTTTGACCCCAGGGGCTTGATTGGCAGGACTTAAGTAGGGGCCAACTAGCCATTACTACATACTAAATATATAAGCTGTGGGCCTCATGGTTTCAGAAGATTTTTTAAAAAGTTTTTCCCATTATAAGTCTATAAGAGATGTATGTTGCCATCACCCATGGCAACCAGAGATCCAATCCACCTTATGTAGCCTTTCCCTCTACCTGATGATGTTTTACATTAAATTTGATCACATTTTGCCGACTGACATTAGAGACATACTTCTATAAAAATGTGAATGGACATCCAACAGACGGACAGATGGATTGGTGCCATAATTGTACCTCACTTTCAGGTGAGTTAAAAAGGCAGTTGAGGAGGCAAGGGGGGCCAAATCCTTCCATGTTACATGTATATTTAAAGCAATCTAGAAGCTATCAAAATGATTTAGCTTGTATCCAAAATGTTAAAAAAACTGTTCTAGTCATTTTCTGTGTCTCATCATTTGATACAAACTGGAAATTGTAAAATTCCCTGACATTTCCCTGACATTTTAGAAAATATTCATTTTTCCCTGACACAACATAAAATTCCCTGACAATTCCCTGACCTTGAAAAAATTAAAATTTCCCTGACATTTCCCTGACGTTTCCCTGACGCGTATGAACCCTGAGCTATGGTCATGTCGGGACGGTCAGTGCACAATAACCAAACTTTTTTCATGGACATGCTTGACTATAAAGCAGTTAACCAGTACTTAGTGCACATACTTTTGCTTGTAACTGAAAACAACCCTTCTTGAATCAGCGGAAGGGAGGAGAATGGCGGTAGAAATAATTTCATGATCAATCTCCACGAAATTATGGGACCAGGCCTAGATCGAACTCGCAACCCCTGGATCTACAATCAGACATGTAACCGGCTGAGCTAAGCAGCCCTATTTCTACTTTAACCAAATTGACAAAGACCTGCAGTATTTTACTGCTTTCTTAGTTTCTAGTCTTAAAAGGTTGAGGATGCAGAGCATTGTTTTAGCCTTAGTCCTCTATAAGCTGTTAGCTCTTTGAATGCTGAGTAATTTTGCATCTTTTTTTTGTTGTCTCCTGACTTTTTTTCACAATAACAACTTTTCCAAATTATTATTTCTGGAGCATCAGCAGAGATTTTTTTAACAGTTTTGATCCATCCCAGATGAGACATTTTGTTGGACCCCGATCTGGGTCCAAACTGTTTGCCGCTGGGACCAACAGATGAAGCTAACAGGCAGAGTTCAATGATCTGTGATGACTGCAAGCCTCTGACAAAAACTTGTTGCATATGGGTGGCAAGATTGGTCATAAGCAACTCTTCTAATGGATTTTGTATAAACTTGCACCAAACGGGAAGCTTTAAACATTACCTGAACAAACAGAAAAGCAGATTTCTTTGGGATTTCGATCAATTCTACAGTACTCTAATAACTGAATATCTGCAATCACTAACAAAATTTCAGTACATAAAAGCGATGTAATGATTCCATATTGAATCAAGGAACATCCGGTTTCAAAAGCAAATAATCAATTTATTAAATTTACATGAACAATCAGTGGCTTGATTTTATCTCCAATATTTAATGTCTCCATTCAAGAACTACCACAGCGCTATAAACAAGCTGCACTGCAGCTGTCTCAAAATGATGACTACAACAATGAGGTCAGTGCCTACACATACCGCAAATCTCTGACGCAAAAATATAACCATCACTATACCACCTTTACCAACTTTAGCAAGAAATATCTCTTCATGTGCAATGTCTACACTGAGGTAGGTGGTATAAAATAGTTATACCATGGTTGTCCACCTGTACGGGATAATTAAAGCTTGTTGATCATTTCCACATACAGGTGGACAAATCATGCAACCACGCGAGTAGCAGGTTAGCAAAGAGGTAGTTCATGAACTTGAATATGGAGATATAGCTGTCATGCAAATATAAACAATTTGCAGTAGAGTGACAGGTATTTTAATACTGATTGGCAGTTTGGGATGTTTAAAAGAGGTAAAGACAATGGACATGATACTTGGAAAATGTAAATTTCCAAATAGTTTTCTTCCTTATTTTCAGTAACATATGTTGTAGTGTACCTACAACATATGTCTTTTCAATTAATGAGTTTTACACCATAAGCTTTTTTTAAACAAATTCTCAACCACTTTCATTAATTCAAAGAAATGTGCATGCTTTTTATGTAGTTTGTCATGCACCTGGATGACAATAATAGACTGTCTATTTAATGCTTCTGGCAGCTTATCTTGAGATGCTTCATGGGAGTATATTGCTAAATCGCTAGTTGCATGGTTGTAAGTAGTCTATTACTTGTTCAATTTGAAGGTCGGATTGAGTTAAATTGACCAGAATTGACCACATTTGTGCCATTGACAAGCACATTTTTAACAATCCAGCCTGGCAATGTATTCAAAATTTAAATTAACATTCTGGCTCTACACAGAACTTTGACAATCTAAGCCTTTAATAAAATGCCTAAAAAAGCAAGACCTACTGGGCCCTGACCAAAGAGAAAGTCCTATTTTTCTGAAATTCTTTTAAGCAAAAACAACTAACTCAGTAATCAGATCCTCTGGCTCTTTCAAAAAGAAACTTTCTCATTTATAGTGACAACCTCATCAAAACTTATAGGCAAGGGGATTAAACCTCAGATCTAAAGTTAAGGAAGCAAGCAAATTAACCCAGAAATTGAAGCATTATTGATGGAATTAAGCGGTTTCCTGTCTTAAACAAACGAACTGTCTATTTGTAAAGTTTTAAATGCCATCTAATAGATGATGATGGATAAGACTGTCTACTCAAGCTAATTACCAATAATGGATCACTGCTACCACTTTAGCCCCAAATATTCAGACAGGTGGGCATAAACAAACAGTGTAAACCCTGATCAGACTGCTCTAAAGGAGCAGTCTGATCTCGGTTTACACTATTTGCCATTCTTTTTCTACCATTGAAATGTCTTATCAGGTTGTAAAAATGGACTGGTTTTCATACTGGGGAGTTGACGCTTAGCCTGCTGGGATTTTTTTTTCAAGATTTTCTGTTGTCAGAATAAACTTTTAACAAAAAATTATTAACAAAAAATTATTTCCGGAATACCAAGAGAGTGTCAAACAGTTTAGAACCCAGATCAGGCCTGACATTAAGTCAGGCTTGACCTGAGTCCAAAATTGTTTGCAAAGACTATCAGCAGATGACACTATGCCCAAACTCTTATGGTAACTATGACACTTATTATTATAATATCGTAAATGAATGGAGCAAACAGAGGATGGCAATAGGGCTGGGCTATTTCCGTGAGTTCTGTAGAGCAATCAGCGCCAAGTTTCCTCAACTCCTACAATGATACGTTTGTGGCATGTGCTTTCCCAAGACAGCATAGCTCACCTAACTTGTGCAATGAGATCTCTGAAGATTTTGGCATGAGTTGGATAGATGATCAGTGAATGGCTCAGACTAGCGTGTAGACTCACCAGTTGAGTAGAGGCTATTCTGCCTGGAACTAACATGCTAAATCTACTCACACTCCTTGAGTAGGGTCAAAATCTACTCACACTGGGCCGAGTAAGGCAGTCGGGAATGTGTCTGACTGCAGATCCAGGGGTCACAAGTTCGATCCCAGCCTGGTCCCATACTTTCGTGGAGATGATTATGAAATAATTTCTACGGTCATTCTCCTCCCTTCCGCTGAATCATTCAAGAAGGTTGTTGTCAGTTACAAGCGAAAGTATGCGCACAAAGTATGGTTAACTGCTTGTTCAAGCTTGCCCAGGTAAGTGTGGCTAGGTCAACTGAACGTCCCCCCATGACCATAGCTGTTGACTTGGGATGTAAAGCAACAAAACAAACAAAATCTACCCACACCCCGTGAGTAGATTCCTGGAGTTAGGGAAATCAAGAAAACAAGTTTCTTAACAACTCAAATACTGATTGGGACACAAATGGGAAAGTTATGCCAAGATGTTGGCAAGCTTAAATTAATGATCTAGACAAATCAATCCATGCTTGGAATTTATAGCCATCTCTATTCAGCTGCTTAGGGCATTTAGATGTTCTATTTCAGATTGTCACTTGTCAACTCATAACTCATTCTTGTAAATCTTTATATGCCATACTTTTTTGTCCTCTGCAGATTTCTTTCAAAATTAGCTTTATCAAAATGTTCTTTTGATAATACCATCAGTGTGTCAAAGAGCTTGGATCCAAATCTTGCCCAGCATTCCATCTTGATCTAGATCCAAACTGTTTGCAAAGGTTTTCAGCAAACCACAGAAGTCCTCACTAGCAGGGAAATAGCTAGATAGCATCTTTCATGTAGCATGCACAGATACAGAAAAATCTGACAGGGAGGGTCCAGACGCTGTTGTGTTTTTTAACAACATATTTCACAGAGGGCCATACGGACCTCATTCGTGAAGCAAATGGACCCTCTTGAGGGTGGTCCATGCCAGTATTTCTAAGGAAACCTATACCCACCTGTGATTTTCCAGGGTCAGGGTGCGGACCCCATTCCCCCCTCTGGATCTGCCCATGTGTGACAAATGCTTCCTTTACAATATTCATCCATTCAGCAAAGCATTGTACCTCACTAGGCACGTAACCTTTTGTAAAACCTGTGTTAAACAGCCAATCAAAAATAAACAAAACATGTTAATGACAAATGGTAGCTTAATGAAGGTCGAAAGTATTGCAGAATGCTCCCCTTGGAGCATTCTGCAAAACTTTTGACCTGCATTAAATGATAATTGGTCTTGGAAACAAATTTATGGTCTTTCTGAGGGTGGCTGTTTTACACAGGTTTTATTGTATACCTGCAAACTGGAAGGTTTCTCAGCACAGAGTGAAGTCCCAAATATTGAACTTGATATTTCTGGAAATTCAATAACGACGTCACGAAATTTGCCATCGGCTGCAGCTGGAATGTCCAAGCTTAACTTGAGCTAAGAGCATGACGTGATTTGCTTGTAATTCCACCAATAAATCGCAATCCAGCTTCTTTTCACTAACAACATTAAAGCCTGCCATTAGATGACATTTACATATTTTTTCCATTGAACCACTAGATTGTCCAATAAAACTGTACTTCTGACAACTTTCACATTTATGTCTAGGGAACAGGCATATACAGACATGTGGACAGAGTCACTGCCAAATCATACATCCAAAAGACTACAATAACTTTCCAATCTGAAAGCCATGGTGGTCATGTATCATCCTTTGAATTATTAGCTTCCTAACGTTTTTATCCTGTGTGGGCTTCTCTTGAATTAAATTAAATTAACCTGTATTAGCGGTACTACCATGCAACTACCAGCCTAGCAAAAGCAAAGTCAATGAAATCAAATTTGGTGATATAGCTGTCATGTAAATATATACGGACAGGTATTTTAATACTGATTGGCAGTTTGAGATGTTTAAAAGAGGAAAGCCAATGGACATGATACTTGTTTAGTGTATATTTCAATATAGGTTTCTTACTTTTCAGTAACGTATGTTACATAGAGGCAATTCCAATTTGCACCTACAATATATGTCCATTCAATAAATGAGTGTTTTTCATTATAAAACAGGGTTTTCAAAAACTTCTCAACTACTTTTTATGTTTCAGTATGAGCATGTAGAAATGAACAAGTTTTTGTGTAGTTTGGCATGCACCTGGATGACTATAATATATTATTGACAGATTATCTTTAGATGTTTCATTGGAATGAAATGCTAACTTGGTGGTTGCCTGGTTGTATGCTTTCAAGGATTTCTGTATTACTGTAAATCTGAGGCTGCTTAATAAGCAAGGTGGTGTGGCATTGTACAAATCTTCCAATGTGAAAAATTTGTACGGTCTTCAAATATGAAATTTGGTTATAAAATGTCGGATCTAAATAAAGCCTTACGCACACAGTTCCTCACCTCTTGCGAATCAACGCTTCTGTGCTCTATCTTTTCTGTAACCAACGGCCAGTTCTGGTCAAGTTGGAGAGTCATGAAGTCTGAAAGGAGCTCTTTTGCCTTGGCGGTTCCTATTAGCCTTTTGCTTCATTTTTGCGCTCCATACAGACAAAACGGTCAGTAATTTAAATATTCCACAGCTTAACAAGTTTGGCAGAAATATTATTGACATAATACTATCCTGGGATAGGATTTCAACACTTTCTACAGAATTTTACCACAATTTTATTGTCTGATTTGTTTTGCCTGAATAAAAGCAAGGGAATAGCGATTACGGAAGAATTTATATTCTCTCTATATAAGTCCAGTTACTCGAAATTTATGAGCGCTAACTGTGAATATTTTCTTAGCCATCAATTTAAACATGTGTTTTTGGGTGCTGAGAAGAACCGTCTCATTGAGACGGTTCTTTTGAGCACCCACAACCTATGTTTCAGTTGAGAAATACGAAAATTAATTTTCAATTACACTCTCTTATCTGGAAGCCTGTATAGCTAGGTCCAGATAATGACAAATCTATTGAGATATTTTCATATATTTTGGTCATTTTTGCTCCTAAACTCATCTTAAGAGAGCTTATTGGAATCATCTCACTGAGATGGTTCCAGTCTGCCCCCATAAGGTCAGTGTCTGTATCAAAAAGAACACTTTTAATTTCAAAACATCAAATTAACTGAAATAATCAAGTCTCTAGTGTGTCGAATCATGAAAACAATATTACACTTCTCGCCCCTGACTTCTTTAACGGGAATAAAAAGCAAACAAAACAAAAAAGATTCACCGAGTTTGTGATTCTAAATAGTGATTTAATATGCAAAACAACCTTTTCCAGACAGTTAATATCGTTAAAATGTTGCTATGGATATATTGTGTTTATCTTTGAGGAATATTAAACTTCGTCGTCAAATTTCTTGTCAAATTTCGATGACAAGACTGAAAATGATGAGAATTAAGAAGCCAGCAGTTTAATTCATTGCATGCTGGGCAATTTCACATGCTTTTTTGTCGTCTGCTTATGTGTTTTCAAAATCAGCTTTTTCGAAAAATTATTTCAGGAATACCTTCAGTGTCATAGAGCTTGGATCCAGATCAGGCACAACCTGATCTGGGTCCAAACTGTTTGCGAAGTCTAACAGCAGACGACACTAGTACGCAACAAGTTAACATGTGTTATTTCAAGAATGGATTATGTAACATATTATTCAGGGAAAGTCAGATCACTGTCTTCACTCAGTGCAAACTAATTCTCAGAGACAATTCTAATAAAGGGAACAGTACAAGGGTTTCATATGCCTTCTTCCTAAGAAAGGCAATCATAAAAAAAAATATTAAAATTATTTTCTTGTTTCTCAGCCAAAATTATGTTGTGGGTGCTTAAAAGAACCACCTCATAGAGACAGCCATTTTAAACACCCAAAACATTTGCTTAGAACAAATCGTAATTTCGTTCTCAAATTTTTTGCTAGAATAAGTGTATCAAATTCATTTGACAAAGAATATAGTAAATGTTCTCTTTCATTTCTCAAATCATATGTTGCTTATCAGAGCTCAAATTCACTAAATTACCTGTCATAAGCGGCCACTCAAAAATAGACAAAACAAAGATCTTAATGACAAATGGTAGCTTAATGAAGGTCGAAAGTATTGCAGAATGCTCCCACTAGAGCATTCTGCAATAATTTTGACCTGCATTAAGCAATAATAGGTCTGAAAAAACAATTTTGGTCTTCTTTTTGAGTGGCCACTTAAGACAGGTTTTACTGTATGAATAGAAAACAGGGAAGATTCTGATCTGGATCTGCACTGTTTATCTAAGCTATTTTTGGCGGACAGGTAGTGTTCAAAATTTCAGAACATTTACCATATCTCTCAATGCAAAACAAATGAGTTTGAAGCCTACTCGTAACTCAACTCAGAATGATAAACTTTGTGGCCACTCCGAGTGCAAAAGCCTACTACACTCAGAATGATCACTTTTGTGGCCACTCAGAGTACAAAAGGATTTAATACACCAACTAGGTTTGGAAAAAAACTAACCGCCTACTATCAACCCAAAAAGCAAAAAAGTGAATCCAGTTGATATTTCAAGAAACTCAAATTTGAAAACTGGATAAAAAATGCTTCAATGACTTTGTAGCGTAAAAGAACATTGTCTAACAATGGCGTATAGTGTTCGGATGTTCGGTTTACAAACAGCGGGACAGGTAACTACCATTTTTGACCCAATAAGCACACATATTCTTATAAGTACATGCATAGAACTTTATGGTTTGTTAACACTACCAGGTACTTCTGGTTTTCCGTCAACCCAGTCTGGCTCAGTGGTTGAGTGCTTGACTTGAGATCGAGGGGCTCCGAGCCTCACCAGCGGCGGTGTGTTGTGTCCTTGAGCAAGAGACATTAATCCCTGCTTAGTACTGGTTCAACCCAGGAAGACCTGTCCTGACATAACTGAAAAATTGTTAACTGGGACTAGAGAATCAAACAGTCGTGTAACAAAGGTCCAGATAATAAAAATATTTGAGCATAAAATTGTAATAATTTTCACAGCTATCGATTTTTAAAAAATGTTTTGGGTGCCCAGAAGAACCGTCTCATTGAGACGGTTCCTTTGAGCACCCACAACATATGTTTTATTTGAGAAATAAGAAAAATAATTTTCAAATATGCACACTTATCTGGAAGCCTGGTATAAATAATATCAGGCCTTTAGTTATGAGTGCATAACAAAAAATAATTATTATATTTCTCCACAAAAAACTTAAGTTGTGGGTATTCAAAAGAACTGTCTCAATGAGATGGTTCTTTTCTTCACCAAAAACTTATGTTGAAAAATAATGGGTAAGAAAATATTTATTAGTTTATGTTGAAAAATTGTGTTTATCTAAACCTGTTTTTATGTTGTTGTTTGATTTGATTCTTTACGTCCCATCAACAATCTTCAGTTATAAAGGGAGGGGTCTTCCTGGGTTGAACTAGTACTAAGCTAGGATTAATGTGTCTTGCTCAAGGACACAACGCAGTGACGCCGGTAAGGCTCGATCCAGGGGGCCCTCGTCTCGAGTCAAGCACTCTACCAGTGAGCCACTGCGCTCCTTATATCTAAACCTGTGTATATGGATTTATCATTTCGATGAACAAGTCATCAGATGATCTGCATCTCAACTTTAAAAGACTTATAGAAGTTTGAAAAATTATGCACAGTACGCGTATTAGGTCAAATACAGTATAAACATTTATAAGGCATGGGGAGGTGTGTAACATAGTTTGTTAAATCAGTTCACTTGTTTTACAAGTAACCAGTGAGGGCCACAAATTTTGTAAGACTGCTCTTGATAATTTTATTTACATATTTTTATATTAATTTTTTTTGAGGGTGGGGTATTAGGGGGGGGGGGGGGGGGGGGGGGGGGGGGGGAGATAGGATCAGCCTTGGTAATCATCTGCTCTAATCTATAGACCTAGATGCTAAATTGTGTCTAAGATGTGTATCAAGCTTCTTAATATATACAATGTACCAGACTTTCATCCTATACTGTCGGGCTTTAAAAACACTACACTAGGATAGCAGCTTTAATTAATATCTCAAAAAAGAATGCAAAGGAATAAATTTGAGTGAATATTAAAGAGTGTGCATTTATGAGTAACATATGAAAAGCTTGTTCACTTCAAATTAATTTAAAGCATTGAAAATGTACACTTTTTTAGATTGGGGTCAACTCTTTCATTTTACTAAATTTTATTAGTGAAAGATCGCCTACTCCTTTAAATCAAGAAACACGAGAAGCATCAAATGTGTGTCATGAACTTTGTTAGTCATCGAGAAATGACTTTCATTTTGATTTGCAGGTCTGCGATACAGCAGGTCTGCTTTTTTGGCGTTAATCTGTGTGTACCCGTTAATTTGAAGACTTAAAAACTCTGCTACTTAAGAAATGTTTAAATGACTAAAACTTTATGAAGCAATAACGTCGTTGAGTTTAGTTGTACAATTATAACTAAGGTGTTGACTGAAGAAGCCACTTCATGACGACATCATCAAAGCAAAGAAAGCTTGCATTTAACTGTCTTTTGTAAGATATAACAGGAAGTTAGTGTAGCGTTTTTAAAGCCCGTAAGTATATTTTCCATAATTACCATGCTATAGAAGTGCACAAATAGAATACAATGTACAATGCAGTCCCTTTAAAACACTAACTTTGGGGTGATTTGTTTGTTTCATTTGATTCTTTACGTCCCATCAACAATCTTTCAGTTAAACAGGGACAGGCCTTCCTGGGTTGAACCAGTACTAAGCTAGGATAAATGTGTCTTGCCAAAGGACCACAACACAGTGACGCCGGTGAGGCTTGAGCCTGTGGCCTCTCGGTCTCGAGTCAAACACTCTACAACTGAGCGACTGCGCTCCCGTGTTATTATAAGTGATAATTTTACAAAGGAATGATAGGAAAATTACCATTTTATGGTCATTTTCTTACAATACCTTTATATAACTCACAATAAAAAATATATGAGCCACAACAGGACTGTGTTATACCCAAATCTGAGTCTACATGAGGGATGTTATAAAAGTGACTGAACTGTAACTGTACCATCATGCCCTGAAAATACTTTGGACTTTAAGTTTATGACCAGCTCAAAACTACTGCTCAGCTACAGAGGCTAGCTAGAATCTTGAAACACTACTTACTCTACTGGTAGAGTGTTTATGTATTTAACTTTACAAATGACAAAGAAAGTTTTCACTGGAGGCCCAAATACCGTGTATACTTGTAAACTGTTGCATGCTGGGATATCTTTCATAAAATATTTTGACTTTTTCAAAATTAACTTTTTCAAAAATGATTTCAGGAATACCATCAGTGTCATCAAACAACAGTTTGGATCCAGATCAGACCTGACTTGATCTGCGTCCAAACTATTTGAAAAGGGTATCAGCAGATGACAGATGTATCCCGACAGGTTAAAAGTTAATATGAAATAATATTTTCAAACTGACATTTTAGCTTTTCAGAATCAAAAGGTTAATTTGAAGATTATGCTACTTTAATGCCATTTATGTCTATTTTTAGACAGCCAAGTAATTTTCTGTCTAGAATCACAGATAAAATGGAACCCATAGCAGCGTGTGTGGCTGGTTTGTAAATTGCTTTTTAACTAGTGCCATTCAGTCGGAAATCATTAAGTCTGACCGTCTCTCAATCTGCCTCGATGCCTGTAGAAACCCTGGCTGCACTTCTATTTAACTCCCCATTTTCTCTTTCCATGCTAGCAGCGACTTTTGCCATCTGCTGATAATCTTTGCAAACAGTTTGGACCCAGATAAGGATCAACAGAAGGTCCTGATATGAATCCAAATCATTTGAAACTGATAGTGTTCCTGAAAGATTTTTTTTTTGAGAAAGTAAATTTTAACAGATGACAACCTTGAAAAAACAAAATATCCCAGCATGCAACAGGGCCAGTTAAGCAAAAAATTGTTAGCTTAAAATTGCCATTATTTTCTTATCCATTAATCTTAACATTTGTTTTGGGTGCTCAAAATAACCGTCTCATCGAAACGGTTCTATTTAGTACCCACAAAATATGTTTTAATTGAGAAATAACAAAAATAATTTTCAGTTACACACTCTTATCTAGGGACCAGCATGCAAAGAGTTGAACTACATATACATTGACTCTCTAGTATAAACTTCTAAAGGGTTATTTTGGTACGGGTGTGCGAGCCAGTTTTTTAAAACCTACCCCAATCATATACTTGGTCTTCGAAAACAATGACCTATTCATATACTTGATTGAACTGTTTACATATTTATATACTGTTCTTTGATTTTTATATACCCTCTTTGCAGTCTACAAAGTTTACAAATAAATATTACACTTTTGGTTTCTGGGCTGAATATCTGAGCAAAAATATAAGCATTTTCAAACAGGGATGTCAGAAAACGGAACCATTCATACATCAATGATGTAAAACTGCAGGGGTTTCATTAATCTTTTTTGGCATCAGGGTATCAAGGCAAAGTAGAAGGGTGATTTGACAGTATTTGCCAATAGACTCTATACAAATTTATCAAAAGTAGCAGGGGAAACATGCCTGAGTAGAAGGGGAAAAACCCCGCCTGCCTCCTCTTAATGAAACCCCTGAAAACTGGGTCAGTCATATACTTTTTATCCGAAAAGGGGGGCTTATTGTATACCTGGCAGGGCTGAAAAAGGGGGCTATTCGGCATGCATATCCGTACTATGTCATATAGGTAGTAACCCCCCCCCCCCCTCCCCGAGCTGATACTTATCCTATAACTTCAAATATACCATGAGGTATACCAAAAAGTATAAGCCCAGATCAGATTGCTCTTTCAAAAGCATTCTGATCAGGGTTTGCAAAAAACAAATTTCTCCGTAAGTAACAGAAGCTGGATCTCAACTGCGTATGGAAAAACTACTTTGTTTATACCTAATCAGAAGCCCTGAAGAGTGCTCTCCCCTACATGGACCCAAAATCTCTATCAATATGCTGTGCATAACTGTTTCTTACAACTCACATTCATTCATCAGCGTGAGTTTGGGTGCATTCTAAATTTCTTGCTCTATGCAATAATCGTCTCCTATTGAGAATTCAGCCTAATAAATGCACATGCACCTTTATGTGCATACTATTAACACTTTACTTTTGAGACGTCTTTAACCTTTTTGCAAACAGAGCAGACCCAGACCAGGTGCCTGATCAGGGTCTACTCTGTTTGCTTATTGAAATATGATTAGATATGATCCTCCACTAGTGGACCTGACATGTAATTTCTTTGTTCTATGTACTAACGTGAAAGTTTATTTATTTGATATGATTATTTTAAGTGGATGGAGCTTATTTTGATTTGTTTGATTTGATTCTTTATGTCCCATCAACAATCAGTTATATGGGACGAGGCTAGAACCCACAGCCTTTCTGTCTCAAGTCAAGCATTCTACCACTGAGCCACTGTGCTCCTGCATGGAGCTTAGCATGAATATCCATAAAGAAAAGGGTTAACTACTTGATGGGTCATTTACACAATATGAACATCCATATTCCTTGCCTATCAATTGGATGCATTTAATTATTAAATATGGATTCACAGTGCATGAGTGAACTTTTAAGATTGATTATGGTATGTCACAGTGAATACATACTTGCATCCGTAACTGAATGTTGTCCTTCTTGAAACAGTGTAAGGGAGAATAATCTCTACAAAAACATGTCTCCAATATCTCAGATCACCAGTAGAAGCTCAATGCTAGAGTGCTCCACTTTAAACCAAAGGGTTCCAGGTTCAAGCCTCATTGGAGGTAGTGTCATGTGCAGGGATAATTCTAGCTTAGAATATCATGGGAGAAAATATCTTATTCAGCCAATTATGAATTTTCATTTTAGCAAAATATTAAGCTAACTTACATTTTGATTTGAGATTTTTCTCCCATTATGCCAATTTCAATGAGATTTTTGGCAGAAAAAATGAGCAAAGCTCTCAATATCTTGCCCGAAAATAATCCCGGCATGTGTCCTTGAGCAAGTCATGCCTTTCTATTATACTCCCTGCTTTGTCTGGTTCAAACCAGGAATACATGTACGTCCTGTCATGACTGAAAAATTGTTGACTTGGACTTAAAGCCTCAAATCAAACAAAAATTACTCGCAACCTAATGTACTTTAACCCTTAAAGCCCCAATCACAACAAAAATTGTCTGCTTTTCTTGTCTGCTGAAATGTTTAAGAAGCCTCTATGGCAAACAGTGTGGACCCAGATCTGGGTCCACACTGTTTGCTTCTATTCTTAATTTGTCAGTAATGTTAGGCAATTATTTGCATCAGACATCTTCAGCAGAGGACATTTTCAGATGCATTTTTTTTCTTGGCGCTTTAAGGGTTAAGTGGTTGAGCCCAAACTATAAATGGCTCAATGCAAGATTTGTTGGTTGATATACATTTGTATTTGCACGTGGAACTCAAAGGATTGCATACAAATTTCAGCAAAATTGCAAAAATTAACTTTTTTTCCCACATCACAACAAGTGTCGTCCGCTTTTGTCTTCAGTAGCCTCAAATGCGAACAATATGGACCCAAATCAGACTGCTCCAAGGAGCAGTCAGATCAAGGTCCATCCTGTTTCTTTCCATGGTTACAAATATCATAAACAGAAATATTCACTCAGACATCATAAACAAACAATATTTTCCGAAAAAAAAAAAAAAAACACAGGCAGGAGAAAATCCGAAATATATTTAACCTTTTCAAATTTGACCATGAGTTTGTTCCCGGCCCCGGCCCATACTTTCGTGGAGATTGATCGTGAAAAAATTTCTACGGTCATTCTCCTCTCTTCCGCTGAATGAATCATTCAAGAATGGTTATTGTCAGTTACGAGCGAAAGTATGTGCATGAAGTACTGGTTAACCACTTGTTCAAGCTTGCCCGGGAAAAAGTTTGGTTAGGTAAACTGACCGTCCCGTAATGACCATAGCTGTTGAATGGGTCGTAAAGCAACAAAACAAACAAATTTGGCCATGAACAATATCAGTTAAATAGCAATGGCTGAATATCTGCATCTTGAATGGAGACTTGTATGAAAAATATATGGGAATTGAAAACATGATCAATACAGTTACTTCTGTTCTTAGCTTTATTTTACGAAATTCATACACATCTTCAAAAACATTACCAAACGAGTATCAACAGTTTCATATTACACAACACGACAAGGTTGGAAAATCAATTGCACAGCATGAAAGGACAAACTAAGACATCATTTGTACCTACCAATTCTCAAGTTCAAATGGAGTTACCTGCTTTGAGAGCACTGCTGGACTTCTAACAATACTATATCTCTACATCACAATGGATCCATTAACTTACCGAAATACAACAACTAACCAAAACCAACTGGACCCGTTTACTAATTTCAAAATTCTATACTTTCTCATTAGAAATAAACAGATATACTTCCATCATCATTTAACCACTAGAATTGGCACAGTAAGCAAAATATCATCAGGCCTCCAGATAAGAGTGCGTACTGGAAAATTATCTTTCTTATTTCTCAATCAAAACATATGTTGTGGGTACTCAAAAGAACCGTCTCGATGAGACGGCTCTTTTGAACACCCAAAACACATGTTGAAACTGATGGGTAGAAAAAAATCGCAATTTTACGCTAAAAAATGTTTGCTTAAATGGCACTATGTAATGAATTATACAGTCCATGCTGTGAGAAAAATGTTTTTGTTGCAACAAACAAAAGCCAAGACAAGCCTGCCCATCTGTACAGTTTGGTCCATTCACTTTTTGTAAAGATTTAAAATAGCTTAACTTGCAAAATCCAAAATTTCAATATTCTGTGCAGCTGAACAGACAGGTTTAAGTGTGAAATGGTGGCAATTTTCTCACAACGAGGAACATGAAAAAAATACTTCACCCATCAACATTGTGACTTCACAGCTCAGTAAATTGACTCATAAATATCCAGCCAATTTTTTTGTCCAAAATAAGTTTTCTGCTTTTTTATGTCTGCATTCATATTCAAGTGCACTTCAGACTAGATTTTATCCTGGAAGCAAACACTGAACCCTGATCAGACTGCTCCCCTTGAGAGCAGTCTGATCTGGGTCCATACTGTTTTCAATATATATGCTACCTAAGAACATTGGCAAATAAGAGAGAGCAGACAACAAAAGTCGTGACTGGTTGGAAGAGGGTTATAGAGAACAGACTTTCTAATATATATACAGTAAACCTTCAGGCAGGTCTTCAGTTGTGTGTAACAAAAAAATATTTTTCTTATTTCTCAACCAAAACATGTTGTGCGTACTCAAAAGAGCCGTCTCAACGAGATGGTTCTTTTGAGCACCCAAAACATATGTTAAAACTAATGGATAAGAAAACATCTACAATTTTACTCTCAGAAATTTTCATCTCAACCATTGACCCAGGCCAGTTCCTGTTTTAACCCTCTTCACAACTTCTTAAGTGCTGACTTCAACAAACCACACATTTTTGGCCTAACATAAAAATCTATTCCTCGATAAAAGCATTGCTACTTTTCATTTTTCTCATCAAAACTATACTCTTGTTATATTCATTGGTCAGCATTGATCACATACAAAAGTCTAATCAGTTTCATTTTTCCAATGATTACCTCCCTTCCTATGCAATCTCATCAACTCCTGAGTAAGTACACAACAGCAAACAAAAATGCACAACATACATGTAAAGCTGTCAAAAATGAAAAGCTGTAGGTTCAAACAGCCAGTATGGACACTCTTATAAAAAAAAGTTTTATGGCCCACTTATCATCAATCCAGTTGTCAGGTGTAAGCAGTCAACCCAGAGCGGGACTTGAACATACACCATGAACCCTATTCAATTTCAAATAATCATTATCCAATTTTAAACTGAATTCAGTCCTAATTTATACTTATAGTAGGCCAGGTTATGCCTTCAGATAATAGTGAAATTCAAAAATAATTCTTCAGCACTTTTCAGGGCTGATTCTATTTTTTTAAGAAAGCCCTCCATATTCAAGTCAATTTACTTTTCAAGCATGTGCAAGGCCTTATAAATCTGCTAAACTGAGTCATGACTTGCAGCCATGTTTGTTTGTTTGTTTGATTCTTTACGTCCCATCAACAATCTTCAAGTTAAACAGGGACAGGTCTTCCTGGGTTGAACCAGTACTAAACAAGGATAAATGTGTCTTGCTCAAGGACCACAACGCAGTGACGCCGGTGAGGCTTGAACCCCCGGCCCCTCGGTCTCGAGTCAAGCATTCAACCACTGCGCTCCCAACTAGCTGAATGAATCTAATATTGTGTATCCTGATGACCTCATCAGATGTCACAGCTTCTTGGCAGTGCATTTAAAGCAAGTTTTGGCTTAAACATAGGCAGACCTTTAATGTGCATCAGTGTCAGACCTTTAAGTCACAAATTTGGCTAAAATCTGCCAACTGGTTCTTCAGATATTGTGTAGTCACGCTTACTCAAAAAAGTATCCTCACCAAAAACATTATGCCCCCATCTCCTTCAGAGGGGTGACACAATAAAAATAATTACCTTGACACTAAACCACATTTACCAACACCTATTAATGATCCATGAAATAACTTACCACTCGGGCAACAAATAAAGTCTTGTAGGGGTCTGTTGATCCACCTCCTCCTGAATGTGGATCCCCTAAAACAAGCCAAACATGTGGTTTTTAATCACACAGGCAAAAGACTTGAACATTATAATAGCAATAACAATACTTACACATGTTGTTAGTTTTAAACACAAACTTTAAAATCTGAATCGAATTCACTAAAGTTTATTGTACGAGCCAGTGGTGACAGAACCAACAATTTTGAGCTTTCTCTCAGTCTGTAAAGTTAGGAAAAGTTTCATCTTAATTAGCATAGTTACCTCATCAGCTGCTGCAAAAACACCAACTACCCTAGCTCAACCAGTGGCATTCTTTAGCGCTGTCTCTTGAGTTATGAGCCAATATTTACATTTTCGAAAAAATCCTTTAATGACTCTTAGATTTTTGCAACCGTTCATAGCCGGTTACAAATAACACAAATTTGATTGACAGCTGCCAAGCTCACTTGCCCGTGCAATACGCTTCAAACATCGAACTCATTCACCAGAAGTGACAGTGGTGTTGTGATTGACAGCGGGCCACACGTGAAAAACAAAGCCTCTTGTTTGATCCATTGGCTGCCCGTGTTCAAGCTGGCTGTTTCGCTTTTCAGTTTTACACTCTGACAAAACCGTTAACATGATTATATTTTAAATACAAAACTGTTTTAGTTCCTAAATTAAAAATATCTTCTATATTATAGATATTTATAATAAAATGTAAATTTAAGCAATAAATTCAATTTTTGGAATGTTCATGGAATCATGAATACTTCAGGACTCTTGCAAAGTTAACGTGAAGGGCTTCACTTATTTTGCAAGAGTCCCGAAGTATTCATGGTTCCATGAACATTCGAAAAGTCGAATTCATTTCTTAATAATTTGATTTGACTGTTTCTCTGTGGTGATGCATTGAATGAGTAAGGAAGCCTCCACACATACAATTTACTGTTTTACTGGGTGAATGTATCCTTGGATTGATCTGTGATTGTGGCATTTACTTTTGGTTAACCAGCCTCACTCATTTTTGTGAATGGTGTCATTGATTAGAGAAAGGATTAAATCCTGTAAAAAAAAGTGTTGAGGCATTCAGAACAGCAGCTGCCATGAAAACTCTAATGCATTTTTCCTATTGCATGGTGTTGTGTGTGCTACATGTACATCTGCAAATCACCGTATTAACCCTTGACATTTAGACAGTCTGATCAAATATTGTAAACCCAGATGAGTAGGTCCCTAAAGATGCAGTCTGATCAGCATTTACACTGTCATTCCAAAAACAAATTTTATACATTTTAGGATAAAAATATAACAAAACATTTTGGACAGGGGCATGGGTCTAGTTAAGCACAATTTGTAACATTTTATTTTATTTTTTAAACACATGTTTTGGGTGCTCAAAAGAACCCTCTCATTGAGACGGTTCTTTTGAGTACCCACAACATACATTTTGGTTGCGTAATTAGAATAAATAATGTTCAATTGCACTCTTTATCTAGAGGCCTGACAAGTGTCCAAGTATTTAGGATGAATACGGTAATTCAATCTTAAATACCAACAACGGATATGAAACAGCATTCCTGATCGTCATCTACTTTACCTTGGTTGTATATACTTACATAAAGCCAAATCTTGCTCCAGTTTGTAGGCTATCTGTTCTGCTCTTTCTTTACGCTGAAAACAGAAAATAGGGTAACTTGTTAACATTCTGCAGCATTTTTCTTGGTCTTCACTGTTCGCCAAAGTACTTGTTAACTGTTTAGGGGTTAACTGTATGCAAAGGGCTGAACATTACTACATACAGTAAAACCTGTCTTAAAAGGCCACTCAATAAGAAGATTAAAAATTGGTTTTCAAGACTGATTATCGCTTAATGCAGGTCAAAAGTATTGCAGAATTTCCTTCATTAAACTACCATTGGCTATTTTTGAGTTGCCGCTTAAGACAGGTTTTACTGTACATGTAATTATTATATTCGGCCCTTTAATCAGGCATGCTTCTATCAGTGCTCCTTTAATGCTTTGCATGCTGGATAACAGAATTTTTTCAAAATTAACTTTTTTCAAAAATTCTTTTAAGAAAACAGTCAGAGTGTCAAATGGTTTGGATCCAGATAAGGACTGACATTCTGTCCCTTTTGAGCTTGGTCAAAACTGTAAAAGTTATCAGCAGATGACAAAAGTCACTGCTAACAAGGAAAGAAATAATGCATCCCATCATGAAAAAAGTTTTAACCCTTAAAGCGCCACCTACAATTTGTAGCAGACGACAATTTCAAATTTTGCTGCTTTTTCAAAAATAACAAATTAGGCATGATATACTGAGGGAAAAAAGTTTAGCAATTATTTATAATGGGGTTACCAATAGGTGATCTTTGAAGCATTGTATCTTTTTAATTGGCAGGTTCGCAAACATGTCAGTGGTTTGAAAATGACCTAATGGCTACCCGCAAGTGGTCAAAAGAAAGAAAATCCGACTGCATAGTGAGAATTTGATCTGCTGAGCATTTTAATTTCAAACGTTATTCAATTGAAAGGGAGGTAATTCGGAGAAATACGATTTTCAACTAAAAACTGTATGAAAAGGGTGAACTAAACAGTCAGTGTTAGATCGTTTTCCACTTTCTTGCTTTTGGATCTAAACATTGGGCAGAAAAAAGAAACTTTTAGTCGAAAACTATTCGCACTATTGCCAGATAAGCTGTTTTAGCAAGGGGGCATAAAATCAGACTTTACATTATGTGAAATGTCAACCTGTTAATGTCATCGTATTCATGAACGTTTGTCAACATATATATTTGAGACTATGAAATTAAAAGTCCTATTTTTTCTAAACTGTGAATCCTCAAAGGATATTGCTAAACTTTTTTCCCTCAGTATATTTCATGAGAATTGTCTGCTGGCAGACGATTCTCATGTAATATCATACCTTATTTTTGTCAAAAATTGGGAAAGGTGGCACATAATTTGTTGTCTGCTGCAGTTGTGATTGGCGCTTTAAGGGTTAAAATAGTACATATATTCAAACCAGGCCTTTAGTTAAGAGTGTGTACCAAAAAATATTTTTCTTATTTCACAACCAAAAGATATGTTGTGGGTACTCAAAAGAACCGTCTCAATGAGATGTTTCTTTTGAGCACCCAAAGCATATGTTCAAACTGATAGAATAGAAAATATTTACAATTTTAGGCTCAAAAATTTTGTTTATCTAAACCTATGATTAAAGCTTTAGTTTTTTTTTTAATATATTCGGGTGAATAACTTTGGATAGAATTATGATATTTGATACCAGTTCCTTACAATAATATTATACTATTTAGCATAATGTTAATGAATAAATGCAATTTAAATTCATAATACATCTGTGACACTAGCCAAAAATAGATATGTGGATATAAATTTACATAATGCATAAAAAATGGTTTATACAATCGGTGCTTGAGAGGGTGCGAATAGAACTCAATAAAACGGACCTGTTTCCCTCATTTTTCATCAGTGTCTCACAATAACTAATTTAGAATGCTTTGTAAGGGTGATCTTTGTAAAAATATTGATCTTTGTAAGAATATCATGATTTTTCACTGTTAAAAACTAAATATCATCCTTAAAATTGTCATTTTTGATCTGAAATTGTGTTTTATTAAATATGCTAGTCTCATACATTTTCACATGCACAGTTTTTATAAACAGCACATTTATAATGCAGTTAAATATTTTTGCCAAAATCTTCAACGCATGCAAAGGTATACGAGGATCGTAAAAAATACTTTGTAAATTAAGTGTGGAACTAGATTTATATCTACAAATGTATGATCAGTGTTAGGTCAGGAACTTCCCAAAGAATATTGAATCTGCAGGACTGTGATAAAATGGAGGAAACAGAAAAAATTGGATTATGAAACTTGTTTTAAACTATACATTAGCTAGATTAGTGTGGGGCATGGCACCCGATTCAACCTTATAAGCATACATGCTCCTATAAGCACATATGGGGCACATTAAAGGTTGTTTACATAGAGGATCTTACAGGAGTGCTCATGTTTTATTGAATTTATTAAGCGAGTTTTGGAAAAGGGATCAAATGTGAGGCTTGCCGAGCATTTTATCTTTTTTTCACAACGAGTTTAATAATAACATCGACTATTCAAAAATATGGGAGTACGAATGTGAGATTCTATAGATTCATTGTATTATATTGTCATCTGCTCTCTTAGAACTGCTTAATAATGTACTTTGGTGGCCTATAATGCAAACAATATGGACCCAGATCAGACTGCTCCCTTAGGACAGACAGTCTTAAGGGAGCAGTCTGATCAGTGTTCATAGTGTTTGCTTCTGTGATAAAATTAGTTTTTAGTGCATTAGATGTACATGTACATAATAAGCCAATGACATTTTTTGGAAAAATTATAAGCATGATACGGTGATTCATTTACAATTTTGGGCTTATGAGTCCTGGGACTCGCTGTTTCCAATATCAATGAGTCCCAACTGCAAACTTATGAGTCCAAAACACTATCTTTAATGACAAGTCTGCAATACTATTGCATCCCGGGACTCGCCGGGACTCGCTGAAATAAAAACTTATGCGCAAAAGATGCGAGATGCGCAGGTAACAAAATCACTGATGATAAGGGTTAATGATTTAGCTGGCTTTCAAAACGTGTAACAAAATAATGGTAGTTTAACCGTAAGACAAAAACAATCTTTAATCAATCATTTGCACAAACAAAATAGGCTGACCTGCTTGCAAGAGCTTTATAATCTGTGCAGCCTGGACTTAATCAACATTGTATTACAGGCATTTAGTTAAGGGTGCATAACAGAAAAAAAGAGTATTATTTCTCAACCAAAACATATGTTGTGGGTACTCAATGAGATGGTTCTTTTGAGCACCCAAAACACATGCTTAAGCTTATGGGTAAGAAAATATTTACAATTTTGCGCTAGAAATTTTTGTTTATCTAAACCTGTGTATAAGCTTGGCAAAATACTTTGTGTGGCTGTCATTTAGGCAGACAATGATATCAAAGGGGGATTTGTTTGATTTGATTCTTTACGTCCCATCAACAATTTTTCAGTTATATAGGCCAAGGGACGGGTCTTCCTTGGTTGAACCAGTACTAAGCTAGGATAAATGTGTCTTGCTCAAGGACCACAATGCAGTGACACCGGTGAGGCTCGAACCCCCGGCCCTTCTGTCTCGAGTCAAGCACTCTACCACTGTGCTCCCTATATCAAAGGGTGAAAATCCAAGGAAAAATGTAGTCCTGATCAGCTGCCCAGTTAATCTGGACCTACACTGTTTTTCAAAAGGATATATGTGGGTTCAACAGGATAATGTTGAGGCAATTGATAAAGATGGCACACAGGCACGTTCTTGATTAATCTATATTTGGGCCTCGATGTGAGAAAACCTGTCTTCGTGGGTTTGCGAACAACACAGTAGCAGACCAGCCTGCCCATCCTGCAGTCTGATCAGTGCCTTTGGTATTCGCTTTTTGAAAAGTATTATATGTAAACTTGCTACAGGTGAAATTTCAATTTTCTAGCTAGTCTTTGTAGCTGAGGAGACTGGTTTGAAACTCCCCGAAGACAGGTTTTCTTGCGAGGAGGCCCATTTTACCTTTCTCTCCTTCCTCTCATCCTTGGTTTCTACTCGTGTTGGTGGGGGTGTGTCTTTTGGATCCTGTAAAACAATTTGAATAACAAAAACATTACGCAAACAATTAATATCCTATATATGGTAAATGTTCTAAAAGTTTGATTCCCCATGTGTATCCCCCTGCTCCCCCTCTGGGAGAAAACAATGGCAGGTGTATAAAGCCCCACAATTCAAATACAGCCTACAAGTCAATGTTTCCTAGTTCAGTGATTTTATTGCCTTTTTGGGGGATACAGCCTGTGCCTTTTGAATTTGGGAAATTGGGAATAAATTCCAACAAATTCCTCAGGTTGGGAAAAAAAATCTCCAAAATTGGGGGAAAACAGGCCTTTATTTGGATTGGGAAGCAGCCTGTATTCGGCTGTAAAAAAAAAACACACACACACTGTTGAGTCCATTATTTTCACATTTATGTAATGTAAAAGATGGCACCCTCAAGCTTTACCAAGAGGCCATTTGATTAAAAAGGGGACCAATGGCCCCCTCTAGATTTAACACTTTTACATGAACCCCAAACAGTAACAAACATGTACATTTTTTCAGAGGAACAACAACACTTGTATTGATTTCACTTCTAAAGATTTTTATATTGAAGATGCTTATTAATTCAGTGCTACATGAAGTATCTAGACCCTTAATTTACTCTGAGCGATTACTTCTTCATGAAAAGATCTCACGATAAAACGTCAAATCACAAGCTGATTTTATTGAATAAAAAATCAATGCTGCCTGTTGCTTCAACAATCTCAGCTGGTTTGCAAGCTACTAAACCAACTCAACAACTAGTGGCAAAGGCAATCAAGCTCACGATTTTGTTTTAATTTCAGCCTAAAGACCTAGACACAGTTGAAGCACAACGTCTAGAACGGATACAAGCTGCTAAAAGGATAAGACGGAGCAAATCTGCGCCAAGTAGTGCTCGATCAGGATCAGTTAGTGCTGCTGACATAAAAGAAGAAGAAACCACATCATGCCTTCCAAACATTTTCAAAATGCAACAGAAAACGGATAAGCACCAGGCACAACAAGAATCATGTGCGGAAATTCCTTCACCTATATCGGATCCTCCACCATATGAATCAGTGGGGCATGATCATAACGAAAATACAAGACAAAATTCTTCAACATTCAAAAATTATCAGGATGACTGTAATGAACTCAGGGATGAATCGACAGCCCCGCTGTTGGAAATATGTGAGACAACAGGCAGGTAAGAAAACTTTGATTATCATCTAAAACAGCATATATATTGAGCAAAATTTAATTATTGTAAAATTAAATTTAAAATCAGTTGTACAGCCACACTAAAAATGGAAAAGATATGCCTTTAAAACATTTTAAAGCCAGTAAATGAGCTTGGATAAAACTACTTTTAAAATTTTCATAACATTTTAATTCTAAATATCCCAATACCTAATTCTAGCGATTTGAGCTGAAAAACAAGGCAAGATTCTACTCTTTTTAACTTATTGACTACAAGAAATCAATTCTACTGAATTGCTGCCAAGGCTCTGGCTTAACCTATGCTTCACTATTGATTTCTACCAGTACTGGTTATTATTATTAGCTCTTCGGATACATTTCTCCACTGTGAATGTAACACCGATTCCATTAAGACAAGCAGCCGGAATGAATTCAGTCCTTTGTAACTGAAACTACCTAGTGTTACCTCATTTATATGAAGACTATCAGACTAAAATAGCACTGCGGCCTCCATGATCTGGGGTTGCTATCAGCAAGCAGTTCAATCAAATTATGCTAGTATAACTACAGCCTTGTGAATAATTTATGGCAAAGCTGTATTGATGTGCGGACTGGCATCACTAGTTAGCAGTGTATCTGTTGTAACAGGACAGGAACAATGCTCAATGATTCAATCTCTACTAAGCTTTTTTGAGTAGCATGGCAGTTATTATTTGGCTAGAATAGATAATGCTCAGGCAATAACAGTGGCATGCAGTTTGATTTGGCATGGAGCTGTGTTTTCAACATGCGTGATAAAAGACTCACCACATCTAATTGGACTTGACAAAATTATGGCAACCTTAGTTTCGGCCATTTTGGAAACACTGTAAGTAGTCAAATTTTGTATGTAGACTTTTATTTTGTAAAACAAAATTATGACGATATGTTTTATGTTGCGGAAATGACAAAGTATGAAAGTAGATATAGACAAAATTAAGATATTACCTCGAAATCCTTCAATAAATGCGCAACTCCTCCATAGCTCAATCTCCTTTTTTCATGTCCCAGTTTATCCGCTGGAGGAAGATATGGTATTGGATCCCTCGCAGCAAATAAAGCGAGTAAATTTGGCGGCAGAAAAGCCGTCATCCTTTATTTCTTCCTGAAGTCTGTATCTAACTAACTTTCGTTGTAAAATGAGCGCTGCAATCTTTTCGAAATAGCTTTATCGGCAACTCACTCGTCGAACTTACGATCAATGCACATGTCGCTGTTACCGCAATCCCAATACGCAGAGAAAGCTTCGAGAGGTTTTCTGTGTATTGTTTCCTTACGTACTTTTAAGTGCTTGGTAAAACGCATTTCAGCGGTGAATGAGACTTTAGAGCTACAATGCTCTAAAATAAAGATAAATAAACTAGATTTCTGTTGAGATTTAGTATTTACTCAACACTGAAATTATGTCCATAATATTACCGCTTCATTAGGGCTGTAAGTTAAAAAATATTTAAATAGATTTTATTTTTTCTATTTTTAGACAACTAGGTTCAGAATGATTGGTTCGCATTTTTTCCTCTAAATGTGTAGCGTAAAAGTGGCTGGCTGTGTGTAAACATTCTAGATTAGTATTTGACACAAAAAAGATACTGCTATCGAACTGGTTTGTAGTAGTCAGCATGCAGTTAATGAGCTTTTATCTGGCAAGCATGCTTTATTAGCGCTAGTGTGAATGTTGTTTGCATGGATTATTATATCAGCTCAACTGTTAGGCGCGTGCTCAATGACAGTGTTTCCCGTTATGTGTCAAAAAGAAGTTTGTCTGCTACTGTGTATTCACGGGTCATTGAATAGTATATCAAAGGCGCCGCAAGCGATTTTTGGCACAATGTCTAAGAGAAAATAGATTGACGTAGATCTATAAGAAGCTTCTGTGACTTAATGACCTCAAAAGAACTGGGTAATTTATGCAAGGTTTTGTTGCATAGTAGATCTAGTGGAGTAGAGCTTTGCTTATTTTTCTCTATTAACATGTTAAGGATACCACTGATTGGATATAGAGTGACTGCACATTATAGAATTTTGATCTCTCTGGTGTGATAACCATGGAAGTTGCAATGCTTAGTTGTGAGGGGGGCCAGGGGAATGGTGGTCCTGCAGGTTATATGCCTTTAAGTCAGCGCTCAACAACAACAGTAATTCGTTCAAATCTTCCCAATTCCAGGTCATTTCCAAAACTCCACGAAGACGAACATGGTCACCATAGTGATGGTATGGGACAGCAGGGGATTGATTACGAATGCTGCGAGCGTGTGGTGATCAACGTAAGTGGTCTCCGGTTTGAAACACAGCTCAAAACATTGAATCAGTTTCCAGAGACACTTCTTGGTTGTCCAACAAAGAGGAACAGATTCTATGACCCTCTACGAAATGAATATTTCTTTGACAGAAACAGACCTTGTTTTGATGCAATTTTATATTACTACCAGAGTGGAGGTAGATTAAGACGGCCTGTTAATGTACCACTGGATGTGTTTGCTGAGGAAATAAAATTTTATGATTTAGGAGCTCAGGCAATTGAAAAATATCGTGAAGATGAAGGCTTCATAAAAGAAGAGGAAAAACCACTTCCAGAAAATGAATTTCAAAGACGGGTATGGTTACTGTTTGAATACCCTGAAAGCTCAACTGCGGCAAGACTCATTGCCATCTTCTCAGTGCTAGTTATTTTAATGTCCATCGTGATATTCTGCTTAGAAACATTACCTGAATTCAAGCATTACAGAGTTGTGAATGAAACATCAAATGGTACAGGTGCAATTGAAGAGGATGATATTCCAAAGTTTAGCGAGCCATTTTTCATCATTGAAACCTGTTGTATAATATGGTTCACTTCTGAGCTGCTTGTACGATATGCATCATGTCCAGGAAAATTAGGCTTTTTCAAAAACATTATGAATGTTATAGATATTGTCGCAATCATTCCATATTTCATTACTCTCGGCACTGTGATTGCTGACGAAAGTAGGAGTAATAATCAAGCCATGTCTCTTGCAATTTTAAGGGTCATTAGGTTAGTAAGAGTTTTTCGAATATTCAAATTATCTCGACACTCAAAGGGACTGCAGATACTTGGTCAGACTTTGAAAGCAAGTATGCGAGAACTGGGATTGCTCATATTTTTCTTATTCATTGGAGTTATATTGTTTTCAAGCGCGGTTTATTTCGCAGAAGCCGATGCAGAGGCCTCACATTTCCATAGTATACCTGATGCATTTTGGTGGGCAGTGGTAACCATGACAACTGTAGGTTATGGTGACATGCGTCCAATAGGCGTCTGGGGCAAACTTGTAGGATCTCTGTGTGCCATTGCTGGTGTGTTAACAATCGCGCTGCCTGTGCCTGTTATTGTTTCCAACTTCAATTATTTTTATCATCGCGAAACTGAATATGATGATAGACAATCATACCAACATGTCCAGTCTTGTCCAGACTTCACAAAGAAAAAGGACTCGCTCATTTCTGACAGTGCTTCAGACATTATGGAAATGGAAGAAGGGAGTTGCTACAATATTAAAGACAAACCAAATGAAAATCATACAAACCAAAATAATAACCCCTCAAGTATGAACAACCTTAGCATCGAAACGGATGTTTGATAGTTTGGGCGACAATCAGAATTTTTCACATTCGCAGTTTTCGTGTTCATAAAGCACCAATAAAAATACTGTTCATAACAAAATCACAGAAAATTGTAACATAAGCAAGATACTGTATGTGAGCAATTTAAGATTTATGTTGAATTATAATTAAACAGTTAAATCTTAACAATCAATAATCCATATTAGAATTGAGGATATGGGCAATTTTAAAATAGCAATTATCAAAGGAATGGTCAGAAAATGTATTTTATTAGGTTTCATGTTTGTACATGTATGTACAACTAAATCTAAAACTATTTCGTTAAAATCCATTTATAATAAAAATGGGCAACAATTGAACCACCTGTTTAACAGACGTATTTACAATAATTTCCAATCTTTCCCATAAAGAATGTGCAGAGTTCATGAGAATGTGCAGACCTCCTACTGTGATATGTAAATTAACAGTTATGTGTAATTGTACAGTTAAAATAGCCCGCAATTCAAACCTGCAATCGTTGGCTGACTCGGAAGTTCGTATATTTACACATGTTCCAATCCATGTCTTTCTCAAGTTAAACTATACCCAAGTTTTAACTTTCCAATTTGTTTTATATATCTATATATGTATATATTTGGTCCATTATAATATATACAAGTTTTTTGTGTGTGTGTGTTCGTGAACATGTATAATTTCTTGTACATTTTCACGTTGAATCACTGTAGTGTTAGCGACTCACAAAAACTCAAAAGATTCTACCTCATGGCTTCAAAGCAGTTAATGTAATTCTGTATGATTTATAATAAGAAGACTTGGATTATTTAGCAATACTCGTAAGTTCTAAGTTACATTTCGGATTACTAAAGCTTCAGCATCGTGTGAAATGAAATTCATGGCTCTACCTATATTCGAGGTTTAAAGTGATCATCTGGCTGATTGTTTAGCACTGCAGTTTTCACAACAGTGAGCGGATATCCATACTTCTTTCTCATTCCTTGTACATGGATGTAATGTGCCAAAAAAGAAGATACAGATACTCATTGGAGGCAGGACAACTGAAATCTCAGACTCGAGTAGGAAGAGGAGAGGTGAAAACTGCATGGTAAGTTTTACAGTTATGTACAAGACCATATGGGCCTCGTCGCGAGAAAACCTGTCTTCAGAGGTTTGCGAACAACAAAGGCGCAGACCAGCCTGCGTATCCGTGCAGTCTGATCCGTGCCTTTGTTATTCACTTATTGGAAAGTATAATATCTAGCCTTATTATGAGCAAAATTTCAATTTTCTTACTAGTCTCTGTAGCTGAGCAGACTGGTTTGAATCTCATTTTGTTGGAAACCCCCGAAGACATGTTTTCTGGTGTTCAGGCCCATATATGGGCCTTCGTCATGAGAAAACCTGTCTTCGGGGTTTCTGGCCAGGTCTTGTTCAAACCTGCCAGCTCAGCTTCAGAGACTTGCTAGAATTATGAAATTATGTATGAAGCAAGATTAGATACCACACTTTGCAGGAAGCGAATAACAAAGGCACTGACCACTGTGTGGATGTGCAGGCAGGTCTGCACCTTTGTTGTTCGCATGCAACAATGTCAGGTTTTCTTGCGTCACAGCCTATATATAGTGTTTAGTGTAAACAATCTAACAGATAGGCCTGTTCAAACTACAGCGGTATATACTCTGATAATCCTACTTCTGAAGGAGCCGTCTGATCACTTGGCCTACACTAGTTTGGCATTCTGTGGCAACATTTTGGACTATTGGCACTAGTCAGAATCAAAAAGTTGGGAGCAAAATAATCAAAATTTGGAGTTATTTTCTAGTTTTAGTAAAAATTTTGTATCAGTAGGGTAAAAATATGGGTATGGGCTGAATCATGTTTACGATAAATATTTGCCTGTCAAGACAAACAGCGCAGACCCAGATCAGACAGACTGCTTCTGTAAGTGACATGACTGGTCTGCAGCAGATTTTTTTTGAAAAATTGTCTGAGGGCACAATCAGGGTTACATGTAAAACAAGGTGGACTTAAAAAGCATGATAGAACTGCAAATATGTGTATTCCTGTCTTCTGTCTGACTGTCTGTCTGTCTGTCTGTCTCATTTTCTCTTTCTTTAGATCTGGAGGTACCACACATAAAAAATGATAACATGTTCCAATTATTTTTACAGACTTAAGCTTCCAATAGAAAATGGACCAGTCACCTGCCCATGGTGACTGGAGCAATGGTAGTTATCACCCCTAACTTATCACACCCTTCAAGCACGATTTCTAGTTGTTTTTGTTAAGTCCATTCTTTGTGCTTGCTTTAAGTAAAAAGCACTTACAAACTACACACATGGACATTTAACAGACTTGTCTGAACCTTCAATGATGGCCATTCAGGCCTCTAGATAAGAGCGCATATTTGAAAATTATTTTTCTTATTTCTCAACCAAAACATATGTTGTGGGTACTCAAAAGAACCACCTCATTGAGATGGTTCATTTGATCACCCAAAACACATGTTTAAATTGATGGGTACAGAAATAGATGCAATTTTAGTTGCACAAACGATCCTTATCAGGACCTATGCCATTTCAATAAGTACCAAAATCATCTTTTCAGCTCATATCCTTTTTTCTTTGCACTGAAGCACTCAATCTTTGGCAAGTACCAGGCTTCTAGATGAACAACAGATTGGGCATAAAATTGTTAATTTTTACTTATCCATCAGTTTAAACATTTGTTTCGGGTGCTCAAAAGAACCATCTCATTTCGGCGGTTCTTTTGAGTACCCACAACATATGTTTTGGTTGAGAAATAAGAACATTGTAAATTTATTTTTTGATTGCGAGCTCTTATCTGGAGACCTGAGGCATCTATCTCATTAAGAACCAGCAACATCAAGCATAGCAGTACCTTACAAAAAACTAACTAGTTAACAGGCCTCCAGATAAGAGTGAGTAATCATAAATTAATGTTCTTATTTTTCTAATACAAGACATATGTTGTGGGTACTCAAAATAATCATCTGAATGATATCTTCTGATTCAAGGGCCAGAGTTTGACCAAACTAGTGCAGAGACACGTACACATAATTTGGAGGAGCTTAATACACATGTGTGGATCCAGAGGGGGGGGACAGGGGGTCCGGACCCCCTGGAAGATCACAAGTTATATGGGTTTCTATAGGGAATAAGCAATTTGGACCCCACCCCACCTGGAAAAAGTTGGAGCACCTGGAAAAAAGTTTGACACCCTATTGGACCTTGGAAAAGTATAGTTATCTTTGAATACACCGTTGAACCCTCTGTAAATATGTTGAGGACTAAAAAAAACATGTAAATGAAGAAGATGGGTGGGGGGAGGGGGGGGGGGGCTATACATGTACATTTACATTTTGTATGTTTTCTTTGGAAAGCTCCTCTACATTGTACTTAATACACGGTAGTTAAATTCTGGTTCAACCCAGGAAACCAGTATCTATTCCAGGATTTGAAAAACGGGAGACTTTAAATGAAACTTTAGCAAGCATTCAACTTAAATTTTGATATTTTCCCTTCTTTGTCTATGTAAAAATACCCCCAGGGCCCCCACCCCCCAGGGCCCCCTCTTTCTTTAAGACAAAGGGGATTTTTCAAATAATTAGGGGAGAATCCCCTGAGTCTTCCTGCCTAGAATAAACACTTGGAATGGAAACGGCCCGACATGACGGAAAAACTGACAGGTACTTTAATACTGATTGGCAGTTTGAGATGTTTAAAGAGGAAAGCCAATGGACATGATACTTGTTTAGTGTATATTTCAAAATAGGTTTCCTTAATTTCAGTATCATATGTTGTTGGTACACATTGAATTGCCTCATAGAGGCAATTCCAATGTGCATCTACAACATATGTCCATTCAATAAATGAGTGTTTTTTACCTTAAAACTGGTGTTTCACAAACTACAATGTACTTCTATGTTTCAGTGTAATGAGCATTTTTTCACCTGTTACAGAATGAAATGCTAACTTGGTTGAAAGGGCCAGAAGTTCATGTGCTGACTCGAAAAATGTGAAAAAAACTGTGCTTATCTAGTCTGAACTTGTTAGAGGGTTTTTTTCCCACATCATGGCTAGGAATATGTGAGAAAGTGTAATTTTGGCTCCATCTGTAACAGCCTGTTATTACAGATGATTGATAAGCTTGTGCAAAGCAGGTTATGAAGCCAACTTTACACACAAGGTGCCCAAACAGCTTGCCTTTTTACCTACATGTACATGTACCTGCAGACAACCCCACACTCAAAGGTCAAGGTCATACTGGGGTCAAAGGTCACATGTAATGAATTTGTGGCAGGGTTGGATAAATGCCTGCATTTATGAGCAAAGTCCATGCCACTGGCACTTACTGGCATTTTTAGGAATAATTCGGCATATTGTGGGATATTTTGGCATTTCCAAAAAATATTTTTTAACGAATTGTCTTAAGGGGATAAAACTTTCAAAAGCTCTGCATGAAATTTTTCCTGTATGAACTAAAATTGCTATTTTATCAAGGAGACGGAAACCTTTGGCCACATTGTTGTACAGGTATGAACAATTTATACATCTCACATAGATCACGTCACGTCCCAACATACAGCTTTTGAGCAATCGGCAGCATGCTTATAAATCAGTCTTTTTAGAGTCACCTCCTGGTTTTATACTGTTTGCATAATTGTGACACGCTGGGTGAACTTTAGAGAAAACCATTTGCATGAACATGAACTACAATTATCTGACTATAATATTTAGAAATATTTTGACCCAATGTATGTATCTCTGGTTATATATACAATATTTCATTTTAGCCTTGAAAAGTTCCTAAGCAAAAATTGTAAATATATATTTTTCTATCAGAAATTTGTACATTTTTGGGCGAAAATACCTCTAAATATTATAGTCTGTTAATTGAAGTTCCTGTTCATGCAACTGTTTTTTTAAGACTGATAAGCATGCTGCGGATTGCTCAAAAGCTGTATCACTATGTTGGGGCGTAAAAATGTATAAACTGTTCATCTACATACATGTTTGTTTGTGTTGATATTTTACATCCCAAGTCAACAATTTTTCAGTCATGTCTGTACTTTTTCCTGTCTTCCTTGGTTGAACCAGTACGATGCAGAGTGAGTCTAGAGCCAGCAACCGTTTGATCTCAAGTGTACTACTCTCTGCCACTGAGCCACTACGCTCCTGTTCATGTACAGAGGAAAGAAAAGACAGTGTTTAAGGATGAATCCAAGGTACTATTCAATAAGTCTATTAACTTGAGGAGTACACACATCTGATATACATTGCCTCTGCTAATCGTTATTTTGGCAGTATTTCAGGCATTTCTGCAGTTCTATTGATAAATTCTGGATTCATAGCTTTAGATTTGTTCAATCATCATCATAATCAGATTTTTGATTAACATGCAGGTGCAGGGGCATCATCCACATCAGTGGGTCCCCTTTCAGGTAACCGGCTAGCTGCACGCATAGCTTATCTCACACTTGATCTCCAGGTGCTCCTTTCTTAAGGGTCAACTTTCGTTAGCTTCCACTCACGGCAGTTCTTCTCCGTCAGTTTCTTCCTTGTTAGCTTGGGCTTCCCTGCCTCCACCTGCCATCAATCTGTATATCACATACTGTTCTGACTGTACCACTAGAACGCTCCACATGCCCAAACCAGCGAAGCCTTCTCTATTGAGGTCCTCAAGCTCATGATCAAGCTTTGCTAGTAGCTCTCTTGACCTTACTGTGGCCACATCCCCTGGCTTGATACTGCAGATCTGTCTGATCATGGCCCTATCATTGCGCTGCAAGCGCTGCAGGTTCGTCTTCGTCAGTGGCCAAGTTTCACTGGCATGGAGCATGGCACTCCGCATGCAGGAGCTGTACACGTACATGTCCACAGGTCTTGTAAGATAGGTGTTGGGATGTGAGAACTGGTAGTACCTGTAGCTCCCTGAACTTCTTGCAGGCTATTTTCACACAAGTAGTAACTGTATTTCACAGCCTCCACCAGCAAAAAGCATGTCACCCAGGTAGCAGAAGGAAGCTACCCTCTCTAGCTTATCAGGTCCGACCTGGACTTCACTCTGTGGTCTGCCATCAATAGTGTGGGCATTTCCCATGCACCTTGCACACCTATAATCAGGATTTGGTGTCAGTTGTTGTAGCCCACTGCACCCAAAGTTTGCAGCCATTGCAGTTGATGCTGTTGTTGCCTACTCCTGTACGATAGACAGCGCATGGGTATTCGCCTGAAGTCTGCAAGAGGTCCAGGCCGGTACCACAGATCATGACCTTTGTCTCTCCTGCATTTACCCTCAACCCCTTCTTCTCCATGGCTTCTCTCCATATCAAGAGCCTCCTGACACATTCCTCTAGGGAGTGAACAATGATGACAAGATCATCTGCACACAAGAGCAAGGGACTGAGTACGGATCCCTGGTGGACCAAGACCTTAACCTCAAACTCATGGCTGAACCCCTCGCCAACACAAACCCTGCTTCACACATGTCCGTAGCGTAAATTCCCTGGATTAACCACTCAATCCTTTCCTCAACACCTAGCTTTCTCAATCCATTCAAAAAATGTCATTAACCCATTTACCACCATTCTGGACGATTGTCATCTGCTCTCTCATTGAAAGTTAGCCTATATTGCAAACAATATGGACCATTGACTCTAAGGTTATTATCCTTGATCCGAAACATTCATTACATTCATGTAGATACTGTATGTATATGCAATCATTTTCTCAGGTGAAAAAATTTGTGTAATAATATCACCGTTATTACACCATAATTACACTGTAATATCACCATAATTTGTCGTAGCTGAAAATGGAGATCGCTTGAATCTTGACCTAACTTGGTTTTTGTGTCACCTGCAAAGCATGGTCAATACATAGGGATCATGACTCCGTCGGCATCATCCACGGCGTCACCTTGTGGGTTTCGATCAGTAACTTTGAAGGGATGCATCAATTTCCTATAAAGTTTACAGAAGGCTAAAGCATCATTAAATACAGGTCAAATTCAAATTTGGAGATCATTTTCAAAATTTTGACTGAGTTATGGCCTTTTTTAGCTCCACTGCACGAAGTGCAAAGAGCACCACAGTTGTACGCATTCCGGTTCCATTCCCGTTCCTGTCACACTGCGTTAAAGTTTTCTATATGTCCATATCTTGACAACAACTAGTCAGAAAGCATTCATACTTGCACCATAGATACTGTGCAGGGTTAGCTTACATTAACCGACATCAGACCCTAGGGTCCATGCCCAGGGGTGGGACTTAAGGTCAAAATCTAGTACATATCCAAAAAATAGGATTTTCTAGAAATCCATATTTTGACAACCACTTGTCAGAAAGCCTTCATACTTGCACCATACTAAGATACCTTGTAGGGTTAGCTTTCATTCCACAACATCGGACCCCAGTGTCCATGCCGGGGTGTGGGGCTAGAGGTCAATATCTAGTACATATCCAAAAGATCTATAGGAATTTTGTGTTAAAGTTTTCTACAAGTCCATATTTTGACAACCACTTGTTAGAAAGCATCCATACTTGCATCATAGATACATGTACCTTGTAGGGTTAGCTTTCATTCCTTAACATCAGACCCCAGGGTGGGGGTAGAGGTCAAAATCTAGAACATAACCAAAAGATAGGATTTTTGCGTTAAAGTTTTCTAGAAGTCCATATTTTGACAACCACTTGTCAGAAAGCTTCATACTTGCACCATAGATACCTTGTAGGGTTAGCTTTCATTCCATAACATTGGAACCCTGGTGTCCATGCCGGGTTGTGGGGCTAGAGGTCAATATCTAGAACATAACCAAATGCCCCATGTCCCCAAAAAATTAAGGTCAAAGTGCTGATAAAAAAAGGAACAATTGATGAAAATGGACAATGTCCTACTGAACTTAAACAAAATGGGACATTTGGATTTTTTATGTGTCAAATGGCACAAAACTGTAGACTTGACAGAATACGGGACAAGTATAATTGAAATTAAAGACATAATTATAATAATTTATAATAAGCAGAATTGTATCTGAGAATGGGACGAAGATGTTTGAAAATTTAGGGCACATACTGTAAAATTACTTTCAGATAATAGCTTAGGTGGAGCGCTTTGGTGCCATTTACAGTTTATGAATAATTAAAGACGTCAATATTAGTGATCTGATTACGTACACTTAGCCAGCTCTTATGAAATGATACTTATAACTTACAAATAGGTGTGTGAATATGTGACCAGACAAGGCTAGTATAATAATTAGCCCTGTAACTGCCTAGCACAAATCTCAAGTTGACATATTGCTCTTCTCTCTAAGCATTGTGAGAGCTCATAGTTATATTATATGTTGCTCAACTCTAGCACTGTGAGAACTCAAGGTTGCATGTTGCTAAACTCAACACTTTGAGAGCTCAAGGTTACATGTTGCTCAACTCTAGCACTGTGAGAGCTCTAGGTTACATGTTGCTCAACTCTAGCACTTTGAGAGCTCAAGGTTACATGTTGCTCAACTTTAGCACTTTGAGAGCTCAAGGTTACATGTTGCTCAACTCTAGCACTGTAAGAGCTCAAGGTTACATGTTGCTCAACTCTAGCACTTTGAGAGCTCAAGGTTACATGTTGCTCAACTCTAGCACTGTGAGAGCTCAAGGTTATGTGTTGCTCAACTGTAGCACTTTGAGAGCTCAAAGTTACATGTTGCTCAACTCTAGCACTGTGAGAGCTCAAGGTTACATGTTGCTCAACTCTAGCACTGTGAGATCTCATAGTTACAACATGTTACTCAACTCTAGCACTGTGAGATCTCAAGGTTACATGTTGCTCAACTGTAGCACTGTGAGATCTCAAGGTTACATGTTGCTCAACTCTAACACTGTGAGAGCTCATAGTTACAACATGTTGCTCAACTCTAGCACTGTGAGATCTCAAGGTTACATGTTGCTCAACTCTAGCACTGTGAGATCTCAAGGTTACATGTTGCTCAACTCCAGCACTGTGAGATCTCAAGGTTACATGTTGCTAAACTCTAACACTGTGAGATCTCATAGTTACAACATGTTGCTCAACTCTAGCACTGTGAGATCTCAAGGTTACATGTTGCTCAACTCTAGCACTGTGAGATCTCAAGGTTACATGTTGCTCAACTCTAACACTGTGAGATCTCAAGGTCACATGTTGCTCAACTCTAGCACTGTGAGAGCTCAAGGTTACATGTTGCTCAACTCTAACACTGTGAGAGCTCTAGGTTACATGTTGCTCAACTCTAGCACTGTGAGAGCTCAAGGTGACATGTTGCTCAACTTTAGCACTTTGAGAGCTCAAGGTTACATGTTGCTCAACTCAGCACTGTGAGATCTCAAGGTTACATGTTGCTCAACTCTAGCACTTTGAGAGCTCAAGGTTACATGTTGCTCAACTTTAGCACTTTGAGAGCTCAAGGTTACATGTTGCTCAACTCTAGCACTGTGAGATCTCAAGGTTACATGTTGCTCAACTCTAGCACTGTAAGAGCTCAAGGTTACATGTTGCTCAACTCTAGCACTGTAAGAGCTCAAGGTTACATGTTGCTTTAGTCTAGCACTGTGAGAGCTCAAGGTTATGTGTTGCTCAACTCTAGCACTGTGAGATCTCAAGGTTACATGTTGCTCAACTCTAGCACTGTGAGATCTCAAGGTTACATGTTGCTCAACTCTAGCACTGTGAGATCTCAAGGTTACATGTTGCTCAACTCTAGCACTGTGAGAGCTCAAGGTTACATGTTGCTCAACTCTAGCACTCTGAGATCTCAAGGTTACATGTTGCTCAACTCTAGCACTGTAAGAGCTCAAGGTTACATGTTGCTCAACTCTAGCACTGTAAGAGCTCAAGGTTACATGTTGCTCAACTCTAGCACTGTGAGAGCTCAAGGTTATGTGTTGCTCAACTCTAACACTGTGAGATCTCAATGTTACATGTTTCTCAACTGTAGCACTTTGAGAGCTCAAGGTTACATGTTGCTCAACTCTAGCACTGTGAGATCTCAAGGTTACATGTTGCTCAACTCTAGCACTGTGAGAGCTCATAGTTACATGTTGCTCAACTCTAGCACTGTGAGATCCGAAGGTTACATGTTGCTCAACTCTAGCACTGTGAGAGCGCAAGGTTACATGTTGCTCAACTCTAGCACTGTGAGATCTCAAGGTTACATGTTGCTCAACTCTAGCACAGTGAGAGCTCAAGGTTACATGTTGCTCAACTCTAGCACTTTGAGAGCTCAAGGTTACATGTTGCTCAACTCTAGCACTGTGAGATCTCAAGGTTACATGTTGCTCAACTCTAGCACTGTGAGAGCTCAAGGTTACATGTTGCTCAACTTTAGCACTTTGAGAGCTCAAGGTTACATGTTGCTCAACTCTAGCACTGTGAGATCTCAAGGTTACATGTTGCTCAACTCTAGCACTGTGAGAGCTCAAGATTACATGTTGCTCAACTCTAGCACTGTGAGAGCTCTAGGTTACATGTTGCTCAACTCTAGCACTGTGAGAGCTCTAGGTTACATGTTGCTCAACTTTAGCCTTTTGAGCACCCATAGTTACATGTTGCTCACTTCTAGCACTGTGAGAGCTCAATGTTACATGTTTCTCTACTCTAGCACGGCTCAAGGTTACATGATGGTCTACTCTAGCCCAGAGTTCAAGTTTACATATTAGTCTTCTCTAGCCCAGAGTTCAAATTTACATATTAATTTACTCTATCGCAGAGTTCAAGTTTAGGAGGTGGTCTACATTAGCACAGTCCTCAAGTTTACATAGTGGTTTACTCTAATACAGACCTCAAGTTTACATAGTTGTCTATTCTAGTACAAACATTAAGTTAACATGGTGGTCTACTCTGGTTTAGACCTCAAATTTATGTGATGATCTACTCCAGTTTGGTCCTCAAGTTTACATAGTGGTCTACTCTATAGTGTTTCCAGAACTTAAGTGACCCCCGTTTTTTGCTAATTATTCTTTAATGGTGATTTTAATTGAAAAATATATTAGAGAAATGAATTTAGATATAGACCGCGTAATTGAATTAATTTTTTCCACATAAATATGAGGTTTTGTATAGGCTGGGATTAGATGGAATTTTGGTGTGTTTTTGCTGCTCCTCTTTGAATTAGTCCCCAGGTGAACCTAGCGATATAAATAAAACATGGCTTATACAGGTCAGTGGATGTAATTCGCCAGTCCCACAGATAAGAGTGCGTAACAGAAAATTATTTTTCCTATTTCTCAAACAAAACACATTTGGTGTGTACTCAAAACAACCGTCTCGATGATACGGTTGTTTTGAGCACCTTAAGCACGTGTTTAAACTGATGAAGACAGTCGAAGCTTCACGCTAAAATTACTTAGCTGGACCAATGTTTGAAATCACAAACTGTGCAATGCAAATATACCACGTGTATGATATAGGGGTACACATGGGTATATTCACAGGAAAAAACAACTAAGTTATTCTTTTGTACAGGGGATTCGGGCTTCATTTACAAATAAGGGTGTCTCCCAAAAATAAGTTTTAGTTACGCGGTGTGCATTTAAATCCATATGCTAAGTGCCGTTCTTCTAAGTTCAATTTAAAGCTGTTTAAAAAAAGAAAAACGGGGGTCACTTAAACCCTGGAAACACATTAGTACAAACCTCAAGTTTATGTGATGGTCTACTCTAGTACAGACCTCAAGTTTACATGTTAGACCATTCTAGCTCAGACCTCAAGTTTACATTATGGTCTACTCTAGTACAGACCTCAAGTTTACATGGTGGTCTACTCTAGTACAGACCTCAAATTTATGTGATAGTCAATACTTACATAGACCTCAAGTTTACATGATGGCCTACTCTAGTACTGACCTCAAATTTACATGATGCATTACTGTAGCACAGACCTTAAGGTTACATGTAAGTCTACTCTCACACAGTCTTCAAGTTTACATGGTGGTCTACTCTAGTACATGCCTCACGTTTTCATGTTAGTTTACTGTAGCAAAGTCCTCTAGTTTACATGACAGTCTACTCTAGTACATACCTCAAGTTTACATTGTGGTCTACTCTAGCACAGTCCTCAAGTTTACATTGTGGTCTACTCTAGTACTAACCTCAAGTTTACACGGTGGTCTACTCTAGTACAGACCTCAAGTTTATGTGATGTACTACCCTAGTACACTCCTCAAGTTTGCATGGTGGTCTACTCTAGTACAGACCTCAAGTTCATGTGATGGTCTACTCTATTACAGACCTCACAATTACATAGTGGTCTACTCTAGTACAGACAAGTTTACATGGTGATTTACTCTTGCACATACCTCAAGTATATATGATGGTCTAGTCTAGCACATACCTCAAGTTTACATTGTGGTCTACTCTAGTACGGACCTCAAGTTTACATGTTAACCTACTCCAGTACATACCTCAAGTCTACATGGTGGTCTACTCTAGCACAGACCTCAAGTTTACATGTTTGGCTACTCTAGTCCAGACCTCAAGTCTACATGGTGGTCTACTCTAGCATATATACACATTATCATAATAGTAACTTGATCTGGCATACTGTATCACGTCGAGTGGATGAGGTCATACCATCGGATCACCCGAGATACGTGATACAGTAATATGTTTATTATATGCCCTTTTTCTGACATTCTTTCTGATTTTAAAACCTGTTTTGGTCTTTATTCCCGAAAAATTGCGGGAACGTTTGCCATAACGTTACGTTTCTTGACGTCACGTCAACATGTTTTCCGTCTCTGGTTCCATGCCTGCAATTTACTTTACTTAACGTCGCCGCAAAAGCAGGTAACCGACGTTAGCCTCGTTTTAAAGGATAGTGATATGGATTTAGAAAACCTCAGTTCGTTGATCCGGCTTTCTGTATCAGATGGCCAGAAAATGGACAGTTCTAAAGTCGTATCAGTTATAGGTATATAATAAACCTCAATTCCAATGTGCACCTACAACATATGACCATTCAATAAATGAGTGTTTTTCACCATACACTGGTTTTTCACAAACTTCTCAACTACTTTGTATGTTTCAGTGTAATGAGCATGTAGAAATGAACAAGTTTTTGTGTAGTTTGGCATGCATCTGGGTGACAATAACAGATAACCAATTTCATATTATTGATAGCTTATCTTTAGATGTTTCATTGTAATGAAATGCTAAATTGGTGGTTGCCTGGTTGTATATAGTCTGATTATACTGAAACTATTATCTGATGGACATGATGGCCACCATTTGGCTATATGTAGCAATATTATCATGATCAGTCTTGTCCGGGTGAGCAGTTCGGATACGTTTGTATAAAGGGATAAGTCAAATCCTGAAAATTAGAAGTTTGTCACGTGTCTATGAAGTTATGCCTTGTTGGCAAAAATATATCCCAGATAATTTAACCTCTTTAGGGTAGCCTGTTTAATCTTTAGGTGTTACATTTAGTGGCTTACATGTAAAGTTATTATGTTATTTATTCATGTATAATATACCATACATGTATATGCAGATATGCACAATTTTAGAGCTAAAATTGCAATTATTATCATTTTTTTTCATTAGTCTTAACCTATGTTTTGGGTGTTCAAAAGAACCGTCTGAATGAGACGGTTCTTTTGAATACCCACAACATATGTTTTGGTTTAGAAATAAATATAATAAAAATGATAACCCTTCTTACCCGAAGCCCTGAAATGTACGGATACTAAATTAAGCTGGACTTAAGAAATTGTTTTGGTATTTGGATTATAAATGATCTTATTAATGTGCTGTAATATATGCATTGACAAAGCATGGTGGAGATTTCACGTGGGTATCCAGAGGGGGGAACAGGGAGTCGGGAAATCCCTGGAAAATCACACCATCATCGGTCCACCAGCGAAACTTCACTGGCGGGCTGATTGTGGCCCACTAAGAATATTGGTACAGACCCCCTCTCCCACTCTGTAAAATATGATGACTACAAAAAAAAATATTAAGTTTTGGACACCCTCTGGATCAGGGCCTAGATTTTATAATATGAGCAAGGACTGGGATCACCTTGGAAGGAGATATCATATTGGCAAGGATATTGGACGTCACGGAGGTGCAAAAATTTATAATATTGGCAAGGATGACCCAGACCGTCTGTCCATTTATCCGTCCTTTTTTGTGGGCACTATAACTAACTAAGTCATTAATATACATGTACCCAATTTATCATATGACGTCACGTCTGGGAGTAAAATAAAGCCTTGCAGGAAAAGCGATAAACCACTAGTGGTTTACAGATTTACGGGAAAGTTATTACGTCCATAACAACGTTGCGTACACAATGACAAAATTATAACTTTTTACGCCAGAAATGAGACTTCAGTACAGACCTCAGGTTTACATGGGGGTCTACTCTAGCACAGACATTTTTAACGGGAAAATGTTGAACCTGATGCTTTGAAGGAATGGAAGATTAACATTTTTAAAATTATTGATACTCGTATTTCATTTTACTCTCGTAATACACATCTTTTGCCCCCTAAACCTAAATCTTCTCTTCGTCATCTTAAACGAGGTATCCAGGATTTTCATATGAACTATGTTTTGGTTCCAGCAGATAAAGCTGCTAACAATGTTGTAGTTGTATGACGATTGTATTATATTAATACTCTTGAGCGTGAGCTTGTTGACACTAATGCCTATAAACTGCAGCCTTCTTTAAGTGAAAGGGTGATTGTTGATGGGCATGGTTGTCATACAGCCCTACATTTTGGTGTCAAAGCTAAAGAAAATCAAGACAAAGTTCCTACATTGTACTGGTTACCTAAACTCCATAAAAAACCCTATAAAGCAAGATTTATTGCAAATTCTAGTTCTTGTACGACAACAGAACTTTCTAAATTGTTAACCTCGTGTCTTACAGCTGTTAAAAAACATGTTATCAAATATTGTGAAAAAGTATATGAGAGATCCGGTAAAAACCTATTTTGGTCGATTAAAAATTCAGGTGAAATTTTAGATAAACTTAAAGCTAGAGATTTCAATGCGACCAGTTTGTCTACTTATGATTTTTCTACTCTTTACACTACTTTACCTCATAATTTAATTAAAGATAAACTTATTGATCTTATTGAAAGAACCTTCCAGAGAGAAGGCTCTCCTTACCTTGCATGTAGTGACAGAAATGCATTTTTTACTTCAGAAAAACCTAAAAAATATCATGCATGGTCGTGTCAAAATGTATGTGATGCGCTGACCTTTTTGTTGGACAACATTTTTATTCGATTTGGCACCAAGCTCTATAGACAAGTAGTTGGGATTCCTATGGGCACTAATTGTGCTCCCCTGGTTGCAGATTTATTCCTGTTTTGTTATGAAAGGGACTTTATGATGTCTCTTTCTGATGATAAGCAGGCTGATGTTATTGATGCGTTTAACACTACTTCCAGATATTTGGACGATATTTTAAATATTAATAATGTTTATTTTGAAAATATGGTTAGTCAAATATACCCTTCAGAGCTCCAACTTAATAAAGCCAATGCCTCTGATACCGAAGCCGCATTTTTAGACTTGCATTTGTCAATTTCTAATAGTATTGTTTCTACCAAAATTTATGATAAACGTGACGACTTTGATTTTGAAATTGTCAATTTCCCATTTTTAGATGGTGATGTTCCTCGCTCTACATCCTATGGAGTCTATATCTCTCAACTCATTCGTTTTGCTAGAGCATCTAGCTATGTTACTGACTTCAACACTCGCAATAAATTGTTAACTCAGAAACTTCTTAAACAGGGCTATCGGTATCATAAACTTCGCAAAACATTTTCAAAATTTTATAGACGATACTTTGATTTGATTTCTAAATTCCAAGTTTGACTTAAATCTCTCTTGCGCCAAGGACTTTCGGAACCTGATTTCTATGGTGACTCGGTGTATAAGTTGAAGAAGATTGTTGGCTCTAATAATTTTTCAGCGCAGTTCATTAAAATAATTTCCCATTATAAAAAGATTGGCTATAACATTAATGTATTGCAACAGACTGCATGCTTCACCAGGTAGTCAACCCAATCACAGTTGGCAACTTTGCTTTCCTCTTTAATTGCATGCCGGTGGGTCGGACTTCAGACTCTATGATGGTTCCGACTTAAAGACTTATCTATTGATGAGATGGTAGGGGCCTGATGCTTTGGCTGTTTGTCGGGCCCACCGGGGTTTACCTGTTGGATTTCTTTTGCTCCGGTATTCAGTTTAATTTACTGTTGAGTCCTTATCCTTGCTTTATCTCCTTGTTATATCTTGATTTATATGTTTTAGGAGATGATGCATTGATAAGTAAGGGGTCTTTCATGCAAACCAAATATCTATGTGTCTTGATCCACATCTGAATTAAGGGTGAGGTTGGTGCCGTTAAACCGGTTTAAGCCCTCCAGTAAAATATTTTACTGACCGTTCCAAGGCGGTACTTCTTTTGTGGATCTTTTATGTTTTTGTTCTGTCTTGTGTTTGCTATGTTTTGTGCGCGTCTGTTTATATGTGCTTCGTGGTCACCTGCTGGGAAAGGGCTGACCTCTTGGCTCTCGTCTGTGGTGTCTTCTGTGAGTTTGTCACTTTCCCATTGGTATCCTGGGTCAGGTGTGGTACTTGATTGTATCGATTCCTGATCTTTGCAACCTTACTTACTTCAAAGTATTCTTTATGTCAATGGCATATGATAAATAAAATCTAACATTCATGCTCGTGTATTATTGAATTTATTAAACTTGTTGCAAAAAAGAGATAAAATGCTCGGTTTATTAAACTTGTTGCAAAAAAGAGATAAAATGCTGGGCAAGCCTAGCATTTGATCTTTTTTCCCCAACTCGTTTAATAAATTCAATAAAACATGAGCATTCATGTACATGTAAGATCCTCCATATCTTCATAAGTTCATTACGTTATTAGTTTAAAAATTGTGTTTTGTTGGTTATAAGATACATGTAGCTGTCAAATGGCCACTGCCTGTCTATTTGCTCTAATGGACAAGACTTCATATAGACATGCTGCTTGAAATTTAGCCCCTATACATGCATTATCAAGGGTCTGAGTTAAGCAAAAATTATTTGAGTAAAATTGGGATTATTTTCTTATCCATCAGTTTAAACATGTGTTTTGGGTGCTCAAAAGACCCGTTCTTTTGAGAACCCACAACATATGTTTTGGTTGAGAAATAAGAAAAATAATTTTAAGTTACACACTCTTATCTGGGGGCCTGACATGAATAGGTTATGAAATTCATAACTTCTTTATATTAAGGGACTTGAAAATAAACATGGTACGGTAAATGTTCTAAAATTACGAACACTAAAAAATAATTATTTCCGCTGTTCGTAATTTTAGAAATTACGTTTATGAAAAAATGCCAGTGTTCGAAATTTTAGAATGTGGGCTTTATCATGAGAAAAACGGTATATATGGATGTCAAAATGTGATAGAAACGTGTTGAAAACATGGCGATATGATTCTGTGCTTTCTCCTCATTTTTCTTTTCTTAAATCTTATTAAAACCGCGGCTAAATTCATGCGGACTGAGTCAGTAAAATGTCCAGCGCGTGCGGTATTCGCCAAGTCGAGAGCCAGGCACGTGCATATTATGTCACTCAATTTACTTACAAGTCATACAAGTCCACTGATTTAAACTAATTCGATAAGCCGGGTCTCCTATCTACACTAATGTTCACTCGCCTCGGACTACCGATGAATCACTTTTCAGAAAACCAAGCTCTGCCGACTTCGAATTCCAGTTTATATTGTACTCAAGAATTGAAACCGCTAGACATCTCGTACGATCAGATTTTTTTTGCAAAGATCTACACAAACTTTGAAATACGTAGACGTGTTCCCAGAGTAAAAAAAACAACAACGAAAACTGACGAATTTCAATAAGAACACACACACACACACACACACACACACACACACACATCTCTCTCTCTCTCTCTCTCTATCTACTTGTCGATCCGCCGATGGAATGTTTACTTTGATGTGCCTGCACCAGTCTCTCTCTCTACATTTGCAAACACGGTTTGGATCCAGATCAGACCCGAATAGTATTCAGGCAATTTAAAAATGTGTGCATGCGGTGGAAAGTACGCAAAGCGTTAATACTGTGAAATGTCCGACTGTGCCGTACAAAGGTCGATGCGCATGATAAGCTTGGGTTTTGGGTCCTCATCGGAAGCAGTTGTAATTAGATTGATTGACTGACCCAAACATTGCGTTTCGATATTCTAAGAAACCAAGCCAAAACAAAAGATTCGTGTGCAAACACCGTGCAGTCTCTCTCTCTCTACTGCTATCAAAGTTTGCAGTTTGGATCCAGAAGATCGTCCGACGTGCCTGATCAGGGGCAAACATGCATACCAAGAGTTATAATCTAGTCCGACTTTGCGTCCGATGATCACCACACGCTGAAAGGTACGTTTCAGACATTGCCTTCTTTCAGATGCATGCCATGGGCGTATCCAGAGGGGGGACAGCGGGTCTGGACCCCCCTGAAAATCACAAAAATATAGGGTTTCCTAGCAATATTGATCCGGATCCAGCTACCAAGCCAGCATTCAATGGTTGCCCATTATCGACAATTGCGTTTCGCTGATGGGCCGATGGTGGTCCATTTTTAGTGGCATTTCGGTCCTCTCTCACTACCCCCTCTGACAAGATATTCTGGATCCGCGCATGCATGCAGTGCGTCTGAACCGGCTCGATTGAAATTAAACTGTCGACGGACATAATTCATGCGCGGATCCAGAAAGTTTTGTCAGAGGGGATCTAACTTTGACAACGTTTTTTTAAGTTGATGAGGGGAGGGAGGATCCAAGTCCCACTTTAAGCGGGCCATTAAAGGTCGGCCAGCGATGAATGCCCAACATAGAATGCTGGCTTCGCAGCTGCGATTTTTCAGGGGATCCGGTCCTGTATTGCTAGAAAACCCTGTATTTTTGTGATTTTTCAGGGGGGGTCCGGACCCCTTGTCCCCCGCACATGTAATTCCATGATATTTTGGTACTAGCAACGTGCGACAAAGACTCAGACGAGCCTGCGCAAGTGTGCATTCTTAATGCAGCATTGATGGCTCAGGTATGTCAAGCATCACCGCTTTTATGTTGAATGGATTAATTTTGTGTCACAACTTGGAAAAAAGGCCCTTTTGTATATAAGTTTGTATAAGCAAACCCACTTAGCGAATTTACTCAGTTGTTTAACGCTGTGGTTTACATGGCTTTTTTAAATGAACAACATCTACTGTTACTTGCAAATGTTCAATTTTGACGACCAGGCAGCGTATGACCAGTGACCTATAGGTCGCTGCTATGTCCTAAGTCCTTCATGGTGAACACAAGCTTAGATGTGCGTTTTCTCGAGTTAACTCCTAATCCTTGCCCGAGGCATGTCTGTTTAATATCTGTGCAAAGGAAATCCATGTTAATGACCATTGTTGAAGAATTCCGATGGATCGGATGCTTCTTATAGGTAAAAATTTCGCCAATGAAGGGTTTTAAAAATGTTTGAACACGCTGCAGGTAGCCTGCACTGTTTTCCACCGATAGATGCATAGACAGCCAATACCAATACCATGCATGAACTTTGTCACGTACTACATGTAGGACAGTCCGTGCTTTTAATGCGCGCTTGTCTTTGATCTTATCTGAAAGCATGTATCGCACAATTAGCAGACAAAAAATATAGTCTTTCGCTCGGCATGCGAAAAAGAACGTCACGTGCCAGATTACCCATTTAAGTGGAATGGAACCTTCCAAATGTCGCTACCGCTCACGCGCTGTACGTTAAAAGTATACCGAGCACAGATGGGACAAACAGGTAAACGGATATCGATTTTCCGCCGAAAATAACTTGTGTTCGTAATTTTAGAAATTCACTTTTCCAAAAAAGGTCAGTGTTCGATTTTTTAGGATGTTTTAAAAATTATTTTCAGCGATAATTTTAGGTGTTCGTAATTTTAGAGTGTTCGAAATTTTAGAACATTTACCGTATACAAATTTAGCCCCCTTCTGTGTCATCTGTATACACATGATATACTTTTATCAAGAAAGGAGCTTCAGGTTTTAAACTGTTAACCCCTTTGTATTCGGGGAAACCCCTAAAGGAGTACTTTTGCAAACAGTGAAGATCATCCAGATAATGCTGCATTTCATCAGTTCGGACCGTATACATGAATAGGGTGGGTATGAAAAATCCCATCTGCACATATGTACCGATTCCATAGCCGTTAGCTACCCCCAGGTAACTCGGCTAGTGTCCTGTATATGCAGATTGTATCCAAACATTGTCATTGTTGAAAATTTTGTTAATATGTTTTGTAACTGTTGCTATTGTAGCTTCAGACTGCAAGGTACCCTTACATACATGTATTGCTAAATATTTGATTGCACTGGCTGTTATCTATAAAAGCATACTACATAATCATATCATTCTTAAAGGAGCATGATAATTGTCTTATTAAACCACCATCTATATCATTTCTAAATTGGTTTCCCACCAGGATTCATCAAAGGGCTGAAAAATGACTAAATCAAATTTTCGCCAAAGCCCGCATGTCCAGGTACTTTCTTTCTCTAATTATACCGCCAGACCCTCTTGCGAGTATTATGGGCAGGTGTACTTTGTACACTCCAGGTTACAAGATGAAAGCCTACAAGTACCGTAACCATATCTAAATTACTGTAGAGGGGGCTCAGTGGTAGAGTGCTTGACTCGAGACCGAGGGGCCGCGAGTTCGAGCCTCACCGGCGTCACTGCGTTGTGTCCTTGAGCAAGAACAATAATCCTAGCTTAGTACTGGTTCAACCCAGGAAGACCTGTCCCTTTATAACTGAAAGATTGTTGATGGGACGTAAATAATGAAATCAAACAAACAAACAAAATTAATGTAGAGTCTTTCAACCTGCACGGGGGGTGACTTTCCCTGCACTGGGGACATCCAGTTAAGGTCCCAATCCGAAGGACGATGCACTTATTTAGAGTCACCACTGCAAATGACACTAGAGAAAGCGTGTTCGGACACCAAAATTGTCCTCGCCGCGAGGGGGGATCGAACCTGGGACCTCTAGCACCAGAGGCAAGTGCCTAACCACTGAGCTACCACGCTTTCTTACTGTAAACAAGACTTTTGGTACCGTAGCACAGGGGGTGATAAATAAGCACACTTTATCTGGAGCAGTTTCCTCTCCAACAGTGGCTTCTGCTGACGTCAATCTCTGAGTTGCTCTAAGCTACTAAGATTCCAGTTATTACTGTAGAAAATGAAACATACATGTACCGGTATGCTTGTTGTGAAGATATTTGAATCCAGAGCAGCCTCTGCTGCCTATCTGGTTGAGTCGGTCAGCATTAAATTTAATTTCTTTCCTTTCAATACTATATGGACAACAAAAAGGCGAGGCCAGTAGGTCAAGTTGGTCAACTCTATTCTTTGGTAGTCTAAGGTGGATTTATTGTGACTCGACTTGCGTTATTGGCATAACTTCTGTTTGTACAGCTATTTTTTATTTGTGCATTGATTATTCTATTGTAGCCTTATTTGAATAATGTTAATAGCATAAAAAGTCTTATTTCATGTGATTTTTACAGAGGGTAATGATTTGCAGGCCAGCGAGACACAGATAAGAACTTTGCAAAGTTGTACACGGCAATAATCAAAACCCTTTTACACACTTCAAAGAGTTGACATAAGCGGAACGATGAGTCTTGCATTTTTGCTTTTTTATCTTTATAATGAACAAAAGAATTAAGTATTTGATAAAATTGTGTACACACATAATGACATTGGTTAAAGCATTTGATTTGACTCTTTACGTCCCATCAACAATCTTTCAGTTATAAAGGGACGGGTCTTCCTGGGTTGAACCAGTACTAAGCTAGGATTAATGTGTCTTGCTCAAGGACACAACGTAGTGACACCGGTGAGGCTCGAACCCGCGGCCCCTCAGTCTCGAGTCAAGCACTCTACCACTAAGCCACTGCCCTCCCTACATTGGTTAAAGCATATATAGAATCTGGGTTGGGGCAATAACATTCTATTTTTCGTTAATTTTCAAAAGAATAAAATTTCAAAGCCCTTTAATGATGGGAAATTTCCGGTGTTATGACCCTTGATTTGATTTCGCTCATTATCTTTAGATTACAGTATATGGGTGAATTTTTAATGAAATTTTTTATATGCATATTGATACATACATGTATCAGATTGAGCTATATTCTTTATGGGTTCAATTGCCATAAAGTTATGGCCCTTGATTCATGAAACCTAAATTTGTGTTTTCATGCTTATTACAAGACCTTGGAGTGCGGCCCTTCTGTATCTATTTCATAAGAGACTGCATTCACTCTTGAATATTACAACCATGCAACTACCAGCTTAGCAAAAGCGTTCATGAAATCAAATTTGGTGATATAGCTAGCTGTCATGTAAATATAAACAATTTGCCATATAGTGACAGATATTTTAATACTGATTGGCATGAGATGTTTAAAAGAGGAAAGCCAATGGACATGATACTTGTTTAGTGTATATTTCAAAATAGGTTTCCTTATTTTCAGTAACATATGTTGTTGGTTGGTTGGTTGGTTGGTTGGTTTTGTTGCTTTACGTCCCAAGTCAACAGCTATGGTCATTGCAGAACGGTCAGTTCACCTAACCACACTTTTTCCTGGGCAGGCTTGAACAAGCGGTTAACCAGTAATTTGTGCACATACTTTCGCTTGTAACTGACAACAACCCTTCTTGAATGAATCAGCGGAAGGGAGGAGAATGACCGTAGAAATTATTTCATGATCAATCTCCACGAAAGTATGGGACCGGGCAGGGATCGAACTCGCAACCCCTGGATCTGCAGTCAGACACGCATCTGTAGCCAGACACGTTACCGACTGCGCTAGGATGTTGTTGGTACACATTGGAATTGCCTCATAGAGACCAATCTGGCTAAAGTGGCTGCCTCTGGGTATGGTCACCCATCCGGCACAGCTCTGAGAACCTTCTGATCTTTCTTGCAAATTGCCCCCTACCCTTATTTAGAAGTTAGAAACTAAGACTGGACAGCCCCTGCTTGAAGGTTACCAAGTCAGGGGCCTCAGCTATAGTAGCTGGTAAAGAGTTTCATACCTGGATTGCCCTTGGAAAAAAAGCTATATTTTAATCTGATTTGGCTGGATACTGCCGGAGCTTCTTGGCATGTAGACCTTTAGTCAATGTGTTTGCACCTGGGGACAGATATTCTTCTGCTGGGATGTCGACTTGTCTGAAACCACAAGGCCTAACGCCTTGATATTTGGTATGTAGAATCACCTAGTGGACCTCTACCAAGTATGTTCAAATTATGTCCCTGGGGCCAAAAATGGACCCGCCCCAGGTTCACATATACTTAAGGCTTATAAAATCAGTTTTCAGAATATGGTCGTGTTGGATATCAAATTAAAGGGAATGAAGCATACAATAACATATGCTAGCAAATATTTTGCCCTTACTCTTACCCTTGACCCCTGGATGGGGTCAAAAGGTCTTTTTTTCTCTTCTGAAAATAATCATGTTGCATATCAAATTAATAGGAATGAAGCATAGAACACCATGCAAGCAAATATTATGCCCTTTCACACACCCTCTACCCCTGGATGGGGTCAAAAGGTCAATACATTTTTTTAAAAAAGGTTTGTTGTATTATCAAATTAAAAGAAAAGAAGTGTAAATTAATGCAATTAAACTGTTTGACCTTATGCACACCCCTGACCTAAATTGGGTTGGGTAAAAAGGTCAGGCAATTTGAAATTGTGCAGGTAAGTATATCTTGATTGAGTTTAGTGACTTGATAGGCTCTGTTTATGATCTGAGGGATACCCAAGATGGACTTAAGTGTTTGGAGCATGGGATTTCTATTTTGTGGTAAACATCCTCTCCTCGTGACAAGGATTCAGGTGAGAGATCCAGGGCGCATTTAGGGCCCTCTAGTTTGAAAAGGGGGGTCACATTTGCTAACTTCCAGTCCTCTGGTACCTCTTCAAGTGTAAGTCCTCTGGAATATTATATTGAGGATAGGGGGTGATGACATTGGATAAATCCTTGAGAATGCGTGCAGGTATCACACATGTCAGGTCTGCTTGCCTCTTCTTCAGAAGCTTCAGGAAACCTTGACTGATCATGATATTCGGGCATTCTGGATAAGGGTTTCAGAGTGTGACGGGTGAGAGAGAAAAATCTGTCCCAAGGATCACCGATTGGCATCACGAGGCATGCCAATGGATTCTTTTACTTGCTCACCTTTTTTATATTAAAAAAAAAGGTCTCCAGAAGTTCCTGAATACGCTGAGACATGACATAACATAATTACCTCACTTTAACATACAGATTTTGATCTTTCCCATGGATATCAGAGAATAAGCTAGAGGGCAACTATGGCAAATAGTTGCCCTAGGGGCCGAAATTTTGCCCTAAATGTGACCCAGGGAGAAGTGGGAGTTTTCATTATGTAACCACACAATTGCAAGGTGTGGTGACAATCTATAATACCACTGCACACTGCATTGTATTTCTCCTTCCATTTAATGGCAAAAGTATGTGTAATGGCTAATTTGCTTCTAAACTGACAGAAAATGTCGTAAACTTGCGCTATAATAACTTCTCCCATAATCTAACTGTCACTTCTCCCTAATTTTCCTGGAGGGAGAAGTCACTTCTTCCTATTGTCAGGGCCCAGCTTGAACCCCGGGTATGTACGGGGTATGTGAGATAGAATTTTCTCATACGGGTACAAACAGCAGAAACCCTGATGCGGTGAGCGAGAAACATCTTCTTATATCCATTGTGTAAGATGTACAAAATCTGTTATGCTATATCTCAATGAGTATGTTTGAGGTCCTCACCTGATTAATTTGACTTAATATATACAAAAACAAATTTACAAAAGTCACTTCTAAGATCAAAATTATACAGTTTTAGGGGTGCAAAAGTTCAGTCATCAGATCTCAAACAAACTTAAGTGCCCTAATTTATTGTGGCATTGTTATTGTTAATGGCAATTAAATGATCAGGCGTACATGTCTAAGCAGATTTTAAAAGTCCTTGATATAAAAAACATTATTATTATAAAAAAGCATGAGAATCAAAGGGAAAATATGCCTACAAGTGTCATCAGATTCTGCTGATAACCTTTTCAAACTTCCACTTTGATAGTATTCCTGTAAGAATTTTTCGAAAAATATGATTTTGAAAAAAAAATCACTAAGACAACAAAAATTACCCAGCATGCAAAGACTTAAGACTGCCTTAATTACAAACATGAACCTATATTAGAAGCACCCAGTAAGGAGCCTTGAAGGACCCTGACCTTCACTTCAAAATCTTGTCTGTTCCCCTCGCCTACACAGACACAATTCCACACATTGTCATAGATTTTCTACAGTAACTGCACAATCCATTCAATATGTAGCTTTCTCAGTGCTCACCAGATACGAAACTGGGATAACATGATTCCTAACGGCCAAGGCAGTTCTGTCTTCCTGGGACAGAGCCAAACTGGGAGTACCGGATTCCTCACCGCCAAGGCGGTTTTTCTGTCTTACTGGAACAAAGTCAGATTGGTAGTACCCAATTCCTCACCGCCAAGGCTTTTTTTCTGTCTTCCTGGAACAAAGTCAAAGTGGTAGTACCCAATTCCTCACCCCGAAGGCGTTTTTTCTGTCTTCCTGGAACAAAGTCAGACTGGTAGTACCCGACTCATCACCGCCAAGGTTTTTTTTCTGTCTTCCTGGGACAAAGTCAGACTGGAAATACCGATTCCTCACCGCCAAGGCTTTTTTCTGTCTTCCTGGAACAAAGTCAGACTGGTAGTACCGGATTCCTCACGGCCAAGGCTTTTTTCTGTCTTCCTGGAACAAAGTCAGACTGGTAGTACCGGATTCCTCACGGCCAAGGCGTTTTTTCTGTCTTCCTGGACCGGGCCGTGTAGCGCAGTCGGTAACGTGTCTGGCAACAGATGCGAATCTGACTGCAGATCCAGGGGTCGCGAGTTTGATCCCGGCCCGGTCCCATACTTTCGTGGAGATTGATCATGAAATATTTTCTACGGTCATTCTCCTCCCTTCCGCTGAATCATTCAAGAAGGGTTGTTGTCAGTTACAAGTGAAAGTATGTGCACGAAGTACTGGTTAACTGCTCGTTCAAGCTTGCCGAGGAAAAAGTGTGGCTAGGTGAACTGACCGTCCCGCCATGACCATAGCTGTTGACTTGGTACGTAAAGCAACAAAACAAAGAAAAATCTGTCTTCCTGGAACAAAGTCAAACTGGTAGTACCTGATTCCTCACCGCCAAGGCGTTTTTTCTGTCTTCCTGGAACAAAGTCAGACTGGTAGTACCCGATTTCTCACCGCCAAGCAAAATTCAATCCCAAATTCAGTACACTTCCGGTCCTACACTGTGGTTATGATAACAAGACAATTTTAATGCCACCGCAAATCAGTTCATTGAAAGACCAGCTGTTACAAATTATTCTTAAAGCCCCTCATAGAATTTACTGCTGATGTGACAATTTCATATTATTTTTATTTTTATATGGAATGAAATATTAAAAAGACATAATGCGGCTATTTCCCATGTGCACGATTCCCATGTCAGGGAACAGGTAAAGCTGTCTGAGTCCTGTCTTTCAACCATTTATGGATTCGGATCAACACAGCTTTCAGATACTCTTATGTCATATTGATGTTCTGACATTTTCTTGACAAAATAAAGTAATTAAAGTGTGTCCGAAATATCTATTGACCTTTTATCAGAACTGATCGTCTCAGTAACAAAGACAGATAAATGTAGCTCAGACGAAATTGGCTGAGTCTCTTCTATTTGTATGGTTATTTAGAGCCGCACACGACCAAACCTCATGGGCTAGTGGTTAGCGTGTCTGGCAACAAAACCAGAGGACCTGAATCGATTACTGTGTGCGCACCTATTTTCAGTGTATTTGTAGCTCACCTGAGCCGAAGGTTCATGGGTGAGCTTATTAGTATACTAGTCACTCCGGGGTCTGTCCGTCCGTCAACATTTTCAAACATTTTCCCCTCTGAAACCACTGGGCCAATTAAACTCAAATTTCATATGGAGACTCCTTAGGATGCGGGAACAAAAGTTTGTCAAAATGGTCTTGGGGACATGACCAAGATGGCCGCCATACCCATATATTGAAAAAAAATCTTTAAAAATCTTCTTCTCCAGAACCAGAAGGCCGATAACCTTTGGACTTGGTATGTGAGGCCTACCAAGTTTGTTCAAATAATGATCCTAGGTTGACCTTGACCTACTTAACGTCGAGGTCAAATTTTGCTTCCTAATTCATTTAAATGGATTTTTTTGAAAAGTTGATTTTTTTTAAAACTGTGGAAGCCTTAGCCATTATTCTCACATGATATGATTAACCTAATGAGACAATAGCTATGAATAAGTTCCAAAGCTCAAGGTTGACCTTAATGACCTTCCAGCTTAGGTCGCTCATATTGGAGTCTCATCAATATATTAAAACATGGTTTTCTCATGAACCATTGGCTCAATTGAACTCAAATTTCATGTGAAGACTCCTTATGATAAAGTAGCCAAAATGTATACAAAATATTTAGGTCACATGACCAAGATGACCGCCACGCCCATTTATGGTAAAAACCTTTTAAAATCTTCCGCAGAGCCAGAAGGCCAGTGACCTTGAGACTTCAAGGTATGATCCCAAGATGACCTTCACCTACTTAACGTCAAGATCAAATTTGCTTCCTAGTGCATTCAAATGGGATTTTTTTTAAAAAAAATACTGTAGAAGCCAAAGTCATTATTCTCACTTGATATGTTCAATCTAGTGTCTATAAATAAGTTTCAAAGGTCAAGGTTGAACCTTTGACCTTTCAGCCAAGATCGCTTATATTGGAGTCCGATCAACATATTAAAACATAGTTTTCTCAGAAACCACTTGGCCAATTGAAATGATTAGTTAGCCAAAATTTAAACAAAAGTGTTATGGTCACATGACTAAGATGGCCACCATGCCCATATATGATAAAAACTCTTTAAATATCTTCTCCTCTGGAACCAAAAGGCCATTGGCTTTGCGACTTGGTATGTAGCATTTGGGATGTAGGCCCTACCAGGTTTGCACAAATGATGAATCTAGGTTGACCTTGACCTACTTTGTGGCATGGTCAAATTTGATCCCTAATGCATTTTTATGGGGCAAAAATCTTAAAATGTTCATATTTCTATAACTGTTTAAGCCGGAATCATAATACTTGTCAGCAAATTGTTAAACCTAATGAGGCAATGGCTTTATATTAAGTACCAAATGTCAAGGTGACCTGTGACCTTTTATCCAAGGCCACTCATTTGGACCGCCACACACCTATCTAAACATCTTTTTCTCAGAAATCACTGGGCTGTTTGATGGATTATTCATTAGATTGTTTGGGTCACTTGACCAAAATGGCTGCAACCCCCTTATATGGTAAAACAAAATTTGATTCATTATAATCTGTAGTTGACCTTGACCTATTTTAAGATTATTAAGGAGATCAGGTGAGCGCCGCAGGACTTTCAGGTCCTCTAGTTTCTTCCTTTTTTAGCATTTTAATGCTAATTTGCTTCATACTAGTAAAATGGCATCATCAAAACGACCAAAATGGTAATTCTTTAACTTTTTATATTGAATTATGCATAAAACCTATGGGGTAGGGTTAAATTTGGCCCTCCTGAAAGAGAATCAGTTCGGTGACCCCAGATTTTTATTCTTTTTTTCTGAAAGGACATTATAATAGTCCATGTTATAAAAATAAATTCAATAGATATTTCAGGCACACTTTAATTACTTTATTTTGTCAAGAAATTGTCAGAACATCGATATGACATAAACGAATCTGAAAACTGTGTTGATCCGAATTCCTAAATTGTCAACATAACCCATGTAAAGTCTTAATGAAACTGCTGATCTATCAAAATTCATAGCTGGGCTTTGAGAGGAGCTATGCTTTCCTATACCTTTATAAACAGTTATTCTCAGGTGAGCCACCCTGAGAGGGCCCGAGGGCCCTCTTGTTGTCATTCTGAATGCAATGGAGCTATGTTTTATTGAAAATTTTTTATACATGTACCTGTTTTGTTTGGTATAACATTGGGTTCCCACAATTTAAGCTCTGGAAATCATGGAAAATCTTGAAAATCGCCAAAAAACGCTCCATGCATGGAAAAATAATGGAATTTGAAAAAAAAAACTGAATAATCATGGAAAAATCAGGGAATTTTGTGAAATAATTTGATTAAACCACCAGTGTCTGACAGCTAGTTTTCTGGCTACTGATGCCGTGATGGTTTCAAGTTTTAGTTATTTCAAAATGCATGCATGGTCTACTGTTGCTGCATTCAGCGTGGTGAAGATGGCGCTAAAATGGGGAGGTTGGAGGCCATGCATTAAATAGTTATGGAAATTACATTGTTGATCATGGAAAATCATGGAAAAATTACGGAATTGTGTTTATGAATTTCGGAGGAACCCTGTATAAAATTGTATATTTGCATCCATCCATCTAGCTGCACACTTTTTGATTCCGGAGAATTGCGACCAATAGACATTCAACACATATAACTGGATTTGGGCTGTGCCCTCTGGGTGCTCTTGTGGGGTTTGGTTATAATGTTTTAAAAAAAAAATAGAATCGGAAGGTGATGTTACATATGAAATTAAAGGAAAACTCGCAAGCAAATATGCCCTTGATGGGACAATTGATCAAAAAATAATTCTTCAGACATTGGTCATGTTGCAATGCATATCAAATTAGAAGGCATTAAACGTAAACAATTGATGCCCTGTTACTGCTTCAGTGGCTTTATTTAGAGATTGGGGCGAGGGATTAAAATCAACTTGAACATTGTATGGGAAAGTCATGACATTGTATGTTGCCTATCAAAATAAAGGGCTTAAAGAGTATAACAATATTATCAAGCAAAAACTATATGCCCTTGAACCCTTTCAAAGGCCTTAGGCCAAAATGAAATATGTGTGTGGTTCCTGTTTCATGCCAAGAAAATTTAGTTTAGGTAGGTTGGAAAATTATTAAATTTTGTTATAACATTTAACAAAGAAAATAGTGACAAAAATTGAAAAAGTGTCCATTTTAGGTATTATTTCTCCAAAGACAATTTTAATGTTTAGGGTAGACTAAAAAAAAAATAGGGTAGGTAGGCAACAGGAACCACACATATATTTCATTTAAGCCTTAATAGTGGGAGGTTAATGGAATCCAAAGTTAGGGTGACCAGATAAAGGTGTTGTCATATATCAAACTGAAAGAACAACTTGCAAGTCACAGACAACCGCTGTCACTAGAATTCCTATTCTAAGGTTAACCGTCGGCTTCATGTGGGTGTTTATCTATAGATGTGCTGCTTGCTTTGGCAATCTTTCTATTGATTTTAGGGAGTGATTTAATCTGACTGCCATTCAACTTTGATCAAATATTTATCAAAATAACTGGAAGAATAAAAGAAAATCTTCTTAATGCTAATGATTTTTTGATAGCTTCTTTTTTTGAATATCTCTTGTAGCAGGCAATATACTGAGCTGATTATATATGTAAGTTCCAAATCTCTTCTAGTATAATTGTATTCAAAGGCCTTTTTAAGGTTCCGGAGAAGACATTTGTCTGCTCCGGAACCCTAAAAAAGCCTTTGACCTATTTTGATATACAACATCAGAACTATTTATCTTGAGCAGAATGATTCTGATGCATTCTGGAAAATGGTTTATAATTAGCTTAGAAGTTTCTTATTATACCCGCTTTTTCGTAAGAAAAAAAGGGTATATTAATTTCGTACCAAAGTCTGTCCGTCGTCCGTCCGTCCGTCTGTCCGTCCGTCCGTCTGTCCGTCCGTCCGTCACGTTTCTTGTAATTGTATCTTCTCCTAAACCGTTGGACGTAGCAACTTCAAACTTTGTAGGTGCATAGATCACAAGATGTAGAGGGTACTGGGTGACATTTCATGTGACCTTGACCCCAAGGTCAAGGTCAAAGGTCAAATAATGTATTTTCTTGTAAATGCATCTACTCATAAACTTTTCGAAGTAGCAACTTCAAATTTTGCCTGTGCATAGGTCACATGATGTCAAGGGTACTCGGCGACGTTTTGTGTGACCTTGACCCCAAGGTCAAGGTCAAAGGTCAAATAATGTATTTTCTTGAAAACGCATCTCCTCATAATGTTTTGAAAGTAGCAACTTCAAATTTTGCCTGTGCATAGGTCACATGATGTTGAGGGTACTAGGCAACACTTCATGTGACCTTGACCTTGGGGTAAGGTCAAATACCCAAGGTCAAATAATGTATTTTCTTGTAAATGTTATCCTGAACCATTGGACATAGCAACTTCAAAGTTTACAGGTGCATAGGGCACATGATGTGGATGGTACTGGGCAACTTTTTGTGTGACCTTGACTCCAAGGTCAAGGTCATATAATTTACTTTATTGTAAATCCATCTTCTCCTAAACTGTTGGACATAGCAACTTCAAATTTGGCAGGTGCATACGTCATATGATTTGGAGGGCACTGGACAACATTTTGTGTGACCTCAACAACTAGGTCAAGGTCATATAATGTATTTTCTTGTAAATGCATCTCCTCCTTAACCATTGGACATATCAACTTCAAACTTCACAGGTGCATAGGTCACATTATGTAGAAGGTACTGCGCTACATTTTGTGTGACCTTGACCCCCAAGGTAAAGGTTATAGGTAAAAAAGCGGGTATTTGCGATGGTGTGCCATCGACTGCTGCTCTAGTCTGAAATTTATTACTGTACTTAAATGCATCTCTTGCTGACTGTCTGTCTCTGTCTCTCTCTCTCTCTCTCTATCTATATATATATATATATCCCTCAACAAAGGTGAGGTGGGGTCAAAAGGCCGAAACAGTTTCCTGAAAGTCCCTGATCAGACTTCCAGCTCAAGCTTTTTGTATGCACATGTTTAAATTTACCAGTTTGAGTGTTCAAGTAAGGGATATACAGTGCAGTCCCTTGATACATGCGCAGATCCAGAAAATTTTGTCAGAGGGGGTCCAACTTTGACAATGTTATTTTTTAGTTGATGAGGGGTGGGAGGATCCAAATACAACTATAAGCGGTCTATCATCGGCCCGCAAGTAAAACACCTTTAAAATGGCATTTCGCTGGCATGCTGATGATGGCCCAACATAGAATGTTGGCTTGGTAGCTTCGTAATTTTTCAGCGGATCTGGACAGAATTGCTTAGAAACCCTATATTTTTGTGATTTTTCAGGGGGGGGGTCCGGATTCATGGTCCCCACCTCTTGATCCGCACATGTGTTAAACACTATATTTGTGGTCCATAGGACATGGCTGTTAAAGTGAACTGTGTTATAAAATGAAAGTTTACAAAGGAATTATATGAAAATGACCATTATAAGATAAAATTATGGTCATTTTCCTTATAATGGTCACTTTCCTATAATTCCTTTGTAATATACCTTGCTAAAAAATGGAGCCAAAATGGTGGTACGGTGGTGTGCTCTCTGCTGCAGCTTTCTCAGAGATGGCCCTGTTATATTTTGCCTGCATGTTGGCAGGATGAAATTTGCTTCCCTTGAGGCAAATTTGGGTCTATCCCATTTCTCTCTTTCCCTCTCTTTGGGAGGAGTCCCAACATGACTGAAATATTGATGACTGGGACTTTCAGCCTTAACTCAATAAAAAAAACAATATGACCATGTTAGATCCCAAACCTGTCATAACGAGGTTTCTTGCACTCTGAGATCTTACCCTGGGATAGAAAACCTTATCTTATCAGGCTATCTTAACCAGACTGTCACATGAGGGCTACATACATTGGTTGTATTGGAACTCATGCACATGGTCGTCAAGTGTTTAAGTGACGTCATCATGTGAAATTGAATCTTAGCGTATTTAGGGACTTCTGGAAGCTTATTTTCTAAAAAAAAACAGTGGTGAGCAATTGAGAAAAAGAATCCATTATTCGTGTGAGGGTAGGATAGAAAAATCTGTCCCTCGGAGTCACCGTTTGTCGTCACTCGGCAAGCCTCATGATGACAAACGGTAATCATCGGGATGGATTTTTCTATTCTACCCTCACACTCATGATAGATCCTTATAGTGTAGAAGGACTGGATTGTCTGTTCTGTACAATAATGTGTTGAATTTCTATATTTCTTAACCTATTCTTTTCCTTTTCTTTTCAGGCTAAAAATAACAGACTATCTGGAACCTCGGCTGGAACTCTCCACAGCCTTGCATATTAATGACATTCTACCAAGAAAAAAAAGCTACACCAGAAAATCAGAGAGAAATGTTTTTCATGGAGAATATAAATATGAACCCATCCATGTAATAATGGTTCTTAATATCATGTTCTTAAAGTTATTCCCCTTTTCCTGCCATTCAGGACAACTCATCTGCTAATACACTTTGGAAGCCCAGGGGTGCACCTACGTGTACGCAAAACTTACGCCCGTACAACTGTGCAGCCAGTATAGTTTCTTAAGCAACTTACTTTGATTTTTTGAAGAAACAATGCAACTAATAATATTAATTTTGTACTCCCTTGGACATTTTTCATGTATTTTGTAGCCTGCTGATTTTTTACAAAATCAACTGTTTCGAAAAACTTTTTCAGGAATACCATCTGAGGCCAAACAGATTGGATCCAGATCAGGCCCAAGTTTTGTTGAGCCTGATCTTGGTCCAATCTATTTGCAAAGGCTATCAACTGACGACAATCAATAAGCAATGGGGTAATTGCGTGAATGCTATAAAACCAGGGCTTTGCCCAATGACCCCAATCTAGAGTGTGTATTCCTTAAAATGCCTCAGGTACGCCTCTGAAGCCTATATTGCAAACAATATGGACCCAGATCAGACTGCTCCCTTAGGAACAGTCTGATGTTTGCTTCCATGATCAGAAGTAGTCTGAAATGCATTTCTAGAACCAATTTAATATATGCAGCAGACGTAAAAAAAGCAGACAAGATTTTTAATGGCAGGATAAGGGTTAATTATAATTCAACTAAACAGCGAGTCTGGACTACTACCACATGCCTTGGATATGAAGGCTTCGGTGAGGTAGTGAATGCGCAGGATTGCCCGAGCGTTTACACATCGCCTACACGCTAAGCACCAACATCACATGTGTCAACTCATAGATATCCTTCTCCATTTCTGCACCATTCAGTTTTAGTTCTACGATGGATATATCTGTATATGCTGTTTTTCCTTCCAATGAAAATGTGTGAAAAATGTGTATGTTTCCATTAATTTCTCCGTTCAGTGATAAGTGGAGGAATTAAGTGAATAAATGTGTTTGGATAAATTAATTTTTCTGTTACAACAAGAGGATGCATTCGTTATACTTTCTACAAATATCCTCGGCGCACCATGTATAGCAGGGAATTACGTAAACGTGTCTTAATTAAGCAGCCACTCGAAAAGAAGACCTACCATTGGTTTTCAAGCCCGATTATCGCTTGATGCAGGTCAAAAGTATTGCAGAATTCTCCAAGAGCATTCTGCAATACTTTTCACCTTCATTAAGCTACCATTTGTCATTAAGATCTTTGTTTTGTCTAGTTTTGAGTGGCCGCTTAAGACAGGTTTTACTGTAAAATGTTCTACCTAATGCACAAAGGCTCTATAAGCGCACATTATGCTGTTTACACAATACGAGTCAATCACAGTTGCTTAATTCTCCTCCCCCCCCCCCCCCCCCCCCCCCCCCCCCAACAGATGTCTTCTGCTCTCGAATCTGTTTATATACTTTTGAGAGTTATATTGCAAACAATATTGACCCAGATTGGAAGGTAGCAGTCTGATCAGGGTTCATTGTATTTGTTTCCATGATGAAATGTAGTTTGAAGTAAACTTGAACACATGTATATATGCAGCTAGAAGACATAAAAAAGCTTACATTCTTAGGCCTATATTGCAAACATTATCAACCCAGATCAGACTGCTCCCTAGGGAGCATTCTGATCAGGGTTCATATTGTTTGCTTGCACTGAAGTGAACATGAATGTACGCAGCAGACCCAGTTAGCAGACAATATTTTCAGGACAAAAAATAGTGGTGGGATAAGGGTTGATAAAAATACATTATCAAAAATGTAGATGGTTGAAAAAAGTGTAGATACTGATCAACTGGCTTCTCATGAAGTCAGCTGATCTGAATCTTCACTGTTTTCAAAATAGGGTATACAAACAGTATGTTAGCCACACAGTACTATATATAGTGCACTTATTTCGCCGAATATGGTATGCACATGTATCCGTTTTTTTAAAGAATCGAACATTTGAAGATAACCTTAATGTTTTGATGTTTGCTTACCCTAGAGAAGAAACATACCCACTGTCCTGCCATCCAAGAGTGACATTGACGTCATGTTTTATTTACAAAGTTATCAGAGACTTATGATCGATAGATCACTTGTGTATCAATCCTATCCGTAGTATAGGATGGATAGGATTAATGCACTAGTGACCAATCAATTCGCGTTAGCACAAGTGGAGTGTACAAGTTAATGTTTTACTGAAGAATTGTAAACAAAATATTATGTCACTGTCACTCTTGGTTGGCATGACAGTAGGTTGTGGAATCTTATATTTTCCATAAAAACATTTGTTGTTGGTAATCATTGAAAGCACCGCAATGTGCAGCCTGACCAAGCTAGGAGTAGGTCTCCAGATAAGAGTGCGAAGTTGAAAACTATTTTCTTTATTTCTCACCCAAAACATATGTTGTGGGTACTCAAAAGAATCGTCTCAATGAGAATGTTCCTTTGAGCACCCAAAACACATGTTTAAATTGATGGGTAAGAAAATAATTACAATTATACGCTTATACAATTTCCTTATCTGGATCTATGAAGGAGTACAACAACATTTTTTTTATAAAGAAACGGAAAATCTTCAGATGAATTCGGTCATGAAAAATTGTTTTCTAGGACTTTGGTTGTTACTATGGCAACAGAAAATGATGCTATTAGTATTCTATTATGGATGGCATCATTCATTGCTTTTCACAGTTTCTCAAACAAAAAATTGTTTACTCATGTATTGGCAGATGTAATATGTAGCAGATGTAATATGCAGACATTTTCAGGACAAAAAAAAACATTGGCAGGATAAGGGTTAAATGAAAAAATGTATACAGATATAAAAAATTTAATGGCAAAGATTGTGAAAATGGCAATTAATGCAAGATATCTATCCACCTTTACTGTCATGCCAGCCAAGAGTGACAGTGACTTCATGTTTTGTTTACAATGCTATCAGGGACTTATAATCAATAGATCACTTGTGTATTAATCCTATCGTTAGGATAGGATTAATACACAAGTGATCTATCGATTCATGTTAGCTTAATTAAGTGAAGTGTACATGTTAGCGTTTTACTTAGCAATTGTAAACAAAGTATTACGTCACTGTCACTCTTGATTGGCACGACAGTAGGTGCCTTATAAATGGCAAACGCTAAAATGGCAAACAATGTAGATACTGATAAGCTTAGGTTCCTAATGAACTGGACCTCTGACCAGTTATGTTTCCAGGTTTAACAGAGCAAATTATGCAAATAACTCATCTTTCACTTCCAGCTCTAAAATATTTCTAAAAGTGATGTCTGCCGAGGTAGTCTGCTGCAAATTTTGCCGAAACATCCTTACATGCAAACAGTTTGTGCCGGGTGAGACTTCTCCATAGGGACCAGTCTGATCTGGGTCCACACTGTTTCTATGAGTAAAACATGTGAGTCTGAGTGCGTGAGATTTTGGTACTTTTTCAATTGTTAAACACATGCCAGAGCCTTTGCAGCTCGCAAAAGCAAAAACGGGACAAATATGTAAGATGAGACCAAACTTTAGGCCTCTAGCCCCACTAGATAGTTCAGCCTGTTATTAGAGCTCTGCACATATCATTTTGGACATAATTAATGCACATGCTGTGAATACTTGTTTCTGGTATGCGCCCTTAACTTTGTTTGTTTGTTTTTGATTTTTTACGTCCCATCAACAATCTTTCAGTTATAAAGGGACGGGTCTTCCTGGGTCGAACCAGTACTAAGCTAGGATTAATGTTCTTGCTCAAGGACACAACACAGTGACGCCGGTGAGGCTCGAACCTGCGGCCCTTCGGTCTCAAGTCAAGCACTCTACCACTGAGCCACTGTGCTCCCAACGCCCTTAACTAAAGGCCTGGCGTTTTAAATGGTAATGTATTTTACCAGGCCTTTATTTAAGAGCGTGTACCAGAAAATTAATTTTCTTATATCTCAACCCAAACATATGTTGTGGGTACTCAAAAGAACCGTCTCAATGAGATGGTTCTTTTGAGCACCCACAACATATGTTAAAACTAATGGGTAAGAAAATATTTACAATTTTATGCTCACATTTTCGGTTTATCTAAGGTTTCCTGTGCAGTTAATCAACTGGTGCAGTTTCATTAATGTGTGGATGAAAAATGGTATAGATCCTGATCAGCTGGCTTCATCAGAAGCCAGCTGATCTGGATCTACACTGCCTTCTATAGGTGGTATGAAATTTTGAAAAAGTTGCACACACATGCAGCAAATACCATATTGTTATAAATACCAAAATTTCATGAACTGATATCATTTTTAGCTAGATAGAGATTGGCTAATACAGTAGTTGCTTATGTCAGGTATTATTGTATAAGGAAACTTTGTATAAGTGGTGCATGTACAACTAAGAATTTTTCACTCTAAGAGTGAGCCTTTTATTCTAAGAGTGAGTCTATTTGTTGAACCTGTGTGTATGTAATCACACCGGGTAGTCGGCAATACAAAACCCTCTTAACAATCGATGAACACGGATCAAAATCGCTATTAACAGTATTTTTGATTGCCATTTGTTGCAAGTTGAAAACTCTGATTCTAACTGTTTTCGATCTACGTTCATCGATAGTATTAACATTTTTGATTGCCGCCTACCCGATGTGGAAATGCAGTTTCAATGCAACACCCGGTACACCTATGATGGTTGACCTTTCTGCAGCATGAGAGTAGATGGACGTTTAAGGTAAATGTTCTAAAATTTCAAACACTTTTCTCTTTCTATTCTCAAATAAGATGTTGGTTTTCAGGGTTGGAAATCACAAAATGCTTGTCAGAATTGCAAACAGGGAAGACCAGTGCCATTTTCTCTCCTATTTAAGCTCACATGGGTTAATTAATAAAGGCATGACTAAATTAGCATCAGCTTATTCCTAAGAGCTTTTTATTATGATAGGGGATTCCTATCACAAAAAATATCTAACTTGCTACATGTATACATGCATCATTAGCAATATTTTTTGATCCAGCAAGTTATACTTTGTCTGCTAGCTACAACTTCTGTCATCTGCTGATAATATTTGAAAACAGTTTGGTCCCAGCTCAGGCCTCACAAAACATCGGGCCTGCAATAAAAACTATTTTCAGAAAATACTTTTTTTTAAATCAATAAGAAGTCACTCCTATAGAAATTCTTCAGTTTTCAACAAAACATTTGTTACCCAAAGGAACTAGTTTGTGATAGTGTCAGGAACTCCCCAGGAACTCCCCGAATAATTTGCATGTTTACACAAATGGGGTGTCTCCAGCTGTCTGCTTCTTGTCTGTGAGGCTTGTGTGGAATGACAATGAGAGAACTTCATGTACATTAACTCTTAAAGCGCCAATCACAACTGGAGCAGACGACAAATTCTGAGACATCTTTCTCAATTTTCCACAAAAATAAGGTATGATATTACATGAGAATCGTCTGCCAGCAGACGATTCTCATGAAATATCATGCCTTATTTGTTATTTTTGAAAAAGCGGCAAAATCTTTATTTGTCGTCTGCTGCAAATTATAGGTGGCACTTTAAGGGTTATGCCATGATAATAGTAAGAATTTTGGATTGCATCCCAAGAGCAATCAGCCTGGAATATGTCAATGAAAAAAATTACTCCAAATTTGAAGTGAAATATGGGCCTCAAAGCGGGGTTTCCGAGAAAGCAAGACTCAAACCAGCATGCTCAGCTACAGAGACTGGCTAGAAATTTGAAAATTCGCTTGTAGCATGTCTAGATAAGGTACTTTCCAATAAGGGAATAACAAAGGCGCTGATCTGACTGCGCGGATGTGCAGGCTGGTCTGCACCTTTGTTGTTTGCAAACCCCCGAAGACAGGGTTTCTCACGCTGAGGCCCATATAGGCCTGAACTCTTTGCATGCTGGGTAATTTTTCACGCTTTTGTTGTCATTTGCCGACTTTTTTCAAAGTTTTTTTTATAAGAACACTATCAGAGTATCAAACTCTTTGGATCCAGAGCAGAACTGATATTTTGTCGGTCCTGATCGGGGTTGAAACTGTTTGCAAAGGTTATCAGCAGACGACAAAAGTCGCTAGCGAGCAGGTCTGAGACTTACCTGGTTAGAAACCAGGCCCCGAGGTTATAAAACTTTTTTCATGCTCAACTCAGCTGAGCATAAAATTTATCCAGGTGCTCATAAATGTTAAAATGCCAACAACTGTTGCCTTTTTTACTTTTATTATGATGATAAATACAACATCTTAAAGACTTAAAGTGAGAAACTTTTCCATTTCAAATATGTTGGTATTTTAGGTATTTGTAAGTTGAAATTTTGTGCTCAGTTGAGTTGAGCATGAAAACAGCTTTATAACCTCGGGGCCTTAGGTTTGATTTGGAAGAGCTAATACTAAAACATCAGTCCTATTTCTGTTGGTCCTGATCTGGATCCAAACTGTTACTCCTGAAAGAATTTCTTTTAAATTAGCAGAGGGCAAAAACATGAAATGACATGAAAAAAGAACATGAAAGATTAACCAGCATGCAAAGAGTAATAATGTATGTCCATATGTATGTTTGTTTGTTGATGCTTAAATGACAGACCAATAAGGATAAAGGTACTCAATCGTTTTACTTACTTTAAGGGAAGCGCTAACAAAACTAAAGGTAGACTTTATATGAAAGATGGTAACAAACTGAGGTGTTTGGTAAAAAATTCATGTAAATCGGGCCAACTGTTTAGAAGATATGGCTGTTGAAAGATTTAACAATGGCTACCGTGGTACAAGTCACGTGACTGGCTGTGAGTAATGACATCATAACCTCACAACTGAATAATTCAAATAGCATTTATGCCAGTGTATATATCTACTAAAATACTAATCAGGTGTATTATTTGTGTTACTATTAATAGAAATACACCATAATTGTACTTTACAAATACTAATACTCCTGGTAAAGCTATTTTTAGAAATGGGTCACATGACTGCCAGATCAAAATGGCGGCCCCCATCACAGTAATTTTAAAACATTTCAAAGCCTGTATCTTCCAAATTGTTGGTAAAATTTTCATGAAATTCTTACCAAGCATGATGGTTTGTAATAAACTTTCAGCTTAAGTGACATTGATATTTTGTGTGCGTTTCCCTTAAACCCTTATTCTGCTCATGTTCAGAAAATGTCATCTGCTTATTACGTCTGCTGCATAATTATATTCAGATACACTTCAGACTACTTTAGATCATGGAAGCAAGCACTATAATGAACCCTGATCAGACTGCTCCCTTAGGAGCAGTCTGATGTGGGTTCATATTGTTTGCAATCCGATGTAGGCCACCAAAGTACATAAGCAGAAGAGAGAGCAGACGACAATTATCTTGAATTGTGGGGAATAAGTTAAGTTTAAATTCATGTTGAATCAATGTTGCTGCAACATGATGAAACTGCATTCATGTTGAATTGATTTCTTAGCCAAAATTTGTCATGGGTGCGCAAAAGAACGGTCTTTAGCCAGTAAGATTGTTAATTGTGAGACGAGTATGTTCACACTGGGTAGGCGGCAATCCACAACGCCAATACTATCGAGGAACTTAGATAAAAACTGATGGAAACAATGTTTTCAATTGCCATTTGTAGCCACACTGGCGACAATTGGCAATCAAAAACACTGTTTCTATCATTTTTTTATTTTTGTTCGTCGATTGTTGATAGCGTTTTTGATTGCCACCTACCCAGTGTGATGTTGTGCACCCACCTTTGTGAGATAGTTCTTTGTGAGATGAGTATGTTGAGTGCCCACACCAAGTTATGGTTTGAGATCATTTTCATAGAAATTAATCACAATTTTACATTGAAAATGTTTCGCTTATCAGTATTGATTTATAGAAGTAAATTATCAGCAGTCATTATCATTGCAATCAGAATGCCCAAAACTGACCACTCTGAGTGTAATGAGGTAATGCACACTGCAGAAAAATGATTGGCAATGTCTCAGTGGGTTCAGCAAGGTCATATATGTATTATACAGCTATTAGGTCACTGTATCGCCACGTGGTATGCAATGCCCCGTTCTCTTGCAAAGCTAACGGAGATAAGGAACTAGTTGGGGGTTTGGCTAGACAGTGACCCAATAGCCTTATAATACATATTGTTCAAACAAATTGTATTTAAAAAACATTAAATCACCTACTGAAGTCTTTGCAAACAGTTTGTACCCAGATCTGATCTGGATCCAAACTGGTTGACACATAGGCAGTACAGTAAAACATGTCTTAAGCGGCTTCTCAGAAATAGACAAAACAAAAGTCATAAAGACCTTAAGGTACCTTAATGAAGGTCGGAGGTATTGCAGAATGCTCTCTTGGAGCATTCTGCAATACTTTTGACCTGCATTAAGCGGTAATTGGTCTTGAAAATCAATTTTTGGTCTTCTTTCTGAGTGGCTGCTTAAGACAGGGTTTACTGTATTCCTGAAAGAATTTTTCGAAAAAGTTTATTTTGAAAAAATTCGGCAGATGATAATAAAAATGAAAAAATTACCCAGCATGCAAAGATATTGCATGCTGTTGGTTGGTCATGAACAGAACACCGAAGCTCCCTGTGTGTAGTTGTAGTTTCATCAGAGTCTGCATTTTTTGCCATTCATTTTTGACATTGACAAGTCCGAATATTATTTACTTTGACTAACAGCGAAGGTAAGATGCTGTAAATACATTGTAAAATAATACACAAAACAAGTACTAGCTTTCGTAAAAGGTCACCAGCATGGCCTTAACTTTTTGTCACAAGAGGTGTTTCATCTATATAACATATTTATTTATTTCGGTTGTATTTATTTCTCAATAGAAATCTTGTATTTATTTCTCAATAGAAGTCCCAGTCACAATGATCCGTCGAAATACAATTTTACTGTCTCATTTAGTTTTCATTGTACAAAAATTCTATTTTTATTTTGTAATGTTAATTTCATGTTTACCCTTCATATTATGTTATTAATGGCTTGAGCAGTATTAAAGATTTTTATTACCCATTCACAAGTGCAGCAGTATCAAACAGAAAGGTAACTTTTGTGTAGGACTAGATAAACAAACAATTTGAGTGTAAAAATATTCATATTAGTTTTAACTTATGTTTTGGGTGATCAAAAACAATATCTCATTGAGATGGTTGTTTTGAGTGCCCACAGCGTATACTTGATGGAGAAATAAGAAAATTGGAGGCCTTGTTAACTGCCAGCTTTGCAAACAGATGTAAGAAAGTACCTTTTTGTGTGATAATGCTCAGGTCTGTAATATTGATTTAATAGTTAACCCAGCTAGGTTCCACAAACTGAAAATGCAGGTTATGGTCGATTACTTTTTTGCACCAAACTTAGTATATTGGTTCTTTGCTGGTCGCACATAACACATTGTTGGAAATCTTGTGTTGCGGCTCATTAATGTTTTACTCAAAAAAATAAGAAATTCTCAACATTTTTTTGTTGAAAAAGCGCCTTATGTTTCTGGTTTGTTATCTAGAGAACTTGTGTAAGCTATTGCAGATTAAGTACTTTACTTAAGTTATGTTGTTATATTTTTAACTTTTTAGTTTATTTTAAGATTGTGTGTTTAGCTCATTTTAGCATAATAATACCCTAAGATATTCTACCGCTAGAATCTCATATACAATTATAGGATATTTACATTTTTCTTTTCAAAATATTTATTTTATAGTTTTCTGTCACTTTAGAATAGAACATTTTAGCTCCAGATACTGTATTACCACACCATATGTAAATCAGGCTTAATGTCTCATTAAACTTCAACCTTTTCATGGATTCTTCCAATAAACTTGGAATGGTCCATTGTATATTAAGATCAGTGGGTCCACTGTTTTTCATCCACAACAAGGAAGCTATTTTAACATGTAACTGGCATGCCATGGACAGGCCCCCAGATAAGAGTGCGTAACTGAAAATTATTTTTCTTATTTCTCAACCAAAACATATGTTGTAGGTACTCAAAAGAACCGTCTAGATGAGACGGTTCTTTTGAGCACCCAAAACACATGTAGATCATCGCAATTTTGTGCAAATTATTTTTTCTTAACTGGCCCTATGCATGGAAATCAGAAGTTGCAGGCCTTTAATTAAGTGTGGATAGCAAAAAAAAAAAATTTCTTATTTCTCAACCAAAACATACTCAAAATAACAGTCTCAATGAGATGGTTCTTTTGAGCACCCAAAACATATGTTCAGGACATATGCTACTAAATACTTCCCACATTGAAATCTTTTCAATACTTTGCATACAGTTTGTTTTATGCATGGACTGTCAATAGACCCCTTTCACATTGTTATCTCCCTTAGCAATCGCTCTTCAATTGAAAAATCGATAAAGCCGTTTTTGAAAATGAAGGGGCAGATTGCTTATTAGTTGCATTGGCAAAACACATAATGATGGTTTATAAGTCGATGTTTTGGCTTTTCATTTCTAGAATGAGATATCTTATTCTAGAAATAGGATAAATTAACGTTTTCTTACACATTTTATAAGTCTTCAGATTTTTTTCTCACTTTAATTCGTGTAGAATATTCTTTGATATCGAGCTTAAATCGGCTTCTTCTTCAGGCACAAAATCACAAAAGCTATCTGAAACACATGCAAACTACATGCCAACTAATAAGACAAACTAATATGTTATGCGAAAATTGACAACTCAGACGAGCCTGTGCAAATGCACAGTCTCATCAGGGCATTCGCTGCTCGCACACACCTCGGATCCATTGTTGGATCCATTGTTGTGTCCGAGTGCACATAAAGAAAGGCGATGCATGTAGACGGAGGCTCAGACAATAAATAGATCTTAGGCTTCCAGCCCCACCAGATAAGCATGCAATAGCGCACGCTACCAAATAGACGTGCATGTATGCTGCTAGATATTTGCACATAATGACTAAGCATATGTGATAAATGTCGAAATCGAACTATACACTGTAAATAAAGACCCATTAAATTACATTATTTTTACGCAACGTCCGCTTAGGCACAGGCTCGCAAGAATCATAGCTGCTCGCACACACATATTATGGATGTAGATGAAGACTCAGATTATTTTTTAAAAAACACCAGTCTACTGGTTAAGACTGTCTGGGCCGTACACATTGACGCCTTTTACGTATATGTGATGATAAGAGCGACATCAATCATACCGTGGAATTACAAACGTGTGTCAGGCATGTGCGCTTTTATTGCTTTCACTAGGGCCCCGGGCATAGGATTAAAGGATAGGATGCACAGTAGTACATATTAAAATGGGCCTCAACGCGAGAAAACCTGACATTGGTGCATGCGAACAACAGTCTGATCAGCGCCTTTATTGTTCACTTACTTGAAATTATATCTAAACTTGCTTCATGCAAAATTTCATATTAGCGAGTCTATGTAACCGAACAGACTGGTTTGAGTCTTACTTGGTAAGAAACCCGGAAGACAGGTTTTCTCGCGCGATGGCCTTAATGTATCTTATCCCTTATTTAAATCAGAAAGGCGGTGTTTAGACGTCAAGTGTATGGAACGTAATCATAGACCATGTAGACCTTGATTAAATAAGAAGTTTACCAGACTAGTCACTACTCGCATACGCATAGTATTGAAGGAAATTATTGATACAGTGTTTAATGTTTGACCAACATAGTAATGCACCCGCTTATTTGGAAAAAGTCAGTCTTGAATGCTTAGAAATCAACTATTCTGATCTCAAATATTCAGCATATTGGAATTAATCCCTTATTTTTGTTACATTTATTTCATTTAATTTTACTATTTGTCTAATTTTTACTTGCGAATTTATTTTTCTTTTAATAGTTTTCCATATTCCATAGTGTAATGTAAGGCAGTCATATAACGGTTGCCCCTTCATGTGTAATCTCGCGGAGATAACGCGGAACGAGACAGTTTGGCGCATGCGCACTAACAATGTGAAAGGAGTCTATTTGCGAAATAAAAAGGATATGTCACCGTGCTCAATTTTTCATAATCTCATATGGAAGTTTTCAGCATTTGACCAATTTTCTGAACATAACCGAAGTCCTTAATATTAAGCTAAAATAGTTGTAATCGTCACCCAGCTTCTTGTTTTAATTATTGCTCACGAAAAAGTGAAAATGTGAAAAATCAATTGTTATCCCAAGCTGTGACAAGATACTGCGTGATATATTTTGGTAATTCCCCAAAGATAGGATTTTGATTTTTAGAGTAAATTATATATTGAAAAATATTTAGTAAAAAAATATGAAAAAATAGGGGGTCACCGTACTAATTATTTTTCAGTAGGGCCAAATTTAACCCCACCCCCACAGATTTCGAGGATAATTCAAGAGTGAATTTTTTTGTCATTAATATAATTCCATATTACTAGTATGAAGTAATTCAGCATTATAGCACTAAAAACTGAAGAAAAAAAACAATGTATAATAGGTGCCCACCTAGGATTCGTCCACCCTGGTCCTCTGGTTCCATAGTCTGACATGCTAACCACTAGGCCAAGAGGACAGATTGTGCATGGCTGGAAATAACCATACATATTAGACAGACAATCCGAGTATCAGCCATTCTCATATGGGCAAACAGGGTAAAAACTTGGAAATTGTGTATGTTGTTTGATTTCGCCTGATCTATTTATCTGTATTTGGTACTGAGAGGATCTGTTCTGATAAAGGGTCAATAGATATTTCGGACACACTTAAGTTACTTTATTTTGTCTAGAAAATATCGAAATATCCATCTGACATAAGAGTTTCTGAAAACTTATTGATCCAAATTCGTAAATAGTCCAAAGAAAGGACCAAGACAACTTTCCATGTTTCCGGACGCAGGAATGATGCGCATTAGAATTAGCCACATATGTCTTTAAAACTGATGGGTAAGAAAATACAATTAATTTTAAGCTCAAAAATGATGTTTATCTAAACATAAGAACATGTCTGCTTATGAGATTGAATATCCCTTATTCATTTATTAGGATATTAACACCATGCAGCTACCAGCTTAGCAAAAGCATAGTTCATGAAATCAAATTTGGTGATATAGCTGTCATGTAAATATAAACAATGTGCCATATAGTGGCAGGTATTTTAATACTGATTGGCAATTTGAGATGTTTAAAAGAGGAAAGCCAATGGACATGATACTTGTTTAGTGTATACATTTGTATTTCAAAATAGGATTCCTTAATTTTAGTAGCATATGTTGCTGGTAGGCATTGGAACTGCCTCATAGAAGCAATTACAAGGTGCACCTACAACATCTGTCCATTCAATAAATGAGTGTTTTTCATTTTTCACAAACTTCTCAACTAATTTTATGTTTCAGTGTAATGAGCATGTAGAAATGAACGCATGCAAGTTTTTGTGTAGTCTGACATGCACCTGGATGACAATAATAGATAGCCAATTTTATATTATTGACAGCTTATCTTTAGATGTTTCATTGGAATGAAATGCTTACTTGGTGGTTGCCTGGTTGTATCTTGATCCGAGTAGTGATTGGAAATCTGAATGTCTATAAGAGTGCAGTATAGGGTAAAGATGAAATACATACCATGTTTTTGTATGCCATTTCCCATTTGACATAAGTACATAGCTACCTGCTATATGCAATCCATTTTCTACAATCTTTAAAGCGAGAGAGCGCAGTGGCTCAGTGGTAGAGTGTGTGACTTGCCACCAAAGGGTCGCGGGCTCGAGCCTCACTGGCATCACTGCGTTATGGTCCTTGAGCAAGACACATTTATCCTAGCTTAGTACTGGTTCAACCCTGGAAGACCTGTCCCTCTTAAACTGAAAGATTGTTGAAGGGACGTAAAGAATCAAATCAAACAAACAAAACATAGCTACCTGCTGTATTCAATTCCATTTCTACAATCTTTAAAGCTGATTTTGGATTCATCTGGCTTCTTGACAATACAACAGATTTAAAATAGAACGATTTATTGATGGATTATTGGTAACAATTCAAAATTATTGCCAAAACAGTTAACAAATCTACAAAATATTCTTTAAAACTTTAACTGACTCATCATCTGTATTGGCCTTTACTTTTGCTCTGCTCTGAGCTAGTATAGTACACATCTCACGCCCCCCCCCCCCCTTTGCATGACCGACTAAAACTGGAATCTGCTGTATTGCGCATCATTTTTATCTTTGGTGGTAGATTTTAGTTAATTGAAAAGAAAGTAACTCGGCAAAAAATGAGATAACACGTACTATCACACTCAGAAAGGCCAATCTCTATAGAGCTTATGGTGTGGATCCAGAGGGGGATAGGGGGTCCGGACACCCCTGGAAAATCACAAGTTATATGGGTTTCTACATAGATTAGCATTTGGACCCCACCCCCCCCCCCCCCCCCCCCTGAAAAAAATTGGACCCCCCTGGAAAATGTTGGACTCCCACTGAATCCTTGGAAAAGTAATAAAACTATTGGACCCTCTCTGTAAACTGTAAGACTAAAAAAAAAAGTTGTCCAGACTGTTTTCTGGCTGTCGGGCCGGGACCCCCAATGAAAAAATTCCTGGATCCGGGCATAGAGCTTTGATCAATCTGAGTGCAAAGGGGTTAAAAAGCTATATATGTACAGGATGTTATGTCATACTGTGTTCTCTTGAATATCCTGTACAAGCTAATTCCAAGGAGTCTCATTAAATGTAGAGTGAAAAAATGTCGTAAATGCACGTTATCAATTGCTATAAAAGCACATTATTGTTTGTTATATAAATCTCTATAGAAGCTCAGCGATGTCGAAATAATATGTCATTGTGGTACTTAGTGGCAGCGTATGCAAATTTAGATCCATTTTGATTGTGGCTATATTAGTTTCCGTCATCTAGAAAAAAGCTGAATCAGCGGAACAATTTCAAATATCTGTCCAATAAAGTGTATTTAGTGAAACTCATTTGACTGACTGTGAGAGGCGATTCTAGTGAATGCCTTTAATATATATTTTAAGATGACTTTAAAGCGGTATTGATATTTTATGGGGGGAAATTGGCCCATCTTGACTGGACCCGCGTGTTCTCAATTATTCATACTCCTATGAATATAAAATTATGTCAGACTGTGTGAATGAAAATCAATGTAGTGGAATAATAACCATAGGCTCAGTTCAGTAAAAAACTTGCGCATAAAATTGTTATTTTTTCTTTATCTATCACTTTCAGCATGTGTTATGGAAGCTCAAAAGAACAGTCTCATTGAGACGGTTCTTTTGAGTACTCACAACATATGTTTTGGTTTAGAAATAAGAAAAGTAATTTTCAATTGGGCACTCTTATCAGCCAGAGGCATGAATAGCAGTACATGTATAAGCATATTTGACAAAAAATTCTGGTAAATTTCTCTTATGACTGCATAGAATAGGATGTTATGCGTACATGTTGGAATTGCCTCATTGAGTTCCCACAACATTTTTTTTCAGAGAAAAATAGAGGCCTATATCATCCTACCAGCCATTTACTCCTTATGTCCTTAAAAGGCATTACTTTAATCGATTAATGAATTACAATGTGCATTATATTAGTGACCATACCAACCACACATGAGCAAACATTCTCAAATAAACACACACCTACTCTACTTTTGTGCTCTTTGAAACACTTAGCATTCAGAATGGCTAAAGTTCTGTGCAACTTGACTGTTTTGTATACAGTATTTGACCTCCAGGGACTTTGCCAGGGAATATCTCACTAGGGACTTCACTGCTAGCTATAAGATAAAACATACATTCTTCAGGGTGATTGGGAACTTCTATGTAACTGGTAACCACACAATTTATGTTGATCATTCTGTATACAGTATTTGACCATCAAGGACCTTGTGATCTTGTGGGGCAGTCTTCACTGACAGCTAAGATAAAACATACAAACTTCAGGGCCATTTGGAACTCCTCAATTTATTTACTTTATTGTATAAAATTGAATGGAAGAGTTGACCATCTAATGGCAAGAAATATAAGGAACAAGGAACTGGTTCGAAAGGGAAAGGTGTGTGTCTGGTGATGGGGGAGGGGTGGGCTGGCTATGGTAAATGAACTACTGTAAATTCGGAAAATTTCGGAAGAATTTTAGTTTCACGAATTGTGTAAAGACATTTGCCACATTAAAATTCAAAATTAATTACGTCATGATTTACCTACATCAGAAAACAACAGACTGGTTTCGCCATTTTGCGAGGGTTATATTTTCACGAAACTTCACATTGGCTAAAGTTCGCGAAAAATAAAATCCTTGCAAAAATTTCTGAATTTAGAGTAAAAAATAATACCATTTACATAATAATAATTATAGAATGGGCTAACCATGCAACAAATACTGTCGAATAGAAACATCTTTGATTCAATAAGCTATACTCGTAGCCTATTTTTGGTTTGATATTGGATACATTGTGAGCAGAAGTGGCTGATTTAGGGAGATAATGTTATTATTTAGCTTGGCAGACACTATGGACCAGCCATTAATCAGTATTTATTGAACACACAAGCCTCCACATTCCCAACTCTAGCATTACTACTTTCTATTGCAGTAGATAAGATAAAATATTCTCCCAAAGCAAAAGATAAGATGCTGTTTTTTCCAGAGAGAGAAATGCAGATACTTTTCTTACCGTCAGGGTGTACTCATAAATGCATGTATGTACCACTCGATGCTGCAAGTATAGGGTCTTTAGCTACTGTAAATTCGAAAATTTTCCCGAGAATTTTATTTTTGCAAATAGCGTTAAAAGACATATTTGCGATGTAAAAATGCAATTTGGGCATGTTTTACTCATATCAGTAAACAACAGAGTGATTTCGCCCTGTTGCGAGGATTTTAGTTTCATGAAACTTCGCACATGCGAAGTTTCGCGAAAATAAAACCTCCACGAAAATTTGCTTATTTACAGTATATAATTTGATTTTCGGAAGAAAAAATGCAACTAATAGTATTAATTGCATGTCTTGAGAGCTCATTATAGTCATGTGATATGCTAAAAACCATTTTCTGTCGTGACTTTGCCCCATTAACCGCCACTGGGAGAGTACCCCCAGACCTCTACAGTGTTTATTCTATAAAATGCCGCAGGTACGCCCCTGACCATTCCATGAAAACATTTGTGTAAAAGTGTCTCAATACACTTTGTGCAAAAAAGCAATTAAGCCTAACATTTTATCCCTTTTCCCCAACTTGTGTAATAAATTCAATAATACATGAGCCCTATATGATCCACTATTATGTAAACACCCCAAAAAACAGATTTTCTGATGACATTTTTTGCTGACTGTTGCTCACAAAACTGAAATGCTAAAAAATAAAGATATTTCTTACTTTAAAACTCTCAGCCGGTTAGTAAATGTTAAAATACCAACAATTATTGGCATTTTAACATTTGTGAGCAGGATAAATTTCATACTGAAAAAAGGTTTATAATCTCAAGCATAGATCAGTATCGACACTGTGTGGTTGCAAAGCAATAAATGGAACAAGCTACATGTAATTGAATTAACTGAACCATTAAAAATCCTGGTTTGATTATTAAATTAGTGAGGCTGGAGTTAATGAGATACATGTTATATATACAGTAGTATGAGAAATAGGAAAAAGCGAGGAGTTGGAAAACAGCAGATTGTAAAGTTTTAATGCACACTTTTTCCCTGAAAATGAATCTTCATATTTCATGAGAATCATCTCACAAGAATTCGACACATGGAAAGTAATTAGCATCCATTTTTGCAGGAAATTAGCTTAGGTGTCAAGCATATGTCTTTCTGTACAGTTTGTCTACTCTTTCTGTACAGTTTGTCTACTCTTTCTGTACAGTTTGTCTACTCTTTCTGTACAGTTTGTCTACTCTTTCTGTACAGTTTGTCTACCCTTTTGTACAGTTTGTCTACTCTTTCTCTACAGTTTGTCTGCTGTTTCTGAACAGTGACTATCCTTCTGTACAGTTTGTCAATAGGTGTCACTGTACAGTTTGTCAGTGGATCTTTCTGTACAGTTTGGCAGTAGAGCTTTCTGTACAATTTTGTCAAAACTAACCAGTATCTGCCTTATACAAGTAAATTTTATTTCCATCTCACAACAAAAAAATTAAATCAGGGTTAAAGGTTTTGTCTCCTCTTTCTGTATAGTTTGTACTCATTCTATACAGTTTGTACTCTTTCTGTACCATTTGTCAATAAATCTTTCTGTACAGTTTGTATACACCTACCAGTATCTGCCTTATACAAACAAATTGTATGTCCATCTCACTATGTATGCCAGTTTTCCTACCTTTTTCAGTCTTGGACCAGGTTCTCCTATTCTATGAGGGGAAAACTCGCTGGTAAACACAAGCAAAATAATGTTTCAAAGCAATAATCAATACCAGATACTCTTTTAAACTGTGAATAAGCATGTATAAAAAGTAAGCAATTGCCTTAAGCTAGCAAATTTTGCTTTTCGCAAAAAGCAAATTCGGCAGGTGATTCCTTGTCAGTTAATCCCCTGTCACAGCAAGCCGTGTTTCAACTGCATTGGCACAGAGTTGTATAATTTTCAAGAGCGCCGCGAGATCGCAAGTAAACCATGGAATTTTTGGTGCAAAAGGGCGCATCACGGTGCCCTTATAGCATCCTTACCATGGCTGTAAGGATGCTACAGAGCCCTCATGACGTTCTATTGAGTTCCTACAGAGTTCTTGATTGTTATCCTTTGCACTCTCATGACGCTTTCACGGTGCTCACAATGCCTACGTGCAATGCGCTTTCACGGTGTTAGCACTGCACTGACTGCATGTTGAAGATGCAGTGACATCTCAAAGAATGCGGTACAATCCCCATGTGAATGCCATTAGCGACCACATTTTGCACAACTACCCTATTGCATTGTAGCAGACCTTACTGCATGGCTATGGCGACCCTACGGCAATACCACTGTGCTCTTATTAGAACACAGAGCCATGGCATTTGTTTTGAGCATGCTCAAAGTGTGTGCTGGCATTCTGTACAATCTAACAGCATCTATTGACAATGCCATTGCGTTGCTGTGGAGATGCTAGCGATCAAATTTAGCACACCTCGGTGTCTTGCTTTTTACTTGGATGCTTAGGTATCGCAGTTAGAACAGGGTTTTAGTCTGTTGAAACTTTTGTTGAAAGCTTGGAATACTGTATTTCCCTTAGATATTCAGATAAAAAGCATGAACTCAGGTCGGCCTACTCTAGAAGGAGCAGTTGGATCAGGATCTGTACTGATTGAAAATAGCATGGATCCATGTCAGCATGCAAAAATCATGTTTTAGTGGCAAAAACATCAGGCGTGTTCCTGAGGCATTTTATAGAGTACGCACTGTTGAGGGGGTCTGGGGTACTCACTCCTGTATGGAGCCAGGGTGAAGCCCTGTGGCAGAAAATGGTTTTAGGGCATTCCAAAGGGCTAAAATGAACTCTTAAGACACGCAACTAATACCATAGCTGGATTTTTTCCCAAAAAATCAAACTAAATACAGTATAACCTATCTTAAGGGGTCACTCAAAAGACCAAAACTTGGTTTTCAAGACCCATTATCACTTAGTGCAGGTCAAAAGTATTTGACCTTCATTAACATTTTGTCATTAAGATCAGGTTATTTGTCCATTTTGAGTGGCCGCTGTAGAACATTTTCAGGTATTTCCTATGTGCACCATTCCTGTGGCGGGAAACTGGGAAAGTTGTCTGGGTCCTGTCTTTTTGACTATTTACAGATTAAGATCAATACAGGTTTCAGATACCCTTATGTCAGATGGATATTTCCGCATTTTCTGGACAAAATGTGTCCGCATATATCTATTGACCAGTTATTATTAATGATCGCCTCAGTACCAAATACTGCGAAATCAAACAATATACAAAATTTCCAAGTTTGTACTGTGTATGTGAATCTGAATATGGCCGGTACTCTGATTGTGTGTTGAATATATACAGTTAATTTGGGAGGCGCACGATCTCACCTCATGGCCCAGTGGTTAGCGTGTCAGCCTTTGGAACCAGCGGACCAGGGTTGATTTCTGGTTGGGCACCTATTATACTTTATTGTTTTCTTCTTTACCTTTTTCAATTTTATAATGCTGAATTACTTCCTACAAGTAATATGAATTGAAATAAATGAAAAACAGTACACTCCAAAAAATTTTATATTGAATTATCCTCAAATTCTGTGGGGGTGGGGGTAACTTTTGCTCTCCTGAAAAAAAATTAGTCTGGTGACCCCATTTTCTATTCTTTTTTCTAAAAGGTAAAATAATAGTCTATGAAATAAAAACAAAACTTTAAGATTTTCAATGTCAGATTTTTTAATATACAATTTACTCTAAAAATCGTATTCCTATTTTGGGGGAATTGCCAAAATATATCATTCAGTATCTTGTCACGGCATGGGAAAACAAATAGATTTTCACATTTTCTAAAAAGCATGATTTCGTGAGTAATAATTAAAATTAAAATAAAGAAGCTGGATGGAGATTACAAATATTTTAGCTTAATTAAGGACTTGGTTTGTTGTTTTTTTCAGAAAATTTGTAAAATGCTGAAAATTTCCAAATGAGATTATGAAAAATTGAACCTGGTCACATATCTTCTTTATTTCTTAAATTGACTGTCTATACATAAAACAAACTGTATGCAAGTATTAAAAAGATTTCAATGTGGGAATTATTACCCGCAAAAAAAAATGCCCTTTAGTTTTACTGTAACTAAAAAAAACTATACTTACTGCGTCAAGTTGTATGCACATGCGTATTTGCGTTCACGTAGAACATTGTTTTTGATTGTGAAAATGATGATCGTAGAATGCAAATGTAATGTTATTGATTACCAATAGGTGTATTTTTGCTATCAAAAAACATTTTAGGTTATTTAATGTGATTAGGATCACCGCCTGCCTACCCAGTGTGATAATGGCAGTGTCTTAATAAATGATTGTTAAGGTGTTCAGATGACAAACATCAAAATTCTCAATATTCATTCAGCCTGACCAACATCTAACCCTGTTCCCCTGAGAATGTATTAAGGGTTAGGGGTTGGATATTATAGCTTTATTTTGCATAAATTTGCTTACAATATTATTAGGGCATGATATATACATGACATTTTTTTAAATAGAAAATTGAGGAGATTTTAATGCTATTAACTAGTATGTATTAGCTTTTATAAACTTGTTACCAAAGTGGAGTGCAGAGAACACTGTGTTAACCCTTTACTCCATAGGCTATTTTTAGATCATGACATCATTTTCTATTTTTGGACAACATTGAAAAAATTCAAGAAAACTTTAAGTTAAGTTTTGAATACTTTTGAAAATACATGTATTATGGAAAATGGGGCATTTGCTCCAATAGAGCAAATGCTCCATTTTCCATAATATATTCAAATACATGATATCTCAAAGGTGTCATTATGGAATAAAGGGTTAAGAATACTTGGATTATTTTATACACTATTGCAACTTTGGAATTTTTACCAATCTGAGTGTGATATGGTTTAAGAGGCATCTTTAATGCTGCAGAGAAAGTTTGAACAGTTACATCCATGTTTTGTTTATGTCAGAATGACATCATCATCTTGAACCATTGAATAAAATATGTTAAACCCTTTGTATTCAGCTTCTAAACGAGTACAGTGAAGGCCCCTAACATTGCACACTTAACCATTGTAACCTCCATTGGATAAAGAAACAAACCTGAAAATTTGTTCACAGCTAAATAAAGTAAAGTTCAAAATGAAAAATATTTTCTTGATCTCTAGCAACTTTGATTGGAAGTGCACAACCCATTTGTTTTAGGATACAAAAATAGTCACCTTTCTGCTGAAATTTTAATAACTTCTCTTACAAAATGTACCAAGGAAAGTAACACCAGGTTGTTCTTAACAATTTATTTCATCAATAACTTGATTCAAAGTAAATAATTTGAAGCTTGTGTCATTTGAAATTACGGTCAGAAAGTTTTTACCAACATTTTCCAATTTTTGCCAAAATTCACCCCTGCCCTGAGCAAGTGAAAAGTTTTGCTGTTTTTCTCTTTTCTTTTCAAAAGCAACCCGATATTAAAAAACAAAAAAGATTTGAACAGATTAAATGTGGCTTGGTCACTTGGCCAGTGCGCAATGTTAGGGGACATCACTGTATATTTGGAAACAGTGAAGACCCAGTTGAAATGCAGCAAAATGCTGCATTTCATCAGGGTCTACATTGTTTGTAAAGGTGAAAAAGATCTTCAGACAAAAGAATACAATATTTTTGGAAGATTATAACCTGACACCCCTAGATATGTACAATCGACTATCCCAAGTTTACTGAATAAAACCAGAAGGACAAATCCATTAGTATACAAAGGGTTAATTAAATATTTGTAGCTGTTAAGTTTCGTACAAAAAAAAATGTTACTTAAACTTCGTTAAATATTTAAGATTTTGTTAGACTTATGATACATTAAATCAACAGAACCCAATTTAAAACTGAGCCGCAACATGAGATTTCAAACAATGTGGTATGTGCGACCAGCAAAGCCTCAGATCAGCATGCGCACAAGTGCAGTCTGATCACAGCCTTTGCTAGTCACTTAAATATTCTATGACTGTTAAGCTACTGACTGAACACGATTTGGAGCTTCTAAGCTTTAAAGGAGGCTGCATAGGCTCGTCTGAGTCAACACTTGTCAAAATGTCACATTGTTGGAAATCACATGCCGTGGATCAACTTATTTGCACCACAAGTAGCGAAAATTCTAATTTCTGTTTTTTCGAGTTATGAATGTTTGAAGTGCACTATTATAAAGAGCATTTCACGGAAACTAATTCACATGGAACATTTTAATACACCACTTTTTTGGGATCGCAGTGGTAGAGTGCTTGACTCGAGACTGAAGGGCCGTGGGTTCAAGCCTTACCGGCGTCACTGCGTTGTGTCCTTGAGCAAGACACATTAATCCTAGCTTAGTACTGGTTCAACCCAGGAGGACCCATCCATTTATAACTGAAAGATTGTTGATGGGACATAAAGAATCAAATCAAACAAACATACACCACTTCTTCAACTACTGATGTCTCTGAACGAAAATTTTTGTCTTGTGAGGTAACTCTTTACTTGCTAGTGGCGACTTATGTCGTCTGTTGATAACCTTTGCAAACAGTTTGGACCATGATCAGGACCGACAGAATGTCGGGTCCTGATCTGGTTCCAAACTGTTTGACACTCTGATAGTGTTCCTGAAGGATATTTTTTAGAAAAAGATAATTTTGAAAAAAAGTCAGCAGACGACAACAAAAGCAATAAAAATTGCCCAGCATGCAATGAGTTAATGAGAGTCAACTGTAAGTGATTGAAAATTCCATTGTCAAATTATTCTATGGAATTACTTATTAGTAAAGAATGAAAAAATGTTCAGCATAAAATGGTAAATATTTGCTTATCCATCAGTTTTAACATTTGTTTTGGGTGCTCAAAAGAACCATCTCATTGAGATGGTTCTTTTGAGTACCAACAACATATGTATCCGTTGAGAAATAAGAAAAGTAATTTTTAATTACACTAACCAAAAACTTCATAGAATAACTTTTCCATGGAACTGTATGTTCGAAAGTTTCATCGTCAAAAATCTTTTCAATGGAATTATAGAATTGAATGTTTCATTGTCAGAGATTCTTTTAATGGAACTTAGTGTCCAGTTTTTCATTGTCAAATATTTTTGCGATGTAAGAACATGTATGTGCTTGACAGTTCCTTTCAAACAGATTTTCATAGTCAAGAATTTTTTCATTGTATTTTATGTTCAAAAGTTTCATTAAATCCCAAGAGTTTTTCAATGGAATTTAAGAATATTTTGGTCATGAATTTTTCATTGAAAGTACAATTGCCAAAGATTTTGTCGATGGTATCATAGAGCTGATTGTTTCATCACTAAAGAATTTTCCAATGGAATTATATGGTTGAATGCTCCGTTGTCAAATAGTTTTTCAATAGAACTGTCGATTAACTGTTTCATCGTCAAAGAATTTTTCATACAATTATGTGGTTGAAAATTCCATTGTCAATGAAATTTGCAATAGAAATGTATGGATGAAAGTTTGATTGTTAATGATTTTTCAATGGAATTGCACAGTTGAATGTATTATTGTCTAATAATTTTTCAATGGAATTGCACAGTTGAATATTTCATTGTCAAATAATTCTTCAATGGAATTATATGATTGAAAGACAGGGACAAATCACTTTTCGTTGGATAACATGTATGTCATTGAAAGTTCTATTGTCAAATAGGTTTCAATAGAAATACATGATATATGTGGTTGAATGAGTTTCACAATAGAATTATAATTGAAAGTTCCATTTCAATGGGAGTATATGGATGAAAATACGATTTTAACCCTTTTAACATGTAGTGTGCTGTGTCTAAATATCGAGAGATCACCTCTTCAAATATCCTGTCTTATTTTTCTCCAAAACTAGGCTTCTCTTTTCATTTGAGATGATTAAATGAAATGACATGCTTTAAGGTGAATGGATATACCAATTCATTTTAGCAAGGGAGGCAATTTCAACAAAATGTCTGTTTGATTTGCACTTTCCTGCTTGGTATTTCTATCCTATGAATAGGTCTATATTTTAAGGAAAGAATCTGCATCTGCTTGCACATTCTTTCCTTAAAGTATAGACCTATTGTGGAGAGAAACAGCAATTTGCTATACAGAAGTTTTCTCCCTTGATGATGTATCTGTGCCCCTTAGTTTCTGGAGAAATGAGAAAGGTATTAATTTGTATGTATGTTACGTTTCAGACAACCTTGCTCTTGTTTGACATTAAAATTTGTTTATTTACAGATGCTCATTTTGATGTTGAATTTATTCCCAAATTAGAAGCGTACATCCCCTTGTGAAAGCATTCTATTTTGGCACTCGTTTTTGTTGAATGCCGATAAAAAGGTGCAGAGCAGCCTGAGCAATCTACAAATCCTGATCATCACCCTTTATTAGCTCTCAAGAAAGTCTATTATCAGATGATGTTGCGTCTGGGGGTGATGTTATGCCATGCATTAAATCGATAAGTCACTAGTGGTTTACACATATTTATTAACATTATGTATTGACGTCCATAGCAATGATGAGTACATAATAACGACAATCTCAACGTTTTCACAACAACATGTAATTTCAAAGTTATTTAAGCGTATCATATGATAATTAGAATCTAACATTGTGCTCCTATATTATTGAATTTATTAAGCCCGCTGTGAAAAAGCTATAAAATGCTTGACGATGTTTGCATTTAACCCTTTTCTATGGAACGGCATAGATCTAAGATGTCTTATGTTATTCATTTTCTTATTGTCTTGTCAACTGGTGCTGTAACTATATCAACATGCTATCATGTCTGTGTGTTGTGTTAATATGTTGAACCTGCATGCTGTCCTATCTTTTTTCAGTATTAATATGTAAAAAAAAGCTTTTATGTCCTGTTTGCAAGAAGTGTTAATCTCTTACCAAGATATTTTGTCTATTCACATTGTTATTAGGTTTAAAGTAAGAAAGACGAAAAAGATCAGGAATCAATATAATCACGTACCACATCTGACCCAGGATACCACATGGGAAAGTGACAAAATCACAATTAGACATCACAAACAAGAGCCAAGAGGTCAGCCCTTTTACCAGCAGGTGACCACAAGGCAGCTATGAACAGACGCGAACCCATGACAAACACAAGACATAAATAACACAAATGATCAACAAAATAAGTTCCGCCTTGGAATGGTCAGTAAAATTATTTTACCAGTTTCATGGCGCCAACCTCACCCTTAGTTCAGCTGTGGATCAAGACACAAATATGTTTGGTTTGCATGAAAGACCCCAAACTTATCCATGCATCGTCTTATAAGCTTATTTATCTTGTCTGTACACAGTGGTATACTGCAAAATGACATTCTAACATGTCTGTGTGTTGTATTTACATGTTACAAACTAACAATTTATGTTGTTTTGTGCATTTCCAGTGTATTCTTGTCAAAACTGTAGGCTATCCTGTCTATTTGCCATGTTATGTGGAAACACTTTGCTTTCCTGTCTGTGTCAAAACACTATACTGTCTATTCACATTTTTTTGTGTCGAAATTCTATGCTATCCTGTCTGTTTGCCATGTTGTTGTGTTGGAACACTATGCTATCCTGTCTGTTTGCCATGCTCTTGTGTTGAAACACTTTGCTATCCTGTCTGTATGTAGTCGTGTTATCATGTCAAAAAGACATTATATCTTGTCTATTTGTTATGTTGAAAAGCTGTGATGCCTTGTCGTAATGAAATGTAACATTCTCACAAACATATCATGTCTTGTCAATTTGGGGTTCTCAATGCGCATGCGTAAAAATAAACAGGACAACATGTAGTTTTGACAGGACGACTTACTGGTTACGCATAATGAAAATCAATGTAGTCTGTGACAACACGACATGTCCAGTTGGAATACTAGCTTGAAATTTTAACATTACAACTGTTGCTAAAGACATGATGGGAAGTTAAGCGCAAAATAAATCATGGCGTTAATTATATCAACACTGCAAACAGACAGTACATTATGCCTTTTAAATATGATAACATGGCAAACAGCCAACATAGGATGTAGTTTTGAGAGGATAGCATATTTTTCACACAGTTCAACACAGCGAGTTGACAATGTAAAATGACTTTCTGAGATATCTACACTACACACTGACAGGATAGCAAAGCCTTTTAATATGACATCACTGCAGTTTGACAAGACACAATGCCTTTGTAAGAAAGTTTCTTATAGACAAGGCATTATGACTTTAAGATATAATAACATTGCAAACAGGCAAGACAACATGCATTTTGGACATGTAAGTATGGCACACAGACAAAGCATGGTATGTTTCAACATGATAACATGGCAAACAAACAAAATAGAATGCAGTTATGAGAGCTTAAGACTACAAATAGACAGGATAACATATCTTTATCATATAACAAAACTGCTATGTTGACAAGATGCAATGTCTTTGTGAAATATCAACACTATGTTCAAACAGGATAGCAAATCTTTTAAACACAATAACACTGCAGTTTGACAAGACAAAATGTCTTTGTAAGAGAATAATACTTTTTAAAGACAAGACATGGTAGCGTTTCAACAACACAGCATTGCAAACAGACAATACAACGTGCATTTTCAACATGTTAACATGGCAAGCGGACAAAATAACATGTCATTTTGACATAACAAGAAGCCCAATCGACAAGACAAAAGGAAAATGAATAACATAAGACAGCTAAGGCGATCCATACTTTTTTCAAAATCAATAAATCAAAGCACTGAGGGTACTGATGGGCTGCATTTAAGCGCGCAAGTCTACAAATAGGAAGGGTTTTAGTTTGATAGTTAACTAAAGCCTTACAACTAAAACGCCAGATAAAAAAAATGGAAGATACAATAAACAATTGATGAACAGCAAAACCACTGCCTTAGAACTGGCAGCATCAGAATCCACTCGGTTGCAAATTAATTTGTCAATTTTAGATGATAACCGGTCATCCGTTTAAGAAATTGGTAGCATTACGACCGTTCGTAAGAATTTTACAATACAACGTCTACAAGCCAAAACGTCCCAAAGTGGCAAAACCCCAAATGGGCCTCACATTTGTTAAAATCCACATGTACTTTTTTATCTATATCATTCGGAACTAATATGAATTGAGGTATTGCCATATGACGCGCATGGTGAACAGTTTTTTGCTATATACTATGAATGGTCAGGCATCTAGCCACAAATAGTATAGGTGTGGAAAGGAGCAGGACTTCCTCTCATCATTTAGTATCACCTTCTATTTGCATTAACATATGGTCTAAGATGCTATTCTTTCTCAGGACTATTGCAGCTTGGAATGGTCTTTGACTAAAACAGAAGCTAGGGCGAAGATCTGGCGGTAAAATTAATATAGGCACCAAGTGGTTTCTGCTGCTGTCAGTTCTTAGACAGTGGAATGGATGTTGACTTTTTGTCTAGTTTTGTAATCATCTCGCTAGGGAAAAGGAAGGTGTTTGATATCATGCGAATGTTAGTGTTCTGTGTCTCTCCCTCACGGTTCCATGGGTTGGTCTGCAGTATTTTATAGTGGCATTTCCTGGTCATACTCACTAGTACTTTCTATGGAAGCTATGGAATAAGTTTTGCACATTAAAACATCTTCTCAGTCCGTTGAGTCAATTAAGCTATAATCCATACAGGGCCTCCTTGGCATGAGGGCACAGAGGTTTACATAAATTGTCCACGTCACATCAAGATCTTTCGTCACACCCATATTTGGTAAAAACCTTAAACAAGTCAGTATGAACAGGAAATGTCAAAATCACACACCACATACCAACCTACGGCACCACAGGAAGAGACAAACGGCAATAATAGTTACATAGCATCTATAAGACAAGAAAAGTCAAGCAACCAGCTCTCTCTTCCCCAGCGGGATGATTGCACAACTAGAAAGACAAGAGCAGTCAAGCAACCAGCTCTCTCTTCGCCAGCGGGTTGATTGCAAAGCTAGAAAGAACACAAAGACAAGGACCAAACACACAACCCCCACAAACAACGGGAGCAACTATAAACAATGAATAAACAACAGCAGAATCACCACCTTTAAAAGGACAGCAGCCTAAGCCACTGGGGGCTTAAAGCAATTTTACTGGACAAATCTTCGCCCTAGATACTGCTGTTGTAAAACACAAAATTAGTTCAGCTCGCGTGGAGGCAATGGGAAAAACCAAATCATTTAACATACTGTGATAAAACAACGAAAAGGGCTCTCAACCCAAAGAGTGTTAGGGCTTAAGAAAACCTCCAGTTGAGCCACGGAGGACCCAGCCAAAGACAAATATCAGCAACCCACTGATTAAAGGTTTAAGCCAGATAAACGCGAGTCGAATTTCGTATAGTTAAATTTGAGAATGCAAGACAAAGCATCCATCCCCGAAAATTAAAACTGTAAAGTCCTCTATATACCAAAAATGCAAGATTCTAGTTAGTCTCTCTTTGTTTAGCCCATATTGCAAACAGTATATAGTCCAGGCCCCGGGGTTATAAAACTTGTTACATGCCCAACTTAACTGTGCACGAAATTTCAACTGATCATAAAAACTAAAATACCGAAAAATAAATAAGTTTCTTGCTTTAAGTCTCTCAAATGCTGTATTTATTATGCTAAGATGTTAAAATGCCAACAATTGCTGACATTTTAACATTTATGAGCAGGATAAAACTCATGCTAGATTAAATTGCTGTTTGAGCAGTCTAACCTTGGTTCATATGTGCTTTCATGATAAAAGCTTGCCATGCCAATATTGTTTGGGTCATGCTTATACATATATTGAAGGACTTTAAAAAAACGCACCACCCGCTTAAACGCTATTTTATGTCGAAAATTGGATATTATCATAATGTGAAAAATAAGATTGACAAGTTCCGTCATTTAGCTTGCATTCAATAGGAAAATCGAAACGCTGTGGCTTATGATTGCCACGGTGACGTCGCGATAGTTCTGAGACAACTCAAATTCAAAAAGTCACAGAGTACCCATACCTTCCATAATTAACTAAAAAAAGTTTTCGAACCGATGTTTGTTCTTGAAAGGAAAAGGAAAGACAAAATCAAATCATGAAGTTTAAGGCCTCTGGTAACGTTCATTACGTCTACATAACGTCATTGCATTTTGACGTAATTGGCCGTTTATATCCTAAGGATCAGGAATAATTAAAATCTTTTTGTTGTCAACAGATACTCCTCTTTCAGTTGCATAAAAGACAAAGGTATCGCGACATGCGTGGACCTCACCCGTCTGTTATTGATGTTTGAAAAGACTGACGTTAGCAAAGAAACGCTGCGAGTGGGAGTGTAATAGAACGATTATTTCTGAAAACTTTTGTGTTTTTCCGTTTGTTAAGACATCTGGCTACCACCTAAAAGTATTTGTTATCAAATTGGATCAAATTCACATTCGTCAGAAGAAAATTGTTGAAAATCACTTACGTCGATATTACGTCAGAATGAACAGCATGAGCAAATCGAAATTATGGCAAATCATGGCCCATTTTGCAAGAGGATAGAAAACATCCTCAAATCAATCATGTGGAAGAAACAGAGAATTTAAAATGGTGAGTTTTTAAAGTCCCTCAGTATATATTCAAATGCACTCAAGTAAATTTTCACCATGGAAGCAAACACTGTGAACCCTGATCAGACTACTCTGATTTGGGTCAATATTATACAATTATTGACTTCAATGAGGTAGACATAAGGATTTATCTACCCGAAAAAGTGATAATTCACTGAGGCCGCTAGTCCGAGGTGAATATCACTTTTAAGGGTAGATAAATCCTCATGTCCACCGAAATTGAAGTCAATAACTGTTTTGTTATATGACTTTTCAACTTTGAATGAAAATGTTCTACTTTCACTTTTGTTGCTGAAGTCAACCTTCAACCTAAGGACTTTCTAACAAGTTTTATCAACTGTTATTAAAATATTTTAATGTAGTATTTTGCAATTTGAAATGTATATTAATTCTCTAAATGTGGAATGTAAAAATTAATCATGAAACTTTTTTTTACATTTTGTTTATTCAAACAAAGATAAATGAACAAACAAAACATAACAAAACAGTTGTTAAAATTCATGAAAGTCTTTAGTTTACCTGTTGGGATGTGAAACAGCAAATCATGTCAATTTCATGCAGCACATGTTAGTTTTATACTCATCATGCTATTTTTAGCTCTCTAGAGGGTGATATTGCAGAAGTGTCAAAAATATTAACTTCTGGAAACTAGTTTGAGCTGGATTTCATCCTATATCACCTTCTGAGCCAGTTTAGACCAGTTTTGAGGTAGACATAGAGATTTATGGAGACAAATTGGGCCAATCAGGAGACAGGATTCTCTCCAGTCATATAACAATGTTTGTTATATATGGGAGCGCAGTGGCTCAGTGGTAGAGTGCTTGACTCGAGACCGAGGGGACGCGGGTTCGAGCCTCAATGGCGTCACTGCGTTGTGGTCCTTGAGCAAGACACACTTCCTAGCTTAGTACTGATTCAACCCAGCTACCAGCTTAGCGAAAGCATAGTTCATGAAATCAAATTTTTGGCGATATAGATGTCATCTAAATATAAACAATTTGCCATATAGTGACAGGTATTTTAATACTGATTGGCAGTTTGAGATGTTTAAAAGAGGAAACCCAATGGACAGTGTATATTTCAAAATAGGGCTCCTTAATTTCAGTAAGATATGTTGTTGGTACACATTGGAATTGCCTCATATAGGCTATTCCAATGGGCACCAACAACATATGTCCATTCAATAAATGAGTATTTTTCACCATAAAACTGGGTTATCACAAACTTCTCAACTACTTTTTATGTTTCAGTGTTGTGAGCATGCGGAAAGGAACAAGTTTTTGTGTAGTTTGGCATGCACCTGGATGACAATAATAAGCCATTTTTATATTATTGACAGCTTATCTTTAGATGTTTCATTGGAATGAAACGCTATTCTGGTGGTTGCCTGGTGGTTAAAGTAAAGCAACCATCTTGTTTTTCGTCCGAAGATGGAGAACACCAAGGATCGACCACAAAACCAGGACCCAGCACAAAACCTTACACCTATCAGGAGCAACACATCTTAGAATGGACATTTACTCAGAAAAACAATTGAAGGATGTTAAAATTCTTTTGACTATAGATATACCAAAAGTACTGTTCATTCACGATATCTTGGCTCAAAGAAACCGTTAGTTGGATTTTACCATTACATCACTATAGTGTAGTTTCTTCTTCATGTTCAAGATAAATATGGTATTAAGCGATATGCTGATGCATTTTCTAATCAATATGGGTGGTGTAAGGGATAGCGTGGAGAACTATAAATCATATTTGGTTGCAATTTGTGCGGTTATGGCGTTCGAGTCCTATGAAATCTTTTTCTTTTTCGTTTTGTCATTCGTATTTCGATCTCTCTCATGATTTTCATGCTCAAATATGCTTTCTCTCACATTTCATTCCCTGCGCATACTTCTCTTGGCTGTAGAAAATGTCTGATATGAATGCTATTCGATCGCAAGCCAGACAAATTACTGACACGGACCCTAAATAGGACCCGTGTTGCTGCGCATGTTATTTTAAAAGTACGCGAAGAAGATGCCATGACTGATGCCCTATTTGCACCATTATCAAATTATAGAGAGAGACTGGAATATCAAATAAAACGTTATCGCGCATCAAAGCTGAGTCGGAGAAGGTGGTCCTCGCGCCTCGGAGCGACGGTATGAAGCCTAACGACTTTGACAATTGCGAATGTGTATAAATTGTAAAATCACACACAAACAAGACAACGAACTATATTAATAATAATAATAAAAAAAGATCTTTGATTTTGGGTTTCGAATCACTATCTCTTCATTACTCTTTAAAAAAGATATAACCAATGTGTATGTGCGTCCTACCGACTGAGCCAAGAAGTCATTTAGAATTCCAATGTGATATAAACAGTCTTTTTTGTTATAATTATACCGTTAATACATGTATGTATCAAACCTCATGATCCCTTATTTTCAATAGTTCAGTCCACCTTTAACGGTATCATTGAGCCAAGATATCTTGAATGAACAGTAAGTCCAAACGAATGTTTTCTTATCTGATAGAACTACCAATATGCAATTCAGTAAAATGCAAAATAAAATTTATGGGTCATTGGTTTCGACACAGTACCACACAAAATGTACCAAAGTAAGTTAGGGTGCAAAAATCAGGAATAGATACAATCAAGAACCATACCTGACCCAGGATACCAATGGGAAAGTGACAACCCCTCTTTACCCAAAGTTCACAAGCAAAATGTTTAGAGTTGCTGCAACCTTTACCCAGGCATTGCTTATGTTTAAATTCTGACAAGTGCTCACACCCATTTGTCAGCAATTGCACCTTATAACGTAACAAATTCTTCAACAAAAATCCACAGATAGTGCATACCCCAGGCAATATAAAGACTAATTGGAATTAAAAAAAAAAACTGACAAAAATGCAACATTAGGTGGCATACGATTGACTGATAGCCAGCAATCGTTTTGGAGACAGTCATTATGGAATACAAACGATAAAAATGGGTTCCAATCATTTTTGAATGCCTGTGACTTTTCAGTATAGAGGGCTGCACCATTTGGACCTATACTGTACTTAAATCATTGAAGCGTGGCTTAAATCAGACATTCATTTTGATTGCAGATATCTGGAACTGTAAAATGCATACATAATTAGTTTAGTTTTTATTGTATTAGACGTTAGAGATGGAACTGAATCTAAATTTCCTTCAATTGTTTTCTGAGTATCTTTTACTTGCAAAATCTTCAACTTCACGTTACGCTTAGATATCAAAAAGGTAATTGAATGGACAATAGTGTAAATTCTGATCAGAATGCTTCTTTAAAGAGCATTCTGATCTGAGTTTACACAATTTGCAAATGGGTCAATCTGTCCAAACGTTAAGGGTAAATACGGAGGGTCTACAAAAGATTGCATGTTCTTATTGTACAGCAGAGGTCACGTTAAGCAAAGAAAGCGAAAAAAAAAAAAAAAACACGCGTAAGTTGATTTAGTTCGTACCCACCATCAAAAGAACCGTTTCCATTGGCGTAGCTACGCACGTGCGAAATAAAAATAGAAACATTCAAGGGATGCCACCGAATACGGCAAAAGTGATTTCTATGCCATAAGGAACTGCTCTTAAAGGAAAGAATTCGCTCCCTCTGGGAGCAAATTCTTTCCTTTAAAGTGTATGTTCATGGTTTTGCCAAGTTCCCATTATGAAAATGGGCGCAATTGAAGAGAATCACTGCTTGATCCAGTAGTCTTTGATGTGTGTAACTTTAGAACGTTCTGGCTACGCCATTGGTTGAGTGAGACATAAGAAAACTTTTGTCAATTACGTACTCTTATCTGGAGGTCTGCTCAACTGATACAGCAAAATAGGTCAGTAAGATGGGAGACATTTTCCAATATTACCATGGCCAGGTCTTCTATAATGGACTGTAATTACAATAAATATGGTAATGATACCCTTGGCATCACTTAAGTGGCTAATTCTCTGGTATGCTTCATTTGCCAAGTCAGAATACCATAGTCACCTTAATGAAATGACAGAGTGCTTTGAAATTTATGTTATATCCACCGCCATGTCCGTTTGTCTTTTTAAGTCCGTGACAACTTGAGCATTTTTTGTGATTTTTCTTTAAACTTTGTGAAGAAGTTGATTTTAGAAATTAAGTCTCCCTGCCCTTCACTATAGTGTAGATTTTATTTTCTTGTCCTTTGGGATTATGGGTTTCATTGTGGAACTTTGAAACTATTAGAGGGTCACTGATGAAGACTAAATGGCAGAAACTAGCTAGTCTGGCCCAGGAAATATGCACACTCTAGTTTCAGTTCTTTGGTGCAGTCTTTGCTTCCAAAGGATACCCTTTTAAGAACATATTTGCAGAGTATATACTAAACAAACAAACAAAAAAAACGTCACGTGAATTAAATGCTGGCTTTCTCTAGACATTTATAAACTTTTGCCATTTTTCTTTTACGGCTTAATAGGCATCTCGTATTGAAAGCATCGAATATTAATACCACAACAAAAGTTTTAAGAGGAAAGAAAATGCTATATGTTAATCACAAGGGAGATAATTTCAAAAAGATCAAATATTTGACCTTCAATTTCTTTAAACTTTGGATTAAATGACATACCGTTCATATCCTTTTTGATTGATGACTATTCGTAGATTATATTATGAAAAGGTGAAAATTAATGTCATTACGCATGCGCGTTGCATGCGTTTCGCTGTTTGATACATTTTCAGTCGCTGTTTTGATTTTTGTGCCATGAATGATGGAACAAGAAAAACATTTAATGTAAAGAGCTGCCTAATGTCTGCCAAGCAATAAAAATGCACAATGTTGTTCTAAGGTATAGTTTTGGGGGTTAAAATCTTAGGGACAATGTATGTGACATTTCTTTTTTTTTTGGGGGGGGGGGGGGGGGAGGGGCTCAGTTTATTATCAACAGAATTATAGCCTTTCATTAGGATATTAAAACCACACTAATCAGTCTGTATCTTTAGATGGATATTGGTTAAATGTGCTCTTATTGACATATTCTTATTAATTTGTTGATTTTAACAGTCTTGGAATTTGATATTTGTGAAAATTGAGACTTTTTGTCATTATGTTAAGAGTAAATAGTTGAATTTTGACACATTGATATATATATGATCAAGGTTGAGACAAATATATTAATTGTTTTGATAGTTTCAAGAGAGTTTTTGACCTTGCTTTGTGTGAAAAGTTGTGGCCCTTGACTTGAATCAAATAAACTAACCAGCTGATTTTTTTCCATAAACTTAATGCAAAAACTTTGATGTTTGTTTTATCATAACATTTTACTGAATAAAGACTTTTGCATTAAATTTTCAGCCGAGTAGCATCAACGTTTCTTCTCAACATGTGCTAGGTTTCATTAATATTGAAACATTTTCATTGGCTCTTCACAATTTTCAGTAAACGGACGGTTTCGTTCCCTATCATTCCTATAGTAACATTGGCAAAATATGGGGACTCTTGGAAAATTAAGCACATATCAAAAGACATTCAGTATTTTCAATTGAAACATTGTGTAATTGCACCTAAGATATTGTTGTCTACTTTGATTTGAAGTAGAGTTTTCAATTGTTTTAGATGATTTTAAAATAAACAACTAAACTTCAGGAATTTAACAATATGCCTATGTAAAAAAAAACTGATATGAGGCTTAACTGATTTTGACCAGTTTATTTGTTTTTACTGCATATTCTGGCATTCTATGGTTGGATTTCTCTATTTTGCATGCATGTTATCTTGGTTATGAATGCTATCCCTCATTTTAGCATTGAGTTGTGGCCCATGACCTGCTAAACTTTAGTGTATGCCTTTCAATTGTCAAATTTGGTTGTATCAAGAATTATCTGTATTTTTGCTTTGTTTACCATGAACTTATGGCTATAGAGTGACATCAAAAATGTTTTTTGGTGAATGACAATGAAAGGATAAATTGTAATTTATTTTTTGCAAATGTTTTGATTGTGACACGTTCTTGGTTTGAGATTGCACTCACAGTCTTTTCTTTTAATTTATTGCTACTCAGATTTGTTTAAGTTATGAAGCCTCCATGCAAGCTAAACTAATTTCATGTTTTTCCAATGGTGAAGATTTGGCCAGTAAAATTAATTTAAGCCCCCAGTGGCTTCGGCTGCTGTCCGTTCTAAGGTGATGGTTCTGCTGTTGTTTATTCATTATTTGTTGTTGCTCCCCTTGTTTGTGGGGGTTAAGTGTTAGGCCCTTGCTTTGTTTTTGCAGTACTTTGTGTCGTTTCTAGTTAACCACACAAAATCCTTTACTACTACACAGATGCCAATTCTGTTTCTTCAATACCAAGATAAATTTGGAGCCTTCTTTGACTTTATTGACTATATATAGATCACTCGCAGACTGAATGGAACTTTTACTCCGACTGAATCAGATACTAGGCCAGCCAGAAGATAAACCAATGAATTATAAGATAGCAGTAGGAAAGAGCAGAACGGCTATATTAATACAAGATACCATATTTAACATAATGCGACTATTATGCCGATGCTCTACCAAGGGGGGGGGGGGGGGCGCAGGGGTAGAGTGCTTGACTCGTGACCGAGGGGCCGCGGGTTCGAGCCTCACCGGCGTCACTGCGTTGTGTCCTTTAACAAGTCAAATTAATCCTAGCTTAGTACTGGTTCAACCCAGGAAGACCCGTCCCTTTATAACTGAAGGGGACCGGGAACTAATTATAGCAACATATCCCATGAGTCAAAAACTGAGAGGAGCTCCGAGGCTGTTATTTGGGCAATGGATGCTTCTGATTGGATGATATTGCTGAATTGAAAATATTTTTTTTCTCTCTAGCAGATGCAAAATTTAATTTTCTTCAAATTGGTGTGTAGTTTACTACCAGATGCATTTATATTGTGTTTTTCTGGACCAAAAAGTAAAAATAGTGATTTCTAATTTGAACCAGGACGGGGTTTTCCCAAAATATGGCAGCCATTACACAACATGCAATAGCTGAAAAAAGAGCGGGTGAAGGTATGGTTTTTCCTTTCTTTTTCCCCTTATTTATGTTTTGGCTTGAACTTAAGGCATATGGTGATGCCCCACATGTGTTGTGAGATGCAGAATAAACTGTCAAAAACTTGGGTTTCACCATTGGGGTCTATGGGTTAAATAATTAGTTTACGGTGCCCTGAAAGATTGTTGATGGGACGTAAATAATCAAATCAAACAAACAAAACAAAATGAACCCAATAGGCTGTTGCTTCCTTTGTTTTGTTTGATTTGATTCTTTACGTCCAAGTCAACTATTTTTCAGTTGTGTCAGGATGGGTCTTTCTGGGTTGAATCAGCACTAAGCAAGGATTGATGTGTCTTGCTCAAGGACACAACGCAGTGACGACTTTTTATTCCATTCTTTTAATAATTATATGATTGAAAATTGTATTGCATTTGAAATACATACTTTTAAACTTAAACGTTCTACTCTGTCTTGAAAACAGTGTAGATCCTAATCAGCTGACTGGATAGGGATCCACACTGTTTTTACCCAAGTACGGAATATATATGAATACTGAATTTGTACCAATCACCAGTTGGAAATCATAATGTGGCTAAAGTATTTACCCCTGTGCATAAACAAAAATATCCAATGTTAGGTCGAATATAGCGTTCAATGCGCGGATCCAGGAATTTTCGTGAGGGGGGGGGGGAGCTCCAGGTTCATCTGACATAAAAGAACTCTGACAACGTTTTTTAGTCCTCAACTTATTTGACAGAAGTCCAACTAGGGCTACTTTCAAAGAAAACTATCGCTTTCCAAGGGTTCCAGAGGGGGTCCAACATTTTCCAGGGGCGGGGGGGGGGGGGTCCACTTTTTTCCAGGGGTCCAATTGCTTATTCCCTATAGAAACCCATATAGAAACCCATATAACTTGTGATTTTCCAGGGTGGGGGGTCCGGTCTAATACATGTAAGAACACGTGTTAACTAAACAGCGTTGCAAGCAGGGCATACCACGAAATATTGCACCAATCTACCAATCTCTTTAATATTTTACTGGAACGACACCACAAATTCATCTTGCAAGGGAAAGCCAGGCCCACATACGCACGCACACACTTAACATTCAGGGAGCATACAGTATATATTTGTCATGCTTAATTAATATAACCTTAGCACGACAAATAAACCTAACACAAATGCTCCGAAGCAGGCATGCCCAGTTAATCAAACAGCCTGACCTAAATTTGTTACAGTCTCTCGTGTCGAGCAACAGGCATTGGCGTTACTCCCATTACGCATTAACGTACGTGCGTAATAAAAATTGTAACACTCAAGGGAGGTCACCTAATGTGGTAAAAGTGAATTTCCCTGACGTAAGGAACTGATCTAAAAGGAAAGAATTCGCTCCCTCTGGGAGCAAATTCTTTCCTTTAAGAGAAGATACCATTTTTAATAAGGACGCAATTGAAGAGAATCACTGCCTGATCCAGAGTCTCCCTTTCTGTGACTAACATTTTCAGCGTTCTGGCTACGCCATTGACAGGTAAGGTTCAACTTTCTACCTTCACGGTGTGTGACCCAAGTCTGCTCAGCCTGCTAACAAGAACATGCAACCACAATTGGAAATCAAAGACCGACTCATGGCACCTAGGAGAATATACATTGGAACACAGGCATTATAAAGGCACACTAAAAGTTTCACAACCAGCTCTCTTTTCCTCGGCGAGATGATTCCTAAACTAGAAAAGACACAAAGAACTGGACCAGACACTAAAGCCACACCCACAAACTACATGAATATGCTTATTTCTTTGAATAAATGAAAGTTGTTGAGAATTTGTTTAAAAAAGCTTATGGTGAAAAACTCATTTATTGAAAAGACCTATGTTGTGGGTACACATTGGAATTGCCTCATAGAGGCAATGCCAATGTTTACCTACAACATAAGGAAGAAAACTGTTTGGAAATTTACAGTTTCCAAGTATCATGTCCATTGTCTTTACCTCTTTTAAACATCCCAAACTGTCAATCAGTATTAAAATTCCTGTCACTCTTCTGTAAATTGTTTATATTTACATGACAGCTATTTCTCCAAAATCGAGTTAGAACTACCTCTTTGCTAACTTACTAGTTGCTTGGTTGTAATGGAGACATGTAGGCATTTTTTTAAATATGAAAATTACTTATAAATGAAGTTTGGAGCGCAGTTGCTCAGTGGTAGAGTGCTTGACTCTTAACCAAAGGGTTGCGGTTTCGAGCCTCAACGGCGCCACTGCGTTGTGTCCTTGAGCAAGACCCATTAATCCTTGCTTAGTACTGGTTCAAACCAGGAAGAGTCGAAGACCCGTCCCGACATAACTGAAACAATGTTGACTGGGGCGTAAATAATCAAATCAAACTGAAGTTTGAAGACAGCAAGGCAAATGGTAAGCTTCTCGGAAAACTAACTTTTGGCTCCAATATTGAATGTAAAAGCCTGTTACATCAAAAAGAAGTCGTCAAAGTGCAAATAAAATATGCAACACAGGATCTACACTGTTTTCAAAAGAAAGAACTGATTCTTATTGCGCGGTGGATTGCTAAAAAAAATCTGAATGTGTAAACACTTTTTTCACTTTTCTTTCCTTCATGTATTTCAATCGATTTTGGAACCAAACGTTGACTTACAAAAATTCTCAAGTCTCTGTACTACTTACTACCATGCCATGACCAGCTTAGCAAAAGCATAGTTCATGGAATCAAAGGACCTCGGACAGTCTTAATGAAGGATTGCCCATAAAAATGACCAGAGAAAAGTTTCAAAGAAAATGATATTTTTTCTACGAAAAAGATAGTAGGTTCAACACTCGACTTATCCACAAAAGCCGTTTTCTCATCGGACAAGTACCAATTGAAAAATATGGGTTGAAAACTCTGTTTTTGCTATTCAACATATAGAAATAGAAAAACGTTTTACTGAAATGCTCCCACCCCCCCCCCCCCCCCCGCCCCCACTCCGTGACCAAACTAATCCTTTTGCATGCAGTTGTAGTTTTACATTTCACACATCATATAAAAACGGCATGATTGGTCACGGGGGGGGGGAGCTGTCAAAATGCTCAAAAACACTTTATTATAAAAACATATTAGAAACTTATTTTGTAAAAGCCTGTAGGTAAATATCAATTTGCAATGGCATGTATCAGGGCTTTGGTTAAGAGTGCTTATAAAGTAATTACTTGTCTCATTTCTCAACCAAAACATATGGTGTGGGTACTCAAACGAACCGTGTCAATGAGACGGTTCTTTTAAGCATCAGATTATAGCCTAAATCTGATGTGTACGAAAATATTAACGATTTTTTGCTCAAAATCTGTGTTTATCTAGACTATGATTTATACAGTATGCAGATATGATACACCTCAGTGCACTTCAAACTGGTTGAGCTGGGCACAGGCGGAATCCGTCTATTGAAGAGAGTCAGCGACAAAAATTGTCGGGCAAAAGAAGTCGATACTACGAAAAGTTAATCTCTTCGGTTGTATCTTACGAAATGTACCCGGAGTGGAACCCGGAGTGCCCCAGAAGGGAGAGCGAGTCCTCAGAGATCGCCGTTGCAGTAACTGTGGCGCCATTTATATGTATTGTAGTGCGTGCAGGTGGCGGCGAGGCTCGGACCAAAGATATACGGTAGATCACAGTAGTGTAGGCCAAGAACGAAGATTGCCGTCACTGTGCCTGTATCGCCATATATATGTAGTGCGTGCAGGCGGCGGCGAGTTTCGGGCCGAAGAGCTTGTGGCCTGGCGTGGCGGGCCTTAAACTACCGCGCTGCCCGGCATCGATTTACTCCACCTTCCCATAGTCAATGCCTGGACGTGGCGGGAAGGCCTATGGATAGCCCTCCCTCGACGTGGGGAGATCTATTCATACCAAATTGACCTAGGGAAGCGACTCTATATAACTCACACTGATCGTATCTTCCCAGGTTTGATCTACCCTTTGATTGGAAACTTGATTCATTTGGTGGATTACCCTCTACTTTACTGATCCATGTTGGCTGTTGCCAGCACGTCCTCATTTGCCTCGCAGTTGTTGGACATACCAAAGAGTGTCCTCATTTGCCGCAGCTTGTCTTTCCTTGAAGTCTTGTATTTGCATTTGGAACGCTGGCTGGCGTTTTGCTTTCCCTGGGTGGACTGAAGACTGGGCCCTTCAGTCGCAGTTGTTGGAAGTTCGTTTGTAACAAGATTGGCCATGCCAGCTGGGTCCATTTATGTTGTTTCAGTTTGTCCTTCCGCGCGGTCTTGTATTGACATCCATGAGGTCTTGTATCTCTCTGATGCCTAGGTACTCTTTCCATCACCATCGCTGCTCTCCACAGCATGCCGCTGAAGACTCGGTCCCAAACATTTGTTAAACACTGGAGCCAGTATCAGCCTCGACCATATATCCAGATGTCTTCTGCTGCGATAGCCGCTGAAGACCCGGTCCCAAACATTTGTTGTAGGTAGTATCCACATCGTGAATCTACCGCCATATTGAATGCCTCCACTCTCTCTCTCGCAGATCCACATCGTGCTCGCAAATGCCGCCATATTGTTATTAAGTTGCCTGCCCCATTCGATGTGAAGCTATTAACTCGTGCACGAATGCAAGTATTTTCTTCACAAAGTTGAAAGCTTTCTGTCGCCTGCAAAATTAATAAATTTAATCTCATTATAATATATTAACAATTTGTTCACGGTTCCACCGGCCACGGCCATTTGTCTTTTCCCATTTGTCTACGGCCTGTCCGATTCTTCGTCTGAGCTGACAATTAATCTGGCCTGTCCATGAGTTTGGCTTTGTAGTTATGGTCCGCATAAATGGTACCATGGCTTTTCGGTTACAGTTTGCTATCAAAGCCTCGGTACTCCAGTCGTTTTAATCCTGTGACTGCATTCCTCGCCTCAGCCGTCCAACTGGTTCTGAACCTCGCATACAACTACTCGCCTATCCAATGTAAGGGTAGGAGAGTTCTGGTCGCTTCCCGAATGACCGTACCACAGACCGGAGTATTCTATTGACGATGCCCGATGCTTGGCCTGTTGGCCTGAATGTCTATCTATATATATATCAATTTACAACCAGGGCTCTCTCTCTCGCAGTATGCGAAAAAACAGAGCGCAGCCTGTTGGCTGCAGAAAAGGCACCCGAAGACGGATGAAGACATTTCTGAAAGAGTGTCCATCTAATCAGGGTGACCAGCCCACAAAGTTTGGGCGCCCACAAAGTATGGGCACAGGTTGTATGTTAGAAGCATCGCTATTGCGCATCACATTCTAATACAAGAATACATTCTGTCTCTGGTTCGATCGTTGGCCCCGTCCATCAGGAAGAAACATTATATTTCTTTGGCGTCTTTGTACTCGGCAAACTCTGTTTGGCCGCTCTGTTTGGCCGAGTTTATGTTTCTTCCTGCGGTCACCGCTTGTTCGGTGATCGCATCCATGTAGTTGAGGGTTGTTGTTGTTGTTGTTCAAGACGTTTAGGAGGGCTTTGTGGACTTAGTCTATTTTTCCAACTAACCCTAGGAGCCCGCCTGCCCGCAAAGCACGAGCATATGTGCGGCCGATAGGGGCCCGCATAGCGAGGGCTAATAGCAGACTTATGTGTTTGGGCGATGCGTTAGCCGGTTAGGGCTTTGTGGACTTAGTCTATTTTCCAACTAACCCTAGGAGCCCGCCTGCCCGCGAGATACGAGCATATTCGCGGTCTCGCCCGTAGGGTGTGATACATCGGAGGGTTAGAGCTTTGTGGACTTAGTGTCTATTTTCAGAGCTAACCTTAGGAGCCCGCCTGCCCGCGAAATGCGACTTATGTGCTGGGGTGATGCTTCGGCCGGTTAGGGCTTTGTGGACTTAGTTTTTTTTTTCACAATTAACCCTTATTTAGAGGGTGCCGTATGGGTAATGTCTCGCCCGTCGGGGCGCTTCATCGGAGGGTTAGGGCTTTGTGGACTTAGTCTTTTTTTTCAGATCTAACCTAGGTGATATGTAGAGGGTGCATTTTTGCCAGGTGCGATATGCTGGTGGACCCCATACGGTGTCATCAATTAATAATGTACCGCTGTAATAAGGCGTGAAATTTTTCGATTGGTTAAAACAATTAGGGCGTGGTTAGTGTTGTCCCCATACGGTGTCATCAACTGAGCGAGACGAGATCTGTCATCTGATTGGTTAAGGGAATTGAAGGTGCGATATGCTGGTGGACCCCATACGGTGTCATCAACTAATAATGTACCGCTGTAATAATGCGTGAAATTTTTTGATTGGTTTAAACAATTAGGGCGTGGTTAGTGTTGATTATTGCTTAATATGAGAACTCTAGGGGTCGCCATCGAGTGGCTAATGACTAACAAGGGGCGTGTCCAAACTGCAAACTAAAAATCTTCGCATTTCGTTTCGTTTATTCAATTATTCAACAATGTCGCAGCAACACCGAGTCGCAGTTTTTGGAAGTTCGTTTGTGGCAAGTGTTACAATACAGAATGGCTGGAATAACAGAATCAGCTATGGTTGCGTATACGCACAAATACGCAGTGGTTTAGGTATGCACCTGGGCACCTATTCGAACCATGATACGGTACTCTTTCTTTTGATAGTCCCAATAAAAGGTCGGTTTGTCTGAGATGGAATTCATTGTATCTATATTTATCAACGCTTGCACGTTTTCCTTATTCTTCTTGAATATCTCGGAAATCTTGTGCGTTTGTCAATATATAAAGGATGGAATTTCCCATTCTTGTTAGGGGACATTTTAAACATACCGATGAAAGGTTCGATATAGAGATGCTATTCATTATTATAAAAGGTACGTGAAGTTATATATATCGTTACTGTATTGATATTGTACATGATAGGGCGATGGCGATCCGTGTAATTGCATTGAATCGCGATGTCTCTAGCATGTTACATTGTATTGAAATAATAAGTCACTCGTTTTCTATTTTGTCGTCTGTTGAATCGGCCAGCATTCCGTGTATGTGTTCTTTCGGGTGTTATCAATAACGTCCCGTTTTTTTGGTGAAAATAGCGATTGTTACGCACTTGCGTATGAAGTTACGCACATGCGTATTGCCTAAAAATCTGCTGGGACCATTCTTGCGGCTATAGTAAAAGCTGTCCGAATGGACTCGTCGGGTTATTTCGGACAAATGTAGTCACAGGCCATGTCGGGCCCGCACCTAAAACTATAATGGCATGCTGAAAGATTTACCAGGGACCGATAGGTGAAAAACAATTTTAGCAGCTAGATTTTAAATTGTTGTGATTTGTACGGCGTTGTTGGAAAGACGATTTAACTGCTAGTGATAATCGACTTTCTGTAGCGACCTGTCTGTGTCACCTCGAGTTATATCTGACGCATATAAGAATAAGGGTTAGGTGCATACACTACAACACACTTACATAAATAAGGTGATAGCTGACATGTATGTTTAGAGATTAGGTAGGTGTAAGGTTACACCAAAGTAAATGTAAGATATTTTTGTTACACCAAAGTAAATGTAAGATATTTTCGTTACACCAAAGTAAATGTAAAGCATTTTGTGTTACACCAAAATAAATGTAAGAAAGCATTGTACGGTTTTACACACATAAAACAGCAGAATGTAATCTCTCAATATTGATTTATATATTTTGCCGAGAGGTCATAATTAGTTGTTTACAACTGATACGTTATACATGTACGAAATTAGTGCGTGGGCAGGGTGATGTCCGACGTAAACGTCCAAACGTTACGTCGGCACCACACTGTTCAACCTTTTTCCTGGAATTTTAAGAGAATTGGTATCAGTATGTGTAAACCTCGAAACTATCTAGATAACGTGACCTTGAAGGGAAAAAGGGCCACAGGATCTTGATGTTTCGGCTGCGATAGCGTCTCAACCAGGGTGACGTTACGACAGTGTATAGAAGAGTTTGTTACGTATGGGTTTGTTCGTTTGGCATAAGAGGTATTGTTTAGCGCTGACATAGGCCAGTCACTAAAAAAATACTTCTCTATTATATAAGTTTAAGTGTGGGTATTTGGAAGAGCCGATCCATCCTAACCGCATGAGAGCCGTTAGCCATACACCCACGGGTGTGGGCTAATCGCACGCTTATAGGGTTAGGCTGTGATTTAAAAGAGTAAGACCACTGAAATTATTTCTAATTTTGTGAACTTCGAACGAACAACCTCATTATCGACGCAAAAGAGTGATTCTGAGATTCTAAATATAGATTGTTTTTTGCAGAATCATCTCTTGTGTCCCCTCCTACGTTGGAGGCTGAAAGTCGGTGAGCCATTGATAAATACCTGAGGGCACATAATAGTTGTCCCCCTTAGGCCACGACCAGCGTGGATCAAAGCCCCAATCGTTACAACGTAGTGCAACAAAATGGGAAGCCAACCGGCTCGAATGGTTATATGAAAAATCTGACGTCCCAACGTGGGATATGATCAGGAGGACATAAATTAATACTGACGTCTTGAGTAACGATCAGCAGTACGCGTAACAGATAACACGAATACGTTAATCCAGTGACGACCAAAGTACAGGTTCGATCACCTCAGCGCCGATGGTCTGAAATAGACACACGTGCAGCTTAGAAGACATAGTGTTCGCGAGACGCGTATAATCTCGAGATTTCTCGTCAATACGAGAACTTAAATATTAAAGGATCCAATTGTTTTTTTTTTCTTAAGTTATATGTTAATCATATTCTTTACGTCTCTTATTTCTGACTAGTTGACGTACATCTAGAACAGGACATTCCAAGATTGGTTCTAATTGAAACGATCTTGGAGTGGCAACTTGCTCTAGTATAGGATGGTCAATTAGCCAGAAATAACAGCGTAAGTGGTGTCATTGTACATTAATGTGTTGTTGATGTTTTCTTAGTACATAAAGTACTGAAAAGTTTTTGCTAGTTGTGTGCATTATTTTTCCCTGGTAGCATCGTCATCGCAAAAAGGAATTTTCCAATAAGATTTCCCCTCTTCCTTCCTGACCGGCATTATGTCGTAACAATGGTGTCAGAAGTGGGATTTTTGAGGTTTTATTGGCAAATTTCTCTGCTGTGACGTTGCTACGGGCGCACACTAGTAGTTTTCTTTACAAGAAAGGTGGTGAGTGTCAACACACAGTACTGATTGCATGCGTTCCCCTGTGATGAAGTGCGACACATGTAAATAAGTCATCACATAACATTCTGAGGGGACCCATACTTTCTTGTTCTGTGGATTGCCATTAGGGTGTAAAACCCAAGGAAAATTTGTCAGAGTTTAATTACTAGACTTGTCCACCTTTATTTTACCCATATCATTGTGTATTGGCTTATGCCCTGTATTCCTATTAATTAAGGATACTGATGTGGAAAATTTCATATCGTTTGGGGGTACTAATAATTTAAATCACCTCAGTGACGTCATAGTGTGTGACGCCACTCAACTGATTTCTATTATTAGAAGAAGTCCATAGAAAGATTATTTTAGTCAATTATTATGTCTTGCTATGACAAGTGACTGTTGACTTGACTGTAACGCGTTTATATTAATATCGCGTAGGTATACATTTCTTGACGTAAATGCGAGAAAATGAATGACGTTTTTTAGTCAAATGCGTTTAGTGAAGGCCTATTTAAGGTTGATATATATCCTAGGCACCTTTCCGTGGTGATCTCTTATACGTTGTACTTTACGTTACTCATATGTAACGTCATTTAAATCCCTAGTAAAATTATTAGTTTACCAGCGCGAACGTTGGTTAGCCCATACCTATTTAAAAGGGACAAAGCGAACCCTTATTTATTTTCAACAGTATAGTTGACTTATACCATTCCCAACAATAGGCTAAAATGGATAAACATATTTCATTAGCACGGGAATTAGGATATGAAGGGCAAGAACTAAGGGATTATCTTAAAAGGCAACAAGATTTAGAAAGGGAGGAAAGGTTGGCCCAAAGGGAATATGAAAAAGAGAAAAGGGAGGCCGAGCAAAAAGATAAAGAAAGGGAGCAAAAAGATAAAGATAGGGAGCAAAAAGAGAAAGATCGGGAATTAGAAAAAATGAAAATGGAGGCCGCGCGCAAGGATAAGGAAATGGAAATGGAAAAGGAAATTGCGCTAAAAAAAATTGAGGCCGAAGTGGAACTAAAAAAAATCGAGGCCGAGACCACTTCGCATCCCTGGGGGCCCAAAGAGAAAAGTTCGAATCCTAGGAGTCCCAAGCTTCCATACTTTGACGAACATACGGATAAGATGGATAGCTATTTAACTAGGTTCGAAAGTTATGCTTTGTCAAATAAATGGGACCCGTCCATGTGGGCATCATACTTAAGTGCCTTATTAAAGGGACGCGCTTTGGAAGTCTTCGTTAGGCTTTCCAGAGATGACCAGTCGGATTATGGTCAGATTAAGGAGGCTCTGCTTACCAATTTCGACCTCACCGAACGATCTTTTCGTAAGAAATTTAGGGATTGTAGGCCCGAGAAAGCCGAAACTTTCAGACAATTTAGCGGTAGGCTAGCGAGCTACCTTGATAAATGGCTAGGTTTGGCTAAGGTCGAAAAGACCTACGAGGCAGTTTGTGATTTTTTGGCCAGAGACCAGTTCCTTGACTGTTGCAGTCATGAGCTCTATTTGTATCTCAAACCTAAGACGTTTAAGGCCCTGGGTGAGTTAGCCCATGAGGCGGATTTGTTCGCCGATGCAAGGGGTGGAGTTCCCGGATGCGTCGCAAAAGGGCATCGTGAGACTAAGAGTCAAGTTCCGCATAATTATGGAAATCAGGTTGATGGAAAATCAAATATTTCTTGTAAGATTTGTGGCAAAGCCCATCAAACACATAATTGTTGGCACAAAAGCAAGAGGGTGTCGGCTGGTACGGAAATAGCATCAAGTGCAGAATTTAATTCTCCTAATCAAGGGGGAAATTGGCAAAATAGGGGTCGTAATTGGAATCGAGGCCGTAATAATTACCGTCGGAATCAGTCAGCTCCCGGTAGGAATTCCAATAGGAACTATAATAATGATAAAGTCGACCATCAGGTCAACTTTTGTAAAGTAAAGGGAGAATAAAGTACAGATAAGGGAATGCATAGCGTGTATCATGCTAAAATGCACGACCCAATTGAGAATTATAAGGAGAATCCCCATAAGGATAGCAAGGGTACTTGCTATTTTTTAAGATCTAGACTACCGACGGCGGTAGGTACCGTAAATGGGAAGGAGGTCAGAGTTTTGAGAGATACGGGTTGTACCGGTGTAGTGGTTAGAAGGGACTTAGTATCCGATGAGCAAATGTTAGGGAAAGAGTTAGATGTTACTCTTATTAATGAGTCCAAACTGAAGTACCCAGTGGCGCGTATTAGCGTGGAGTGTCCATTTTTTAATGGCACTACAGAAGCCTTATGCATGGAGGATACTTTGTATGATCTAGTTATAGGGAACATCGACGGATCGAAATTGCCAGATATGTCACATTTCGCAGCGAGCGTAGTAACTAGGTCACAAGCGATAAAAGACGAGCGTACATATAAAAAACTTAAAGTCCCAGATCAAATTATCAATAGTGATAGGAATGCAATCGAGTTGGATCAGGCTTCGGATCCAAAGCTCTCGAATATACGGAAGCGAGTAGAGTTAGGCAACGTGACCGTGAGTCGGGGCATACACCGCGGAGAGACAAAGTTCATAATGAAGAAGGGGTTAATCTATCGGCAGTTTACTTTGCGTGGTAAAACTACTTCGCAGCTGGTTGTACCTTCGAGTTTGACCGATAGGGTTATGACTTTGGCCCATGAATCGCTCATGGCAGGCCATTTAGGCATTCGAAAGACGATCGATCGGGTAGTGGCAGAATTTTTTTGGCCAGGTGTTTGCGGCGACGTGACACGTTTCTGCAAATCCTGCGACATATGTCAAAGGACCGTTCAAAAGGGCAGGGTAGCAAAGGTGCCTTTAGGTCGGCTACCATTAATCGATACTCCTTTTAAGCGTGTAGCAGTAGATATTGTAGGACCAATTGAGCCCCGATCGAACAACCGCTCAAGATACATTTTAACAATGATGGATTACGCGACGCGTTATCCTGAGGCCATTGCATTACCTAGTATCGAGACCGAGCGCGTAGCAGAAGCATTAGTTGAGATGTTTAGTAGGGTTGGCGTACCCGATGAAATGTTAACGGACTGTGGATCACAATTCACGTCTGAAATTATGAAGGAAGTAGCAAGATTGCTATCATTACAGCAGCTGACTACGACAGCATTTCATGCTCAATGTAATGGTTTAGTAGAGCGATCACACGCGACGCTCAAACAAATGTTGCGTAGAATGTGCGCTGAACGCCCTAAGGATTGGGATAGGTATCTTCCTGCACTCTTATTTGCAGTTCGGGAAGTACCTCAGGAGTCTTTAGGATTTTCACCGTTTGAATTATTGTATGGACGAAACGTACGCGGTCCGATGGCAATTTTAAGAGAATTATGGACAGACGAGGTGGAAGATGAAGAGGTTCGCTCAACCTATGATTACGTGATAAATTTACGAAACCGTCTCGAGCATACTTGCGAGTTGGCAATGAAAAATTTACAAAAAGTGCAAGGAAAACAAAAGGTGTATTATGATCGACGAGCGAAACCTCGTTCTTTCAAAGTGGGAGATAAAGTTCTATGACTACTCCCCACCGATAGTAATAAGCTATTGCTACAATGGCGGGGACCGTTCGAGATAGTAGAAGTGTTGAACCGTGTTGACTACCGTGTAAACGTAAACGGTTACATCCATACATATCACGCCAATATTTTGAGGCTCTATGTTGAACGGAAAACTGAAGCATCTCACTGCTTATTATCCGCCGAAGCGAGTATGCCGTTAAGCGAAGATGATGACGACGAAAGTGACGAGTATTCACTTGAGGACTGTACATTTCCTTCTAATAAGGAAATTGAGACATATCGAGATGTTAGTATCTCGGACGAACTTACAGACGAACAGAAAAAAGAGGTCAAAGAATTACTGGCCAAATACCCAGATGTACTGACCAGTATACCAGGCAAGACCGAATTATTGGAGCATGATATCAAATTATCAACTGCAGAACCTGTTAGGTCTAAGGGTTACCCTTTACCATATAAAACCAGAGAGATAATGGAATCTGAAATAGATGAGATGATTGAGCTAGGCGTGATCGAACCTTCGATCTCTCCTTACTCTTCGCCCATTGTGTTAGTTCCAAAAAAAGATGGGTCGGTTAGATTCTGTATTGACTTCCGCAAGCTTAATAAGGTTACGGAATTCGATGCGGAACCTATGCCAAATATGGAGGAAGTTATTAATAGAATGTCAGGGCATAGGTTCTATTCGCAAATGGATTTATGTAAAGGTTACTTGCAATTAGGCCTCAGCAAAAGGTCAAGGCCATATACAGCCTTTGAAACACCTAGGGGATTATTCCAGTTTAAAACCATGCCTTTCGGTTTAGTTAATGCGGGGGCCTCCTTTTGTCGTCTCATACGCATAGTATTGCAAGGTCTGAGAAATGTCGATAGCTTCGTAGATGACATGTGGATTTTCACGGAAACTTGGGAAAAACATTTAAAATCCATAAAAGCCACCTTAGATAGATTGCGAGCTGCTAAACTTACCGCAAAACCCTCTAAGTGTAAAATAGGGTACAGTGAAATTGAATGCCTAGGCCATAATATTCAAGACCAAACATTAAGGCCTAAAGATGACAAGATACAGGCTGTTAAAGATGCACAAAGGCCCGTTACTAAGAAACAAGTCCGAGGTTTTTTAGGTTTAGCTGGGTTCTATCGGAAATTCATCCCCAATTTCTCGGAAATTGCAGCACCTTTAACCGATCTAACGAAGAAAGATCGCCCAAACCGAATTAAGGACTGGCTAAGTCATCACGAAAGGGCTTTTCAAACGTTGAAAAGTCGTCTTACATCCTCCCCTATTCTGAGATTGCCTGTCTTTAATGAAGGGAAACCATTCATACTTAGATCAGACGCGTCCGATATCGGAATCGGAGCTGTACTACTGCAAGAATTTGAGGGGGAAGGTAAATTACCAATTGCCTACGCTAGTAAGAAGTTGTTACCCCGGGAAAGAAATTATTCTGTAATTGAGAAAGAATGCTTAGCAATTATTTGGGCAATTGAAAAGTTCAGGAAATACCTCTTTGGGGAAGAATTTATCCTGGAATGTGATCACAAACCCCTATCATTCATGCAGACTGCTAAGGCATTGAATCCCAGAATTATGCGTTGGGCATTAAAGCTCCAACCATACAGATTTAGGATTGTGGCAATCCGAGGACAAGACAATGTGGGGGCAGACTATCTTTCCAGGTAGTCCGCCATTGAAGTCGCACGTGTATATATGTTGTATTATATATTTATTCTGTATTATTCCTTCTTTTCTGCATCGTGTATCGTAAGAAAAAGTCATTCCTTTTTCTCCCAAAAGGTAGGGCCTTTGTTACGATACAGAATGGCTGGAATAACAGAATCAGCTATGGTTGCGTATACGCACAAATACGCAGTGGTTTAGGTATGCACCTGGGCACGTATTCGAACCATGATACGGTACTCTTTCTTTTGATAGTCCCAATAAAAGGTCGGTTTGTCTGAGATGGAATTCATTGTATCTATATTTATCAACGCTTGCACGTTTTCCTTATTCTTCTTGAATATCTCGGAAATCTTGTGCGTTTGTCAATATATAAAGGATGGAATTTCCCATTCTTGTTAGGGGACATTTTAAACATACCGATGAAAGGTTCGATATAGAGATGCTATTCATTATTATAAAAGGTACGTGAAGTTATATATATTGTTACTGTATTGATATTGTACATGATAGGGCGATGGCGATCCGTGTAATTGCATTGAATCGCGATGTCTCTAGCATGTTACATTGTATTGAAATAATAAGTCACTCGTTTTCTATTTTGTCGTCTGTTGAATCGGCCAGCATTCCGTGTATGTGTTCTTTCGGGTGTTATCAATAACGTCCCGTTTTTTTGGTGAAAATAGCGATTGTTACGCACTTGCGTATGAAGTTACGCACATGCGTATTGCCTAAAAATCTGCTGGGACCATTCTTGCGGCTATAGTAAAAGCTGTCCGAATGGACTCGTCGGGTTATTTCGGACAAATGTAGTCACAGGCCATGTCGGGCCCGCACCTAAAACTATAATGGCATGCTGAAAGATTTACCAGGGACCGATAGGTGAAAAACAATTTTAGCAGCTAGATTTTAAATTGTTGTGATTTGTACGGCGTTGTTGGAAAGACGATTTAACTGCTAGTGATAATCGACTTTCTGTAGCGACCTGTCTGTGTCACCTCGAGTTATATCTGACGCATATAAGAATAAGGGTTAGGTGCATACACTACAACACACTTACATAAATAAGGTGATAGCTGACATGTATGTTTAGAGATTAGGTAGGTGTAAGGTTACACCAAAGTAAATGTAAGATATTTTTGTTACACCAAAGTAAATGTAAGATATTTTCGTTACACCAAAGTAAATGTAAAGCATTTTGTGTTACACCAAAATAAATGTAAGAAAGCATTGTACGGTTTTACACACATAAAACAGCAGAATGTAATCTCTCAATATTGATTTATATATTTTGCCGAGAGGTCATAATTAGTTGTTTACAACTGATACGTTATACATGTACGAAATTAGTGCGTGGGCAGGGTGATGTCCGACGTAAACGTCCAAACGTTACGTCGGCACCACACTGTTCAACCTTTTTCCTGGAATTTTAAGAGAATTGGTATCAGTATGTGTAAACCTCGAAACTATCTAGATAACGTGACCTTGAAGGGAAAAAGGGCCACAGGATCTTGATGTTTCGGCTGCGATAGCGTCTCAACCAGGGTGACGTTACGACAGTGTATAGAAGAGTTTGTTACGTATGGGTTTGTTCGTTTGGCATAAGAGGTATTGTTTAGCGCTGACATAGGCCAGTCACTAAAAAAATACTTCTCTATTATATAAGTTTAAGTGTGGGTATTTGGAAGAGCCGATCCATCCTAACCGCATGAGAGCCGTTAGCCATACACCCACGGGTGTGGGCTAATCGCGCGCTTATAGGGTTAGGCTGTGATTTAAAAGAGTAAGACCACTGAAATTATTTCTAATTTTGTGAACTTCGAACGAACAACCTCATTATCGACGCAAAAGAGTGATTCTGAGATTCTAAATATAGATTGTTTTTTGCAGAATCATCTCTTGTGTCCCCTCCTACGTTGGAGGCTGAAAGTCGGTGAGCCATTGATAAATACCTGAGGGCACATAATAGTTGTCCCCCTTAGGCCACGACCAGCGTGGATCAAAGCCCCAATCGTTACAACGTAGTGCAACAAAATGGGAAGCCAACCGGCTCGAATGGTTATATGAAAAATCTGACGTCCCAACGTGGGATATGATCAGGAGGACATAAATTAATACTGACGTCTTGAGTAACGATCAGCAGTACGCGTAACAGATAACACGAATACGTTAATCCAGTGACGACCAAAGTACAGGTTCGATCACCTCAGCGCCGATGGTCTGAAATAGACACACGTGCAGCTTAGAAGACATAGTGTTCGCGAGACGCGTATAATCTCGAGATTTCTCGTCAATACGAGAACTTAAATATTAAAGGATCCAATTGTTGTTTTTTTTCTTAATTATATGTTAATCATATTCTTTACGTCTCTTATTTCTGACTAGTTGACGTACATCTAGAACAGGACATTCCAAGATTGGTTCTAATTGAAACGATCTTGGAGTGGCAACTTGCTCTAGTATAGGATGGTCAATTAGCCAGAAATAACAGCGTAAGTGGTGTCATTGTACATTAATGTGTTGTTGATGTTTTCTTAGTACATAAAGTACTGAAAAGTTTTTGCTAGTTGTGTGCATTATTTTTCCCTGGTAGCATCGTCATCGCAAAAAGGAATTTTCCAATAAGATTTCCCCTCTTCCTTCCTGACCGGCATTATGTCGTAACAGCAAGATTGGCAAGAAGTCCCTACTATCACATGCAGATTCCCCATATTGGTGTAGAGTACTATGGGGTCGGCGGTCTACAACTAGAACAGGTCTCCGAGCGTCCAGAATGGAAGCAAATGAAGCTTTCTCGTCCAAGCATTGTGGTTCTCCATTGCGGAGGAAACAGCATCAGACGCGGAACATCTGCTCTTCAACTTTTCAACGTGGTGATGTCTCTTCTTCGAGAGCTGCATTGGAACCCCCTCGTTGCAGTCGTCGAGATCCCACCCAGAGGGAAGTTGAAGCCACGGCAGCGCCTCACTCTAGAAGAGTTCGATGCCATGCGGAGAGAACTGAACGAGATGCTATTCCTGAAACTCGGTCGCAATTTCGTCAGACTTCGGCTGTTCACCACCAGATGTCCTGATGGCTCACTATCGCAGTACTTCCACAATGATGAAGTTCATTTCAGCCCTGTGACTGGAATGCTGAAGTACAGAAAGGCGATTCGGCAGCAGCTTATGCTGCTCACTGGCTACCGATGAAGCTGTTAGTTTCACAGCCAAACAAACGGCTCTTTTCAGAGCCAAAAAATTGCTCGAAAGAATACCAATAAGTTGTCATTTCAAATGCACAAACACTCCCACTCCCTTCTAAGCAAACACAATGCTTTCAAAATACACACATACCCACACCATCCCACTTCACGAGGTCGACTGTCGCGCACGCACTCGCCCGCTCGATCGAAAACCTTACCCCGACCACTTAAAACAGTACAAGGCCGCATGTCCCGCTGGCATTTAGTATTTTTAAGAACTTAGTTTAATGTTCACCAAAACCATAGTTTGAGTGTGGCCACGGTTTCGACCCGGGCTCTGGCCATTTCTACTTAGTAGTTTATCAATATGAGTGTGCCGACTTAGTGGTTTGGCCACCACGAGGCTAAGCACGAGGCGCAAACACTCCCACTTCCTTCTAAGCAAACACATCGCTTTCAAAACAATAGTATGCGCGTAGCCACGGTTTCGACCGGGGTTCGGGCCTACTAAGTAGTTTATCAATATGAGTGTGCCGACTAGCCAATCCTTATATGCCTTTCGCGGACCCATTGCGGGATCCCACCACCCCTGTCCCGTTACCAGAACAGTAGTGTGCGCGTATCCACGGTTTCGACCGGGGTTCGAGCCTATATTACTAAGTAGTTTATCAATATGAGTGTACCGACTAGCCAAACCTTATATGCCTTTCCCGGACCCAGTGCGGACTCCCACCCCCCTGTCCCGTTACCAAAACAATAGTTTGCGCGTATCCACGGTTTCCACGGGGTTCGGACCAATATTACTAAGTAGTGTATCAATATGAGTGTGTCGACTTAGTGTTTTGGCCACCACGAGGCTAAACACGAGGTTCCTTGTTCGAACCCTTGTTCGAGGGTGGTCACGGTTTCGCACAGGGTCCGGGCCAACATCAGTGCCTAGTTTGGCATCCCTAATGTGGTGACACACTGTTTATTGAAGACAGGTGCTATATCCCTTATGTGGTGACATACTGTACATAACGGTGACATACTGTTTATTAGAGACATGTGATATATCCCTAATGATGCGATATACTGTTTATTGAAGACAGGTGTTATCTAAACAGAAAGTGCTACTGCAGGTGATCTAGGTGTAAAATGCCTGATGTGTCACAAGGTGACACTGGGGTATTCAGAAGTTTAATACACAAATGCCATAGCGCTTTTTTTGTATATAAACCACCCAAAAATTGGTGTAGGTATCGCATTCTCTCTTGTGCTCTTAGGGTGTAAGTGTGTGCTATTCGCTTTTACTTGGAGATTCTTCGAATTACGGGAGTTACTCGGAAACATGGTGCAAAGAAAGTAAGTGTTTTTACTCATATCCTCTTTTTCAAACTTTGTCCCATATTATTCTAATTACTTGGGTACTATGGTGAGTTTGCACTAATGTAGGCTCATACTAAGTACCCAGTACATCATAAGTCTATGTCTCACCAGCCCTGTCACATTTCATGATATTAATTGATCAGTTTAGGTGTTATGTTGAGGCTGCATAAATGTAGACTCATAGTAAGAACCTCTACGTCAATACACATTTGTACGGCAGATACTGACCGAATTAGTCTTAATCTGTGCGGGCTCCCACCGCCCCAGTCCACGTTATTTATAGTAGAAGATGCGTTAGGTACTATGTTGAGGTTGCATACTTGTACACTCATAGTAAGTACCTATCGGATATAGTAGCACTGTTGTATGCTCATACTAAGTACATAGAACTACATAAGTGTATATCCCACCAGCCCTATCTCATGATAATATTAATAATAAGTTTAGGTACTATGTTGAGGTTGCATAAATGTAGACTCATAGTAAGAACCTATACGTCAATACACAATTGTACGGCTGATACTGACCGAATCTGTCTTAATCAGTTTAGGTACTATGTTGAGGTTGCATAAATGTAGACTCATAGTAAGTCCCTATTCGCGAATGTATTCCATGCGACATAGTAGCACTATTGTAGGCTCATACTAATACATAGTACAACATAAGTGTATATCCCACCAGCCCTATCTCATGATATTATTAATAATGAGTTTAGGTACAATGTTGAGGCTGCATAAATGTAGACTCATAGTAAGTACCTATTCGCGAATGCATATATAATAAATTTATTCGAGGCATATCTATGCGACATAGTAGCACTATTGTAGGCTCATACTAAGTACCTATTACAACATAAGTGTATATCCCACCAGCCCTAGCTCATGATAATATTAATAATACGTTTAGGTACTATGTTGAGGTTGCATAAATGTAGACTCATAGTAAGAACCTATACGTCAATACACAATTGTACGGCTGATACTGACCGAATCTGTCTTAATCAGTTTAGGTACTATGTTGAGGTTGCATAAATGTAGACTCATAGTAAGTACCTATTCGCGAATGTATTCCATGCGACATAGTAACACTATTGTTGGCTCATACTAATACATAGTACAACACAAGTGTATATCCCACCAGCCCTATCTCATGATATTATTAATAATGAGTTTAGGTACTATGTTGAGGCTGCATAAATGTAGACTCATAGTAAGTACCTATTCGCGAATGCATATATAATAAATTTATTCGAGGCATATCTATGCGACATAGTAGCACTATTGTAGGCTCATACTAAGTACCTATTACAACATAAGTGTATATCCCACCAGCCCTAGCTCATGATACTATTAGTTATAAGTTTAGGTACTATGTTGAGGTTGCATAAATGTAGACTCATAGTAAGAACCTATACGTCAATACACAATTGTACGGCTGATACTGACCGAATCTGTCGGTATTGGTATCCGATATACCCTCTATATCTATATAATTCACTTTATTCGAGACCTATCTTCGTTTCGATCGTCCTGGTTCATAGTTCTTATGAGCCCTCATTCTGTGCTTTCAGATTACAAGTCTGTCCATTTTGCCATGACATGAAGTCGCACTTGCGTGATCACGTTTTGAGGTGCGGGTTAGGTAGTAGCGATGCGACTCATCGTACAAGGGAACAAATAGACGATATTCTCGATCTTGAGAAAAAACGTAAGGCAAGGATAGAAGCGTATTCGCGCTCTGTACTGCAGCTCAAAGACTACTATGGGGATCAGTGGGTCGTTGCAGCCGATGCCTTACGCCAGGCTGGGATCCCGGTATATTCGGATGCGGATATTGGAATGAACTGTGATGAGAATCTTGTCACGGAATTGGATTTCGACGGATTTTTAACCCGTCATGGTATTCAGTTTACGCGGTCTGCTAATCATTTTCATGCCGGTCCAGCACCCACTGGCGTGGCAAACCGTGCCGCGATAAGTAGTACAAGTAGGGGTGTGAATACCTCACCCGTGAGAAACGAGCGCGTCGCCGGTAAAAACTTGAAAAGGGGTGCTAGTACCCCTTCTTTGAGAGATGGGCCCGTTGTCAGCACGGCCAGCACGTCCTCCTTTGCCCCAGGGCCACAACCTGTCAGCACGTCTGTTGCCAGCACGTCGTCCAATGCCCCAGGGTTACCACCTGTCAGCACGTCTGTTGCCAGCACGTCCTCCTCTACCCCAGGGTCACAACCTGTCAGCACGTCTGTTGCCAGCACGTCGTCCAATGCCCCAGGGTTACCACCTGTCAGCACGTCTGTTGCCAGCACGTCCTCCTCTACCCCAGGGTCACAACATGTCAGCACGTCTGTTGCCAGCACGTCCTCCTTTGCCCCAGGGTCACAACCTGTCAGCACGTCTGTTGCCAGCACGTCCTCCTTTGCCCCAGGGTCACTCCCACCACTCCCATCACTCCCTGATGACCCTGATCTCCACACTTTAAGTCTTGCACCAGAGAAATTCACTGCTCTTAATAGTGGTATTGATGACCCTGAGACTGTTGCCAGCACGTCTTCCTTTGCCCAAGGGTCACTCCCTGATGACACTGAGACCGTTGCCAGCACTTCATTGGCAGCTGAAGACGGTGACACAAGTCTTCCATCACTGCTCTTTTCATTGCCTGATGACACGGATGCTTTCCGAGATGAATTCCTATTAGCTCGCGATGAGTTGGACTGGGATAGCGTTATCCATATGAGTCAGTGGATGGAGACAAAGTATGGTCTTGGCATTAGAACTAACCTTAATGACCAAACGTCTTATTTCGCTCTATTTGAGGAGTTCACTAACGCCGTCGATGCTAAATTACAAATTAGTTTAATCGAAACTGTAAAAAACTCACCCGGCATGCCTACACTTAATCACACAGAGCGCGAACTTCTTGTCGTACTTGTTGCCGTGTATCATCTAGCATTCCCATACATCATTGATCACTCGAACCTTCCCCGATCAGATGCTACGCCTCCTCCTCCTCCTCCTCGCATTGATCACTCGAACCTTCCGCGATCAGATGCTACGCCCCCTCCTCCTCCTCGCGCAGCAAAACGAAGGGCCAGAGTAATTGTAAGCTCTGACGAAGAATCTGATAGGTCCCCTGTCACAGAAACACCGCGTAAAAAACAGTGTTTGAGAAGTAGTCCTCGTGGGGGCTTACCCCGCATTGACTATAATGAGACAGCGTTGTCGCCTCCTCTCAGGCGGGAAGCAGACTCACCTAAAGGGAAGTCAAATAAGTCCTCCCCTCGCATAAAAACGCCAGGCAGAGTCGGTGTGCCCATCAATCTTCGCGTGGGTCGTGAGGCTGAGGCTGCCCTTGCAGAGGACCCTACCATAGAATTGGAGTCAAATGTACGGAGTCAATTAGTTAAGAAGAGACTTCAAAAAATGAATATATCCGTTGGGTGTGACAAAACTCAACACCTACTAGATGAAATGCCCCTTATGATTGAGTACCTGGTATACGCTAAGGGTATGTGCTGGTCACCTGACCACCATACTAACATGATTGGTAATTTAACCCGTATGTTTGGTTTTTATACTGGTGGTATCCCGTATACTTTTCAAACTGACATGTTGCACGATGTTCAAAAATTTTATTCTTTCGTAAGCTCGTTGGAAGATGCTGGTTGCAAAAGTGAAACCGTTAAGAAATACATGGAAGCTGCCAGAACCTTTTTCAAATTTCTATACACTGACCTCAAGTATCAAACTAACCATGAGGCTATAAGGAGACTTGATGTCTATGCTGAGAGTGTACAGAAACGTAAAAACAAGCAGGCCAACACAGAGCGTAAGGTTAGATTGAGCAGGTCAAACCTTGACGAGTCTAAAGCACAGTTACGTCAGGTAGTTATCGATATAAAAGACCGTTTGAAACCAAAGGTAGATGCCTTTTTTGAGAGCATTGAGGGGAAAGATAGAAGCGAAATAGCTATAACAGCACAGCAGTTACAAATGGTTAACGTGTACTTCTTTTGCTTCTTCCTGAGGTTAGGTCATAGGCCGATTGCGTTTTTAAAGTTTCCCTTAAGCATGTATAAGCTAGCTAAAGCCCAAGGTCCTATAGCGGACAGGGATATTATAGGGGATGCCTACCGTCTTTCGACCGACAAGCACAAAACTTCAGGCTCATACCAAGACGTTACGTTAAGTCTAGATGTCCCGACATTTGAAAGGCTCATCACATATGTTAACTGCCTACGTCCGAGACCTGCTAATGCAGAGGCGAGAGATATTCTCTGGTTGAATTCAACAGGCACACCCGTGTCGCATATTAGCGATAATCTAAAGAAAGTAATGCAACGGGTAGATGGTGGGAAGTATTGTCCGAGCCTTATTCGCCACGCGTTAGCCACCGTTGGATACGACACTTTTAGTGGCACCAATCGTGAGGAATTTGTCACCTCTATGGCGCACTCAGTACAAACGGCGGACAGACATTATGTCAATGACAAGTCCAGAAAGAAAGCGCGTGGGGAAATTAAGAATCTTTCCTTGACAATGACTGAAGATGAGGCTAAGGCGTACGACATCCAGCTAGCCAGGCGAGCGGCTGAGGCTAAAGCCAAGAAAAAAGTGGCAAAGAACCGCTTGCCGGCCACCGCTCGACACTCAGTCTTGCTGAATGCAGGGCAGGTTGATGACCTCACTGACGACAGTGACGACGACGTAAACGATCCACCGCAGGTTGAGATCAGTGTAAGCGATCCACCGCAGGTACGTGCATCATCGCCCGCACCGTCTTCTGTTCGTTCAGCGTCACCTGCATTAAGTATCGCAAGTAAGGCTAGTTCGTCATCATCGGGTTATGGCCCGCCAGCACGGCGAAGCGAACACGTCGCCAGACAAGCGTTCATTGCCGAACATTTGACTGTCACTGCCGATGAAATGCCCTCTTTCGAAGAGTTTGAACGCCAGCTTAAGCAGCATAGATATGACTACCCTGAGCTGAAGCACACAAGCTGGAAACAAGTCAGAGAATCGAGTCGTGAGATTCACAATAAGCTTAAGGGAAATCGGTTTGCTGAGGGTCTAGGTCGGAAGAAACTGAAGAATGTTCAAAAGGACATGGAATCCTTGCTTAAGGAAGCAGGTCTCTACAGTGCTCGGGCTTGCCAGGCTGCGGTTAAACGTTATCTTGACATTCAAGCTAAGTTTACTCGCACTGCACACATTGAAAGGACGGCTGCGTCAGAAGCCGGGCCATCCGACTTGTTGAGGCAATCAGTCACAACCAGTATATATAAGCAGAGATGGAATCAAATCAGAATTACTGAGCGAGAAGGCAAAGGGCAATGCGTTATCGCAAACGGACCAATAACAAGTGGTACCGTAGTATGCGATTACCATGCCAAGTTACTCGATTGGTCTGTCGGACATTCAAAATATAAGAGCAATACATCCGACAGCAACACATACATGTTTGCTGTTCAATATGCATCTAAGCGTTTCTACTTGGATGGTACCGACGAGCATTGCTCATGCCACCCTACAACAAAATTAAAGGGGCGACTAATCAACCATTCACAGAATGGTAATTTAAAACCGGTACTGAATTTTCTGGATGGTAAGCCTGTACTACTCTTGGTGGCTACTCGAGACATCGAAGACCGCGAAGAAGTGACATTTGACTACCAATGCCAGAAGGACAGCCTTTCAAATAAGCAGCCTTGGATGAAAGAGTGATCATGTAATATCGTTAGGTCCTAGCGCGATTCTGACCGCATTACCCATTGCATCAATAAGGTCTGGAGCCGGTGTTGGTAATGTTTGAGTTCTTATTGTCATATGCGACTTTGTAACTTCCTATATGCCCAATTAATACGTCCCATACCTATATCCAATAACAAAGTCATTTTTGACATTGCGCTTGAGACCGCAAAACGTATTGCACGCATAAGGTCTGGAGCCGGTGTAATACGTCTGGTCCTAGCGCAATTGCGACCGCAGTACCTATTGCACCAATAAGGTCTGGAGCCGGTGTTGGTATGTAACGAGGTCCTAGTGTCAAAGGCGACTTTGTACCTTCCCATAACCCCATTAATACGTCCCAAACATATGTCCAATAACGAAGTCCTTTTTGACATTGCGCTTGCGACCGCATACATATTGCACAAACTTCCGCGAATGCGACCCGCACCTCTCACGTACTCGCCCATAACGCAAGGTCAGCGTCAGCAGAGACAGAGGCAAGTGCCAGCAACGTTCTTTCACCAGTTTCCAGGTATGCTCCTTACTTTAGAGAATTTCCATCTAAGCATTACGTTCACAAGTCTCATTTGATATATTTCTTTAGGAATATGTCAGAGTATGTCAAAGCACTCTGACTTAAACCTATATGATTTATATGGTAAACAGAGAATATAAATGGAGAATGTGACCCCGGAAAGCCAGCATAGTTATTGTCGTGCCATGCATTTTGGATTGAGAAAGACTTCTAACTAAAATTAGTAGTTGTCTTTGTCCCCTGACCAACTATTTCATATACCTGCTTGCCAAATGTTACCTCCGACTCAAGTCATGGCACAGTTGGTCAGGGTCCCTCCGTAGTGTTCCAGGCTCAGCGTGCCCGGAGGGTGTAACTGAAGTTCAACACTTCAGGCTAATAGGAACACAAATGTAATACTAACATGCCTTGTTACACTATTGCAGTAAAGTCATGCCTAAAACTGACAGAATTGGTCGGATCCTGCATTGAGTTTGGTGTGGAGGCTCACCTAGGCGCGCTAAGTTTGTTAGTTACTTGTCTAAAAAAATAGCCTGTGATCTCTTCTATTCAACAATGATAGTTAGGAGGGGTTAGGAGGCCAAAATAATACAAACCCTAATGGTCTGGGTACCTAACCCTTATACACAGACCCCTGGTTTAGGGGGGTATGCGCGCGCCTAGGCGCGCTAAATTTGGTGTTTACTAGTGTAAAATGGTAGTTTGTGATCTCTTCTATGCAACAATGATAGTTAGGAGGTGTAAAGTGCAATAGTTTTTTAGTAAATTGCTTTAGAAAATGGGCAATAGTATTATTCAGGCAAAATGGCATACCCCCATATTGGCGCCATGGGGGTCCCAATACCCTTAAATACGGTTTTTTTAAACCAAATATATTTTATAAGTTTTTTTTACATTACCAAAGTCATTTTAGTCTTCTTCTTGCAATGCAAGGCCAAAATAATGCAAACCCTAATGGTCTGGGTACCTAACTCTTATACACAGACCCCTGGTTCAGGGGGGGGGGGGTATGCGCGCGCCCAGGCGCGCTAAATTTGGTGTTTACTAGTGTAAAATGGTAGTTTGTGATCTTTTCTATGCAACAATGATAGTTAGGAGGTGTAAAGTGCAATAGTTTTTTAGTAAATTGCTTTAGAAAATGGGCAATAGTATTATTCAGGCAAAATGGCATACCCCCATATCGGCGCCATGGGGGTCCCAATACCCTTAAATACGGTTTTTTTAAAACCAAATATATTTTATAAGTTTATTTTACATTACCAAAGTCATTTTAGTCTTCTTCTTGCAATGCAAGGCCAAAATAATGAAAACCCTAATGGTCTGGGTACCTAACTCTTATACACAGACCCCTGGTTCAGGGGGGGTATGCGCGCGCCCAGGCGCGCTAAATTTGGTGTTTACTAGTGTAAAATGGTAGTTTGTGATCTCTTCTATGCAACAATGATAGTTAGGAGGTGTAAAGTGCAATAGTTTTTTAGTAAATTGCTTTAGAAAATGGGCAATAGTATTATTCAGGCAAAATGGCATACCCCCATATCGGCGCCATGGGGGTCCCAATACCCTTAAATACGGTTTTTTTAAACCAAATATATTTTATAAGTTTATTTTACATTACCAAAGTCATTTTAGCCTTCTTCATGTAATGCAAGGCCAAAGTAATGCAAACCCTAATGGTCTGGGTACCTAACCCTTATACACAGACCCCTGGTTCAGGGGGGGTATGCGCGCGCCCAGGCGCGCTAAATTTGGTGTTTACTAGTGTAAAATGGTAGTTTGTGATCTCTTCTATGCAACAATGATAGTTAGGAGGTGTAAAGTGCAATAGTTTTTTAGTAAATTGCTTTAGAAAATGGGCAATAGTATTATTCAGGCAAAATGGCATACCCCCATATCGGCGCCATGGGGGTCCCAATACCCTTAAATACGGTTTTTTTAAACCAAATATATTTTATAAGTTTATTTTACATTACCAAAGTCATTTTAGCCTTCTTCATGTAATGCAAGGTCAAAGTAATGCAAACCCTAATGGTCTGGGTACCTAACCCTTATACACAGACCCCTGGTTCAGGGGGGGTATGCGCGCGCCCAGGCGCGCTAAATTTTGTGTTTACTAGTGTAAAATGGTAGTTTGTGATCTTTTCTATGCAACAATGATAGTTAGGAGGTGTAAAGTGCAATAGTTTTTTAGTAAATTGCTTTAGAAAATGGGCAATAGTATTATTCAGGCAAAATGGCATACCCCCATATCGGCGCCATGGGGGTCCCAATACCCTTAAATACGGTTTTTTAAAACCAAATATATTTTATAAGTTTTTTTACATTATCAAAGTCATTTTAGTCTTCTTCTTGCAATGCAAGGCCAAAATAATGCAAACCCTAATGGTCTGGGTACCTAACTCTTATACACAGACCCCTGGTTCAGGGGGGGGGGGTATGCGCGCGCCCAGGCGCGCTAAATTTGGTGTTTACTAGTGTAAAATGGTAGTTTGTGATCTCTTCTATGCAACAATGATAGTTAGGAGGTGTAAAGTGCAATAGTTTTTTAGTAAATTGCTTTAGAAAATGGGCAATAGTATTATTCAGGCAAAATGGCATACCCCCATATCGGCGCCATGGGGGTCCCAATACCCTTAAATACGGTTTTTTTAAAACCAAATATATTTTATAAGTTTATTTTACATTACCAAAGTCATTTTAGTCTTCTTCTTGCAATGCAAGGCCAAAATAATGCAAACCCTAATGGTCTCGGTACCTAACTCTTATACACAGACCCCTGGTTCAGGGGGGGTATGCGCGCGCCCAGGCGCGCTAAATTTGGTGTTTACTAGTGTAAAATGGTAGTTTGTGATCTCTTCTATGCAACAATGATAGTTAGGAGGTGTAAAGTGCAATAGTTTTTTAGTAAATTGCTTTAGAAAATGGGCAATAGTGATAAACTTAAGCCCCCCCCCACCTCTTTGGGGATGTACCCGCGCCCAGGCGCGCTTGAATTGTTGTTTACTTATCCAAAATGATAGCATCAGGTCTCTTTTATGTACTTATACTACTTTGAATACTCAGAATCGGTTTATAATTCCATTTATATGTTTTTTAGCACCCTAACCTAGGTCGATTTATCAAAAAGGTCCTTTTTACCAAGTTTAACGCGGCAGGGGGGGGCGTTTAAAAGGGTTTGAAATAAAAAAAAGACTCCTATATGTACGTTTGACGTCCATGAGTAAGACTCATCCAAAAAAATCATTGTTGTTAATAGTATACGTCTTCAAACCAGCCTTGAAAGTGTTTCAGATTTCAGGAAAGCTCTAAAAATGACCCAAATTTTGAGGTTTTTTTTAATTTTCTTCATCAATTTTAGGCAGATGTATCTGAAAAGCTACCAAAACATAGCCGTGACACTAAGAAATAAAAAAAAACTTCGTTTGAATAAGTTTCTAGCACTTTGAATCGGCGGGGGGACACAACTTTAGCCCACCCCCCCTGAATTTCTACCCGCCATAAATATTAAATGCTACGTAACACTCACAAAAATCTTTCTAAATTAAAATTTTTTTTATGGATAACGTGTTACCTTATTATCTATCTGTATACAATTTTTTTTTTTTTTCAAACATGTTAAAGTTATTTTTTGGGCATATAACCCAAATTCAAACATAGACGGATTCCGTCTATGTTAGATGCACTAGCCCGACCCCCGGTTTGGGTGGGGGAAAAAAAAATTTTTTTTTGGGGGGGTCTTAGAATTACGTGAAATGAACCAAAAAAATTTTTTTTTTGATTCTGGGTACATGAATTTTTCGGGTAGGCAGGCGGGCGTGCCACGCTGATACCCTGTTGACCTTGAAACATTACAGGTAATAGTCAAAAGTTATCGACAGCACACTTCTTTAGATGAAACAATGAAATCTTCTCAACCCGAATTTTATGCAAACACATCACTTTTGTCTCAAGTTTTATGCCGCAAACATTATATTTACATGTATTTAGGGGAATACTCGACGAAACTTTGACTTTCTGTTAAAATAAAATTTGGTCACAAAAAATACCCCCGCCCCTTTAACCCTAGAGTCCTGACATAATTATGCAATATTTTCAAAGTATTTTTATTTTGCTAGGTGCACTAAATGTAAGGGGTTGATTAAGCACAAAACTATGGTTGTCAGTTATGCATTATCCTAGCCTCAGGCTGTCAAAATTTGGGCAGATTGAATAGGAAACTGTCCGAGGTCCTTTGGTGATATAGCTGTCATGTAAATATATGGTGAGGGGTATTTTAATACTGATTGGCAGTTTGAGATGTTTAAAAGAGGAAGCCAATGGACATGATACTTGTTTAGTGTATATTTCAAAATAGGTTTCCCTAATTTCAGTGACATATGTTGTTGGTACACATTGGAATTGCCTCATAGAGGCAATTCCAATGTGCACCTACAACATATACTTAAGGACTTTGAAAACGCACCACCCAGATTAAATCTTTTATTTCACAAACCCTGAGATTGTCAGTGAGATTATTGTTAATGCATATCATAGCCTGGCCAGCTTGTAGTGTGTCCTTGAAAATTTATGGTTGTAAATTTACTTTAAGGTATTGTATAAGTATCCGTTTTAAGACAGGGGTGGTCAATTTTTGAGTAAAACTTTAATCGTCAAAATTGGACTAATCAAGTTCTACTGAGTTTGGCCTATAGTGTTCAGATAAATTAAAGTGCATTTAACAAAGTTAGCATGTGCTACTGATGCACAAATTTTCAGTATAGTAGTAACAACTGTTTCAAAAATCTAAAAAAAAATCGCAAAATGCAATATTTCTATAAAAAATGCGTAAAAATCTACCGTAGGCAAAATTTCGATTGTTTGGTGTTTTTCAAGTCGGGTAGACCAGTTTGAAACCACATGCACTTCAATTTTATAAAAAAAAACTACGCTCAAAACATTTTTTCCTTAAAAAAAGTCGATCTTTGCATTTTGACACAACAAATTTGGATTAAAAGAAAACTGTTCCAAACTAAACTTTTGCCTAACGCTAAACTTTTGCCCATTAAAATGCACATATTTAGGCAAAAATCATTTAAATTTTATTAGCGTTTGGTCAGAAATAATGAGTTTGAAAAGTGACCGATCATTTATATACTTCAGGTGATGCGACATAATTATTTTCTTCGACCATGTTTTCAGTGTAGTAGTAACAAATGGTGATCTTTCGTCTAGAAGTATGAAGTCTGTCATTATCCGGACATTCTCACAGGAAACAATTGCACCTAAGTTCTAATAAATCTTGACGTTTATTAGCGTCTCATCAATAAACTGTTGGCTTTAAACATCCTTAGACAATACTTAAACCATTGCCCGTCATCCTCACCAATGGCGTGGTCATAACGCTGAAAAAGTTACGCACACCAATGGGAAACTACTGGATCTAGCTGTGATTCTCTTCATTTGCGTCCCTTTTTAAAATGGGAACTTCTCTTAAAGGAAAGAATTCGCTCCCAGAGGGAGCGAATTCTTTCCTTTAAGAGCAGTTCTTTATGGTATTGAAAATTACTTTTACCACATTGGGTGACCTCCCTTAAATGTTGCTATTTTTATTACGCACGTTCATAAGTGCGTAATGGCTTACAGCAGTAGTTTAGTCAGACACAGAATCACAGAGACTGGATGCAGGGATGGGAGGTATGGCATGGATTCAACTTAGCCAACCAGATTGCTTTGTATTGTTACCTAGAATTGTGTATGGAGTTAATGTGACCAAGAAATACCACAATCACAGACCAACCCTTGACATGGCATCACTGGCTTGGGCGGATCCCTAGGGGGGGGGGGAGGGTTGGGGGAGGGACTCTGATATTTTCACATATACTTAGGCTCGGACTATTTTTTTGGGTTCAAAATTCTGAATTCCAATATTTGTGGGGTTTTCAGAAAAATGAATATTTTTTGGGGGTATGAAGAATTTTTGGATATTTTTGGGGGTCATCACAAAATTGGGCTAGTTTGAGGGTCATTTCTATGCATTTTAGGGTCTTTTCTTAAGGTCAAGGTACAGAATTAGGATTATTTTTGGGGTGCTAAAATTCCAAATATTTTTTTGGGGTGCTTGAAATTCCTGATATCTTTTTGGATGAACGGTAGATGCTGGGTCCGAGCCTACGTATGCGGAAAAAAATAGAGTACCCCCCCCCCCCCCTGGAGGCGGATCCAGAAGAGTGGGGGGCAAGGGGTCCGGACCCCCACCTGGGAAACGCAAAACCTTCTTTCTTACTTTTAGCAGTCAATAATATGTGTATTATGGCGTTAAAATTCATTATTCTGGACTTAAAGAGACTAGTCTGCAACTATGAACATTCTTTAGAAAAAAAATATTTTCTTTTTAAATCATTTGTAAAAGTAGAATTAAGTTATGTTTTCACAATAAATCTTTTCACTAAAGCTGAAAACTGCATGGAAAAGTGAATTATCTTATAAAAACAGGTGTTCTTTTCTCTTGTTGGTAATTATTTGCGTCCCTCCAATAATTATATACAGATGTTTTTTAACATGAATGCTGTTATTTTGATACTGATAATTATGAAATCGGTAAAATGTGTACCTGAAATTTAGTTTTTAATTGTGTTCTTGGAAAAAAGAAACATCATTTCTAAAAGTAAAAAGATCAAAAGTTACAGACTATACAGCTTTAAAAGTGATCATAATAAGTTTTACACATTTTTCTGGTGAAAGAATGGCCAAGTATAGTGGCAAAGTTTCGGTTTATTGCTTACTTCGCGCAATTAATAGGTTGTTTTCATTTACATTGTGCTATGATCAGTTTGATTAACGTAAATGTAAACGTCCTGCAGTTTCTGTATAAGGTAACTTGTGCGGGCAAAGCATGTCCTGTAATCTTTGGGTTCGAAGATCCCGTAATGCAATAACGACCTCAACTCGAGGTGGCATAAAATGCTTATTCTTTGTCATTGTGTATCATTGCATTCCAGTAGCCGGCTTTGATATGAAGCAATATTTGACTTACACCTCAGCATTGATACGATGCTTTCATTGTTTGCACATTGTGGAGTCGAACACCATGTTACAAATCATGAAGAACATTGGGGTACATTATCTTCGTTCTCACGCCCGCGTCAGATTTTTACGGTTTAAAGTATCTTGTGGCGTTATTTTTTTCCGCTAAAGTGACGTTTTTGCATATCAACACGTGCCATTAATAGCCAGTAAGGAAATTCTAAAAGGAATTTAACCAAAACATGATTTAACTACGCAAAAATATATTTTTTTATCTGTTGCGTATCTTTATTCCTTAAGTATAGTTACTGGGAATTTGAAAATTATTACTGATTCTAATATTTGGTATATTATCTTTAAAGGACCTACAGGTTTCCATCGCCCATAGACTTTATCAAATTTCGTGATGAAATTGGTGGTGCATAACATGAATTTTTAGTTTCCATGATGCAAGTGAAAGCATGTTGAATCTAATATTGTGGATACTTGGAAATTAAATATATTTTTCAATATTATTGATAAAAGAGTTTAATTTTATTGCAATAGTTTATGCCACAACCTATAGACTTCAAGCTCGGGAATTTTGCAGACATATCATAACTTAATGTACTTTCCAAGCTGCGCCAAATAAGAGATGTTTGTACTCTCTGTACGCCCTGGCGTTAGCCTGTAACAGGCTGTTAGATATTTTAGGACATTTTATAATGGGTGTAAATTTGTTCAATAGTAACTATTGAACAAATTTACACCCATTATAAAATGTCCTATGTGTTCAATTTAGGTCTGATTACCCCCTTGGATACTGGTTTACCCAATGGTTTTCCCTCATTTTAAAGTTTTAATTAATATTCATGAATATGTAAATGAGATAATTTTCATACTGGATGAAAGCACTTATCAAATTGTAATTAAACTGGCAACAATAATGGTTATGGTGATGTTTTGAGCTGAAATGTGTTTATTTATGTTTTTTTATGATTTTACCTCCTTTTTAAGGTTTTCATTAATATTTATAAATATGCAAATTAGATTATTTACATATCTGACCATAGGAAGAAAGGCATGTGTCTAAGCTTCAATTTGACACCAATTTTAGAGCTTTAGGATAAATAGAACCCTAGATAGGATTGACTTTGTAGGCCTATCCCTCATTCTCGAGAATCATATGAGGGGTTGCCATGGAAACCATGCATTTTCACACAGCCCATAACTGGACAACTTCTTTTGCATTAAGGGGTTAAAATGAACAATTTGCACCCATGAAAATTGTCCTGGGGGTGCAAGGTAACCTAAATTGGATGCCGGGGTATGAGTATGGTCCTGTTCCACCACCCACACACACCTTGGGAATTATGCATACATATCCTATCGTAAAGAACAATCCAAGTTGCGTCAAATAAGAGATGTTCACAATCTATACGCCAGGAGTTAGTCTGTAACAGCCTAATACTTGTGTTACCATATCAAATTAAAAACAAATAAATTGAAAGTTTGAGCCACATAAAGAATGCATTAGACTATCTATTTATTTGAATTATTCGTGTAATTTGCACGTCGGATGCCTTTACTACATTAAACAAAATACTGCTTCCTATGGTATCAATTGAATTACCTTCGAAAGTGGTAAATGACAAAACTTCATTTAAAAGGGCTACCTGTGTTTCTAATCTTTCGCCCACAAAGGACTTAACTGAGTTTTCTCTGTATGTATGACTATGCCAGTATCGATCAAAATGACTTAGTTAAAGTCCTTGACATTCTTCAAAAGCAGAAACAGCATGTCAGTATCATGGGATCAAACACTTAATTAAATATAAGTAATGTTTGGTGTTGTTTCACAAATATGAATACAATGGAGTATGATTCTGGCACCTGTCTCTTCCTGTGAAGTGGCGAGAGCATAGATCTAACTGCAACTGCCTCTGCCTCCGTGCTAGTCAAGTGAGGACACTGCTCTGATTATGCAACACATATGTCTCTACTATGTAAACTTCTTTGCATATGCAGATTTCTGCCAGTGGTCAAACAGAAAAATAAACTACAGTATGTTTCCATCATTTGCCATGGAACCTTGCTTAAGTCTTTAAAGTATTTTAGATGTTGACCTTGAGTTTTCTTCAGACAAGTCGACTCTTGATGAATATGCCAGACGGTCTAATACTGTTTCTACTACACATTGGAAGTTATCTGGTATACGATAAAGAACATAAAGTTCGACATTGCCATTAACTATGTTTGCTACTGGTTCATTTGTTGGTGTTTATAGCTGGAAGCACGCTTGTATGATAAATACTACATCTGAGAGACTGCTTGTCGGGCCCACCGGGGTTTACCTGTTGGATTTCTTTTGCTCCAGTATTCAATTTTATTTACAGTTGAGGCCTTATCTTTGCTTTATGTCCTTTTTATATCTTGATTTATATGTTCTAGGAGATGATGCATTGATAAGTTAGGGGTCTTTCATGCAAACCAAACATCTATGTGTCTTGATCCACATCTGAACTAAGGGTGAGGATGGTACACCGTTAAAGCGGGTTAAGCTCTCCAGTAAAATATTTTACTGACCGTTCCAAGGCGGTACTTCTTTTGTGGATCTTTTATGTTTTTTTTTCTGTCTTGTGTTTGCTATGTCTTTGTGCACGTCTGTTCATATGTGCCTTGTGATCACCTTTTGGAAAGGGCTGACCTCTTTGCTCTCGTTTGTGGTGTCTAACTGTGAGTTTGTCACTTTCCCATTAGTATCCTGGGTCAGGTGTGGTACTTGGTTGTATCAATTCCTGATCTTTGCACCCTTACTTACTTTGCAAACTTCTTTAGCTGTCGGTATTTAAGTTTTATGAGCAGAAAAATTTTCGTGCTCAATTGAGTTGATCATGAAAAAAAGTTTTATAATCTCGTCTCACTTGGTTTAAACAATATTTTATTCAGATAGTTTGCATGTAGACAAATATATACAATGTTAATATATTCAGGATCTGACAGTAAGCTTTAAGCTTGTATGTAAGCCATTTCCTGACACAAAATGTACAAACAACATATGTGAATAGTAAAGAAACAATACAAAGAATGATCAACTAGCGCTACAGGTAGAATATGTAAAGAATACAAATGAGAAAGATATATATTTCAAGGAAAACAAGAGAGAGTACTACCTGTTCCCCAAGAGAAACAAGGGTTTCAGCGACTCCAAATTCCGCACTGGTGATGACGGCATAAAGGCAAATAATTGAGCCGTGACATGTGATTTCCAACAATGTGGCGGTTTGACAAGTGTAGACTCAGACGAACCTGTGCAGCCTCTTTTAAAGCTAAGAAACTCCAAATGATGTTCGGTCAGTAGCTTAACACTCATAGAATATTCAAGCTACTAGCAAAGGCTCTGATCAGACTGCGCGTATGTGCAGGCTGATCTGAGGCTTTGCATGTAGCACACACCACATTGTTGGAAATCTCATGTTGACGCCCTCTTAAGGGCTAAGATGTCACCATCTGCACATAAGGTACCCAAAGCTCCAGCAAAAACTTCAGTTACACTGAACAAAGTGAGCATTCTTGCAAAATGCAGGAATCTAGATGATAGTGCGTATTTAAATGATAATTTTCCTATTTCTCAGCCAAACAAACGTTGTGGTTACTCAAAATAATCATCTCATTGATACGGTCCTTTTGAGCACCCAGCACAAATGTTAAAACTGATGATTAAGAAAATAATAACCTTGTTCCCCACAAATTTGTGTCCATTTCAGGCCACGGATATATCAATCACTCCTCGTAGACAACGATACAACCACAGGAACTTGTCACAAACTTTTTCATGAAAAAGTAGGCGTGTGTATCTGTAAACATAGAAAAGTATAAAAGTAATATAGGCCTACTTTTTCTATTCTAAGGGTTTGTGACAAGTTCCTGTGGATACAACGTGAGAAAGATGGAGGTAGTACTGGGGCCCTTTACAAAGGGGTTTTGGTTAACAGGAAGTAAAGGGGCATTTATTTCAGGAGAACAAAAGAGCAAGTTTTATCAAGAACATGCGAGCAAAGACAATATTAGGGCACATGGAACGGGGAACATAATAAACATTTTTATTTTATATTTGGGGAACAGGGAAACAAGCCAATTTATTTCAGGGGAATACGGGAGTAAATAATCCCTTATTCCCCTGAAATTAATTGGCTTGATTCCCTGTTCCCCAAATATAAAATAAAACTGTTTATTATGTTCCCCAATGGATGTTGAGCATTGAGGCCTCAATGCTCAACATCCGTTAAGAAGTCAGTTTAGAGCCCGTTTAGACTCAAAGAGTGATTCCATAAGACTACTAGTTATGAAATCGGTCAGTTAATTGGTGATAAATATAGAAAACAATTTTCTCTTCCACACCATTGCTGGAGACCAGTGGCCTCAGTGGGAATAAAAACTTGCGAACTGACGTACAAACATAGAAAAATCGCGGATTATATCTATTAGATATGGACCGCACCGCGTTAAAACAGGTCTATGAGTTTTATGACCAGTAAATGCTCACATCTACATTTGAGCCGTGACATGTGATTTCCAACAATGTGGCATTTTGACAAGTGTAGACTCTGACGAGCCTGTGCAGCCTCCTTTTAAGCTGATGTTCGGTCAGTAGCTTAACAGTCATAGAATATCCAAGCGGCTAACAAAGGCTCTGATCAGACTGCGCATATGCGCAGGCTGATCTGAGCCTTTGCTGGTCGCACATACCACATTGTTGTAAATCTCATGTCGTGGCTCATTTGCATAGACTAGCTAGAAATAAAAAGAATGAAGAAGTGTGCTTTTGTTATGAGAGGGGGTTTATGATGTCTCTTTCTAATGATAATAAGCAGGCTGGTATTATTGAGGCTTTTAACACTACAACCAGATATATACCTTTCAGAGCTCAAACTTAATAAGGCTAATACCTCTGATACCGAAGCCTCGTTTTTGGACTTGCATTTGTCCATTTCTAATAATATTGTTTCTGCCAAAGTTTACGATAAGCGTGACGATTTTGATTTTGAATTTGTCAATTTCCCATTTTTAGATGGTGCTGATCCTCGTTTACATCCTATGGAGTCTATATTTCTCAACTCATTCATTTTGCTAGAGCATCTAGCTATGTTCTGACTTCAGCACAAGCGATAAACTGTTAACTCAGAAACTTCTTAATCAAGGCTATCAGTATCATAAACTTCTATGTATTTGCCTGTTTCTTGCAGCCTTGTGGTCACCTGTTGGGAAAGGGTTGACCTCTTGGCTCTCTCTTATGTGACGTTTTCTTGTGTCACTTTCTCATTCGGTGTCTTAGGTCAGGTGTGGTACTTGCTTGTATTGGTTCCTGATCTTTGCCCTCTTCCTTACTTTGCTGGACTTTTGATAAGAACCTTTTTTGACTCAAATTTCATTCTGGCAGCTATGCTTCGTGGCGCTTTACATTTTCGCACTCACAATGACTACTGTCGTACCAACAAAGAGTGACAGTGACGTAATAGTTTGTTTACAATTGTTAAGTATACCATTAACTTGTACACTCTACTTGAGCTAACGCGAATCGATAGATCACGTGTGTACTAATCCTATCCTGCGGATAGTATTAATACACAAGTGATCTATCGATTATAAGTCCCTGATAATTTTGTAAATAAAACATGACGTCACTGTTACTCTTGGTCGCAGGATAATAAGCATTCTTATAAACGTGCTAAAATGTGCTATACACATGATACATGTGCAGCTATTCAAAGAGTCATTTACAAAATGAAGCAGCTAGGTATTTATTCAAGCGACGCACATAAATATTTGCGCCGTTCCTAGTCTTTTAAAGGTAAACAACCGCCTTTGTTTGCTTACAGGGCTCTACCCAGGTTACTTGTGTACGAAGATATTTCCGTGATAAAATTTGCGAAAGATTGGCGCGAAAATATGGAACAAAACAAACTATATTTACGTAAGTATCTGTCTCCTATAGATTTTCATATGCCGAACCAGTTATTTCACAGTTTGTAGATTTCGCGGCAGACAAACGCCTCTCGGGACATTACCGAGGACAGTACTTCTGAATAATTCCACTGAAATGATGAGAAATATTCCTCGGGGATAGAATTAGGGATGCAGGATCGCAAAACATCGTGTTTAATTCAAATTTCTATCTGATAAGTTGAGAATATTGGGACAGGACAAAAAAGCATCGTATTTTTATATTAATATTATTTCAATATACCCATGAGGCAGCGTAATAGAGCGTGTTCTGGCATAGATGAATGCCCCGTTTCTGTTTTTCTTATTCCTTACTCTTCTGCTGCTGTCACGTCTGCTGCGAGTCGCCTGATTGTTCTTTTTAAACTCAGTGTGGACTCAGATCAGATTGCTCCACTCTGACTAGGATCAGTGTGATCAGGGGCTATACTGTTTGTTTGTATGGCGGAATAAGTCTCCGCCATAGCTATTTACATGCCATAGACGACTTCAGCAGACCGCATTTTCAGATGCATCTTCCTAGTAGGCGAATGTCTCATACATGTACATGAACAGATATTAAAACTCCCTATAGTTGCTATCGTTCTTTGACTCTTCCTCGCGGTGCCATGTGTTGGTCTGTAGTATGTTATTGTGGCATATGCTTTTCCCATATAAGCGTAAGAAAAATACGTGATTCCCAAGAGCAGAGCCATATCTGGTCCATGCACAATAATTTGCACAAACTTGATAGAGGCCCGCAAGGGGGTCATATTTCCACATTTCAAGGCTCTATGCCTCGTTGTTTCAGAAAATGATATTTTATGTTTTACTATTAAAGCCTATGCTACACATGTCATTTTAAAGAAAAAACTTGGTAAAAGAGTACTGGATTGTGCTACATACCAAATATCAAGGCTTAAGGCTTCTGGGTTCAGAAAAAAAAGTTTTATGTTTTCCCTGTATAAGCCTATGAAAAACATGTGACCATGGGCAAAAAATTGAGCAAATTTGGTGAATGTTTGTCAGGCTATGCTACATACCAAATATCAAGAATTTAGGCTTTGTAGATTCTTTAAAAGTATTAATTTTGAAAATGTGGCCGCGATATGCAACGAAATGACACCATTTGAACAATTACTGAAGCTGTTCATATAAGGATTATTGATGTAAAAGTAAGTCAAAATCCAATCAGGAGTAGGTGCCGTTTCAACCAAATGTTGACGGCACAGGTCAGACAGCACGCGAGAGATAAGCTGTCAATAATATAAAATTGGGTATCTATTATTGTCATCCAGGTGCATTCCAAACTACACAAAAACTTGTTCATTTCTACATGCTCATTACACCGAAGCATAAAAAAGTTGAGAAGTTTGTGAGAAACCTGTTTTATTGTGAAAAATACGCATCTATTGAATGGACATATGCTGTAGGTGCACATTGGAATTGCCCATATGTACCAACAACATCTGTTGCTGAAATTAAGGAAACCTATTTTGAAATATACACTAAACAAGTATCATGTCCATTGGCTTTCCTCTTTTAAACATCTCAAACTGCAAATCAGTATTAAACTGCCTGTCACTATATGGTAAAGTGTTTATATTTACATGACAGCTGTAATTTGATTTCATGAACTATGCTTTTGCTAGGCTGGTAGTTGCATGGTAGTAAAAATCCTCCATTCCAGACTCATAAAGCCAACGACCTCAGGACTTGACAAAGATATCTGCCATGCACATATACGATCTACAATTTATAATCTTATGCAGGCCCAAAGTCTGGATGACCCTGGTTTCTGGTATGCAGCATTTTGGATGTTGGCGCTACAATTAATGTAAGTAATTTATAATCTTATGCAAGCCCAAAGTCTGGATGACCCTGGTTTCTGGTATGTAGCATTTTTTATGTTTGCGCTACAATTAATGTATGTAAGGGTGATCAGGAATCGATACAATCAAGTACCACATCTGACCCAGGCTACCAATGGGAAAGTGACAAACTACACCTCAAACGAGAGCCAAGAGGTCAGCCCTTTCCCAACAGATGACCACAAGGCACAAATAAACAGACGCGCACAAAGGCATAACAAACACAAGACAGAAAAAAACCATAAAATATCCACAAAGGAAGTACCACCTTGGAACGGTCAGTAAAATATTTTACTGACGGACTTCAACCGGTTTCACAGCACCGACCTCACCCTTAATTCAGATATGGATCAAGACACATAGATATTTGGTTTGCATGAAACACCCCTAACTTATCAATGCACCATCTCTAAGAACACATAAATCAAGATATTAATAGGAGATAAAGCAAAGATAAGGACTCAATAGTAAATAAAACTGAATACGAGAGCAAAAGAACTCAAACAGGTAAACCCAGGTGGGCCCCACAAACAGCCAAAGCATCAGGCCCCTACAATTGCATCAATAGATAAGTCTTTAAGACGGAACCGTCATAGAGTCTGAAGTCTGACCCACCGGCGTGCAATTAAGGAGGAAAGCAAAGTTGCCAACCGTGATTGAGTTGATCACCAAGCATGCAGTCTGTTGCAATACATTAATGTTATAATGTGAAATGTTATAATGTGAAATGATTTTAATGAACTGCGCTGAAAAATTATTAAAGCCAACAATCTTCTTCTATTTATACACCAATTCACCATAGAATTCTGGAATTTAGATCAAATCATAGTATCGACTATAAAATTTAGAAAAGGTTGTGCTAAGTTTATGATACCGATAGCCTTGTTTAAGAAGTTTCTGAGTTAACAATTTATTTTGAGTGTTGAAGTCAGTAACATAGCTAGGTGCTCTAGCAAAACGAATGAGTTGGGAGATATAGACTCCATAGGATGTACAGCGAGGAACATCGCCATCGAAAAATGGGAAATTGACAATTTCAAAATCAAAGTCGTCACGTTTATCATAAATTTTCGTAGAAACAATATCATTAGAAATTGACAAATGCAAGTCTAAAAATGCGGCTTCTATATCAGAGGTATTGGCTTTATTAAGTTGAAGCTCTGAAAGGGTATATTTGGCTTACCATATTGTCAAAGTAAACGTTATTAATGTTTAAAATATCGTCTTGATATCTGGATGTAGTGTTAAATGCATCAATAACATAAGACTGCTTATCATCAGAAAGAGACATCATAAAGCCCCTCACATAACAAAACAGGAATAAATTGGCAACCAGGGAAGCACAAATAGTGCCCATAGGAATTCCAACTACTTGTCTATACAGCTTGGTGCCAAATCGAATAAAAATGTTTTCTAACAAAAAGTTCAGCGCTTCACATACATTTTGACATGGCCATGCATTATATTTTTTTTAGGTTTTTCAAAGTAAAAAATGCATTTCTGTCATTACATGCAAGGTAAGGAGAGCCTTCTCTCTCGAAGTTTCTTTCAATAAGATCAATAAGTTTATCTTTACCTAAATTATGAGGTAAAGTAGTGTGAAGAGTAGAAAAATCATAAGTAGACAAACTGGTCGCATTGAAATCTCTAGCTTTAAGTTTATCTAAAATTTCACCTGAATTTTTAATAGACCAAATTAGGTTTTTACCAGATCTCTCATATACCTTTTCACAGTACTTGATAACATGTTTTTTAACAGCTGAAAGACACGATGTTGACAATTTAGAAAGTTCTGCTGACGTACAAGAACTAGAATTAGCAATAAATCTTGCTTTATATGTTTTTTTAGTTAAGGTAGCCAGTACACCGTAGGAACTTTATCTTGGTTTTCTTTTGCTTTGTCAAATGAAGGGCTGTAAGACAACCATGCCCATCGACAATCACCCTTTCACTCAAAGAAGGCTGCAGTTTATAGGCATTAGTGTCGACAAGCTCACGCTTAAGAGTATAAATATAATGCAATCGTCAAAGAGCGATTAACATTATTAGCAGCTTTATCTGATGGAACCAAAACATAGTTCATATGAAAATCCTGGATGCCTCCTTTAAGATGACGAACAGAAAATTTAGGTTTAGGGGGTAAAAGATGTGCATTATGAGAGTAAAATGAAATACGAGTATCAATAATTTCAAAAATGTTAGTCTTCCATTCCTTCAAGGCTTCAGGTTGAACATGTTGCCATTTGCACCAACGATATTTAAAGAAGCAGCGATCTCTCTACGACATTTAGGGAAATCAATATCAGAACCTATATTTTATGGTGATTTAGTTTATAAATTGAAACGAAATTTTGGAAAACCTTATTTTAGTGACCAATTCAAAAAGATAGTAAAACGTTATACACGGGTTGGATATAACTTGGATATCATGCGACAGTCTGCATGCCTAGTTTTAAACCCAAACACGGTTTATAGCTATGGTTTCCTCTTTAATTGCACGACGGTAGGTCAGGCCTCAGACTCTATGACGGCTCTGACGTAAAGCTTTAATCGGTGGGTTGGTGCCTGATGTATATCTGTAGCTGGACCCACCGTGGCTCAACTTGTGGTTTTCTTTAGCTCTGACTATCTGTGAGTCATGAGCCCTTTTCTTTGTTTCATCATGGTGTATTAATTTGATTAGAGTGTTTCTCCATGATGATACATTGCATTAGTTAGATGGCCTCCATGCGAGCTGAACATTTCTTGTACTTCAACAACAGCAGAATCTAGGGCGAAGATTTGGTACCAGTAAAATGCATTTAAGCCCCCCCCCAGTAGCTTAGGCTGCTGTCCGTTCTAAGGCGGTGGTTCTGTTGTTGTTGACTTTTTGTTTATTGTTACTCCCATTGCGGGAGTCTGTAATTGTTCTATGTTTTGGTGTACGTTACTTTATGTCCATTCTAGTATTGCAATCATCTTGATGGGGAAGAGAGAGCTGGTTGCTTTGCTTTATTTGTCTTCCTGGTGTCTCGCGATGATTGAGCGGCTCTTCCTCGCGGTGCCAAAGGGTTGTCTGCGGTTTGTGATTGTGGTATTTCTAGCTTTAAGTTTATCTAAAATTTCACCTGAATTTTTAATAGTCCAAATTAGGTTTTTACCAGATCTCTCATATACCTTTTCACAGTACTTGATAACATGTTTTTTAACAGCTGAAAGACACGATGTTGACAATTTAGAAAGTTCTGCTGACGTACAAGAACTAGAATTAGCAATAAATCTTGCTTTATATGTTTTTTTTTAGTTTAGGTAGCCAGTACACCGTAGGAACTTTATCTTGGTTTTCTTTTGCTTTGTCAAATGAAGGGCTGTAAGACAACCATGCCCATCGACAATCACCCTTTCACTCAAAGAAGGCTGCAGTTTATAGGCATTAGTGTCGACAAGCTCACGCTTAAGAGTATAAATATAATGCAATCGTCAAAGAGCGATTAGCATTATTAGCAGCTTTATCTGATGGAACCAAAACATAGTTCATATGAAAATCCTGGATGCCTCCTTTAAGATGACGAACAGAAAATTTAGGTTTAGGGGGTAAAAGATGTGCATTATGAGAGTAAAATGAAATACGAGTATCAATAATTTCAAAAATGTTAGTCTTCCATTCCTTCAAGGCTTCAGGTTGAACATGTTGCCATTTGCACCAACGATATTTAAAGAAGCAGCGATCTCTCTACGACATTTAGGGAAATCAATATCAGAACCTATATTTTATGGTGATTTAGTTTATAAATTGAAACGAAATTTTGGAAAACCTTATTTTAGTGATCAATTCAAAAAGATAGTAAAACGTTATACACGGGTTGGATATAACTTGGATATCATGCGACAGTCTGCATGCCTAGTTTTAAACCCAAACACGGTTTATAGCTATGGTTTCCTCTTTAATTGCACGACGGTAGGTCAGGCCTCAGACTCTATGACGGCTCTGACGTAAAGCTTTAATCGGTGGGTTGGTGCCTGATGTATATCTGTAGCTGGACTCACCGTGGCTCAACTTGTGGTTTTCTTTAGCTCTGACTATCTGTGAGTCATGAGCCCTTTTCTTTGTTTCATCATGGTGTGTTAATTTGATTAGAGTGTTTGTCCATGATGATACATTGCATTAGTTAGATGGCCTCCATGCGAGCTGAACATTTCTTGTACTTCCACAACAGCAGAATCTAGGGCGAAGATTTGGTACCAGTAAAATGCATTTAAGCCCCCCCCAGTAGCTTAGGCTGCTGTCCGTTCTAAGGCGGTGGTTCTGTTGTTGTTGACTTTTTGTTTATTGTTACTCCCATTGCGGGAGTCTGTAATTGTTCTATGTTTTGTTGTACGTTACTTTATGTCCATTCTAGTATTGCAATCATCTTGATGGGGAAGAGAGAGCTGGTTGCTTTGCTTTATTTGTCTTCCTGGTGTCTCGCGATGGTTGAGCGGCTCTTCCTCGCGGTGCCACAGGGTTGTCTGCGGTTTGTGATTGTTGTAGTTCCTGATCATACTCACTTACTATTTTAGAGTGAAATCTATATTTATGACCTTTAGAAATAATATTTTGAACTCTAGCGTCAGGAATGACATTTAGATTACCTGTAACCACATGCCCTGCAGAGGAATATAAATGATTAGAATTTTGACAAACTCAGGAGTCTGGAGTATTGGAATCTATATTTATATCAGTAACAATTTTATTAAAGTAAAATATAGAAGACCTTATAGGTTTGTTATATTTCTAACAAATGATAGGAGTTTCAGAATTTTTAAAGTAATTTTGAATAGATGAAATCACTTAATTATCCTTTAAGGCACTATGTTAATCAATAAACTCCATACCTTTGTAAATGAATGGAATTTTGATAAAATGTCGTTTATGGTTGACCTCAGAACCGATATAAGGACTAAGGAACTGTTGAACATAACATCTTGTAAGACGTGTTGCTTTATATCATTTGTTTGCTCAATCATAAAGTTTATTAGCCTCTAACTCTTAATTATGTAAAACTGCAAGGAACTGAAAATGAAAATACGCCATGCCGACAATGATTATTTAAAGCTATAGAAAAATCCTTTAGAGAAGTATTTATGCGTTTTACAGTATAAATTTTGCGCTAAATGTTGCTTTTTTATGTTTACCATGAGATCTGCTTTTACTTTTTTACATTACAAAACAGAAAAACTTCAAAATCTGGCATTTTAGAAATATAACCTTCATGGTAATATTATCATTAAAGCAAAAAGGTAACTGCAAATATTTAATCCAGTTTATTTCAGTTTTATGTCTCTTAATGTTTTCTAATCTAGTTGATGAATTTGATCATATAATTTTTTTAAACCAGCTGAATTACAATTTTACTAGGTGAATGACACACCTTGAAAATGATCTTTTAGCTGAAGCCTTAGTCGTAGTACTTATTTGATATATTTAACTCAATGTGAAAATGACTTTTGGTAACCACGAAAAGTCTTTGAGTGACCTTTGAACTTTCAGCCAAGTCTTACTACCATGCAACTCCCAGCTTAGCAAAAGCATAGTTCATGAAATCAAATTTGGTGATATAACTGTCATGTAAAAACAAACAATGTGCCATATAGAACCAGGTATTTCAATACTGATTGGCATTTTGAGAGATTGAAAGAGCCAAGTCAAAAGATATGATCTTTGTTTAGTGTTTATTTCAAAATAGGTTTCCTTAATTTCAGTAACATATGTTGCTGGTACACATTGGAATTGCCTCTTTGAGACAATTCCAATGTGCACCTACAACATATGTCCATTCAATAAATGAGTGTTTTCACCATAAAACAGGGTTTTCACGAACTTCTAAACTATTTTTATGTTTCAGCGTAATGAGCATGTAGAATGAACAAGTTTTTGTGTAGTTTGGCATGCACCTGGATGAAAATAATAGATAGCCAATTTAATATTATTAAAAGCTTATGTTTAGATGTTTCATTGGAATGAAATGCTAACTTGGTGGCTGCCTGGTTGTATGTCTCCACCCGACCCCATCCCCGCAAAATGGGGTTTTAGTGGGTATAATGTTTTCAGCCTGTCTGTCATTCCGTCAACATTTTGAGGTTTTGTTGAATGACTTATGTCACTTTTGTCAGATTTAGATCAAACTTTACCATTAGACAAAGCATGTTTGGTAGGAAAACAATTGGCTGAAGGACCAGTATTGTGAGAGTTACGCCTTTGACTTATTCTTACTGTTTGCTGTTTGTAATATGGCTAATATAATTATAGTGAATTCAACTCCTCCAAGAGCCTTCATTCTATTTTTAAATATGTTTTGCAGGTATGATACAGATAAATTGAAAATATGCATTGATAAGTTTAATGATGAAAAAATTGATAAATTTACAGCTTTTAATAACACTGCACATACTGAATAATTGCTAATAGTACATAATTCAAAAGCCGTAAGTGTATCCTTTTAATATTTTGCAGGGTTGTTATTAACATATTGAAGATGTGCATAAAGAAGTTTATTGATGAAAATGTGTATTATTTTTTTACAAAGCCAGTTTTTTACCACTGTCAATATTGGATGATAGTGCATACTTTGTGGTATCAACTCATCTTTAACCTCCAGTGTATCCTTTTAGTGTTTTGCAGGTATATTTTAGACATATTGAAAATATGCATGAAGTAGCTTTATATTAACAATTAATGGATAATTTTACAGCATTTTTAAGATAGCCAATTTTCAACCACTGTACATATTTAAAAATGGCAAACAGTGCATACTTGGTGGTATCAACTCCTCCTGAAGTATTTGGTGTATTTTTTCAATGCATTGCAGGCATGTTACATGCACATTAAAATGCGCTTGAAGAAGTTAAATGATGAAATATTCTTTACACATATATGCAACTTCATAGCATTGGTTCGACCAATGCACATATTGGGAAATAGTCCGTCTACTGACTGAAAGTACAGAAGCATTTTGAAAGAAGTGAGGACCTAATAGAATTAGAGTTGTGACACCACACCATGAGACAATACATACAGGTAATTTTCACGGAAAGGGCAATCTCATGCTACATCACTTAGCTGGTACTACCTTACAGGTTGCAAACTTAAGTCAATAATAATTGTCACCCTCAAGAGAGGATGGCAATAATGACAGTCTGCACCACGAAGAGTGGCAGCTAAGCTGCCACCATTTTTTGTGTCAAGCTACACTTATTTTTATAGAATGTGAAAAATGCCAAAACAATAATGAACTGGAAGAATTTTTTTCAGATTCCATACTGTTGTGATGTCGTCATGACATAACTTGGGACGTAAAAATCCAATCAAACAAAACAAAGGAATCAAAAGCTTACAACCAGGCAACCACCAAGTTAGCATTTCATTCCAATGAAACATCTAAAGATAAGCTGTCAATAATATAAAATTGGCTATCTATTATTGTCATCCAGGTGCATGCCAAACTACACAAAAACTTGTTCATTTCTGCATGCGCATTACACTGAAGCTTAAAAAGTATTTGAGAAGTTTGTGAAAAACCTGTTTTATGGTCAAAAACACTCATTTATTGAATGGACATATGTTGTAGGTGCCCATTGGAATTGCCTCTATGAGGCAATTCCAATGTGTACCAACAACATAAGGAAACCTATTTTGAAATATGTACTAAACAAGTACCCTGTCCATTTAAACATCTCAAACTGCCAATCAGTATCAAAATACCTGTCACTATATGGGAAATGGTTTATATTTACATGACAGCTATATCACCAAATTTGATTTCATGAACTATGCTTTTGCTAAGCTGGCAGTTGCATGGTAGTACCTAAGCCTGTCCACGAAAAGTGAGATAATCGTCTTTGATCTGGACAGAGTTGAATGGGTCGTAAAAGCACCAAAAAGTGTTGAAGTTAGGTTAAAAACTCTATAGACACACTTAAAAAGACAAATCTCAACCATTTCCATATTTTGATTGATGTAAATAATGATAATTATATATCTTTGACATTATCTCCATAAACTCTCCGAAATTTGAATGATTTTTTGTCATAAAATAGATAGAATTCTTCCAAATTCAATAAAATATACATCAAGTGGAACATTGGCGTTTTTATTGCGGTTTTGGAAAAGCATGCTCTAGATACCTGCCGGTGGTCTGGTCTTGTCTAGTCTGAGTAGTGTGAAAAAAGACGAAAATGACCCATCACCTTCACAATGCATTTAAAGCATTTTACCGAGTAACAAGTAAATTGCTTTGCCCTTTAAACCACAGTTATTTGGCGAATTCGCCAGCCAATGAAGATGGACCAAACCCAGCTAGCACTCAGTGTTAGGCAGCCATAGGCCCAGCAGCGAAACCCAACCAGCACACAGCGTTGTGGAACATCTATATTAGTTTAGCAAGCATGGACGAAGAGTCTCTTTTAGATGTATTACTGGGCAGTTTTGACACTGTACCTGACGCGCAACACTTGGAGAACAAAGACTCCTTTTACAATCATAGTTTCAGGCCCCTTCACAGACTGCTCTGTTGTGTACATGGAGAAGCGCTGTGAAGAAAATGGGTACCTCTTGGAGGTAGGGTTCTTGATGAGATGGGTAGTTCTCCGCGTATCTAGCGATGCGTGCTATGGGCAATGTCGCATGGATACCTTTGATTATTAATTCACTGGGATAGTATATTTTGAAGAAGTGCTAATCGCCACAGCTCTCTGTTAATAGACTGAGGATGCTGGCAAATGTACGATGTATATGTTTTTTGTGTTTCATAGCTTGAAGAAGTGCTAGTAACCACAGTCCTCGGTTAATAGACTGAGGATGTTGGCAAGTGTACAGTGTATATGTTTTCTGTGTTTCATTGCTTCTTTTTTCACTTGTTTTGTGTTGTATTTATTGTATGCATGTATATGATGCTCTCCTATATGGAGGAAATAAAGAATATATCTATCTTTTTATTATATACAAGGCAAATGCTATATAAGATTTTTTTAAAAAGCATGACTTTCCGCCGTTCATTACTAAATTTTTCAAAAATGCAAATATTTCATTATTTTAGATGTAGCTGAACAGGCAAGGTTGAGCCTTACACGGTCGCAAAATTCCATTAAAAAGTGCCAGGCCTCGATGTTCAGTCTCAAACTCAAAATAAAGCGCAATGATTGGCTGCTTGCGGACTCGTTTGAGAATGAGAATGAGAATGAGAAGTTTGAGAATGAACCGCGTGGCCAGGTCAGACATGGCCAGACTAGACTAGAAATTAGAACATGCCGTTTTAGAGCATGCCAAATGATGGCAGTAAATTGATTTTTGATTATCAGCGTAGTGCAGATCAATACCGGGCTATTTTCAGCAATATTCGTTCTGATATGTGCCATCTGACTCAGGACTTACGAAAACAGTGTGCACCTGAAAATTATTGTTCTTATTTCTCGACCAAAATATGTGTTGTGGGTACTCAAAATAATAGCCTTATTTAGCATCCAAAACACATGTCTTAATTGAAAGTTAAGAAAATAAAAAATAAATAAAAAAAGAGAAAAAAATATATAAAAATATGTATACAATTTTACGCTAAAAAGCTGAATCATTGCACAAGAAGTCCAGGACTTAGGAGGCAACTTTAATATTATCAAAATTGGGGTGGGGTGCACTGGCGAATTGATCGTTGGCCATGATCGTAGCGGTAATGTGAATAGCCATAGTACCGAGTACTACCCTTTTAGAAGTTGAAGATGTCATAACTGTATGTTTAAACTGTATCCCCTATTCCACTGGATGACACTGTTTTCTGTCCTTAGGCTCTCTCTCTCTCTCTCTCTCTCTCTCTCTCTCTCTCTCTCTCTCTCTCTCTCTCTCTCTCTCTCTCTCTCTCTCTTATACATTAGTCAAAACATATGTTGTGGCAGTCTGATCTGGGTTTACACTGTTTGGCGCAGTGGCTTCTAAAACATTTCGAGAGACGGTAAAACAGACGGCATATGTCGTGAAAGGCGTGAATGGCCTTTTAACCATAGCGTCCAGTCCAGACCAAGATCAGGCGCCACAGAACACGGCGTCCGATCAGGTACTCCACTGTTTGCTTACCGAATGTTCTATTGGCAATTATATAAAAATGAAAAACAAAACAAAAAAACAACAACCCTTAAAACGTAATTGGACTGATCTAACTGATAATAGTGGGAAAATCCATTCGGCTTAAATAGGTCCAGGACCAAGATTCGTATGCTGTTATTTTACGTTCCGTGTAAATAAATTTTGCATGAAGATCAATCTTTTGTAATTAACATGTACAGTTTTATTGCTCATAAGAGAGGCTATATTCATGTATAAGTACTCTTAATTTCGAGTCTAAGAATATCTCGCCTGACTAAAGGAAATCCACCACAATTCGCACAACTGCAAGTCCTTGCTACGTTCTGGAAAGAATTGAAATAGCAAATTATAGCAAATATAAAAGATACAGTAAAACATGTGAAAAACGGCTACTCAAAAAAAGTCAAAACAAAGATCTTAATGACAAATGGTAGCAAGTTAATGAAGGAGCATTCTGCAATACTTTTGATCTGCACTAAGCGATAATTGGTCTTGAAAACCAATTTTAGTTCTTTTTGAGAGAAGCCGTCTTACACTGGTTTTTCTGTATTTGGGCCTTTAGTTAAGAGCGCGTATAAAATGAGAAATCACTCCTTATTTAACCACCAGACCATATAAGTTGTAGGTAACCAAAACAAATGTTAAAATCGATGGGGAAGAAAATATTTATAATATCAGGAGTCGGGTTTGACCCTGCTAGAATAAATGTCTTGCATTATAGAGTTACAAAAGAACTTCAGATGGTAGCCAAATTCATAATGAAAAAAACAAAACAAAACAACAACAAAAACAGAATGATGTATTACTAAGAAGTGATTGTAAATATTGTAAAGCCGCCGCATCGAGTTTAATAAACTCAAAAATACGGGAGCACTAATGTTAGATTCTATTGATCACACGACATTATGATTACTTAAAAATCACATTTTTGACGTGAAATCTTCAAGAGCTTGCCATCTTTTACTCAACCGTTATAATGGACGTCATTAATCTGTAAACCACTATAGTGGTTTATCGATTTTATTCCACGGCGGTTTTCACTACCAGACGCGACGCCATGTGATAAATATACTATAATAAAGGCTAAGTCGTTTTTTACCGCCCCCTCCCCCCAAAACAAAAACAACAGCCAACCTTTTCTTTGATAGCTATGCATAATGAACCAGCCCTTGCAAAATTATGTTCTAGAAATTGGAGCAGTTGTTGAACTGTTCTAGAACATTTAGAACTATTCTAGGACTGTTCAAAACCAGGTACATATGTATGTTCTAGAACGCTTGTTCTAAGTTCAAGAACAGTTTGTTCTAGAACAAATCTAACAAATTTCTAGAAGCTATTTTTATTCTACAAGTGCTCTTGAAAAAGTCTAGAACATATTTAGAACAAATCAAGAACCAGTAAGTTCTACAAATGTTCTAATTATATTCTAGTACATTTTTAGAACGTTTCAAGGACAAAACAAGTTTAAAGAAATTTATAGAAAATGCTTCAAATTACGTTCTAGAACATTCGTCTTACTATTTTAGAGCTAAAAGCTTCAACGGATTTGATTAATTTCTGACAGAAACAACATGAAGTCTCTCTCATAACAAAACAAAAACAAATCTGCGACAAGAAGAGCACAATTAGTTCCCATTGGAATACCTACAAGTTGTCTTTATAGTTTCGAGCCAAATCTTATAAATATATTGTCCAAAAGATAATGGAGAGCATGGCGCATTTTCTGACATGACCAAAACTTATATTGTTTAGGTTGCTCAGACGTAAAAAGGCACAGTTCTCATTACAAGCCAAATAAAGTGAGCCCTCTCTGTTAAAAGTTTTATTCAATTAATTCCGTTAGTTTTTCTTTGATTAGATTATGAGGCAACGTAGTAAAGAGAGTAGAGAAATCATATGTAGTCAAACTAGATGCTAGAAAACCTTTAGATTTTACTTAAACACTATATTTACTCTGTTTCAAATTTTCGGCCACTTGGGCTTTGTCAAGAAACAAATATCTGGATACATGTTGTGATTGTCTAAGCCAACGGTAAATATATACTTAAGGACTTTGAGAACGCATCACCCAGATTAAATCCTTTATTTCACAAACACTGGGAATGGCAGCGAGACAATTGTTATTGCATATCATAGTCTGACCAGCTTGTAGTGTGTCCTAGAAAATTCATGGTTTAAGTTTACCTTAAGGTATTGAAAAAGTATCCGTTTTAAGACAGTGGTGGTCGAATTTGAAAGACACAAATTCAGCTGCAAGTAAACACGCGTTAGTTTTGATACCTGACTTAACAGATTTGCGTCTTTTGCTTATTTCACGATTGCACTTTCATCATTGAATCTAAATGAAATGACAGTTCGGTATGCTCAAAATTACACGCCTCTAAGATACCGACATACCCCACCCACCCGCCCTGATTACTATAGTCTAGTTATAAAATTTAACGTCTTAAGCCTTTCAAAGTTTCCATTTTTTACGCCCGGTTTTGTTGGAAGAGGCTAAGGGCATTCACAAATGACAGAATATACATACATCACGCTTGTATCACTATATTTTGTATTGTGCAAGTGACATTAACGTATTTTTAAGACCTTCTCGATCACATGACAGCAGATCTCCTGCAAACGTCTTCCCCACATGACTGTTAGTGTATGTAGTCAATATCAGTAATGAAAGCGTGCATAAAGGTAACTTATGGAGATGTTTCTAAAAAGGAGCTATAAATTGATGTTCAAAGACGTTTATTGTCGAAATATTGAAGTAATCAATTACTTTTAATTAGAAAAAGTCTATAAATACTTTTGCTGATATGGTATCATTCACGCCACAGTTGAAACATAAAAAAATAATCAAAAACTTCATTTAACTGTGCAGAAAGATGCTAGATGCTGATGTACCCATGTGGTATTTATAAGAAATACATAGACAAAGGCCAAGTGGCCGAAACTTTGAAACAGAGTAAAGATAGTGTTTTAGTATGAATACATTCCCTTTGGAATTTTTAATGTGATAATCAGCCTTAGATCTTAATTTATTAAGACTCTCACCTGTATTTTAATAGACCAACATAAATGTTTACCATTCCTTTCATAAACTGTTGTACAATATTTTATAACATGTTTTTAATCGCAGTGAGGCAAGAAGTAAAAGTATAGACAACTCGGTAGTAGTACATGAACTAGAATTAGCAATAAAACGCTACTTATAGGATCGTTTATGAAGTTTACCAGTATAACATAGGAAGCTTTATGAAGTTTACCAGTATAACGTAGGAAGCTTGCTATGATCCTCATCAACAAAAACACCAAACTTAGCTGCCATATGGCATCGATGCCTATCAGCGACAGACGTCTCATCAAGCATGTTATGCTGATATGTTCTGGCAGTGCTTAGTTCTTTCTTTAGGATGTTAAGGGGATATATATCTTTCAAAAGCTCCTACTTGCATGAAATTTTTCCTGTATAAATAAAAATTGCTTTTTATCAAGGAGACGGATACCTTTGGCCACATTGTTGTATGAACAATTTATACATTTTACAAAGCTCACTTTACGCCCCAACATACAGCTTTTAAGCAATCAACAGCATGCTTATCAGTCTTTCTAGAGTCACTTCCTGGTTTGATACCGTTAACAATATTGTGTCACGCTGGGTGAACTTTAGAAAACAACAGTTGCATGAACATGAACTACAATTATCCGACTACAATATTTAGAAACATTTTCGCCCAAAATGTACAAATTTCTGGATGAAAAATATATATTTACAATTTTTGCTTGTAAAATTTTCAAGGTCAAACTAAAAAATTGTAAATAATAACAGAAATAGATTATATTTGGGTCAAATACTTCTAAATATCGTAGTCAGATCATTGTAGTTTGTGTTCATGCAAATGATTTTCTCTAAAGTTCACCAAGCGTGTCACAATATTGTAAACGATATCAAACCAGGAAGTAACTCTTAATACACTGATAAGCATGCTGCCGATTGCTCAAAAGCTGTATGTTGGGGAGTAAAGTGATCTATGTGAGATGTATAAAATGTTCATACAACAATGAGGCCAAAGGTATCCGTCTCCTTGATAAAAAAAGCACTTTTTTGTTTATACAGGAAAAATTTCATGCAAATAAGAGCTTTTGAAAGATATATCACCTTAATGTAATACATTTTTCAAACGACCACAACATTGTTAGCAGCCTTATCTGCTGGTGCCAAAACAAACCTCCTATTCATGGACCCCTTTCTTCAAATTTCTACAAGTGAATTTAGGTTAAGGTTGTAGAATACCTAAATTATTGCATTAAAGTGAAAGTCTACCATCATATCATTCAGAAATGCTTGCAATACTAACAATACAGGGGTGGGGGGGTGGGGGGGGGGGGGGGGGTACAACTGATTAACAGACAAGTATCTGTTTCAAATTTATCAAAATAGAAATTCAGAATAAATGCAGCCCTGTTTCGTCGCTTTGCAAAAATTGCAGAACCAGGCAAAACAATGATAATGTAATATTCTCTTTTATTGTTTTGTTATAGTCATTACCAACATAATTTACATTCTTTCTTTACCAAACTGGACACACTGTAGAAACTAAAACACTATAACCACAAGAATATGTATGGTGGGTGCTAATTGTGAGAAAGAAATCATTACGATTTCCACAAACTTCAGTGACAAGGATGAATGCATTAGTTAATGTTTCATTTCTTGATTTGGACTTCTGCTTGGAATGACTTACAATTTTTATAGTTGCAAGTAAAGCCCCAGTTAAGCCCCAGTTACACATTCCCGATTTTTGGCCACAGCAGAGCTACGATTCACCCCGATATGTCATATCGGGATACACCGGCATGATTCTTAGTAGCACCGTTGCGCCATCGTCATGCATCAGCGTGAGTCGTAATAGTACCGTTATTAATCTTGAAGAATCGTGGTGATTCGGGAACCTCGAGGACAACGCTACGACGAGTTTAAACCGCTTAAACTTGTCGGGGTTAATCGTGTTGGATTGTGGGCGTAGCCTAGATTTATTTATTTATTTATTTATACAATATTTAAAGAGGTGTACACTTTTAGCTGAAATAGCCATTCTACCAAGTGGCCCTCTATAACAAAACTATATACATCAAAACATTATTTACAAATTGCAATGTTTTAAAAGGGTGCATGGATGCATTAAACAGTTCAAATACATCTTTAAAGCTTGAAATAGCACATTCATTGAAAATTATCTGATTTATAATAATAACGACCCAATCACAACAATCACCGAACTCATGTCACAAATATCGAATTTAATACCGTCCGATGGGCGGAGACTCAATCGTGTCTGAGCCTTCGCCCAAAACAACAAAGGCCCCGCTGATCACTCAAAAGTGCAAATAGCAGAAGGCAAGGCCCAGACCAAAAAACTAGTCTGTCGAGTAGCTTTTCAGTAGCATATCTGCACTCAAAATTCCGCAGAAACTCATCACCTATTGCTGTAATCTGCATGGATTATTTTGTCAACAGATAACTGTACTTTCAAAGATAGATGAGAATCGTTGTAAACACACAGTGGCGAGTTTACCTTGATTTTGGGCGTGCAGGTAGTCTCAGTTTACAGTTATATTGAACCTACCACAGATTACTGCATATGCGCGTGGCAGAGAATAGTCATGCTTTACCTATTTATAAGAAAAATAGAATTGCCTCATTACTATGCATCTTTGAAACAACAATACTGATACGCGGTATAAACAAAGTGTCCTGCATAAACAATTATGTTTGAAATTGTGCTTTCAAAGACGTTTTGAAACTTTTTAAGGAGGGTTTAGTTCGGATTGACTGTGGTAGTGCGTTCCACAATTTTGAGGCAGAGTATGAGAAAGAGCGGTCATATAACGCAGTACGTGATCTAGGTACGGAGAGTAGTCCATTTTCAGATGACCTTAAAGAACGAGTATGGGTTTCGGACACCGGTTTAAGCAGGCCAGATATATATGCTTGTGCTAAATTGTTTAGTACTTTATATGTTAATACAGCCTTATTGTACATTAAGCGTTTAGGTACGGAAAGCCATTCAAGTCTTTCCAACATGATAGTTGAAGGAGTCATAAAATCGGCCCTTAAAATGATTCGCGAAGCCCGTTTTTGTAACTTGGAGAGACGTTCAATATTTGCGGCCGTCGTGTTCCCCCAAGTGTTGCAGCCATAATCAAGTAGCGGCTGTATATAACTTTGATAGAATATCTTTTGAATATTCTGGGGTACGTATATCGAGATGTGTCTGAGAAGCGAGATTTTGGATGATATTGTTGAACATAAGTAGTCTATGTGGGGAGCCCATGATAGATGGTCATCAATAACAATGCCAAGAAGTTTTTGTTTTGGAACTTTTTCAATTTTGTTACCATCAGCACTTAAGTCAAGTAGGTATGTGTCATGCTCCTTAGGTTTAGTCCCCAATACCATATAAGTAGTTTTATCATAATTGATTGGTAATTTATTTTGCTTACTCCAGGCCACAGCTATTTCAAGATCAGCCTGCAATTCCTTGTTAGCTTTAGCAATGCTAGGTGCACTTGAATGAATAGTCGAATCGTCTGCAAAGAAATCAGAGAAGCAGTGTTTTAATAATAGTGGCAGGTCATTTATGAACAAAAGGAACAATAATGGTCCCAATATTGACCCTTGTGGCACACCAGACTTAATAAAAGATAGACGGGACGTTCCATGGCCATAATCGACGGTTTGCTGGCGGGACTCAAGATAAGAGATAAACCATTGGAGAGATGATTGGCTACATTTATATGTTGAGAGCTTCCTTATTAAGGTTTTATGGTCAACAAAGTCGAATGCTTTTCTAAAATCGATGAATATTGATCCAACGATGTCCCCTTTGTCGATGCATGCCATCCACTGGTCAATTAATTTTACTAAAGCTGTTTGGCAGCTATGTTTTTGGCGAAATCCAGATTGGGTTTCATGTATAAGGCAATACTTATTAAGGTATGACATCAAGTGTCTGTTAACATGCCTCTCAAAAATTTTGGAGATCGTAGGTAGTATGGATATAGGTCTGTAGTTACATGGATCAGATTTGCTTCCACTTTTGTGAATAGGGAAAACTATGGCTATTTTCAATTTGTCAGGAAATTTTCCTGTGAGTATACTTTTATTTATGAGGGCAGCTATGCTTGGTGATAATGTTTGCCCAATTGTTTTTAATATTCTTGGTCCAAGAACATCTATTCCAATTGTCTTAGATGGGTCCAAGGCAGAGATAATGGCTGAGACCTGACCTGGGGTAATAAGTGGAATTTGGAAAAATATACCATTAGGCACTTTACTGTTTACAAACTCCTTTAATTCCGCTAAATCTGTGTTAAGATTCGATGGATCATTGTTGCGAAATATATCTGAAATGGATGAAAAATATTCGTTTAGTTTTGCAGCAATATCTTCAGATTTTGTATATCTTATATCGTCTATGATTACTTCTTCAGGTAAATTACTATTTGAACTTTTGTCCTTATTATTTATTTTCCGAAAATGTTGCCATATTGCTCTAGTGTCTTTTGAGTCAGTGACTGAGTCCGAAAAATGTTTGCGCTTAGCTATCTTTATCAATTGCTTTGTTTTATTTCGATATGTTTTGAAATCAGCCCATAATTTTCTGCGTTTAAAGTCATCTCTCTTTCTACGTGCTTGTGCAATTTCCTCATTATACCAGTCGGGCAACTTGTTTGTTTTTACCCGTTTTGTCTTATAGGGTGCATGTTGATTGAGGTGTTTTAAAATTATGCCATACCAACTAGAAAGGTCCTCATTTACATCTGAATTGGTAACTTCAAAAGAGTTTAGTTCAGACGAAAGATTGGCTATAAAAACATCTTCATTAAAGTTCTTGAAGCACCTATATTTAGTAGTAACATGCTTTGATTTGGATATTCTGTTACTTATCTTTCGCGTGAAGCATACAGGGAAATGGTCGCTTATAGAATAAGGCGATACAAAACTTTCTATGATATTATCTGGATGGGATGTGTAAACATGATCAATAATTGTAGAGGTGGTCTCTGTTACTCGAGTTGGTTCCCTTATTATTTGGGATAAATCGAATAAGTCTACTAGATGTTGCCATTTTTTGTTAGAATGCACAGTGATATCGATGTTGTAGTCACCCATTAGTATAACCTCTAGACCTGTCGCCTGCGCTATTGACAGCTCTTCCTCAAACTGATCTATCCACTAGGAATTTGAGCTTGGTGGTCGATAAACTGTGCAAATGAGAAAAGGTTTAGCATTTGGCAAAGAGATTTCTACCCAAAGTGTTTCAATGTTCGATGCTTCGATTTCGCATCTGCGCTTGCAGTTTATGGACTTTCGAAAATACAGCATAATGCCTCCCCCAGCTTTATTCTGTGTTTCAGATCTGTCCTTTCGAATGAGATCAAAACTCTCAAGTTTAAGTTGCTCATCAGAAACAGAATGAGTAAAAAAGGTTTCACACATACCAAAAATATCAGGGCATTGATTGTGAGTCATTGAAATACGCAATTCGTCTAGTTTTGGAACTAAGTGCCTAATATTCAGATTGCAGAGATGAAGTCCCCTGGATCTAAATATAAGGCCAGTGTTAATAGAAATGCCTGTTTCTGGTGATGCATCATTTGTACAGCTAATCGAGTTGATGTTTTCAGTACTACATAAAGACGTATTTAATTGTGAACTAGTATCTAAGTAGGAAATGCCAGTTGGATAGGATTTAGAGTCAGACCCATCGATATCCTTATCAAGATGCAAACAATTAAATCTATTTTCAACTGTGATTTCAGAAACGATCTCTGGGTAATGTTTTATGCACCCAACAATTCCCTATCACGACATGCTTCCAGTCTGACTAGCGCTTCTTCCATTAAACCAGCATTCATGTGTGTCATGCCCCCTTATTAAACAAATGTGACAATGCTTTGCTCTATTGCGATAGTCTCTCCCATTTGTGCCAACAGCAGACGAGAAGCCACTGCGTTTTAAGTATGTACTTGTGCGTCTGACTGGAATATATGGCCTAGAACCAGTATGAGAGTTAGTAATACCATGAACCGCATCAATATTTTTGAGCATCTTCCTAATTCCAGAAGAGTTTGGGTGAACCCTATCTTTATGGAAATATGAATCTGCGATGTCACCTGAGGCAAGCAAAAAGCTATTATAGTGGTCTATATAATCAATATCTTTCTCAGCACACAGTGTTTTAAGACGTGTATTATACGGTTCCATGTCTACACTCCCCCTGGGTAACAAACCAGACACGATAATACGACGGTCATCGGTGCTAAGCTCATCCAACATTGATGAGTAATTGTCAGTAAAAGTCGCCAAATCGTCTCCTTGGTCAGCATCATTACCACCCACATGGTCAATAATTGTCTCACATTTATCAATATTATATTGCCTAACTTTGGTTTGTAAGGTTTTTATTGTTGCACCTGGAAAGGACCTGACAGTGGAGTTCTTTTTAAGTTCTCTAACTTTGAGATGCTTAAATATAGAACTGCCCACTAGTAAGGTAGACTGATTTATGCTCTTTTTTGAAGAATCTGTAAGATCTATGGTGGTGGTGTCCATGTGAGTGTTAAGGTGTCTGCTTTGCAGAGCTGATCGAGAAGGAGAGTTATTCTGATTATTAGTTTGTTTGTTAAATGGCTTGTTCTTATTGGTTGTTTTCACAATCGGTGAAGAGTGTTTTATTGGTTTAAGTATATTCTGACTTGCATTTGTCATCACATTTTTCTCACTTGTTTCACATTCGGATAGGTAATTTTCTGGAACTACTTCTGACTTCTGGCTTGGCTTTGATTGTTTATTGGTTTTATCAACAGAATCCGCTTGAGTTTTAAGTTTGTCTAGTACAGCACTTGTTTTATTTAGAATTTGGTTTGATTTTTGGTCGAACACAGTTTTGATGTTATTTGTTGAACTGGATAAGGTTTCAAGGGAATCTGTCATAAATCTGTCTTTGATGTTTATCTGATTACTGAGAGAAGTCAGACGGTCATTTATTCCACCAATGCAAGTTTCAAATTTGGTTGATAGTCCTTGCACTGCTAGGAGAATAGATTTAGTAGATTCCTGTAAGTTTTTAACGTCATTTTTAAGGTTAATAACTTCATTTTGCACAGACTGAGGAACGTTTCTGCAGGTAGGACACAGCCAGATACCAATAGGCTCATCTTTACCGAGTCCGACGCATATATCATGAAACCAGATGACACAGAGTGTACACCTAGTCATATCGTAGTATTTTCTAGAATTTGGGTTGACTTTGCACGTTTCAGAGCATACTTGTTGTTTAGCAGTGTCAGACTGGTTTGGTTTTGCTGTCTTAGAATTTGCAGATGATGCATCGTCGGCCGAGGCTAGCTGTTTCAGTCTTGTCATGCTATTATTGAGATCCACCTGATGGTCGGTTTGGCTGCCATGAAAACTTTCACTAACACTTTCGTCATTCCAAGCCGTGTCGTCGTCTGATTCCTCGCAGCTGGAGTGTTCGGTATCTTGAGGCGGTTGTGTTGAATCTGCCCGTAGGGTTGTTTCAAGTTCAGTAATGATTGTGTCTGACAACATGCATGGTGACTTACGGGAGGCAGTAGATTCAGTATCGCTAGCGTCGCAGACCGCATCACTCTTTTTGGCGCAACGAGTGGTTGACGTCATGCCATTGTTGACGTGATGCGACATAACCGCGCTCAAAGGTTTTCTAAGGAGAACGTCTCCTTCTTCTTCTACCACATCAATCTCCTCTGTAGGGATACCAGCTTTTCTCATGAAATCGATGGCCCCTTCCAATGTGGAGAAGCCTTTGAAACTGTTGTGTTTAAATCCGTCAACTTGCCGCTGACATTGACTCCACGAATTAAAAATTCCCGTTGATCTTCCTTTGGCCACCGCATAATAGTTTATATCTAACTGCTTCTTCATTTTCAAACTTTTTTATTATTAGAAATGTAATTTGTTGAATTTCAAAAATGCATGTAACAAATAAATACCTTGAAGTATCCTTGTAACTGTATCCCGTTATTTGAATAGTTTTATGTACTTTCACTCGTGTCCGTTGATAAAACACTGGTTCTACCGTAGCGGGATCGGGATCATTCCTAGTGGCGCCGTGGAAGTATTCGTCGTCATTCTTGGGAGTTCGGGGTTAATCGGGGACTCATCTGTCATCCCCGACTCATCCCTGACTCATCCAGATTCATCCCGATTCACCACGAATACAGTACGAATGTCCTAAGTTATGTCTTGACGCTGCCGTAGTAGCACCGTAGTAGCATCGCAGTAGCACCGTCATGAATCGTAGAGGATTCTTAGAGATACCATAGGAGCGTCGTGAGACATCGTAGAGATTTCTGAATTTTCTGTTTTAACCATCCCGGTGCATCACGATTTTACAAAATAGGTCTCATCGGGACGAATCGTGATGAGTCGTAGCCAGAATCGGGAATGTGTAACTGGGGCTTTACACATTCACGATTTTAGGCCACGGCAGAGCTACGACTCTCCCCGATTTGTCAAATCGGGATACATCGGCATGATTCTTAGTAGCACTGTTGCGCCGCTGTGATACACCGGCGTGAGTCGTAGTATTACCGTAATGATTCTTGAAGAATCGTGGTGATTCGGGAATCTCGAGCACAACGCTACGACGAGTTTAAACCGTTTAAACTTGTCGGGGTGAATCGTGCTGGATTATGGGCGTGGCCTAGGTCTACCGTAGCAGGATCGGGATCATTCCTAGTGGCGCCGTGGTAGTATTCGTCGTCATTCTTGGGAGTTCAGGGTTAATCGGGATATCATCTGTCATCACGATTCACCCCGACTCATCCAGATTCATCCCGATTCACCACGACCACAGTACGACTGTCCTACTGTTATGTCGTGACGCTGCCGTAGAAGCATCGTGGCAGCATCGTAGCAGCATCGTAGCAGCATCGTAGTAGCACCGTCATGAATCGTAGAGGATTCGTAGAGATACCGTAGGAACGTCGTGAGACATCGTAGGGATTTCTGAATATTCTGTTTTAATCATCCCGATGCATCCCGATTTTACAATATAAGTCACATCGGGACGAATCGTGATGATTCGTTGCCAGAATCGGGAATGTGTAACTGGGGCTTTAAGCCCCAGTTACACTGTCACGATTTTGCGCCACGGCAGAGCTACGACTCACCCCGATTTGTCAATTCGGGATGCATCGGCATGATTCTTAGTAGCGCCGTTGCGCCATCATGATGCACCGGCGTGAATCGTAGTAGTACCGTGGTGATTCTTGAAGAATCTTGGTGATTCGGGAACCTCGAAGACAACGCTACGACGAGTTTAAACCGTTTAAACTCGTCGGGGTGAATCGTGTTGGATTGTTGGCGTGGCCTAAGTCGTAGCTCTACCGTAGCGGGATCGGGGTCATTCCTAGTGGCATCGTGGTAGTATTTGTCGTCATTCTTGGGCGTTCGGGGTTAATCGGGGTATCATCTGACAACACGATTCACCCCCGACTCCTCCAGATTCACCCCGATTCACCAAGAATGCAGTACGACTGTCCTACGGTTATGTCGTGACTCTGCCGTAGTAGCATCGTAGTAGCATCGTAGTAGCACCGTCATGAATCGTAGAGGAGTCGTAGAGATACCGTAGGAACGTCGTGAGACATCGTAGGGATTTCTGAATTTTCTGTTTTAACCATCCCGATGCATCCCGATTTGTCAATATAGGTCTCATCGGGACGAATCGTGATGAGTCGTAGCCAGAATCGGGAATGTGTAACTGGGGCTTAAGCTTTTGTGCCTTTTTGTTATGAACATAGCTGTTGTAATCACTGCAAAAAATTGTAGGCTTATACAAAAGGTGATGGATCCTATTAATATGTTTCTTCGTGCTTTATTTTTTATTTCATCTGAGTTGAGCTGTTGACAGTGAAGCAAAATGCCTTGTAGACGTCAGTTAATGCAAAAAACAAACAAAAAACATGGAAGTGGCAGAGATAGAATAATATTTTAATCTTTTTTAAACATAATTTGATTCTAAAAAATAAATAGGTATTAAAAATGCAATTGAAACGATTCCGAACACATATTTAATGACATTTTTATGTGCGTCTACTTTAAAGCAACCATGCTTTTGTTGAAGTTTAATCTCATTCATATGATATCTTAAAAAAGACAATACTCACAATATAATATATTAGGTAATTTTGAGCACTTAGGTGGTAGTCAATTTTATTTTCACCCACTAGCTGTTTGAACTCATATTGTCCTAACATTGTACAAAAAATATTTAAAAAGTAACGTATACAACAATAATACCAGGTGCCTAAACTAATTTTTATCATTCTGCTAGTTAGCTGTATTCAATGCAAAGATCATGTTGATATGTAAGAAAACGAAATAAATGATAATAACTCTATAATAGGAGTTACCCTATTATCTAATGGCAACGTATTTGACTTGGCTGTTGCATGGTAATACATCTATTTATAAAGGGCTAACATACATTATACAATTATTGACTAATGAGGCATTGGATATGATGTGATATCGAGCAGAAAATACCAATATTGACCTCGGCTTCGCCTCGGTCAATATTGGTATTCTCTGGTCGATATCACATCATATCCAATGCCTCATTAGTCAATAACTGTTTTATTATATAACATTAAGAGAAAGATTTACAGGTATCTTTGCACCTGGAAAAAATACTGAACTTATATACAAGTTTTGGGACTGTCAAGCATTTAGCAGAAACCGTGAGTGCAGACATAGATAAGACCACCCGTTTACTTAAGAAATGAATTCAATTTTTGGAAGGTTCATGGAATCATGAATACTTCGGTTCTCTTGCAAAGTTAACGTGAAGCCCTTCAGGCTTCACTTACTTTGCACGAGACCCGAAGTATTCATGATTCCATGAACCTTCCAAAAATTGAATTTATTACTTATATTTACATTTTATATTATCAGTCAAGTATCAATTTTCAATTTTCTCCAAACTTGGCTGGTTTTCCAGATATTTTGAATTAAATCAGACATAACGTAGGGTTTGGAATAGCCAAAACGCCAAATTTCCGCGCTTAACGTCATGGCGATACGTGTTCAACGTCACGCAAACGTCAGTAAACAAGCAACGTTATTGGATGGACTTGACGTTAGCCCGCTGAAATGGCGCGTATGTTGGTGTGGCTTAAATCGATTTGTTCATGAAGGTATGAACCACATCTCAAATGTAAAGGTTCATTTAAAGACTCGCAGTGGAAATGTAAATATTATCTTATATATGTTGTGCATGAGTGTCATCATTCAACATTTACAAGCAAGAATTCTAACACGCTTCGCCTGTAGAGCAGAACAGAACAGAACAGAACAGATTATTTATTTGACGTAAACTATACAGCTTCTAGTCAATCAAATACAATTATAATAATTTACATATCAAGGTCACAAATACTTTTAAAATGCTTAAATCAAGTTGTAGTGCTTATCTAACGATCTTGGCTTAACCCATATATGCCAATAAAACTTTGGCATTCATGGGTTTAGGTGTATGTTATGACTCAATCAAATTTTAGACTTTTTGATAATTTCAACTCAAATCAGTTCCATCATCCATTTCAATAACTGGAGGCTGAGCCCAATTCCATCACCTAGTCAGCTCCCACCAACACCAATAGAGCCAATTTTAAAATAGTGTAATATATCAAACAATAATTCACAGCTTTGAAAGCGCAGGGAAAATGTGTGATAGCTGACGTCATTTATTACTGGAAAATGACGTCATGCATGGCGTTTGACGGTGTAACGTCGTTTTTTCGCTTGAAGACGTTACAAATACATGTAAACGTATGCGACGTGGTCTAAGTATTGGCGGGAGTTCTTCAGTGCAAAGCAAAAACGGAACGGAAAAAACACAAGGAGTCTAATTTTAGTAACTAATATTCACCGGCAATCGCGCGCCAGCCAGTGAATATGACAATATGTTGACTGGCCACGTGAGCGCTCTACGCCAATGAAAATTGGTCTTTTTACTTAGTTATATAATAATATACAATTATTGACTAATGAGGCATTGGATATGATGTGATATCGACCAGATAATACCAATATTGATCGAGGCGAAGCCGAGGTCAATATTGGTATTCTCTGGTCGATATCACATCATATCCAATGCCTCATTAGTCAATAACTGTTTTATTACATAACATTTAGAGAAAGATGTACAGGTATTATTGCACCTGGAAAAAAATACTGAACTTATATACAAGCATTTAGCAGAAACAGTGCAACCCTAAATAAGACCACCCTTTTACTATTGCATATATGTTGTGCATGAGTGTCATCATTCAACATTTACAAACAAGAATTCTAACACACTTCGCATGTAGAGCCAATGATAAAATAAGTGTGATATGCCAAACAATAATTCACAGCTTTGAAAGCGCAGGGAAAATGTGTGATAGCTGACGTCATTTGTTACTGGTAAATGACGTCATTCATGGCGTTAGACGGTGTAACGTCGTTTTTACGCTTGAAAGACGTTACAAATACATGTAAACGTATGCGACGTGGTCTAAGTATTGGCGGGAGTTCTTCAGTGCAAAGGCGGAAAGTTGGAAGAAGCTGAAGACTTCAAATTTGTTTTCGCCGTTTATTGTGCATTAAAATCGAAATAGATCAGCTCCAGTGCGTGATTTGTTGCGTTCTCAGCATCTACGACATGATTATTAACCACTCTTTAGAAAAGCAGAACCAGAACGGAAAAAACAGCAAGGAGTCTAATTTTAGTAACTAATATACACTGGCAAGCGAGCGCAAGCCAGTGAATATGACAATATATTGACTGGGCACGTGAGCGCTCTAAGCCAATGAAATTCAGTCTTTTTTCTTAGTTATATAATAATAGATTTTGTCATATATAATGCGGTTTAAAAATCTTAATGTACAAAACACCCTCTCCACAGGTCTTTTGGCATATCATGACCGAGTAAACAATAGTAAGAATTTTGAAGTAAGTAACATATATAACAGTTATCATACGCGTGAATTAATTTCACCTTATTGGTAGTTTTATTGGTAAAATCAAAAGTTTAACACACCGGCTGAAATTAAACAAATATATGTGCATGTAGCTGCATGATTGTCATATTGATGAATGCGAAAAAATAAACTGGCCTTGAGTTAACTGGGACGAAAGCAGATAGAATACTCAAACTGGCTTTATTTGAAAAAAAGCTTTAAGCTTTAAACGAATGAAACTTCACAAACTATGAAGGGGAACATCGAAAACAAACAATAACAGTCAATATCATGATTTTCTAGGAAATAACGTTAATAAAATAACGTATGTAACACCTGAGAACATCAGAGCATTCGTTTTCGTACCATAAGCTCCTCTGTCACAGTGTTGGGTATGGAAACGTTATGCAATGTCATCGCATGTGTTAATGACGTCATTCGTCAATGTTTGTTTGATAAACCATGGTATTTTCCCGCCAAACATGTAATATAGGAAGATAATCCACGAGCGTAAAAAGATAATCCACGAGCGTTAGCGAGTGCACTCGCAATACCATACAATAATTTGCTTATTGCACCAGCATGCATATGTACTTTGTGCATTGCGAGATATTTGTAACATTGGAAGGGTGCAATAATTAATTACAACTTTGAGTATTTGCCTGCAAATTTAAAAAAATGGTTTAACTTTTGTATCTCGCATTCATATCACTGCATGATGTTTTATAAGGCCAAATAAAAAAATAAGTGCGTTTCGGGTAACGGGTGTGAAAATTTTAGGTTGGGTAGGCACACACAAATTTTGTTTAATTGTTTTTAATCTAGGAAAAATATAATCTTATGCATTTTGAAAGGCATTTCGCCTTTCAAAATGCATAAGATTATATTTTTTCGAGAGAACCTGAAAAAATAGGTTTCACCAGTAAATTAAGGTAGGGTCGGGTTACCCTAAACACAGGTATTTTTTTATTTGGCCCAACGTAGCACCAATCAACGTAGCATCAACATATCGCAAGGTTTCTTTTTTCCGAACATGGTTGCGCATCACTTGTTACCTTACTTTCTATTTTCCAACATTGGTGCGAATAGAAATTGATTTCCTAGAACGTTTTACGCTCTTTAATTCTCAATTGGATAAGTTCAAGAATGGCGACATTATAAATTGTTGTCATGGAAACGGAAAACAGTTTGAGCAATAAGTCTTGGTGGTTGGCAGTCAGTAGGGCACAGCGTGATGAGCAGCACTATTTGGTTGACTTAAATTCAATATATAGTTTACCAATTTCTTATCATTTGACACGCAACAAGAGTGAAAGACAATACCTACCATGGACCAAAATAGCAAATGGTGAGGCCCTGGTAGGTAATTATTTTGAAAAATATCTCATATCCCTAAAATAATTATGGCAAATATCCCCAAAATTCAGAGAGCAACGTATCCCCATATCCCTAAAATTGATCCACGTATCCCGTACCCCTTTTAATGTTTACAAAAAATATCCTATATCCCTTTAAGTTTTGGGCCAATATCCCTATATCCCTTAAAACCCTCCAGGGCCTCAATGGTGGTGATGACGACGGCGACGACGATGTACCAAGAAAAACGGGTCCATAAAGTTTGCAAACATTGCTACCTAAGGACATACGCAGACAGAAGAGCATACGACAAAAGGTTTGGCTGGCGGGAAAAGGTTTAATTAGTTTACCGCCTTTTCATTGCTATTCTGTGGATATATCCACATTATAAATCTTTAGTCCAGAAAATATATTTTATGAATATTGTACATACGGATCCCGAGAGACGCTTGGTTTCTTATAGTGTCTGGTTTTCGTTAGTTGGCCAGTACACTTTACCCCTGTCCTAGTGCACTTGCTTAACTGGCAGGACATGTCGATTTTGTCTGCCAAAAACAAGACAAATGCGAACCGAAGCGAGACAAAACGAACTTTTAAAGGCACGTATATGTATTATAGACTTTGCCTAAGATTACGTTATTGCACCATTTTTTAAAGACGTTAATTAATGATAAATACAACTGATGCACAAACGGTCTTAGCATGAGTTTTGAGCTCATTTTTTGTACTGATCGCCAATAGCGACCAACGGAGCATCCGCGCAGTATCACCCTTTTATTATGGCCCTTTATTTATTTAGAGAGCAGTAAATGTTCTTCGGCCCTTTATTTATTTACAGAGCAGTGAATGTTCGTGAAGAACATTCACTGCTCTGTAAATAAATAAAGGGCCAGACCAAATACTAGACATTATGCATCACTTGGTTAAAGCGCATGCGCGTTTGAAGGATACATGCAAGATAAGTATCATTTTCTCCTGAGCAGGTAATTATTTCCTTTTGTTGTCTATTTCAGCCACTGGACAGTCATTAAACCAGGAATATTTCCACCCTTTTAGCCATTGATTATCGAATCGTGTGCAGTTACCTAGTGGGGCTACACTAGTATTATTTTATCAGCATAGTCAGTAACTTTCATACTCCTTGTGCACAAATAGCGATGGTTCTGGTGAGCCTGCGCCACTGCTTGAGTATCTGATATTTTGTGAATCAGTGCATATAAATGTAAGTATATATAGGCTCAAAGGGCACTTTCCGTCCGTTTCGGCTCATCAATACTTTATCCTGGATACGTTTTCGGTATTTGTTAAGCCTCGAGAGCTATTTCCTCTGAGGAAAACAGCTATATATTGCTTTCTTTATGTATTATTCATAGCAGCGGGATACAAGAAAGACGAGAGTGCAGTTCTTCTTTGCGAGGGCTTGTCACGAAAACGTCTGTCTTTGGAATTAGCGACCGTGTAAGACCCAAATCAGCCTGTCTAGCTGCAGAGTGAAAATGCCATCAGGCGAGTATATCTTTCATGAAATATCTTGGTGGTGCAAAAAATGGTACTGAGTCGATTGTGGGAATGCACAGTCTGGTCTGTGATATTGTTGTTCACATCATGCATAAATAGGTTTGATCATTATATAACGTATAAAAATGTCTGGATTTGTTTTTCACGATGTATTAGTTTCATTTGAACTGAGGCAATCATGCTCGTGGGAAGCATTATCACACACCATATAGTAATCTATTATACAATTTGAAGAAGATGATAGAGTCCAATGCTTTCTTTTCTTCTTAAATCAGAATATTCGGAAGCCCAAATTTGTAGCCACTGAAATTGCTACAAAATCGTATTTTTCAAGATATCACTGATGCAAAAGGAAGCTTCTGCCGATTTATAGTACATTTGCAGCATCATGGCGATGCTAGTACGTTGTCGAAGGATTGTTTGCTTACAACTAATTTATTTTCCAGTAGGCCTACATATATTTTTATAAAAAAAAACTGTTTAAACGCTTGCCACTGTTATAAATACTTAAAACTGTATATATTTTATGCCTCATATGTTATTGTATTGCCCTGAGAGAAAAAAACAGTATGTAATGTTATGTTATGTAAGATAACCCAGCAAATTTCACTCTTAACCTAGACTAGCCGCTGCTGGATTGGCAGCCATCTTGGTGGCCATTTTGGATAACTGAAGAGAAAAATAAAATACTTTGAAGAAAAAGCATCAACCAGGCTTAAAGATGTAAAATGTGTGTATATCTCTTGTAATGGAATAGTAAATAATGTTGTTGAATATGAAGCAAAACAACGAAGACAAATAGTGACAAACACAGTGGTGCTATTTGCATCAAGCTGTTCATAGGGTAAAATCAGGTAACTTCGGACATCAGGAAATAGCGGACAGCGACCTTGTTTGCTTCATATTTTAATTATTGGAATAAGGAAAATAAATTAACTAAGCAAACAGTGAAAATCCTGATGAGACGGCTCAAAAGGAGCCGTCTCGTCTGGATTTCCACTGTTTGCAAATGTATGTCCGAATTTATCTCATGTCTGAAGTTACCTGACTTTACCCTATAGATACTCATTTATTTTGGGGAACAGTGAACAGTCTATAATGTGTTACAGAATGATTTGAAATAAGTATAGGTTATTCAATGTTTTGTGTTGGTTATGGAATATATACGAGGGAGCAGAGCTCCCGAGTGTATATTTCATAAACAACACAAAATATTGTATAACCTATTTAGCCCTGACCCAGCTGTTTCCTGTGTTGATTTCACATCCTGAAATGTACACATTATGTAGCAAATTGCTACATTTCGTTTAGGAGTCTCATTTCTATTTTAGCCATGGATGCGTTCACATGGGACAAATGGATTTTATAAGCAGTTTTTTTTGTTAGATTTTTTTTTCAAAATTATCTTGGAAGCATTTCATTGATCACATGTTACAGATGTATATGCTGATCAGTCCCCACTGTTCGTGCATTCTACCCTGATTCTCAAACAGTGGAGACACTCAGATCAGCGTGTATATTCATGTGCCGTTTGGTCATGTTGTCTTCCACAAAAAGCATTTTGGGACAAGCAGTGTAATTTCTGACCAGGCTTCAATGTACATGTGCAGCCGGGTCAGTTTTTTTTCTGCAGTCACCACTTTTTCTGTGAAACAGCTAACATTTGAAATTTACATCATTTTACGTCAATTTTATTCTTATCACTGTTTTATTTAGGGTTCTAAATTTAAAACTAAATTTGGTTGAAATTAACATTTTGGACTGCAATTTCCTCTCATCAAGTTATGGGAATGAGTCTCACAAAAGTGTGGGTTATGGAAAATATACCACGCTGAATATGGCCCTTTTCTTGCAACTGATTGGCCGAAAATAAAAGGAAGTGGGCGGGTCATGGGCTAAACAAACATCAATTTTCAAATTTTACGGTAATACCAATTGATCTGCATTTAGTCGTGTTTTTGAGAAAACAGTTGCATTTTCATATTAATGGATTTTCTATCAGCACTGACAGCAGTCACAAAACAATATTTATCTAAACTGGCGAAAACTATAGAATTCCTTACCTCAGATCAATCTTCCATTTCGTTTTACAACGTTTTCAGTGAAAACATGAGTGTAATTTCAACATGGAACCAATACATTTCGCAATGCCACCACTACCATGACGTAGGGGCACCATGACAGGCAGGCGTAATGAAACGATCTAATGTAATACTTTGTTAACCGGGCCTCCAGGTAATTGAATATGTTTTTTTTTATTATTTCTCAACCTAGATATATCTTTTATGTACTCAAAAGAACCGTCTCATTGACATGTTTAAACTGACCGATAGGGACAACCTAACGCTAAAATTGTTTGCCTAACTGGGCATATGAAGTAGGGGATGAACAATCTAGAAGTTGATGCCCATATTGCGACTATGCTTCTCGGTAATTTTGAAAATAACGTCAAAAACGAACTGACAAGTTGAATAATTAACAAATTCTGAACCACTTTCATTAATTCAAAGAAATGAGCATGTAGAAATGACCAACTTTTCATGTATACTGACGGGCTTTAAAACACTACACAAACTTTCTGCTATATCTTACAAAAGACAGTTGAATGTAAAGTTTCTTTGTTTCGATGATGTCATCATGATGCGGCTTCTTCAGTCAACACTGAAGTTTTAATTGTACTACTAAACTCGACGACGTTATTGTTTAACTGATACATTTTTTAAGTAGTGCTCAGAGGTTTTAAGTCATCGAATGAACGCGTACACACGGATTAACGTCAAAAAGCACAAATGTTGTAACACAGACCTGTCAATCAAAATGAAAGCCATTCCTCGATGACTTACAAAGTTCATGACACACATTTGATGCTTCTGGTGTTTCTTGATTTAACGAAATAGTGGATATTTCACTGTTAAAATTTTGTCAAAAGAAAGAGATGACCCCTTTCTCAAAGAATTAACATGCTTTAAATTAATTTGAAGTGGACACGCTTTAATATACAACCAAATTGACCGCTTTGCATTCTTTTTTAAAACACATCATAGTGTAGCGTTTTTAAAGTCTGTCAGTATAGTTTGTCATGCACCTGTATGACAATAATAGGCTGTCTGTTTTATGCTTCTGGCAGCTTATCTTGAGGTGTTTCATGGAAGTATATAGCTAAATTGCTAGTTGCGTGGTTGTAATACGCTAACTGGGTTTGGGGTCAAGCAATTCTGAAGTAAAAATCCCCTGAAGTTATGTTATTGAACAAACCATTGTAAGGTAAGGGAACATACTCAATGGCGTGTTAGTGCTGGCTGTTGCACAGTTAACTTCCACTACACATTGAAAAGAAGAAAAATGGACCAGTGAGTGATCAAACAAGCAGCTTTAATTGTGGGACCAACGAAATCTCCGATCTGAGTCTTTGCTGGTTGATAATTGTTTCATGCATCGACTAAAATGCGAGTTTAGCCTGAAATCAATGGCCAAGTAAACAATATTTTGGTGATTTAGGCCATCACCCATAAAAGATGGAGAACAGCAATTGTAAGCAAAAAATACATGTTACTAATTATTCTCCATTACAAACCCTCTGCTACTATCAAAAAATGTGGATCTTACATGAGTGCTCTTGTATAATTGAATTTATTAAACGAGTTGGGGAAAAGTGATAAAATGCGAACGATGTCACGTGAACCATGGTCGCAATTAAAACTCATTTGACCCTGCATAAGAAACTATTTGGTGTAAATAATTATATAAAATAATGAAGCCTTTGGCATGTTAAAAATTGGTCGATTGTATAGCCCAGGTGTGCATTTTTGGTAGCGACTGTGGTTTACGTGACCAACTGTCAGTTGTATACTAAAACCAACTGCTAATTGGTCACCTTACATTTTTACGCTAGTTCAGAAAGTGAAACATAGGGTATACAAAATTCATGTTTTTAAGTGAAGCAATACTTTGCCGAGACTCTGAAAGTTACTCATTTAAAAATGACGTGTACTTCTTGCACGGAAGAAGCTAGAGAAAAGGTACCCTCATTTCAAAAAGTCACACTTTTTCTACGATATAAACCATAACACAAATTAACGTTTTTGTTTGTTTGAAGATCTTACTGGCTAGCATGATATAAGAAGAATAAACCTCAAAAGTTTTGATTCCATCGGGCTCGTTATTTTTGCTACTCAACAACATAAGACAAACACTTTTAGCAGGTTAATCATTGAAATTCAGCTTTAAGCTTGCAATTTACATAGAAACTTTGCACTGCTCTGGACGCTTTAATATCAGCGACACAGCATTGAGATTTTCAGCGATTATTTATTATCACCAGACGTCACCGTCCTTATTTGAAAATTGAAAAAAATATTATGCTACCAAATCGATTTTTAATTTCTCACATTGAAACCGGAAGTGTACAGTAGTCGAAAACTTATATCGCCAAAAATGGACTAATCAAGTTCTACTGTGTTTGGCCCACAGTGTTCAAATAAAATTAAGTGCATTTTTTAACAATTTTACCAGGAAATACTGGTGAATTTAATTTTTTTTTTGAAAAATGCAACATTTTAAAAGATGCGTAAAAAAATCCACCATAAGCAAAATTTCAATTGTTTGGTGTTTTTCCAGTCGGACAGACCAGTTTGTAACAACCTAAACTTCAATTTTATAAAAAAACTACTCTCAAAACCATTTTTATTTAAAAATCGAATTTTGCATTTTTTACCCAAAAAAATTTCAAGTAAAGTAAAAAAATGTTCAAAAACACTGCTAAACGTTTGCCTATTGAAATTCACATATATAGGCAAAAATTCATTTCAATTTTATTAGCGTTTGGTCAGAAATAATGAGTTTGAAAAGTGACCAAATAGAACTTGGTTTTAGTATTGTAATTTAGCTGAAGCTGGCGACACGTGAACCATAGTCGCAATTGAAATTCATTGGACCTGGCTTATGAATCTATTTGGTGGTGTAAAAATGTCTTTGACAACTTTTATACTAGCTGCTTGTAAAGCTCAGGCATATCATTTTAGTAGCGGCTGTGGTTTGCGTGATCAACCGTCAGTTGTGCTGAAGCTGACGACACGTGAACTATAGTCGCAATTAAAATTCATTTGAACTGGCATATGAATCTATTTGGTGTAAAAGAAAAATGTCTTTGACAAGTTTTATAGTAGCTGCTTGTATAGCTCAGATATGCGTTTTAGTAGCGGCTGTGGTTTGCTTGACCAACCGTCAGTTGTAACAATTGGGCTGAAGCTGACGACAAGTGAAACATAGTCGCAATTGATATTCATTGGATCTGGCATATGAATCTATTTGGTGTTAAAGAAAAAAATGTCTTTGACAAGTTTTATGTTAGCTGCTTGTATAGCTCAGACATGGCGTTTTAGTAGCGGCTGTGATTTGCTTGACCAACCGTTAGTTGTAGCAATTGGGCTGAAGCTGACATGTCACAATGTACATATTTTGAAAATATATAACCATCAGTTGTTTAAAAATGCCGTGCTTTGGTGTGTTTGTCAATCACACTTTGATGGAAAAGGAAATTTTGTGAACCAGAACATAGGGAAGATAACTTATAATCTTCCCATGGGGCAGAGTAAGTTTAGCAATGAGTTGACGTTCTAGTTTATTTCAATTGAAAACGGTGGCAATCAAAAAAGTAGAAATACTTTGAGAGTAGAAATTAATCAATTTTGTGATGGTTTAACGCGATACTATGAGAAATTCTTATGACATTCACAAAATGTGAGGGGTTAAGGTACCCAACCACTTATTGAAAAGTAGGGGTAGTGTTATTATGTATAATTTTCTTGAATACAGAACTAAACAAGCCACACTTTTTGCGCGACGAAATTATTCTTATGCATTGTTCGCTACAAATAAAGCAAAACATATACTCAATAGGCATTTTTCGTGCTCCTGTAATGATACAAGTTATATAAAAGTATAAAGAAAAATCGAAAAAAGTCCCATTTTTGAAAGTTTACCATTTCTCTATTAGTCATCATTTTCCGAATGTAAAGGTGTAAGTCGTGCAAGCAGTGATCGCATAATATATTTTAACAAAAAATAAGTTGGCACCAAATCGTTAATTTGTCAAACCATGATCGTAAATAAGATCCCCAATTGTCCTTCGTTTTTACAAATATTTTGCTTAAAATTTAAGCCAGTGTATGAGCATGCGCTGCATGTGCACGCTGAGTCCTTTTTAGACAAAAATTAAATCATCAGGTAGCCGTTGAATTCTAGTTTCCAAAAATGTATTATTTGATAGCATTTTATCAACACATTGTGGAGTTATGATGCCATAATAAGAACTTTTCAAATGCCCCTCGTATATATGTGATCTATACTTGAAAGAATCTCGGCCTTACATATTTGCAATCTTTACTTGAAAGTTCGCAAATAACAACCCCCCACCCTTTGTAGATTTGAACCCCCTCTCCTCCAGAATCCTGCATCCGCCCCTGATTGGACCCGATTGTTAAATAAGTGAGGACTAAAGCATGTTAGATTTTTTTTGTCAGTTTGTCTTGGACCCCCCCACACACACACACAATCTGGACCCCCGCTGTACACCCTTTTCTGTCCGTGGGGTGAAGTTATTGTATTATCCTGCTGTATCTTTACTCATCCCGATAAATAGTGTTGGTATAGATCAGCATGTTTAAAAACTAATTGGTCAGTTGCTCAACTGTTTCCACTCAATTATCTGGAAAAACAGATCCTTCATAAATAGAGAAAACCTACAACAGCAGTCCGCCTGTATATGCCTAGTGCGAAGGGACCGCGGCACACCCCCAGGGGGGGGGGTACTCTAATTTTTTTCCGCATACGTAGGCTCGGACCCAGCATCTACCGTTCACCCCCCAAAAATATCAGAAATTTCAAGCACCCCAAAAAAATATTGAAATTTTAGCAACCCCCCAAAAAATATCCCAATTCTGTACCTTGACCTTAAAAAGACCCTAATTTACATAGAAATGACCCCCAAACTAGCCAAATTTTGTGATGACTCCAAAAAAATATCCACAAAATCTTCATACCCCCAAAAAATATTCATTTTTCTGAAAACCCCCAAAAAATATTGAAATTCAGAATTTTGAACCCAAAAAAATGGGCCGAGCCTACGTATGTGTGAAAATATCAGAGTACCCCCCCTGGGGGCACACCGACATCATAACCGAAAAAAAGCAGTCGCATTATCGGCAGGTGTACTTTGTACACTCCGGGTTGCAGGGTGAAAGCCCACAAGTAACCAAATCTAAATAACTGTAGGGTTCTTTAACCTGCACGAGGGGTGGCTTTCCCTGCACAGGGGATATCCAGTTAACGTCCCGATCCGATGGACGACGCACTTATCTAGCTAGTGTCATCCCTGCAATTAAGTGACACTAAGGAAAGCGTGTTCGGACACAGAAATTTTCCTCGCCGCGAGCGGGGATCGAACCCGGCACTTCTAGCACCAGAGGCAAATGCGCCATGTGCGGATCCAGAAAGTTTTGTCAGAGGGGGTCCAACTCTGATAGCGTTTTTTTCCTTAGTTGATAAGTGGAGGAGTGTTCCAAGTACCACGATAAGCGGGCACAACGGCCCGCCAGCAAAACGCCATTTAAATGGCGTTTCGCTGGCGTGCCGATGATGGCCCAACATTGAATGCTGGCTCGGCAGCTTTGTGATCTTCAGGGGACCCAGACCAGTATTGCTAAGAAAACCTATATTTTTGTGATTTTTCATGGGTAGGGGTCGGACCCTCTGTCCCCCCTCTGGATCCGCGCATGCGCTAACCACTGAGCAACCACGCTTCCATGCTACTTTATACAGCAGGACCAGGGTCTTTTGTTCCTTTATTGCTCAGTCACGAGCTATGGTGAGTAGATCTCTCGACTTTACATTTGAATGAACTTTAATAGTGAAAGAGGTGAGAGAAAAAATTGAAGAAGGTCTGAGCTTCAAGAATGAAGAAATAGAAGAAAGGTAATATTTTGAGAATTCGTACATTGTATATGATTTCTAACAATGTGGCATTTTGACAAGTGTAGACTCATACGAGCCTGTGCAGCATACTTTAAATGCTTAGAAATTCCAAATGATGTTCAGTCAGTAGCTCAACAGTCATAAAATATGCATGTGACAAGCAAAGGCTCTGTTCAGACTGCGCGTATGCGCACGCTGATCTGAGGCTTTGCTGGTCGCACATAACACGTTGTTGGAAATCTCATGCACTGGCTCATATTTTACAACTACGAGTTGGTACGACACTGGTCTGTTGATGGTTTCGGCGACGAAGAGCCGTGGTCCTGTGACCATAAGAGGGGCCGTTTTTTGAAAAGCAGAGAAGAACGAAGACGCAATCTTGTAAAGGAAGAGGATTTGAACCTGAAGATACAAGGCCATCAAGCAACGAAGACTATAGCTCCAAGAAAGGTCAGTCCCAGTCCGAATTAATGCGCGGATCCAGAGGGGGGGGGAGCAGGGGGTCCGGACTCCCTAGAAAATTACAAGTTATATAGGTTTCCATAGGAACAAGCAATCGGATCCCCTGGAAAAAGCTGGACCCCCTGGAAAATGTCCCCCACCCCCTGGAAAATGTTTGACCCCCTCCCTTTGAAATAAGCATTCGACCCCCTTTGTAAAATGGTTAAATAAGTTAAGAATTAAAAAAGTCAGAGTTTTTTTCTGTCTAAAGGCCTGGATCCGCACATGGAATACCCCTTTTCCGAGCATGCCGCTTAGTGAGCTTTTCCAAATTGCCTTTTCTCAGCGGCGTTTTGATGATCAAACTTTTTGACAAATTATTTCATTGTTTTTTCTCTCTTGAGCGTGGTGGGGGCATGAGCTAAGCTATGTAGCTCCTCTCCCATGGAAGTGTTGAACCTGGGTCTGCAGTCCAGCGTAACTCTATGGGGTGTTCCCTTTTGACTGCCACAGGTCACACTTGTCTTAGATTAGTCATAAGTCGGACACATCAAACCCCCAGGGAGGGGGAGTACTCTCATTTGTTTCATCATACGTAGGCTTGGGCCCAGCATCTACTGTTTACCCCCAAAAATATTTGGAATATTTAGCACCCCAAAAAATATTTGAATTTTTTGCAACCCCCAAAAATATGTCCTGATTCTGTATATTTACCTTATGAAAAGACCCTAAAATACATAGAAATAGCCCCTAAAACTAGTCCAATTTTGGGATGACCCCAAAAAAAATATCCACAAAATTTTCATACCCAAAAAATATTCATTTTTCTTAAAACCCCCAAATATATTGAAATTCAAAATTTTGAACCCCAAAAATTTACCCGAGCCTATGTATGTATGAAAATATCAGAGTACCACCCCCCCCCCCCCCCCCGGATCAAACCCTCGTCAAAAACCCTCAAATGCAAATTTGTAACTCCTAAATGACTTCTTTGGCAAACAGTGAAGACCATGATAAAATGCCGCATAACGCGGCATTTCATCGGGTCTTTACTATTTGCTAAGACAAAACGATCTTCAGGGAATGAAAATAAGAAAGAAGGCAAAGATCAGCAATCGATACAATCAAGCACCATACCTGACCCAGGACATAAAACATAACACAAATTATATTTAAAGTCGGAGAGTATAAACACCGCATTGGAAAATGACAAAAACACAATAAAACATCACATACAGGAAAGCCAGGAGATCAGCACTGTTCCAGCAGGTGACCACAAGACTGCAATAGTCAGACAAGAAAGCATGACAAACATGAAACATAAATAACAAAAATGATCCACAAAAGAAGGAATACATTTTTATTTTTATTTTGAAGAAAGAATTCACAAGTACATAATGGGTTAAATATCCCGCAATAAAGTGAGTACAAGTAGGCCTATGTCAAGATGCTCCAGGATTGTGTTTTTGCCCGGAGTTCGGAGTTTCAGTTCGGAGTTCGGAGTTAACTCTGGTTCAGCGGGTTCGTAGTTCGGAGAAAGGGCCGGGTATAACCCTGGTTCGGCAGGTTCGGAGAAATGCCCTTTCCTTTCTCCCAACTCTGATCTCTGGCAGGTTCGGAGTTCGGAGAAAGGACCAGGCGAATCCTGGTTCGGCAGGTTCTGAGTTCGAAAGAAGGCCAGTTCCTTTCTCCGAACTCCGCACCCTGGCAGGTTCGGAGTTCGGAGAAAGGACAAGGCCGAACCTTGGTTCGGCAGTACGGAGTTCGGCGAAAGTACCGGAAATCTGGTTCGGCAGGTTCGGAGGTCGGAGAAAGGCCGGTTCCTTTCTCCGAACTCTGAACCATGACAGGTTCGGAGTTCGGAGAAAGGACTGAGCCAATCCCTTATCCTAGTAGCCCCAACCCCTAACCCTTAACCCCAACTTTAACCGTAACATTAACACCCGAACCCTAACACCCTAACCTTAACAATAACCAGGGTCTTTTCTCCAAATTCCGAATAAGCTGAACCAAGGTTCGGCCCGTTCCTTTCTCGGAACTTTGAACCTGCCGAACCAGGGTTCGGCGAAACCAAACTCCAAATCAGGGTTCGGCCACGTTTGTTCTCCAAACTCCGAACCTGCCCAACTAAGGCTCGACCTGTTCCTTTCTCCGAACTCCTAACCTGCCGAACCAGGGTTCCACCCAGTCCCTTCTCCGAACTCAGAATCCAAACTCCAGACAGGGCTCGACCAGGTTCTTTCTCCGAACTCCGAACCTGCCGAACCAGGGCTCGGCCCGTTCCTTTTTCTGAACTCCGAACCCAAACTCCGAACCAGGGTTCGGCCCTGTATTTTCTCCGAACTCCGAACCTACCGGACCAGGGTTCGACCCGTTCCTTTGTCCGAACTCTGAACCTGCCGAACCAGGGTTCACCCTGTCTTTTCTCCGATCTCCGAACCAGGGTTCGACCCGTTCCTTTCTCCGAACTGGAACTCCGAAGTCCGTGTAAAAACACAATTCTGGACCAAACTGGCCTATGTAACTATGTCTGAGAGTACTTTAGCATTGGCAACAAAATATTATTTAACATTTTTTGGGTAACGTATGTAATTTTGATGTTACTTGACACTTCTCAGAGGGCTAATATGTCTCATTCTGTGGCATATATATTGTAGGATAAAGAAATCATAGTGACTAGCCAAAACAGCACCTACAGCCATCCCGAGGTTGAACCATGCAACTACCATCTTAGCAAAAGCATAGTTCATGAAATCAAATTTGGTGATATAGCAGTCATGTAAATACATGTATAAACAATTTGCAATATAGTGACAGGTATTTTAATACTGATTGGCAGTTTGAGATGTTTAATAGAGGAAAGCCAACAGACATGATACTTGTTAAGTGTATATTTCAAAATAGTTTCCTTAATTACAGTAACATATGTTGTTGGTACACGTTGGAATTGCCTCTATGAGGCATGTGCACCTAAAACATATGTCCAGGCCGCGTAGCGCAGTCGGTAACGTGTCTGGCTACAGATGCGTGTCTGACTGCAGATCCAGGGGTCACGAGTTCGATCCCGGTCCGGTCCCATACTTTCGTGGAGATTGATCATGAAATTATTTCTGCGGTCATTCTCCTCCCTTCCGCTGATTTATTCAAGAAGGGTTGTTGTCAGCTACAAGCGAGACTATGTGCACGAATTACCGGTTAACCGCTTGTTCAAGCCCCAGGAAAAAGTGTGGTTAGGTGAACTGACCGTCCCGCAATGACCATAGCTGTTGATTTGGGACGTAAAGCAACAAAACAAACAAACAAACAAACAAACAAACAACATATGTCCATTCAATAAATGAGTATTTTTCACCACACAAACTTCTCAACTATTTTAATTATTATCCCCACGCTTTTTATAAAAAGCGTCGGGGATATTGCAATCGCCTCCGTCCGTCCGTCGGTCTGAACGTTCTACGTCCGTCCGTCCGTCACGCTATCTCCTCCTAAACCATTGGACGAAATCCAACCAAATTTGGTGTGTGAGTTGCTCACATGAATGGGGCGCGCAACGGCACATTTTTTGGCCCCGCCCCCTGGGGCCCCGGGGAGGGGCCAAAAGGTCAAATATCATTAAATATAATTAAAATTCAATTTCAAAGTCAATTTCAAAGATTTTTAAACCAAACTTTGTGTGTCTTCTCAGAAATGAAAGATATAAAACATATCAGACGGGATTTTCATTTGGCCGCCTGGGTCATGCGCCAGGGGTGGGATTTGGGGGTGCCGTGGGGGGTTTGGGATCATTTTTTTCCAAAATTCAACCAGATTTGGTGTGTGAGTTACTTACATGAATGCCACATGCACCGGCACCATTTTTTGGCCCCACTGGGGCCTTTGGGAGGGGCCAAAAGGTCAAATATCATTAAATCTGAATTACTAAGTCAATTTCAAAGATTTTTAAACCAAACTTTGTGTATCTTCTCACGAATGAAAGATATATAACATATCAGACGGGATTTTTATTCGGCAGCCTGGGTCATGCCCAGTCAACCAGATTTGGTGTGTGAGTTACTTACATGAATGGCACATGCACCGGTACAATTTTTAGGGCCCAACCCCCTGGGGCCTTGGGGAGGGGTCAAAAATTTAATTTTCTGAACATCGTCATGTGGCTTATCAAAATTTAAGGGGATGAGCAGTAGACCAGGATACACTGATAATTTTCAACCTATGATCAAACTGGTGACCTTGGGGTGGGGTCAAAGGGTCAATTACCATTTGATTTCTTCAAGAGCGTGGGGATTTGCGATGGCGTGCCATCCAATGTGTTCTAGTACTTCAATTTAATGAGCATGTAGAAATGAACAAAGTTTTGTGTAGTTCGGCATGTACCTGGATGACAAGCATGTGCAGCTATCTAGAAAGACTAGAGACCAAGCCTTTACCTGTATCCATACTTTGTAAGTCTTCGCTGCTCGCATATACGGTAAGTTAACGAAAGAGCTACGTGCATGAAGGGGCTATTTTGCCCCCCCCCCCCTATAAGGCTAAAATTAAAATTTGTTTTCACCAATTCCTTCAAACAATAGCCCTATTGTACAAGTCTGGTATTAATTTGGCTTTTACAGTTGCTATGGTAACACAAATTGCCATCAAAATAGGCTTAAACAGAGAAAGTGTCATTTTGGACTTTAAGGCTTTTGGAGACCGACTTTTTTAAGAATTAAATATCAGCACTATTTAATACCAAAAATCCCTTTAATATGTTGTGTGCCGAGCTAATTCACGGCTTCTGTTAAAATATCTTTTTGGTATTCCTTGTGCTCTATTTTAATTTCTCTGTCAACCCTCTAAATTTTGCACCAAAATGGTCAATTTCCTATTTTCATCCTATTTCGGTGGCCATTTTTGTTACCATAGCAACGATTAAAGTCAAAGTAATTTGAGACTTTTACACTTTGGTTATTGTTCTAATAAACTAATAAGACAAATTGGTGAAAAACATTTTTATATTTTAGCCTCATAAGGGAGAGGGGGGGGGGCAAAAAACCCCGTAATGCACGTAGCTCTTTATTTTCTTCATTTCTCACCCAAAACATATGTTGTGGGTACTCAAAAGAACCGTCTCAATACGTTTAAATTTCCTTATCTGGATCTATGCTAGGGTCCAACTCAACTTTGACAACGTTTTTTTAAAATTTATTTGATGAGGGGAGAGAGGGTCTTAATACCGCTAAAAGCGGGCCACCATCGACTTTTCGCTGGCGGGCCGATTATATCTGGCTTGGTAGCTTTGAGATTTTCCAGGGGATCCGGACCAGTATTGCTAAGGAACCCTATATTTCGTGATTTTCAGGGGGGGGGGTCACCCCTGTCTCCATCTCTGGATCTGCCCATGGCCTCGGTGCTTCTAAAATGAAATATAATGCTGTAAAGGTTCCATTCGCGGACCGTGCTTCCCGCCATAATTGCGATTTTAATTACTACATGTATAACAAAAGTTCAGCATTCATTGCCTTATCGTCGGGTCTGATCTAGGTTCAAACTATTTGACACTCTGATGGTATTTCTGAAATAATTTTTCGAAAAAGTTGATTTTGAAATAAACCAGCAGCCGACAAAAACGATGAAACATTTCCCAGGGAGCAGATAGTTAAAAAGCGACTTCGCAAGTACCAAAATTGAAGCAAGCCTTTAATGAATCTTTAGAATTTTGCAACCGTTCATAGCCTCATGAACTACACAACACTTGATTGACAGCTGCCAAGCTCACTTGCCCGTGCAATTCGCTTAGGACATCGAATGCATTCGCCAGATGTGACATTGGTGTTGTGATTGACAGCGAACCACACCTGTGTTGCACGTGCAAAACAAGAATCTTGTTTGCTCCATTGGCACTGGCTGTTCTGCTTTCCGTTTTGCACTCCAACAAAACAGTTATACTATTAAATACTTAATACAAAATTGTTTTATCTCCTAACTTATAAATAATTTCTATATAATAGTTATTTATAATAAAATGTAAATATAAGCAATAAATTCAATTTTTGGAAGGTTCATGGCATCATGAATACTTCGGGTCTATTGCAAAGTTAACGTGAAGCCAGGGGCTTCACTTACTTTGCAAGAGACCCGAAGTATGCAAGAGACCCGAAGTATTCATGATTCCATGAACATTCCATAAATTAAATTCATTTCTTAAACAAACCATATTGTAAATTTTTATTTCAGGTACGTGATCAAGATTTTGCATTTTCAAAGAACAGTTTTCATCTCGACAGGCGACAAAGCCATCTGATGGACCACAGACCATAGCAAGAAGAAGCTGTTCAGGTATGTTTAAATTTTGTTATCAAATGCTCTTGCTTTTTTTGTTTTGATTTGACGCTTAACGTCCCAGTCAACAGGTATGGTCATGTCGGGACGGTCAGTTCACTTAGCCACACTTTTTTCCTGGGCAAGTTGACTAAGTACTTCGTGCGCATACTTTCGCTTGTAACTGACAAAAACCCTTCTTGAACCAGCGGAAAGAGAAGAATGGCCGTAGAAATTATTTCATGATCAATCCCCACGATAGTATGGGACCGGGCCAGGATCGAGCTCGCGACCTCTTTGAGTATTGCCAGACCAAATACGAATAAAAGGCACAAACCATAATTGAGCTGCGGCATAAGATTTCCAACAATGTTGTATGTGCAACCAGCAAAGCCTCAGATCAGCCTGCACAGTCTGATAAGAGCCTTTGCTAGTCGCATGAATATTCTACGACTGTTAAGCAAGCTACTGACTAAACAAACTTGGAGTTTCTAAGCTTAAAAAGAGGCTGCACTGGCTCGTCTGAGTCTACACATGTCAAAATGCCACATTGTTGAAAATTACGTGTCGCGGCTCATTTGAGATTAGAATCCGTCGTATCCCTGACCCATGATGACACAGGGGCTTGAAGTTATGATTTTTGAATGATTTTAGGCCTAGGGAAATGTGATAGATGCATTAAAATGTTGAAATGATTTGGAAAAAAAAATGTTCAAACCGAGTATAAAAAATGACCCCCTTTGGTCAAAATTTTCATTATTTTCATTGGCCGTTATTTTCACAATTTTTTTGGATGGAATTAAAGAGAATGTCCCTAAGCAACAGACAAGGTAGCAAATTTTCATAAATTCGAGCACCTGTGCATGTTGCAGCCAGGAATGAGACATAGACCACGAAATGAAATCTGATCAGAGAACTGGGCCCGAGGTTATAAAACTTTTTTCATGCTCAACTTAACTGAGCACGAAATTTATAATGCTCATAAATCTTAAAATGCCAACAATTGTTGGCATTTTAACGTTTATAAGCATGATAAATACAACATCTGAAAGCAAGAAACTTCTTCATTTGTCGGTATTTTAGGTTTTATGAGCAGTTGAAATTTCGTGCTCAGCTGAGTTGAGCATGGTAAAAGTTTTATAACCTCGGGGCCTGATCTGAGATTAGTGACAATAGGGCCAAAGGGAGGTGTATACAGAAACTACCTGTTATTTACTAGTTGCATGCTGGATAATTATCCATCTGCTTAATATTTTTAACATAAATTTTTTTTCAAAAACAATCTTATTACAGAAAAACTATCAGAGTGTCAAACCGTTTTGATCCTGATCAGGACCGACGTTCTGTCAGTCCTGATCTGGGTCCAAACTGTTTGCAAAGTGCATCAGCAGACGAAAGCAGTCATCGCTAGCAAAGGACAATTTCAGTGCTTGTTCATCGTATATACTTAAAGAATCTTCCAACACATACAGTAAACAATTTACTACAAAAGCTCAGTTATGTTAAACGTATTCAATATCCTGCTGTTAAACAAATATTCAATATTATTCACATTATGTGTGAAAATTTCAGAACAATACCTTGGATATTATGCAAAATACAGCTTCTTTGATTTGAAAGAGTCAAAATCGAAAGTCACAAAAACCGGAAATTTAGGCATAAGTCTGCGTTTCACTGAGGCAATTTTAAATCATTTACCATGCTGAACAATGAAAAACGTCAATTTGTAATTAAAATGTATGAAATTCAAGGCGGGTCATGCTTCAGACTCAATGCGACCCTAGCATATAACTTTTTTTCAGTGTCTGATGTTTATCTTGGGATGGGCCCACCGTGGCTCAATTGAGGAATTTCTTTAGCAGATTGTCTGTGAGACGAGGGCCCTTTTCTTTGTTTCATCAGATTGTTTCCCATTGACGATACATTGTGTACATGTATGAGGAAGCAAGCCTGCATGCAAGCTTTGCTTTTTCTCTGGTTTGAACGGTTCTTGTTTTGTTGTGCAGTACTAAGTTATGTTTCAGATTTCGCAATTATCTCGCCTGGTTGCAAGCCTGCATGCAAGCTTTGCTTTTTCTCTGGTTTGAACGGTTCTTGTTTTGTTGTGCAGTACTAAGTTATGTTTCAGATTTCGCAATTATCTCGCCTGGTTGCTTGCCGTGTGTAACTGAAGTTCAAAGTTAAAAATCAACACTTTGACTACTGTCAGCAGGTCTCTGTTGTAATGTTTTACCATGGCCATCCTGCTACCCTGTCGGGTATATATGCGATGTTAAATTATTTGCATGTGCGTGTGGTCTGTGCAATTTTGAAGATGCAGAAGATAGAAGTTTGATGCTTTTTTTTAAATTTTTAATAATAGAAAAGAGGGGGACTTATCTTTGTATACTTTTATTCTTATCGTACAAACTTCTGTTTTCTGTGATTTTTTTTTGAAAAATGGTAAACTTGCAACTTCCGCTTTTTTTAGGTTTTCAACTCAAACTGCAATATTTTAAAAGTTCTAAGTCAGTTGTCTCTGAAAATAGCCATGCACTACTGGGAAACATTGTTCTAATTTATTCCAAAGTACTTTTTAATTCGAAATTCAAGTTTTTAAGAAAATGCAAAACGAAAAGTGTATGCGTTAGAAGATTCCTTAGGTGTAGTATACGTACCATTATCGTCTGCTGATAACTTTTGCAAACAGTTTGGGCCCAGATCAGGCCCAACAAAATGTTGGCCCAAATCTGGATCCGAACTTTTTCACAATATGAATAACGTTTCTGTTCAGATGTTTGACCTCTCTGACCTCAAAAACGACATTGGTTTGCTCTTAACCCTTAAAGCGCCAGTTGCAACAAAAGTCGTCTGCTTGTCTCGTCTGCTTAGATGTTTAAGAAGCCTCTATGACAAAAAATGTGGGACCCAGATCAGACTGCTCCTATATGAGCGGTCTGATCTGGGTCCACCATGTTTGCTTTTATAGAAATGTTAGGCAATTATTTGCAGCAGACGACTTCAGCAGACGCCATTTTACAGATGCAGTCTTTCTTGGAACTTTAAGGGTTAAACTATTTTAAACGTCTCTCTCTCTCTCTCTCTCTCTCTCTCTCTCTCTCTCTCTCTCTCTCTCTCTCTCTCATTTGCCAGTATAAAACAACAGAGGAAAACACTCTCGCTATTATTTTAGCGCCCACTGTAAAGAGTACTTGTTTTGATTCCAATTTCAGCTATCATTTAAAGATTGTTTTTTACTTTCAGACTTGTGGTCAACAATTTGCATTTCTACAGAAAATGTAACACTTTGCAGGCGGCGACTGGTATCTGGCAGACCATACACAAAAGATAAAACCTACTTAGTACCAGAATATGGAAACTGTTTTAGGTATGTGTAGTATGGGCCCCTCTTTAAGGCAAATGACGTCACGAAACATCATTTTCCAAAAAGAGAGGCCAATACTACTGGTATGTTTAACTTTAGTAATCGAATACCCTTTAGAACATTCACATTTACTGAAATTGTGGGCATTGAACACATACAATGGACACCAATATTCATAAAGGAGTTGGTACAATGTTGGAACATGTAAATTAACACCTCAATAAAAATGCCTACTTTTATCACACATCTATAGGCGTTAGCTCATATAAGCCTTGCACTAATCAGGTTCTTTACTGTTTAATAACAGAATGTTCAAGTTCATTTTGAATACATATGATGAATAATACCGAATAACCCTTAACTTAGAAATGGTATTGTTCAGTTGATAACAACGGTGATGTTCATTCAGAATGGCATGCATTGCTGAAAATAGTTTTGTCTTTTACTGTGATGGCGTATTACACATATCTTCTAACTTGTTATACAGAAGTATTCAAATATATATTATGTATTATCTCAAAATTAAGCATGTAAACTTTTGTATATTCTTTATTTTTATGATATAATTATCATCAAAACACAGACACACTCATACTCGCACACATTAAAATTAACTTGCGTAAAATGCAATGACATGCTACAAAGTCATACAACTTGCAGAACTGAAAGGAAACAAATGAAAAAAAACTCTAGACATCAGCAATGACGATTATTCAAATACTTTACACATGTTTAACCCGTAAAGCGCCACCTATAATTTGTAGCAGACGACAATTTTAAATGTTGCTGTTTTTTTTTAAAAATAACAAATTAGGCATGATATTTCTTCTGCCAGCAGACGATTCTCATGAATTATCACGCCTTATTTTTTCAAAGATCAGGAAATATGTCACAAAATGTGTTGTCTGCAGCAGTTCTGGTTTGCGCTTTAAGGGTTAAGTGAGTTTATGTTTTCAGACTTGCCATCAACAATTTGCATTTCTGTAGAAAATGGCACAGTGGCAGTGGCGACTACAATCTGGCAGAACATAGATAAAAGAGAAGATATACTGTGTACCAAAAAGTGGATGCTGTTTAGGTACGTTTAAATGTTGTAATTGAATGCCATTTTAAGCATTCACAGTTACTGATATTCGAGGCATTGAACACTAAAAAGAGTCACCAAGACTCACCAAGGAGTTGGTACAATGTGTGTACCTCTTAGTCTATACATGTAAATGAACACCTAAAAAAATGCTAATTTTATCACACATCTATAGGCGTTAGCTCATATAAGCCTTGCACTATTCAAGCTCTTCACTGTTTGATAACAGAATGTTCAATTTCATTTTGAATACATATGATGAATAATACCAAACAACCCTTAACTTGGTGATGGCATTGTCCAGTTGATAACAACGGTGAATTCCATTCCAAAGGGCATGCATTGCTGAAGATAGATTTGTCTTTTTCTGTGATGTTGGCGTATTACACATATCTTCTTACTTGTAATACAGAAGTATTCAAATCTATGATATGTATTATCGCAAAATTAAGCATGTAAACTTTTGTATATTCTTTATTTTTATGATATAATTATCACCAAAACACAGACACACTCTTGCTCGCACACATTAAAATTAACCTGCGTAAAATGCAATAACATGGTACATAGTTATACTATTTGCAGAACTGAATGAAAACAAATGATAAAAAAATCTAGACATCAGCAACTCTTTGTAATGAATGACAGACTATTCAAAATACTTTATACATGTTTAATCCATAGAGCGCCACCTATATTTTGCAGCAGACGACAATTTCAAATGTTGCTGCTTTTTCAGAAATAACAAAAGGGACATGATATATCGTCTGCCAGCAGACGATTCTCATGAAATATAATGCCTTATTTTTTTTCAAAGATCAGGAAATAAGTCACAAAAATTATCGTCTACTGCAGCTCTAATTGGCGCTTTTATGGTTTAGTGAGTTTATGTTTTAAGACTTGCCATCTACAATTTGCATTTCTATAGAAAATGACACAGTGACAGTCACTATTTGCAGGTGGCGACTGCAATCTGGCAGATCATAGATAAAAGAGAAACTCTACTGTGTACCAGAAAATTGATGATGTTTAGGCACGTTTAAATTTAGTAATTGAATGCCCTCTTAAGCATTCACAGTTACTGATATTCGAGGCATCAGACACAAAAAGAGTCCCCAGAGACTCACCAAATAGTTGGTACAATGTTGGTACCTCTTAGTCTATAAATGTAAATTTACACAAGACTTTAGTAAGAGTGCGTAACGAAAATTTAATTTTCTTATTTCTCAACCAAAACATGTTGTGGGTACTCAAAAGGACCGTCTCAATGAGACGGTTCTTTTGAACACCCAAAACATATGTTAGAATTGATGGGTAAGAAAATATTTACAATTTTACGCTGAAAATTTTTGTTTTTCTACACCTGTGTTAACACCTCAATAAAAAGGCCTACTTGTACAGAACATCTATAGACGATAGCTCATATAAGCCTTGCACTATTCAGGTTCATCACTTATTGATAACAGAATGTTCAATTTCATTTTGAATACATATAATGAATAATACTGAACATCCCTTAACTTAGAGATGATCCTGTCCATTTGATAACAATGGCGAAGTCCATTCAGAAGGACATACATTGCTTAAAATAGTTTTGCCGTTAATGTGATGTTGGTGTATTACACACATCTTCTAACTTGTAAAACAGAAGTAGTCAAATCTATAATATATAGTATCTCAAAATTAAGCATTTAAACTTGTGTATATTCTTTTATTTTTATGATATAATTATCACCAAAACGCAGACGCACTCATGCTCGCACATATTAAAATTAACCTGCGTAAAATGCAATAACATTGTACATAGTCATACACCTTGCATATCTGAATGAAAACAAATGATAAAAACTCTAGACATCCGCAACCATTTGTAATGAATGACAGACTATTCAAATGCTTTACACATGTTTAACCCATAAAGTGCCACCTATAATTTGCAGCAGACGACAATTAAGAATGTTGCTGCTTTTTCAAAAATAACAAATTCGGCATGATATTTTGTCTGCCAGCAGACTATTCTTATAGAATATCATGCCTTATTTTTTCAAAGATCAGGAAATATGTCACAAAATTTGTGGTCTACTGCAGCTCTAATTGGCGCTTTAATGGTTAAGTGAGTTTATATTTTCAGACTTGCCATCAACGCTTTGCATTTTTATAGAAAATGGCACAGTGGCAGTCACTATTTGCATTTGGCGACTGTGATCTGGCAGAACATAGATTAAAGAAAAAATCTACTGTGTACCAGAAAAAGGATGCTGTTTAGGTATGTTTTAATTTAGTAATCGAATGCCCTTTTGAACATCCACAGTTACTACTATTCGAGGCATTGAACACAAAAAGAGTCCCCAAAGACTCACAAAAGAGTTGGTACTATGTTGGTACCTCTTAGTCTATACATATAAATTAACACCTCAATAGCAAAGCCTACTTTTATCACACATCTATACGTATTAGAGCCAATAACAGCCTTGTACTATTCAGGATCTTCACTGTTTGATAACAGAATGTTCAATTTCTTTTTTAATACATATGATGAATAAAACCAAACAACCCTTAGCTTAGAAATGGTATTGTCTAGTTGATAACAACGGTGAAATCCGTTCAGAAGGGCATGCATTGCTGAAAATAGTTCTGTCTTTTTCTGTGATGTTGGTGTATTACACATATCTTCTCTTGAAATACAGAAGTATTCAAATCTATAATATGTATTATCTCAAATTAAGCATGTAAACTTGTGTACATTCTCTATTTTATATTATATAATTATCACCAAAACACAGACGCATTCATGCTCACACACATTAAAATTAATCTGCGTAAAAGGCAATAACATGGTACATAGTTATAAGCATTGCAGAACTGAATAAAACAGATTATAAAAAATCCCTAGACATCAGCAACCCTTTGTAATGAATGACAGACTATTCAGATACTTACTCAAGTTTAAGTGTGCTTATGTTGTCAAATTGAGACCAACAATTTGCATTTCTACAGAAAATGTCACAGTGATGGACAGTCACACTTTGCATGCGGCGACTGCAATCTGGCAGAACATAGATAAAAGAGAAGTTCTACTGTGTACAGAAACCAGAAAATGGATGTTGTTTAGGTATGTTTCAATATTGCAATCGAATGCCCTTATGAACATTCACAGTTACTGATATTCGAGGCATTGGACACAAAAAGAGTCACCCAAGACTCACCAAGGAGATGGTACTATACCTCTTAATCTATACATGTAAATTAACACCTCAATAGCAATGCCTACTTTTATCACACATCTATAGGTATTAGCTCATAAAAGCCTTGCACTGTTCAGAATATTCACTGCTTGATAACAGAATGTTCAAGTTCACTTTGAATACAAATGATGAATAATACAGGATCACGCTTACCATAGAAATGGTATTGTCCAGTTGATAACAACAGCGAAGTCCTTTAATCAGGGCAAAATTAGTGTGCTCATAAAGAGGGTCTCAAAGCGACTCAAATGAGTACTATGAACATACTATGGGCTGCGTCAAGAGAAAAACGGATTTTGTTGCATGCATCCACCAAAGGTGCAAACCAGTCTGTGCATTCGCACAGTCTGATCAGCACCATTGTTATTTGCCCTCTAAAAAGTGTAATAACTTCACATCTAACATGCAAAAATGCAATAGTCTAGCTAGTCTCTGTAGTTGAGCAGGCTCGATTGAGTCTTACATGGTCACACACCCCAATAATCAGGTCCAGGTGACGAAGCCCGTCTCTCAGTAAGCAAGTTAAATTGGGCTACTATCGACCCACCAGCGAAACGCCATCCTAAATGACGTTTCGTTGGCGGGCCGATTGTGGCCTGAGATTGAATGCTGGCTGGGCTCATTTATCGAAAGTAAAGAATAGGTACTGTCCTGCCAGCCAAGAGTGACAATGACGTCATGTTTTGTTTACAAAGTTATCGGGGACTTAGAACCGATAGATCACTTGTGTATTAATCCTATCCCCAGGATAGGATTAATACACAAGTGATCTACCGATTCGCGTTAGCTCAAGTGGAGTATACAAGTTAATGTTTAACTTAACAGTAGTAAACAAAATATTACGTCACTGTCACTCTTGGCTAGCAGGACAGTACATGTATTCCCTATTACCTTACCATTATATACTTTTCTTCCAGGGTTCTCCAATTTTCTTCATCAGGGGTACAAACTTGGGGTCACTAATGCATGTAGATTCTCCCGTAAAGAATACTATAGCTCAAGTGCTGTGGTGAGGGAAAGTCAATGCATGTCAAGAAGAAAAAGCTGCTGCAGTATGGACCAGTGAGTATGGCCATGTGAGAATGGTATTTATCGCATTATTACAACCATGCAACTACCAAGTTAGCAAAATCTTCCAATGAAATGTCTCAAATAAGCTGTCTGAAGCATAAAATACGCATTCTATCATTGTCATCCAGGTACAAGACAAACTACATAAAACTTGTTCATTTCTACATGCTCGTTACAGTGGAACAATGAAAGTAGTTGAAAATTTGTCAAGAAAAGCTTTTGTGAAACACTTAATTATTGGAAAGACATATACACTCACACAAACTTCTAAGCGGTCACCCTAGCAATTTCAAAATTTTTGACAAAATTTTTAATCATTTTTAACTAGTTTTAATTTCATGTTTTGACATAATGTATTGAGAGATGTCATACAAATATCATTCCATGATGTTTCACGTGAAAATAATGAAGAACCAAATGCACGTGATAATAGGACAAATCCATGGTGGTTTTAAGGTGACCGCTTAGAACTTTGGGCAAGTGTATTGTAGATACACATTGGAATTGCCTCTATGAGGCAAATCCGATGTGTACCAACAATATATGTTACTGAAAATAAGGAAACTAGTTTTAAATTTACATTTAAACCTAGTACCATGTTCATTGTCTTTGCCTATTTTAAACATCTCAAACTGCCAATCAGTACTAGAATACCTGTCACTACACCACAAATTGTTTAAATTTTCATGACAGCTATATCTCCAAATTTGATATCATGAACTACTTTTTTGCTAACTTGGTAGTTGCATGGTTGTATATGTGACCATGCAAAGACTCAGGGGAGCCTGTGCATATACACAGTCTCGCATGAGCCTTCACTTCTCCTATGCCATAAGCATGGCTGTAGATGAGGATGCAGAAAATATCCGACCCGAAAAGAAAAACAGCAACAAAATACATGACACTTTTCATGGCTAGGCTTGACTTTGCAAATTGTTTGGACCCAGATCAGGACCGTCAGAACATCGGTCATGATCTGAATCCAAAAGATTTGACACACTGATCATGTTCCTGAAAGAAGTTTTGAAAAATAAGGTTTATTTTGAAAGAAGTTAACTGAGAACAGAAAAATCACTAACCATTGCCCAGCATACAAAAAATGTCTTAGCGCATATGCAAAGTCAAGACATTAGATTTTGATATGAGCCATGGCATGAGATTTCCAACAATGTGGTATGTGTGACCTGCAAAGCCGCAGACCAGCATGTGCATACGCGCAGACTGATCAGAGCTTTTGCTAGTTGCTTGAATATTATATGACTGTTAAGCTACTGATTGAACAAAATTTGGAGTTTCTAAGCTTAACAGGAGGTTGCACAGGCTCGTCTGAGTCTACACTTGTCAAAATGCCACATTGTTGGAAATCACATGTTGCGGCTCAATTATCTATTTCAAAGAAGAAAAACGAAGACTGTAACACTGGACACGGATGAACCACGTATAGAATCTTTGCTGCTTGCATGCACAGAACATGGAGTAAGGCCAGAATTGTTTATTAGTTGATTTACGGATTTTTAGATTTAGGGTTGGAAGGGGGGGGGCGAAAAAAATAAATAATAAAGCTCTGAAAATGACCAGTAAAATGGTCATTTTCAGAGCTTTGTATTTAATACCTCCAGAAAAAAAAACAGTAAAACTAGTAAGGTAAACCAACAGTCTGTATTGAATCTCTTAAGGGTATTTTATCATTTTCAACAGTCGGCAGTTAAAATATAAAAATGATTTTAGATTTTTTTCTACTTTACGGAATATTACAGTAGGAGGGTTCGTAAATCAACTAATAAAAATTCTGGCCTAAGATGCGAGCTATAACATTATCTTATACTCATAGTTTCACTTGATAAGCGAGCATGTACGTTTTAAGAATGACTATGCAAAATCGTCCTCAGAATTCATCCATAGAATATGGAGTAAGATATGTGCTCTAACTAATAGTATACCTGCTGCTTCACTTGATATTAGCGCATGTACGTTTTAAGAATGACTTCTCAAAATCATCCTCAGAATGCATCCATAGAATATGGAGTAAGATGCGTGCTCTGACTTTATATTAGACTTTAAGCCTCACTTGATGTCAGCGCATGTACGTTTTAAGAATGGCTTCTCAAAATCATCCTCAGTATGCATCCATAGAATATGGAGTAAGATGCGTGCTCTGACTTTATATTAGACTTTAAGCCTCACTTGATGTCAGCGCATGTATGTTTTAAGAATGGCTTCTCAAAATCATCCTCAGAATGTATCCATAGAATACAGAGTAAGATGCGTGCTCTGACTTTATGTTAGACCTTTAGCCTCACTTGATATCAGCGCATGTACGTTTTAAGTATAGCTTTTCAAAATCATCCTCAGAATGCATCCATAGAATATGGAGTAAGATGCGTGCTCTGACTTTATATTAGACTTTTAGCCTAACTTGATGTCAGCGCATGTACATTTTAAGAATGGCTTTTCAAAATCATCCTCAAAATACAACCATAGAATACGGAGTAAGATGCTCTGTGTGACTTTAAATTAGACTTTAAGCCTCACTTGCTATTATCACATGTACGTTTTAAGAATGGCTTTTCAAAATCATCCTGGGAATGCATCCATCGAAAATGGAGTAAGATCAATGGTCTGACTTTATATTAGACTTTTGGCCTCACTTGATATTAGCGCATGTACGTTTTAGGAATGGCTTTTCAAAATCATCCTCAGAATGCATCCATAGAATATGGAGTAAGAGGCGTGCTCTGACTTTATATTAGACTTTTAGCCTCACTTGATATTAGCGCATGTACGTTTTAGGAATGGCTTTTCAAAATAATTCTCAAAATGCATCCATAGAATATGGAGTAAGATGCATGCTCTGACTTTATATAAGACTTTTAGCCTCACTTTATATTAGCGCATGTACGTTTTAAGAATGGCTTTTCAAAATCATCCTAAGAATGCATCCATCGAATATGGAGTAAGATGCGTGCCCTGGCTTTATATAAGACTTTTAGCCTCACTTGATATTAGCGCATTTACATTTTAAAAATGACTTTTCTAAACTATACTCAAAATGCATCCAAAGAATATGAATTAAGATGCATGCTCTGACTTTTTATTAGACTCTTAACCTCAATTGATATTAGCGCATGTACATTTTAAGAATGTTTTTTTCAAAATGATCATCAGAAAGCATACATAGAATATGGAGTAAGATGAATAGTCAGACTTTATATTAGACTTTAAGCCTCACTTGATATTAGCGCATGTACGTTTTAAGAATTGCTTTTCAAAATCATTCTCAGAAAGCATACATAGAACATGGAGTAAGATGAATGCTCGGGCGTTTTAATTTAGACTGAGCCTCACTTGATATTAGCGCATGTACGTTTTAAGAATGACTTTTCAAAATCATTCTCAGAAAGCAAACATAGAAAATGGAGTAAGATGTATAGTCGGACTTTATATTAGACTTTTAGCCTCACTTGATATTAGCGCATGTGCGTTTTAAGAAGGGTTTTTCAAAATAATCCCCAGAATGCATCCATAGAATATGGAGTAAGATGCGTGCTCTGACTTTATATTAGACTTTTAGCCTCACTTGATATATAGCGAATGTACGTTTTAAGAACCTCTGTGCCCAATCGTCCTCAGTTGTTTCACAGGCACCTGGAAGTAAACAGAACCATAGAAAAATAGTTTGACCAGGAAATGCCACAATCACTAATGAGCCGCGACACGTGATGTCCAACAATGTGGTATTTTGACAAGTGTAGACTCAGTAGAGCATGTGCATCCTCCTTTTAAACTTAGAAAAGTAAGTAAGGGTGCAAAGATCAGGAATCGATACAATCAAGTACCACACCTGACCCAAGATACCAATGGGAAAGTGACAAACTCACAGTAAGATACCACAAACGAGAGCCAAGAGGCCAGCCCTTTTCCAGCAGGTGACCACAAAACACATATAAACAGACGCGTACAAAGACATAGCAAACACAAAACAGAACGAAAACATAAAAGATCCACATGATGTTCGGTCGGTAGCTTAATATTCATGAATATTCAAGCAACTAGTTAAGGCTCTGATCAGACTGCACGTATGCACAGGCTGGTGTGAGCCTTTGCTAGTCACACTAACCACATTGTTGAAAATTTCATGTTGCAGCTCACTTACTGCTGACCAACCCACGGCGTCATGGGGTGACAGCAAGAAGAAAATTAAAGTAGAGTCACAAGCTTGACCCACCCTTCTGTGGAACACAGGCAAACAGAGCAGACCCAAATCAGTCTCCACAGAATAAGGCGTCTGATCAGGGTCTCCACTGTGTCGCTACAGAATGTTCTGTTAAAATTCGAATAAATATGAAAACATCCGACCATCAACCCTTAAAACAAATATGGACTAGTCATATAAGTAAGAGTGGGTTACTCCATTAGGTATAAATGGGTTAAGACATGTTGAAATCGGTGTACAGGGATGAATAACTGGCCTGCCTATCCCATTCTAATCTATATAATTGAAATTAATGGGTGCATTGGAGATATACCAGCGGGTGCATGCCGTCAAAAACGTCGATGTGGCGTCATGACGTCACATCGACGTTGATACGACGTCATGATGTCGCAGTGACGTTGATGCAACGTTGTTTTGGGGTTAGAACCACTGGATCTCGACGGGAGAAGCCTTGTCTTCTGGGTTTGTGACCATGTTAGCTTCAATCCAAGCTACTCAGCTACAGAGACTGGCCAGGCCCCGAGGTTATAAAACTTTTGCATGCTCAACTCAACTGAGCATGAAATTTCAACTGCTTCCGAAACCTAGAATGCTGAAAAATACAGACGTCTTGCTTTCGAACTCTCAGGTGTTGTATTTATCATGCTTATAAATGTTAAAATGCCAACACTTGTTGGCATTTTAACATTCATAAGCATGATAAATTTAATGCCCAGTTGAGTTGAGCAAGAAAAAAGTTTATAGCCTCGGGTCCCGAATATAAAAAATTTTCGAAAAAAATTCCTGAATGATTCGAAAAAGTTAACTTTGAAATAAAAGTTACCAGACGACAACGAAAACTTGCAAAAAAAATCCAGCGTGCAAAGATTGAAATAAAAGTTCGAACACTAGTTGCCTGCCAAAACATGAACAAACAGCACAGACTTAGATCAACTGATTCTGGAGTAGCAGTCTGATCTAGGTCTTCCCTGTTTGCTATTAAGTTCGAACACTAGTTGCCTGCCAAAACATGGACAAACAGCACAGACTTAGATCAGACGGCTTCTGGAGAAGCAGTCTGATCAAGGTCTGTCTTGCTTGCTATTTCTAAGTTCGAACACTAGTTGCCTGTCAAAACACGGACAAACAGCACAGACTTAGATCAGAATGTTTCTGGAGAAGCAGTCTGATCAAGGTCTTCCCTATTTGCTATTTTTAAGTTCGAACACCAGTTGCCTGCCAAACATGGACAAACAGCACAGACTTAGATCAGAATGTTTCTGGAGAAGCAGTCTGATCAATGTATTCCCTGTTTGCTGTGTTTAAAGTTTTAACACTTGTTGCCTGCCAAAACATGGACAAACAGCACAGACTTAGATCAGATTGCTTCTGGAGAAGACGTCTGATCAAGGTCTTCCCTGTTTGCTATTTTTTAGTTTGATAACTAGTTTCCTGCCATAACATTGACAAACAGCACAGATTTAGATCAGACGATTTCTGTAGAAGCAGTCTGATCAAGGTCTTCCCTGTTTGCTATTTAAAAGCTCAAACACTAGTTGCCTGCCAAAACATTGACAAACAGCACAGACTTAGATCAGACTGCTTCTGGAGAAGAAGTCGGGTCAAGGTCTTCCCTGTTTGCTATTTTTAAGTTCGAACACTAGTTGCCTGCCAAAACATGGATAAACAGTACAGACTTTGATCAGACTGCTTCTGGAGAAGAAGTCGGGTCAAGGTCTTCTCTGTTTGCTATTTTTAAGTTCGAACACTAGTTGCCTGCCAAAACATGGATAAACAGTACAGACTTTGATCAGACTGCTTCTGGAGAAGCATTCTGATCAAGGTCTTCCCTGTTTGCTATTTTTAAGTTCGAACACTAGTTGCCTGTCAAAACATTGACAAACAGTACAGACTTTGATCAGACTTCTTCTGGATAAGCATTCTGATCAAGGTCTTCCCTATTTGCTATTCTTAAGTTTGAACACTAGTTGCCTGCCAAAACACGGAAAAACAGCACAGACTTAGATCAGAATGTTTCTGGAGAAGCATTCTGATCAAGGTCTTCCCTGTTTGCTATTTTTAAGTTCGAACACTAGTTACCTGCCAAAACATGTTCAAATAGCACAGATTTAGATCAGACAGTTTCTGAAGAAGCTCTGATCATGGTCTTCTCTGTTTGCTATTCTAAAGTTCGAACACTAGTTGCCTTCCAAAACATGACATACGGCAGAGACTTAGATCAGACTGATTCTGTAGAAGCAGTCTGATCAAGGTCTTCCCTGTTTGCTATTTTTAAGTGCCAAAACATGGACAAACAGCACAGACTTAGATCAGACTGCTTCTGGAGAAGAAGTCGGGTCAAGGTCTTCCCTGTTTGCTATTTTTAAGTTCGAACACTAGTTGCCTGCCAAAACATGGATAAACAGTACGGACTATGATCAGACTGCTTCTGGAGAAGCATTCTGATCAAGGTCTTCCCTGTTTGCTATTTTTAAGTTCGAACACTAGTTGCCTGTCAAAACATTGACAAACAGTACAGACTTTGATCAGACTTCTTCTTGAGAGGCATTCTGACCAAGGTCTTCCCTGTTTGCTATTCTTAAGTTTGAACACTAGTTGCCTGCCAAAACAGGGAAAAACAGCACAGACTTAGATCAGAATGTTTCTGGAGAAGCATTCTGGTCAAGGTGTTCCCTGTTTGCTATTTTTAAGTTCGAACACTAGTTGCCTGTCAAAACATTGACAAACAGTACAGACTTTGATCAGACTGCTTCTGGAGAAGCATTCTGATCAAATTCTTCCCTGTTTGCTATTCTTAAGTTTGAACACTAGTTGCCTGCCAAAACACGGAAAAACAGCACAGACTTAGATCAGAATGTTTCTGGAGAAGCATTCTGATCAAGGTCTTCCCTGTTTGCTATTTTTAAGTTCGAACACTAGTTGCCTGCAAAAACATGTTCAAATAGCACAGATTTAGATCAGACTGTTTCTGAAGAAGCTCTGATCATGGTCTTCTCTGTTTGCTATTCTTAAGTTCGAACACTAGTTGCCTTCCAAAACATGACAAACGGCAGAGACTTAGATCAGACTGATTCTGTAGAAGCAGTCTGATCAGGGTCATCCCTGTTTGCTATTTTTAAGTGCCAAAACATAGACAAACAGCACAGACTTAGATCAGACTGCTTCTGTAGTCTGATCAAGGTCTTCCCTGTTTGCTATTTTTAAGTTCGAACACTAGTTGCCTGTCAAAACACGGACAAACAGCACAGATCAGACTGTTTCTGGAGAAGCAGTCTGATCAAGGTCTTCCCTGTTTGCTTTTTTTTAATTCAAACTCTAGTTGCCTGTCAAAACATGACAAACAACAGAGACCTAGATCAGACTGCTTCTGTTGAAGCAGTCTGATCAAGGTCTTCCCTGTTTGCTATTTTTAAGTTCGAACACTAGTTGCCTGTCAAAACATGGACAAACAGTACAGACTTAGATCAAAATGTTTCTGGAGAAGCAGTCTGATCAAGGTCTTCCCTGTTTGCTATTGTTAAGTTCGAACACTAGTTGCCTGTCAAAACACGGACAAACAGCACAGAATTAGATCAGAATATTTCTGGAGAAGCAGTCTGATCAAGGTCTTCCCTGTTTGCTATTGTTAAGTTCGAACACTAGTTGCCTGCCAAAACATTGACAAACAGTACAGACTTTGATCAGACTGTTTCTGGAGAAGCAGTCTGATCAAGGTCTTCCCTGTTTGCTATTGTTAAGTTCGAACACTAGTTGCCTGCCAAAACATGGACAAACAGCACAGACTTAGATCAGAATGTCTCGAGAGAAGCATTCTGATTAAGGTCTTCCCTGTTTGCTATTTTTAAGTTCGAACACTAGTTGCCTGCCAAAACATGGACAAACAGCACAGACTTAGATCAGAATGTCTCGAGAGAAGCATTCTGATTAAGGTCTTCCCTGTTTGCTATTTTTAAGTTCGAACACTAGTTGCCTGCCAAAACATGGACAAACAGCACAGACTTAGATCAGAATGTCTCGAGAGAAGCATTCTGATTAAGGTCTTCCCTGTTAGCTATTTTTAAGTTTGAACACTTGTTGCCTGCCAAAACACGGAAAAACAGCACAGACTAATGTCAGTCTGCTTCTGGAAAAGCAGTGTGATCAAGGTCTTGCCTGTTTGCTTTTTTTATTTCGAACAATAGTTGCCTGCCAGAACATGGACAAACAGCACAGACTTAGATCAGACTGTTTCTGGAGAAGCTCTGATCAAGGTCTTCTCTGTTTGCTATTCTAAAGTTCGAACACTAGTTGCCTTCCAAAACATGACAAACGGCAGAGACTTAGATCAGACTGATTCTGTAGAAGCAGTCTGATCAAGGTCTTCCCTGTTTGCTATTTTTAAGTGCCAAAACATGGACAAACAGCACAGACTTAGATCAGACTGCTTCTGGAGAAGCAGTCTGATCAAGATCTTCCCTGTTTGCTTTATTTAAATTCAAACTCTAGTTGCCTGTCAAAACATGACAAACAGCAGAGACCTAGATCAGACTGCTTCTGTAGAAGCAGTCTGATCAAGGTCTTCCCTGTTTGCTATTTTTAAGTTCGAACACTAGTTGCCTGCAAAAACATGTGCTAACAGCACAGACTTAGATATCACTAATTCTGGAGAAGCATTCTGATCAAGGTATTCCCTGTTTGCTATTTTTAAGACTGAACACTAGTTGCCTGCCAAAACACGGACAAACAGCACAAATTAGACTGTTTCTGGAGAAGCAGTCTGATCAAGGTCTTCCCTGTTTGCTATTTTTAAGTTCGAACACTAGTTGCCTGTCAAAACATGGACAAACAGTACAGACTTAGATCAAAATGTTTCTGGAGAAGCAGTCTGATCAAGGTCTTCCCTGTTTGCTATTGTTAAGTTCGAACACTAGTTGCCTGTCAAAACACGGACAAACAGCACAGAATTAGATCAGAATATTTCTGGAGAAGCAGTCTGATCAAGGTCTTCCCTGTTTGCTATTGTTAAGTTCGAACACTAGTTGCCTGCCAAAACATTGACAAACAGTACAGACTTTGATCAGACTGTTTCTGGAGAAGCAGTCTGATCAAGGTCTTCCCTGTTTGCTATTGTTAAGTTCGAACACTAGTTGCCTGCCAAAACATGGACAAACAGCACAGACTTATATCAGAATGTCTCGAGAGAAGCATTCTGATTAAGGTCTTCCCTGTTTGCTATTTTTAAGTTCGAACACTAGTTGCCTGCCAAAACATGGACAAACAGCACAGACTTAGATCAGGATATTTCTGGAGAAGCAGTCTGATCAAGGTCTTCCCTGTTTGCTATTGTTAAGTTCGAACACTAGTTGCCTGCCAAAACATTGACAAACAGTACAGACTTTGATCAGACTGTTTCTGGAGAAGCAGTCTGATCAAGGTCTTCCCTGTTTGCTATTGTTAAGTTCGAACACTAGTTGCCTGCCAAAACATGGACAAACAGCACAGACTTAGATCAGAATGTCTCGAGAGAAGCATTCTGATTAAGGTCTTCCCTGTTAGCTATTTTTAAGTTTGAACACTTGTTGCCTGCCAAAACACGGAAAAACAGCACAGACTAATGTCAGTCTGCTTCTGGAAAAGCAGTGTGATCAAGGTCTTGCCTGTTTGCTTTTTTTATTTCGAACAAAAGTTGCCTGCCAGAACATGGACAAACAGCACAGACTTAGACTGTTTCTGGAGAAGCTCTGATCAAGGTCTTCTCTGTTTGCTATTCTAAAGTTCGAACACTAGTTGCCTTCCAAAACATGACAAACGGCAGAGACTTAGACCAGACTGATTCTGTAGAAGCAGTCTGATCAAGGTCTTCCCTGTTTGCTATTTTTAAGTGCCAAAACATGGACAAACAGCGCAGACTTAGATCAGACTGCTTCTGGAGAAGCAGTCTGATCAAGATCTTCCCTGTTTGCTTTATTTAAATTCAAACTCTAGTTGCCTGTCAAAACATGACAAACAGCAGAGACCTAGATCAGACTGCTTCTGTAGAAGCAGTCCGATCAAGGTCTTCCCTGTTTGCTATTTTTAAGTTCGAACACTAGTTGCCTGCAAAAACATGTGCTAACAGCACAGACTTAGATATCACTAATTCTGGAGAAGCATTCTGATCAAGGTATTCCCTGTTTGCTATTTTTAAGACTGAACACTAGTTGCCTGCCAAAAAACGGACAAACAGCACAAATCAGACTGTTTCTGGAGAAGCAGTCTGATCAAGGTCTTCTCTGTTTGCTATTTTAAGTTCGAACACTAGTTGCCTGCCAAGGAGAAGCAGTCTGATCAAGGTCTTCTCTGTTTGCTATTGTTAAGTTCGAACACTAGTTGCCTGCCAAAACATAGACAAGCAGCACAGACTTAGATCAGACTGCTTCTGGAGAAGCATTCTGATCAAGGTCTTCCCTGTTTGCTATTTTTAAGTTCGAACGCTAGTTGCATGCCAAAACATGGTGAAACAGCACAGACTTAGATCAGAGTGCTTCTAGAGAAGACGTCTGATCAAGGTCTTCCCTGTTTGCTGTTTTATGTTCGAACACTAGTTGCATGCAAAAACATGGTCAAACAGCACAGACTTAGATCAGAATGTTTCTAGAGAAGATGTCTGACCAAGGCCTTCCCTCTTTGCTATTTTTAAGTTCGAACACTAGTTGCCTGCCAAAACATGGTCAAATAGAACAGACTATGATCAGATTGCTTCTGAAGAAGACGTCTTATCACGGTCTTCCCTGTTTGCTATTTTTAAGTTCGAACACTAGTTGCCTGCCAAAACATGGACAAACAGCACAGACTTAGACCAGACTGCTTCTGGAGAAGCAGTCTGATCAAGGTCTTCCCTGTTTGCTATTTTTAAGTTCGAACACTAGACAAATATTTGTAGCAGAAGACTTCAGCAGACGTTATTTTTCAGATGCAATTTTTCGTGACGCTTTAAGGGTTAACCTATAGGTAATAAGCGAAGGTACAAAAGAGACTTGGCAAGTGTGTAGTCTTGTTATAACCTTCCCTGCTCATATTTATTAGCGAAGGTCCAGACTAGTCTGTCCATACGTGCAGTCACGTTAGAGTCCTCCGTTCTTGCATACGGCTAGCGGCGACCTTTGTTATCTGCTGATGATAACCCTTGCAAACAGTTCAGATCCAGATCAGTTCCGACAAAACCTCGGTCATGATCTGGATCCAAACTGTTTGACACTCCGATAGTATTCCTGAAAGATTCGAAAAAGTTAACTTTGAAAAAAAAGTTAACAGACGACAAAAAAAACTTGCAAAAAAATCCAGCATGCAAAGAGTGAAATCAAGAGTTGCTTCCCCTACCTGTAATGCTGATTTAAGAGTTGCCTCCCCTACCTATTACACTAGTTGGCTGCCAAGACATGGACAAAAAGCACAGACTTAGATCACACTGGAGAAGCAGTCTGATCGAGGTCTTCCCTGTTTGCTATTTTGACAACCATTTTGTGAACTACATCCATGGAAACCAACTTTATATTAATTGGCCTCGACGCGAGAAAACCTGTCTTCGGGGATTTGCGAACAATGCATGCGCAGACCAGCCAGTGCCTTTGTTATTCGCTCTTTGGAAAGTATCATATATAATCTGGCTACAGGTGAAATTTTAATTTTCTAGCTAGTCTCTATAGCTTAGGAGACTGGTTTGAAACTAGCTTTATCGGAAACCCCGAAGACAGGTTTTCTCGCGACGAGGCCCACTTGAGAACAGAGAGAGAAAAGTGTTTCGGAATTTTAGAACATTCACCGTGGACATGTCCGTGTCAAAGTGACTACGCACATGGAAGAAGTACCATTTTCTCATACGTATCTGTGCGAAAGTTTTGCTGTTCAGTAAAACCTGTCTTAAGCGGTGACTTAAAAATATACAAAACCAAGGTCTTATTAGCAAATGGTAGCTTAATGGAGGTCCCCTTGGAGCATTCTGCAATACTTTTGACCTGCATTAAGCGATAATCGGTATTGAAAACCAATTTTAGTGTTCTTTTTGAGTGACCGCTTAAAACAGGTTTTGCTGTAGTATCTTGTTCCAATGGCTTGTTTAGTCATCCTTAACAACACCATATAATCCCAGAAATAACACAGTTACCAATTATATTTCACACCTTAAGCATAACTCTAGATAAGGAAAACATTAAGGGATCACTGATGTATTATGCTCATAACGAGGCACTTCCAATAAGCTTCACACATTTTTCATTCACAGATAAATAAGAAATAAATTGAAGAAAAAATTCTTACCCAAATTACCTCTTCGGTTTAAAAAAATAATCTTGTATTAAGCAGTGTTTTATATTTGCTTTTCACATAGAAAATCAAAACCTGCTTACTTTATACAGGTAATTTCTTATTACGGTTTATTACTTTTTAAGAACCTATTTTGATATGTTTTCAGTTTTGGGGAAAAGAAGTAGTTTTCCCACCAAAAGGGAAATGGGTAGAACATCACAGACCAGAAATGAATGTCCAATCGTTCCTGAAGTTTAAATATTTTTAAGTGTTGATTTTTTAGGCCACTAAAAATTATAAAATTAAAATTTTATCGACCATACCTGGCAATACATGTTTATTAAACATATTTAAGCCTAGAATTCATTTTCTGGGACATCAGCAAGCAGCGCGGCTGATCAGGTTCTGCACTGTTTTCTTTCAGAATGTACTTCTAAAACCTGAAATTGAAACTTACTACCCAACATCCCTTAAATTCGAAATGAACTGATCCAATTCATGAGTGGGAAATTCCATTCAGCTAAAATTGTTCCTTGAAAGATCCATACTTAACTTTGTAAATACGAACGATTGTAATTTGTACTCTGGTATCTAAAGATATGCTTAAGTATCCATAACTCACACTTTTACCCCAAAAAAGCCAAGGGAATACGATTTCAGCTGAAAAAAATGCATCAGTCTTGTCACTAATGATATAAATGGACCAAACTATGAGTTCTTACACGTGCGTAAAGATTTTTTAAATGTGCAAGCCCTGCGGCTATCCACTGCCCAGCTAGCACACAACGTCGGGCCATCAGCGGTCCACCAGCGATAGGCCATTGAGATGGCCTATCGCTGGCGGGTCGTTGGTGGGCCGACATTGTGTGCTTTTGGGGTGAGGGGTTATCTGAGACCTTACAAGTCACCTTTTCTTTGAGTACTTAACATCCGGCCTCGAGGTTCTAAAACTTTTTTATGCTCACCTCAAATGATCATGCGATAACTTAAATGCTAGAAAATAAATAATGACTGGGGACTCTTCTGAGCATTGGCTGATCACCAGGGGGATAAGTAACAAAATCTCATGATTTGTTATTATATGGGAAGTAACTCAGTTCTCCTTAAGCTATGTGACAATTCAGAATTTTTGAAAGTAAGTTTAGACAAACTGATATTCAGAAAAAAGACCTTTGAATTAATTTATCAAAGTAAATTCAAACACTGAGCAACTCTTAATTTATGATAAAGTATATTCACAAATGTTATCACAGAAACCGGTAGGGGAAGCACCGCTTGAATTAATGTAATAGGTAGAGGAAGCAACTCTTATATCATATATCATCATTTCAGGTAGGGGAAGCAACTCTTAATAGGGTAAGCAACTCTTCATAGGAGAAGCAACTCTTAATGTATCATTTACAGCTTAGGGAAGAAACTCTTAATTACACTTAACGTATATTCACAAATGCAATTCTTCAAACAGGTAGGGGAAGCAACTCTTTAATTTATGATAAAGTATATTCACAAATGCAATTCTACAAACAGGTAGGGGAAGCAACTCTTGAATTACAGTAATACGTAAGGGCAGCAACTCTAAATTTATCAAAAAGAATATTCACAAATGCAATTCTAAAACCAGTTAGGGGAAGCAGCTATTGAATTACTGTAATAGGTAAGGGGAGCAACTCTAAATTAATGAGAAAGTATATTCACAAATGCAATTCTATAAACAGGTAGGGGAAGCAACTCTAAATAACTGTAATAGGTAAGGGAAGCAACTCTAAATTTATGATAAAGTATATTCACAAATGCAATTCTACAAACAGGTAGGGGAAGCAACTCTTGAATTACTGTATTAGGAAAGGGAAGCAACTCTCAATTTATGATAAAGTATATTCACAAATGCAATTCTACAAACAGGTAGGGGAAGCAACTCTTGATTACTGTAATAGGTAAGGGGAGCAACTCTAAATTAATGATAAAGTATATTCACAAATGCAATTCTATAAACAGGTAGGGGAAGCAACTCTAAATAACTAATAGGTAAGGGAAGCAACTCTAAATAACTAATAGGTAAGGGAAGCAACTCTTAATTTATGAAAAAGTATATTCACAAATGCAATTCTACAAACAGGTAGGGGAAGCAACTATTGAATTACTGTAATAGGTAAGGGGAGCAACTCTAAATTAATGATAAAGCATATTCACAAATGCAATTCTATAAACAGGTAGGGGAAGCAACTCTAAATAACTGTAATAGGTAAGGGAAGCAACTCTTGAAAAAGTATATTCACAAAGGCAATTCTACAAACAGGTAGGGGAAGCAACTCTTGAATTACTGTAATAGGAAAGGGAAGCAACTCTCAATTTATGATAAAGTATATTCACAAATGCAATTCTACAAACAGGTAGGGGGAAGCAACTCTTGAATAACTGTAATAGGTAAGGGAAGCAACTCTAAATTTATGATAAAGTATATTCACAAATGCAATTCTACAAACAGGTAGGGGAAGCAACTCTAAATTTATCAAAAAGTATATTCGCAAATGCAATTCTACAAAAAGGTAAGGGAAGCAACTCTTGAATTACTGTAATAGGTCAGGGAAGCAACTCTAAATTTTTGATAAAATATTCACATATGCAATTCTTCAAATAGGTAGGGGAAGCAACTCTTTAATTTATGATAAAGTATATTCACAAATGCAATTCTACAAACAGGTAGGGGAAGCAACTCTTAATATTTCAAAAAGTATATTCACAAATGCAATTCTATAAACAGGTAGGGGAAGCAACTCTAAATAACTAATAGGTAAGGGAAGCAACTCTAAATAACTAATAGGTAAGGGAAGCAACTCTAAATTTATGAAAAAGTATATTCACAAATGCAATTCTACAAACAGGTAGGGGAAGCAACTCTTGAATTACTGTAATAGGAAAGGGAAGCAACTCTCAATTTATGATAAAGTATATTCACAAATGCAATTCTACAAACAGGTAGGGGGAAGCAACTCTTGAATTACTGTAATAGGTAAGGGGAGCAACTCTAAATTTATCAAAAAGTATATTCACAAATGCAATTCTACAAACAGGTAGGGGAAGCAACTCTTGAATTACTGTAATAGGTCAGGGAAGCAACTCTAAATTTTTGATAAAGTATATTCACATATGCAATTCTTCAAATAGGTAGGGGAAGCAACTCTTTAATTTATGATAAAGTATATTGACAAATGCAATTCTACAAACAGGTAGGGGAAGCAACTCTTAATATTTCAAAAAGTATATTCACAAATGCAATTCTACAAACAGGTAGGGGAAGCAACTCTTGAATAACTGTAATAGGTAAGGGAAGCAACTCTAAATTTATGATAAAGTATATTCACAAATGCAATTCTACAAACAGGTTGGGGAAGCAACTCTAAATTTATCAAAAAGTATATTCGCAAATGCAATTCTACAAAAAGGTAAGGGAAGCAACTCTTAATTACTGTAATAGGTCAGGGAAGCAACTCTAAATTTTTGATAAAATATTCACATATGCAATTCTTCAAATAGGTAGGGGAAGCAACTGTTTAATTTATGATAAAGTATATTCACAAATGCAATTCTACAAACAGGTAGGGGAAGCAACTCTTAATATTTCAAAAAGTATATTCACAAATGCAATTCTACAAACAGGTAGGGGAAGCAACTCTTGAATTACTGTAATAGGTAAGGGAAGCAACTCTAAATTTATCAAAAAGTATATTCACAAATGCAATTCTACAAACAGGTAGGGGAAGCAACTCTTGAATTACTGTAATAGGTCAGAGAAGCAAATCTAAATTTTTGATAAAGTATATTCACATACGCAATTCTTCAAATAGGTAGGGGAAGCAACTCTTTAATTACTGTAATAGCTATGGGAAGCAACTCTTCATTTATCAATAAGTATATTCACAAATGCAATTCTACAAATATGTAAGGGAAGCAACTCTTGAATTACTTTAACAGGTAAGGGAAGCAACTCTAAATTTATCAAAAAGTATATTCGCAAATGCAATTCTACAAACAGGTAAGGGAAGCTGCTCTTAATTAATGATAAAGTATATTCACAAATGCAATTCTAAAAACAGGTAGGGGAAGCAACTCTTGAATTACTGTAATAGGTAAGGGAAGCAACTTTAAATTTATGATAAAGTATATTCACAAATGCAATTCTACAAACAGGTAGGGGAAGCAACTCTTTAATTCATGATAAAGTATATTCACAAATGCAATTCTACAAACAGGTAGGGGAAGCAACTCTTGAATAACTGTTATAGGTAAGGGGAGCAACTCTAAATTTTTGATAAAGTGTATTCACAAATGCAATTCTACAAATAGGTAAGGGAAGCTACTCTTAATTTATGATAAAGTATATTCACAAATGCAATTGTACAAACAGGTAGGGGAAGCAACTCTTTATTACTGTAATAGGTAAGGGAAGCAACTCTAAATTTATGATAAAGTATATTCACAAATGCAATTCTACAAACAGGTAGGGGAAGCAACTCTTGAATTACGGTAAAAGGTAAGGGAAGCAACTCTTAATTTATCAAAAAGTATATTCACAAATGCAATTCTACAAACAGGTAGGGGAAGCAACTCTTGAATTACTGTAATAGGTAAGGGAAGCAACCCTAAATTTATCAAAAAGTATATTCGCAAATGCAATTCTACAAACAGGTAAGGGAAGCTGCTCTTAATTAATGATAAAGTATATTCACAAATGCAATTCTAAAAACAGGTAGGGGAAGCAACTCTTGAATTACTGTAATAGGTAAGGGAAGCAACTCTAAATTTATGATAAAGTATATTCACAAATGCAATTCTACAAACAGGTAGGGGAAGCAACTCTTTAATTCATGATAAAGTATATTCACAAATGCAATTCTACAAACAGGTAGGGGAAGCAACTCTTGAATTTCTGTCATAGGTAAGGGGAGCAACTCTAAATTTTTGATAAAGTATATTCACAAATGCAATTATACAAACAGGTAAGGGAAGCTACTCTTTAATTTATGATAAAGTATATTCACAAATGCAATTCTACAAACAGGTAGGGGAAGCAACTCTTTATTACTGTAATAGGTAAGGGAAGCAACTCTAAATTTATGATAAAGTATATTCACAAATGCATTTCTATAAACAGGTAGGGGTAGCTATTGAGTTTTTCCCGTATGGGAATGATTTTTTTCACCTAAAATAAAATCTATACCAGACACTATTTTAAATGACCAGAGTCATTCAGACGCTTGCACAAAATACTACAACAGAGTAGAATATCAATTGCACACGTAAAAGTTTGTATGGGGGTATATTCAGGAACAGTATATAGAGAAAAGATAATAAAACAACCTTATTTAATATGCATTGCAAAGCGAAGATTTCCCAGGAAGAGGGCTTTCTTCGGGGGACATTAATTTAGAGAAAATGGGGCTCGGAAAGCTTTTGGGGGAAGTGTCTTAAACAATTTAGAATTTCTGACAAGGTAACATTCCAAAATATTTCATCTCGAATAGCATTTTGTAATGAAATTGGACAGGGAAAAATTTGTATAGGGGAAAGTTTGTATACGGAGTAGATCCAGGAACAGAATATAGAAGAATAAAAGTGAACAAACCTACTTCATATGACTCGCAAAGGGAAGATTTCCCGGGAAGAGGGTTTTCTTGGGGGGGGGGGATATAATTTAAGAGAAAATGGGGCTCGGAAAGCTTTTGGGGGAAGTGTCTTAAACAATTTAGAATTTCTGACAAGGTAACATTCCAAAATATTTCATCTCGAATAGCATTTTGTAATGATATTGGACAGGGAAAATTTATATAGAGGAAAGTTTGTATACGGGGTAGATCCAGGAACTGTATATATACACGGAATAAATCTAAATCATTACAAATGCATGCGATTTACTCCGTTAAAGCTTCTATTTCATACAATTTAAAACTGTTGAGTGCTTCTATACGGGAAAGTTTGTATACGGGAAAGAATCAGGAACAGTATATAGAGAAAATATAGTGAACAAACCTACTTCGTATGCCTCGCAAAGGGAAGATTTCCCGGGAAGAGGGTTTTCTTCGGGGGACATTATTTCAGAGCAAATGGGGCTCGGAAAGCTTTGCGGGAAGTGTCTTAAACAATTTCGATTTTCTGAGAATACATACTTTCCGATTTTTAAGATGAGAAATGAAATGTTACACAGGAAAGTTTGTATAGGGGAAAGTTTGTATAGGGAGTAATTTGTCATAAACTTATAGAATTTTTTAAATAGTTAAAAGGTCACCTTTTCTTAGTTACTCATACATAACAGTACATGTATTATGGGTGTTGCTCGACGTCAGGTTATGGTGCTTTATTCACTGGATTGGAGAAGTAGGGGTTTTTCTTTCATACTTCTAACGGTAAATCTATTTTGTCTCCCTACGCTTATGGAGCAAGGAATTTTTTCTACAAAGCTGGAACAGTATATTCACGAAATAAATCTAATTCACCTGAATATGCATGCGATTTATTCCGTTATTTAAAATACGGTTGATTATTTTTTCTATTTTTTGTTAAATCCGTTTAAAACACACTTTTTGCTTTAGTGAACATGCAAGCGCCTCGATGACACAGATCATAGATTATTCCGCCATTGTTAAAGGGATAAAAGTGTGCATACAAATTTTCCCGGATTTTAAAAACACGGGAAAGAATCAGGATATAACCCTTTTTTTAACTAGCATGTTTCAAATAGTCATATATCGGTTGCTAAAACATCGTGTTTCTTATCCGGATGTATGTACGAATAAAAGGAAATAAACTATTTCCTGTTACAATTGTTTTTGAAAACAGATATGGATAAATGGATCCGTCGGAAAAAAAGATACCCTACATTGATTAAAAAAAACCCAGGTTACGCGATGAAAAAGTCTATATTAGCATACACATACGCATACACTTAAAGAGGTTGTTACCATTAAATAACATGGTAACCAGAATGGTCAATTGGGTAAGCAGGATTTGTCATTTTGTACACGAAGGGCCATTCCTCCGCTTAACAACCAATTTATGGGCCTCTTCGCGAAAACCCACATTGTTGTTTCATGTGAACAACAAAATGCTGCTAATGCTGCGCAGAAAACAGTCCGATCAGCACACTTGTTGTTCACGCTTTAGATAGGACAATTATTAAACAAATTTCATGCAGTATTCCAATATTCTACTTAGTCTCTGTAGCTGAGCAGACTGGGTATAATTGTACTTGATCGCAAACGCCAAAAAAGTTTTTCTCGCTACTACACCCAGTAATGATGATTTTCTTTCGGTCAGTTCACACCAAGATAAATTTAAAATGAGAAAACGCATAAAGTATTGTTTTGGAATGTTAATTTTAATTGTTACTCCGTGGAGTGTTTTAGGCGCGAAACTTGAATGTAATGTTTCAATTGATGCAGCCAGTGCAGAAGAACTTCCGCCAATCATTTTTGAAGCTGAACACTTTTATGGTAGCAATACAAACGGGGAATCATATAAGAGAACGCCAGCTGTTGTCGGTAGTGTCCGCCTTGACGGAACCAAACGCTCAGATTATTTCATTGTTGACGCATCGAATTCCAATAAACAGAAGGTGAAGTTTGACTATAATGGAACCCACATTTGCTCTACAGCGCAGTTACGTCTAGAGACAGATACATGCTGGATGCACAGTGAACCAGGGTGCTACAACAAGACCAACGCATGTAATTCCCTTTGCTTTCTCTCCACGCAGTACTACACAAGACATAGACTCAAAGTTTTTAGGAGCTTAACGTCTAGCGGTGACATAGGAACATGGGAAATGGGGGATGACGTGTCAGTTTACACGATGCCATATAAACGCTTACTTTGTCTCCATGGTAATGAAAGCTTCACACACTGGGCTGACTCTGGCTCCCCTGCTCAGTATCCTAATCATGAAAAAGTGACATGTCCACCTGGCCATCGCTGCAGAATAACAACGGGTAAGGAGTCGTATGCCTCCCCTATCCACACATTTGTCGGATGTGAGAGAGATTCAAGCCAGTATGATGGTTGCGAAGGGGGATGTACAGTATTGGAGTGGCACAAATCGCCTGATGGAGGCAGCAAACGCTGGGTTGATATGTGTAAATATTGTTGTTCAGAACCGCTCTGCAACAATCCAGTAAAATGTAATAATTTAAAATGTGACTTATCTGCTTCACTTAGACACAATTCCTGCACCCACGCGGGACTATCTCAATACATGTATTTGGTAAACACTGTCATATTGAATTTACTTCGTAAAATTTCACTGTTCTAAGCAATGTATAACACTATGTGCAACCTCCATAACTAGAGAAATTCTAGGGACTTGAAGTTAATATTCTTTGTAAATAGCTGAAGATTTACATAGCCATTTAGTTTTTGTATTCTTTTGATTTGTTATTGAAAGCCTGTTTGGTTGATAGTATCACACATTCAATGGCGGCTGCTCAAGGTGGAAAATAGTTCTCAAATTGATGTGCAGAAAGTTTTTTTTAATCAAGCAAACTGATTGCTTCCTTTTGAAATAATTAAAATGTTAAGAACTTAAAAACTGATTGAAATTTTATTGTGTATAGATATCAAAATGGGTGGCGTAAATTCTTGTTTGAGATTAACAGTGAAAAAACTACATTTAATGTGTAGCTTCTCGAACTATATTTGCAATATCACAGTGTATAAGTGGACAGTCACCAAATCCTGTGATGAAATATCAAAATATTACTTTAACCAAATATATTGCCTTCTGAATTGCACACGTTCATCTTATTTGACGGTTCCATTTGTGACAGACAACTGCACCTAATCAAGCAATCAAAATTTGGTTAGATGTTCGATATTCAACATTCAACATTCAAATTTTGAATGTCGAATATCGAATATCAAACTCAATCCAACATTAAAATCGAATGTTGAATATCGAATATCAAACTAAATCCAACATTCAAATCGAATGTCGAATATCGAATATCAAACTCAATCTCACATTCAAATTTTGAATGTCGAATATCGAATATCAAACTCAATCCAACATTCAAATCGAATGTTGAATATCGAATATCAAACTGAATCCAACATTCAGATCGAATGTTGAATATCGAATATCAAACTCAATCTCACATTCAAATTTTGAATGTCGAATATCGAATATCAAACTCAATCCAACATTAAAATCGAATGTTGAATATCGAATATCAAACTAAATCCAACATTCAAATCGAATGTCGAATATCGAATATCAAACTCAATCTCACATTCAAATTTTGAATGTCGAATATCGAATATCAAACTCAATCCAACATTCAAATCGAATGTTGAATATCGAATATCAAACTGAATCCAACATTCAGATCGAATGTTGAATATCGAATATCAAACTCAATCTCACATTCAAATTTTGAATGTCGAATATCGAATATCAAACTAAATCCAACATTCAAATCGAATGTCGAATATCGAATATCAAACTCAATCCAACATTCAAATCGAATGTTGAATATCGAATATCAAGCTCAATCCAACATTCAAATCGAATGTTGAATATCGAATATCAAACTAAATCCAACATTCAAAACGAATGTCGAATATCGAATATCAAACTCAATCTCACATTCAAATTTTGAATGTCGAATATCGAATATCAAACTAAATCCAACATTCAAATCGAATGTCGAATATCGAATATCAAACTCAATCCAACATTCAAATCGAATGTTGAATATCGAATATCAAACTGAATCCAACATTCAAATCGAATGTCGAATATCGAATATCAAACTCAATCCAACATTCAAATCGAATGTCGAATATCGAATATCAAACTCAATCCAACATTCAAATCGAATTGCGAATATCGAATATCAAACTCAATCTCACATTCAAATTTTGAATGTCGAATATCGAATATCAAACTAAATCCAACATTCAAATTGAATGTTGAATATCGAATATCAAACTCAATCCAACATTCAAATCGAACGTTGAATATCGAATATCAAACTAAATCCAACATTCAAATCGAATGTCGAATATCGAATATCAAACTCAATCTCACATTCAAATTTTGAATGTCGAATATCGAATATCAAACTCAATCCAACATTCAAATCGAATGTTGAATATCGAATATCAAACTGAATCCAACATTCAGATCGAATGTCGAATATCGAATATCAAACTCAATCTCACATTCAAATTTTGAATGTCGAATATCGAATATCAAACTCAATCCAACATTCAAATCGAATGTCGAATATCGAATATCAAACTCAATCCAACATTCAAATCGAATGTTGAATATCGAAAATCAAACTAAATCCAATATTCAAATCGAATGTCGAATATCGAATATCAAACTCAATCTCACATTCAAATTTTGAATGTCGAATATCGAATATCAAACTAAATCCAACATTCAAATCGAATGTCGAATATCGAATATCAAACTCAATCCAACATTCAAATCGAATGTTGAATATCGAATATCAAACTAAATCCAACATTCAAATCGAATGTCGAATATCGAATATCAAACTCAATCTCACATTCAAATTTTGAATGTCGAATATCGAATATCAAACTCAATCCAACATTCAAATCGAATGTTGAATATCGAATATCAAACTGAATCCAACATTCAGATCGAATGTCGAATATCGAATATCAAACTCAATCTCACATTCAAATTTTGAATGTCGAATATCGAATATCAAACTAAATCCAACATTCAAATCGAATGTCGAATATCGAATATCAAACTCAATCCAACATTCAAATCGAATGTTGAATATCGAATATCAAACTAAATCCAACATTCTAATCGAATGTCGAATATTGAATATCAAACTCAATCTCACATTCAAATTTTGAATGTCGAATATCGAATATCAAACTAAATCCAACATTCAAAAAGAATGTCGAATATCGAATATCAAACTCAATCCAACATTCAAATCGAATGTTGAATATCGAATATCAAACTAAATACAACATTCAAATCGAATGTCGAATATCGAATATCAAACTCAATCTCACATTCAAATTTCGAATGTCGAATATCGAATATCAAACTAAATCCAACATTCAAATCGAATGTCGAATATCGAATATCAAACTCAATCCAACATTCAAATCGAATGTTGAATATCGAATATCAAACTAAATCCAACATTCAAATCGAATGTCGAATATCGAATATCAAACTCAATCTCACATTCAAATTTTGAATGTCGAATATCGAATATCAAACTCAATCTCACATTCAAATCGAATGTCGAATATCGAATATCAAACTCAATCCAACATTCAAATCGAATGTTGAATATCGAATATCAAACTAAATCCAACATTCAAATCGAATGTCGAATATCGAATATCAAACTCAATCTCACATTCAAATTTTGAATGTCGAATATCGAATATCAAACTAAATCCAACATTCAAATTGAATGTCGAATATCGAATATCAAACTAAATCCAACATTCAAATCGAATGTCGAATATCGAATATCAAACTCAATCTCACATTCAAATTTTGAATGTCGAATATCGAATATCAAACTGAATCCAACATTCAAATCGAATGTCGAATATCGAATATCAAACTAAATCCAACATTCAAATCGAATGTTGAATATCGAATATCAAACTAAATCCAACATTCAAATCGAATGTCGAATATCGAATATCAAACTCAATCTCACATTCAAATTTTGAATGTCGAATATCGAATATCAAACTGAATCCAACATTCAAATCGAATGTCGAATATCGAATATCAAACTAAATCCAACATTCAAATCGAATGTCGAATATCGAATATCAAACTCAATCTCACATTCAAATCGAATGTCGAATATCGTATATCAAACTGAATCCAACATTCAAATGGAATGTCGAATATCGAATATCAAACTAAATCCAACATTCAAATCGAATGTCGAATATCGAATATCAAACTCAATCTCACATTCAAATCGAATGTCGAATATCGAATATCAAACTAAAACCAACATTCAAATTTTGAATGTCGAATATCGAATATCAAACTGAATCCAACATTCAAATTTTAAAAATCGAATATCAAACTGAATCCAACATTCAGTCAGTTAATGTACTCATTCACGGTTGCTGTAGCATCTACAATCAACTCCTGGCTATGACAAATTTTGAGAAATTGCGAGGCCGTTGGTCGTTGACTAGACATGTAGTTTGACCCATCGCATGATTGCCATACGGGTACATGTACATTTGTACCACACAGATACAGCACGCTGGTCGGGCGGATAATGTATGATTTTAGATGGTATTTTGGGCCCAAAATTGATTGTAGGCTCTTAAGAAATCGTAGAGACCCCGCGCAGCTACCGAAAGGTCGCCGCGTGAAGCCTGTGCAGTGTCTGTAAAATCACACAGATTCCTGCGGCAACCCCATCGTGACCGCAACTTAACAATGTGACCGCCTTACAATCGGTCAACATTTTCAGACAAGGCTGCACATCCTCGCAGTCTTGCCAGAGTCTTCGCTATTTGCACACACACATCATATATACAATGATAAAAAGTCAGAATTTTTTTAAACATGTAGTCCAACTATGTTGCCGTGCATGCTTGTTGGAATAATACAATACGATGCAATCTAGTACCAAAAAAACGTGTGCCGCCCCATTACATTGCGGGCCGGAAAAGGTCATATTATTTGATTTTTTTCTGATTTTGTTTTATCTCGTACGGACAAGATATTATTTTGATTTCTTGCTACTCTCTGTAGCTGAGCAGGCTGGTTTGAGGTTAACCAGGTCAAAACTCCAGAATTTTGATTTCTTGCCACTCTCTATAACTGATCTGGTTGGTTTGTGGCTTAACGGATCAAACCCCCAAATGGTATTCCTTAATACTCCCTGTAGCTGGGCTGACTGAATTGGAGTTTATCGGCCAAAGTCCCAGATTTTTACTACTCTGTGTAGATAATCCACAGATTTTTCATTTCTTACTTCTGTTTTTAGATGAGCTGGGCCGCGTAGCGCAGTCGGCGACGCGTCTGGCTGCAGATGCGTGTCTGACTTCAAATCCAGGGATCGATCCCGGTCCGGTCCCATACTTTCGTGGTGAGACACGCACCTGTAGCCAGACACGCTACCGACTGCCTACGCGGCCCGATAGGAAGATTTGTGCCTTCAGCAACTTTTGTGCCAGCAATAATTTTAGTGCCTGCAGCAGATTTTGTGCTAGCAGCCATTTTTGTGCCAGCAGCCATTTTTGTGCTGGCAGCAATTTTTGTGCTAGCAGGAATATTTGTGTTTTGTTTGTTTTGCTGCTTTACGTCCTCAAGTCAACAACTATGGCCATGGCGAGACGGTCAGCTCACCTAATCACATATCTCCTGGGGAATTTTGAAGAAGCGGGTAACCAGTACTTCATCATCGGAGCGAGAGTGCTTGACTCGAGACCGAGGGGCCGCGGGTTCGAGCCTCACCGGCGGCATGGCATTGTGCCCTTAAGCAAGACGCATTAATCTTAGCTTAGTACTGGTTCAACCCAGGAAGACTTGTCCCTATATAACTGAAAGATTGTTGATGGGACGTAATGAATCAAATCAAACCAGTACTTTAAGCGCATACTTTCGCTAATAACTGATAACTAATTCGTTTGAATGATTCAGCTGAAGGGAGGAATATGACCGTAGAATTTATTTCATGATCAATCTCCATGAAAGTATGAGACCGGGCTGTGATCAAACTCGGGACACCAGGATCTGCAGTCAGACACGCATCTGTAGCCAGACACGTTACCGATTGCCTACGCGGCCCTGTATTCAGGAATATTTGAACCGTGACATGTGATTTCCAACAATGTGCCATTTTGACAAGTGTAGACTCAAACGAACCTGTGCAGCCTCCTGTTAAGCTTTGAAACACCAAAATAAGTTCGATCAGTAGCTTAACACTCATATAATAATTAAGCGACAAGCAAAGGCTCTGATCTGTTTGCGCGTATGCGCAGGATGGTTTGAGCCTTTGCTGGTTGCACATACCATATTGTTGGAAATCTCATGTCACGGCTCATTTGTGCCTGCAGCAAATTTTGTGCCAGCAGAAATTTTAGTGCTGGGGGGCAAATTTTGTGATGGCAGGAATTTTTGTGCGAGCAGCAAATTTTGTGCTGGCAGCAAATTTTGTGCTAGCAGGATTTTTTGTGCCAGCAGCTAATTTTGTGCTGGCAGCATTTTTTTGCTTGCAGAAATTTTTGTGCCAGCAGCAATTTTGTGCTGGCAGCATTTTCTTTGCTAGCAGAATTTTTTGTGCCAGCAGCAAAGTTTGTGCTAGCATGAATTTTTGTGTCAGCAGTATTTTTTTTGATGGCAGCATTTTTTTGCTAGAAGAAATTTTTGTGCCAGCAGCAAATTTTGTGCTAGCAGGAATTTTTGTGCCAGCGGCAATTTTTGTGCCAGCAGCAAATTTTTTGCTGGCAGCAATTTTTTTGCTATCAGTGATTTTTGTGCCAGCAGCAAATTTTGTGCTAGCAGAAAACTTTTTGCCAGCAGCAAATTTTGTGCCAGCAGCAATTTTTTTGCTAGCAGAAATTTTTGTGCCAGCAGCAAATTTTGTGCAAACTTGACCGTTTTTTTTTTCTGCTGTAAAATTGCTGCCAACTTTACCGTTTTTCGCTGCAGCAAAATTGCTGCTAACTTGACCGTTTTTTGCTGCAATAAAATTGCTGCCAACTTTACCGTTTTTTACTGTTGCTGCTTACTTGACCGCTTTTTGCTGCAGCAAAATTGCTGCCAACTTTACCGTTTTTCGCTGCAGCAATATCGCTGCTTACTTTACCGACGTTCATACAATATAAATGCGTATGCCCTATAGAGCAAAAAGCTTTGAGGCGAGACTGTATAATAGTGGTTTTAGGCGTTTACTTACATTTACTATAATATTTTGACGCACAACTTGCTCATTTTACGCGTTACGCATCAACCTTTTTGAAATATAATGGTCCAAAGGTCATTACTCAGAGGTCATGGTACATCTGTAGCCCGTTGCCATCTACGGTGCCTGGAAAATCGTACGGAAAGTCGTGGAAAAATAAATCGTACGGTGCTCAGGCAAATGTAATCTATGCGTTATTAATGCCACCAGGCCTACTTTTTAACATCTGAGAGAGGAAATTCTTATTCATTAATAGATGTACGTAAGGAGACACAATTTTCTTGCCGACATGTCACAGTATTTGAGAGTCTCCACTGTTGTCGCAGCTAACAATGTCTAGATAACCAGATGGTAAAGTGTCTCCATTTGCAAAGTAGTACATGTAGCCTATAATGGTGGCCATATTTAGGAGAAACGATTTAATGGAAGATACATATGTAAGTAAATCCAGAAAATACAATCGGAATCTGAATTCTCATCTACTTCTCAGCCAGCATTCAATGCCGGGCCACCCTCGACCCGCTAGCGAAACGCCATTGGATCGGGCCACCATCGTCCCACTAGCAAAGCGCCATTTGTATGGCGTTTCGCTAGCGGGCCGAAGGTGGCATGTTTACAGATGTTTACTGGATTGTGTGTGTTTGTACACGCATAGAAGGCTCTGATGAGCCTGCGTATTAGTCATGTGATAAGTAGAAAAATACTCAAATGGTATATTAAACCTACATGTACATGTAAAGAAGGTACATGTAATAATGTCTGGAGAAATTTCCGCAAATGTTTGTTTGGTTTGAGCCCAATCGGAGGGGAGTTTCTTACGTAAGTTTGGGGTAGGTTATGAGTTCAAGCCCACATCTGGCCACAAAGTTTTGCAGAGACTGTTCTCGCCATAATGCTGATCCAAAAGCTTCTGACAAACAGATGTATACACCATATTTTGTCTCTTTGGTCAACCTTTATTTTAGATTTTTATAATAAATTTGTTTCCAGATACGATATATACTGACGTCAACTAAAATGAATCAAGACCGTTCACCGACAAGACAGTTTACAGACACACATTTGAAGACAGTTCACCGACAAGTCAGTTCACAGACACACATTTGAAGACAGTTCACCGACAGAATTAAAGACAGTTCACCGACAGAATTGAAGACAGTTCACCGACAAATTTTATATTGTATTTATAATGAATGTCACATGTTTTACTATCATTTGGGATACTATTTAACACATGACTAATATAAAATTATTGGAGTTGAATGATTTCTGTTGCACTTTGATCTTTTTATTAGACATATATATGCCTAATGCATATAGAGAGATCATTACATTATCTGTATATACTGGATTGGTCCTAGTTGAAAAGAAAACAACAATAGTTTAGCTTCATGTAACATCAAAAGATCTGCCTATTATTTGTTAATCAAGCAAACAAAAATCGCCTTGTTAACCAACAATAATTGCAAAGTCCATGATCCCACTGATGAGGCACAGCAGAAACATAAATGTACATTAGTGGGAAGAAATAGTTCTATCTATCTTCTACACTGAACCGAAATTATAAGTAGCCACCATACAATTTTTGCTCCCGTTCAGAAAGTAAAAATCGCTCTCACAAAATTTAAATTCTATAAAAAGGTCCAAGGCTTTGTCGAGACTCTGCGAATTATGTCATTTCAAAATGACTGGTAGACCTTGCACAGTCGAGGTCCGAGTAAAGGTACCATCATTTCAAAAAGTCACACTTTTTAATGTGATATAAACTCTTCATCAGGTACGTTATCCATTTATATTTTAATTAGTTTGAAGATGTTTATAACAGCTGTGATATAAGATGAAAAGAATCAACAGTTTTTTTGACAATTGAACACTCCATTTCTCTTCTACGTTAACATGAAGACAGCCACGGTCAACAACTTAATCAAAGGATTTTTAGCTTAACCATGCAGTTTGCATACTCACTTTGAATTGCTCTGTACGCTTTATTATCTGCGGCATAGCAGTGCAATTTTCAGGGATTCTTTATTTCGAATTGGCGTCACTGTTCTGCTAAAAAAATCAAAAGAAATCTTAAAAAATGCCATTTAAATGACCTATAAAGATTCACGTTAAAATCAGAGGTGGATACCAAATTGGTAAAAAATATCGTTAGAAAATGGGCTTATCAAGTTGCATGGTGTTTTGTCAAGCATATTAACATAAAATACAATACATACAATAAATTTAGTATTTGCAGCTGATTATTTCCGAAAATTTCGGAAAATTCGGAAAATTATCAATTTTTAAAAATTCATAAAAAATCTGTCATAAGCAAAATGTCAAGTGTTTGGTGTTTTTTCAAGTCGACTAGGTAGATTTGCAATTACCTGTACTTGAATTTGATAAAAACTGCACTCAAAACGCTTATTTTCTTCAAAAAATTGATTTTTGCATTTTTGAACCCAAAAATCGTGAAGTGATAGAAAACTCTCCCAAAACACCTCTTAACTTTAGTCCATTAAAATGCACATATTTGGGCGAAAATTCATTTCAATATCACTAGGGCTTAGTCAGAAAAAAAGAAATTGAAAAGTGGCTACTTAGAACTTCAGTTCAGTGTATACTGGCAGCAATTGCCATTGTTCTTTACCAAATGTATCTACTTTTGTTTTTACTTCAAATCACAAAAGATCCATTATTCCTCAAAATTAACAGTTATTTTCCAGCCATAGGTCAGTTACATATAAAGCACATGTGTCGGTGAACTGTCTTAAAAAGTTTCGGTGAACTGTCTTCAATTCTCTCAGTGACATGTCTTCAAAAACGTGTCGGTGAATTGTCTTGTTAGTGAACTGTCTTGTTCCCAACTAAAACGCCTCACTCATAATCACTGTTTTTTAGCGACGGCATACAAAAATGAACAACAACGTACTGCTTATTTGTGTTGAGGCTGGGCGATGTTGGAAAATGACTTTAACTTGGTATGAAGGTGGCGCGTTTTCAAATTGTTAGAGGTTGCTAGTTCGATACTCTCTGTCACCTTGAAGTGGTCCAGTAGCCAGTAATAGGGATGTTATAGAGAGTTACATGTATATGCAACGTTCCGATGCGCAGCTTCGGGAATTTCGAGTGAAGACCATGGGGAGGTAGGTCTGGGTGTCCTGCCTACTGCCTACTAGGTGTACCCCATTGGATTTGCGCTTTAAGGGCTTAGAAATGACAATGTAGTGGGACCTGTTAACCTGTTATGGGGATATTATAGAGTTATATGCAAAGTTCAGGTGCGCAGCCTCGGATAATTCATAGTTAAGTCCATGGGGAGGTTAGTCTGGGTGTCCTGCCTACTGCATACTATTGGTGCCCCCGTTGGGAGTTGGCTTAAAGGGCTTAGAAATGGCGATGTAGTGGGGCCTGGTTGGATGCAGATACTATAGAGTTTTATGCAAAGTTCAGGTGCGCATCGTCTGAAATTTCGAGCATACAGGAGGTTGTGAGGGAGGGAGTTAGGCCTGTGTATATCATTCTACGGGGATACTTAACATGCTTAAGAGGGCTATATGCACAGTTCAGTCGCGCAGCCTCAATACATGTACATCGCCATTTCTAAGCCCTTAAAGCCCAACCCAGCGGAGGTACACCTAGTAGGAAGGGCACAAAGGCATATCATCCCATGGGCTTCACTACCTCATGTATGCTCTAAACTCCTTGAACTTTGCATATAACTCGTTACAGTATATCCATCATATAGCCAAACTACATAGTACATCGCAATTTCTATAGGCATTCTATGCATCTATGCCCTTAAAGCCCAAGCCAACGGGGGTATACCTAGTAGGCTTTCGAGGATACGCACCTGAACTTTGCATATAACTCACTAGAGTATCTCCATTACTGGTTACCGGGCCCCACAGCATCGCCATTTTAAGCCCCTAATAGCCCAACCTGGACACACAGGTGGTTTGATTTTTGTGTTTGATATAAATTTGGAGTGTGCAGCCTGCAAATAAGTTATTCAATACCAAGATTTATTTGCGTTCAGAATTACCCCCACCCCCATCCCCCACACCTTTAAATGTAATATATATGATTTTCTGCAATTCTACAGTTGCAACGTCTTTTTCTTCCTGTGATTGAATAAACAAACACATTAAAATTATCCATGACATGACGAACAACAAAATAAGTGTGCGCCCACCGAAGACTCTGATCAGAAATAGTATCCGCCCAGTCTGATCAGAGTCTTTGCTGTGCGCTCAGCGAGTAACTAAGGACCTAACTTTTCTTCATGTGAAGACTAGGCTGATTAGATCTGAGTCCTCTCGTAGCGTACGGCGACATTGTTGGTTTTCTCATGTCGTGGCTCATTAATCGAGTTTCACTTTTGATCTGTTTTGTGATTTTTTTTAAAAATCAGCCCTGCGACGTTTCGCATGCTGTACATATAAAAAAACAATTTAACATTATGATACCACCCCAGGGGTTTGGAGAAACGGGGGGTGGGGGGATTAACGAAACAAGGAAACAAATGCTAAATTTGTTTTTAGGGGGACATGGGAATAAAGAAGAATATGGGGAACAGTGGATATAAGAAATTACATGTATGGAGGGTTGTGGAGGTAAAGACGAACAATCCAATTTATTTCAGGGGAACAACGACACTGGTTCCATAATAGTCTTAATCAGTTTGCAAAGTAAGCCGACCCGTTCCGTTGACAAAGTGTTTGTCTGCAGGTCCAGAGATCACAACTCCAAATCTATGGTCATTAATCCCCCGCCGCAAAGCTGAGAGTGGATTATAGGAATGCCCTTTGCCTGTCCGTCAGTCCGTCCGTCCGTCTGTCCGAACGTAGCACTTTCTTTTCCGCTCCATACCGCTTGAAAAAAAGATTTTCATTAACATTCAACTCAGTGAGACGGTGTACTGAAGCTATGACAGCTAAAGGTCATTGGATTTAGCCTTGAATTTTATGTCCGCTCCATATCACTTGAACACTTTGAAAGATTTGCATTAAACTTTGGTCAAATGTTCATCTCTGGGAGATGGTGTGCAGAACCTATGGCTCAGTTACAAAGACTCAATGTCAAGGCCACAAATGAAGGTCATGTGATTAATCCTTGAATTTCCTGTCCGCTCCATTTCTCCTTTACCCAAAAACTTTTCTTTACACTTTGGTCAGATATTGATCATCGTCCCGACATACTTGAAAACTTGTTCACTGGGACGTAAGTAATCAATTCTAGCAACATGACTTGCGAATCGAAGAGATAAGTTTCAGAATACTGAGGATGTCATGAAAAATAGTAAGTGAGTATGATCAGGAAATACCACAATCACAAACTGCAGACAAACCCATGGCACCGCGAGGAAGAGCCACACAACAATTACGAGACACCAGGAAGACAAACCAAGCAAAGCAACCAGCTCTCTCTTCCCCATCAAGATGATTGCAAAACCAGAATGAACGTGCAACAAAACATAGAACAATTACAGAATCCCACAATGGGAGTAACAATCAACAACGAATCAACAACAACAGAACCACCGCCTTAGAACGGACAGCAGCCTAAGCCACCGGGTACCAAATCTTCGCCCTAAATTCTGCTGTTGTTGAAGAACAATAAATAATCAGCTCGCATGGAAGCCTTCTTACTATTGCACTGTATCATAATAGAGAAACACTTTAATAAAATTAACACACTATGATGAAACAAAGAAAAGGGCTCACGACTCACAGATAGTCAGAGAGCTAAAGAAAACCTCAACTTGAGCCACGTTGGGCCCAGCTACAGATAAGCATCATGCACCAACCCACCGATTAAAGCCTGGCTTTTAAAGTGTGCCCTATAATCCAGAGAGAAAACAACGTAAATCACCATCCCTGACGCATTGAGGGACAATGTTTTACAAAAGGCATAATGTAACAGTCTATTCAAAATTTGGATGTAGGATTGAGTTTGATAATTAGTACTCGAGATATTTCTATTTGAGATTTAAGATCTAAATGTATGATTCAGTTTGATATATTCGAGGTTCGATATAAAAAAATCAAAAGTTGGATTAAGTTTGATATTCGATATTCGACATTCAAAATTTGAATGTGAGATTGAGTTTGATATTCGATATTCGACATTTGATTTGATTGTTGGATTTAGTTTGATATTCGATATTCGACATTCGATTTGAATGTGAGATTGAGTTTGATATTCGATATTCGACATTCGATTTGAATGTTGGATTTAGTTTGATATTCGATATTCAACATTCGATTTGAATGTTGGATTGAGTTTGATATTCGATATTCGACATTCGATTTGAATGTTGGATTTAGTTTGATATTCGATATTCGACATTCGATTTGAATGTTGGATTTAGTTTGATATTCGACATTCGACATTCAAAATTTGAATGTGAGATTGAGTTTGATATTCGATATTCGACATTCGATTTGAATGTTGGATTTAGTTTGATATTCGATATTCAACATTCGATTTGAATGTTGGATTGAGTTTGATATTCGATATTCGACATTCAAAATTTGAATGTGAGATTGAGTTTGATATTCGATATTCGACATTCGATTTGAATGTTGGATTTAGTTTGATATTCGATATTCAACATTCGATTTGAATGTTGGATTGAGTTTGATATTCGATATTCGACATTCAAAATTTGAATGTGAGATTGAGTTTGATATTCGATATTCGACATTCGATTTGAATGTTGGATTTAGTTTGATATTCGATATTCAACATTCGATTTGAATGTTGGATTGAGTTTGATATTCGATATTCGACATTCAAAATTTGAATGTGAGATTGAGTTGGATATTCGATATTCGACATTCGATTTGAATGTTGGATTTAGTTTGATATTCGATATTCAACATTCGATTTGAATGTTGGATTGAGTTTGATATTCGATATTCGACATTCAAAATTTGAATGTGAGATTGAGTTTGATATTCGATATTCGACATTCGATTTGAATGTTGGATTTAGTTTGATATTCGATATTCGACATTCGATTTGAATGTTGGATTGAGTTCGATATTCGATATTCGACATTCGATTTGAATGTGAGATTGAGTTTGATATTCGATATTCGACATTCGATTTGAATGTTGGATTTAGTTTGATATTCGATATTCAACATTCGATTTGAATGTTGGATTGAGTTTGATATTCGATATTCGACATTCGATTTGAATGTTGGATTTAGTTTGATATTCGATATTCGACATTCGATTTGAATGTTGGATTTAGTTTGATATTCGACATTCAAAATTTGAATGTGAGATTGAGTTTGATATTCGATATTCGACATTCGATTTGAATGTTGGATTTAGTTTGATATTCGATATTCAACATTCGATTTGAATGTTGGATTGAGTTTGATATTCGATATTCGACATTCAAAATTTGAATGTGATATTGAGTTTGATATTCGATATTCGACATTCGATTTGAATGTTGGATTTAGTTTGATATTCGTTATTCAACATTCGATTTGAATGTTGGATTGAGTTTGATATTCGATATTCGACATTCAAAATTTGAATGTGAGATTGAGTTTGATATTCGATATTCGACATTCGATTTGAATGTTGGATTTAGTTTGATATTCGATATTCAACATTCGATTTGAATGTTGGATTGAGTTTGATATTCGATATTCGACATTCAAAATTTGAATGTGAGATTGAGTTTGATATTCGATATTCGACATTCGATTTGAATGTTGGATTTAGTTTGATATTCGATATTCAACATTCGATTTGAATGTTGGATTGAGTTTGATATTCGATATTCGACATTCAAAATTTGAATGTGAGATTGAGTTTGATATTCGATATTCGACATTCGATTTGAATGTGAGATTTAGTTTGATATTCGATATTCATCATTCGATTTGAATGTTGGATTGAGTTTGATATTCGATATTCGACATTCAAAATTTGAATGTGAGATTGAGTTTGATATTCGATATTAGACATTCGATTTGAATGTTGGATTTAGTTTGATATTCGATATTCAACATTCGATTTGAATGTTGGATTGAGTTTGATATTCGATATTCGACATTCGATTTGAATGTTGGATTTAGTTTGATATTTGATATTCGACATTCAAAATTTGAATGTGAGATTGAGTTTGATATTCGATATTCGACATTCGATTTGAATGTTGGATTTAGTTTGATATTCGATATTCGACATTCGATTTGAATGTTGGATTTAGTTTGATATTCGATATTCGACATTCAAAATTTGAATGTGAGATTGAGTTTGATATTCGATATTCGACATTCGATTTGAATGTTGGATTTAGTTTGATATTCGATATTCAACATTGGATTTGAATGTTGGATTGAGTTTGATATTCGATATTCGACATTCGATTTGAATGTTGGATTTAGTTTAATATTCGATATTCGACATTCGATTTGAATGTTGGATTTAGTTTGATATTCGATATTCGACATTCAAAATTTGAATGTGAGATTGAGTTTGATATTCGATATTCGACATTCGATTTGAATGTTGGATTTAGTTTAATATTCGATATTCAACATACGATTTGAATGTTGGATTGAGTTTGATATTCGATATTCGACATTCGAATTGAATGTTGGATTTAGTTTGATATTCGATATTCGACATTCAAAATTTGAATGTGAGATTGAGTTTGATATTCGATATTCGACATTCAAAATTTGAATGTTGGATTTAGTTTGATATTCGATATTCAACATTCGATTTTAATGTTGGATTGAGTTTGATATTCGATATTCGACATTCGATTTGAATGTTGGATTTAGTTTGATATTCGATATTCGACATTCGATTTGAATGTTGGATTTAGTTTGATATTCGATATTCGACATTCAAAATTTGAATGTGAGATTGAGTTTGATATTCGATATTCGACATTCGATTTGAATGTTGGATTTAGTTTGATATTCGATATTCAACATTCGATTTGAATGTTGGATTGAGTTTGATATTCGATATTCGACATTCGATTTGAATGTTGGATTTAGTTTTATATTCGATATTCGACATTCGATTTGAATGTTGGATTTAGTTTGATATTCGATATTCGACATTCAAAATTTGAATGTGAGATTGAGTTTGATATTCGATATTCGACATTCGATTTGAATGTTGGATTTAGTTTAATATTCGATATTCAACATTCGATTTGAATGTTGGATTGAGTTTAATATTCGATATTCGACATTCGAATTGAATGTTGGATTTAGTTTGATATTCGATATTCGACATTCAAAATTTGAATGTGAGATTGAGTTTGATATTCGATATTCGACATTCGATTTGAATGTTGGATTTAGTTTGATATTCGATATTCAGCATTCGATTTGAATGTGTGATTTAGTTTGATATTCGATATTCGACATTCGATTTGAATGTTGGATTTAGTTTGATATTCGATATTCAACATTCGATTTGAATGTTGGATTGAGTTTGATATTCGATATTCGACATTCAAAATTTGAATGTGAGATTGAGTTTGATATTCGATATTCGACATTCGATTTGAATGTTGGATTTAGTTTGATATTCGATATTCAACATTCGATTTGAATGTTGGATTGAGTTTGATATTCGATATTCGACATTCAAAATTTGAATGTGAGATTGAGTTTGATATTCGATATTCGACATTCGATTTGAATGTTGGATTTAGTTTGATATTCGATATTCAACATTCGATTTGAATGTTGGATTGAGTTTGATATTCGATATTCGACATTCAAAATTTGAATGTGAGATTGAGTTTGATATTCGATATTCGACATTCGATTTGAATGTTGGATTTAGTTTGATATTCGATATTCGACATTCGATTTGAATGTTGGATTGAGTTCGATATTCGATATTCGACATTCGATTTGAATGTGAGATTGAGTTTGATATTCGATATTCGACATTCGATTTGAATGTTGGATTTAGTTTGATATTCGATATTCAACATTCGATTTGAATGTTGGATTGAGTTTGATATTCGATATTCGACATTCGATTTGAATGTTGGATTTAGTTTGATATTCGATATTCGACATTCGATTTGAATGTTGGATTTAGTTTGATATTCGACATTCAAAATTTGAATGTGAGATTGAGTTTGATATTCGATATTCGACATTCGATTTGAATGTTGGATTTAGTTTGATATTCGATATTCAACATTCGATTTGAATGTTGGATTGAGTTTGATATTCGATATTCGACATTCAAAATTTGAATGTGATATTGAGTTTGATATTCGATATTCGACATTCGATTTGAATGTTGGATTTAGTTTGATATTCGTTATTCAACATTCGATTTGAATGTTGGATTGAGTTTGATATTCGATATTCGACATTCAAAATTTGAATGTGAGATTGAGTTTGATATTCGATATTCGACATTCGATTTGAATGTTGGATTTAGTTTGATATTCGATATTCAACATTCGATTTGAATGTTGGATTGAGTTTGATATTCGATATTCGACATTCAAAATTTGAATGTGAGATTGAGTTTGATATTCGATATTCGACATTCGATTTGAATGTTGGATTTAGTTTGATATTCGATATTCAACATTCGATTTGAATGTTGGATTGAGTTTGATATTCGATATTCGACATTCAAAATTTGAATGTGAGATTGAGTTTGATATTCGATATTCGACATTCGATTTGAATGTGAGATTTAGTTTGATATTCGATATTCATCATTCGATTTGAATGTTGGATTGAGTTTGATATTCGATATTCGACATTCAAAATTTGAATGTGAGATTGAGTTTGATATTCGATATTAGACATTCGATTTGAATGTTGGATTTAGTTTGATATTCGATATTCAACATTCGATTTGAATGTTGGATTGAGTTTGATATTCGATATTCGACATTCGATTTGAATGTTGGATTTAGTTTGATATTTGATATTCGACATTCAAAATTTGAATGTGAGATTGAGTTTGATATTCGATATTCGACATTCGATTTGAATGTTGGATTTAGTTTGATATTCGATATTCGACATTCGATTTGAATGTTGGATTTAGTTTGATATTCGATATTCGACATTCAAAATTTGAATGTGAGATTGAGTTTGATATTCGATATTCGACATTCGATTTGAATGTTGGATTTAGTTTGATATTCGATATTCAACATTGGATTTGAATGTTGGATTGAGTTTGATATTCGATATTCGACATTCGATTTGAATGTTGGATTTAGTTTAATATTCGATATTCGACATTCGATTTGAATGTTGGATTTAGTTTGATATTCGATATTCGACATTCAAAATTTGAATGTGAGATTGAGTTTGATATTCGATATTCGACATTCGATTTGAATGTTGGATTTAGTTTAATATTCGATATTCAACATACGATTTGAATGTTGGATTGAGTTTGATATTCGATATTCGACATTCGAATTGAATGTTGGATTTAGTTTGATATTCGATATTCGACATTCAAAATTTGAATGTGAGATTGAGTTTGATATTCGATATTCGACATTCAAAATTTGAATGTTGGATTTAGTTTGATATTCGATATTCAACATTCGATTTTAATGTTGGATTGAGTTTGATATTCGATATTCGACATTCGATTTGAATGTTGGATTTAGTTTGATATTCGATATTCGACATTCGATTTGAATGTTGGATTTAGTTTGATATTCGATATTCGACATTCAAAATTTGAATGTGAGATTGAGTTTGATATTCGATATTCGACATTCGATTTGAATGTTGGATTTAGTTTGATATTCGATATTCAACATTCGATTTGAATGTTGGATTGAGTTTGATATTCGATATTCGACATTCGATTTGAATGTTGGATTTAGTTTTATATTCGATATTCGACATTCGATTTGAATGTTGGATTTAGTTTGATATTCGATATTCGACATTCAAAATTTGAATGTGAGATTGAGTTTGATATTCGATATTCGACATTCGATTTGAATGTTGGATTTAGTTTAATATTCGATATTCAACATTCGATTTGAATGTTGGATTGAGTTTAATATTCGATATTCGACATTCGAATTGAATGTTGGATTTAGTTTGATATTCGATATTCGACATTCAAAATTTGAATGTGAGATTGAGTTTGATATTCGATATTCGACATTCGATTTGAATGTTGGATTTAGTTTGATATTCGATATTCAGCATTCGATTTGAATGTGTGATTTAGTTTGATATTCGATATTCGACATTCGATTTGAATGTTGGATTTAGTTTGATATTCGATATTCAACATTCGATTTGAATGTTGGATTGAGTTTGATATTCGATATTCGACATTCAAAATTTGAATGTTGAATGTTGAATATCGAACATCTAACCAAATTTTGATTGCTACCTAATCATTGGATTTTCACATTGACTACAACCATTTCCAACAAATGCTTGAAAAGGGTAGTAAAAATATCATTTCGGATGTCTTCATTGGGGAGAAGGATATCAAGCTTTTGTTTTAGAAAAAAGATTATCATATGACTTTTAAAATTTTTCACTGTCAACATTTCAATCAAAGCTGTGACCTATAGCCGCGTACCACATTTTTTTTGATGCACTAGTACAGATTTTCAGATTTTACAGTTCCAGCAACCATCAATGCAATAAAAAGTAAATAAAGTTACATGTAAATGCAAACAGCCCTGAATATAAGGGGGCTGAAGACTTAATGAATCCTACGATCAGAAAGAGTCCAATTAAAAATCAAGTTTTGTGCAACTGGTAGTAGGGTAGACCGCTCTGTGTTGCATCTTTAAGACAAATGGCCTTTTCGACAGGATAAAATTTGCTTCGCTTCAGGCAAATTTGGGTGGGGTTGGGGAAAATTAGTCTATATGATTCTTCTTTTCCGCCTGTTCAGCATCTTGTTCTGTGTATTTTGGTTGCCGCTCTGCCTGTTTTGTCAGTCCGCATCTTATTCTTTGCATTTTGGCTGCCGTTCTGCTTGTTCCATTTTATCTGTTTTGTATCATGATATGTGTGTTTTGGCTGCCGTTCTGCCTGCTCTGTCTGTTCACATATTGTTTTGCGTATTCTGCCGTCTTTTCTGCCTGTTCCCCATCTTATTCACGTATTTTGGCTGCCATTTTATCTTTCCCCTCTGTTCCAAATTTTGTTTGTTCCGCATCTTTTTCTGCATGATTTGGCCGTCATTCTGCCTGTTCTGTCTGTTACGCACCTTGTTTTGTGTTTTGGCTGCCTTTCAGCCTGTTCTATATGTTCCCGATCTCTTTCTCTCTGCTCTGCATTTTTTCTGTGTATTTTGGCTACCATTCTGTCTGTTCCATCTTTTCCACATCTTATTTTTTGTATTTCGCTGTGGTTCTGCATGTTCCCTCTGTTCTATATCATGTTCGGACTGCTCTGCATTTCGTTCTGCAAATATTGTCTGTCATTCTGACTGTTCCGTCTGTTTCTCATCTTATTCTGTGTATTTTACCTCTCAATCTACATTCTCCATCTGTTTTCTATGGTTTGGCTGCCGTTCTGTCTGTTTCATCTGTAACCAATCTCGTTTCGTCTGTCTGCATCTTGTTCTGTGTATTTTTTGGTTGACGTTTTATGTGTTCCTAATCTCGTTCTGTCGTTTCCACACCTTTTCCTGCGGATTTATACTGCCATTCTATCAGTTCCGTCTGTTCCCAATCACATCAATTCAGAGGTGTATTTTTGCTGCCCTTCTGCCTGTTCCATCTGTTTCGCATCTTGTTTGGTGTATTTTGGCTCCAGTTTTGCATGTCTGTCTGTTCATCATCTTGTTTGGCGTAATTTGACCGCCGTTTTATCTGTTCTGCCTGTTTCTAAATACAGGGAGACAATCATATTAAAGCAACGGTGTATTTTGGCTTCCATTCTGTCTGTTCCATCTGTTCTGCTTCTTGTTCTGTGTATTTTGATTCCTGTTCTGCATCTTATGTCTTTTCCCACTCTCCTTCTGTCTGTTCTGCATCTTGTTCTGTGTATTTTGGCTGCCTATTCTATCTTTTTCGTCTGTTCCTAATCTCGGTCCATCTTTTCTGACCTTATTCTGCGTATTTTGGCTCCTTACTGCAGGTTCCATCTGTTCTGCATCTTGTTCTGTGTAGTTGGGATGCCATTCGATTTGTTCCACCTGTTCTCAATCTCGTTTTGTCTGTTATGCATCTTTTTCTGTGTATTTTGACTACTACTCTGCCGGCTCTGTCTATTCTGCATCTTGTTCTATGTAATTTGACTGCCGTCTTTTCCTAATCTTGTTTTGTCAGTTTTGCATATTGTTCTGCGTATTTTAACCACCCTGCCATTCTGCATGTTTCTTTTCCGCATTTTCTTTTGTTTATTTTGGCTGCCGTTCAGTCTGTTTGACATCTTTCTCTGTGTAATTTGGCTACAATTCTCCTGGTTCTACATCTTGTTTTGTGTATTTTGGCTGCCCTTCCATCTGTTCCATCTGTTTTCTATCTTATCCCATCTGTCCTTCACCTTGCTCTTTATAATTGAGCCATGACATGTGATTTCAAACAATGTGGTATTTTAACAAGTGTAGACTCAGACGAGCCTGTGCAATCTCCTTTAGAATCTCCAAATAATTTCAGTCAGTAGCTAAACACTCATAAAATATGCAAGCGACTAGCAAAGGCTCTGATCAGACTGCGCTTATGCGCAGGCTGATCTGAGGTTATGCTGGTCGCACATACCACATTGTTGGAAATCCCATGCCACGTCTCATATTTCCGCTGCCGTTCTGCCTGTTCACTATGTTTTCAATCCCTCTCCACCTGCAGCATTATAGAAGCTATAAAAAGCATACTATACTTCTGAAAACAAACTCAGTCCATTAGAAGTTTTTACTCTGCTTTGTCTTCTATTTCGATATAGTATACATAATAAAAAGAATATCTGTTAACATTGTTTTCGCTCAATAAGACATACAAGAAAATCATCGCAAGTCGTCCAACACCGTTTTATGTTTTGTCACTTGTTGGAAAGTCAAATGAAACGACTGTGTGCGATCAGGGAGCCAATATATTTGGTTAAAGTAATGTTTCGATGGATTCTGCTATTGGACATCACAGGATAAAGATGTGGCGATGATTTTGTTTTCTTTCTTTAAATAGAAATACCACGTCTGTGTCGATTGGCGGAAAATTAAAGCAAAACTGGTGATTGAGTAGGAAAATTCCATCTTTACACAGAGATTGGGTCTTGATTTGCCAAATTGACAATGCTACAGGTAAATCCGTTCAGTTCTCTACCTGATGTCCAAAAGCCAATCTAAAAGAAACTATTCGATATGGACTTTAGTGCTTTTGGCCGTGTCTCCTAACAACTTGTTTATTTTGAATTACCGATTTTAGAGTGTATAGTCAACTGCGGCTTCCGATTTGGTGACTGTCCACTTATACACTGTGAACATGGTAGTAAAAATCATCTCATCTCAAAAGTCTATAGTACAAAGTCTGCTTAAATGCACAGCATAATCTTCTCTTCTGTATAAAAGAATATTTTAAACCCTTAATCTGTTTTTATTTGTTAATGAAGATCCCCACCCTTGTGTGAGATTTGATTGACAAACTCAGCGACAATAACATGATATGCCTAAATAACTAGAAATACTTGCATACAATGCAAAGGGCCAGATCCCACAGCGCAATCAGTAGCACATCCTATTGCTGATCCAGGGATTGTGAGTTTGATCCCAGTCTGGGCTCATATTTTCATGGAGATTGATCTTTAAATATATTTTCATTCTCCTCCTTCCGCTGATTAAAAAAGGGTGTTGTCAGTTACAAGCGAAATTATGTGCATTGAGTACAGGATAACCAATTAATCTAAGCTTGCTAGGAAAAGTATACTTAGGTTAATTAACCATCTTGACATAGCCATGGCTGTTGACAGGAACGTTAATTCACAAACCAAAACAACCTAATACAACACAGATATCTCATCTTAACAGAGTAAGGATGAAGGCAACGTTTAGGAATCCATACAATCAAATACCACACCTGACACAGGACACCATATGGGAAAATAACAAAAAAAACACAAGAAAACATCACATACAAGAGAGAGCCAAGAGGTCAGTCCTTTCCCAGCAGGTGATCACAAGGTTGCAAGGAACAGACAACCTTGAAACACGTATAACAAAAAGATCCACTAGAAGCACCTCCTTAGAATGGAACATAAAAAAATTACTGGAGGGCTTAAACATGTTTAACGGTACCATCCTCACCCTAATTGAGGATCTGGATCAAGAAAAATAGATATTTGGTTCACATGAAATATCTCTAGCTCATCGATGTATCATCTCCTAGTATATACAGATTGAGATACAAAAAGGAGATAAAACAAAGATAAGGACTCAACAGTACATACTGTATAACGGAGTCAAAGAAATCCAATACTTAAACCCAGTGGGCCTGACCACAGACCCAACATCAGGCCCAAGCCCTCTCATCTATAGATAAGTCTTTAAGTCAGAACCATCATAGAGAATGGGATCTGACCCGCCGGCATGCAATTTAAGAGGAAGGCAAAGTTGCCAACCATGATTAGGTTGACCACCTTGCAAACCCAGGGAGGGGTACTCTCAATTTTCTTGATACGTAGGCTTGGACTCAGCATCTATTAATTTTCCCTAAAAAACAGGAATATCAGGCATACCCCAAACATATTTTGAAGTTAGCAACCCCCAAAAATGTTCAAATTCTGTACCTTAAGAAAAAGCTAAAGTGTATGAAAATGACCCCCAATAGTCCAGATTTGTGATGAACCCAAAAAATTATCCACATTTCATCATATCCAAAGAAATATTCATTCTTCTGAAATTTGAACCCCAAAAAATGGCCCCAGCCTACGTATATATGAAAATATCAGAGTACCTCCCCTTGGGTTGCAAACCTCACAATTTCAGCAATGTCAATGCAAAACCTACTTTGTTAACTATGGGCCCATCTAATGAGACAACAATGCAAATACGTATATTGGTCCAACTTATGCAGTGATAACAGAAATATAATTATGAGTTAACTTAAAGCTGCATACTCTGTAACTATGAACATTTTTCGAAATTTTTTATTTTCTTTTTAAATCATTTGTAAAAGTAGAATTAAGCTATGTTTTCACAATAAAAATGGTCAGTACAGCTGAAAACTGCATGGAAAAGTGAATTATCTTATCAAATAGGTGTTTATTTCTCTGGTTTGTAATTATTTGCATCCCTCCAATAATTCTAGACCGTTGAATTTTAACATAAATGCAGTTATTTTGATAGTGATAACTTGTTAAGATTTACGAAAATGGTAAAACGTTTACCTGAATTTGAGTATTTTTACTGTGTTCTTGAAAAACAAAAACATTATTTTTAAAATTAGAAGATCGAAAGTTACAGACAATGCAGCTTTAAGAAAAGCAAATTTACTGGTAATAGAAATTATATTTTAAAGGGACTGTAACTTTCGGTTGAAGCGAAAGGGAACTTGACGTGCACTGTTATAATGATCATATACTTGTATATTAAGTATGCATCTACTAGGCCAACCAAAGTTACAAGCAATATTGCATGAAAATCACCATTTTGCCAATTATTAAGTTGATTATGGGCCATTTTTTTTTCCTCGATAGTTGGTGGTATTTCGCTATACAAATCTAAGGTTTGAAAATCTGTTTTGTTGTCTTTATTAAGATCATTGACAATAAAAACCAGAACAAGCATGACATTCGTTCCCTTTGTACATCATACGCAGTTTATGCTGCTTTGACTTGCAGTCCTTTGGGATAGTGATCTCTGGACAAGGTATAGGTGGACACTTCTTTGCTGGATCTATGGTGGTGTCTGTAATATAATAATATATGTATGAGTATTCATGGGACTAAGTAATGATAGTGATTATATTTATCAACTTCTATTATTTGGTATCAGCAGGGCGTGTATTGTATGCTAAGATAAAAAAGTCAGTCAATCTCAACGTAAGTAAGGGTGCAAAGATCAGGAATTGATGCAATCAAGTACCACACCTGACACAGGATACCAATGGGAAAGTGACAAACTCACAGTTAGACACCACAACCGAGAGCCAAGATGTCAGCCCTTTCACAGCAGGTGACCACAAGGCACAAATAAACAGACGCGCACAAAGGCATACCAGCTCATAACAGATTTGATCAAACATTAAGTATACACTTGTCAGTTTACAAAATATCCATAAAGTACTGTACAGAATATATTAATTTTCGCGAGAATTTGTTTTCGCAAATAGCGTTTAAAAAACATATTAACAACCTTAAAATTCGTTTTGTGGGCATGATAAATCAATATCAGTAATCGAAAGAGTGAAACAATATCAATAATCGACATTTCGCGAGGGTTAATTTCCGCGAAGTTTCGCGAAAATTAAACCCTCTTGAAAATTTCCGAATTTACACTAAACATATATGCGTTGGTTTCTAGTGGTGCTGAAGGCCTAATCTTTTGTTTGTGTATTAAGTTAATACACTTCTTTGTGTGTGTAAGCAATAAATGTTTTATGCAAAACTGCGCCCAATATGGACAGCTTTGAATGACGTTCCTGACCTAAAATACTTTTTGGTGGGGTGGTGGCAGATGCTTGTCTTCCACACAAAGCCTTCGTGTGTCGTCTAATGGTTCCTTAAGCTGTCCATGTAACCTCTTGGAGCAAATGTTTCCTTTAAGATATGTTTCCATTTTGAAAAGGGACGCTAAAGAGCAGAATCATTGCTTGATCCAGTAGTCTCCCTTTGATGTGCGTAATATTTTCATAGTTTATTTGCATGCATGACATTGTATGGTTATAGGGATCATACATGTATTTTATGCTTTAGCGTGCTCAAGATCCCAAGGGAGCGTTAAACTCAATATGGTGTATATTTATAAAATTATCTCACGGCGTTTTGGTTATCGCCCGAAGTATCAACCTGAGACCCCATTATCAGCCCGAGAGCTTTAGCCCGAAGTATCAACCTGAGACCCCATTATCAGCCCGAGAGGTTTACGAATTAGTCTCATTCGTCAGGAGTCAGCTTTGGTTACTTATTAGTTATTTAGCTGAACTCCTTTCTTGCAAACAGCAAACATCGACTCTTTTTCAGGAAGAAGTACGTGTCCGTTTTGATTTTAATAAGTTATTTGCATGAAATACATCTTTTGCAATCATTTATACATTTTATGATATAAAAGGTCGAAGTATATGTGAGTTTCTTTGCTTATTATTTATTTACTTGGGATACATATCTTACAACCAGAAAAGTATCCGTCTCATCTTTTAGTTTGAAGCACGTGCCAGCTTTGTTTAATAAATAGTTATATACCTGATCTAGATCTCTGAAACCAGCAAAAATATTATAATCTTCAAAAGGACGTATGTGTCCGTTTTGTTTGCTGATTAGTTATTTACCTGGGATACATCTCTTGCAGCTTGACCATTGTGCCTGATCCTTTAGGCAGTAGACCATGTCAGCTTCGTTTGCTGCTTGTTTATTTACTTGTTATATATCTCGAACAACTTGCAGACTGTGTTTTATCCACCAATTGTAAGTATGTGTCAATATTGTTTGCTAATCATTTATTTACCTGTGATACATCACCTGCAGCTTGAACATTATGCCTGATGCTTTAGGCAATAGACCATTTCAGCTTCGTTTGCTGTTTGTTTATTTACCTATGATATATCTCTTGCAGCTTGAAAATTGTGCCTGATGCTTTAGGCAGTAGACAATTTCAACTTCGTTTGCTGTTTGTTTATTTACCTGTTAAATGCAGTCAGACATAAGTGAAGCATCACCCAAACATTATTTCAGAGGCGTTTTTTGTGTACAAATTTCTTCAGAAGAACATCCAGTTTGTAATATTTTGCTACCCTAGTCTTCCTTTGGTCTGCTGAACATATCAGATTGCCATTTGGCCATTTTGCTGAATTTCTACGGTGTCCTGTATACACCAAACCCTATTTTGAGTGTACCCTTAAAAAGTGTCACAGCTTAACCCAAAGTGCTTACTTTGAATTCAAATAAACGCAGAAATAATCTAGACATATTTTTTCAAACTAGTGCCAAACTTATTCTGTCGAAATCAAGGTTTCATGTCAGTTATAGAGGATCATAGAGATAGTAAATCGCGTGTCAATAATTTTTGCATTATCACTATATAACATGCCATTCTTTACACATCCATAACTTTTGCTCTTTTAGAGATATGAATCTGAAATTTTCAGATAGAATTTGTCTTTGATATTGTAACAATATGACACTAATACTTTTTATGTCTAAGCGTTTTGAAAATACCATAATGGGTTAGAGAATAGGGACATTTTAGGGGTAACTGTGCATTTACCATGCCAGGTTGTTTGCCTTTGTGATAATCGAATCAAAATTTGCTGTAAATTGTCACCACTTTATCTATTTTCATAAATAAACAAGAAAATATTCATGACTGGAAAGCTTCCTTCGTTTTCTAGGAAACTATTGAGGCGCTGCTTAATTTATGTCTGACTGTATATATCTCCAACAACTAACAGAATGAGTTTTTTATTCTTCAGGTAGAAGTATGTGTCAGTATGGTTTGCTAACTATTTATTTACCTGCTATACATCTCTTGCAACAAGCACATTGTGTCTCATCCTTTAGGCGGAAGTTTGAGTCAGTATGGTTTGCTAAGTATATATTTACCTGGGATACATCTCTTGCAATCAGCACACTGTGTCTTATCCTTAAGGTGGAAGTATGTGTCAGTATTGTTTGCTAAGTAATTATTTACCTGGGATACATCTCTTGCAACCACCACACTGTGTCTTATCCTTTAGGTGGAAGTATATGTCAGTAAGGTTTGCCAAGTATTTATTTACCTGGGATACATCTCTTGCAACCAGCACATTGTGTCTTATCCTTTTAGTAGAAGTATATGTCAGTATGGTTTGCTAAGTGTTTATTTACCTGGGATACATTTCTTGCAACCAGCACATTGTGTCTTATCCTTTAGGTAGAAGTATATGTCAGTATGGTTTGCTAAGTGTTTATTTACCTGGGATACATCTCTTGCAACCAGCACTCTGTGTCTTATCCTTAAGGTGGAAGTATATGTCAGTATGGTTTGCTAAGGGTTTATTTACCTGGGATACATCTACTGCAACCACCACATTGTGTCTTATCCTTTAGGTGGAAGTATGTGTCAGTATGGTTTGCTAATTATTTATTAACCTGGGATACATCTACTGCAACCAGCCAATTGTGTCTTATCCTTTAGGTGGAAGTATGTGTCAGTATGGTTTGCTAAGTATTTATTTACCTGGGATACATCTCCTGCAACTAACAAATTGTGTTTCATCCTTTAGGTGGAAGTATGTATCAGTATGGTTTGCTAACTATTTATTTACCTGGAATACATCTCCTGCAACCAGCACACTGTCTTATCCTTTAGGTGGAAGTATGTGTCAGTATTGTTTGCTAAGTATTTATTTACCTGGGATACACCTCCTGCAACCAGCATATTGTGTCTAATTTTTAAGGTTGAAGTATGTATCAGTATGGTTTGCTAATTATTTATTTACCTGGGATACATCTCCTGCAACCAGCCAATTGTGTTTCATCCTTGAGGTGGAAGTATGTATCAGTATGGTTTGCTAAGTATTTATTTATCTTGGATACATCTCCTGCAACTAGCCAATTGTGTTTCATCCTTTAGGTGGAAGTATGTATCAGCATGGTTTGCTAAGTATTTATTTGTATCAGTATGGCTTGCTAATTATTTATTTACCTGCGATACATCTCCTGCAACCAGCACATTGTGTCTCATCCTTTAGATGGAAGTATGTATCAGTATGGTTTGCTAAGTATTTATTTGTATCAGTATGGATTGCTAATTATTTATTTACCTGCGATACATCTCCTGCAACCAGCATATTGTGTCTAAACCTTAAGGTTGAAGTATGTATCAGTATGGTTTGCTAATTGTTTATTTATCTGAGATACATCTCCTGCAACCAGCACACTGTGTCTGATCCTTAAGTGGAAGTATGTATCAGTATGGTTTGCTAATTATTTATTTACCTGGGATACATCTCCTGCAACCAGCACATTGTGTCTCATCCTTTAGGTGGAAGTATGTATCAGTATGGTTTGCTAAATATTTATTGACCTGAGATACATCTCCTGCAATCAGCACATTGTGTCTCATCCTTAAGCTGGAAGTATGTTTCAGTATGGTTTGCTAATTATTATACCCCCCACAAACTTTGTTTGTGGTGGGTATACTGTTTTCACGTTGTCCGTCCGTGCGTGCGTCCGTCCGTGCTTCCGTCCGTCCGTAACGTTTTGTTTTCTTAATATCTTGAAGAGTCATTGCTGGATTTTCATCAAACCTTGCAAACATGTTTATATATGCAAGACAAATACTTTAGACAAAAAAGTAAGGGCTAGGGGCCAATTCTATTAGAGTTATTTTTCTTTGTAGCTCTAAATGGCTTTTGATAAAGGGTTTTATGCTTATGCTATTATAGGCCATACACGGGCCGATCAACTCCTACCACAGCTTTTGATGGAACAATTTGATACTTTTTCTATACAATGTAGACACATTGAACATATGCAGGAAGGAGTTTGGTTTAGAAAAGTTAATTTTTGACAAAATGACATTTGTGAGAACTTAGACAATTTTTACCTAATAGGGCTTTTGTATATGCATAGATGGTGCCTTCATGGGCTGATCAACTCCTACCACAGCTTTTAATAGAGCAATTTGATACTTTGCCTATACAATGTAGACACATTGAACATATGTATGAAGGAGTTTGGTTCAGAAAAAAATAATTTTTGACAAAATGACAGCTGTGAGAACTTAGACAATTTTTCCGTAATAGGGCTTTTGTATATGCATAGATGGTGCCTCCATGGTCCGATCAACTCCTACCACAGCTTTTGATGGAACAATTTGATTTTTCTCCTATACAATGTAGACACATTGGACATATGCAAAAAGGATTTTGGTATAGAAAAAAATAGTTTTTGACAAACTGACAGCTGTGAGAACTTAGACAATTTTTCCCTAATAAGGCTTTTGTATATGCATAGATGGTGCCTTCATGGGCCGATCGACTCCTACAACAGCTTTTGATGGAGCAATTTGATACTTTGCCTATACAATGTGGACACATTGAACATATGCATGAAGGGGTTTGCTGTAGAAAAAATAATTTTTGACAAAATGACAGCTGTGAGAACTTAGACAATTTTCCCCTAATAAGGCTTTTGTATATGCATAGATGGTGCCTTCATAGGCCGATTAACTTCTACCACAGCTTTTGATGCAACAATTTGATACTTTTCCTATACAATGTAGCTACATTGAACATATGCATGAGGGAGTTTGGTTTAGAAAAAAAAATATTTGTTGACAAAATGACAGCTGTGAGAACTTAGACAATTTTCCCTAATAGGGCTTTTGTATATGCATAGATGGTGCCTTCATGGGCCGATCAACTCCTACCACAGCTTTTGATGGAACAATTTGATAATTTGCCTATACTATATAGACACATTAAACATATGCATGAAGGAGTTTGATTTAGAAAAAATAATTTTTGACAAAATGACAGCTGTGAGAACTTAGACAATTTCCCCTAACAAGGCTTTTGTATATGCATAGATGGTGCCTTCATGGGCCGATCAACTTCTACCATAGCTTTTGATGGAGCAATTTGATACTTTTCCTATACAATGTAGACACATTGGACATATGCAGGAAGGAGTTTGTTTTAGATTTTTTTTGACAAAATGACAGCTGTGAAAACTTAGACAATTTTTACCTAATAGGGCTTTTTCGATATGCATAGATGGTGCCTGCATGGGCCCATCAACTCCTACCACAGCTTTTGATTGAGCAATTTGATACTTTGCCTATACAATGTAGACACATTGGACATATGCATGGAGGAGTTTATAATTTTTGTTTGCACAGATTCTACTGAAATCTTTTCAAAACTAAGGTCTGCTGGTTTGAACTATAACTAGCCATGTTTTTTCACTGACTCTAACTGTGCGGGGGTATCTAATAAGCATTGCTTATTGACTTTTTTCATTTATTTACCTGCGAAACATCTCTTGCAACTAGCACATTGTGTCTTTTCCTTTAGGTAGAAGTATGTGTCAGTATGGTTGTAATTATTTATTTACCTGTGATACATCTCTTGCAACCAGCACATTGTGTCTTATCCTTTAGGTGTAAGTATGTGTCAGTATGGTATGATACGTGTTTATTTACCTGGGATACATCTCTTGCAACCAGCACATTGTGTCTTATCCTTTTGGTAGAAGTATGTGTGATTATGGTTTGCTAATTATTTATTTACCTGCGAAACATCTCTTGCAACCAGCACATTGTTGCTTATTCTTTAGGTAGAAGTATGTGTCAGTATGGTTTGTTAAGTGTTTATTTACCTGGGATACATCTCTTGCAACCAGCACATTGTGTCTTATCCTTTAGGTAGAAGTATGTGTGATTATGGTTTGCTAATTATTTATTTACCTGCGAAACATCTCTTGCAACCAGCACATTGTGTCTCATCCTATAGGTGGAAGTATGTGTGATTATGGTTTGCTAATTATTTATTTACCTGCGAAACATCTCTTGCAACCAGCACATTGTGTCTTATCCTTTAGGTGGAAGTATGTGTGATTATGGTTTGCTAATTATTTATTTACCTGCGAAACATCTTCTGCAACCAGCACATTGTGTCTCATCCTTTAGGTAGAAGTATGTGTCAGTATGGTTTGCTTATTATTTATTTACCTGCGATACATCTACTGCAACCAGCACACTATGTCTCATCCTTTAGGTGGAAGTATGTGTCAGTATGGTTTGCTAATTATTTATTTACCTGCGATACATCTCTTGCAACCAGCACATTGTGCCTTATCCTTAAAGTAGAAGTATGTGTCAGTATGGTTTGCTAATTATTTATTTACCTGCGATACATCTACTACAACCAGCACACTGTGTCTCATCCTTTACGTGGAAGTATGTGTCAGTATGGTTTGCTAATTATTTATTTACCTGCGATACATCTCTTGCAACCAGCACATTGTGTCTTATCCTTTAGGTGAAAGTATGTATCCAAGATAATGAAACCTTTCATCTCTTTACACCAGTTTTCATTTCGACATTGTAAAGCTGGACAGCTAGGGTTGGCATCTGCATAGCAATAATTAATACTAAAGTCTAACATTGAGCGAATCAGCCAGGACTTTAGTTAAGAGTTCGTAACGAAAATTTAATTTTCTAATTTATCAACCAAAACATATGTTGTGTGTACTCAAAAGAACCGTCTCAATGAGACGGTTCTTTTTAGCACCCAAACAGAACTTAAAATTGTTCGGTAAGAAAATATTAACAATTTTACGCTGTATTTTTTTTGTTTATCTAAACCTGTGTCAGTTCATGGAAACATCAATAAAAATAGCTGGTTCTAAAGACAAGATTACTGTATAATTATATCTCTGCGACAAAGAATACGATGTAGTTATGACATGAACAATTTGATAGTTTATATACATAACAATTTGTAGCTATTTTTCCTTTATTATGCACAATCAAAAGTATACACTTTTAATGTATTTACACTTCAACGTAAGACAGACGGCAGAGATCAGGAATCGATACAATCCATTAAAACTCTATGCATAAAATAATAACATATTTTGCATTCTTCGACAATTAAAACATTGGTTCTGTTGTTGATGATTCATTGTTTATTGTTGCTCCCATTGTTTGTCAATGCCATACCGTCAGGTCAAGTTACATACACAGCAATTCCATCTCTCTATTTTTCACGAGCAACCATCTCACTATTGGTCCGATTTTAAAAGTAAGCTGGTGGCAAAGATCAGGAATCGTTACAATCAAGTACCGACCTTGACCTAGGATACCACACGGGAAAGTGACAAAAACACAATTAAACATCACAAACAAGAGCCAAGAGGTCAGCCCTTTCCCAGCAGGTGACCACAAGGCAGCAATGAACAGGCGCAAAAGCAAGACAAACACAAGACATAAATAACACTAATGACCCACAAAAGAAGTACCGCCTTGAAACGGTCAGTAAATGTTTTTCACTGGAGGGCTTAGACCCTAAACTGTCAGATTTTAAATAACTGACAACATTTTGTAGTTCCGGAATGCTTTGATGGTGTGTTAGATACTTTTCTTTTTACTTTTATTCTGTATTCAGCTTGATAAGATGACGTCCATCTAAACATTGGTCCAGTTCTGAATCTAAATAAAGCTTATAAATTGAAACATTTGTTTCATCTCTGCGGGTCCAAAATGCATAGCCATGTTTCAAAGCAACTACGGCGGAGACATCTATGTCTGGTAGATTGTAATCTTGAGAGAGCTCAACGTTTAAGCAATATGACTATATTACAGAGCATCGGTACATATGTAACTGAAGTCATGTTTCATTTTTTTGAACTAATGTTTTACCGTTAAGTTCTATTGATCAAAATTTGAGAAAAAGACATGCACTAAAGATGGGTTTCAATGATATATATAATAACCAATACCTACGAAATCTACTGAAATTGTGAGATGAAAACAGCAGCCTACTACCATGCAACAGCCAGCTTAGCAAAAGCATAGTTCATGAAATCAAATTTGGTGATATAGCTGTCATGTAAATATAAACAATTTGCCATATAGTGACAGGTATTTTGATACTGATTGGCAGTTTGAGATGTTTAAAAGAGGAAAGCCAATGGACATGATACTTGTTTAGTGTAAATTTCAAAATAGGTTTCCTTAATTTCAGTAACAAATGTTGTTAGTACACATTGGAATTGCCTCATAGAGGCAATTCCAATGTGCACCTACAACATATGCCCATTCAATAAATGAGTGTTTTTCACAATAAAAACTGTTTTTTCTTACAAACTTCTCAGCTACTTTTTATTTTTCAGTGTTATGAGCATGTAGAAATGAATAAGTTTTTGTGTCATTTGGCATGGACCTGGATGACAATAATAGATAGCCAATTTTATATTATAGACAGTTTATCTTTAGATGTTTCATTGGAATGAAATGCTTACTTGGTGGTTGCCTGGTTGAATGTATCATTGGGTATAATGAGGCGAAATATTAATTTCTATTGTACCGTCTTAAGCGATGTTCTGATTTCTGTCCTATTGACTTAAATATGAAAAGAAACACTATAGCGATGTATTAGGAGAATTTCTTCCTTCTCAACGCGACACAATGACATCTGTTTCGACCAGACATATTTTAGCATTAGATGAGACTCTTCTTGGATTTTAAAACATATTGCTTCCCCGATGTATTGTCTTGCCAGAACTACATGTAACACCAAAGGCCTATAACTTTCAACAAGAACTGCTCTTACAGTGCTTCAACATTCTTACCACCTGCCCTTGGTTCTACACTGGCGGTAATCAACGTGTTAAGTTAAGCACTTGTATTGTCTCGCCAGAACTACATGTAATACCAAAGTCCTATACTTTTTCGCAAGAACTGCACTAATAGTGCTTCAACATTCTAATCACCTGCCCTTGGTGCTAGACTGGCAGAAATCAACGTGTTAAGTTAAACACTTGTATTGTCTCGCCAGAACTACATATATCACCAAAGTCCCATAACTTTTCGCAAGAACTACCCTAATAGTGCTTCAACATTCTAACCACCTGCCCGTGGTGCTAGACTGACAGTGTTAAGTGAAGCTCTTGTATTGTCTGGCCAATACTACATGTAACACCAAAGGTCAATAACTTTTACACAAGAACTGCCCTAATAGTGCTTCAACATTCTAACCACCTGCCCGTGGTGCTAGACTGACAGTGTTAAGTGAAGCTCTTGTATTGTCTGGCCAATACTACATGTAACACCAAAGGTCAATAACTTTTACACAAGAACTGCCCTTATAGCGCTTCAACATTCTAACCACCTGCCCTTGGTGATAGACTGGAAGTGTTAAGTGAAGCACTTGTATTGTCTGGCCAGAACTACATGTATCACCAAAGTCCCATAATTTTTCGCAAGAACTGCCCTAATAGTGCTTCAACATTCTAACCACCTGCCCTTGGTGCTAGACTGGCAGAAACAAAGTGTTAAGTTAAACACTGTTGGATAAGCACTTGTTTAATCTCTGATTGTGGTATAAAGCAGGCTAAACAAATATATACAGTGAGAAATTCGCTATTCTGCGATACTTTCCTACTTGCGAATTATAGGCAGCGGGTTAAACATTCTCTGAGAGAGACACTGTTATGATCAATGCGTGTGTTTTACGTATATCTACGTGTTGTAAACCTAGCTTGTATAATATTGACGACAGGCTCAACAAAATGTAAGTGTGAAATTAATTATTGCTAGACGTAAAACTATAGATTGAGAATCAGTGATTATGGGATTCTATGGGCATATTCACTTGCTTGTAAACACTTACTTGCTAACGATAGGCAGCAGGCTAAACCAAACACAACTACAAAGGAAGTCAACCACATCATTATAAAGTACTTCTACTTCATCAATCAACCTGTGCACTTATAAAACTCCAAATTATGCAAACTATATTGTACTAAATTTTACAGTGGCAACTATTTTGAACAAACAGTTCAATATTTACGAAACTATGTCTATTCGCTTACTATTTCCAATATGTTATTAAAACACATCATCAAATTTCTCACTCTTGTTTGTTAATTGACTAATAAACCAAACGTAACATGACAGCTGTTAAATAGGTATCCATCATCCGTTAAAAGCCTTTGTTTTGAAAAAGGACACATGGTGTCTATGTTTGCCCTCTGGAAGTGATGTAGTGATATTGATAGTCTCCAGTTTATACTGATTCCATTTCAAGACCAATTACACACTGGTAAATGTATACGTCGATTTGCTGGTATTTACGCGTATTGCCGGTACTTCATAGACCGGAAGTGGTAGATATTGGTGTTAAATCATATATAGGAAAACACGCCATATGCCTAAAGGACTATAGAATTAGATCATTTTTATGTATTAGGCATGCACATGGCAATTTATGTAAGCATTTAGGAATAGATTCGAGTACCGATCTCGATGATCGTGCTCGAATCTATTCCTAAATGCTTACATAAATCGCCATGCACATACTGAATACTTAAAAATGATCTAATTCTATAGTCCTTTAGGCATATGGCATGTTTTTCTATATAGTATTAACACCAATATCTACCACTTCCGGTCTATGAAGTACCGGCAATACGCGTAAATACCAGCAAATCGACGTATACATTTACCAGTGTGAATTAGTCCACTTGCTTGTAACGATGGTCAGTTCACAATCAAATACCGCCTATATATCATTCAAAACAAACGTCATTCTTGAACAAAATAATTTGTTCTGAAATGTAAACAATCACGATATTTCGTGTGAATCTTGTTAATATGTTAAGTGGTGTGTATCCCCCATATTAAGAAATGATGATTGCTGTTTAATTACTATCGCTTTAATGATATCACACAATCATAATAAAAGGGAAAGCTATCTCCATAATTGGTACTTAAGGCCAGATTTTTTAAGTTGATTTTCAAACCCTCCTACTGTAATTTTCCCGAAAGTAGAAAAATAAAATTGATTTCAAAAATATTTTTTAATTTTATCCGCCACTCTAAATATGATTTAGAGGTCTTTCATGCAAACCAAATATCTATGTGGCTTGAGTTTGTCACTTTCCCATTGGTATCCTGGGTCAGGTGTGATACTTGATTGTGTCGATTCCTGATCTTTGCACCCTTACTTACTTTGTTTAGTTTAAAAATATATATATATTAGGTTCTGTTTGTGTATTTTTGAGAGTGAGACTGTTAAAAGTGATTGTCCTGTCCAGAATTTTAGGAAAATGATGAAATATATAAAGATTTAATACAGGCTGTTGGTTTACCTCACTAGTTATACTGTATTTTCCCGAGATATTAAAAAAGCTCTGAAAATAAAAAGCTCTGAAAATGACCAGTTAACTGGTCATTTCAGAGCTTTTTTTTTTCGTTCCCCCGACCCATAATCTGTAAACAATTTCCCGTAAATCAACTAATAAAAAATCTGACCTAAAGAATAATACACAAACCTAACAATCTCCGTGATTAACATATTTATCGTTACAGACGTTTTACATTTTTAATATGTGCTTTAAGGGTAACACATAAACGTTACACAATAACAAGAATACAATGTAGCTTTAAAAAAGATAATCGACGAATATTAAACGGATTGGTGTTTGATAAACTACAAAGCACGATGAATACTTTTTCAGAAGCTCTATATTTTCTGCACGTAGAAACTATGGCCAATTTATACCACAATAACAGCATAGAGTTAGATACTGAATTTCCCAGTAACAACTTAAGGTAACAAGCAATGCAATCACAGTAGATTGGAGACATGCAAACGCCAACATGATCTGCCCAATTTAGCACAATATTGTGTGCATAAATTGGGTTTTTAATAAAATAACTTTTTGATATGACTGAGGATCAGGATATGGTGGTGGAGGGGGTGGTCTAGTATTTTCTAATCATTAAATATTTAGCTCATTATTTACTCTCATTAACATCTTCGCTTATTCATTAGAATTTCATCAGCCATTATCAAATTTTTACCTTATACAATCATGTGATATGTCCAGTGTTTTTTCAATCCTTGTTTCCACTCTTAGACCACTCGGGTCGGTTCCCATTGCTCTCAAACTTTCATTCCTTATTGGACTTTGCCTTTGCAGTAAAATCAAAGGCAGAAAATAGGATATGCCTATGCAAATGTGTTGTAAAATGAAAGAGAATGCATTGTATAAAGTTTAACCAAAATACTTGCTTCTCCTGTATCAATGTGACCCAATGTTAACAGGTGTATAGATTCTGTTCAAATAATGTGTCTGACGTCATAGCGATGATATTGTGCTCAATGGAAAATCCTAGCATTTGCCAATCGGTTGGGAATATATCACTGAGTTTTTTGTACGCCCATGCTCTTATGAAAGTCTACGCTCAAAGTCATATGTAGATGCTACGCATGTGCGCTTGCTTCTGGCGTGAATCTGAAAGTGAAAGTAAACAGTCTATTTATATACAATAATTTCTTTGAAAGTTTCATTACTGTTAGCACGTCAGCGCTGGTGATATACGTTAGTAAACTTCCATTGGGCACGTGTTCGATTCGGGCCTGTTCAATTAGCAAGTTGCGGAAATGGATCAGGTGTTAACTCCCCAACAGTAGGGTCTTTTACAGTTCTTTCTCAGACTCCCCGTCGACCAAGTTACTTCCAAAATTACATCATTGCGTGAGCGATGTTGGTATACTTTGGATACTGGATTGCCTTTAGAAACGAAAAGGCCTATTAGAGACCTTACCACTGAGCGAGAATCCCGATCAAACATGGGCCCTTCGGATATTCTAGACTAAATGTGACGAAATATCTAGATGTAGATGGGTCAGTTTCAATATGCCCCCTAGGCATTACGTGCATTGACTTCGATTGAGGAATACAGTTGAATGACCTAATACATACTGCTGGGGAGGGGGTTTACTCTACAATTATTCAATGTGTTCATGAGCAGAGTCTTACTGGAATATATTTGTTTGTTTGTTTGTTTGTTTGTTTGTTGCTTTACGTCCCAAGTCAACAGCTATGGTCATTGCGGGACGGTCAGTTCACCTAACCACACTTTTTCCTGGGCAGGTTTGAACAAGCGGTTAACCAGTAATTCGTGCACATACTTTCGCTTGTAACTGACAACAACCCTTCTTGAATGAATCAGCAGAAGGAGGAGAATGACCGTAGAAATCATTTCATGATCAATCTCCACGAAAGTATGGGACCGGACCGGGATCGAACTCGCGACCCCTGTATCTGCAGTCAGACACGCATCTGTAGCCAGACACGTTACCGACTGCGCTACGCGGCCCGGAATATGCATATTTCCTGTCTTTTATTTGCTTCCAATGGATCGTCTATGTACAAATCGTTAACTAAAACAAAAAAATACCCAGAGCTTGAAGCCCATGAAGCACTGAAAAGAGTGGCTTTAGCAAATGCAATAATAAAACACTATAAAAGTTCTTCTTTAATAACTGTAAAACGCCATGCGATGGTTCTAAGCTTTTTTAAAAGCTAACCTTGTTCATTTTACATTATGATAAAGGTAACAAGGTTAGCTTTTAAAAAAGCTTAGAACTTTTACAGTTATTAAAGCTGCATAGTCTGTAACTTTGAACATTTTTTCGAAAAAAAAAATATCTTCTTTTAAATCATTTTGTAAAAGCAGAATTAAGTTAAGTTTTCACAATAAATCGTTTCACTATCGCTGAAAACTGCATTGAAAAGTGAATTATCTTATAAAAACTTTTTTTTTTCTCTTGCTGGTAAGTATTTGCGTCCCTCTTATAATTATAGACAGGTAAGTTTTAACATAAATGCTGTTGTTTTGATACTGATAATTTGTAAAGATTTACGAAATTGGTAAAATGTATACCTTAATTTTAGTTTTTTACTGTGTTCTTGAAAAATAGAAACATTATTTCAAAAATTAAAAGATCAAAAGTTACAGACTATGCAGCTTTAAAGAAGAACTTTTAAAGTGTTATATTATTGCATTTGCTGAAGCCACTCTTTTCAGTGTTTCATGAGCTTTCAGCTCTGAGTATTGATTTGCTTTAGTTTACGATTTGTACATAGGTGATCCATTGGAAGCAAATAAAAGACAGGAATTATGCATATTCCAGCAAGACTCTGCTCATGAACACACTGAATAATTGTAGAGTTAACCCCCTCCCCAGCAGTATGTATTAGGTCATTCAACCGTATTCCTTTATCGAAGTCAGCGCACATAATGCCTAGGGGGCATATTTGAAACTGACCCATCTTCATCTAGATATATCGTCACCTTTAGTCTAGAATATCCGAAAGGCCCACGTTTGATCGGGATTCTCGCTCAGTGGTAAGGTCTCTAATAGGCCTTTTCACTTTTAGAAGCAATCCAGTATCCAAAGTATATCAACATCGCTCACGCAATGATGGAATTTTGGAAGTAACTTGGTCGATGGGGAGTCTGAGAAAGAACTCTAAAAGACACTGCTGTTGGGGAGTTAACACCTGATCCATTTTCGCAACTTGCTAATGGAACAGGCCCGAATCGAACACGTGCCCTTTAATGGAAGTTTACTAACGTATATCAGAACAAGTATTAGCTTTTCAAAAAAGCTGGCGGTCGTTTAGCCCTATCATTGTATGTATTCTTACCCACTGCATGCTTCCATTTGAACTTCTAGAGCTTGTACATGTAGATTTATTCTAAGCTCTGATTATTAACATCTGAACTGTGATTTGTTACCATTTAACACATGCTTCCAGTGAGGATGTTGTTTGATCTTTTGAAAGCACCCGTTTTATGCATGGTATGTTATTGTAATGTATCTAGCATGTGACCGATTTATGGAAAATCATTTGACAACACTATACAGCACATTTTTCTTAAAACTGATGCCAGAAAATCAAGGTCACAGTGGTCGTTTAACTGTATATGTACAGACTCCGTGACTCCAAAATGTGTTCACAAACCAAATTTGGGATTCCTAGGATGTATGCTCGTGACACGATTTTTCTAGATCTGATGACAGTGGTAAAGGTGCGTGACGCTCAATGACCCTAAATGCATTCAGACACGAATTTTGGCATTCCTACCTAAAATAATATAGGAGATATACTCCGGATATGATATGAACACTCAAACACTTAGGACACTAAGGACAGGCAGTTTGATTACTATATGCCTCCCTTTGGGGGCATAAAACCTGTTTGACATGACCGTCATAAGACAGTGCCTGAATTCATAGTAATTCTATGTGATCAGATATTGATGTCAATCATGTAAGGGGATATGTTTACTGATGTGAAGTTCGCTCGCACTCTTTGCCAATCAAGGACGTTTTGACTTTGGGAAGTTTCGTTTTCGCTAGCTTTTTTGAAAAGCTAATACTTATTGTGTTTATATAAGCGGCAGGGCAAATTGACGCATTCTTTTTGAAAATTAAATCCGCAAACGAGCTTGCCTCGCGCTATATGTAGCCCTACAGATTTCACGGACAGTTTACTTCGCGCTGTAGGTCAACCCAAGATATTTGGTACTCCACTCGTTGTTCGGCAGCGAATAAAATATAGACTGAGCACGGCAGAAAGGTTTGTCAAAACCTGAATTTGATCATTGTCGCAAACAGGAAGCTCGCTAGCACGAACAAACCTGTCGCCTTTCGCTCAGTGCACACTGGGATTGAGCCGCCATTTTTATTAAAAATATATTATGCGATCACTGCTTGCATGACTCGGGGCTTTACATCCAGAAAATATTGAATAAAAGAGAAATGATAAACTGTCAAAAATTTAAGTTTTTGCTATTTTTAACAATAAATTCTGTCACCACAGCAGTGCGAAAACTGAACGGGACTAGCCAAATATCGCTAGTTACCCATGATGCAAAGGGCGAAATGCGAGAGATCTAGATGAGGTATCGTCAAGTCTCGCGAGAATGGAATTTGGTGTGTGTTTTGATTGAAGTTTATATAAGCGGCCGGCCATGGCCAAGCGCAATAAAATGTGTTGTGTTTACTCTACCATTTATTGATTAATCCTGTTTAAAAACAAACAAACGTGTGTCTACATTTATATGTAGACATGTAGACATAGGTCGCTAATAAAAAAGGTAAGATTGGATGATGCCACAATTTAATTATGCAAATTACTTATCCAATGAAAAGCAAACTTTTTATATCAACCAATAGATTTGAAATGTTGCGCTAGACTCGAGAAAAAAGAATACTCCGTGATTGACGCTAAAGTACATCAAGTTTGCAGACGAAAAGTTTCTCTGGCTTAAAGGGACAAACAATCATAGAGCGAAATTCCATCTGGATAGGCTTATAAGGGTCGAACCTTAAAAATGATAAATTATCTTAGAAATCGACGCTTTAAACACATTATCGCTCAAGTGGAAGGTTTCTATGATATTAGAGCTTTTGATTGAACATACAAACCTTGTCTGTCTGTGATGGAGGCTTGAAGCTACAGGGATACATCTTTTTCGCAAGGTTCATGGTGTTCTTTATAGTTTAACAATCATCGTGATAATGCAGAGAGAGATGGTTGCCTAACTTTATTTGTGTAGAGGTTGTCTGTGTTCTTAGTCTCTTCATCAGTGAGCTGAGGGTTGGTCTGCAGTCTGAGACTGTGGTGTTTCCTGGTCATACTTACTAACTTTGTGTGTATAAGGAAACTTTTTTATGTGGTGGGCACAGTAAGGGCAACACGCAAACATGATCAAAAGTTATCTTTGTGATAGGCGCTTTAAAGCTTCATACAAACCTTGCAAAAGAGAAAGTTATCTATGATATGTTCGTTAAGGCCAACACAAACATTGCAGATGGGCACTTCAACGGTAACACATAAAATATGCTTAAAAGATAAATTACTCTATGAAATGGATGCTCGAAGGCAAACAAACCATGCTAAAGAGAAAGACACATATGTTCGTTAAGGGTAACACATAAACCTTGCAAAACGATATCTTTCTATAGATGGGCGCATTAAGAGTAATGCACAAACCGACAAAGAGAAGTGCCTTATGTGATGGGTGCTTTAAAGCTAACACACAAACCTTGCAAAAGAGAATTTTCTCTATGTGATTGGCGCTTAAAGGCTTACACACAAATCTTGCATAAGAGAAAGTTGTCTATGTGATTGGCACTTTAAGGCTTACACACAAATCTTGCAAAAGAGAGAGTTCTGTGTGTGTAACCTTGCAAAAAAGAAAGTTACATATGTCATTGGCGCTGCAAAAGAGAAAGTTCTCTATGCAATGGGCGATTTAAGGGTAGCAGTCAAACTTTGCACACACAAACCTTGTAAAAGAGTTAGTTCACTATATGATTGACATTTTAAGGCTAACACACAATCCTCAAAAAAGAGAAAGTTCTCTATGTGATGGGTACTTTAAGGCTAACACACAAACTTTGCAAAAGAAAAAGTTATCTATGTGATTGGCTCTTTAGATCCAATACACACACCTTGCAAAAGAGAAAGTGCTCTATATGATACGTACTTTAGAGCTAACACCTTGCAAAAGAGAAAGTTTTCTATATGAGTGGTGCTTTAAGGCTAACACCTTGCAGAAGAGAAAGTTTTCTATGATATTGGCGCTTAAAGGCTTACATACAAACCTTGCAAACAGTTATCTATATGATTGAGGTTTTAAGGCTAATACACAAACCTTGCAAAAGGGAAACTTTTCTGTGTGGTGTGTGCATTAAGTCCAACACACAAACCTTGCAAAATAGAAAGTTCTCTATGTGATGGTTGCACACAAACCTTCGAAAAGAGAATGTTGGGCGCTTAATGCTAATACACAATCAAAGCGAAAGAGAACATTCTCTTTTTGCTTTGTGCTTCAAGGGCAACACACACGCCTTACAAAAGAGAAAGTTCTCTCTGTGATAATCCGAGCCTTCTCTGATGTTTAAGTGGCTTTTCCATATTTTGATAAGCCACTTAAACGTCAAAGAAAACTCGGACTATCTTTTTGATTGACAATTTTAAATACTCACACATGCTCCCATATGCTGGACGCTTTAAGCTACATGTATATGGTAAACACATAAGCGTTTAAAAAGATTGTTTTCTAGAAACGAAATACGCTATGGATGAATTTTGACTTTCGCTAATCCCCTCGTCACATATTCACGGATAAGCTTCCCATATTCCTATGAATTCAATCTGGCATTCTCCAGCAGTGTTTGCAATAGTCCGTAGTAATCTGTAGCAGTCCATGATGGTATGACCTTCGAAACCAAGGCCAAGGTTCATATTATACGTTATTTAATGCATGTGTGAAAGTTTTCAGGATTAATCCTGTATTCGGGATTTTGAGGCTGACTTTCAGCTCAAAATCCCGAATAAGGGATATTATAATAGCTTCTCTGATTAATATCCATTAGTGTTGTTTCACATTGTACTAGTGTTTTGCGCATTTCTAAAAAAAATGTGTAGACTTTAACCCATTCTGATCAGTGCGAATCCGTTCTTAACCCATTGGAATCTTTGTCAATACGTATCAAATAAGGTGTGTATATGTCAATAATGAACTTGGACTGCTGATATAACCAATGACAAACATACATCTTGGACTGCTGATATGGTCAATGACAAACATACATGCCATTAAATTTATTTATGTATTTAGACATAAATGGTTTATATTTGGGACATTGATTGTCTTTGACAAATGTTTTAGATTGTTGATATGGCCTTGGAAACAAAGGTCATAGTTCATACTATGCGGTATTTAATGCATGGGTGAAAGTTTTCAGGATTAATCCTGAATTTAGGATTTTGATGCTGACTTTCCATAGAAAGTCAGCCTCAAAATGCTGAAATAGCTTCTCTGATTAATTTTCAGATGAACTAAACACATTTAACCTTTTAAACGTGCACTGATTAATTTTTGTAGGCATCCTGCAAGTTTAAAAATTGAATTTCTAATGTTAAGGATTTTGGAAATTTTGAACTTTCACCCATGTTAATGTAATCAGGGATATATTTTGATCAGTCCAACCATTGATTGACCCGATTCTAGTTTCTAGCCGCCTTGTAATAATCTAGCCTGGCATCACCTATCACTTCTGCCTGCTTTATAGTAGTAAGTGTGTTTATATGTGTCTGTGTTCTTCCGTCGTGTTTTAATAACAACAGAATCTAGCTTGAATAAGATATTTACCGACCCCACCATCTCTCTTCCCCACGCTGATGGCCTTCGCTGTTGTCTGGTCATTGATGTTTATCCCATCTTGTATTAGGTCCTTGCTTTGCGATATGAGCCACAACATAAGATTTCCAACAATATGGTGTGTGCGACCAGTAAAGGCTCAGATCAGCCTGCGCATACGCGCAGTCTGATCAGAGCCTTTGCTAGTCGCTTGAATATTCTATGACTGTTAAGGTACTGGATGAACATCATTTGGAGTTTCTAAGCTTATAAGGAGGCTGCACAGGCTCGTCTGCATCTACATTTGTTCAAATGCCACATTGTTAGAAATCACATATTGCGGCTCAAATATACTTAAAACTATTAAAATGTAACGTGTTTTATTATTTATAGCAGTGCAATACACTTTGTTAATATGTATTAACAAGCTTCTCTTTTGTGCGAAAAAAAACTTGGGCAACACATTAAGCTAAGCACAGAGGACATAGGCAAGATAAAGCTAGTATTAAGAAAATACCAAAGTACAGATTGTTTGAAAGAGCTCGATTGCGCTCTTCTACTTAAAAATTAGGTAAAATATAACAAATTTATCATTTTTTAACGTTCCTATTAATATGTGACAGCACCATTACAAATGTAATCTTGAAATTCCACTCAATTTCATTTTCATAGTACTGCCCGTTACCTGAACAACGAAATAACAGAATACAACACAAAATTCCATTTGTGGAAAGAACCTTAAATTAACGTTTTAAAGTTCAGTTTTTCGCAAAATTGTCTCTGATTTTGATAAATGTAAATTTTTTTAATTAAACTGAATCATAATTGGCACACTTTTAGTTATAAGGTTATAACATATGGTTCTCATTTATCCCAATAGTTACCGTCGAAAGTGTCGCGTTTTCGTGAGCTTCTTGGTTTCATGCTCAAACTGTGATGGCTATTTTAAAGGTCAAAGCTTCAAGATACCTTTGCACAGCTGTGTGAGCACGGGACGTAGAGCTTGTGTTTCAATTTTCTGAAAATTTCAGCTGAAACACAAGAAAAGAAACAGTCATAAAGAAGATCTGATATCCTGATTAATATAGGCCTTGAGCTGGCTATAGACCCCCCTCCCCCCCCCAGGGGGAATTTTGTACACTATGATTTTCTAAAACTGCATTATATAAAAAAACAAAATAAAAGATGTTAGCCCTCTGAGAGTGGCAGTGTTAACGTGTAACAGCACGTTATATACGTTACCCCCCAAAATAGCATTAAACGTCCTTGATAATGTCTCAACCATGACATGATCGTACATATTTGCATGCTGACACAGGTTTATGAACTTCTTATAACACAGTTACATATTTTTAGTATTAATTTTATAAATGTCTTGAGTAATTACCGTTGTATACGTTACTTAGTGTTTCATGCAGTGTATCCGAGTATCAGTATGGTATTTATTGACTATACGTGTATTACATCTGTCACAGAATATAGTAAATCTATAAGGCTGCTACTTAAATGATTTAAAGTTCTTTATTATGGTCGCTTACACTATTTTTCAGGTCCATGTTATGTATGTTACCTTCAAAATAGCATTAAACATTTAAGTTAATGTCTCTAACAAGCCCTGTTTATACTTATTTGCATGCTTGCACAGGTTTATGTTCTTCTTTTAACAAGGTTTACCTATTTTATAATTCATTTAATAAATGCCTTGAGCTTTAACTGTTATGTGTGTTACCAAATGATACATAAGTTATTCTGAGTATCTGTATAGAATTTGTTGACTATACATGTATAAAGTCTGTCAGAGAATTTATAAGGCTGAAATAAATTTAAGTTCCATATTAAATGGTGTCTTAAACTTATATTATAATGTGATCTATCAACCTTTGCTGTTTGCTCACATAAACAGTATAGATACCATGCATTCAAATCGGAAGTTCTGAAAGACAGTCACTGTGAAACAGCTCAGTTCTGGGCAAGGTATATGGATATGATTCAGATGGTGTTGACACTGATTAGGGCTACAAATAAAACAACTTTGAATTGCATGTCATCTCTATCTGTATGCCTTGTTCCCAATGTTCATTGCAAACGATCACAACAACTAAGCACAATATGTACCTGTGTAACTGAATACACGCATAAAATTGTCTGATACACATCACAGATGCAAAGAATTTCTCGAACAAAATGGGTTTAGTGTGTCACAACCATTGGTTCTTTGCTTGAGAAATGCTTTTGACATAACTATCAGGCAAACAATAAAGAGGTATTATAGGCTTCAGCAACTAGAACTACAGCTTCATACTACAGATGGAATGGTGTATTACTCATCACATCAGAGCTCAATATATTGAAACAACTCTTCAATGCACTGAAATTAAATATTCAATCTGCTCAGATGCAAAGTAGAATGAGTACTAGAGGCAGTTTCACGCTTCACCAATCCTTTTAGTTCCAGTTTTGAAGACAATGAACTGTACTTTTTGTCTTCTGGTGTGCCTGCTAAGCCTGGCATAGCTAAGGATCTTATTTAGGCTGATACCATTGGCAGGAAGGCTGTTGCAGACGTCATTGACTCACTTTTAGTTGAAAAAATCTGTCTTTAATATCCCCCATAAAATGCTATAAGCTAATAAAGTTTTGATGCTTGCAAGGTCAAGCAAGAAGAAATTGTCCAATTTACAAAACGTAAACAGCCAGATGTAGCTTAAAGGAGTGTCTTTGGTAAGCATAACATTCTTTATATTGGACATAATGTTAACCTTGAGTTGACACTGCTGTTCCTTCTGGGACCTGTACCATGGTCACTGTCAACTCCTGATAGACTTTCCACCAAAACTGACAAGTCCAAACTTCAGCATGGCTTGCAATCACACATTGAACCAACATTAGATTAGCCATGTAGTGCTGCACATAACGTTGATGTTTATGCCGTAAATACAGAGCGTAATAGCTTTTCCTGTCACCTTCATGGATCTGATGGCACCAGTATTCAACCAGGCACTAAAGGCAGGGCATTTGGTTTTGTCACTGATACATATATACAATGTATAAGCAGCAGTCTATAAAGTCTTACAAACATTCTCGAAGAGGATAACCTGGGTGTTTTGTTCAACAATGGTGTATGCAACAAAAGGGGCACCTTCTGAATGTCAACAGCATTGGCCAGAATATGGGGGAAGAGATCAACAGTAATACACTGTCTACAGATTGTGACACTACCAAAGTGCCGATGTATTAGTACCACGGAAAGGTTATTCCTATCAAACTGATAGAAAACCACTCCCCCACTAGTTCATCAACATTCTAAGAAGGGTCGGAAAACAAATAAAGAATTGCTCTAGGCATTCATCAGTGATTTGAAGCTCTAACATGTGCTATTTATGTAATTGTGAATAAGCTGCAGTACGACATGTTTCTGAAAAAGTACCAAAGCCATACACATATACTGACTATTCCAAATGACATGACCATGAGCTTACCTCCACCCTGCTTTTCTGTCCTTAAGATGTACATACAAAGATTGAACTATCAAGTCTTTCCCATGAAAACAAGGGAGGCTTTCCAGATATGGACAAAATGTGTGGAAAATAAATGGGAAGGAAATCGAGTACCTCTGGGTGAAAGAAAACTTGATTGTACCCTAACAAAAGAGCCACTGAATTATATTTCACATTTTGCGTGATATGGGGTTACCATGTTCAAAACTCAACAACTCAAACCTTATAAAAGATAGAAACATACTATTTGCAGTTTCCAAAAGGTACATAACCATTCTTTAATACAAAATGAGTTAGTAAGCACATTCATACTAAAAAAAATATCAATCTATTTTAGTTTCATAAATCATTTATATAGGAATAATGAAAAAAGTAACATACGTAACACTTTGGGACGCAAAAAAAGCTTTCTTGGATGATATAGCCAATTTGGAAATCTTACCTTATGGGTTGCACTTTTCAGAAGTCATGTCATTTACTAAAATTATAAAGATATTGATGGGTAATATATGTAATTGGCTGTTACAGGATAATGGTGCCATTACTAGAGTGCTAGCATATTGCGAAATCCTTGCAAGATAAATCTGATGGAGGAGTAATAAGTTGTATAGGAAAATTCTTTAAAACCCTTGGATCATGTATGAAGATTTGCTCTATAACTTCTACCTGATGGGTTTTCTTTGATCTTTTTAAGTTGTTACTCGCACATTGCACTGAATGTTACAAACTTTCCATGAGTATTATGTCAACTATATTTGATGTTTCTATAAAAGAAAAGAGGGTTTATGGTAGTTTATGTTTTGAGTTACTTCCTCAGCAAATGAGCCAGAGTTAAAAGAAGTACATGGACCTGTGCCTGCATGCAAATAAGTACAAGCAGGTCGAGTTGGAGACCATATCTTGAATGTTTAATGGTATTCAGAGAGTAACGTATGTAACCTAGGCTGTAAAATAGTGTAAGACATCATAATAAGGAACTTTAGTTCATTTGAATAGCAGCCTTATAGATTTACTATATTCACTGATGGATGTAATACATGTATAGTCAATAACTGCCATACTGATACTTGGAAATAAAATATGAAGCACTAAGTAACATATACAACGGCAAAAACTCAAAACATTTATACAATAAATGCTAAAATTATGTAACTGTGCTATAAGAAGTTCTTAAACCTGTGCCAGACTTCAAAAAAAGTGTGAATATGTCATGTTGGAGACATTAACAGGAAAATTTAATATTATTTTGCGGGTAACGTACGTAACATGATGTTACATGCTAACGCTGCCACTCTCAGAAGGCTTACATATTACATTTTGTGGCTTATATAATGTAGTATCTGGAAATCATAGTGTACGTAATTCCCCCTGGGGGAAGTGGGGTCTATAGCTAGCGCGAGGCCTGGAGAATTACATTTTACTTTTTTCTGTGATATGGGGGTACCATGTTCATCATCTTATTACTCAAAAAGTATATAAGATAGAAACGTAATGCTTGCAGTTTTGAAAAGGTAAATAAAAACTCTTTAATGTAATACCAAATTAATGAACATAAACTGGTTTCAATAAAATTTAAGACAAACTATATTAGATGCATTTATCATTTAAAAGGGGGTTCAATGAAAAAATGTAACATACACTACATCGGGGGTGAATATATTTGTTTTCAAATGTCATTATCTGTGGCCCAGTAATAGCTCATTTAGAAAATATAACCAATTTGGAAATCTTACCTTATCTTTGGCACTTTTCTGAAGTCTTAAAAAGAATTTTAAGTATCAAATTTTTTGTAGGGTAACGTATGTAACAGGCTGTTACAGCTTAACGCTGCCAATGTCAGAGGGCTAACATGTTGCAGAATCCTTGCAATACATTGGGCTTCAAGAAAAATATGGTCTACAAAATTCCCCCTGGGGGGGGGGAGGTAAACCATATCCAGCCAGTGACCTAATACAAGTGATTTTGATATCTGTGTGTTCAGCCCCATTATCAACAGATACAGCTCAGCTTATTTGGACTGCTTTATCAGCACCTAAATGATATTACCTTGGTATCGCGACCATAATGTATGCTTTTATTTGATAAAAAATACTAAAAGACCATTAAATCTAGGTAAAGTTTCGTTTTTACTGGATGAAAGTATAGTTATTACTTTCCTTCATAGCTTTTCCATCATCTCACAGGAGAAGGGAGAGCTAGTTTTGCTTGTGTGATTAACTGTCACCCCCCCCCCCCCCCTCCCAGCAATACCAAAACCATCTAGATAGCAAAAAAAAACAAAAAAAAAAAAAAAAAAAAACACACACACACACACACTCGCGTACATAAAATGGGGGCAACAGTTCTTGAATGGTTCTAAAACACGTCAGCCTTCATTTAACTACGAATAGAGTGAAACTACGTTTGTTTGTTTTTCAATGAGATAGGTAGATGTACGAGGGGCATTTGGAAAGTTCTTAGCATGACCTATTATTTCAGTAACCGTTTTACAAACCTTATCATGTTTGGTGTCATTTTAAAGAGCTATCCTTCTTCTATATAATAACACAAATTACATGAAGATATTATAATGCAGACACGAAAAATATTATTGTGAATACATGTATTGATTGTATACTGGAAAACGCAAAATTTCAGTGGAAAATATAACATATAACCTTTTGAAATATGTGCATAACATTAACAATAGTTCATTAAATCAGACAATTTTGTACCATTTGGTAGGCCACCATCTGGTACAGATATTATACAATTGATGACCGAGTGCGATGTTTCTCATAACTAAATACCGGAACAGCAATACCAAAACCATCTAGATAGCAAAGCAAGGCGCTAATTATTTCGACTAAAACTCGCATATCACAATGCACATATTTTGAAAATATATAACCGACAGTAGTTTAAAAATGCCGTGCGTTGGTATTTTTGTGAAGCATAATTAATGCTCTTTGTATTGAAACCAAAAGAAATTTTGTAAACCAGAACAAAGGGAATATAACCCTTATAATCTTCCCATGGGGGATAGTAAGTTTAGCTATGAGTTGACGTTCTAGTTCATTTCAATTGAAAACGCTGGCAAACAAAAAAGTAAAACTACACCGAGAGTAGAAACCAATCAATTTTGTGATGGTTAATGCGATACCATGAGAAGTTCTTATGCCATTGACAAAATGTGAGGGGTTAAGTTACCCCACCCACTTCTTGAAAAGTAGGTGTAGTCTTTTTAGGAATAATTTTATTGAATACAGAGCTTAACAAGCCATACTTATTGCGCGACGAATTGATTTTTATGCATTGTTCTTTACAAATAAAGCAAACCATATACTCAAAAGGCATGTTTCTTGCTCCTGTAGTGGCACAATTTATAGTAAAAGTATAAAGAAAAATTGAAAAAAGTCCCATTTTTGAAAGTTTACCATTTCTCTATTAGTCAACATTTTCCAAATGTAAAGGTGTAAGCCGTGCGATCAGTGATCGCATAATATATTTTAATAAAATTAAGTTGGCACCAAATCGTTAATTTGTCAAACCATGATCGTATATAAGGTCTCCAATTTTCCTTCGCTTTTTTACCAATATTTTGCTTAAGATTTCAGCCAGTGTATAAACCCTACTCATTTTGAGCATGCGCTGCACGTGCACGGAGAGTCCTTTTTCGACAAAAATAAACCATCAAGTAGACGTTGAATTCAAGTTTCCAAAAATGTATTATTTGATAGCATTTTATCAACGCATTGTGGAGTTATGATGCCATGCTAAGAACTTTCCAAATGCCCCTCGTATGTTATCGATAAACGATATCTTTTATTACACTGGATATCTCTTTTCTTTTTTCTTAAAAAACCGATCTATCCAGAATCTATAATATCAGTACAGTAAAAGCTGTCTTAAGCGACCACTCAAAATAGTCAAAATAAAGGTCTTAAAGGCAAATGGTAGCTTAATGAAGGTCGAAAGTATTGCAGAATGCTCTCTTTGAGCATTCTGCAATACTTTTTTCCTGCAATAAGCGATAATTGGTCTTGAAAATCAATGTTTGGTCTTCTTTTTGAGTGACCGCTTAAGACAGGTTTTACTGCATATGCTATGTACAATTTATTACTAATCTAGACTTCTCTGGAGCATGAGTCTAAATTGGCCGTAAATACCAAAGACTATTGCCACGACTGGCGCATATGTTTAATGCAAAAACTGCATGCCAACAATTAGCCTGACGCGACTCAAATTTGTGGCGTTATGTTGACAACGTTGTTTAAAGGTTCAACAATTGAGACCTTTCTATCAGTATAATGCTACCATTCGTAATAAGTGCATAATAAAGTGCATAGTACCATTTGACATTGCATTACAAATATCATATCAATTTTACATAATTTTAGAAAATGTCAGGATAATGTCAGGATAATACATAAAATTGTTAATATGCATTATGCGAAAATGTACTTGAATTTATTTCATATGGTCAGTGATCCAAATACGCCTGTGTAAAACAGTTAGATGGGCTAAATACTAAATACAGTAAAACCTGTGTAAAACGGCCACTCTCAAAAAGACCAAACGACGGATTATCGCTTAATGCAGGTCAAAAATATTGCAGAATGCTCCAAGGGGGAGCATTCTGCAATACTTTCGACCTTCATTAAGCTACCATTTGGCTTTAAGACCTTTGTTTGGTCTACTTTTAAGTGGCCGCTTAAAACAGGTGTAGCTATATTAGTATATTATGCTATCTGTGGTTCCTATAGCGACAGAATCATGCAATAACATATGAAAGTATGCTAGTGATTAGACTGCACAAGTTCACAAAGTGTGGACTATTCCTTTTCGACATGACAAACCAAAGATTGTTTACCAGTAATTTGACTGAATCAGCTAAATCAACAGAGAAAAAATAGTGTAGGGCAGTTTAATGTGTTTGCTTTATATATAAATGGCGAATTTACGTTTTATCGCATGTCCTTGCTAGATTTTGAATAGCTTTGTGTTTGCATTTTTATCATTTTAGCTGCTATTATTATTATTATTATTATTATTAAAAAACAGAGGGAGCGAATTCTTTCCTTTAAGAGCAGTTCCTTAAGGTATAGAAAATCATTTACCACAACCTCCTTTGAATGTTACTATTTTTATAACGCACGTGCGTAACTGCGTATTTGGAACTACGCCAATGGTTTATGATTTCTAACTACAGCAAAATTCCTGCATTCAGTTGTCATATGTAGATATTTTATTTATTTATGGAAATATATGATTTAAGATATTATTGGAATTGTCTCGCTCTATGTATGGAGTACAATTCCAATCTGATGTTTGCTAAGAAAGTTTGTTTGTATAGCTGTATTATCTAAAACTTGGATCAAGAACGCTTAACATGGAGTACAGGATGGTAGTCTTAATGGCTCTACTGGCTGTTACACTGGCAAGAAGTGCACATGAGCATTCTGGTGAGTACATTTAAGGATTCTAATGCACTTGCAAATGCAACGCGACGTCTGATTGGATAACGTCATAAATTTGCGACAGTATATCCTGCGATATACTGTCGGAAACCCGACGTCATTACGTAACGTCGCTTTTCATTTGTTGACAGGTGAATATATGCAGCTGGCAAACGGTTTTATGCAGCTGGCGTCGCTGGACGTATAGGCGCAAAATAGTTCATTTTCACTGCCTTTTTGAAGGGAAAATGTTAATAGTGCATTAGAATGGGGATAACCATATTCAAAATTTTCATTTGGGGAGGTATATCGTCGGATATACGTTCGGAAATCACGTTTTACGGCTCCGCTTACGCGTCGCCGTAAAACTAAATTTCCGACCGTATATCCGACGATATACCTCCCCAAATGAAAATTTTGAATACAGTTATCCCCTAAATATATTCAAGTTTGGGAATGTTCATGGAATCATGAATACTTCGGGTCTCTTGCAAAGTAAGAGACCCGAAGTATTCATGATTCCATGAACTTTCCAAAGATTGAATTTATTGCTTATATTTATATCTATTTATATCTAAAATATAAAAAGATAACTTTAATTTAGGAATTAAAACAGTTTTGTATTTAAAATATAATTGTTTTAACGTTTAGTCGGAGTGTAAAATGGAAAAGCGGAACAGCTAGCTTGAACACGGACAGCCAATGGAGCATACAGGATGCATGTTTTGCACGTGCGACTCGGGTGTAGCTCGCTGTCAATGGTGGAGTTCGCGCGTTGACCATAGAGACTATAGTTGCTCTTCCGGCTGTTAGCGTTCCTCCCCAGTAAACAGTCGACCAATCACAGCCATGGATACAAAACATACAGGTTTCCGGCACTTCCAAGTTTGCTTTGGAGGACGGGAACCAATCAACTATGGTCCGACCACAGATTTGGTCTGGTTTGTCTAGTGAAACCAGACATGCGCAGTGGATAAAACCAGAGAGAGTTTTATCGCTCTATGGTCCGACTAAAGGGACTGGACTATAGTCTGGTTAACGCACGAACTTGACCAATAACAGCACCAGTATCACTTCCGGGACGTGTTGCACGGGCAAGTGAACTTGGCAGCTGTCAATCAAATTTGTGTAATCAGTGCATGAGGCTATGAATGGTTGCAAAAATCTAAAGATTCTTCAAAGAATAGCTTTGAGAATGTAAATTTTTGACGGAAAGTTTAAAATATTAACTGTGGTTCGATTGTATTCTTGAAAGGAACCCGAATAATTTTAAAACGATTATGGCTTTTGGCGTTGCTTAGCACCATGCAGCCAATGCCCTTCAAGACAGACAAGCGATATCGCAAACTTTTAAGAGTATGTGATTGATATATAAGCAAATATGTGTTAAAATGTTAGATGTCTATAAATGCCACATGAACTCATGGTCAGAATATGCTACTGAATGTCATCGTAAAAACACTTTACAGAAAGAGAAATATATGTTTCCAGAACTGCGTTTACATCTACAAAACAACACTAAACTCTTACTACACTACAGCTGCATTTCATTCAGCACAGTATCTTTAAAACACAAGTGTGACTAGGAAATGTCACAATAAATAGATCAAACCAGCACCGCAAGGAAGAGACGAAAATACTGACATGACAATAAGAACATTATTAAAGTAGAGCAACCAACTCTCTCTCTCTCTCTCTCTCTCTCTCTCTCTCTCTCTCTCTTCTTCAGCAAGACGATGTAAAACTAGAAAAGAAATAAAGTTCTGCAAGTGAGTATGATCAGGAAATACCACAATAACATACTGCAGACCAACCCACAGCACCACGAGGAAGATTCACAGAATATTAACAGTCAAAAGGCATTAGGAAGACAATTAAAGCAAATAAGCTAGCTCTCTCTTCCTCATCAAGATGATTTTAAAACTAGAATGGACACAGAACAATGCATAACAAAACAAAGACCAACACAGAACCCCAATAAACAATGTGAGGTACATAACACAATGAATCAACAACAACAACGACGACGACAAAAACAACAACAACAACAACAACAACAACAACAACAACAACAACAACAACAACAACAACAACAACAACAACAGCATAACCATCGTATTAGAACGGACACCAGGCAAAACCACCGGGGGTGGGTGAGGGGGGGGGAGGCGGTGCTTAAATACATTTTACTTGCGCCAAATCCTCGCCCTAGATTCTGTTATTGTTAAAACACAACAAATGTTTAGCTCGCATTGAGGCTTCCTTATTTATGCAATGCATCTTCACGGAAAAACAATATATTCAAAATAAAACACACTATAATGAAACATAGAAAGGGCTCATGACTCACAATTTGTCAGAGCAAAAGAAAAACTCAAGTTGAGCTACGGTGGGCCCAGCCAAAGGCATGTATCAGGCACCAACCAACAGATAAAAGCTTTATGTCTTGGCGGTCATTGAGTCTCACTGCAGAGGCCTGACCCACCGCCATGCAATTAGAGGGGAACATTTGATTTAAACCGTGATTGGTTGTACATCCTGCATGCAGACTATCCATGTTGAATCCCACTTTTTATAACGTTTAATTATCTTTTTATGTTGATCACTAAAATTAAGCTCCCATCAGTACTTTTAAATGTATAATTTAAATCACCATTAAATACTAGTTCCAATAAGCTTTGTTGCAGGAGAGTGTTGAAAAACATAACTGTATATAAAATCAATTCTAAGTATCTGTGATGAAATTTAGAAAAAGCTTTACGAAGATAATGGTATCTATAACCTTGTTTCAATAACTTAGAAGTTAAAAATTGGTTTCTATTGTTGATGAACGAGTTGTGAAATGTATTCACCATAAGAAGGTGATCGAGGAACATCTCCATCAAGAAATGAAAAATAGCCTTATAACTGACTGCTGTCAAAGCCAGCAAGGGGTGACCGTGAGGGCTTTAACTAATTTTACTGGACAAACCTTTGCCCTAGGTCCTGCAGTTGTTTAAACACAAACCAGAACAAGCTGCCTGTTTTTTCTTATCTTGACAGACTAACAGAAAATATGGGTGGATGGACACAGGCAGTGTTAAATGCAACTTCATATGCCCTACCTCTGACTATGAGAGCAGGACATGTGCTTATTCTAGAAAAGCTGTTTTAATTTGGGTGATTATCCTCGTCACCAAACTCGATACTATTGTAAAATACAAAAAGTGCACAATAAAACCATTCATTTAGAATTAGTGGATTTTTTCAGGCATTTCTACCTTTAGTAGATAATTGGGCCTCATCGCGACAAAACCTGTCTTCGGGGTTTCTCTGAAAGCAAGATTCAAATCATTCTCCCTAGTAACAGAGGCTAGCTAGAACAATGACATTTCGATTGACGCAAGCTTAGATATGGCACTTTCCAAAAAGCGAATTTACAAAGGCGCTGACCAGTCTGCGCTGATGCGCAGGCTGGTCTGCCCTTTGTTGTTCGCAAATTCCGAAGACAGATTTTCTTGCGTCGAGGCCCAAGTGTGCCAATGAAATATTTCTTGCCATTTGGTGTATTTTTTTCTTAGTTGCCAAAGAAGAGATTTCTGTCCTCTTTGCTGTAGCATGGGTGTCTTATTATTAAAAAGAACAATGCTTAGTATGCTTGCATCATATTTCAAAATTAAAACATTCTTCATTGGAAGTTAAACTCGACAAAAACTGTGGAATTTAATCAACACAGTGCATGCATGAATGCGTGCGTGCGTATGTGTGTGTGTGCGTGCGCGCGCGCGCGCGCGTGTGTGTATGTGTGTGTCACGCCCAACAGATGAACAATTTTTATCCGCATTTTTGTTAGAAAACCGGCCATTCGGTTAACCATGGCCTAGATAGACTATTTAGAATTATAAATACGAGTAGCGTGTTATAATAATTGATGGAAACGCATAAGAACTTTCTAGAAGGTACTAATTAACATGTGTGGATACAAAAAGTAAGTGAGTATGATCAAGAAATACCACAATCACACACTGCAGATCAACCTACGGCACCATGAGCAAGAGCCACAGAACATTTACAGTAACAATACATATGTAAGACAATAATAGCAAAGCAGCCAGCTTTCTCTTCCTCTTCAAGCTGATTGCAAAACTAGAATGGACACACAGTAATACATAGCAAAACAAAGACAAACACAGAACTCGCTCAAAAAATGGTAAGTAAATTAAACAATAGATCAACAACAACAGAACCACCACCTTAGAACGGACAGCAGCTAAAGCCACCAGGGGAGGGGGGGGGGGGGGGGGCTTAAGGTATGTTACTTGCGCCAAATCTTCGCCCTATATTCTGTTGCTGTTAAACACAAACTTGTTTAGCTCGCATGAAGGCTTCCTCAAATAACGCAATGTAGCATCACAAAGTTTGTTTTGCGCCAATGTTCTTTGCATAAAGCAAGAACAGACTTATGACGATATCTGTGGCCAAGGTTATCTGGTAGCTGGCTGGTTATTTATGTATCCCGAATTTTCTTCGTATTTTCTTTTTCAGAGTCGATGTCTCCTTGTCCGGATGTAAGTTCTGGGTGTCCCGATTTAACGTGTGACAACTCAGTTCAGTCCTATTTGAAAGTAGATGATAGGCATTGTCCAGCTTGTACAGTTTGCATTCCAGGTAGGCACTAAAGATCTCTCAGGGACCATTTAATGAATTAATATGATCACGAAATTCACAATAAATCTTGTCAGTGGATTTTTTCAATCGTGACGCATGTACTTATTGCATAAATATCCACTATCATAAAACAACACTGGCGTACTTCGAATCGAACTATAGTCCCTACTATAGTAACTAAAGTTTGATTCGAACACCTATAGTCGCTACTAGGGTGACGTCACGAACCTACTATAGATGGTCGGAGCACCGTTACTTTAGTAGATAGGTTCCCTAGCTGGTTCCCTGGTCTAGACCTATCTAGCACGATGGGTTCAAGATCTAGCACGATGGAATCAAGATTCGGTCAGTAGCCTCAAAATTATATGTTTTTGTAAAATAAACCTAGGTGAGTATAATTTTTGGTCCCACTTATTCGTAATATATTATTAGAAAGCGCTGTGCAGTTTATAACATCCTTTTTGTCTACGACGAAGAATTAAGGTGGAGCATACAGGGCTATTATTTTTGTTTACTTGCCAACCAACTAAAAGTTCCAACTTTAGTCGTTCGGGTGTAAACGTGCGTGCACATCTATTACGTAAGAACTATAGTAGGAACTTTAGTTCGATTCGATGTACGCCACTGTTATTTCCACCACCCAAATGATTTTGCTGAGCTTAAGCCTAGATTAACTGCGGTAGGCAAGAAAATACTTTGCCAAACTGTGCCTGCCTTTATAATCTGGAAAACGGATATGGCAAAAAAAGAAAGAACTTACTACCATGCAACTACCAGTTTAGCAAAAGAATAGTTCATGAAATCAAATTTGGTGACACAGCTGTCATGTAAATTTAAACAATTTGCCATATAGTGACAGGTATTTTAAACTGATAGGCACTTTGAGATGTTTAAAAGAGGAAAGCCAATGGACATGTTACTTGTTTAGTGTATATTTCAAAATAGGCATCCTTAATTTCAGTAATATATCGTGTTGATACACATTGGAAGTGCCTCATATAGGCAATTCCAATATGCGCCTACAACATATGTCCATTCAATAAATGAGTGTTTTTCACCATGAAACAGGGTTTTCACAAACTTCTCAACTACTGTTTATCAGGGTGTCCACGGTCAGGGAAAAAGGCATGGAAAATCATATTTTTTCAAGGTCAGGGACTTGTCAGGGAATTTTGAAATTGGTCAGGGAAATTTGAAAATTAAGCAAAAAGTCAGGGAAAAGTCAGGGAATTTTAAAATAAGAAGTCTTTGAATGAGTTAAACATCAAGAATTAAGGCTGAGGCAGTTTCTTCATGTTTGGCTATTATCCTAATAACAATTATAATATACTCAGAAAAAAATTTGAAGGATATTGAAATTCTTTTGACTTTATAGCATTTGGGACAATACTTTTCAATCAAAGTAATTTTATATCTAATAGAACTACCACTATGCAATTCAGCAAATTGCAAAATGAAACTTACGATACAGTACCACGCCAAATGTACCAACCCTCTCTACCCAAAGTTCACAAGCAATAAATTTAGCGCTTATAATTTTTGCTGAAACCTTTACCTTGTCATTGCTTATATTTTAATTCCGACCACAGACGAGTTTTTACTCTCATTTATCAGCCATTGGTCCTAATAATGGGACAACTTCTTCACCACAAATGCACAGATATAGCATACCCAATCCAATATGACAACAACTGACAACAACTGCAAAATCAGATACCATACTTTTGAGAGAGAGCCAGCAATGATTTTGGAGCCAGTCATTATGGAATACAAACGATAAAAATGGGTTTCAAACATTTTTGAACGTTTGTGACTTTTCAGTATAGAGGGTTGCACCATTTGGATTTGTACGGTACTTAAACCATTGGAGCATGACAAAAATCAAGCATCCATTTTGATAGCAAATATCTGGAAATATGAAATGCATGCATTATTGTATTGAATGTAAGAGATGGAACTGAACCTAAATATCCTTCAATTGTTTTTCTGAGTATATGTTCTTAAAATGGTATCCCTTAGAAGCAAAGACTGCACTAAAGAACTGAAACTAGAGTGTCCTTATTTCCTGGGCCAGACTAGCTAGTTTCTGCCATTTAGGCTTCATCAGTGACCCTCTAATAGTTTCAAAGTTCCACAATTAAACCCATGATCCCGAAGAACAAGAAAATTAAATCTACTTTATAGTGAAGGGCAGGGAGACGTTCTACCGCCGCCACACAGTCCAAGTCACCAGCTGTAGTAAAGTCAAATATGTTCTTAAAAGGGTATCCCTTGGAAGCAAAGACTGCACTAAAGAACTGAAACTAGAGTTTGCATATTTCCTGGGCCAGACTAGCTAGTTTCTGCCATTTAGGCTTCATCAGTGACCCTCTAATAGTTTCAAAGTTCCGATAGTAATTATAATGATAATATAAACAATAATAATAATGATAAGAATAATGTTTTTTTTTTTTTTTTAAATTATTCTTTGAGCAGAAACTGTAGTGCCCTTTGCCTTTCTAGATTCATTTTCAGTTTGGCTTTTATCAAGTTTGTGCATCTGGTATGGTATGTGTACGATTTTGTACCACTACCGCATACAGGTATCCTATTTATGTACAATAATTGGTCATGGTAGTGGTTGTATTACCAGTGTGCTTGAGCTATAAGTTGCTTATGAAAATTGAATTATTTTTCTCATTTGCAATACTGTTGGCTGTGGTTTTTTGTTTGCAAATGTAACACTTCTTCTGTCAAGTTTATCTAGTCTTCCACTTTCCTCACTAAATATCTACAAATTATTAGTAATAAACATTTTTAACTGATATAATGTATAAATATTGCTTTACCCTTTTCATTATGTGGATACAGGTAAACAGGTACTATGGCAAACTGTGAAGACCCAGATGAAATGCTACATAAAGCAAAATTTCACCAGGCTCTTCGCTGTTTACTAAGTAATACATCATTCTATAGAAAGTTTGAATGAAGAGTTATATAAGTCTTAATTTGAAGCTCGTATTTTTGTTCATTGTGGCATGCATTAAATTTAAAGCACCACATCTAAAAGTATTGATTATACATTTAAGTATGTAGAAAGAGGAAAATACAAAACAAAATCAAAGAAAAATAATTAAAAACAAAATCAAAATACAAAGAGTAATACAATGTCAATTGATATTAAAAAGATAGTAAGGGTTGGCTGCAGGGCCAACAGATTTCACTATATTATGATATGCTTTTAATTTCAAACGCTTATTCAACAGTATAAATTAACGTACATGTATGTATGTAGAAAAAAAATCAAAAAAAAAAATCAAAGATAACAAACATAAACAAAATCTAAAGTACATGTATAAAGAGTACAATTACAGTTGGTAAAGTAAGCGGTCGAAAGGATTAGCTGTAGGGAAGGAGGAGGCCAATACAGATGTCAGAACTTCATGCGCAAAATACATATACGCTAGTCAGGGAAATTTGGTTTTAGTCAGGGAAAAGTCAGGGAATAGTCAGGGAAATTTGATTTGCTCAAATTGTGGACAGCCTGTTTATGTTTTCAGTGCTATGAGCATGTAGAAATGAACAAGTTTTTGTGTAGTTTGGCATGCACCTGAATGGCAATAATAGATAGCCAATTTTATATTATTGACAGCTTATCTGGAATGAAATGCTAACTTAGTGGTTGCTTGGTTGTACAAATTTCAAAAGAGCAGACTCAGTTACATAAAGTCTGTTCATAGGAAATAATGGAAAAAATAATGCAAGCACCAGGTAAAGCAAATCATGATTTTGTCAGAAACCAAAAATTTCTCAAGAGCCAGAATAAGAAAACGTCAGTCTGCGTTGTGTGATTATGGTGTTTCCTGATCATACTCACTTCATATTTTATGAAGGACCTTATCATAATTAATCGATCTGAATGGAGAAGTTCTACCAACTTCACGCAACACAGAGATTGCTAGGATCTTTAAATAATTGAAATAGTGGATAAATCAGAAATAAAGAGAACATACAGTTATAAATAGCAGACTGGATATCATGAAATTTGCCGTTCCAGAGGAGAGGGGGACAGGACCCCCTAGAAAATCACAAAAATATAGGTTTTTTAGCAATACAGGTCTGGATCCCCTTAAAATCGCAAAGCTACAAAGCCAGCATTCAATGCTGGGCCATAATCGGCACGCCAGCGAAACGCCATCTCTGGCCGTCCGACGATGACCCGCTAATATTGGTATTTGGATCATTCATCCCCTCACCAAACTAAAAAAAAAGTTAATAAAAACGTTGTCAAAGTTGGACCCCCTCTGACAAAACTTTCTGTATCCGCGCATGCATAGAGTCTATCTATTCATGAGCATTATTAGAAAATGCTACAACTCTCACACCCACTAACATATTCAGTACTATCATCCTGATTATCAGCAGAAAGAGACACCATAAATTCCCTCTTATACCAAAACAAGAAGAAATCCGCAACCAGGGGAGTACAAAAAGTGCCCGTTTGAATCTCTACATGTACTTTATTACATGTTTTTTGATAGTGGTTAGACAATACGTTAACAATTTAGAAAGTTTTGTTGTTTTTTCAAGAGCTAGAATTGGCAATAGATATAGCTTTATACGGTTTTATGAGGTTTAGATAATCAGTATAACGTAGGAAGCCTGTTTTGATTTTCTTTAGTTTTGACACTAAATTTTGGGGCTGTATGACTACCATACCCATTGACAACAACCTTTTCATTCGAGGAAGCCTGCATTTTATAGGCATTAGTCTCAATAAGTTAACGTTTTAAAGTATCAACATAACACATTCGTCAAACAACTACAACACTGTTTGTAGCTTTATCTGCTAGAACCTAAACATACTTCGTATGAAAATCCTGGATACTGCACTTCGGGTGAGGAAAAGAAGATTTAAGTTTAGTGGGTAAAAGACTTGTTTTGCGAGAAATGGAATACAGTTTCAATAATTTTAAAGATGTTAATCTTTTTTCCTTCAAGGCATTAGGTTCACTATTTTCTCGTTTAAACCAACGATTACTGCGGTCATTTAATGAAGCTGCAATCTCCCTACGCCATTTAGGGAAATCATTATTGGAAGGAAAGTAAGGAAGAAGGCAAATGTCAGGAATCTATACGATCAAGTACCACACCTCACCCAGGACACCACATGGGAAAAAGACAAAAACACAAGAAAACATCACATACAAGAGAGCCAAGAGGCCATCCCTTTCCCAGCAGGTGACCACAAGGCTACAATAAACAGACAAGACAGCATGACAGACAGGAAACATATATAACAAAAAGATCCACAAAAGAAGTCCCACATATAGTCGGAGTTCGAAATACTAGTGGAGCCATGACGATTCAGCCAAAAACAAGCATCAGACACCAACCAACTGATTAAAACTCAAAGTCAGAGTTGTCAGTGAGTCTAAGGCCTAACCCGCCCCGTCGTGCATCTTAGCCTAGACTGTGATTGGGTTTATAACAATGCATTTACAGTAAATTTATTCCTGCTTTCTAAGACTACCATGACTGCTGTGTTTGACTTGTCCATGACAAATGACACAGTTTCTATCAAAATTATGATACGTGATAGCTTTATTTTAGTAAAATTGCTCTGAACATTTTCTAGACCTGACCCATTGTCACGCAACTAAAGAGAAAACTATAGCTTTAAATCTAGATTTTGGTTTCTGGCAGAAAGCAGATTAGTTTAGATTTAAAAAACTAGGTATTATATGTATACTGTTGCATACTATCTATCTTGTAGCTCATTCAATAAGTTTTGAATTGTCAAGAAAAAGAAGGCTGAATGAATACATATCCTTCAGAATCAGAGTAAATTAATATAATTTGAAAACATAATTTGAGCATAATCGTGATATTATGGCAAATACAATAACTGTCACGCCGCCTTATTATTCGTTTGTATTAATTTATAGAAAACCTGTATTAAGCGGCCACTCAAAAAGAAGACCAAAAACTGTTTTTCAAGACCGATTATCACTTAATACAGGTCAAAAGTATTGCAGAATGTTCCAAAAGAGCTGCAATACTTTCGACCTTCATTAAGCTTCCATTTGTCTTTAAGACCTTTGTTTTGTCCATTTTTGAGTGGCCGTTTAAGACAGGTTTTACTGTATCTTAATCACCATTAAGTGTGTCCGTTATATGCCCTGTTACAGAAGATCTTTTAATAAAGTTTTTTTGTTTCACTTTCAGACAATTTGCCCGCAAACAGAACTTGTCCTAGTCATGCTTGCCCAATGTGGATGTTACCAGAGGGCTGTGGTAGACCAAGGCTTTACAATGTCTACTTCGAATTAAGGGGAAATGAATGCCAATATTGTGACATTTTGGTTTGTGAATAGCCGTGAATACACTTGCATGTTGCTACTTGGTTGAATGTGTAACGGTATTTTGAAATAAAACGAGTCAAGGGACTACTTCGTTTGTTTGCTTCTTATACTCAAAGCCACATCTTTCCAGAATGGTTTATGATATTTCCGCAGCAACTTCATTTCTAACTTTATGTATGTTAGCAGAGTAAGTTTAGGATTTCATGGCATCATCTAAGCCTTCAATATAAAATGATTATTATGTGAGTCGTGTACTAAACATTCACCGTCCGTCTGTGTGATAGCTGTCCCCTGAACACACAATGGTCATCTATGAAATAATTCTCTCTTGCGCATTGGCTGGTCTTTCATGTAAAATGTGCCATTTGCTGTCTATGTAAGAAATAACCTGAAACATTCACTGCTCGTCCACATGACAATGCCTTTTGACTTGTCACGGGTCGTCGATAGGAAAGAATGTCGTCTTAGCATGCCTTCAAGTGAGTATGTCCAGGAAATGCCACAATCATAAACCAGAGCAAACCATGGCACCATGAGGTAGAGACACAGAAAACAGACAGCCAAGAGACAGTACGTGAAGCAATCAGCTCTTTCTACCTCAACAAGATGATTACAATATTATAAAGAACTACAGTAAGGCCTGTGTAAAACGGCCACTCTCAAAAAGACCAAAATTGGTTTTCAAGACCAATTATCGTTTAATGCAGGTCAAAAGTATTGCAGAATGCTCCAAGGGGAGCATTCTGCAATACTTTCGACCTTCATTAAGCTACCATTTGTCTTAAAGATCTTGTTTTGTCTATTTTTGAGAGGCCGTTTTACACATGTTTTACTGTACATTGCAAAATAAGGACCAAACACACAATCCCGGAACGCAGTAGGACGACAAGAAAAGACAAGTGAATAAACCAGGCCATGTTGACTACAAACAATAAATGCACACACAGATAAGCAATCTGATTATCGATATGCTAGTCATTCTCTGGAACGTATAAAAGCTAAACTTGCTACATTTGCAATTTCAGTCTTTGAGCTAGATCTTGTTGCTGAACACGTGTTTAATTCTTGTTTTATGTACTGTACTTAGTGTCCTTACTAGTTTTGTAATCATCTTGCTGAGGAAGAGAGAGCTAATTGCTTTACTTTGACTGTCTTCCTGATGTCTTGTGACCATTAGTGTTCTGTGTCTCTTCCTCAGGGTGCCTTTTTCTGTGGTGTGTGATTAAGATATTTCCTGGTCACACTCACTTACTTTTTCTGCCTGGTCACAAACCCTACATACAGGTTTTCTCGTGATAAATGTCAACTAAACATTGTAATACTACCATGCAACTACCAGCTTAGCAAAAGCACAGTTCACGAAATCAAATTTGGTGATATAGCTGTCATGTAAATATAACAAGTTGCCATAATATTATAGTGACAGGTATTTTAATACTGATTGGCAGTTTGAGATGTTTAAAAGAGGAAAGCCAATGGACATGATTCTTGTTTAGTGTATATTTCAAAATAGGTATCCTTAATTTCAGTAACATATGTTGTTGGTTCACATTAGAATTGCCTCATAGAGGCAATTCCAATGTGAACCTACAACATATGTCAATTCAATAAATGAGTGTTTTCACCATAAAACAGGTTTTTCACAAACTTCTCAACTGTTTATTTTTCAGTGTAATGAGCTTGTAGAAATGAACAAGTTTTTATGTAGTTTTGCATGTACCTGGATGATGATAATAGATAGCATTGACAGCTTATCTTTAGATGATTCATTTGAATGAAATGCTAACTTGGTGGTTACCTGGTTGTAAGTTGATTGGAAATAATTTTTAACTATTCTTAGTTGTGAGAATACATACTGGGAACAACAGGTTTAATGTCTAGATCGGAATTTAAGAATCCATCATGATAGAAAAATCCGTCCCGAGGATCACCGATTGGCATCACGAGGCTTGCCGAGTGATGACAATCAGTGTTCGCGAGGAATGGAGAGACGGATTTTTCTATCCCATCCTCACACGAATGATGGATTATTTTTCTTGCTCACCACTTTAGAATAACTCATTTATATTGGAAAACGTGGAAAAGACTTCCAGAAAATCCTGAATACGCTGAGATGCGATATGGTGACATCATTTTAACATTATAATGACGTCACGGATCGACGTGCGGCCAGCGTGCGGCTGTTGGTTTTTCATCTTTCCCTAGGGCTGGTACGGGTGTGTGAGAAATATCTCACATGGGTAAAAACAACGGAAATCCCGATCTGGTTTGCGAGAAAAAAATGGACAACTACCACGATGCTGGCACAATACCTAAGAGGTTGACAACTGCGGTAAATTAAATAGCTCTGCATATAACGAGATTTACGATCAGAAGCCATTACTTTGCATTATTTAAGAAGTTCTGTGCTTCTCATCAATCAAATTCAATCAATTTCCCAAGATTTTGGGAGTTATCGTATATGTGGACAAGAAAGGCTCAGACAAACCTGTGCTCATACGAAGTTCTGCCAGAGCATTCACTGCTCACATGCACAAAATATTGACAAGAAAAAACTACAATTCGCACTTCTATGTTCACGAATGTCTGTGTGCATGCATTTATAATGATTTTGACACTTAAAGCCCCACCTATAATTTGCAGCTTACGACAATTAAAAATTTTGTCGCTTTTTCAGAAATAACAAATAAGGCATGATATTTTATGAGAATCGTCTGCTAGCAGACGATTCTCATGTAATATCATACCTAATTTTTGTCGAAAATTGGGAAAGGTGTCGCAAAATTTGTCGTCTGCTGCAGTCGTGAATGGCGCTTTAATGTTTAAGCAAATGCGATAAGTACCAAACTCTCATGAACTACTGACTCATGTATTTGATAACCATACAACTGTCCTGCCAGCCAAGAGTGATAGTGACGTCATGTTTTGTTTACAAAGTAATCAGGTACTTATAATCGATAGATCACTTGTGATATTACTTGACTTTGTGTTTACTGTAAAGGCGCCACCTCATCAATGCGTAATTATAAAAAAAGGACTGGTCAACCTTAGACATTGGTTAAAGCTGAATTATTCAAAAGTAACTGTATCATCTTGGGCCATTTCCTCAGTATAGACGCAAAACACGTTATTTAGTCCTTAAAACGCCAGCAAAATAACTGCATCTAAAATGTCTATTTAACATAAGCATAGAGGCAAACATTGCGGACCCAGATCAGACTGCTCCTACAGGAGCATTCTGATCTTGTCTGCGAGGCTTCAAATAAGAAATGTGAGTTCAGTGTGTATACGGTTAGGATTTTCATGAAATGCACGTACGTTTGCGCTGCCCAAAAAGCTGATTAACTCTTTACCAAATTATAAATAAAACCTGATTTCCCTTCCTAAGCAGGTGAAATAGCCGAACCACGCCCAGATATGAATATTAAAGTTGCCGCCTTTACAGTAAGCGAAAAGTCAAGTAACACAAGTGATCTATCGATTCGCGTTAGCTCAAGTGAAGTGTACACGTTAGTGTTTAATTTAGCAATTGTAAACAAAGTATTACGACACTGTCACTCTTGGTTGGCACGACAGTAACATCACCTTGAAGAAAACCACCAACAATATAGTATCAATTGTAAAGGAGTACAGCATATTTTCAAAAACGGGTTAAAAACAGTTTCGGAAATGAAAAAAATTGATATGACCCGCGACATGTGATTTCCAACAATGTGGTGTTTTGACAAGTGTAGACTCAGATGAGCCTGTGTAGCCACCTTTTTAAGCTATGTGACTCCAAATGATGTTCGGTCAGTGTCCTAAGAGTCATAATATATTCAAGCGACTAGCAACAGCTCTGATCAGACTGCGCGGTATGCGCAGGCTGGTCTGAGCCTTTGCTGGTCGCACATACCACATTGTTGGAAATCTCATGTCGTGGCTCAATTATCATAATCATAGAGAAAAAAACAAACAAAAAAACATTTCTTGTATTTTTTATTATTTCGTAGCTAGATTGTTTGTTGGCAGTGATACCCCTCACAGATAGGACACACTACACCGTTGTATTTTACATAGATGTTATAGAACTTTGGAGTGCAGCCTTCTGGAATATCCCAAACAGGGCAAGTTATAGGTGGACACGAATCTTCTGCAACGATAAGAAATAGAGATAAACATCAGTAGCCTTTTAAGTGTACAACCAAAGGATAAATACAAAATATGGGTCGGACTTCAGACTCTATGACGCTTCCGACTTAAAGACTCATCCATTGATGAGTTGGTAGGGGCCTGATGCTTTGGCTGTTTGTTGGGCCCACCGGGGTTTACTCGTTCGATTTCTTTTGCTCCGGTATTCAGTTTTATTTACTGTTGAGTCCTTATCTTTGCTTTAACTTCTTGTTATATCTTGATTTATATGTTCTAGGAGATGATGCATTGATAAAATAAGGGTCTTTCATGCAAACCAAATAATATCTATGTGTGTTGATCCACATCTGAATTAAGGGTGATGTTGGCGCCGTGAAACCGGTTTAAGCCCTCCAGTAAAATATTTTACTGACCTTGTTCTGTGAAGGTGGTACTTCTTTTGTGGATCATTTATTTGTGGATCATTTATGTTTTTCTGTCTTGTGTTTGTTATGCCTATGTGCACGTCTGTTTATTTGTACCTTGTAGTCACCAATTTGGAAATAGCTGGCCTCTTGGCTCTAGTTTGTTGTGTCTCATTGTAAGTTTGTCACTTTCCCATTGGTATCCTGGGTCAGGTGTGGTACTTGATTGCATCGATTCCTGCCCTTTGCTCTCTTACTTACTTTTGTTCGATTTTGCACAGGTTTCATATTTTGTATACTTCTTGTACTCATAGGCAAAGCTCCCAGTATGCACATACGCACGTTCGTAATAAAAATAGTAACATTCAAAGGAGGTCGCCTAATGTGATAAAAGTGATTTTCCATACCATAAGGACCTGCTCTTAAAGAAAAGAATTTTGCTTCCTCTGGGAGCAAATTCTTTCCTTCAAGAGAAGTTCCCTTTTTGAAACGGGACGCAAGTGATAGGAACCACTGCTTGATCCAGTCGTCTCCCTTTGATGTGCATAACTTTTTCAGCGTTCTGGCTACGCAATTGGTACAGTCATTGTATTCGAACCGTAACCAGACAGTCTATTTACCTGGACACGTACGTTTTGGCGGAAAGTAAAAATGTTTAATTTAATTTATTTTCCATTGTTCTATTTCAACAAAACTTTGCAAAAAGTATTCTCTTATATAATCCGCTAGCTTCCTGCGTATGCAGATTGTATTCAGGCATCGCCGTTGTTGAAGATTTCGACAATATATGTTAAAAGATTCAACCTTACACATAAATTTGACATTTTAAGCTTTTTGTTCAAATTTTTCTTTCATTCAAATACTATACAAACTACAATCATTTTTGTGTACATCAAATGCTTTTAAAACAACCGAATCAAATGTCCAGCTAAAGTATGAACGAAGCAATGGATAAGCAGGCTGGTCTTTCATTCTTGGTATGGATGCAACAAAATCATTTCCTATTGTTGATTCATTATTTCCAGTTTGCTCCCATCGGGTGTGTGTGTTTTTGTTTTTTGTTTTGGTCCTTTTTTTGTAATGTACTATACTGTGGTGCAAACCAAGAGTGACAGTGACGTAATACTTTGTTTACAATTGCTAACGTGTACACTTCGCTTGAGCTAACGCGAATCAATAGATCACTTGTGTATTTATAATATCCTGCGGATAGGATAAATACACAAGTGATCTATCGATTATATGTCCCTGATAACTTTTTAAACAAAACATGAAGTCACTGTCACCCTTGGCTGACAGGACAGTAGCCTCCAGCTGTTTATGCCGCTGTCCGTTCTAAGGCGATGGTTCTGTTATGGTTGATTCATTGCAAATTGTTGCTCCTATAGTTTGTGGGGGTTCTGTGTGTGGCCCTTGTGTGCTGTGCCTCTTCCTCATGGTGCCATGGGTTGGTCTGCAGTGAGTGATTCTCAATTTGCAATCGTCTTACTGAGGAAGAGAATGCTGATTGCTTTATTTTAATTGTGTTCTAGCTGTCGTGTCATGGCATGGGCGGATCCAGAGAGGGGGGCATGGGGTCCGGATCCCCCCACCCTGAAAAATCACAAAAATATAGGGTTTCTGAGCAAAACTGGTCCAGAAGCCCTGAAAAACCAAGCCAGCATTCACTTTAAGTGGTATATAGATCCTCCCTCCCTCATTATTTAAGAAAAACATTGTCAGAGTTGGACCCCTTCTGTTAAAAATTTCTGGATCCGCGCATGCGTGTGTCACGTTTTGTGCCTGGTGGTACTCTGAGTTGGTCTGTGGTCTGTGTTTGTGGCAGTTCCTGTTATTGATGGCCATCTATCATGGGCTCCCCATATAGACTACTTATGTTCAACAATATCATCCAAAATCTCGCTTCTCAGACACATCTCGATATACGTACCCCAGAATATTCAAAAGATATTCTATCAAAGTTATATACAGCCGCTACTTGATTATGGCTGCAACACTTGGGGGAACACGACGGCCGCAAATATTGAACGTCTCTCCAAGTTACAAAAACGGGCTGCGCGAATCATTTTAAGGGCCGATTTTATGACTCCTTCAACTATCATGTTTGAAAGACTTGAATAGCTTTCCGTACCTAAACGCTTAATGTACAATAAGGCTGTATTAACATATAAAGCACTAAACAATTTAGCACCAGCATATATATCTGGCCTGCTTAAACCGGTGTCCGAAACCCATACTCGTTCTTTAAGGTCATCTGAAAATGGACTTCTCTCCGTACCTAGATCACGTACTGCGTTATATGACCGCTCTTTCTCATACTCTGTCTCAAAATTGTGGAACGCACTACCACAGTCAATCCGAACTAAACCCTCCTTAAAAAGTTTCAAAACGTCTTTGAAAGCACAATTTCAAACATAATTGTTTATGCAGGACACTTTGTTTATACCGCGTATCAGTAACAGTTATCTGTTGACAAAATAATCCATGCAGATTACAGCAATAGGTGATGAGTTTCTGCGGAAATTTGAGTGCAGATATGCTACTGAAAAGCTACTCGACAGACTAGTTTTTGGTCTGGGCCTTGCCTTCTGCTATTTGCACTTTTGAGTGATGTTTTTTTTTTTTTGTTGTTTTGGGCGAAGGCTCAGACACGATTGAGTCTCCGCCGATCGGAAGGTATTAAATTCGATATTTGTGGCACGAGTTCGGTGAATGTTGTAATTTGGCTCGTTATTAATATAAATCAGATAATTTTCAATGAATGTGCTATTTCAAGCTTTAAAGATGTATTTGAACTGTTTAATGCATCCATGCACCCTTTTAAAACATGTGCAATTTGTAAATAATGTTTTGATGTATATACATGTAGTTTTGTTATAGAGGGCCACTTGGTAGAATGGCTATTACAGCTAAAAGTGTACACCTCTTTAAATATTGTATAAATAAATAAATAAATAAATAAATAAATAAATAAATAAATAAACACAACAGTTTGCCCTTTGCAAGGCCCAAGTTTAGGATTATGTTTAGACCCTAACCCAACAGCCCTTTAAAATGTATAGTCTTGGTATTTTGATGTATGACATTTGCTGATATTATCTTAAATTCAATGGTTGGTGACAACAGTTCATTCCTGGACTTAGAGAAAGAGAGAGAGAGAGATAGAGTCATTCACCCACTGCCCAGTATGCTTTATTTTTAGACATACGGTATATAATAGGTTTAAAGCGGACGAGATACACACATTGACAGGTTTCGCTTACCAATGCATCTCCTGCAAGCAGGACATTTTGTTCCATCGTCCAGGTAGAAGTATGTTTTCTTCATTGTAGAACCGTCCAGGTTCCTACACCATGTATCATGTTCACATTCCAACGTTGGGCAGCTAGGGTCTACCACTTCTACCTCTTCTGCCTCTGAAATATGTAAGTACATAATTGAGCCGCGACATGAAATTTCCAACAATGTGGTATGTGCGACCAGCAAAGGCTCAGACCAGCCTGAGCATACGCCCAGTTTGATTAGAGCCGTTGCTAGTGGCTTGAAGCTACTGGCTGAGCATAATTTGAAGTTTCTAAGCTCAACATGAGGCTGAACAGGTTCGTCTGAGTCTACACTTGTTAAAATGCCACTTTGTTGGTAATCCAAGAAAGCAGAGGTTTATAGATACTTCATGTTCTGATAGCTCACAGCAGTCGCTTTAGTGGAAGTATCAGACGCTATACTTCTTAGGGAGCAAAATCATTTGATTTGTATAGGGGGAGGGGGTGGCAGTAGAGTAGGGGGGGGGATCATGTTACTTTGGTCCTGAATATTTTTTCTTTGCAACCTTGTTTTTTTATTTTTGCACTGTATGATCCTGGATTTTTTCAGCTAAAAATAAAACAAGAAAGTTTACTGGGTTGACCACCAAGCATGCAGTCTGTCGCAAAACATTAATGTTATGACTAATCTTTCTATAATGAGAAATAGTTTAAGTTAACTGTGCTGAAAAAGTAATCGCGCCGACCATTTTTCTTTAATTTGTACACTTAGTCGTCTAAAACTCTTGACTCAGAAAGTTCCTGGTGCATGAGAGATTTAAGTCCAACATGGAATTTAGATATCAAATCATAGTTTTGGGTGATAAGATTAGAAAATGTTTTGTGAAGTTTATGGTACCGATAGTCGATAGGCCCCCCGGTGGCTTAGGCTCCTGTCCGTTCTAAGGCGGTGGTTCTGTTGTTGAGGATCTATTGTTTAAAGTACGTCCCAGTGTTTTTGGGAGTTCTGTGTTTTGTCATTGTTTTGTGATACATTACTTTGTGTGTCCATTCTAGTCTTGCAATCATCTTGAAGAGGAAGAGAAAGCTGGTTGCGTGCTATTATTGTCTTACAGATGTATTGTTACTATAAATGTTCCGTGGCTCTTTCTCAAGAAGCCGTGGGTTTGTCTGCAGTGATTGTGTTTATTTCCTGATCATACTCACTTACTTTTTGCATAAGAAATTTCTGAGTTAAAGTTTATTGCGAGTGTTGAAGTCTGTAACATGGCTTGATGCTCTAGCAAATCAGATGAGTTGAGAAATATAAACTCACTAAGATGTAGAACGAGGAATATGAGAAATTGACAATTACAAAATCGTCACATTAATCATAAATTCTGGTAGAATATTAGAAATGGGCACATACTAATCCAAAAGTTGAAGTTCTTTATTATGTTTAAAATGTCATCCAATTATCTGGATGTAGTATTTAGAGCGTCAATAGTATCAGCCTACGTATCTTCAGATAGAGACATCATAAAGTCCTTATAACGGGGGAGTACAACTAGTGTCCATCGGAATCCCTACATCCTTTCTATACAACTTAGTGCCGAATCGTATAAAATGTTGTCCAACAAAAAGATCAGCGCATCACAAACCTTTTTACAAGACCATGCATGATATGTTTAAGCCTGGTTCGAAGTGAAAACGCGTTTCTGTCGTTCAAGCAAGGTAAGAAGAGCCTTCTCTATGGAATGTTGTTTAAGGACATATGCTACTAAATAGTTCCCATGTTGTAATTTGTTCAATACTTTGCATACAGTTTGTTTTATGCATGGACCATCAATTAATGAAATGTCACCATGCTTAATTTTCATAATTTCATATGGAAATTTTAAGCATTTCTAAACAGATGGAAGAATAACACTATAGTCCTAAATATAAAATAGTCGTTATCTTAAGACAGCTTCTTTCTTGTAACACAAACTATTGCTCCTGACCTCAAACCTTCTAGAAAATATGCAATATTTGTTAACCCAAGTTGTGACATGATACTGTATGATATATTTTGGCAATTCGTCGAAAATTGGAACTTGTTTTTAGAATAGATTATATAAAGAAATTGGATATTGAAAATCTCAAAAATTTATTTTCATTTCATGGGCTATTATAATACCTTTAAGAAAAACGAATAAAAATCTGGGGTCACGAAACTAATTATCTTTCTGAACGGCCAAATCCAATCCAAACCCCGTAGTTTTCATGCATACTTCTATATAAAAAGTTAAAGGTCAAATTGATGATGCCCCTTTCCTATTAAGTAATTCAGTATTAAAATGCTAAAAAGGGAAGAAGAAAAAAACAGACTGAAAATACAAGCCCACTCTGGAAATCGACCCGGGGCCTCTGGTTTCGTAGGCCGACACGCTAACCACTAGGCTACGAGATTAGGTCGTGCGCGGCTCAAAATAACCGTACTTAAAGAAGAGACAATCCGTGTCTTGGACAATATCGTACTTGTAACCAATTTTTGCAACTCAATTGATTTGAATAGTGATGTCTCAATAATAAATGAATTTAATTCAAATCGAATTAAATTGCATTATTCTTGAAGAAAATATGTGCAAGGATGTAACAGATTACTGGCAAGAATTTTCTTGTGTAATTAGACATATGTTAAGGAAAACAAAGACCTAATGTCTCAATTATTTTGCTGACTTATCTCTGTAAAATGTACTATAATGATAAGAAACTACAATGCTTACCTAATATTGGCTTTATTTGGCCATGACGGACATTGTATAACAATTGCTAACGTTTCACTTCAATTTAAAAGATATTCTTTCAACATCAACACAAAATTTAACCATTCACAACGTTCACATATTTCTCAATGTTCAATATCAACAATAACAATACACAAACATCATCATTATTCAAATTATAGCAATATTACTCAATATTATTCTAATTTTTCGGTCTATTTCACTTTTGAGTTAGACTTGATAATATGGAGGGGTTCCAACCATATTTGTAGTGAATGTCATTTTGATAACATGGCGTTTATGGTTGATCTCAGAATCGATATAAAGACTGAAAAATGTTGAACATATAGCACCTAGTCAAAAGAGCTGCGTTATATAATTAGCATATGATGTTATCCCCATCATAAAATTTATAAGCCTCTTCTTCTAGATTACGTAAAACAAAAATAGGCTAATACTTTAAAGATGAAACTAAACCATGACGACCATGATTATTCAAAACAACTCAAAGATCCTTGAGAGAAGTCAGGGGTTTCATTAACATTTTTGGCATCTGGGTATCAAGTCGAAGTAGGCGGGTGATTTGACAGTGTTTGCCTATAAACTCTATACAAATCTATCAAAAGTAGCAGGGGAAACATGCCTGAGTAGAAGGGGAAAATCCCCGCCTCCCTCCTCTTAATGAAACCCCTGAGAAGTATTTATACGTTTTACTGCACAAATTTTGCGTTTAATATTGCCGTTTTTCATTTACCATGAGATCTAACTTTACGTTTCTTACATTTCAAATACATCGGGCAGTTTAGACAGAAATATGATCTTCAAGGTATTTAGTTTCATTAAAACCTAAAGCAAAATGAGATTGCAAAAACATAATTCCTTTTTGTTCAGTTTGGTGTCTTTTAATATTTTTTTTATTTAAATGAAGAATTTGGATCGTAAATATTTTTCGAAAAGGTCGAATTTAAACTTTATTAGATGAATGACCTGCATGTTTAAATGGCGATAAAGAAAAGTGCCAGTTTTATTAGGAGTTTTCATTTTACTAAAGTGTTCACGAAAACTAGTCTTAAGAGATCGACGCGTCTGTCAAACATATTGCATGCTGCAATTAGCTTCAGTTCAAGCTATAACATACACCAGATCAGAAAATTTTCAGTCCAAATCATTATTATTGATAATGAAGAACTGTCTGCCATTTACGGTTTTAGCAACGCAAAACTATAACAAGAAATATCTTTAAAAAAGATATACGACGAAGTGACAGAACACATATTTGATATGAGTAACGTAAGAATTTTTTTTAAGAAATTGAGAAGAAAAAAATGAGGGATTTTTATACTTAGTTAATGTTAAAATCATATTTAAAACTAATGAAAAAGTGCAAAAATAAAATAAACATAACGTACTACCAAATCTCTGCGATAGATGAATAATTATTTCATGGCATGTACTTTCTTCCATACAGAGATCAAGTCAGCTTTTCACCAACAATGAAATTATAAGACTTCGTCTAATAATAAGAATACTTACTAACGCAAGACTATATGGTAGACTCAACAATAAGACTTACTTATCACCGAAAGGCCACAGGCCAAAGCCAAGAGAACTGCAAATGAGGTTGACATTATCTCTGTTGATAACCACTAAAGCAGTCACAAAGTGTCCAATCTGCAAAAGAGGGATGTTACGGTCACGTGAAATTGTCAAAATGTGAAAGCTGTGCAATTTATTTCATATGTGACAGCAAAATAAAACTACAATGTACATCACATGCATTTCAAGACGTCCGTGTGTGTGTGTGTGTGTGTGTGTGTGTGTGTGTGTGTGTGTGTGTGTGTGTGTGTGTGTGTGTGTGTGTGTGTGTGTGTGTGTGTGTGTGTGTTTTTCATTTTATATTAACGTCTTGTCGACTTATTAACGTATTTATAGAGCGCATCTTGGTTATCGCTGCATGATTATAAAGAAACGAATAACGCCACATTTAGCCACATTTAGCGGATGCTAGCAGGGAGTTCTAGCAAAAAGGCTCAATTTTACCTAAGTTGACATGATTTCAAACACCAAAGAGCCACATGCATTACGGGGCTTTTCTGGCACCCCTATGAGGCTATAATATAAAAATCGTCTTAACAAATTTGCTCTTATTGGTTTATTAGAACAATAACCAAAGTGTAAAAGTCTCGAATTAATTCGACTTTAACCGCTGCTATGGTAACAAAAATGGCCGCCAAAATAGGCTGAAAATAGAAAATTGACCATTTTGGAGCAAATTTGAGATAATTGAAAGACCAATTAACCGTCATAGAGGACAAGCAAATACCAAAAATATATTTTTACAGCTGGTTACAATTATCACGGCACACAGCATATTAAAAGTTTTTTTTGTATTTAGCCGTGCTGATATCTAAAGTTGAAAAATATGTCACCAAAAGCCCCAAATTTGGTTCAAAACGGCAATTTCTCTATTTAAAGCCTACTTTATCGGCCATTTTTTACCATAGCAACGGTAAAATTGCAATAAATGCCGAAATTTTATACTTCAGTTATTCATCTAATAAACCAACTAAAAGAGATTGGTGAAAAGCAATTTTTAGTTTTTGGCTCCAGAGGGGGCCAAATTAGCCTCTTAATGCACGTACCCCTTTCATATCGCCCTAATGCTAAGCAGTAAATATAAAACAAGTAGTTGGAAATGTTTATTGTTTATGGAATGAAAGAAAACATTTAAATGTGGCAGGGATCTCTCTATGTAAAATGTTTCGGTTTTCCAATTTCTTAGAAAGACCCCCTACGACGATACAAAAAAAAAACAAAAAAACAAAAAAAAACAGAAAAAATATTGAAATTCTTGAAATTTAGACAAATTTGTGCTTCTTATGTATATTACTGCCACTGTGGTTGCCATGTTTTACTCACGTGAAATTCCTGGTCCTGTTTTCTTGGCTTGTTTTCTACACAATTAAGAAAAAGAAATTGACGACGGTTTATATACAGTGTGTGTGATTGATCTTTGAACTTCTGTAATCAGTTAATCAGCAAGCTGTTGCTGGGAAAGATGATGAACCTGTCGATGCCCTGTTTGTCGCCGGGGTTAGTGGAAGTACAAAGTAAGGAAGAGGGCACAGATCAGGAATCCAGACAATGAACTATACTACCACACCTGACCAAGAACACCTTATGGGAAAGTGACGAAAACACAAGAAAACAACACATTCAAGAGAGCTGAGAGGTCAGCCCTTTCCCAGCATGTGACCACAAAAAGTAAGTGAGTATGATCAGGAAATACAACAATCACACACCGCAGACCAATCCACGGCATCGTGATGACGAGCCACAGAAAATTTATAGTAACAATACATCTGTAAGACAATTTAGCAAAGCAACCAGCTTTCTCTTCCTCTTAAAGATGATTGCAAAACTAAAATGGACACAAAACAGTGCATAACAAAACAAAGATAAACACAGAACTCCTACAAACTATGGGAAATTAAACATTAGATCAACAACAACAGAACCACCGCCTTAGAACGGACAGCATCCTAAGCCACCGAGGGCTTATTTGCATAATACTGGCGCCAAATATTCGTCCTAGATTCTGTTGTTGTTGTTAAAACACAAAATTGTTTAGCTCGCATGGAGGCTTCCTAACTAATGCACTGTATCATCACAGAGAAACAATCAAATTTAATTAACACACTATGGTGATAGAAAGAAAAGGGCTCATGACTCGCTAAAAGTCAGAGCTCAGAGCTAAAGAAAACATCAAGTTGAGCTACGGTGAGCCCAGCCAACGACAAGCATCAGGCACCAACCAACGGATTAAAGTTTTACGTCAGGGCCGTCATTTAGTCTGAGTCGTGCAATTAAAGAGGAAACCATAGTTATCAACCGTGATTGGGTTCACAACCAAGCATGCAGCCTGTCGCATGGTATCCAAATCTTTTACAACGTTTAATTATATTTTTAAATTGGTCACTAAAATTAGGCTTTCCAACAATTCTTTTAAATTTATAAACTAAATCGCCATAAAATACAGGTTCTGATATGCCTTGTTGCAGAAGAATAATTGTTTTATGTTGTTTTAATGTCCATTCTAGTCTTGCAATCATCTGGACGGGGAAGAGAGAGCTGATTGCTTTGCTTACTTTGTCTTCCTGGTGTCTCGTGATTGTTGCAAGGGTTTGTCTGCAGTTTGTGAATGTAGTATTTCTTGATCATACTCACTAACTATTTTAGGTCCCTGTAACTTTTTCCTGTCTAGTGAAAAACAATCTTTTCAGACGTCGATATTAGCCTCAAACTGCTCTTACCAGTGCCATTGTTCAGTTTCTACAGGGTGTGCCCAAAAAAGTCTACTTATCTGCATTCAGAGCCTGGACTTTAAGACTAGAAACTACAATTCTGTTAAGAGTAAACTCACCAACCGGTTGAAATGAATGCAATATGGTTAAGTGCTATAATGCGCCTTGCAGAACCCAAGTACCACAATTAAATGAACGCCCCTCGTATGTCCGCATTTATGTGGTCTGAGCATTCATCGATTGCGAGAGTGAAGACTGATTCTATTTTGCATTTTTTTGCGTTGTTGGCATATGAGACAAGTACTACACTCTCATGAACTGGTCAATTTGTACTATATGCTTGGCTCTTTTGCTTGATGTACGGGCTATCGTATAAGATTGTGACATTTCCTGAATCATATTAACTTTTATTAAACTGCCAATGGCTTATCATTAACTTTAAACTGGAAAGTGACACTTTTATATATCTCATAATATTGATCAAATTTTCAAACCTATCATATTAAAGTGAAATGCCATTCTAATGGTGTTTATTAGTTACCTCTCATATTAACTGCATTGTTGCATGTTGCCTGATCCTTCCGTGCTTTTATCAGGTCATGATGACGTTGCTCTTTTTGAATGACGTCGCTAATGACAGTTAGGCACATCCGTCCGAACGAGATATAGTATGTGAATCCTAATATAATATCTAATTCGAAATAACATATCTGAATCGAGATATAACATACTGTATTTCAATGTAGATATAGGCCTACTATCTCCTTCGAGATACATAACTCCATACATCCGGTTATCTATATTTCATTTGAAATATTATATCTAAAACACCATAGGCCTATACTTTTAGGAAATTTCAATTTGATTATATGCCTGATCTAAATATTATTAGACTTATATCACCTTGAGTCGCTTAGCCGCTAGACTATAAGGAATATATAAATGACATAAATAAATACAATGTAACGATCCGTCGTCCCGAGAATCATTGTTCATCACGCGGCTTGCCGAGCGATGACAAATGAGTCGCAACACTGTAGTATTTTGACAAGTGTAGACTCAGACGAGCCTCCTTTTCAGCTTAGAAACTCCAAATAATATTCGATCAGTAGCCTTAGAGTCATGGAATATTCTAGCGACTAGCAAAAGCTCCGATCAGACTGCGTGTATGCGCATGCTGGTATGAGCATTTGCTGGTCGCACATAAGCTTAAGGTTACGACATGTTGGAAATCCCATGTTGCGGCTCAATTTAATGGTGACACAAAGAGATTCTTTTTCTTGCTCACCACCAAACACCTCATTTTTATTGGAAAAAAACGTGAAAAAGGCTTCCATAAAAACTTGAATACACTGAGACGCGACATGATAATCATGTGTGGCTGGTGACGTCATACAACATTACAATGACGTCACGGATCAACGTGCGGCCGGCTACTCATCTGTAGGCCTAACTTGTATCAATGTTCAATTTATTACATAAATAGCGAGTAGATGGATTGTTCGTTTTTGCTCAGCATTTTAATAAGTTACCCTAATTGTCGATAAATTTGTAATTAAAGGTTTTATAGATCAACATAGGCTTGGATCAGCCTTCTCTTGAATGGTCATTCTGATCAGGTTTTACACTTTTCACTGACACATCGTCTTATTTAACACGCCTCTCTTGGACTATTTAAGCAACTGGATGGGTAAGGTGGCGGCCAGTGCGTCTAAATGGTGCTAAACAGTGTCGCCACTGTGTGTGCGGTGCGTGCATGGGTGCGTGTGCGCGACATTTAAGTCATATAAGCCAGCACAGAAGATTTGGTACTTATCGCAATGTGATCTGACAAATTTTTTTTTTTTTTTTTTTTTTTTTTTTTTTTTTTTTTTAGTCCTCAGCTTATTTTACAGAAGTCAAATGGTCAATTTCAAAGAAATCATTTTTCAAGGTTCCAGAGGGGTCCAACATTTTCCAGGGGGGTCCAACTTTTTCCCGGGGGGGGGGGGGGGTCCAATTGCTTATTCCCTATAGAAACCCATATAACTTGTGATTTTCCAGGGGGGTCCGGACCCCCTGTCCCCCCCCCTCTGAAACCGCACATGTAAGCTTTCACCTTTTGCGTATGCGAGCATCGAAGGCTCTGGCTAGTCCGTTCATACGCGCATACTCGCCTGAGCCTGCGCTGCTCACCAATGTACGTCATCAAATGCAAGTTTAAAACTGATTGCCCCTTTCTAAGGTATGTTGTCTCAAACCTGGCGCCATATTACATACGAGGATCGTAACTGCTAATTGTGGGCATAGCTTGAAATGATGTATCCGTTTACACTCCATCCGACTTGAGTTTCTACTGTACATGTATCAAGGTTTCAAACAACTTGACAAACAATGTGTCGGGTGGAATATTTGAAACGTTACTTGCATTTGCTTCGGCATTGGAGGACGATCCCACTTTCGACTCTAATCTGTGTAAAAGTTCCCCGGTGAACTTTCCCATGACGCTGGCTTTTTTGTAGTTATTAATTATTTCTATCAAATTCAAATTTGTGCTCTATGCGCAAATCGCCACGAGACTGCGCATGACGCAACAAAGACCACGTGTGCGGATTGAGAAAAAACAATATTTCAATCGAAATATATCTGATACCTCGATTGAATTAATATATTTCGTTCTGGGTATATTACAAGTGGGGCATATCTCGATCGGCATATGATAATTAGGCATATCTAGATTGACATATTATATCTCATTCGAACGGATGTGCCTAACTGAATGACGCTGAATCCATTTAAATCAAATTTTGGTTGAGGTTGTATTGGGCCATTGGCATCATCTTCTCCTTGGCCCCATTCGGGTGCATAGCACCCACCAACACAAAATGAATAAAATCTTGAATCAATATATGATTTGTTGTTGACACTAACGGGTGCTACATACCCTGCCTTCGGAAAGCGTTGTACAAGAGTGTGTTTATCGTGGCTAACAGCGCAGACTCTGATGAGACGCCACTAGTCTTATCTGAATGTAAAAAATCTTTTTACAGGTGAATGACAAACCCTGGCCCGGGCGATCAGTGAAGTTTCAGGCATAAACGCACACCCATGCAGTCCCTGCTTCCATAAATACATTATGTAAGTGCCAATCATACCACGTCAAACCCTACACAATAGTCAAGTACTGTGTGCAATTCTTCTTGATGATGTGTTTTTGTTTATGTTTATTATTTGTTATGAGAGAGACTTCGCCCAGCCAGCACACAACAGTGGGTCATTGAAATGGCATATCGCTTGCGTTTTCAAGATTTCTTTTCAATTTTGTGCAGTGCAAACCTTTGTTAGTTGAAAGAGAACAGCCTTTCAGTCAACACGTACATTTTTGTTCGTACTTCACCACTAGGACCCTGATACTAAAGAAAAGTCCATGTAATGGAAGCGCCCTGGCTCAACCCCACCTAAGAAATTTCGTACCAATTTGCAAATGATGCTGAAAAAATGCTGTTCTAATTTTCTATTGACCTGTCGTTGCCGCTGATATTTTAAAGCGTTTGCATCGTTTTTGACATACAATGACGTCACAAAAATGTATATCTGGAAAAAAATGTATATATTTCAAAATTTATGATATTTATAATTTTTGATGGTTGTTTTCAATCTTGCAGTTTAGGAAATGCCCCAAATATATACGAGTACAAGCCCAGAGAGGGTTCCTTAGTTCTGATTATTAAGGTCATTGCATGACAATGGTTGTTTGCTGTATATCCAAATTGGCTCCTTGAGCCCAAAAAATAAAATTGAGTATTGACAGGAAAACGAGATTATTGCTGAACGAACTTTTTTAACAATGTTAACATAAGACTAAAAGAGAAGCATTTCAATTGTTGGTGGTTTCACGACGGGTTCCGTTCAAAGCTAACGTGGCATACTTACTTACAAGTTACAACCAGGCAACTAGCAGGTCAGCAAAGAGGTAGTTAATGAACTCAAACTAGGAGATATAGCTGTCATACAAATATAAACAATTGGCCATAGAGTACATGTAACAGGTATTTTGATAATGATCGGCAGTTTGGGATGTTTAAACGAGGCAAAGACTATGTACGTGATACTTGGTTAGTGTAATTTTCCAAATAGTTTTCCTTATTTTCAGTAACATATGTTGTATGTACACATTAGAATTGCCTCATAGAGGCAATCCACTGTGTACCTACAACATGTCTTTTCAATGCGTTTTTCACCGTAAGCTTAAAAAACTGATTCTCAACCACTTTCATTGTTTCAGTGAATGAGCATGTAGAAATGTACAAGTTTTCATGTATTTTGTCGTGCACCTGGGTGACAATAATAGATTGCATATTTATGCTTCTGACAGCTTATCTTGAGCTGTTTCACGGGAGTATAATGCTACATTGATAGTTGCGTACGAGAAATGAACAGATCAGTAGCTGAAAACATACCATAGGAGGAGCAAAAGTGGGTCGTGCATTGTAGCATTACAACCAGGTAACCACCAAGCTAGCACTGTATTCCAATGAAACATCTAAAGATAAGCTGTCAATTATATGAAATTGGCTATATTTTATTGTCATCCATGTGCATGCCAAGATACATAAAAACATGTTCATTTCTACATGCTCACAACACTAAAACATAAAAAGTAGTTGGTAAGTTTGTGAAAAACACTCATCTAATGAATGGAGATATGTTGTATGTGCACATTGGAATTGCCTCTATGAGGCAATTCCAATGTGTACCAACAACATATGCTACTGGAATTAAGGAAACCTATTTTGAAATATACACTAAACAAGTATCATGTCTATTGGCTTTCCTCTTTTTAACATCTCAAACTACCAATCATCATCAAATTTGACTTCATGAACTATGCTTTTGCTAAGCTGGTAGTTGAATGGTTGAGGTTGAATTGTCTTCATTATCATCGAACAGCGTATTTGGTGGTGGAAACAGCATTTTGAGTATAATTAGGAAACAGCATGTTGAGCACATGTAATTAACAAATCTTCTATTTTTCATACAATTATTCTGTCCATTTGCATATAGATTGTTAATTTATTGAACGTCAGTATCAGGTGAAAGCTAAAAGTGCTGAGCAGTTGCAATCGTCTAATATCTCTGTTTCCATGCGCGGATCCAGAAAGTTTTGTCAAATGGCGTTTCGCTGGCGGGCCGATGATGGCCCAACATTGAATGTTGGCTTGGTAGCTTTGTGATTTTTCAGGGGATCCGGACTAGTATTGCTAAGAAACCCTATATTTTTGTGATTTTTCAGGTGGGGTCCGGACCCCCTGTCCCCCCCCCCCTTCTGGATCCGCGCAGGGTTTTAAAAAGCTTTAAACCAACCGCCTACTGTGACTTGACATATTTATTCTTATAATGAAAAATGCCCAGTAGACGACAATTTCAAATTTTGCTACCTTTTTTTCAAAATAAAAGATAAGAGACAATAACTTTTTTTCGAAAATATGGAAAGATGTCGCAAAACATGCGCGGACCCAGAAAGATTTATCAGAGGTGATCCAACGTTTTTTGTGCTTTTTTTTACCAAAAGTTGGCCATAATCGGCCCGCCAGCGAAACGCCATTTAAATGGTGTTCACTGATGGGCCGATAGTGGCCCAATATTTTTTAGCACCGGGCCTCCATGTAACTGACTGCATGTTACGCTACACACAAAGCAGAACTTACTTTGCTTAAGATTGCAATTTGTGCATTTGTAGCACGATTTTATGGCAGGATACCCTTCCTTTCGCCAACTCAGACCAATGGCGTAGCCAGAACGCTGAAAAAATTACGCACATCAAAGGGAGGCTACTGTATCAAGAAGTGATTCTCTACAATTACGCCCCTTTTCGAAATGGGAAGCTCGCTCAAAGGAAGCGAATTCTTTCCTTTAAAAGCAGAAAATCACATTAGGTGAGCTCCCTTGAGTGTTACTATTTTTATGACGCACGTGCGTAAACTGCGTAAGTGGCGCTACGTCAATGCAGACACTTTTGGCAGTCCAGGGGCTACGCCTGTAACGACCTGACTTGGGCTTCATACCACTAAGAAATACATGTACCCACGAATACCCATTCCCTTATAATTATTTAAGACAATATTATAAATAAATTTGTATGTATCCTCAAATAAGGCGATGCGAATACTTAATATGCAATCACAAAATAACATATTATTACTTAAAGCAAATATCTGCATTTTAGATACGCATGCAGCTAAGTATACGCAGCTCAGGTCTAAGCTCTAGATGCGGAGGCGATATATTCGCATACAAATCCCAATGCATAAATCCCCGATAGGAGCTGTATGTGGAGGTGCGTAAGAGCTCCTTTAAACATATTGACAGAAACATAGTTATACGGGCCTGGATGGGAGATTCTGTAAATCGTTAATCATTAAAAGATTGCCTATGATAAAATATTTGCCTAATCAATGAAGTTCAGTAAAACCTATAATCGCAAGTTTTCGCTTAATCGTCAAATTTTAGAATGTATTGAATCACAACTTCTTTTAACCTCATTATATTTAGGCAGAAAATCGCTAAACGCTATGATTTTGGGCTCAAAATCGCTACTCAATATGAAACATGGCCAAAAATTGCTAACCGATGATATACCCCATCGATATATAGGCCTCAGCTTTGATAAGTTCTGGATTTGTAGATGACTGGACTTTGCTGTTGTTGGTTATATGTTTTCTCATCTATATGCATTTCTGCATTCTTTACTCACAGAATGTGATATCATATTTATAGATGAATTAGTCAGGGCCCTTAGGGACAAAAAATAGGTCCCGTGCAAATTGTGTGCCGATTTATGGTGACCTATATCAAAATCTTCAATGAAGTCTTACCTTTAATTTGAAGGTGGTCACCCATTTCCGATCCGCATCTGAGCTATTACATGACTGTTTAGCCAATCTGAATAGTTCAAGTACCACTTTAATAGCCTTAATTATATATTTTTGTTTTTAAAAAGAATGAGGGGTAACGTGTTTAACACGCTGTAGCACCCAAACGCCCCCACTGCCAGATGGCCAACATGTTGCAAAAAGCTCGTTAGATGTTATGCTTAAAGAAAAACATAGTCTACCAAGTTCCCCCTGGGGGAGCAAAACCCTCAGTAGCTCATGGCCTAGCCTTTGGGTGCTCTATGCCTAAATCCAGGGCTTTACCCCCTGAGCCAAATCTAGAGCGCGTATTCTATAGAATGCCTTAGGTACGCCACTGGTGTGTGTGTGCGTGAGCGTGGTTGTGCGTGCGTGTGTTCGTGCTTGTATTTATGTATGTTGTCGTTTTATCCGCCGGTGACATTACTGCGCGACCCTTCGAGTCACAACCCCGCATGCTATGTGCCTGCGGTTTAAAATGAAATAAAATAGAGCTTACTTTATGTACAAACAGCCAGCACGCTGGCGTTTGGATTGTGAAGAAAGCCGGAGTGCCAGGAGAGAAAAAACACCACAAGCTTGTACGGAAAATGGTAAAGTCAGGTACCGTGTAGACATAGGTCTACCTGTTGAGATGTGGATCCCAAACAGACGAGCAACCCGAGACGGAGGGTCCATGGAATCTACCCAAAGGGTATGCTGCATCATTGTCAGTCAATGAAATGGACATTTTGGCAGAGGTCCCAAGTCACGCTTTTCAGAAGCGCTATATAGGGACAGTCGGCGTTACACAGTAAAAGTGCGAAGCTAACTTCCCGACAGTGACGTACATTAGATCTAATATAGGCCACTGTTCCCACCAACACTATACACGCATATACACAGACTAATTACTTAACAGCATGCAGAGGAAGCTCTGAGGCCCCTAGGGGGTCTGTGCTCCCTTGCTCCCTAAAATAATGCATTGATCTCCCCTAATCCCTGAAAAATCCTCAGCTCCCTGAAAGTATTTTGCCTTTCAACTAAATCCAATCAACTTTTTCGCCTGTTCCAGTAATGCATCTCTGCTATAGTCCGACCAGTTGATATAGAGACTGGGCGGTTCTTAGCAAAGACACACCCATGGACATTTCCATATAAAAATCGGTAAGACAGAGTGTATTTATTCACCTGTGAAACGCTTTATTGGTATATTGCACCTCAAATGGAACACAGTTTTTCGTTTTTAAATTTTTCAACATGAAGGTTTCTTCACCCTGAAAATTTGCATGCGCATAGATATAGCAAAACCCTAACTAGATTAAATTTGGCGGAGATTGATATCAATGTTACTGCTCTGATATCTTGTAAAAATAAATAACTTAGTTTTTGTTGGAATGAATATACCCGTTTAGTACCCATTTTTGTTCTGTCAGTGCAATACACCTTGAATAGATATCGTAGTATTTGCTCAGCTATAAAATGTCCATTAGAAAAACTATACTTTCCCAACGATCCAGAGGGGGTCCAACATTGTCCAGGGGGGGGGGGGGGGTCCAACTTTTTCCAGCGGGATTCAAATGCTAATTTCTATAGAAACCCAGATAACTTGTGATTTTCCAGGGGGGTCCGGACCCCCTACCCCCCCCCCCCCCCCCTCCCACCCGTATGGATCCGTACATGCCAGGACACGTTATTAACTCATTGCCCACTGAGTGCCGTCTGCTGATAATCTTTGCAAACAGATGTGACCCAGATCAGGCCCGACAAAACGTCGGGCCTGACCTGCATCCAATCTGTTTGACTCTCATGGTATCCTGAAAGGTTGATCAGGTTTAGAGCCCCCGAGATTTTATGCTTGATTACACCGAGTGGATTTTTCTTCAACGAGATACAACGAGAAATGCCGAGGTCGTCCGCATGCGCAAATCTGATCGATTGGAGCCATTTTGTATCACGAAACAAAAATTGAATTTCCAGACTTATTCACATCAATTTGGTTTATAGTAAGCATATTTTGTAATCATCCCAGCGTCTGATTTTGTCAAAATCATATTCCGAGCTGTTTACGACTGACTGCAACAGACTTTTCGTCTGCACCAAGGGTGAGAATAGAGGCGTTCCGTCGCTGCCAACTTTGGAACATCTTTAATTTTGACCATGAACTCTGCGAAAAGTGACGATTATCCGAATGAAGCCATTTAAAATCTACTTTCGCTTTCGTTACAGGCTTTGGTTCTTTAAATTGATTATTATTTTAAGGTATCCGCTGTCTACGAATCGTCAAATATGGATTTTTGTCTAGATCTTAAAAGATGCAAAATTATCAGATGATGTCATTGATTAGAGGTAAACGCAAACCTGGTTCAGCGTTATGAGCGTGGTTTCAAGTTCAACTAGAAGAAATATGATAAATTATTCCTAGGAGTGTCCCATGAATGCCCCTTGCCTTGCGCTAACCAAACAACGTGTCTACCTGAAATAGCTCAGTTGGTAGAGTGTCCACTTTGGAAGTGGAAAGTTGTGGGTTCGAAGCCAGTGACCACACCATCTGCGAAGACAGTAGAGGGCTTCAAGACCCTCCTTATAACGATAGAGAGCAGATACTGTAACAGGACTGCTGTTACATCACCATAGACTAATCCTGGTCTACGACAATCAGTTAAACCCTGTGGCAATCGACTGGACAAGCACAATTCAAGACGACATGGGGCACAAGAGGCATTGCCTAATATACTCCCCCATTTGCCTAAAGTAAGGTAAAGTAAAGCATAACCAGCCACAGGCCCCAAGTTCACGGATCAATACTAGTTGCAGAACTGCGACTTTAGACTTTAGTAGTACCCTCGGTTAAGAGACCAACTGCAGATCCAGGGGTTGCGAGTTTGATTCCAGTCCAGTCCCATACTTTTGTTGAGCTTAATCATGAAATAAATTCTAGATTATTCTCCTCCTTCCACTGATCTAAGAAGAGTTGTTGTCAGTTACAAACAAAAGTATGTGCTTAAAGTACTAGTTAAGTTAACTGCATAGTCAAGCTTGCCCAGGAAAATATTGTGATTAGGTAAAATGGTTGTCTCAACATGACCATAGCTGCTGACTGGGATGTAAAACCTGAAACCAAAGAAACCGATTGGAACAATAATCAATAGGCAGAATCTTGAATTGATTGTCACCCATTTTAGCTTCGACAACCAGTTTTCGATAGCTGGTACATTTGTAACACCAGCTATTGCAAGGAAACTAATAACTTCTGTCTTGCAGATGTCCTGCAATACTGGTGAGTTTAAACTTTTTTTTTTGTACAAGACAGAAACAAATACAAATTAGCTTACTAATACTAACATTAAAGCATTAAACATAAGGGATTCAGAAAAAGGTCAGTAGATAGGATAGGATTATTACACAAGTGATATATTGATTCGCATAAGCTCAAGTGGAGTGTACAAGTCAAAATTTTACTTAACAATTGTAAACAAAATATGACATCACTGTCACTCTTGGTTGGCACGACAGTGGCTCAGTTGGTAGTGCATTTATGTCACTTTATCCACTGTTTTGGTTCAACCCAAGAAGACAGGAAATTGTCCCAACATGACTGAAAAATTGTTGCCTGGGATGTAGAGCATAAAAACAAAAAGAAAAAAAGAAAGAAGCATTTTTATGTACACTGATAAAACTAGAGAACCACTGTGCTCTAACACCGCAGTCATCGTGTGGTGGCTGCAGTCGATGAGTGCACAAAATAGTGTACCTAGCTGTTAGAAAGGGTAATATTTTGGTCATTTTTTTACTTCTGAAAGTATTCATCGCGAATAATTATTGACACTTATAAATCCAGCTGTGTATCGGCTGAACAAATCTTTTGTGGGTTGAGTGATAGTCGCGACAGCGCTAGAGTTATGCCATAAATGTGATTTTTTCCTGTAAGAGAATGAAAGATGTTTTTACTTTCATTGACTCAGACTGCAACCACCACACAATGACTGCGCTGTTCGAGTACAGTGGTTCTTTAGCGTGCTCATTTACATTTTATTGCTATGGTTATGCCATTGTATAAATGTTTCAGTTTATTTATATTTTTTGTTTTCAGAGGAATTTTGATGGAGGTACAGGTAGCAGAGGTGGTTGATGTTGGTGCAAGTGATAATGGTGTAGGTGCCGGTGATGTAGGTGCTGGTGATGCTGGTCAAGCCTTGATCTTGGATGATACCAATATCCTTATAACACTTGCTGTCTCGCTGGACCAGGAGGTGGCCATCCGTACATTCTTTCAGGTCAATGATTGGCCACTTATTGAAGGAGGTAATCTTAATACTCACCATGCTCACTATCCACATTAGTATTTTGCTGCTTAATTAACCGAGAATTTTCCTAGGCCTGATTTGGAAATGAGAATGGTGTATATCATTCCCAATTTCTTTGTTCTACATTTTGGTGAAAAGGATCATTGACGGTTTGGGCCTTATACGCCTATTTTTCTGATTCCCAGAACGCTGCTTTTGAGCTTTTAGTGTGGTGCATGTAGTATTAGTACAATAGGTGAATCGAATGGCAAGAGCCAGCAAGCAAAATATTTCCAAAATTCCTTCGCACTCGAGAGTTATGGCGGGTAGAAAGGGGAGGGGGTCTGAAATTTCATGAAAATAAAAAGTGCTTTAAAAAGTGATTTCTGTACGTTTTCCTGATTTATTTGGTAGGCATGGTGATAATTATTGAAAATAACATATGCAGAGTATCAACAGATCACGATAATTGATGGAATTGTTTTAAAAACAAAATATTTTTTGTAATAAAATGATTTTGGGGAGATAATTTAGAAGTTACCTGTACATTTTTGACTACATGTACCGTAAATAATACAAAAATGAAAGCTCAACAAAAGAAATAAATATTTTTGAAGGAAAGAAAGTGTCCCATTTAGCATTGGAAAGTAAAACTGATTCTAACTAGATCCTTTGAATATTACTTTTGCTTTGTTTAAAGGGCATAGCATGTTAAATGTATTTAAAGTGTCTGAATAATTATGGTATATATATATACATGTATATCCCTATAGGAGACAATATATTGAACACTAAAGTATTTACCTGTTATAACTCTTTGCATGCCAGTGGATAATTTTGTTGTCTGCCAATAGCCTTCTTGCAAACAGTTTGAACCCAATTGAAGATCAACAGAATGTTGGTCTTGATCTGGATCCAAACTGTTTGATACTCCGATGGTGGTCCTGGGTGGTTTGTTTTAAAAACTTAATTTTGAAGAAAGTCAGCAGACAAAAATAAAAACATGAACAATTCCCTAGCATGCAAATAGATAAGTACAGGACGTTTGCAAAGGAATGTGTCTTTTAATAACAGTGAGATTTTTTCTAATGAAAAAATGCATAAAACCTTGCTAATTCTACTTTTAATCTTTAAGTACTTTATATTAAACTAGCACAGAATACAAGGCAATTTAGGAGGTTGGTTCTAGAGAACCACATTACTGTCAGTAATTTCTTATTTGGTAGAAAAGGCATTTTATGGGCTTAGGCCCCGGGTTTTTGGGCTGCTGAACATCTTTCCCCCCCGTGTGCCAGCAAGTCACTTCCATACAATGTGTAAAATACGGTAACACATATACATGCCAAAGCTTTAGCTGGCACACGGGGGGGGAATGATATTTTAAAAAATGTTTTCGGATTTCTATATATTATAATGTAAAACTGATTGTTCTACCCAAAGTTTTACATCTTTGAAGCATTTAATATCGAAAACTGATTTCACAGCCATAAAGTACTCAGGTCAGGGTAGCTTTAAGGTGAAGAAAGGGACGATTGACAAACTTTTATTTTTACTGAAAACCATAGGCATTTACCCATAGCAAGTGTCAATGATCCTTTCATGAAAATACGAACTAATATAGCAAAGTTACAGATGCATGAAAATTTGCATGGAAATGTGAATGAAAACATGTTTTCATTCTCATTTTTATGCAAATTTTCATGAGTTTTTATGAACAGTTATTAAAGCAACTAATTTCTTATATGCTTTCTAATCTATTTTAAATGGTGGTGCAGTTCTTTTAGACTGCATCAAATTTTCCCAATTTTGATGATTCAAATGCTTTTTTCCCAAATTCAACTGGCCTCGACTTCAGAAAGGTAAGAAAATCCCTGTTTACCCTTTATGCACAAATGGATTCTTCCTTCTGGTTTGATTCAATAAACTTGGGATGGCCCATTGTGTGCATTTAGGGGTCACAGGTTATAATTAATTTCCAAACAAAATTGGGTTTCATTCTTTGAAGATCTTTTTTGTTTTAGCAAACAGCGTAGAGCATTTCATCTGTGTCTTCACTGTTTGCCAAAGTACACATTTAGGAGTCTCTAGTAGACATCTAGGGTTAATTCCAATTAAATTTGAGTTAAAATGGATGCAGAGAAATTCAGAATAGGGCCTACCTTAAAAAATGTTGGTTTGCCGTGCTCCTAACTATATGTACCCGTCCAAAACAGGCCCTACCCAAAAATTTTATTGCCTGTCTGAGAATCTTTTTTTCTTTTAATTTTTCTCTAATTCTGCTAACAAACCCTTCTTTGAAATCATTGAAAGCTGTATTTTAATTGAAGAAAGGTTACAGAGTGCATTCTTACCTTATATTCAGCAAATTTTATTATTTGTATACCTAGTGATAGTAAGAAGAGGTCATAAAATTATGCCGCATTTTTTTAAAAAAACAAAAAACCTATCTACCCAAACTGAAATTGTTGGGTAGGAGCACGGCAAACAAATATATTTTTAAGGATGGCCTAGGACAGATTTATCAGTTTTGATCATTCCTTGTCAAAACTTATACATACTAACAGTATGAGTTAAGAGTGTGTAATAAAAAATAATTTTCTTATTTTTCAACTAAAACATATGTTGTGGGTACTCAAAAGAACCATCTCATTGAGATGGTTCTTCTAAGCACCCAAAACTTATGTTTAAACTAATGGGTAAGAAAATTTACTTAAGGAATAAAGAAACACAACAATCACTTCAATTCATTGTAAGCATAAAATGTGATGCAAGTCGGTTGTGTTGATAATGTTATTTCATAAAAGCAGCATGTATCTGTCACCTTACAATAGGTTAAGCCATTTTGTTGATTACATATGCCAACTAGCATGCGCAAAATCATCCTGACCCCCAGTAGAAAACAGTGAAACACGGTCAATAAAAATCAATTTTCTATAAAAAAAAAATGGGAGTGCAGTGGCTCAGCGGTAGAGTGCTTGAATTGAGACCGAGGGGTTGCGGGTTCGAACCTCACCGGCGTCACTGCGTTGTGTCCTAGCTTAGTACTGGTTCAACCCAGGAAGACCCGTCCCTTTATAACTGAAAGATTGTTGATGGGATGTAAAGAATCAAATCAAACAAACAAAATCTATCAAAAACCGGTTTGTTGTTTACAAATTACAAAACCTTTGGAATAAATTTGGGTGTCCAGGAAATGAACAGCTTGCAACCTTACGTTATGATTTCAAAAGCTTAATGTCAATAACGTAAAGACCAAAATTGCGTTAAATGCAAAAAAATTATATTCCTCTTGAGTTTTATTCAATAAAAGCACATTTACTGCAAGCATTATGACTTTAGAATGTTAGACGTCAATAAAATGTATATTATGATGTCAAAATTCATTATTCTGCACTTTAAAGGCAGCATTATGTTTACGCATGTTTCTGATGAGATAATGGGCAAGTGGCCAAGTTTTGTTACAGTTAACAAGTTTAATGCTTACTTCCCGCAGATAACAGGTTTTTTTCATTTGCTAATTTAGGCTGTCTTCAGTATTACTCACGTCAATATAGCGTCCCGCTGACACAATTTTACGGGTTCTGTAAGAATGGTTAGGTAACCTTTGCGGGCAAAGCATTTCCTGTTACCTTTCATTAAAGGTTCTATAGATCCAGTAATACACCAATGATCTCAACTGGACGGCTTTAAGTGACATTAAATGCTTATTCTTTGTCATTGTGCACCCTTGCATTCCAGGAGCTGGTTTTGAAGCAGAAAGTCAGCCTCAAAATGCTGAATTAAGGAGATTATAATAGCTTCTTTGATTAGTTTTCAGATTAAATTAATCATTTAACTTTAAATTATCCATTTTTGTAGCCATCCTGCAAGTTTTAAAACCACAGAGACCGACAAGGCCTATTTTGAGAAATGCCTTTGTCTGTCTTACAGGCCTCCAGATACAAAAATGTAAGAGTGTGATTAAAAATCAGTTTTCTAATTTCTCATCCAAAACATATGTTGTGGGTACTCAAGAGAACTGTTTCAATGAGATGGTTCTTTCGAGCACCCAAACAGATGTTTAAATTGATGTTACCTGGGTTTATGTTAGTGTCCTGTACTAAAATAGATTCTTTTGGCTTTATATATTTATGTAAAAGTGAAACTTCTTTGCAGAAATTGACACTGTGGGTGGAGCCTAGCGTGAATATTCATGAAGGAAAGGGTTAATTTATATTTCAGAAAAGGATCCAGAGCTGGAAGACAAGGATGGCACGACCCGTTTCCTGACGCTGAAAGTTACACCAGAACAAGAGGCTGCTATGGAGGCGTTCTTTCAGATCAATAACTGGACGCTAGTGAAAGAAGGTTTTTATCCCATCTTACAACCAGGCAACCACCAAGTTAGCATTTCATTCCAATGAAACATCTAAAGATTAGCTGTCAATAATATAAAATTGGCTATCTATTATTGTCATCCAGGTGCATGCCAAACTACACAAAAACATGTTCATTTCCACATGCTCATTACACTGAAACATTAAAAGTCATTGAAAAGTTTGTGAAAACCCTGTTTTATGTTGAAAAACACTCATTTATTGAATGGACATGTGTTGTAGGTGCACATTTGAATTGCCTCTATGAGGCAATTCCAATGTGTACCAACAACTTATGTTACTATTCCAATGTGTACCAACAACACATGTTACTGAAATTAAGGAAACCTATTTTGAAATGTCACTAAACAAGTATCATGTCCATTGGCTTTACTCTTTTAAACATCTCAAACTGCCAATCAGTATTAAAATACCTGTCACTACATGGCAAATTGTTTATATTTACATGACAGCTATATCACCAAATTTGATTTCATGAACTATGCTTTTCCTAAGCTGGTAGTTGCATGGTTGTAATATTACTTTTATTATTTGAATAGCATTTAAAATATAGAAACTATTACATAACATTACTAAATACATGTATGTCGATTTTAATACAGGATGTAATATCACTCCAAGACATGATGCCGTATGATAAATCAATTTTCATTCTTTGGCTGTGACTGGCCCCATTTGCACAGATCTTATCGAAGCCTTTTCATTACTAAGGTCTGCTGGATTGAACCATCACTTGCAGATACTTCATTTATTGAATTCCTTACTGTGGATGGCATCTAAAAAAGCTAAGGCACAAAAAAAAATATTTGCTGTCACCCCTACTCATAATTTTCCAAGTGGGTAGGTAACTAGGTATTTACTGTTTTGTTAAAAAGCCAAATAAAAATATCAAGGATGGCCCTATTGACACTTTCTTTATTATTTTATTATAAAAAAAAAATGAAGAAAAAAAGGTTGCAGGGCTTACCCTGGCTCAATATTTGTTGTAGCCAACACTTTAGCCAAATGGAAAAAGTTGGAGCCAAATGAAATTAACATTAGCCAAGGTTTTAGCCAGAAAGTAGTATCAACAAGTTGTTTTGTAAATAAAACTTTTTGACCACTACCGGGCAGTTTTTGTCGTCTGCTGATAACCTTTGCAAACAGTTTGGGCCCAGATCAGGCCCGACAAAATGCCGTGCCTGATCTGGATCCAAACTGCTTGAAACCCGGAAGGTTTTGAAAAAATCCAGCATCTGAAGAGTAAATTATGGCACATTAATAAAGTGTGAAGGAATAATAAAAGCAATATTTGAAAATACAAAAGCTGATCAAAATACACTGTTTCGCAAATATGTACATGTAATTTTTAAACCACCTAGACTGTACTTTTAGCCAATGACTAATATTTTTAGCCACTCTACATTTTTAGTAGCAAATGGCTACAATGGCTAATGGCAGGGTAAACCCTGGGTTGTTATGCCCTTTTCCGGCTCTCATTTGAACCAATATCTACCTATTTTGTGGATCATTTTGAAAATAAAATTTAGAAAGATTTGTTTCCAGACAAAAACAGCGAAAATAAATGCAAACATTAGCATTCAGGATAAAAATCGCATCCCTCATCTTGACAGTTCAAGTGCGCAACATGAATGTGCATAAATAATATCCTCACAGCCAATTGATGAAGCCATTTCGGGGCCCAGGGCATACGCAGAGTAGGCAGTTAAGCAGAGTGGACCTGATTGAAAGCTTGGCATTTCACACCATCACAGCAGATGTTTTTAGCCAAACACACCGCCTTCTGATTCTTTTCTCAGCCGCAAAATTCAACTGGCCTGATGCACCTGCTATGTACAGCGTGATTTACTGGCCCAAGCTGAAATTAATGGCCCAGGCCAACGGACCCGTGCTTAAAAAAAGCCCTGATGTAGGATAGAGATGTTTCATGGGAGTATATTGTTAAATTTCTAGGTGAGTGGTTGTATCTTTTTATAACAAATTGTTAGCTTCAGTGTCATGCTGTTTTATGTACAATATCACATACCACAACTGGTCATGACAGCAGCCTTTGGCATTTTAACCCATTATGCACTAATGGATTCTTCCTTCTGGTTTGAAACAATAAACTTGAGACGGTCCATTGTATACATCAAGGGGTCACAGGTTATTATTTCCAAATAAAATTATATTTCTTTCTCTGAAGATATTTTATGTCTTAGCCTAAGGTGTAGACCCTGATGAAATGCTGCGTTCTGTGGCATTTCATCAGAGTTTTCACTCTTTGTTAAAGAAAAGTACGCATTTAGGAGTCATTAGCATACAAAGGGTTAAGCACTGAATAATCTGGCAAAACATCCTTCGGAAATAGAGAGGACCTACAATATTAAAATGCAGAATACTAATACTCGGATTTTATTGAGTCTGTTCATGAGAACTAATGGAATGTGCAACATTTCTCATGCCCCCTAGCACCGGCTTAAGCAGTATTCTGCTTTTCGTCAGAACCCAATATTCCCAAAGGACCAGAATATGAAAAAATAAGTAGATGACAAAAGTTCTGATTTATCATAGGGCCAGTTAAGCAAAGATTTTTAGCGTAAAATTGTGATTATTATCTTATCCATCAGTTTAAACATGTGTTTTTGGTGCTCAAAAGAACCATCTCATCGAAATGGTTCTTTTGAGTACCCATAATATATGTTTTGGTTGAGATTTAAGAAAAAATAATTTTCAGTTACACACTCTTATCTGGGGGGCCTGATTTAAATTTACTTTAGCAGAGAAAGATGAATTGATGAGCACACAGATTATTCCTGAAGAGACAGTGATACAAGAGGGTGTGGTAGTGGATGACACAACAATGATAACACCAGGCACAATGCTCAATGAGGTAAACCATGTTGCATTATTTTTATCCCTTCACCACAGGGTTCACACAGGCTTGAAAAGTACTTGAATTTAGAGGGCTTTCTTGAAAAGTCCTTGAAACTTAAATCTGCCTTGAAAAGTACTGAAAAGTCACTCAAAAGCCTTGAAAATTCCTTGAATTCTACTATTTCTATAGGACTTAGCACCGTTGATAGAGACCTAAATCAGTATAAAATTGTTGTGCCTTTATTTGGTGCAGCACATGCTGCACCAAATAAATGCACAACAATTTTAAACTAATTTTCCAGTACGAATGTCTCCATTATCTCAGTCTAGCATTTCTGAAGTAGAATTTTAACACTTACATGTAAATCAGGATTTTTTCTAAACTTTTAGCCCTTGAAAACTGTAGGATAGTCTTTAGAAATCCTTGAAAAGTCCTTGAATTTTACTCAAACTTGCCTGTATGAAACCTGCACAAGATTTATCTGTAGCTATCTATAGTCTTTTCCAAAATCAATGATATAAGTTCATACCTGTAACCAGTGATCATATTTTGAGACAGTTTACTTGATGATAGTGTTTGTGGCCATGTTCCTTGGCTACAACCAGTACTGTCCGGGTGGGTTCATGGATTTGCGTAACACCTGCAGCTCAACCAGCAGTTGTTCTGGTTTTAAAGTGTCTCAGAAGAGTGGACAGCAGCTTAAGGTCTCATCCAACAGAGTGGGAGATGCCGGGAATTGAACCTGCGACCCCTGGTTTACTTGATGATTACTTGTTAAACTTTTGTCTCCAGTTCAGACCTCTAGATGCACAATTAAAATATGATTCTCTTATTAATATTGTGAGGACTCGAAAGAACCATCTCAATGAGACGGTTCTTTTGAGCATCCAAACATGTTAAAATTAATAGATAAGAAAATATTTACATTTTTACACCCAAATTACTTTAAATTGGTCTTGTCCAGGGAGTCCCTGAGTCAATTAAAAAAGTTATGGTTTTGAAATTTCATATATTTACAGAAAATAGCGGACTCATATTATTGTTGGTCTGAATTATCTCCCTTTTTGACATTATAGTGGGGAACATATTGGTTTTGTCTTGTCTGTCCATGCAAGTGTGCATCCATTGAAAAAATAATTTTTGAGTGTGGATGTGGTATGGTGAAAATCCTTGCTTGCAGCCAAATTCTCCTTGTATACTCCTCAAAATAATTGAAGGACCATGATCTTCGAATGTGAGTATAATTAGCTCAAACATTTAAATTCTGTAAAACTTGGCCCAAATCTTTCTACTATTTATGCCCATAAATCAAGAATTATTGTTATTGATTTCCATGCCTGATTCTGCCATAACTGTCACAGTGTGTGTCTCATTCAAATGCACATACCCCCAAAAATCACTTTCAAAAGGCACTGGATGGGGTAAAGAAATTCTTTTGTGGTCATTCGAGTAGAATGAAGTGACATAAAATTAAACTTTGTTTTAAGCAGTTCAGCTTACATGCAAAATATTCCTTAAAACAGTTTCATTATACTGGGAAGCAATCGTTTTCATCTCTCACAATGGGGATTTGACATTGTTTTGTTTTCTGAAAACAAGAGTCTGTTTTCAATCGTTCTTCTATGCCTTTGAGTGTTAGAAAGATGTCCTGACGTATGTATTAATTCACAGCCACTTGTCTGAAGCCATAGTCTGGTCATCACGCCACAGACAAAATGGGGCAATTTTCTCGCACAGGAAGAGGTGGGTAGTATCGATGGGATTAAAACACTATAAAATCATGCGAAACAGAGATTTCAGCATCCAAAGCATTATTCATACATTTCATCCAGTTCTCTGGTCCATGAATCACACACAAAAAATGACAATCCAACACAGTTAGGTTAAGTGAAAATGGCTTAAAAGTCATTATAGTAACATTTTCTACCATTTCCTTTTTCCTGTTTCACTTGGCAAAAATGTCCGATAAAGGACGTGTAACGGTTTTGTATTACAAATGGCCCACTTTTACAGTAAAAAATCGATTGTAAAGAAATCCCTCCAAAATATTACCAAATGATACCTAAGAGTCTCTAGTTTAATGTCCGCAATTTATTTTCTTCATTAAAATGTATTTTTATGATAAATTTTGGGGTTAAAGGTATGCCCTATCAACCACACTTAACACTAAGTCTATGGTAAAACCAAACACCCTCGTGTACTTCGTGGCTCAGTTACATACATGTCCACATGCGGAACCGGATAAAACTATTTCTCATTTTATTGTGCATATAATATTACACCATAAAATGGTAACTCTGAGCCGGTTCCGCATGTGGCAAATACTGTAAAAAGACTTTTTCTACAAATTTTATCCTGAAATGTACTATTCAATTCATACTTATCAAAGCACTGAGAGTACTAAAATCACTGGAGAGACGTAAGATTCCCGTACAAAAATGGAATACAATGTACATATTAGCAAGCTCGTATCAATATTCTTTCTTATAAACAGTCCTAGGATATATTGCGTTTGAAAAGCAAATACAACAACATTTCAGTAAATGCGAGTCTTACTTGAGAGAGAGAGAGAGAGAGAGAGAGAGAGAGAGAGAGAGAGAGAGAGAGACCAGAGGAGAGAGAAGGTGCAAGGAGAGAGTTCGATGTGCCCCCTTCTTTAACTGATACATAGATTTCTGGAGACAGTTCTTTGGTACAATCTGCTTTTAAAAAGACAGCTCACCGCCACTTTTGTTTTGGCATGGCCCATTGCTTTGAATTAAGATTGTCAAAAATGGCAAATTATGTGATCATTCTTTGGAGCATGGGGAAAAAATAATCAATTATTGGTATTCTCAAATTACAGGGCAGACACTGTTTAATATGGCCATACTAGAGTAGTTAGGAATGGAAAGTATATAACATTAGATAGAGTTGTCCCCCCACCCACTTAAAAGAGTTATGTGACGCTGGTGATCTTGGAATTAAGGTCAATTTCATCGAATTCTAGTCATTCATTAAGGTCTTCCCAATGAGTTATCTGTGTCAGTTTGGTAAAAATCTGGTCATTGGTTAGGAAGATAGAGTACTGACAAGCCCTTTTTATATATGTCTCTGGTGACCTTGTAAATAAGGTTGAGGTCACCAAAATCTTATAATCCGTTTTGGCTGTCCCAGGTAAGTATATGTGCAAGTTTCGATGAAATTCATCTAGCGGTTCATAAGGTAGAGCAAAACGTTACTTCACAGCACAGATATCAGAAACTTTTGATATGATTCCAAAATTTTGACAGAACTGTGTCAGTTTAATGGTAATATTATTAAAGTGAGGTTATTTGAAGAAAAAGGAGCTGGTGTGATGTATACAAATGCACACTCTCAACATATATTGTAACTGACCCTCAAAACTAGCACCCATCTATATTTTTTGAAGTTCGTGACTTCTCATGTACATATATGATGTATATAGGTGGCGCAGATTTTGTCGCAAATAAACCAATGAAATTCTTTGATTTAGTTTTGTTCTTTTCAATTCATTGTTATTTATGCAAGAAAGCATGTATAAAAACAGCCAATGGCCTGAATGCGAACGCCACAAGCATTTTATTCATAATGAGTGTAATGCGATATTCATGCTTACATGTGCACAATATCTGTGCTAAACTGTTTGTTTCCTCAACGAATATCGCTCTCGTAAAGTGTTTGGTAAAATAATGCAGTATATATGCAACAACCACTTATCTGCTGATGGTAAATAGTCAGTGGTACCAATAAACACATACATTTAATATTCAAGGATCGAAATACTCTATTTTTGATGTTTATTCACCTTTATCAAAACACAATGTATTTTGTTCAAACGGTTCCGAAATCCCTGCATTGACGGAAGTTGTCACCCTTGAAATAGATGTCTGCACCACAAATGCTTGAAACATGACTAAGCGTTTTAATGCTCTACGTCACTGCTCTACGTTACAGTGAACCATACTTCAGTCATGACGTTTCCTCAGTTGAACATGTATTACGCAATAAAGATGAAGGGTCTTGCACAATGACACAAAACATATGTTTCTTCCAGATTGTGAACTGCGAACCCTTAGTTACACGTAAGATAATAGGTAAGTAATATAGACCACAGCGCTATCACGACTGTTCGATATCTGAGCTGGGACATGCGTAAAATATGGAGCTGATATGCATTCTGTACATGTAACCTATGACCGCCTGCTTTGACATTGCCTTAAAGTATTCATTTATTCTGCATTCATCCACAAAGGTGCAAAGTTTTGTGAATTAATCTTATAATCGAATCAGGTGTTTGGAAGATACGTCACAGACACAAATGTGTGACATACAGACGAATTGACAGATGAACGGACAGATATACAACACTCACATGTATCTATTCAATAATTGTGGCTATGAGCAAAAAAAAAGTGTTCAAAGCTTCCATTATCATTTCTGTTGCTTTATAATTATTTATATTCATGTTGCATACTAATCCAGCAAAATAAAGGTTACGCATGTAATGCCGCGTTTAACATGTTACAAGCACGCTTGTGTACATGTCATACTGATTATATTGATATGAATAAACCGGAATAGGCTTGTTTGAGCTATTGATTTACTGAAAAAGGCGATAAAACACTAAATGTTCAATATATATTACACCTAAAAACAACATATCATCAAGGTAATCGTAAACACAGTATTTAGCCAAGTTTTAGCACAATTTTTAATTAATGATGGTAGTGTTAGCTCAAATTACGACATAGACATGACGAGTATAAACATACGCATGTTTGGTATTATGTTTGAGGTCAGTTTGCTTGTTGTATCTTTAAAAATATCCACATTTATGAACAAACCTCTGTTTATACACACTAGTGAGAAACTTTAATTCATGTGACTGCATATGTCGTCGTTAATTCAAAAACATGCTCATGTGAAAGGGCAAAGCTCAAACCACCATATATTAAAATTTCAGCCAAATCCATCGTGGGCCAAAAAACGGCCAAACCGTTACACGTCCTTTCGACTAGATCGTAAAATTGGTTTTCAAAATACCTTCTATACACATATTGCATCAATGTTACAATTGATAGTATTGGTCCTTCAATTATTTTGAGGAGTATATTATAAACTTTCAATATTATAAAGAACAAAAATTCAAGTTTTCTATAGATGCATTGAAGGTTGTTTATTGTGTTGCCTGCGAAACATGGTCGATAAATAAGGATCATGCCTACTGCGGCAGCGGCGGTTGTCACACTTTTGGTTTCCGATCGATAACTCTTAAAGGGATGCATCAATTTCATTCAAACTTCACAGAAGGGTCAAGCATCATTAAATACAAGTCAAGTTCGAAAAGGGGGATAATCCACAAAATTTGACTGAGTTATGGCCCTTTTTGACTTATATTTTGGCTATATTTTATATTTTGACTTATATTTTGGTCAATAACTTTTGAAGGGAAGCAACAATTTCATTTAAATTTTACAGAAGGGTGAAGCATTATAAAATACAGGTCAAGTTTGAATTGGGAGGTCATTCGCAAACTTTTGACAGAGTCATGGTACTGATAAGGCCAGAATTTTTTTATTAGTTGATTTACGGGATTTTTTTTCAGATTTAGGGTCCGGAGGATGAGAAAAAAAGGAAAAAAAGCTCTGAAAATGACCAGTTGACTTGAGATGAAAAAGTAATAATGTGTCTCCTTATTGCTCCGTATATTTCAGGTTACCGGGGGTGACAGGAGATGAATTAGTAATAACTTGTCTCCTTATTGCTCCCTATATTTCAGGTTACCGGGGGTGACAGGAGATGAATTAGTAATAATGTGTCTCCTTATTGCTCCCTATATTTCAGGTTACCGGGGTGACAGGAGATGAATTAGTAATAATGTGTCTCCTTATTGCTCCCTATATTTCAGGTTACTGGGGGTGACAGGAGATGAATTAGTAATAACTTGTCTCCTTATTGCTCCCTATATTTCAGGTTACTGGGGTGACAGGAGATGAATTAGTAATAACTTGTCTCCTTATTGCTCCCTATATTTCAGGTTACTGGGGTGACAGGAGATGAATTAGTAATAATGTGTCTCCTTATTGCTCCCTATATTTCAGGTTACCGGGGTGACAGGAGATGAATTAGTAATAATGTGTCTCCTTATTGCTCCCTATATTTCAGGTTACCGGGGTGATAGGAGATGAATTAGTAATAACTTGTCTCCTTATTGCTCCCTATATTTCAGGTTACTGGGGTGACAGGAGATGAATTAGTAATAATGTGTCTCCTTATTGCTCCCTATATTTCAGGTTACTGGGGTGACAGGAGATCAATTAGTAATAACTTGTCTCCTTATTGCTCCCTATATTTCAGGTTACTGGGGTGACAGGAGATGAATTAGTAATAATGTGTCTCCTTATTGCTCCCTATATTTCAGGTTACCGGGGTGACAGGAGATGAATTAGTAATAATGTGTCTCCTTATTGCTCCCTATATTTCAGGTTACTGGGGTGACAGGAGATGAATTAGTAATAATGTGTCTCCTTATTGCTCCCTATATTTCAGGTTACTGGGGTGACAGGAGATGAATTAGTAATAACTTGTCTCCTTATTGCTCCCTATATTTCAGGTTACCGGGGTGACAGGAGATGAAAAAGTAATAATGTGTCTCCTTATTGCTCCCTATATTTCAGGTTACTGGGGTGACAGGAGATGAATTAGTAATAACTTGTCTCCTTATTGCTCCCTATATTTCAGGTTACCGGGGTGATAGGAGATGAATTAGTAATAATGTGTCTCCTTATTGCTCCCTATATTTCAGGTTACTGGGGTGACAGGAGATGAATTAGTAATAACTTGTCTCCTTATTGCTCCCTATATTTCAGGTTACTGGGGTGACAGGAGATGAATTAGTAATAATGTGTCTCCTTATTGCTCCCTATATTTCAGGTTACCGGGGGTGACAGGAGATGAATTAGTTATAACTTGTCTCCTTATTGCTCCCTATATTTCAGGTTACAGGGTGACAGGAGATGAAAAAGTAATAACTTGTCTCCTTATTGCTCCCTATATTTCAGGTTACCAGGGTGACAGGAGATGAATTAGTAATAACTTGTCTCCTTATTGCTCCCTATATTTCAGGTTACTGGGTCGACAGGAGATGAATTAGTAATAATGTGTCTCCTTATTGCTCCCTATATTTCAGGTTACCGGGGTGACAGGAGATGAAATAGGAACAATCCAGGTATCAACAAGTCTGCAAGAAGGCCAATCTCAGGTCATTGTGTACAAGGAGGGACAAGCCACTGTTCTACCTAGGATCATCTTGGATGGTGATGATGGAACCAAGAACCTCGATTCTCAGATTATATTGCAAGAGATTTCCCTACCAGAGGCTCGTACCTTGGAACAGAGCTTGATCATTGCCAACTCCCGACCTGTCACCAAGAGGGTCACACCAAGAGGCACAAGTAAGTAATGCCAGGGTACAGTGAGTAGGGGTAGGGCTCGTACCTTAGAACAGAGCTCGATCATTGCCAACTCACGACCTGTCACCAAGAGGGTGACACCAAGAGGCACAAGTAAGTAGGCCAGAGTTCAGTGAGGATTGAAGGAATTCAAGCCTAGAAGCAAGACAGACACAAAATTGCTGACTGGGATGTTAGCCATCAACACAAACAAATTCTTCATATATTGCAAATGAATATCTCATAGTAGAATGGCCAAAACCATGTGGTCAAGATAAGAGATCGCTGAGCTGTCATGTCTATAGTCTGCACAGTTTTGGATACTGACCAATGAATTCTCATTGTCGTTTGATGATAAATGCATTACACTTTGAAATTGCTAGAAAAAATAGCCTTTTTATTTAAAAAAAAGAGAAACGGATCAGGGTTGCTTTTCAAAGATTTAACTTGTTTATGCTTCAATGAAGACTGGAAACCCTAAACAAGTAATTTGGCAAACAGTGATCAGGGTCTGCACCATTTGTTTAGGTATGAATAATCTTCTGGGGCAGGAAGACATTATCATTTGGATAGAGGAGTGCGGTGGCTCAGTGGTAGAGTGCTTGACTCGTGACCGAGAGGTTGCAGGCTCTAGCCTCACCTGAGGCACTGCGTTGTGTCCTTGAGCAAGACACTTTATCATCTGCTTAGTACTGGTTCAACCAAAGAAGACCCATCCTGACATGACTGAAGAAGTGTTGACTTGGACGTAAACAATCAAATCAAACAAACATATTATCATTTGGAAATTTTGACCTGTGACTTCTTAAAATATAAAGTGGGCAGTTCCATCCTAGTTGTATTTATCTGAATGGGAAAATCCATCAGAATACTACTGTCATGCCAACCAAGAGTGAAAGTGACGTAATATTGTGTTTACAACTGTTAAGTAAAAAATAACTCATACACTCTGCCTGATCTAAGGCCAATCGATAGATGGCTTGTGTATTAATCCTATCCAGAGGATAGGATTAATACACAAGTGGACTATCTATTATAAGCCCCTAATAATGTTGTAAACAAAACATGACGTCACTGTCACTCTTGGCCAGCAGGACAGTAACGGTTAATTTATTTCTGTTTCAGTGAAGCCAGGAGATAAAATACACAAGTGTCATGTCTGTGGGAAAACTTTTAAACAATCACCGAGTTTCAACGGTCACTACCAGTCTCACTTCGGCAACAAGCCCCACAACTGCGAGCTATGTGGTACAGGGTTTACATTGAAAGCTGCTCTAGTGGCCCACATGTCCATTCATACTGGCGAGAAACCCTTCCAATGTACCGTCTGTCTGAAACGTTTCCGGCGTAAAGACGATTTATTGTCGCACATTCGTACACATACGGGTGAGAAACCCTACGAGTGTGAGATCTGCGGTAAAAAGTTCAAGTACCGGAATCAGATTCCAAAACACAAGCGTACGCACACCGGAGAACGTCCGTACAAGTGTTCGTTCTGTGAGAAAGCTTTTACTACAACGATACACCTGAAGAGACACGAGCGTGTTCATACTGGGGAGCGACCGTATAAATGTGAGTTCTGTACGAAAGCTTTCACCCAGTACGGTCATCTACAAGCTCATATCAGAATACATACGAATGAGCGACCGTATAAGTGTACCATCTGTGGTCGGGGATTTCGGGAGAAGAAAGTTCTGAAGAAACACGAAGCCATGCATACGAGTGAACGACCGTATAAATGTGAAACTTGCGGGAAGGGGTTCCTGAGGAAGAGTAACATGGAGCTGCATTCTGTCATGCATCAGTCTGGGAGAGAAGGCGTGCCACGTCCCCGGCCCAGACCCAAGAAGAAGAATGCTGCAGATGCAGAAATGAGAGAATTTGTTGAAAATGTATTGTCGAATGTAGTGAAGGTTGAAACAGGCATGCAGACTGATAATCTAGTTGAAGTAGTTAGTAAGCCGGACAATGAAGCTGTTGATAACTTATCTGCTTTTGTGGATTTTGCTGTGAGCCGCACACAAGTTACGAGTGAGCAGACGAATATTACTGCCCAAAGTGGAGACGATAGTAAAGGAGAAGTGATCACAGATAACCTAGGTAATCAGTTCACGCTAGTGATGCAAGAGGATGACACTGAAGGATATATAATCACCATGGAGCCATCGGAAGAACAAATTGTAACATCTGAACAAGAGATACATATACTACCGACAACTGACACATTAACTGAACAGGTCATCAGTGCTACAACTGTGCCTCAGAATACAACAGGAGCCAAGTTGTTGACTGAAACTGCAGATCTGGTTAACAGTGCTATGAATCAAGATGATAATGGTGAGCAAGATATTATGGATACCTTGACAGAAGCAGAGCCAGGAAGATCTGTCAATTCTAGTAATGGGCCTGCCCTATTAGATAATGGGGTAGAAGAAAACGTGGCTGCGGATCACAGTATTAAGATTGAGAAATTAGAACAATCTGAACTCATTTCATCAGTGGTGAAAGCGGGGGATCTTGGAAACGTTCACATTTTAAAGTAAAAAAGAAAGACATATGAGCCAAGGCATGTATGGGTGAAAGTTTTTAGGATTATTCCCGAATTCAGGATTTTGAGGCTGACTTTCCACAGAAAGTCAGCCTCAAAATGCTGAATTAGGAAGATCATAATAGCTTCTCTGATTTATTTTCAGTCTGTCTAAGTATATTGGACCATTTAAACTTGAAATTGTTAATATTTAGTGGGCGTACTACAAATTTTAAGATTGGAGTTTTGAAAGTTCAGGATTTTGAAAATTTTGATCTTTAACCCATGGGCATGTGGATTAAGTTAACTTTTTAACCAGTAGCTTAAAATAACAGGACTCTTTCATCTCTTGTCAACTGATGGGTGAAAGTTCAAAATTTAAAAAATCCTGAACTTTTGAATTTCTGATCCTAAAGCTTGCAGAAAGCCTACAAATTTAACAATTTCAAATTTAAACTGTCAATTGTCTTTTGATATACTATAAATAAATCACTGAAGTTATTATAATCAACCAAATTCAGTATTTTGAGGCTGACGTTCTTTGAAAAGTCAGCCTCAAAATCCTGAATTCAGGAATAATTCTGAAAACTTTCACCCATGCTCTTGTCAACTTGTTTATCGAGGATTAACTCTTTGCATGCAGGGTTATTTTTCATGTTTTTGTCCTCTGCTGACTTTTCAAAATTAACTTTTTCCAAAATTTCTTTCAGGAAAACTATCAGAGTGACAAACAGTTTGGATCCAGATGTTCTGTCTGTCATGATCTGGGTCTTAACTGTTTGCAAGGTTATGAGCAGATCGCAAAAGTGGCTGCTAGCAAGGAAAGAAATAATACATTTCTATTGATTTTTCCCCAACTTATCTTTTCGGGTTAGTAGAAAATGGAATTATTTTGTTATAATCATGTAGGAATGGTTTATATAGCATATAGCTTGTGGTAGCACAGTTGCTCAGTGGTAGAGTGCTTGACTCGAGACTGAGGGGCTTCAGGTTGGAGCCTCAACGGCTTCACTGTGTTGTGGCCTTGAGCAAGACACATTTATCCTTGTTTTAGTACTGGCTCAACCCAGGAAGACCGTCCCAGCATAACTTAAAAACCGTGATAGTATTGTTCACATCAGAAATTTAAAAGACCAATAGTCTCAATTTCCTGAAAAATAATAGTTTATTTTTGTCTTGACACAAGAATACACAACCATTCATTTGGACGGAAATCATGTGCAGTTTGACATGGTCAAATGATCAAAAACTTGTGCGTGCACAACTTGCGGGTAAAAAGACATTCATCCTCTCAAATCCTTATACAGGGTTCCCACAAGCTCTGGAAATCATGGAAAACCTGGAAAATCACTATAAAAAGTTCCATGCATGGAAAAATCATGGAATTTGAAAAAACAACTGAATAATCATGGAAAAATCATGAAATTTAGTGAAATAATTTGACAAAACTGCCAGTAGCCAGAAAACTAGCTGTCAGACACTTGTGTGTCCGACAGCCAGTTTTCTGGCTACTGGTGGTTTCAAGTTTTAATAATTTCAAAATTTATGCATGATCTGTCTACAAGCATGCTTTTGTTGCTGCATTCTGCATTTATGCTCAGCGTGGTGAAGATGTTGGTAAAAGGGGAGGTTGGAGGCCATGCATTAGTCTTGGAAATTACATTGCTTATCATGGAAAATCATGGAAAAATCATGGAATTTTGTTTTTGAAGTTCTGTGGGAACCCTGTTATATTATAAGCAATCCGTAGGAATAGCAATTATCAAGATAATAATGAAATTAAAGAAAACATCATCATGTTTACTTACCCTCTCTGTGTCTTACTTACCAAGTGTCCGATCCTCGCTGTACAAAATCGCAAGAGAGGATACATTCTTCTCAAACACTGTACACTTCTGCTACTACACAGTGATAATTAAGAGATAATCTCACTGCGATTTGGTTATCGCGGAAGGATCAACCTGAGACCCCATTATCAGCCTGAGAGCTTTAGCTCCAGGGCTGATTATGGTCGAGGGTTGATACTAAGGGCGATAACCAAAACCCATTGAGATAATCTGTTTATCACATGTTTCCAATTCACTATTTTAATGCACGGAAATGTAAGTAAAACATACGAATGTAGTATACTTTGCGCTACGTCACGCCACTTGTTTACATCTGACTTCATCTAATGATCAATGTCTTGTGCTGGGCATGATAGCCTCTCTCAGTTCAAAAATGCATGACATCCGGATATCATCACGTCCGGCTGATAACCAGTTGCTAGGAGGTTATCGCATATGTGGACTTTGGATTATTGCGGCAAATAACTTCCCAAATATGTGATAATGGCTAATCCACAATGTCTATTCTAGTTGAAAACATGGGCTGGGGTGATTTTTAATGAAATTTGAGCGTTTACTTAAATTTTGGTATTGGACATATGTATTCTTTTCTATGTAAAATTATCCCTCATCCTTCACATAAGGGGATTTTGTTTCAAAAATTGGGAATTCCCAGGCCTAGAATAGACACTAATCCAGATCAGAACGAAGAATTCAGAAGCAGTCTGATCAGAACCTTATCTGTTGAGCATTTATGAATCAAAGATCTGATTAAATTCTTAGGGAACAGTCAGAAGAAAGTGTTTAAATTTGAGAAAGATCAACTGATTTGTAATAGATTTAAGAAGTTACTTTGTTGTTATTTCTTTAATTAGCTAATGTTTTGTAAAAACTTGCAATTATTGTAAAAGCTGTTTATGTACAGAAATGTTATGTTATTATGAATTTGCCAGTTTTTTTTCTATTTATTAAAGAAGGGAGACAACTTTGTGAGTTCCTGTTATGTTAGATTTCCCTTCAGATAATTACTTCCACCTGAAAGAGATATAAAAAAAAACTTGCTCAGAAGAATAATTGGCAGGCCTCTAGATAAGAGTATGTAATCAAACATTTATTTTCTTATTTCTCAACCAAAACATATGTTGTGTGTACTCAAAAGAACCCTCTTAATTGGACTGTTCTTTTGAACACTAGAAACACATGTTAAAACTGATGGGTAATAAAATGTTCACTATTTTACGCTAAAAAAAATGGTTTATATTGACCTATGATTGTAAAGCTAGACAGTTTAACACAAAGTTTTAATGAAACTTTAGTATACTGTCCACAAAAAGTAGGGGATATTGCAGGGTTCATACAGGCAAGTTAGTGTAAAATTCAAGGACTTCTAAGACTTTCCTACCGTTTTCAAGGACAACAAAAGTTATGGAAAAATACTGATTTACACGTTCAAATTCTATTTCTGTAATGCTATAGTCCATTACTAATAAAGACACCACAATTTTATACTGATGTAGGCCTCCAAAAACAGTGTTAAATCTTCTTGCAAATGGTAAAATTCAAGGACTTTTCAAGGCCTCTGAGTGTTTTTCAAGTACTTTTCAAGGCTAATTTTATTTTCCATTTTTGAGCGTTGATCTTTGACATTGCTACTACTTCTACACCACCTAAAGTAGATTACATTGTGTAATTTGTGTGTAATCTGTAGCTAAACAGATTTAATTCCTACATATTTGAACTTTAATATTTTGATTGTTCACACATTGAAGATGTGCACTGGCAGCGCAGGTCCAGAGCAGAGTTTGGTCTTGTTAACATAATTACCCACAACATGTATTTTGGTTGAGAAATAAGAATTTTTTTTTTTTTGCTATACACTTTGAATAGTCCTGTCTGTGATTATGGAATGTCCAAGTCATGTTCCCTTCACTCTTTTTGACAAAACAATTACAACTGCAAACAAAGACTGTGAAATGTCAAATGGTCCTTGACGCGGCAAAACCTGCCTTTGGGGTTTCCCACAAAGCGAGACTCAATCCGGTCTCCTCAGCTACAAAGACTAGCTAGAAAATTGAAAATTTGTTTGTAGCAAGTTTAGATATGATACTTTACAAAAAGGGAAGGCGCTGATCAGTCTGCATGGATGCGTAGGCTGGTATGTGCCCTTTGTTATTTGCAAACCCCAAAGACAGGTTTTCTCGCGTCGAGGCCCCAATAATGGCAGTCATTGGAGCATGACTAGAACTGTCAGACTCCGACTAAGGCCCTGCATAACACCCTACATTGGAAAGGGGCAAAAATGCACATTAAAGATTGTTATTGTGGCCACAAGTGCCAACAGACAGGGGATAAAAAATAAGACCATAAAGTATTCATTCTTTAATTCAATAGATACTGCCCATTGAAGCTAGGGGTTTACTTTTTTTTTAAGAAAAGGCTGTTCTGTGTGTTTAAAATGCATACATTGTTATGAATGATATTATAATGCATGCATTCTCATAATACCAGTGAATTGTTTCTATGAGAAGAAGTTTTTGTTTGAAAAAAACTTATAATCTTATGCAAAATGATCTTGGAATTTTATTCAGAATTATAACATCAACAACTGTATTAGTCCTAACAAGAGCCCTCTCCACATAACTTTTTGAAATTCTACTAGAAGTATTCATCTAACATTTGAAAAATAAAGACTGAAATTTCTTCATGCACCAACTGAGTGGTATTGACATGCATATTTGCAAATAAAAAATACAAGGTCACTCAAGTGTAAAACCATGGGAAGTACATGTTCAACTATGGTATGTACAATAATAAGCGATAATGTAGAAAGTATAGTACAGGAGTGGAAACAGTCTGCGATTCTCAATCTGGAAAATCTGTTGGCTGATTCCTAAATTAAGCCCAAAAAGTTTAAAAAAAATATCAATAGAAATCAGCGAGTTTATGCTTGCTGGTGTTATTTGCCAGGTATCTCGGGCAAACTCCGGAGTCCATCGGCACAGCCCACTGAGCCCAGATTACTAAACAATGCCAATAGTCTTGGAAACTTTACAGGAAGTTTAGTGGTGGCAAATGGGAGAAGCACATGACAACCAATAAAGTCATGTTCAATCTAGGTGGAAGTAATGGCCGCCGCTATGTTTGCAACAGGTTTAACATAGACGACAAATTCTAGTTTGTTAAACTTGAGGTTTTTCCCCCAAACAAATCATTAGTCTCATAAACAATTCTCTGCTTGATATGAAAAAATAACAAAGGAGTTATTTCAAATATTGCAACAAAACAAAATAAATAGAATATTAACAAAAGGTAACAAAAATGAAAACTAGCACTTTTAAATTTCTATCCAAATTACCCGCAAATCTAAATTATTATGACTTAATTTGCATTTTACTGAAAAGCAATGCTATCCCATAACCTAGCTGCAGACTAACACTCGCAGATTGCTCTAACTTTAAGCAGCCAATAATAAGACTGATCAGTCCTGATACACTTGGTTTTCCAGGGGACAAAAAAAATCAATGCAATTACGAGTGAAATCTAAAAAGGACGACTAATTCTCCCCAAAGCACTCGTTCTGTAGGACAAATGCTTTGGAAAGAATTACTGTAGGAAGTCATTTTACCTATTACTACCTTATGTTCTTTACTGCATACACTCAAGCATGAGACTTTGCTCTGCATGAAAAAAATCTGAAACAGGCCATAAAAAGTCTGAAACACCCTGACCACCCTGCCCAAAACAGTGTTTTTGTAACTTTCAGATGAAATCCAGCAATTTTCGAAATTAAAATTTGGAATGAAAAATCTGAAATCTGCCAAAAATCTGAAAAATCTCATGCCTGATACACTTTAAAAAGGCAATGCAAGTGCAGGTGTTTGGAGGATGAATGAAAATTGTAAAGTCACTTGTCCTGCAGGACAAGTGCAATATTTAAATATATTTGTCCCCTGTTGTCATTTTGGATAAAGATATAATAATGAAGAAATGAACATCCAAGTTAAAGTGAGCCAATGTTCCATGGCATTTCATTGATTTTCACAGAAAAAAAGAGAAATGAAAAACCAAGCAATCTAAATAACTTGACTTTTCCAAGTCTGATGTAGTCCTGCCTTTGCTCCAAAATTATACACGCCAAATCACGAGAGAGTCTGTCTTCTAAGTTTGTGACGTGGTAAAACACTCAAAACTAATCTACCCAGATACACATTTCAGTTTTCTTGTAGCAAGTACAGCTTTTTTAATTTGAAGAAAGAGACACCAATAGCCCTGATCAGCATGTTAGTATGCACATGCTGATCTGCACCAATCTTATTTACATATATAACATACACGGGTGATCATAATTCACTATTTTCAGAGCAACATCATGATTAACCCAGTTTCTTTTAACCCTTTGTATTCTGATGGATTTTCCCATACATATTGATACAGTAAGTATGGGACTGCCCACTGTGTACTTTAAGGGGTTACAGGTAGCATTTGCTAAATTAGGATGTATTTTCTGCCGAGAGAGGTTGTTTTAATCTAAGCAAACAGTGCAGACCCTGATGCATTTCATCTTGATCTTCACTGTTTGCCAAAATACCTGTTTAGGGGTTTGCAGTATACAAATGGGTTAATTGCGAACAAGAAAGGTGCAGACCAACCTGCATGTTCAGGCATTCTGTTCAGCAACTTTGTAATTAAATCCCTTGACAGTCTAGTACTCATACATGCTTCATATGTAATTTCAAGATTCTAGCCTATACCTGTAGCTTAATAACAGACCAGTTGGGGTAAAACGTGGTTACAAACATCAAAGACAGGCTTTTTGTAAAGAGGCATATCTATCAAAATCAAGTTTCAAGTCATCTGCTATAGTCTGCCGTCAAGAGTCTTCTACTAGTTACATATATCTAATGAATATCTAAGCACATTACACAGTATACCTATTCAAAACATTTCACACTTTGTGAACATTCGCAGCACTGTACCTTAGAAAACAGCAGCTTATAAAGGGGTAGGCACACATTTTTTTTTTTTTTCCTGGAAAAAATTATAATTTTATGCATTTTGAAAGGCATTTCGCCTTTCAAAATGAATAAAATTATATTTTTTCCAGAAAACCTGAAAAAATTCTAGGTTTCACCAGTAATTTTAGGTAGGGTCGGGTTATCCTAAACAAGTATTTATTTATTTGGCCTAAATCATTAGCAGGATAAACAACATCTGATAGTCTGAGAGAAAGTAAGGTGTTTATTTTTCAGTATTTTAGTTAAGTTGAAATTTCATGCCCAGTTGTGACATTAAATTTTTTTAATAACCTCGGGGCCAGGTTTAATAGAATCCAGGTGGTCAACTATGTCGAAAAAAATTGAATATAGATTTATGCTGTTGTTACCTTCAATAAATGACTGGTTATAACAAGAGTATGATACAGCACAATCATCTCCAGGCTCCAAATATTTAGTATCTTACAAAGATATTGATAATGACTATTTCAGTCAGAAAAATCTGTTTAAAAAATAGAACTAAAATGACAATAACTGATGTTTTCAGTGATCTACAATGTTATTTTGGCCAAAATGAAGCCAGAATTTGAAATGAGCATGGTAGGAAATCTAGTGTTTTTGTTTGCCTATTTCATACAAAAGCTCACCTGCCTTCACCTTTGCATGAGTCCCAGGCCTCCAGATAAAAGTGTGTATTCAACTCCAAAAAGAATTGTGCTTATCTGGAGCTTTGATGACTTGGGCGCCAATGAGATATATTAGCCAGACAAGCCTTTGTATCTACAGTCTCTACAGAGCCTTCCCTGCTCAAAAACATATGGGTGAAAGTTTTCAGGATTATTCCTGAATTCAGGATTTCGAGCTATGGAAAGTCAGCCTCAAAATACTGAATTAGGCACTCTGATTTTTGTTTAGTCTGTCTGAATAGGTAGATCATTTAAACTTGAAATTGTTAATATTTAGCAATGCAAGTTTTTAGATCAGAATTTCTAAAGTTCAGGATTTTGGAAATTGTGAACTTTCACCCATGCAAACACTAACTGTAAGAGTATATAATATCTCAGACTACTACACAGCTGCAGATTTCAATCTATATAGTGTTATTATGCTTATGCCACAACTACCAAATTTTTATGAGCTAACCCAAGCAAGAACTGTAGAATATCTATTAATTATTCTTTATTAGCAACACCAAGGGGGCTGGTCAGACATGTATAATATTAGTATTTGGACAGATAGGCCAAAGCCAACAGTGTGAACTCGGATCAAATAGAGGTATCACTATTTTCCAATTCATCACTACCTTTTACACACCTTTTAAGGTTGTAAATAATTCTTTTTTTTAAATTCCCTTTTTAAACATAGAAAATTGGCACGTCCTTATATCAAGGATATATTGGTGTCTCCAATGATAAAGCTCTTGCGATGAAAAAGGCATATAGTTAATCCCTAAACCATTTATATAGCTTAGCATGATGCGTAGTGTAGAGCCTGATCAGATGTTTAAAAGCTTACATACAGTAACAGCAAAATAATCTAAAATCTACATAATGAAGTTGAGAAATGACAAAAAGTAGAATTCAGCTGAAGATTAACCCATTTAAGCCAAATAGACTTGCCTACCTTTATAAGTAGGACACATTTATTTCCAATTTTAGGGGTGTTGAGTGGCATTTTTTGAAATTTTAATAGAACATTTGGTAAGCAATCATTTAAGTCTGCACTGTTTGCCCATGTCTCATAAAAAGGATATTAGGCTTATATCGGTTGAATATATAGAGGATCTTACATGAGTGCTAAGTAAGACACATTTAAGGGATTTTCCTACCATTCTGAAATTGGGACAAAGGCCTGTTGAATTTGAAAAAAAAGCATTTGAACCATAAAAAACTGGGTAGAAATGATGATAGATTGCCATTTTAAATAGATTCAAATTAGCAGTATAAATCTGTAAGATATTTGTTGCTTTGATTGCCCTTCATAAAACTTATGCAAATTTGCATAAAAATGTGAATGAAAACATGTTTTCATTCACATTTTAATGCAAGCTTTCATGTATCTTTAACTTAGCTATTTTTGTTCGGATTTTCATAAAATTTTCACCAAAATGTAGAACTAAGAAATTGGGAATGATATACACCATTTTGGAAAGTTTTTGCTCATTTTTTAATTGAGAAGGGAGCGATATTCGGTCCCAAATCAGGAAAATCCCTGCATTTACTTCCAATTTTAGGGGTGTTGGGTGGCATTTTTTCAAACTTTAATAGAACATTTGAGCCGTGACATATGATTTCCAAAAATGTGGTATGTGCGACCAGCAAAGCCTCAGATCAGCCTGCACATATGCATAGTCTGATCAGAGCCTTTGCTCGTCGCTTGAATATTCTACAAGTGTTAAGCTACTGGCTGAACAGCATTTGGAGTTTCTTAACTTAAAATGAGGCTACACAGGCCCGTCTGAGTCCACACTTGTCAAAAATGCAACATTGTTGGAAATCACATGTCATGGCTCATTTGGTAAGAAAACATTTAAGCCTGCACTGTTTGTCTATGTCCCATAAAACGGATATTAGGCTTGTATCGGTTAAAGATACAAATTAAAAAAAATGTTATTTTCAATATTTTTCCTGTTTCCCAATGAAACTGATTGAGTGAGCAAGCAGTAAAGGCTCTTATAAGACTGCAGGCTCTCTGGTAGGACTGTGCAGGCTCATCTGAGCCTTGGCTTTTTTGTTGGCATATGTGATAAATACCATAATCATATTAACTGGCCCATAAGCCTTGTGTTCATTTTAACGGATATCAAACAGTGCAGAACCAGATCAGACACCAAAGAATGCAGATGATCGGATTCTGGACAGTTTGTTTACCGCCCCGATAGTTCAGTTGGTAGACAGGGATGAGAATCCTTCTCTTTTTAGAGGATTTCCTCTTTTTTGACCAACATTTGCTGAAATAAATTGTTTCAGGTTTGACCCAATATGTTTAAATATGTTGCATTTTGTAGGGGGTATAGGGGGTTTCCACTTTTTTGACAGGAATTCCTCTTTTTTGAAAAAATCCTGTTCTCATCCCTGGGTAGAGCGTGCGCTTTCGGAGTAGGAGGTTGTGGGTTCGAATCCCGGCCGCACCATACCAAAAGTGTAATAAATGGTACTTGCAGCCACCTTGCCGACCTTGCATAAGAGGCCTTGTGCTAGGAAGATAGAGTAAGGCAAGTATCTGTTTAAAAGATATTGTTATGTCACAATAGTTCTACAGAGCTTTTGTTGTTTTTTCAAATAAGCGATGTTAAATAAAGCTTCTTTGTCTTTTCTTTATATTTAGACTGTACTTAAAAAAAATTGAATGAAATTGTAAATTATCATCCAACAACCCTTAAATTTGAAATAGATTCATCCAATTGATATGGGAGGAAAAATCCATTTGGCATAAATGAGTTGTTTTTTCTGATAGTTCACATAAGGGCTAAAACAACATTTGTCAAAGTAATTCTACATTACCATAGAGCCAGTTAAGCAAATTATTTTAGCGTAAAATTGTGATAATTATCTTGCCCAACAGTTTAAACATATGTTTTGTGTGCTCAAAAGAACCGTCTCATCGAGACTGTTCTTTTGAGTACCCACAACATATGTTCTGGTTGAGAAATAAGAAAAATAATTTTCTTGTACTCACTCTTATCTGGAGGCCTGCATTACTACATTGTTCTCCTCTATGTGCACCCATTGTAGGTGCATGCGTACCCATTGTAGGTGCATTTGTACCATTGTAGGTGCATGTGTACCCATTGTAGATGCATGTGTACCCATTGTAGGTGCCTGTGCACCCATTGTAGGTGCTGCTAAGGCAGAGAAACTGTTCCCAAAAGTGACACACACAATGTAAGTCCTTCAAGAAGAGTTTACCAATGTAATCGTTAATCCATTTTGATACATTAAAATAAGTTAAACCCCATGTTTTCTTTCTCCGTAATTGTACTGTTCATATGAGCCGTGACATGAGATTTCCAACAATGTGGTATGTGCGACCAGCAAAGCCTTAAATCCGCCTGCCCATATGCACAGTCTAATCAGAGCCTTTGCTGGCGCTTGAATATTAACTGTGAAGCTACCAACGAAACACCATTTGGAGATTCTAAGCTTAACTGGAGGCTGTACAGGCTCGTCTGAGTCTACACTTGTCAAAACGCCACATTGTTGGAAAACACATGTAACGAAAGGCTACGGTATACACATGAAATATCAGTTCTAGGTCCAGCAGTTGAAAATTAATGCCAAGTTTGTTGCACACATGCAGATCATAAACTATATGAGCTGCGACACGTTAGCATTTTGACAAGTTTAGACTCAGACGTACCTGTGCTACCTCCTTTTAAGCTTAGAGACTCCAAATGGTGTTCAGTCAGTAGCTGAACAGTTATACTAGCAAAGGCTCTGATCAGACTGGGCATATGCGCAGGCTGATCTGAGGCTTTGCTGGTCGCACATACCACATTGTTTGAAACTGCATGTCGCAGCTCATATGCCCTCTGAATCTTCTACACCAGTGGCATAAAACCTTAATCTAGTAAAAAGTTAATGGGGAAAAATATATGTGGGGCTTAACTTCCTTTGGTCTGTTTATTTTGAGGCCTCTTTACTGGAGGTGGGCAACAATAAGAACCTGGAGTTAGAAATTTTAAAACATTATAAAAGTATTACAATGTATTATTGTATGCGATGAACTATGATATTTCTCTCAAGCTGTACCAACAGACGTTAAAAATATTACTTTCTGGAGTTGGGTGTATCCACTGTTCATCTGCTACCCCTCTAATCAAAAACTAAGATTAGAAATGAAGTTTAACCATATATTACATGAAAGACGTCACAACAGCTTAAAGTACTGGGACAAATTCTTCTATAGCATTTGTAGACAGATCATACTAAGAACTATCCTCTACCTTAACAATTCCTAAATACTGCCAAAGAGCGGTGTTGCTTGTACAATATTGGAATCCTTTTGGCACATCAAATAGAGAGCTTGGGTGGTTAAACGATTGTATCCATAGACTTGGTCTTTTTGACAGATGTATAATACACATGTCAGTAGGTAGTCAAATGATAGAATAATTTGTTCAGAATACGAGTAAATACAGTAAAACCTGTCTTAAGTAGCCAGTAGCCACTCAAAAATAGACAAACCAAAGATCTTAATGTCAAATGGTAGCTTAATGAAGGTCGAAAGTATTGCAGAATGCTCCCATTCTCAATAGTTTAGACCTGCATTAAACCATAATCGGTATTGAAAACAGTTTTTTGTCTTCTTTTTAGTGGCCGCTTAAGACAGGTTTTACTGTACAGTAGATATTGTTTGTCAAAAATCGCCTGTGATAAGTTTTGTTTATTTCTTTTTGCATGAACAAATTTGTTGAACTAATTTGATGGGTCTCATATGAGGTACTTCAAATAATTATGAAAACCCAAATTTTGCTTTCCTCTGAGCATGTCAAGAAATTGAGACAAACAGCAATGTAAGTAGTCTTGGTTGCCATGGTTTTACATGGGTCAACTGATCCTGCCTTGCTATTTCAGAGAGTTGTCCCAATATTTAAGGTAATTATGTTAAGAGCTCTTCCAAGATAAAAGTATAACCCCAAGCAAGACCTGAAACATGTTCATCTGACTGTTTTGTTTGTTATGTTGCTTTACGTCCCAAGTCAACAGCTATGGTCATGGCAGGACAGTCAGTTCACCTAACCCCACTTTTTTTCCTGGGCAGGCTTGAACAAGCGATTAACCAGTAATTCGTGCACATACTTTTGCTTGTAACTGACAACAAACCTTCTTGAATGAATCAGCGGAAGGGAGGAGAATGACCGTACAAATTATTTCATGATCAATCTCCAAGAAAGTATGTGACTGGACGGGGATCGAACTCGCGACCCCTGGATCTGCAGTCAGACACGCATCTGTAGCCAGACATGTTATTGACTGCGCTAGGCGGCCCGGTCATGTGACTATAGAAAAGCGGGTTTTGCCATTTTTTAACACACGAATTGCAATTCCAAACTAGCTAGTCTCTGTAGCTGAGCAGGCTGGTTGAGTCTTACCTGGTGAGAAACCACAAAGACAGATTTTCTCGTACTTAGGCCACACATAAACAAAGCATCTACTTAAATATATGCTAGATTTTTTTTTTCATGAGATCACTCAAAACATCCATATAATGAAATCCTACATTTCAGATCGTGCTCAGTGAGTTACTTCCCTTGGTAAAGACTCTAGTCTTGATAACAATGAGGTATGAGAAAACATATAAAAGATTAAAATACAACAATTTTCACCATAGAAACTGGCTAACATGTTTTGGCCATAATGTGTGTAGTTCCTTCAAGTTTTATTTACAGTAATGGTCTTCAGCAGGCCAACCAAATGTTTGCTGCCTAACAATCATGACATAATTAGGTTGACACTATAATGTTCCAAGTCTTTCAAAGTGGAGTAAATACACAAGTTTTTAAAAATCAGAATTCTAATCCAAATCTGTTCATCATTATAAATTGAGGTGAAAATAATGAGCATTCCACGGTAAAACTTTGTAGACTAGCTGCAATTAAGTCATAATTTTAAGTTTATTTTCGTAGCATATTAGCAAGCACATAAGATTTTGTTTTTATAAGGCTTTAGAATTACTATGTCTATTCCTTTGTTTCAATAAGTTCTTGTGATGGCAAATAAAGCAGCATCAACTGATTCTACACAAGTTGTTAATTTTTGATGATGCTAAGTATAAATGAGTTACTTTTTACATTATGCAGAAGAATCTGTTGGGAAACATTATGTTAGACTAGAAAAATAAATTGACATACATTCTAAGTTTATGAAATACAGAGGTTTTTGTCAAGGAGTATTTGGGGCTTACAATTAAATTCCTCTCTTCTCCAAGAAACCTAGAGAAGGCTTGTTGGTTACAGTCATTATGAAACACATCAGGCTCCGAGGTTATAATTTTTTCGTGCTCAACTCAACTGAGCATGAAATTTCAACTGCTCATAAAAACTAATTTACCGACAATTAAAGAAGTTTATTGCTTTAAGTCTCTCAGATATTGTATTTATCATGATTATAAATGTTAAAATGCGAACGATTGTTGGCATTTTAGTATTTATGAGCATGATAAATTTTATGCTCAGCTGAGTCTGATTATAATCTGCACATGTCTAGATAAACAAAAGTTTTGAGCGTAAAATTTTGAATATTTACTTATCCATCAATTTTAACATTTGTTTTTGGTGCTCATTAAGATGGTTCTTTTGAGAAATATGTCTTGGTTGATTTTGTTTGTTTGATTTGATTCTTTACGTTCCATCAACAATCTTTCAGTTATATAGGGACAGGTATTCCTGGGTTGAACCAGTACTAAGCTAGGATAAATGTGTCTTGCTCAAGGACCACAACACAGTGACGCTGTTGAGGCTCGAACCGGCGGCCCTTCGGTCTCGAGTCAAGCACTCTACCACTGAGCCACTGCGCTCCCCTCTTGGTTGAGAAATAAGAAAACTAATGTTCAATTACCAGCTCTTATCTTGACGCCTGAATCCCACAAAATAACTTCCTTAACAAAAGAAGAACTCTGTAATATGAGGCGAGTACAAAGATATGAAAGACGAATATGAGAAATCACAGACTAAAAACTTTCACCAATCTTTTTTTCCGTTGTTTTTTCTCGCAACAATCAAATTACTCCTTTATTTCCTCCTTTCTGACAGTTTGTTTCAAACTTAATGATAGAATGATTATCTTGCAAACTGACAAAAACCTTCTGAAAATGACAAAATATTCACATATAATGGCAAATCATGTAAATTCACTGTTTAAACATATTACATTCAGAAATCCAATATAGCCTGGAGCTCTGTATATAAACCATACATAATTTCACTAAAATTCCAATAAGATGGTCTTCATCAAAACTTTAAATCATTCAAAGGTTAAGCCACAGAACTTCACAGAAATCCGTCTTTTTCAAAAAAATTATTGTATTAGTGACATTTAATACATTTGTATAAAAATATTTGTATTGTATTGAACTTTCAAACATTTAAGTTGTAATTTATAATGTTTTATGTTAATTGCGCCCTGCTTTACCCCCTGCAAGTACATCGATGGTTTAGATAAACAAAAATTGTCAGCGTAAAATTGTAAATATTTTCTTACCCATCAATTTTAACATATGTTTTGGGTGCTCAAAAGAACTGTCTCATTGAGAGGGTTCTTTTGAGTACCCACAACATATGTTTTGGTTGAAAAATAAGAAAACTAAATTTTCATTACACACTCTTAACTAAAGTCCTGTACATTGAAATGAAAACCTAAGAAATGCCATGATAATGGTATCACAGGTCAAATTAAAGGGGGTAGGGGTGGGTTATTCAATTATCATTTTTAAAAGTGATCTCAATAAACTTTGAGACAAATTCAATAGTTAGCGCCAAAAATATCAGTTTAGCTGCAAATCTATCTGGAGTCATCACCTCAGTTATCAGCTATCCCCCTTTTATTGACCTATGCAAGATCAACTTTAATCCTGCTAAAATTAAAACGAAACACTTTGTTTCAGTGGTTCACGGAAATCCTATTAAAACAACAGAAACGATCTTATCATCTTACTTTCTCTTCTAAACACCTAGCATGACCTGTTAGCTTCTGTAGTTTCGATGTTGAAATCCATAAGAAAGTCTACATAACATACATCCTGTATTTATCCTATATATTTAGATAGAAAACCCCATTAACAGCGTAAATCAAGATCAGACTGCTCATGGATCAGTCTGATGATGGTTTACTTTGTTTGCTATTCCAACACCTCATCTGGATGTAAAAGAGGCTTGTAGGTATTTTAGGATAATGATATTTAGAAGTTAAGGCGTCCTTATATTTAGAATAAATACAGAGAAACAGTCTACAAATATACAGCATCTTATCCTATAAAGCGCCACCTACAATTTGCAGCAGACCACAATTTCAAATTTAGGCGCTTTTTCAAAAATAAGGAATAAGGCATGATATTTCATGAGAATCGTCTACTGCAGGCTATTCTCATGAAATATCATACCTTATTATTTTCGAAAAATGGGAAAGATTTCACAACATTTGTCGTCTGCTGCACTTGTGATTGGCGCTCTAAGGGTTATCAACTAACAACGTAGCTCCCGATAACAAACAAGTTGCAGCGGAAAATTTTCAATATTTTTTTACCTCTTAATCAAAAACAGTTTATGTGGTAAAAAACTCGCAAGAAGACACTTCTTTTGAATGACCACAGCATATGCTTTGGTTGAGAGATAATAAAAATAAATAAAATTTCACCCCTTATCTGGAGCTGTGAACAAGTCACAAAACTTAACTGTAACATTGTCATTATAATTAACAATCTACCATCTTAATACCTCGTAAATCAATGGTTATAATAAAAACGTGAATCACTTTCAGACCAGTGCCAGTAACATAATCCCCAAGTCTAGACCACCATCTACCATCCCTCTATCCTCCTATCCATCATTAGATTTAACTATCCCCGTCCTGTGTGTTACTTCATGGATTTATCTCCGAATCCGGGCCTTCACGGGAAAGAATGTGCTTTATGATACAGAGTAACAACACAATACCCTCCACAAAAAATGCACTACTACCATTCAAAACATGCAATGATTCCACCCTATAATTTCTTGCTTTCAGCTTATAGTCAAAAAGTCTCTTTTCAAAACCCTTCAAAAGTCCCTCAAAAGTGGATTTCCATGGCTGGAAGTTTCCTAATTCTAACTTCTAGAAGTTTTCCCCAATACCAGCTCCTAGAAAATTTCTGTTACTACAAACAGCATGTTAAAGCTAGTCTGTTCCTCAGTCAGTAATATCCTTCATAGCTTAGGCTTAGATGCTTTTTTCCCCACTACGCCATTCAGTCTCCAAATTGAATGGGAAGCCTTCGTCTTCTCTGCCCACAAAGGTTCTGTTTCATGATAGCAAGCTGGGAACACATTAAATTTTAATCCCACTCTAAAATTCTGATACATTTTTGTTGCAGAAACGTTATCCTTCTCTATTCAGTGAATCAAACATACCAAAAATACTACAACATCAAACCAAATTCATCCACCTTCTAACTGTCCATTCAGAGTGGGTCCGAGAGCTGACACGTGTAACATGAAACATCTGCACATAGTAAATAAGATCACAGACCCTGACCATGAAGCACATTCCCTCCATTGAATGTAGTAAAGTCTACTGGCCCTCTTTGCCAGCGTAGCTGCATTTGTCTGCATACTCTGAGAGCATGTCTCGAAATCTTCCCCACGAGCGCTCTGGAATGGTGATAGCTGTGCGGTAATTAGCCCGTACCTAAAGATGAAAAAAAGGCATTTTACAGTAAAACCTGTCTTGAGCGGTCACTCAAAAAAAAGCCACAAATTGTTTTTTAAGACTGATTATCGCTTAATGCAGGTCAAAAGTATTGCCGAATGCTCCAAGAGGGCATTCTGCAATACTTTCGACTTTCATTAAGCAACCATTTGTCTTTAAGACCTTTGTTTTGTCTATTTTTGAGTGGCCGCTTAAGAAAGGTTTTACTGTATTTTATCAGATATAACCACACCTAAACACTGATTTACCACGAACTCAACATAAGAGAAATATAAGTCATTTAGTATCATGCCCCAGGGCTCAGTTATGGAAAGTGTTCATTTTCAAAACAAACACCTTCTTTTTTCATTTTTAATTAATAATTACATTTTTATTTTTATGCTGGCAATCTTTGGTATAACCATTTTAAATGAAAACATAACTACAGGTCAACCTTGCTATGTCAAACTTTCTTATCTCGAATACATGGCATATGTTGAAGTGATCGTCCTTTCTAGAGCATTTCCCCTATATTGCTTTGTATTTCAAACCTGTTTATGCCAAAATTAGTTTTCAGCTTCTTTACAGGTACTTGTGTCGAAGTAAAATTTGTGTTTGTCAAAAATGAAACAATATGAATGTCAAACAAAGTAATTAACCTTCAGACATCAAACAACAGCCTTCAATTCAGTCCAGTTTAATTCATTGTTGCGGGTAATCGCCAATTAGTTATAGCGTGGGGGCGGCCATTGTTCATTGACCAGCTGTTTGTGTATAAACAAGACAAATTCGACGAATTTATATCCCCCGAAGAAGGGTTATTTGAGAGAAACGTGTAAATCACAAAACATAAATCGCATTTATATAACTCTTGGTTCACCTTCAGTATCATTCAGATCATAACAAACGCCTGTCAAGTATGTTTTAGTGCTTAGTTTAATAAAATGTATACTTACGTCTGCACAATTTCAATATCTGCCCTTTAAACCCAACCCCAGGTCAAGAGTGTGTGTAAATTCAAAGGGTTACCTTGCATGTAGGTCTACACTTCTTCCACTTGAATTTGATATGCAACATGACCACTTTTAGAAAAGAAAAAAACAAACACCTTTTGACCCCATCCCAAGGGTCGTTGGTGTGCGTAATGACAGCATATTTGCTTTCATGGTGCTCTGTGCTCAATTCCCTTTAATTTGATATGCAACCTGACTACTTTCAGAAAAAGACATAGTTTGACCTTTTGACCCCACCCCCTGGGTCGAGGGTGTGTCTGTGGGCAAAATATTTGCTACCATGTTGCTGCCAGCTTCGTCAGCTTTAATTTGATATGCAACATGACCATATTCTGAAAAAGTTTAATTTTGGCCTCAGCCCCACCCCCTAAGTCCACCCAACAGACTCGGAATCAGGCCTTCAAACTAAAATCCCGTTTGATATGTTTCATATCTATTGCTGCTCTGCCTGCATGCAAAATTTCAGCAAAAAATATTAACAATTGCCTTAGTTATTGCAAAATTAAAATATTTGACCTTTGACCCCTTAGGGGGGGTCAAAGGGGGTGGGGTAAAACTTTGACACTGCCATGCTTATCTACAGGCACTTGGCAATCATGGTCTATAGTGAGAAGTTGTTAAATATAATAGCTTTGATGAAATGGGAAGATCATCACACACAAAAGCTAATTAAGGTTTTGCCTTATAATTGCCTATACCAAAACAAGGGCATTAACTCAAGTGTAAAGGGGTTGATTTTGACCAAACTTATAGGATATCGAGAGTCCATGGTACTAATCATTTGTACCAAGAATGAATCAAATCTGACCAAAAGGTACTGAGATATGGTACCCGACGGACAAAAAGTGTAGACGGACGGGATGGACGGACGACGCCAAAACTATATCCCTCAGACTTCGTCGGGGGATAATAATTGCATCGATTGACCTTGACAATGCATAACCATCAAATTGTGTTTGAATTGAACATCAGAAAATTAGTGGTGCCATTCATTTTAATGTTGTTTATTGATGTCCTTTGATGAGATACTTTCGACAGCCTTTACTTATATAACTTGGTTTGGTTTTTATGTTTGTTTATTCTCTTGAAAAAAAAATCGGAAATTTGAATAACTAAGGCCTGTTTTCACCATTTCCCTATAACCAGTAATTTAAAAACACCATTTCCACCAAATTGTTTATATCTTGCTAAGGTAATTAATAACATAAATAAAAATGAAAACTAAAAATGTGTCCATGGGACACGGATGCCCCCGCTATTGCCAAATTCGTATAAAAAGGGAATTGTCATTAATTAACGGCAATTAATCCTGAAGGCATGATGCGATATGGCCATTCTGAACCTTGAACACATTATGGTACTTTGTTTGTTTGTTTGTTTGTTTTTGTTGCTTTACATCCCATGTCAACAGCTATGGTCATACGGTCAGTTCACTTAACCACTTTTTCCTGGGCAGGCTTGAGCAAGCGGTTAACCAGTAATTTGTGCTAATACTTTCGCTTGTAACTGACAACAACCCTTCTTGAATAAATCAGCGGAAGGGAGGAGAATGACCGTAGAAATTATTTCATGATCAATCTCCACGAAAGTATGGTACCGGGCTGGGATCGATATTATTACATTATGGTACTTAAAAATGTGACCAAGTTTCATAGAATTATAATCAAAACTATTCATGTTAGAGGGCAGACGTAGTTTCAACCGATGATTTTTCATAAACTAAGGGCAATAAATCTAAGCATGGTGCCATTTAAACCATTATCAAACTTAAAGAAGATATCATGGTACTAAACAATGTCACAAAGTTTCATAAAATTCTGATCAAAACTATTCGACTTAGAGAGCCGACATCGTTTAAAAAGGTGAATTTTCATAAACAGAGGGCCATAACTGCTGAAAGCATGGAGCGATATGGACCATTATCGAACTTGAAGAAGACATCACGGTACTTAACAATGTGACCAAGTTTCATAAAATTCTGATAAAAAATATTTGACTTAGAGAGTGGACATGGTTTAAAATGGTGAATTTTTAAAAACAAAGGGCCATAACTACAGAAAGCATGGTGCGATATGGACCATTATCGAACTTGAAGAAGACATCATGGTACCAAACAATGTGACCAAGTTTCATAAAATTCTGATAGAAAATATTCGAGTTAGAGAGCGGACATCATTTAAAACGGTGAATTTTCATAAAGAAAGGGCCATAACTACTGAAAGCCTGGTGCGATATGGACCATTATCGGACTTGAAGACATTATGGTACCAGGCAATGTGACCAAGTTTCATAAAATTCTGATAAAAAATATTCAACTTAGAGAGCGGACATCGTTTAAAATGGTGAATTTTCATAAACAAAGGGCCATAACTACAGATAGCATGGTGCTATATGGACCATTATGAACTTTAAGAAGACATGGTACAAAACAATGTGACCAAGTTTCATAAAACTCTGATAAAAAATATTCGACTCAGAGAGTGGACATTGTTTAAAATGGTGAATTTTCATAAACAAAGGGCCATAACTACTGAAAGCCTGGTGCAATATGGACCATTAACGAATTTGAAGAAGACATTATGGTTCTAAACAATGTGACCAAGTTTCATAAAATTCTGATCATAAGTGTTCGAGTTAGAGAGCGGACGTTGTTGGGACGTACGTACGTACGTATAGTACAGACGGATGGACAGGGGTAACACTTAATGCCCCAGCTATTATCATGATGGGGGAATAATAAACCAAACTTAAATGAATTTCTTTTCTCTTCATTTCTATCCGGCTTTCAATAGGAACAGTTTTACTACACATGTACTGCAAAAGTATGTCTTAGAGAAATTGAACAGGTGCATCATATTTGGGTGACGTCACATTTTGCTTATGTGGAACTTTGGATAACTCGAAGTATTTCCTCCATTTCCTTGGACTTTGAGATAGCGAGGTTGACCTGTAATATGATTTTTGCTGTTGATTTTTGGGTGTTAGTCTTTTGTAAACTATAACTCGCGTAATATTTTCCAGAATTCCTTCAAAACGCTAATCAGGTGATTCTTACGATTATTTTTTGTTTGTTTGGTTTGATTCTATGTCCCAGTCAACATTTTTTCAGTCATGAAAGGATTAAGCAGGGATTAATGTGTCTTGCTCAAGGACACAATGCAGTGCAGCCACTGAGGCTTGAACCCGCAACCCTTCAATCTTGAGTTAAGCACTCTACCACTTAGCCACTGCGCTCCCCATTCTCTCTATTATGAATTCAGTTTCAAGATGGTAACTTTTATGAACATGTAGGTTTAGATAATTTTTTTAAGCGTAAAACTGTTAATATTTTCTTACCCACCCATTTAAACATGTTTTGGGTGCTCAAAAGAACCGTCTTATTAACACGGTTCTTTCAAGTACCCACAACATATGTTTTGGTAGAGAAATAAGAAGATTATTTTTCGTAACACACTCTTAACTAAAGTCCTGTATAAATTATCAAACATCCTGCAAACAAGATTGTTTTTGTCTTAGCAAACAGAGTAGACACTTTCTAATGAAATAATCAAGCATTTGCCCCCAGCTTAGAGAATTTTTTTTGACTGCTGCATTATCGACCATAGACCCGTAAACCTCTAATCAGGTATTTTGGCAAACAGTGAAGACCCAGATGAAACACCACATAATGCAGCATTTCTTCCAGCTATTAATGACAGGGTTCCCACAGAAATTAAAAAACACAATTTTTTCCATGATTTTCCATGAGCAACAAAGAAATTTCCATGACTTTTTAATGCATGGCCTCCAACCTACCCTTTCATCGGCATCATCACCACACTGAAATAAATGCAGAATGCAGCACAGTTATTTATTCAAATAAGCATGCTTGTAGACTATGCATACATTTTGAAACTAGAGGACCTGAAAGTCCTGAGGAGCTCACCTGATCTCCTTAATAATGTTAAAATAGGTCAAGGTCAACTACAGCTTATAATGGAACAAATTTTGTTTTACCATATATGGGGGTTGCAGTCATTTTGGTCACGTGAATAATCCATCAATGAGCCCAGTGATTTCTGAGAAAAAGATAGGTGTGTGGCAGTCCAAATGAGTGGCCTTGGATTAAAGGTCACAGGTCAGCTTGACATTTGGTACTTAATATAAAACCATTGTCTCAATAGGTTTAACTATTATGAATTCAGCCTCAGAAGAGATTTAAAGAGTTTTTACCATATATGGGCGTGGTGGCCAGGTTAGTCATGTGACCATAACAATTTGTATAAGTTTTGGCTAACCATTATAAGGAGTTGTCATATGAAATTTGGTTTCAATTGGCCAAGTGGTTTCTGAGAAAACTATGCTTTAATATGTTGATGGGACTCCAATATGAGCAACCTTGGCTGAAAGGTCAAAGGTCAACCTTGACCTTTGAAACTTATTTATAGACACTAGATTGAACATATCAAGTGAGAATAATGACTTTGGCTTCCACAGTATTTAAAAAATCAACTTTTCAAAAAAATTCCAATTCAAATGGATTAGGAAGCAAACTTGACCTTGACATTAAGTAGGTCAAGGTCAACCAAGGATCATCATTTGAACAAACATGGTAGGCCCCACATCCCCAATGCTACATACCAAGTCTCAAGGTCACTGGCCTACTGGTTCTGGAGAAGATTTTTATAAGGTTTTTACCATATATGGGCGTGGCGGCCATCTTTGTCATGTGACCAAAATATTTTGTATAAATTTTGGCTAACTTATCATAAGGAGTCTTCACATGAAATTTGAGTTCAATTGGGTCACTGGTTTGTGAGAAAACTATGTTTAAATATATTGGTGGGAACACAAAATGAGCGACCTTTGCTGAAAGGGCAAAGGTCAAACTTGACCTTTGAAACTTAACTATAGCCATTGTCTCATTATTTCTAACATATCAAGTAAGAATAATCACTTTGGCTTTAACAGTATTCAAAAAATCAACTTTTCCAAAGAATTCCAATTTATATACATTAGGAAGCAAATTTGACCTTGAAGTTAAGTAGGTCAAGGTCAACCTAGGATCATTATTTGAACAAACTTGGTAGGCCCAACACCCCCATGCTACATACCAAGTCCCAAGGTCATCGGCCTTCTGGTTCTGGAGAAGAAGATTTTTAAAGGTTTTTACCATATATGGGCATTGCGGCCATCTTGGTCATGTGACCAGGACCATTTGAACAAATTTTTGTTTCCGCGTCCTAAGGAGTCTCCATATGAAATTTGAGTTTAATTGGCCCAGCGATTTCAGAGGAGAAAATGTTTGAAAATGTTGACGGATCGACGACGGACGACAGACGCCGGAGTGACTGGTATACTATTAGCTCACCCATGAGCCTTCTGCTCAGGTGAGCTAATAATTACCACTTGAAACCACCAGTACCCAGAAAAATAGCTGTTTCGTCAAATAATTTCACAAAATTCCATGATTTTTCCATGATGATTCACGTTCTTTTCAAATTCCATTATTTTTCCATGCATGAAACTTTTTTGGATGATTTTCCAGGTTTTCCATGATTTCCAGACCTTGTGGGAACCCCTGTTATGAGCATTGTTGGTTTCTTACAACTAGCTAGATTCATCATTTGCAACCATGCAACTACCAGCTTAGCAAAAGCATAGTTCACGAAATCAAATTTGGTGATATAGCTGTCATGTAAATATAAACAATTTGCCATATAGTGACAGGTATTCTAATACTCATTGGCAGTTTGAGATGTTTAAAAGAGGAAAGTCAATGGACATGATACTTGTTTAGTGTATATTTCAAAATAGGTTTCCTTAATATCAGTAACATATGTTGTTGGTACACATTGGAATTGCCTCATAGAGGCAATTCCAATGTGCACCTACAACATATGTCAATTCAATGAGTGTTTTTTACCATTAAACAGGTTGTTCACTAACTTCTCAACTACTTTTATGTTCCAGTGTAAATGAACAAGTTTTTGTGTAGTTTAGTGTGCACCTGGATGAGAATAATAGATAGCCAATTTTATATTATTGGCAGCTTATCTTAAGATGTTTCATTGGAATGAAATGCTAAATTGGTGGTTGCCTGGTTGTATGAAGTTAATTCAGTACAGTGTTGATGACATGTGATGGAAGTTTAATGTTTAAAAGAGCTAATTCACACTGGTAAATGTATACGTCGATTTGCTGGTATTTACGCGTATTGCCGGTACTTCATAGACCAGAAGTGGTAGATATTGCTGTCAATACCATATAGAAAAACATGCCATATGCCTAAAGGACTATAGAATTAGATCATTTTTAAGTATTTGGCATGCCGCCGTTCTAATATCGGTTTAGATCAAAATTATTCGCCAATCAGAAGCATTTTTAAATTGTTATATTCATCACACCAACTGAAAAAAAGATGCTCTCATTGGTTGATACTCAGAATGTCCATACAATCTTATTAAACATGAAATTAAACTTGAAAACATACATGTAAATGGCAGAGAATCAGTCTGTGCACTGGGTCTAAAAATGCAAATGTATTAACGACCTCATCTCGAATATAGGTCAACCCCCGATGTACAGTATTTGTAAATTGCTGTCACTATCATTGTTTACATGCCTTGCACACAGTAAAGAAGCGCATTATAAAATAACCAACTAAATCCGAAAGGATGTTACCTTAATATCATGTTATTTAAATAAAATATTTGTAACTTTTCCAATTCCCATATCTGGACATGATTATAGTCTGTTTCATATATTTCGACAATATTCTTTTTTGGCCGTTATACGGTTATATTCCCAATGCCAAAACGTTTCTTTTTTCCTATGTTCGGATGAAAAAATCCCTATTTCAAGTCGGAAAATATCAAAGAAAAAATCAGCGTTAAGTCGAGTAAATTGTGTTTAAATTGTTTGTTTATTTGGGTTCCCGTTCGGACATTTTCAATCGACTATCGGCATATCAGTCGTGCTACTACCATGTAAATCCTCTCGATGCATTATATGGGCCCAAGGGTGTTGCGCCCTCTAACCATCGGCATATCAGCCGTGGTTTACTTCTTTGCTTCAACAGGTAATTTCCCCTGTAAGTACAACAATCAATTAAAACTTGTTCTCCGGATGCATAAAAAGATAAATACCAACCAGCTGATACAATTAGGTAGCTTAATTTTGTACATCTGTGTGTGAGAATGGAGATGGAAACTAGAATTGTTTATCGACGAAAAAACAGATGTCTCCCCCCTTTTGATGTCAAAAGCATGAGTCATTAAATACAATTTCAAACAGAAACATTAAATACAATTTCTAACAGAAATTCTTGTCATTTCATGCAGACATTCAGCTTGTATCTAGTAAAGATATCTGTCAATGTATTTAACCATTGCACAATCATAACCTGGTATAAAATAGTCATAGATAATTGTTTTTGTGATGGACAAAGTTCCAAGGGAAATAACTCAAAGAGTATAAATGACAGAGTTACTATTCTTGCACTCTGCATGTCGACTCATGTTGGTTGATACTTGTATAAAGTTTCGTGAATATAGCTTAAGGGGTTTTCAAGTTATAGAGTGGACACAGCTTTTGTGATGGACAAAGTTCCAAGGAAAATAACTCAAAAAGGCAGAGTTACCATTCTTGCACTCTGCACGTCATCTCATGCTGATTGATATTTGTGTGAACTTTCGTGAATATAGCTTAAGTGGTTTTCAAGTTATAAAGCGGACACGACTTTTGTGATGCACAAAGTTCAAAGGAAAATAACTCAAAAAGTATATAAGGCAGAGTTACCATTCTTGCACTCTGCACGTCATCTCGTGCTGATTAATATTTGTATTAAGTTTAGTGAATATAGCTTAAGCGGTTTTCAAGTTATAGAGCGGACACGGTTTTTGTGATGCACATAGTTCAAAGGGAAATAACTCAAAAAGTATAAAAGGCAGAGTTACCATTCTTGCACTCTGCACGTCATCTCATGCTGATTGATATTTGTATAAAGTTTCCTGAATAGAGCTTGAGTGGTTTTCAAGTTATAGAGCGGACAGGATTTGTGACAGACAGACGGACGGATGAACAGACGGACGGACGCCCAGGGAAAAACAATATGTCTCCCGACCCTGAAGGGGGGAGACATAATGATAAAAGCTAGATGTTATTTTGACTATCTTAACTGTCTCTTGTCTATCACACCTGAAGGAGCTGGTACTTTGGTGTAAGCTTGTGTAGTACCAAGTGCCCCATCCCACTTCTTCAGTTTTTCTAATTTATTCGCATTTTATGTTGGCTGGGGAAAGGGCTGAGGTGAACAGAAAGTCGGAATGTATAAGGGAACCCCTGCCAAATGTTTCAGTGTGTTGACTTAGTCATTTTCATGCAAATGATATAAAGGGGAGCCCCGCTCAAATTAGTTTAGGTTGGGTTTGCAGAATCACTTTAAGCAGTTTATAGGAAATCTAAGCCTACTCTGCGCTTTCAAAATGCTTAGCTGTCGGAATTTTCGTGGGCCCATGACCCCATGTACCCTCCTGGAAAATCAAAAGTTCTATGGGTTTCTAGAATTAGAATTTGGACCCCCAGCCCCCGCCCTCCACCCCCCTGGAATAGGTTGGACCCCTCCCCCATAAAACATGTAAAATTATAGTTTTCTTTGAAATAAACCATTGATAAGCCACTGTAAAACTGTAAAAGTTGAGGACAAAAATAGACAAAAAACATTGTCAGAGCTGTTTTCTGGCAGTCGGGCCTGGACCACCCTGGCAAAAATTCCTGGATCCGCGCATGGGTCAGCCAGCATCAAAAAACTCGGGCCACTATCGGACTGCCAGCAAAATGTCATTTGGATGGCGTTTCAGTGGCGGGCCGATAATGGCCCGATTGTACGTGCTTACTGGGTGTCAATCAGTTTTGAATCCTATATATTTTTATTCCTCGATCCTGGCTATGTTCTTTTCTGGTGTTCGGTTTGTTTCAGTGAACGTTTAATTTTACATTAATTTATTGTCAACACCCCCCCCCCCATTTTCCTAAAAACTTAGGACTTAAAATATTGTTCCCAAACCCTTGCTGGTGAATGCCTAAAATTAAAAAAAAAAGATTCGGATGCATATCGCTCAGCGAAAAGAGTTAGATGTGCACAAAACCAAGCAAAAGAGAGACAGAAACAGATCCACAACTTCGCTGGTTTTAGATTCCAGCATGCAAAGGGGTAGATGGGAATTTCGCCTAAACCAGCGAATTTGGTTGTGTTTCTCGTCAATATTTGAGAGCTGCCGAATATCTTTTTTAAAGATATTTCTTGTTCTATATAGTATTAACACCGATATCTACCACTTCCGGTCTATGAAATACTGGCAATATGCGTAAATACCACCAAATGGACGTATACATTTACCAGTGTGAAGTTTTAACATGAAACACGAGCTTCATACAAACCTCTAATACACATAAACTAATGAGCATTGTTGGTTTCTTACAACTACACAAGTTTGTGTAAAATTCAAGGACTTTTCAAGGACTTCTAAAGACTTTCCCACAGTTTTCAAGGACGCAAAGTTTATGAAAGTCCTGATTTAAGTGTAAAAATTCTCCTTCAGAAATGCTAGACTGAAATAATGGGGAAATTGGTACTAGAAAATTAGTATAAAATTATTGTGCCTTTATTTGGTGCAGCATTTGCTGCACCAAATAAAGGCATAACAATTTTATCTGATTTAGATCTCTATCATCAGTGTTAATTCCTACAGAAAATAGAAGAATTCAAGGACTTTTCAAGGCCTTTGTGCAATTTTCCAGTACTTTACAAGGCTTATGTAATTTTCAAGGACTTTTCAAGAAAGCACTCTAAATTCAAGTAATTTTCAAGCCTGTGTGAACCCTGAACTAGTTAAGATTCATCATTTATGAAGGTAGTTCAGTGTAGTGTTGATGACATGTGATGGAGGTTTAATGTTTAAAAGAACAAGTTTTAACATGAAACACCATCTTATGTGCCTGATGCTTATCTGTAGCTGGACCCACTGTGGCTAAACTTGAGGTTTTCTTACTATAGATGTGAGTCATGAGCCCTTTTCTTTGTTTCACCATGGTGTGTTAATTTGATCAGAGTGTTTCTCCATGATGATCCATTGCATTAGTTAGAAGGCTTCCAAGCGAGCTGAACATTTCTTGTACTTCAACTACAGCATAATCTAGGGCGAAGATTTGGTACCAGTAAAATGCATTTAAGCTCCCCGGTGGCTTAGGCTGCTGTCCGTTCTAAGGCGGTGGTTCTGTTGTTGATGACTTTTTGTTTACTTTTACTCCCATATTGTTCATGTTTTACTGTACATTACTTTATGTCAATTCTAGTTTTGCAATCATCTTGATGGGGAAAAGGGAGCTGGTTGCTTTGTTTAGTTTGTCTTCCTGATGTCTTGTGATGGTTGTGTGGCTCTTCCTCGCGGTGCCATAGATTGTGGTTTTTCCTGATCATACTCACTATTTTTCATACAAACCTCTGATACACGGAGATAAACTCCACGTCTGTTTGAACCAGCATCAAAGTAGAACACTTTGTTTTCTACACGTAGGTATTTACTCTCAGGCAACTCACTTTGTCCTTCTGAAATTATCAACAAGAACAGATGACATTTCAACCCTTTAAGCACCAATGGGTTCTTCCTTCTGGTTTGATACATTGAATTTGGGACAGTCCATTATATATATTGAGGGGTCACAGGTTAAATATTCCAAATAAAATTGTATCTTCTTAGCAAACAGTGTAGATCTATGCTGATGAAATGTCACACTATGCAGCATTTCCTCTGGGTCTTCACTGTTTGCTGTGCACTCGTTAAAATTCTGATGTTTTCAACACACTCGATGAAATATATTTGGTATTCACCTCAAAAAATAAATAATTTAAATTATCCTCTATTTATCTAAAGGCATGTAACGGTACTAATCACATTGGGGTAAAATCCTATTGTAAATGAGCCTTGACATGTGATTTCCAACAATGTGGCATTTTGACAAGTATAGACTCAGACGAGCCTTTGCAGCCTCCTTTTAGACTTTGAAACTCCAAACAATGTTGGGCCAGTAGCTTACAGTCAAAGAAGAATATTTAAGCAACTAGCGAAGGCTTTGATCAGACTGCGTATATACCCGGGCTGGTCTGAGGCTTTGCTGGTGGCATATACCACATTGTTGGAAATCTCATGTCATGGCTCAAATATGAATGTGCAACTATCCAAGCTAGTGGAGTAGTGGTGCAATTTTGGGTCAGGGTCTTCATCTATCTTCAATATTTTGTGTATGCTAGCAGCAAAGGCTCTTTTTTTGATTTGATCCCAGTCAACAATTTTTCAGTCATGTCGAGACGGGTCTTCCTGGGTTGAACCAGTGCTAAGAAGGGATAAATGTGTCTTGCTCAAGGGCACAACCCAGTGATGCCGTTGAGGCTTAAACTGGCAACCCCTCAATCTCGAGTCACACATTCTAGCACTGAGCCACTACCCTCTAAAACAAAGACTCTGAAAATAGACTGTATGTTTGGGCAGGCTTGTTTGAGCACAGCCTAAGCTGTCCACAAACATCAGGACTTTAGTGCATAACAGAAAAATAATTCTCTTATTTCTCAACCAAAACATATGTTGTGGGTACTCAAAAGAACTGTCTCAATGAGAATGTACTTTTCAGCATCCAAAGCATATGCTAAAAATTATGGGTAAGAAAATTTTTACAATTTTACTCTGAAAATTTCTGCTTATCTAAACCTGTGAACATGCTACTGTCGTGCCAGCCAAAAGTGACAGTGACATCATGTTTTGTTTACAAAGTTATCAGGGACTTAGATTCGATATCACTTGTGTATTAATCTTATCCTGCTGATAGGATTAATCGGCAAGTGATTAATCGATTCGCTTTCGCTCAAGTGGAGTGTACAAGTTAATGTTTACTAACAATTGTAAACAAAATGTTATGTCACTCTTGGTTGGCACCACAGTAAGTGGAGTTCTAACTATCACACTTACCATGATCATCTGTGCCAAACTCATCCAGAAGATCTGTTAGAGCATCACGAAACTCTATGAGGCCCTGAGCTGGTATGGCTATCTGTGACCTAGGCCCACCACGCTGAACTGTCTGGGCAACCTGGCAAATATCACGTTCATAAAAATATAGCAAGAAGTGAGCAAGCTCACATACCCCCCGTGCAAAGCTCACATAACCCCGGCGGTAGCCATCAGAGGTTGTAACACTTTCAGAGAAAATACTAAGAGTGTTAAATATAAGGCCACAGAATGAATACTGTATTGATGCACTGCTCTTTGACGAAAATTTCCATATTCATTATATTGTAAAGACCAAAATTTCCATATTAATTACATTGGAGAAAGAAAGAAAAATGTACAAATAAAAGGACTGACAAGCAATACATAGTTGCTTCTTCGAAACACAGTACAACTTGTCATATCTGATAGTTGTACAAAATATTTGCTACCATGTTGCTGCTTTCGTGATTCCATTTAACTGATATGCAACATGACCATATTCTGAAAAAGTGAATCATGTTTGATATGTTTCATATTAATTGTACCTCTGTCTGCATGCGAAATTTCAGTAAAAAATATTGACAGCTGACTGAGTTATTGCGAAATTAAAATATTTGGCCTTTGACCCCACCTAAGGGGTGGGGGGGGGGTAAAAATTTTACCACTGCTTATCTACAGGCACTGGGTAATCTTGGCCTATAATGAGAAGTTGTCAGATATAATAGTTTTGGAGATACGTGAAGTTTATTCCACAAAAAAGCCTATATAGCTTTTGCATTAGCCTAAACCAAAGTCAACAAGACAAATTCGACGAATTTATATCCCCCGACGAAGGGTTATTTGAGAGAAACATGTAAATCACAAAACATAAATCCCTTTTTATCTAACCCTTAGTTCACCTTCAGTATTATTCAGATCATAACAAACATCTGTCAAGTATGTTTTAGTGCTTAGTTTAATAAAAAATATACTTACATCTGCACAATTTCAATATCTGACCTTTAAACCCACCCCCCAGAGGTCAAGGGTGTGTTTAAATTCAAAGTGTTACCTTGCATGTAAATCTACACTTCTTCCGCTTTAATTTGATATGCAACATGACTACTTTTAGAAAAGAACAAAAAATTACCTTTTGACCCCACCGTGTAATAACAGCATATTTGCTTTCATGGTACTCTGTGCTCAATTCCCTTTAATTTGATATGCAACATGACTACTTTCAGAAAAAGATATAGTTTGACCTTTTGACCCCACCCCCTGGGTCGAGGGTGTATCTGTGGGCAAAATATTTGCTACCATGTTGCTGCCAGCATCGTCAGCTTTAAATTGATATGCAACATGACCATATTCTGAAAAAGCTTAATTTTGGCCTCGGCCCCACCCCAAAAGACCCACCAACAGGCTCAGCCCCAGGCCTTCAAACTCAAATCCCGTTTGATATGTTTCATATCTATTGCTGCTCTGCCTGTATGCAAAATTTCAGCAAAAAATATTAACAATTGCCTAGTTATTGGGAAATTTAAATATTTGACCTTTGACCCCTTAGGTAGGGTCAATGGAGTGGGGTAAAACTTTGACACTGCAATGCTTATCTACAGGCACTTGGCAATCATGGTCTACAGTGAGAAGTTGTTAAATATAATAGCTTTGATGAAATGTGAAGATCATCACACAATATATAGCTAATATATAGGTTTTGCCTTATAATTGCCTATACTATAAGAAGGGCAATAACTCAAGTGTTAAGGGGTCGATTTTGACCAAACTTATAGGATATCGAGAGTCCATGGTACTTATCATTTGTACCAAGAATGAATCAAATCTGACCAATAGGTACTGAGATATGGTTCCGGACAGACAAAAAGTGTGGACGGACGGAGGGACGCACAATGCCTAAACTATTTACCTCCGACATCGATAATAATAAAAAAGGGCCGTAACTCAGTCAAAAAACTGTGAATGACCACCAAACTGGAACTCAACCTGTATTTTAAGATGCTTTACCCATCTGTAAAATTTAAATGAAATTGTTGCATCCCTTCTAAAGTTATTGATTGGAAACCACAATTTAGCCAAAATCTAAGTAAAAAAAATGGCCATAACTCAGTCAAAATTTTGCGGATTACCTCCAATTTCGAACTTGGACTGTATTACTTCACTTTTCGCTTTCTGTAAAGGCGGCGCCTCATGAATGTGTAATTAGGACTGGTCTACTTTAGGCATAGATAAAAGCTGAAGAGGAGGCGTGGTTTTATTCAAAAGTAACTGTATCATCTTGTGCCACAACCTCATTCATTATAGAGTCCATAAAACGCTAACAAAATAACTGCATCTGAAAATGTCTATTTAACATAAGCAGGGAGGCAAACATTGTGGACCCAGATCAGACTGCTCCTACAGGAGCAGTCTGATCTGGGTTCACACTGTTTATCTATGAGGCTTCAAATAGTTTAGTGGACAACAAAAGCATACATTTTGTGATTATGTGCTATAAGGGTTAATAAATGTGAGTTCAGTGTGTATACGGTTAGGATTTTCATGAAATGCACGCATGTTTGCGCGGCTCAAAAAGCTTATTAACTCTTTACCAAATTATAAATAAAACCTGATTTCCCTTCCTTAGCAGATGAAATAGCCAAACCACACCCAGATATGAATATTAAAGTTGCCGCCTTTACAGAAAGCGAAAAGTCAAGTAATATTTAATGATTTAACCTTCTTTAAAGTTTGAATAAAATTAATGCATCTCTCACAGTTATCAATTGGAAACCAAAACAGTGACAACGCGAAGGACGACGACATGATCCCTAGTATAGGTCGACCATGCTTCGCGGGCAACACAAAAATTAAGGTGGCAAACTACCAAATTTACAGTGTGGGTGTGTATGGACGGACGAGCCCATTTTTTATTATAGATAACGTCAGGAGATGAGCATACTGATGACCTGCATAACCAGACCTGCCACTGATCGCTGATGTTCAGAGCTGTAAAGTTTTGTGGAAAATAACCAGAATAAGGAGTTGGCTAACAAAATTAAACATTGTAAAATTCAAGTTTAAGAGCCACAACTCCACCAAATATCAGTAATGAAAAGCATTCTGACACTTTATATACACAACTACCGTCGTGCCAACCAAGAGTGACAGTGACTTAATACTTTGTTTACAATAATTGCTAAGTAAAACACTAACATGTACACTTTACTTGAGCTAAGGCAAATAGATAGATCACTTGTGTATTAATCCTATCCTACGGATAGAATTAATACACAAGTGATCTATCGATTATAAGTCATAACTTTATAAACAAAACATGAAGTCACTGTCACTCTTGGCTGGCAGGGCAGTAGACGTTCCACTGATCACTCATTTAAGTCTGGTGGATATCAGCCCAGTGGTTTTCACAGAGTTGTTCTGATATCTAGGCAGATGGACAGACAGACTAACAGCACTAAATCAATACGTCTCCAAACTGTGAGTTTAAAGATAAATTACATTTATCCAAAATGATCTGTTGTCTAATCCTTATAAATGCTTGTACCTAAATCTTCTGGGCTTGCACATTATTTTATCAGGGTTCATACAGGCAAGATTGTGTAAAATTCAAGGACTTTCAAGGACTTCTAAAAGACTACTGAAAACGTAAGAAAAATACTGATTTACATTTTACAATTCTAATTCGGAAATGCTATAGTCCATTACTAAAGATATTAGTTTAAGAAAATCAGTATAAAATTATGGTGCCTTTATTTGGTGCAGCATATGTCGCACCAAGGTGCAGCATATACTGCACAAAAAAGGCACTACAATTTTATACTAATTTAGGTCTCCAAAAACATTGTTGAATCCTCCTGTAAATGGTAAAATTCATGGACTTTTCAAGGCCTTTGAGTGATTTTCCAGTACTTTTCAAGGCAGATTTAACTTTCAAGTACTTTTCAAGAAACCCCTCTATATTCAAGTACTGTTCAAGCCTGTGCGAATCATGAAGATAAATCTCATTTATCCAAAATCATCTGTTGTCTTATAGATGCTGCTACCTAAATCTTCTGGGTTTGCACATTATTTTATTCCTAAAAGAATCCTTACCCTTAAAAATCTTCCCCTCTGGTTCTCCTTCAGGTCAAGATAGTACCGTTTATTATCTTTAGACATCATTTCACTCTTCAGTTTACCGTCTTCTGGCAAATTGTCAGGATTAGGTGGGCCTGCATTGAAACAAAAAAACAAACTAAATCATATGATGTTGTGTCCGAGGGTAAAATAACGCCATGCAATATAATTGATAAACTACTTGTGGTTTACCGATTTGCGGGAAATGTTATGACATCCATAACAAGATTGCATACATAATGACAAATTTATAATTTTTTATGCCAGAAATGAGATTTCAAAGTAATCTTAATGTCATATGATAAATAGAATTCAACATTCGTGCTCTCGTATTATTGAATTTATTAAACTCGCTGCAAAAAAGAGAAAAAAGCTCGGCAAGCCTCGCATTTTATCTCTTCCTCAACTCGTTTGATAAATTCAATAAAACATGAGCACTCATGTAAGATCCTCTATGTAAAAGTGCTACATACAGAAAAGGATAGTTCAAAGTTCTCTTACATTGATTTATTATACCCGCTTTTTTCTTTAGAAAAAAAGGGTATATTAATTTCGTGTCAAAGTCGGTCCGTCGTCCGTCCGTCCGTCCGTCTGTCCGTGCGTACGTCCGTCACGTTTCTTGTAAATGTATCTCCTCCTAAACCATTAGAGGTAGCAACTTCAAACTTTGTAGGTGAATAGGTCACATGATGTAGAGGGTACTGGGCGACATTACGTGTGACCTTGACCCCAAGGTCAAGGTCAAAGGTCAAATATTGTATTTTCTTGTAATTGTATCTCCTCCTAAACGGTTAGACATAGCAACTTCAAACTTTGTAGCTGAATAGGTCACATGATGTAGAGGGTACTGGGCAACATTTTGTGTGACCTTGACCCCAAGGTCAAGGTCAAAGGTCAAATATTGAGTTTTCTTGTAAATGCATCTCCTCCTAAACCTTTTGATGTAGCAACTTCAAACTTTGTAGCAGAAAAGGTCACATGATGTTAAGGTTACTGGGCAACATTTTGTGCGACCTTGACCCCAAGGTCAAGGTCAAGGATCAAATAATGTATTTTCTTGTAAATGTATCTCCTCCTGAACCATTAGACCTAGCAACTTCAAACTTTGTAGCTGGATAGGTCACATGATGTAGAGGGTACTGAGCAACATTTTGTGTGACCTTGACCCCAAGGTCAAGGTCAAAGGTCAAATATTGAATTTTCTTGTAAATGCTTCTCCTCCTAAAGCTTTTGACGTAGTAACTTCAAACTCTGTAGGTGCATAGGTCACATGATGTAGAGGGCACTGGGCAACATTTAGTGTGACCTTGACCTGAAGGTCAAGGTCAAACAAGCAAATTCAGAGAATTTATGTCCCCCGCCATTATTGTACACTTAAAAATGACTAAGTTCAAATTGCAAAAAAAGTGACAAAAAATAATCTCAGGATAATATCCAAACCACATGCATATCTTCAGATCATGACAAAAACATCTGTAAAGTTTCAAAAGAATCGGCATAAAACTGTAGGAGGAGTTGCGCACACAAGGTACCCAGTATCCATTAACTTTGACAGTAAAAACGCCAGAAAAATGCCTAAGTTAAAATAGCAGAAAAAGTGATAAAAAATAATTTGAGGATTATATCCAAACCACATGCATATCTTCAGACCATGTCCAAAACACCTGTGAAGTTTCAAAAGAATCAATATAAAACTGTAGGAGGAGATGCGCACACAAGGTACCCACTATCCATTCACTTTGATAGTAAAAATGTCAGAAAAATGGCTAAGTTCAACTGGCGGAAAAAGTGTTAAAAAATAATCTGAGGAATATATCCAAACCACATGCATATCTTCAGACCATGTACAAAACACCTGTGAAGTTTCAAAAGAATCGATATAAAACTGTAGGAGGAGTTGCGCACACAAGGTACCCACTATCTTTTCACTTTGATAGTAAAAACGCCTAAAAATGACTAAGTTCAAATTGCGAAAAAAGTGACAAAAAATAATCTCAGGATAATATCCAAACCACATGCATATCTTCAGACCATGACTAAAACATCTGTAAAGTTTCGAAAGAATCGGCATAAAACTGTAGGAGGAGTTGCGCACACAAGGTACCTACTATATTAGGGGGACGGAAGGACGGAAGGACGGAAGGACGGAAGGACGGAATGCCGAAAACTATGTCCCTCCGCTTTTCTTCGAAAAGGCGGGGGACAATAATGTACTTTATTGTAAATGCATCTTCTCCTAAACTGTTGGACGTAGCAACTTCAAACTTTGCAGGTGCAAAGGTCATATGATTTTGAGGGCACTAGACAACATTTGGTATGACCTTGACCCATAGGTCAAGGTCATATAGTTTATTTTTAGTAAATGCTTCTTCTCCTTAACCATAGGACATAGCAACTTCAAACTTTACAGATGCATAGGTTATATTATGTTGAAGATACTGAGCAACATTTTGTGTGACCTTGACCCCAAGGTAAAGGTTATAGGTCAAAAAGCGGGTATTTGCTATGGTGTACCATCGACTTCTGCTCTAGTTTATTGTTTGATTTTATTCTTTGCCTCCCAGTCAACATTTTTTCAGATATGTCTAGATGGGTCTTCCTGGATTGTACCAGTACTAAGCAGAGTATAAAGTGTAACACTGTCCCTTCGGTGAGGCTCGAACCTGCAACCCAGGGATCTTTAGTCAAGCACTCAACCACTGAGCCACCTTGCTCCTCCAGGGTTCAAGCTGAGCCCTGACTTCTCCCTCCAGGAAAATTACGGAGAAGTGACAGTTAGATAGGGAGAAGTTATAGCGCAAAATTTGACATTTTCTGTCAGTTTAGAAGCAAATTAGCCATTACACATATTATTGCCATTATATGGAAGGAGAAATATGATGCAGTGGTAGTAGATTGCAGCTTGCCTTTGTGTGGTGACAGAAAAAAATGGGTCTCCCTAAAGGAAAAAAAAAAAATTTTTTAAGGGAGACTCCCACTTCTCTCCATTTTCTATAATATTTTCAAATACATGATATTTCAAAGGCTTCAAAAGGTGTCATTATGAAGTAAAGGTTTAAATCTATAGTTTATGAAATTGATGACTGACAGCCGCTTACCTAAGGAGGAGTAATGCTCACTAAAATCTACTAAAATCTGTCAAATGGTCTCGAAACTCGGCAGCTGAGGACATAGCAAGCAGGAGACGACTAGGGTAAATCTATAGTTTATGAAATTTATGACTGACAGTGGCTTACCTAAGGATGAGTAATGCTCACTAAAATCCTGTCAAATGGTCTCTAAACTCGGCAGCTGAGGACATAGCAAGCAGGACACGACTAGGGTAAATCTATATTATGAAATTGATGACTGACAGTGGCTTACCTAAGGAGGAGTAATGCTCACTAAAGTCTGTCAAATGGTCTCGAAACTCGGCAGCTGAGGACATAGCAAGCAGGAGACGACTCTTCTTCCCTCCAGCACCAACCTAAAACATTCATCAAATTTACATAAATTAATTAGAATGTATAGCCGTTCCACAATGTGACATACAGCTGTTCATAGTAAATAACTTGTAGGTTTAGATAAACCAAATTTTTGAGCGTAAAATTGTAAATATTTTCTTACCCATCAGTTTTAACATATGTTGTGGCGGTTCTTTTGAGTACAAACAACATATGTTTTGGTCGAGAAAGAAGAAATTTTTTTTTTTGGGTAAGCCTTCTTATCTGAACGCCTGATAACTACACAAGTCAAGCAGAATAGCCTTTGTCTAAAAGCCTTGCCTACCTTACCATGGGGTTCCAGTGTGTCCTGAGATTGCCTTTCTGTTGCTGGGATCAAAACTACATTGGTATCAATTACTTCATAGGCTCGGTGATTATTAATCACAATTATTTTCCATGTGGATTAGAAATGAATGCAATTATGCAACACATGGGTGAAGGTTTAAAATTTTCATATATTCTGGAACTTAAGAAATTCAAAGCTTAAAACTTGTAGTATGTCACAAAATATAAATGGTTTAAATTGTTGATTGACTAAAAATCAGGTTATACTTTATATTCCACATGTAAAATATACTTTTGAAATATGTAAATATTTAATATATTCCCAATATTTCACTGCTTGTAAGTAAAGTTATATTATTTATAATCTGCCTAATTCAGTATTCAAAATTCAGAATTTCAGGAACAACCCTGAAAACAAACACCCATGACAACATGACTGCATGTCAGAGCCCTTTTTAAGATCAAAGCACTGAAGCAGACCATGACTAGCTTGTTCACACTAAAATAAGAAACTTTTTAAGGAAACAAACTAAATGTATAAATGCCAATTATAGTACACAATTATGCATGGTCCAGCTAAGGTAAGAAACAGGACTACTAATATGTTCTTTATCGGAGTTCAAGAACTAATAATTGATTAGCATTTTAGCTCTGATTAGCCAGCACTAGAAACACCGCTACTAACCTCTGCAATTTTAATGAAGCGGCCACGTCTGTTTTGCTTGACATCAAGGTAGAATCTCTTCGACTGTATTGACAGTGTTCGTGTGGCCAGCTCTTGCTCACCCGAAACTGAAAAAGTAAAAATACTTCAAAACTATAAATGATACTGATTTACACATTAAAATTCTACTTCAGAAATGCTGGAGTTCATTACTAAAGATATTAGTTTAAGAAAATTAGTGTAAAATTGTGGTTCCTTTATTTGGTGCAGCATATGCTGCACCAAATAAAGGCACCACAGTTTTATACTGATTTAGGTCTGCAAAAACACTGTTGAATCCTCCTGTGAATGGTAAAGTTCAAGGAATATTTAAGGCCTTTGAGTGTTTTTCAAGGCAAATTAGTGAAAATGCACTAGGAACATCTGAATTGAGTAAATTTATAAATATGAAAATACTTTAAACTAGAGCAGCAGTCGATGGTACACCATCGCAAATACCCGCTTTTTTTTACCTATAACCTTTACCTTGGGGTCAAGGTCATACGAAATGTAGCTCAGTACCTTCTACATAATGTGACCTATGCACCTGTGAAGTTTGAAGTTGATATGTCCAATGGTTAAGGAGGAGATGCATTTACAAGAAAATACATTATATGACCTTGACCTAGTTGTTAAGGTCACACAAAATAATGTCCAGTGCCCTCCAAATCATACGACCTATGCACCTGCCAAATTTGAAGTTGCTACATCCAACAGTTTAGGAGAAGATGGATTTACAAGAAAGTAAATTATATGACCTTGACCTTGGAGTCAAGGTCACACAAAATGTTGCCAAGTACCATCCACATCATGTGACCTATGCACAAGTAAACTTTGAAGTTGCTATGTCCAATGGTTCAGGAGAAGATTCATTTACAAGAAAATACATTATTTGACCTTGGGATATTTGACCTTGACCCCAAGGTCAAGGTCACATGAAGTGTTGCCTAGTACCTTCAACATCATGTGACCTATGCGCAGGCAAAATTTGAAGTTGCTACTTCCAAAACATTATGAGGAGGCGTTTTCAAGAAAATACATTATTTGACCATTGACCTTGACGTCAAGGTCACACGAAAGGTCGCCCAGTACCCTTGACATCATGTGACCTATGCACAGGCAAAATTTGGAGTTGCTACTTTGAAAAGTTTATGAGGAGATGCATTTACAAGAAAATACATTATTTGACCTTTGACCTTGACCTTGGGGTCAAGGTCACATGAAATGTCACCCAGTACCCTCTACATCATGTGATCTATGCACCTACAAAGTTTCAAGTTGCTACGTCCAACGGTTTAGGAGAAGATACAATTACAAGAAACGTGACGGACGGACAGACAGACGCACAGAGGGACGACGGACCGACTTTGGTACGAAATTAATATACCCTATTTTTCTTACGAAAAATCGGGTATAATAAAACTAGGAAAAGATAACAATACAATTGGTGCATTCTAAAATTTTAGGTTAACATCAGGATTAGTCAACCCTCGAAAGCGATGTTCACCTTGGTTAACATCAACGTTCTTGGGTTGACAAATATTGATGTTAACCTCAAAAGAATGCATCAATTGTATAATGAGTCAGTCGATTCCATGTAATTGTAAAGAGAAAAGGAATAAGTCACAATGAATCGCATGATGTTACTATGCTTATGCTATCAGTTGTTTACACCAAAAAGGTTTAATGGTTTGTTTGATTTGACTCTGTATGTCAGGGTCAACAATTTTACAGTTATGTCGGGACAGCCGGGGTCTTCCTGGGTTGAACCAGTACTAAGCAGGGATTAATGTGTCTTGCTCAAGGACACAACGCAGTGCTGCCAGTGAGGCTCCAACTCGCAACCCCTCGATCTTGTTATCTTTATTATAAATCTATCATTCCATGCTAGTGAACATTGCTGCCAAATATCCAATGGGCTGGATTTTAGTAGTGCATAATGAACCAATATAATGCTGCCTATTTATAGATTTTATAATAAAAGCGAAATGGTGCACATCCTGGCAAGACAATGAAATTGTGACCTTTCTGGGTGTACACTGTCTACTAACACTCTAGGCATGAATGATTTGGTGTACATTGAATACTACTGTGCTTCCAGGTTTAATGTGACCCCCGTTTTTGCCGCTTACTCCTTTATGGTTATTTCAATTGAAAAAGAAATTACAGAAATGAATTAAGATATAGACAGCGTATACATAAAGATTATTTTTCTCACTGAAGTATGAACTTTTATATAGGCTGGAATTAGATGGAATTTCGGCGTGTTTTTGTTCCTCCACTTTGAATTAGTCTCCAAGTGTACCTTATCGATATATAAATAAACTACCAATCAGTAGTGTAAAACTCACGATCAGTAGTGTAAAACTCATGATCAGTGGTGTAAAATTCATGCATCAAGCTTATGATAACTAATATAGAGGCACACATGGGTATATATCTCAAGGAAAAAGACTAAGTTATTCTGATTTGCAGGGCTTTTGGACCTTAGTTCAAAATAAGTGCTGCTCACAAAAATAAGATTTAGTTATGCTGTGTGCATTTACATCCACATGCTAAACGTCGATCGTATTGGTAAGGATTAAAGTTGTGAAATAAAAGAAAAACGGGGGTCACTTCAAACCTGGAAACACAGTAACACTCTAGGTATGAATGATTTGGTGTACATTTATAACTAACACTCTATGTATGAATGATTTGGTGTACATTGTTTACTTAAACACTCTAGGTATGAATGATTTAATGACACATCATGTTAGACATCAAAATACACATGCTTTATAAAGTTTTACAAATATGTACATTAAAATGAAACATACAACTGGAACTATAACAAACAAGATGATGATGAAAACATAGGAAACAATCATGAGTCTTATAATAATGACACTGGTGTATCATGGCATAATTATCTAAAGGATAAAGAAAGGCAGGTGCACTTGTTCAAAGCGTTGTGTTAAATGTTAGCAGGGGACAAATAAAAATTCTACTCGTCCACTTGCAATCACGAGTGAAATCTAGAAAGGAAGAGTTATTCTTCCCAAGTACTCGTCCTGTAGGATGAGTGCTTTGGGAAGAATTACTTGAGGAAGTCATATTGTATATTATTCCCTTAAGTTCTTTATTGCATATGCCTTTAAAGGACAAGTGAAAATTGTAAGTCACTTGTCCTGCAGGACAAGTGCAATATTGAAATACTTTTGTCCCCTGGTTAGATAAATTCTACAAGAATAGAGCCTTAAATAGCAAGAGCTACGGCTACTACTGGTGAAAACCAACTCTTTGCATGCTGGAAAATTTTTCATCTACTGATTTTTTTTTCTTTCAAAATTTAAACAAAACTGCAGTCCATGGTACACCATTGCAAATACCCACTTTTTAACCTTTGACCTTGGGATCAAGGCTACACAAAATGTTGCCAAATACCCTCAACACCATGTGACATAATGAACCTGCAAAGTTTGGAGTTGCTACGTCCAACGGTTTTGTTTGATTTAGAGATAATACAAATCTGGTAAATATCATAAGCAGCAACTATATTTCATGCAAGAAACAATTATTGTACCATATTTATTTGTTTGGCTATAATACAAGAAGACAACACTTCCAAATCACTTCTAAATCTATGCAATTTTTTTCTTGTCAATTCAAAGATATTGTTTTGAAGAAGAAAACTCCAGCTCATGGCTGAATCATACAGATTTACATACTCAAGGTAAATACATACAAAAACACCATTTTACTTACTTAATTGGTAAGGCCAAATAAAAAATAACTATGTTTAGGGTAACCAGACCCTACCTAAATTTACTGTGAAACCTAGAATTTTTTCAGGTTTTCTGGAAAAAATATGATTTTATGCATTTTGAAAGGCGTAATGATTACGCCTTTCAAAATGCATAAAATTATATATATTTTCAGAAAAACTTATAAAAACGTGTGTGCCTACCCTACCTAAAATTTTCAGACCTGTTATCAGAAAGATACTTTTTTTTATTTGGCCTAATTATAGAAGTTGAATCCCTCTAATTGACCATTTTTTTGCGCAGAACTTTTACAAAACTATATAAGATATCCTAGATTGGAACAGTGTAGATACAATTCAGCTGGGGCTGATCAGAATCCACACTTTTTGATCCACAAAATGTATCAAATATTAACTTTTACCATGTAAAATATTTTTTTTAACTAAACTCCTTTCTAATTTTTATCTAATTTTGTTTGTTTGTGTTGATGCTTTACGGCCCAGTCAACAAATTTTCCATCAACTTGCATCATTCAAGCTATTATGGTTGTCCTCGTTACTGCAAGAATGAAGAAGATCCATTAACAAGTAGCCCAATGGGCAACGATCGCTCACCTGGGAGCCAGCATAACGCTTGGAGACACCATAATTTATGATGCCCAAAGGTAGGTCATTCTGAACTTGAAACAGTGATCAGGAATAAATTCAAACACTCAAGATATTATGCCAGTTCTCATTATCTGCAAGTATTAAAAAGATCTGAATAAAATATGCAGAGGAAATTAACCTGATGAAACTATAATTTTCAGATGTTCAATGGCAGCTAACTCCGTAGTCAGTGATGGCTGAAATTCAAACTAATCAATGCTTTTATGTATGTCGTTGTTTCCTACAAGAATGAAGATCAAATGAAAAATTAAGGCGCTAGATCTAGAGTGGTCAAAACATTATACAGCTATATTTTAGACGCTCAAGGGCAGCTAACTCTGTAGTTGGTGCTTGGGTGTGGCCTAAAGTCAAACTCATTCAAGCTTTTATTGTTGTCCTTATTACCTAAAATCAGGAAGATCCATTTAACTAGAGGACCTGAAGGTCCTGAGGCGCTCACCTGATCTCTTTAATAATGTTAAAATAGGTCAAGGTCAACTACCACTTATATCAATAAAACATATTTTTGTTTTACCATATATGGGGGCTGCAGCCATTTTGGTTAAGTGACCTAAAACAATCTAATGACAGCCCAGTGATTTCTGAGAAACCAATGTTTAGATAGGTATGTGGCAGTCCAAATGAGTGGCATTAGATAAAAGGTCACAGGTCAGATTAACATTTGGTACTTATATAAAACCATTGTCTCATAAGGTTAAACATTTTTCGAAAGTATTATGATTTGGGCTTAAACAGATATAGAAAAATGAACATTTCAAGATTTTTCCCATATAAATGCATTAGGAATCAAATTTGACCTTGCCATAAGTCAAGGTCAAGCTGATTCATCATTTGTGCAAACCTGGTACAGACCACATCCTCAATGCTACATACCAAGTCCCAAGGCCATTGGTGTTTTGTTCCAGAGAAGAAGATATTATATGGGTGTGGTGGCCTTGACCTTTGAAACTTATTTATAGCTATTGTCTCATTAGGTTTAACATATCAAGTGAGAATAATGACTTTGACTTCAACAGTATTCAAAAAATCAACTTTTCAAAAAAATTCCCATTTAAATGCATTAGGAAGAAAATTTGACCTTGATGTTAAGTAGGTCAAGGTCAACTTAGGATCATCATTTGAACAAACTTGGTAGGCCCCACATCCCCTATGCTACATACCAAGTCCCAAGGTCATCGGCCTTCTGGTTCTGGAGAAGATGACTTTTAAAGGGTTTTTACCATATATGGGCGTGGCGGCCATCTTGGTCATGTGACCAAAATATTTTGCATCAATTTTGGCTAACTTATCATAAGGATTCTTCATATGAAATTTGAATTCAATTTGGCCAATGGTTTATGAGAAAACTATGTTTTACTATATTGATGGGACTCAATTATGAGTGACCTAAGCTGAAAGGTCAAAGGTCAACCTTGACCTTTGGAACTTATTTATAGCCATTGTCTCATTAGGTTAAACATATCAAGTGAGAATAATGACTAAAGCTTCCACAGTTTTCAAAAAAAAAATCAACTTTTCAGAAATTTGCCCATTTAAATGCATTAGGAAGAAAATTTGACCTTGACGTTAAGTAGGTCAAGGTCAACCTAGGATCATCATTTGAACAAACTTGGTAGGCCCCACAACCCCAATGCTACATACCAAGTCCCAAGGTCATCGACCTTCTGGTTCTGGAGAAGAAGATTTTTAAAGGTTTTTTACCATATATGGGCGTGGCGGCCATCTTGGTCATGTGACCAGGACCTTTTGAACAAACTTTCGTTCCCGCGTCCTAAGGAGTCTCCATATGAAATTTTAAGTAAATTGGCCCAGTGGTTTCAGAGAAGAAGATGTTTGAAATTGTGGACGGACTGATGGACGACGGACGGACGCCGGAGTGACTGGTATACTATTAGCTCACCCATGAGCCTTCGGCTCAGGTGAGCTAAAAATGAAGGCGCTAGAGTGGTCTCAACAGATCTTTCATTGTTAGTCTATGCAGATTTTTCCAGACGCTCAATGGTAGTTAACTTCACAGTCTGAGGTTGGTTCTGCTTGAAATTCGAACTCATTCAAGCTTTTGTTATCTGCAAGAATGAAGAAGATCTATTCAAAAATGAAGGGGCTTAGCTGAGTCATCACAATATATCTCCAATTATCAGGCTTAAATGAAATGTATGTGTGGTTCCTGTTTCCCTACCTACCAATTTTTTTTTAACCCTACCCTAAACATTAAAATGGTCTTTGGACAAAAAATACCTAAAATGGGTACTTTTTCAGTTTTTGTCACTTTTTTCTTTGTTTTATGTTATAACAAAATCTAATAATTTCCATACCTACCTACCCTATATTTTGTTGGTATGCAACACGAACCACACATATATTTCATTTAGGCCTAAGTCTATGGGAATTTTTCCAGAAGTTCAAGTGCAGCTAATTCCACAGTTCCTGGTCCGAACTTGCGGAATTTCAAAACCATCCAAGATTTTATGGCTGTCCTCGTTACCTGCAAGAATGAAGAAAATCCAATCAAAAATGAAGGCGCATAAGTGGTCACAACATTATACAGTGATTTTTCAGATGCTCCAGGGCAGCTAAATCCGTAGTCGGCGATGGGATCTGGCCAAATACTTTCTTTCTTTCTCTATATACTGCCAGACCCTCTTTTGAGTATTATCGGCAGGTGTTCTTTGTGCACTCCGGGTTGCAGGATGAAAGCCTACAAGTAACCATATCTAAGTTACCGTAGGGTTCTTTTACCTGCACAAGGGGTGACTCCTGCACAGGGGACACCCAGTTAACGTCCCTATCCGAAAGACGATGCACTTATCTAGCATCATCCCTGCAAATGACACTAGAGAACTAAGAAGATCCATCCAAAAATGAAGGCACTAGAGTGGTCTCAACATTTCTCCCATTATAAGTCTATGGGGATTTTTCCAAACGCTCAAGAGAAGCTAAGGCTGCAGTCCGAGGTCTGATCTGGCTGAATTTGGAACCTGTCCGAGATTTTATGATTGTCCTTGGTACCTGCAAGAATAAAGAATAAATCAAAAATAAAGGCACTAGAGTGGTCACAACATGATTCATTGATTTTTCAGACGTTCAAGGGCAGCTAATAAACTCTGTAGTCAGGGATGGAATCTTGCCGAAATTCAAACTCATTCAAGCTTATATGATTGTCCTTGTTACTTGCAAGAATGAAGAAGATCCATTCAAAATATAAAGGCACTAGAGTGGTCACAACATTTCTCCCATTATAAGTCTATGGGTATTTTTCCAGACGCTCAATGGCAGCTAACTCTGCAGTCCGAGGTCTGATCTTGTTGAATTTCGAACCCATCCGAGATTTTATGGTTGTCCTTGTTACCAGCAAGAAAAACCAATCAAAAATGAAGGAGCTAGAGTGGTCACGACATTTCCCCCTTTATAACCCTACGGGAGCTATCTGTTGCCATGGAAACCAGAGTTCTAATCCAATCTGGCCCAAAGCCTAATGCAGCCAATCCCCAACCCAAATGATGCTCCAGATGACATTTGATTTTGATCGGCCAGTTGGTCTCAGAGATATTCACTTTTGAAAGTGTGGACCCACGGACGCCAAACTCATTAGTCCACAGGCCTAGGGAGCCTTCGGCTCTGGAGAGCTAACAAGAAATGTCACAGTCACGTGACGAATGCCCCCAAAGGAATTGGTCTAGCATAAGACACATTCAAGGAAAGTTAGCTGTTATATAGGAGATATGCTCCAGACACAAAAAACCTAGATATGAGGCCAGAAGTCAAAGTCAAGGTAAAAGTGACCCAGAATGGTATGCGCCACTCCTCCATCCCAAGAGGAATCAACACACCAAATTTGGGATTCCTACATCAAATAATATAGAAGATAGTGACCCAAAATGGTATGCACCACTCCGCCATCCCAAGAGGAACCAACACACCAAATTTGGGATTCCTACATCAAATAATATAGAAGATATGCTCCAGACATGATTATTCTAGAAACTAGGTCATAGGTCAAAGATGTATCCATACAGCAAATTTGGGATTTCCATCTCAAATAATATAAGAGATATGTTATGGAGACAATTATTCTTCAAACTAGGTCAGAGGTCAAGGTCAAAGTGACCCAAAATGGTATGTGACACTCCGCAATCAAAAGTTGCATCCACACACCTAATTTGGGATTCCTACCTAATAATATAAGAGATATGCTCCGGACACGATTTTTCTAAAAACTAGGTCAGAGGCCAAGGTCACAATGACCAATAAATGGAACAAGACACTCCACCATCCCAAGATGCATTCACACACCAAAATTAGGATTCTTATCTTAAATAATAAGAGAGATATGCTCCTGACACAATTATTATTGAAACTAGGTCATAGATCAAGGTCACAGTGACCCGAAAATGATAAGTGACACTCCCCCATCCCAAAATGCATATACACACCAAATTTGGAATTCCTACCTCAAAGAATATTAGAGATATGCTCCGAACACATTAATTCTTAAAACTAGGTCAGAGGTCAAGGTCACAGTGACCAAAAATAGTATGTGACACTCAGCCATCTCAAGATACATTTAAACACCAAATTTGGAATCCCTATTTCAAAGAAAATAGGAGATATGCACAAAACTCAATGCAGTTTCTAGAAACTAGGTCAGAGGTCAAGGTCAAGGTCATAGTGACCCAATTGTGGTATGCGACACTTTGTCATCTCAAGATGCATTAACACACCAAATTTGAGATTCCTACCTCAAATAATATAAGGGATGTGCTCAGGACAGAATTATTCTAAAAACTAGGTCATAGGTCAAATTCAAGGTCACAGTGACCTAAATATGGTTTGCTACACTTCCTCATCCCAAGATGCATCATCACACCAAATTTGAGCCTCCTAGCTCAAATAATATTAGAGATATGCTCCGGACATGATTATTCTAAATACTAGGTCATAGGTCAAGGTCACAGTGACCCGAAAATGGTTTGTGACACTCGTCCATTCCAAGATGTATTTACACACGAAATTTGGAATTCCTATCTCGAAGAATATAGGAATATGCACCAGACTCAATGCAGTTTCTAGAAACTAGGTCAGAGGTCAAGTTCAAGGTCACAGTGACCCAATTATGGTACGAGACATTTCCTCATCTCAAGATGCATCCACAAACCAAATTTGAAATTCCTACCTCAAATAATATAAGAGATATGCTCCGGATACCATTATTCTAAAAACTAGGTCAGAGGTCAAGGTCACAGTGACCCAAAAATGGTACACGACACTCCGCCATCCCAAGATGCATCCACAAATCAAATTTGGAATTTCTACCTCAAAGAATATTGGAGATATGCACTGGACATTGTGAATACTATAAAAACTAAGCCAGAGGTCAAGGTCAAGGCCACAGTGACCCGAAAATGATACGCGACACTCTGCCATCCCAAGATGCATCCACACACCAAATTTGGAATTCCTACCTCAAAGAATATAGGAGATATGCACCGGACGAAGTGGGACGGACGGACAGTGCGATTACTATATGCCTCCCAAAGTTCCTTTGGGGGCATAAAAATGAAGATGCTGGAGTGGTCACAAGATTTTCCTCACTTTAACCCTATGGGAGCAATCTAATGCCATGAAAACCAGGGTACTGATTCCATTTGACCCAAAACCTACTCCACAATGATGCTGAAGGTGAAATTTGCTGGTCTCAGAGATATTTATGTTTGAAAGTGTGAACAGACGCACAGACACCTAGGAGTCCAATCCTATAAGCTTATCTTGTGAGCTATTGGCTCAGGTGAGCCAATAAAATCACTGGATTGAGTAGAAATCTGAGGTTATAGATTTATACATTGTTAAAAGATTGCACTCTTATTAGGCAATCTTGGAAGAGTATATTTCCATCTTATAGCCAAATAAATATGATACATGTAACTTTAATAAAACACTTTGAACACATGCAACATGTTATAAATAAATCAAAACTATACAAGCCATATACATGATGAATGGTGTTTAAAAATAGATTTGATATTTCAATGGAAATTGAAAAATACCTAAAATATAATCAGTTATTACTATTGATTGAAAGGCTATGTTTTTCAACTAATGAATATAACTCGAGGGTCACCCATGGAACGTTTAAATTATTTTCAAATCGGCCAAGTAGTTTTTGACAGGAAGATAAGATTTTTTAAGGTTTTACTTTTGGCTACAATGGAAACCACAATGTCTGTCAAAATGGAAATCTTTGCACAACTTTGAGAGGATGCCACCCAAGCATTAATATATACTTTAAAAGTTAGGTGAATTTCTGCAAAATGGTTTACGAGATGTTAAAAGTATTAAAAATGTTGACAGAGGTTAGACTGAAGAATGACAAACATTCTATGATCACAATATAGCTCACCTTGAACTTATTAGGTGAGCTAAAAATAGACAGCTCTCTATTGCATAATTACACTCATCACATACTGTCCTGTCAGCCAAGAATGACAGTTACGTCATGTTTTGTTTACAAAGTTATCGGGACTTAGAATCGATATATCACTTGTGTATTAATATCTATAGATTCGCGTTAGCTCAAGTTGAGTGAGAAAGTTAATGTTTTACTTTATATGCAACTGTCACTCTTGGTTGGCACGACAGTAGACTGCAGGGGTGGAAATTTTTTTAAAATTTCTACTCATCCTACATGCCATTATGTGTTTGCAAATTTAACAGTTCAAATTGGAATTAGTCAAAATTTCTACTCGCCCAGCAGCATGAGGTACTTGTTTGTCATGGCAAGTGGATGAGTAGAATTTTCCACCCCTGGGTGACCAAAAGGTCAAGGTCACATTCATACAACCTGGGTCACCTACAGTATAGTTAAAGAAATAGCAAATGAATGAACACATTCAATGAAGTTACAATAGAAACAGATACTTAACAAATCGTTAAGAAAACTGTTACATGTATTTGAACTGGCAACATGTTCAATCCTACATTTGTAATGATAACTCAAACAGAATTGTTACCCTTTGTCTTTCAATGCCAGGGTTCACATTGTGAAAAACCATCAATACACTGGCCTGCCAATGCCTGGCTTGAGTGATTAGAGGACACACCAAGATTGACTATTTACTTTAAGTACCCACATTAATTCAGAAATGTACATGCCTATCCGGAGTCCTGTGTTACCATATGCATTTCCAAGATATAGTAAACCACAGATGTTGCCTTCAGATTGTACTCTATACCACAGTGAACCATATGCCTATTACCACTCAGTACAATATAACCCTGAGAATTCAGAGTTTTGACTTGGTCAATTATATTGCTTTCAGAATAGCCTAAGAATGCAATCTTGACTATTCTGAATGTATTCTTTGGCTATTCTGAATGCATTCTTTTGGTTATTCTGAATGCATTCTTTGACTATTCTGAATGTATTTTTTGAATGTTTTCTCTGGCTATTCTGAATGCATTCTTTGATTTTCTGAATGTTTCCTTTGGTAATTCTGAATGCATTCTTTGGTTTTCTGAATGTTTTCTTTGGCTATTCTGAATGTTTTTTTATGGCTATTCTGAATGCATTCTTTGGCTTTTCTGAATGTTTTCTTTGGCTATTCTGAATGCATTCTTTGGCTATTCTGAATGCATTCTTTGGCTATTCTGAATGCATTCTTTGGCTATTCTGAATGCATTCTTTGGTTTTCTGGATGCATTTTAGCTATTCTGAATTCTTTGGCTATTCTGAATGCATTCTTTGGTATTCTACATGTTTTTTTTGGCTATTCTGAATGCATTCTTTCTTTGGCTATTCTGAATGTATAATTCTTTGGCTATTCTGAATGTATTTGTTGGCTATTCTGAATGTATTCTTTGGTTAATCTGAATCAATTCTGAATCTATTTTTGGCTATTCTGAAAGCAATACCTATGCCTGCAAATACATCATGAACATGATTGTAGTCAAATACTTTGCATTTGAAATGGGCATTCTAATGCACTTGATTTTGTAACACGATGTCTGATTGGATTACATCAACAATTTGCAACAGTATATCCTGGGATATACTCTCAGAAATAAATTGACGTCATTAATTACGTCACATCTCGTTGGAAGATGTGCGGCTTTATGCGGTTTCCAACGAACAAAACTGCAGAAGTGCATTAGAATGGGAATAACCATATTCAAAATTTTCATTAGGGGAGGTATATCATCAGATATACGTTCGAAAATCATGTTTTATGGCTCCGCTCGCGCGCAGGGGTAAAACTAAATTTCCAACCGTGAATCCGACTATATACCTCCCCAAATGAAAATCCCCTAATTTATTGGCATAAGGAGAGTATATCTTACGTGTAGTGAAGCAAAATATTAAACAATTAGACTGGGTTCCCAAAACCAACTTTATAAAGCTATAGCTTGGGAAATGGAACCTTGCCCTGGAAATAGCTGGAAAATTGCTACTTTGCAGATACATATGCCCAGGAAAAGTTAAGTGAAACATGTAGGATACCTGATTGCATTGATATATTCACGTCACTTTTCAATATCTTTTATGCATTCCTGGAAAGACTTTAACTGTTCTACTGAAAGATTTACAACCCTTTCTCAGTGATTTATTTACAATTTTGGGCTTATGGGTCCTGGGACTTGCTGTTTCCCATATCAATGAGTCCTACTGCGAACTTATGAGTCCAGAACCCTGTTTTTAATGACAAGTCTGCAATACTTTTGCATCCTGGGACTCGCTGAAATAAAAACTTTGCATCCCAGTGATAAAATTATGCGCAAAAGATGCAGGATGCGCAGGTAACAAAATCACTGCCTTTCTGGACTCACATTTCATGTCATCATGTAATATAGTTTAGGTCCTCTATTATACATGTCAGGGTTAAATAAAAAAAAACTATTTCTGCCAATGCAGATTGTTTAAGTCTTTGCAAATTTGTTTGATTTGATTCTTTACGTCCCATCAACAATCCTTCAGCTATAAAGGGACGGGTCTTCTCAGGTTGAACCAGACGCCCCTCGGTCTCGAGTTAAGCACTCTACCACTGAGCCACTGCGCTCCATAGTCTTTGCAAACAGTACATTCTGTGACATTTTTGTCTGCTATATGAAAGTACAAGTTAATAGACAGGATAGATGGGTCTATGTGTACATAGTTACAAACTAACAAAGTTATGCGCTACCTGAAGCAGTGAGAGAGAGAAGACATGTACATATGGCTAGACAGTAGACAGGGTCTTTAACTCATGAACTAGATTGATATCAAGCTTGCTACCTGGTGTGTTAAGCCACCTTGATTAAATTGGCATGCTGGGTAATTTTGCATACTTTTACATCGTCTGCTGACTTTTTTCAAATCTTCTTTTCAAAAATTTATTTCATGAACTTACACCATCAAAGGTCAATCTGTTTGGATCCAGATCTGGACTGACGTTCTGTCCGTACTGTCCAAACTGCTTGCAATATAAGATGACAAAAGTCCATCTGTTTTATAATCTGTATGATAAGCCCTCGCATACATTGTAGGCAGTTATGTGCTGTTATAAGTTGAAAAGAAAGTCGCCGCTAGCATTGAAAAAGTAAAAAGGCCCTGATTGCCAATGAGTAACAAATCCAACGTAAGCTGCTGTTGCTTTCAATTTATTTTCAGAAAGAAGACAAAAGCCGATACCAGTCTAACAAGGCAAATTCTTTATATGTTTACCTCTCAATGACGACGTCATTTAAGAGAAAAGTGTAAATCACAATTTCTATATCAATATTACATGCAATAGGGTTAGGATAATAAGACAAGCCGTCTGGACACCAGTTTAATGCAGGACTATGTGTAAGTGGACCATCAAGTCCATTAAAAACTATATTAGTAATAATTTCTAAACTAAAGTTTACTTGGTAGTTACATACATGTATGTTTTAAGAGTGATCACCATGCTAATACTGTGGGGTTATACATACCGAGGTCGTCGCTATGCCCATCACTATGACGGTCATCCCCTAAAGCCAGAAAGATACAAGGCCAACATAAATGTACACCAAAATAATGATACAAAAACACAAATAGCAACATTGTCCAATTGCAAAACAGAAATACAGAGCGATGTTTACATATATTTAGATTTTTTCATTTTTGTTCGATACAATTGTTATATAAATCAAGGTGACAAATACACCACTCTCCAAGTTGCCTATTTTTTCTGTTGCTGTCAAAGAATCATGGTTTGTTACATTATTAACCCATTTTTGCCTAATGGAATTTCCCACTGTTATCAATTGGACAAATCCAATTCGAATATAAGGGTTGTTGGGTAGTAAGTTTCAATTTCATTAAAATTTTAAAAGTACATTCCGTAAGCAAACAGTGGAGAATCTGATCAGACTAATCTGATTCTACACTGTTTGCTGATGTCCCATAAAAAGGACGCTAGTCTTAATTTCTTGAATGAGTTAATAAATTAGTTTCAAGATATGAAAATGATCTCGTCCCAAAATAGGATTTGACTTACTACATGTATATAGCTATAAGCAAGAAGCTTTTGGCCTTCTCAGATTAGACCCATATTTGGGTAAGATACATGTACCTGTTGTTTCTACATTTACCGTATTTATCTTAATAATAGCCCATGCTTTAATAATAGCCCAACTCCTGGTTTGGAAGTTAAAAAATGGCAATTTTTTGATGATTTTTTTGGAAGTTTTAAGGCCTCTATTAAGGGCCCACTGAAAAAAATGTAGAAAAACAACCTAGTCTATGCTGTAAATTAAAAATTGTGTTGTTTTATCACCAAACATACACGGTGGCTTTGTATATATGTAAACAAAAACTGATGTTTTGTGCGCATATGTGGAATTTCCAAATGTCATAGACCCTAATAAAGGCCCAACCCCCTCCTTGTAAATGGGAATAGTTTAAATAAATGCCCAGGCTATTATAAAGATAAATACGGTATATATGAACCTTTGACTTTTGATTGTTTTTTGGTCAGTTTTGGGGTCCACCTATTCTGAATTTCTGTTATGTTGTGAAAAGAGACAGACATGTAGTACTGGTATATAGGGCAGCATGCATGATAAGACTGACTATGTAACACAAATTCAGACCCAAAAGCATTGACAAAATAAAATTTGGTACATGTTGAAAATTTTTGAATACTGACACTTAGATCAAGACTGCACCTCCTGACATACTTGTACTGAAATAATGCTAGGGGTGCGGATCCTGGGAGGCTAGGGATACAGATCCATACCCTAGCCTCCCAGGCTAGGGTATGGAGGCTAGGGGTATGGATCCAGGCTCCCAGATCCGTACTACTAGACACTTCCTTCCCCAAAAAAGGTGGGTGAGAGCCTGGGTGGGAACCCTGACTGTCTTCAATTCTGTCGGTGAACTGCAGTCTTTAAAATGCCTACAGTGACAGGTCTCGATTCTGCTTTGATGCAAAGTACATTGCATTAAATTTGTGAATATTGTATAAAATTAACAGTAACTTCAGATCAAGAACAGTAACTCTGTGTGAAAATGTCAAAATTACAAGGCATTGCCTCAAAGACTCAATGTAAACAAAAAAATATGACCGGTTGGGAGGCTTTTTGATACAATCAGCAACGTCCATTGGGTAGCAGTTAATGCCAATTTTGAAGTGTCATAGCTCTAGAAGACCACAATTAGGAAGAAAGTACAGGTTAATTGGTTATCCGGCTGTAAATTGGCAGGGCATATTGACACGAGTGCGGGAAATTGAGAAATGCAGAGTCAGCAAATGGCGGTCAACATCGACAGTATTATGTGTCATACAATAAACACCTGGTAGACATACTATAACTGCAATGATATCGCAGATTACACGTACCCTGACTCTGCTGCAGCTCGTCTCCACTCTCTCGATCCGACATTATCAACCTTCTGAACCACACCGAAGCCTCCTTCTAAAATCCCCTTATGAATTATTCATGAGGTCATGCTGCAAAAGAACCGAAACGACAGGTAAGACAAACACTGGCGCAGTATTGAGCGAAAACAACACAATACCTTCATACTGACAAACTTTGATAAAATCGGCTACTTATACATTGTCTATGTCTAGTTGTCTACCATTCACCGGCCCGTATTCCGTATCAGCCTGCACGTTGATCACGATTCGTCTCGGCGATACAATGACGTCATTTTGCACCCTCCGAGATTCCAAAACAGGAGGAAAATGAAAGCAAACATTTACCACCAACAGTGAAGCAGAACATCAAAGGCGAACAAAAATGGAAACTGCTGTTGAAGGTAGATATTTTCTAGTTTTACGAACGAGCCTTGCGTTTAGTCTGTAATGTAGCGCCAGAAGAGTTTCTAAATATATCTTTTTTCAGGGTTCTTGGAATTTCTATGACGTCGACATACACGTCACCGATTTTTAAGCCAATCGTTATGTCGTTTTGTCAATTAACCGTCTCAAGAATGGTATAAATAGACATGCTACCAATTTGGCCTGGTCAAATTATATATATGCTTTGTGCGCAGGGACCGCGGCACACCGTCACAATAACTGAAAAATCATCATTGGCCTGGTCAAAAGCGTATCACCAGTCGGAATTGACATGAGGATATCGCAATTACTTTTAGATGACCGCTCAAAAACAAACAACTTTCAAAAACGTCTCCTATGTTTTAGGCCGAAATTAGCCGCAAACCAGGGTTCATGCGCGGGTACAGTGCTTGATCCACTTTAAGATCACATAGAAAACGTACAAAATTGGACTGCTGTGAGTGTTCAATTCTTAATTCAGTTATGAAGGCCTCTGCATGTTCGTAAACGAACTTTCAAAACAGATTGAGTGATTGACCTTGTCGCTATAATGACGGGCTACAGCAAAATTTCACAAAGGCGCCACACAGGACTCGCTATTATGAGATAAGAGGGTTCACGCACAAGTGGATCAAATCGTGGCTCTCTAAACAAGTAGTATTAAAATAGATGGTCAAGCCTCAGATCCAGTCCCAGTGTTAACCGGTGTACCAAAGGCATCGGCTTTAGGACCGATCCTTTTCCTTATTTTAGAGGTTTGTAGGGGGGGGGGGGGTTACTTACCATTATCCTACATATCTCCGGAAAATATCCCTATAATTAAGTTTCCTAAATATCCTATATCCCTGGAAGTAAACAAAAATATCCCTGAAATTGCCAACAAAAATATACAAATACAGGAAGTTAGGAATATTTTGTAAAGTAAATACTTCATGTAATTATAAATTTGAGTTCTATAACTTGGTGCTAACATACATTGTACTTAGAAGTCCGATATACCCGTACTTGCTATTCAGTGTTCTTGTAAGAGATGAAGTTTTCATTGACTTTACTTTTCCTCATATATACTGAACGAAACTTCTAAACCGCCAGTTAACACAACCTATTTTTTTCAGTATAACTAATTTATTATTAAACTGTTTGAATGATACTTAACACAGTATATTTGGGCTCATGTATCGGTCGATTGAACATAACAAAGTTTGATTCAATACGGATGTTCATTTATGCGTAATGATAGATAGAGTACTAATTCCTGTTTTGCACGTGGCACACGATGGTATAAATGTTTTTTCGCCTTGTGTATACTCGTATTTCATCGACAACTATCGGACAACAAATAACAACGTTTGGGTTGTATGAGTATAAAGTAGAGGGGTCGGGCTGTGGGTTCAATCGAAATAGGGGCCTCGCTGAGACTGATTCATAATTTATCATAAGGTTTGGCATGTTTGGATAGAGCCAAAAGTTTACGTTTGGATAGAGCCAAACGTTTACACCACAACCTGTCGGTAACTTTTCATTTCTGCACTTGTATGACGAGAAAAATCGACAAAAACTGAGTATTACGTATGTCATAAAATGTCCTGTATAGTCCACCATACTTTAGTGCGGTGATGCAAAAATGCTGCATTGGAACGTCGGAAGTGTCGAGATTGATGTGTAGTACACGCTTAATGGGTGACGGATGTTTCAATAATATTGTAGACAAAAACATTTCATCACCATAAACACATTTCTGTGTTCTTTTAGGCCATATGGGCCTCCATAGGAGCACTGAATTGCATGAAAATTGCTACATTATTACTAAATAAACACGATAGTGTTTAATAATGTCCATTTACAGCATCAGAAAGTTCCAATAATATTGTGGACAAAAACATGTCATCTCCATAAAAGCATTCTTGTTTTGAATAATGTCATATGGGCTTCCATAGGAACATTTTGGATTACCTGAAAATCCCTACTTAATAAAAGCGAAACCCAAAAATGTTCAATAATGTCCATCATGTTATAACACCATAAAGTTGGTGTTTTTCACATTAGGTCCCTGGAACACTTGATTTTAAGCGATGAGTTCAAATTTTAGCGTTTGTGTGAAAATGAAATGCGATGGTGCCTTTATAAGTCTATCAATTGAGCATGTTAATTTCAAGTTATGAAAATTAAATTTTGACAGGTTCAGTTTAATTAATTTTTCCATATTGAGTGTAAATTGTAGCCATGTATGTATCATATATGTCAAGATATATGAGAAAATATTGAGTGGCGGTTTAGAAGTTTCGTTCAGTATATCTTCAAGTTAGCAAAACCAATGCTAATTTTCGATCTTTTTATAAGTCATCAATAAATATTTTAGCCTCAAAGTTTCTCCCTTCACCTGCACCCAGGGGGGTACTCTCATTTTTTCTGCATACGTAGGCTCGGGCCCAGCATCTACCCTTCACCCCAAAAAATATCAGGAATTTCAAAAAAAAATATTTGAAATTTTAGCAACCCCCATTCTGTTCTTTGACCTTAAGAAAAGACCCGAAAATTCATAGAAATGACCCGTAAATATAGTCCAATTTTGTGACGACCCCCAAAAAATATCCACAAAATCTTTATACCCCAAAAAAAATTTATTTTCTTGAAAACCCCAAAAAATATTGAAATTCAAAATTTTGAACCAAAAAAAAAAAAAAAAAAAAAAAAAAAAAGATGACCCAAGCCTACGTATGTTTGAAATATCAGAGTACCCCCCCCCCCCCACCCCTACCCGCCCCCTGGGCACCTGCAATATATCTACACGTGTGATATCTTTTCTCTAGTCTACCATGTAATACAAAATTTGTTTAGAAGCGAAAGAATAGTACCTTCTCTTATTGTAAAACTCCAAAGCTTGTGTTTTGTGTGAACAAGAAATAGGGAAAAACAAAAATAAATGGCGATTTTGGACATTTCAGGTGGCATTTTGAGAAGAGGGTTTAAATTCACGTCCATGCAAACTAAATATGAAGACTAAGGAAACACAACAAGCGTTTAGTGTCTTTCTAAAAGCCCACTCTTTCAGGATGAAACGTAAAAATATCAAATATTGCATAATTTTGTAAATAAAATCAATTTCAAAAAAATTGTTTGCTGTTGTAACATTTCGTGCCAAACCATGTTACGTCTTGTCTAAATGTACTTAAACTCAATGATATGGACAGTGAGAAGAGTGCCACCAGTTGGAATACGAATATTAACGAGTTGAATACAACGCGGGGACCAATCAGTATGCTTTAAACATTGAACACAAATAAAAATATCGATTTTATATGTTGGGGTATTTATGGTGTCCAATATGTTACGTCAGCAACTTTTGAGAAAATCGATAAATAAACGTACCTAAGCACTTTATCATCAAAAAATTGGCGCGCCTTTTGTCACGTGGGTATAAACAACTGAAATATATTGTACGCATCAAAAGTGGCTGTGTTGTTGAAGGTTGGAGGGGGATGAAAATACCCCCAGTGTTATTTTAACATGAAGTAACGTCTTTTCCAGAGAAAAACTGTCTGGTTGTTCATTTAAGTGAAGCTAAAACATGCAAAGGACCTGACATATAAAGTTTTGCATCTCTGTATATGTTGTTCATACACAGAAAACATTTATTTAGCGGAGAATGCTTATCAAAACGAGACTTATATTAAATGATGTAACTGGGACAAAATCTTCTTGTGTCCCCGCTACAGCCAGATTTATAAAGCAGAATATTCAATAGTGATCTACTTCATATATGAGGATGTGATGTTGAAATATGCGTAAGAAGTGTGACGCAACAGTACCTGACATACCTTTGCACTGATATAAACTAAATTGGCCTATCACTTGTGATCTTTCTGAGAGTTACACAGTTCTAAGTGGTGCGTTTCTTTTTTTGTCAGGTATATTAAATATACCAAGAGAATGATTGCTAAAACAGTAGTTACCAAAACGGCAAAAAGTTAAATATTTTGTAAAATAAAACATATAGCGCGAAGATGTAATGAAGACTCCATAATTTATTGTCCAGTTACATCACAAGGGCTTAAAGTACATTTACACCTAAGTCTTGTGTAAACGAACATTTATTGTCTAGCAGTTTAATACAACAAGATAATGATTTCTAAAATCAGTAGTTCAAAAAATGGAAAAAGGGGATTATTTTGTTTATAAGCCATTTTAGCGTGTCATCAAGCGTTACATCACTAATTTACGTAAATATAAAATTGCATATAACTTCAAAATTACTGAAAGTTTTTTCTTCTTCTTCGTGATTTTGAGGCAATTGACTAAAGCTTGACGTTGCACTAGAAATTAATCGCTGCAATACACTTTTATTTTTTTGGCAAAAGTTGGACATTAAGTGATTAGTGATGTAACAAAAAATGGCTGGACAAAAAACGTGTCCATAGCTCAAATATCAGTTTGCCAAACAGTATGTGTAACGCATCATCAAATAACGGAAAAGGCTTCAAAAGTTTATGTATAATTGTATTGTACCTATCAAAGCAACATAAAGCTGTCATAATGGAAAGAACTTTAAAAGGAATGCTCCTGCTGAAACCATGAAGTCCACCCCTTATATATTTCGCATGTAGCAATATCTAGTGGTCCTCCACATCAAGTCACTGGGATCAAAACTTGCCAAGAATTGGAAGTAAATAACACCCAAAGCCTAGCTGTGGATTTTTCTTAATCTCCATTTCTGCAACTATGTGCCGAAATGTTTTTATTTACACATATTATGTAGTAAAGTCTTGTGGTCCCCTACATAAATTGTGCCAATCAAGCCCCTGTCAGCAGCACCTCATATTCAGGCATTAATGGAGAAAACAAAAAAAAATCTTCTCTGGCTCTATGATGCCTACAGCTTATATATGTAACCAGACCTCAAAACGCACAGTTATGAGTCTGATTGCAGATCCAGGGATCATAAGTTTGATCCTGGTCTGGTCCCATACTTTCGTGTCCAGAGATTGATCATGAAATACTTTCTACCACTATTCTCCCACTTCAGCTGATTGAAGAAGGTTTGGTGTCAGTTACAAGCGAAAGTGTGTTCACAAATTACAGCATGGTTAACTGCTACGTCAAACGTGTGGTTAGGTTAACTGATAGTCCCTGACATGACAATAACTGATGATTTGGAGGTAAAACCACTAAAAACACAAAACAGCATATATATTTACTTTGTAGTATTGTTTAGTGGTCTCTACACAACTCCTGTTAACCATGCACTTGGCCACATCTCTTCAATAAACATAGAATGAAAAATAAGTTACAACTTAGTGAGGCCCACAGCTTAAATATATTTTAGTATTAAGCAATATCTACTGACCCCCTTCATAAATGCTGCCAACCATGTCCCTGACATGCCTCAGAGATCATAAGCTTCCACAACTTATAATTCGAAAATACTTTAAAACGAAATGCTTCTCTAAAACCACGTGGCCCACAGCATATAAGATATTTAGTTTTTAGTAATATCTAGTAGCCCACTACATAAGCCATGCAAACTATTTCCCTTGGGTCCATATTGGCCACGCCTCAGGGGTTTTTGGCTCCACAGACTTTAAATGTTGAAAACGGAAGAGAAATCTTAAATTATGATGGGTACAGCTTCTGTACGCTGAATTGTTGTGGGCCCCTATATAAATCATGCCAACCATGTTCTAGCTGTTTAAGTTATGTCACGGGTGGGCATCAGCGGAACTGCCGCGAAATCGCGTAAACGTAAATTTGTTCCTTCGTCACATCCGGGACCTTTCGCGGTAGTTGCATCGTCACGGAAAAGACAAACAAAGGTAGGTACTCTCGCTTGTTTTTATTTTTTGTAAAAGAATGAGCTAACTATGTAAAAATTCGGCAATGCTTTTCCATGTAGATATGATTTACCTTGCTAAACAGGCCAAATGTGATGTTGAAGAAAGCTTTGAGATGAGAACCGTAACCAAATCGAACCCAGAACGGGATTTCATCAGTTTTATGTCAAAACGAAGAAAGTATACAAATACACATGGCATGTACATAACAGCCCTTATTCGCCCTTCGTACGTAAATAAATCGAACCGATCATATTCTATGAAGGAATAAATGCCAAAGTTTTCAGGCGCAGTATCGCCTTCGCCATCGCGGTAGTTGTAACGCCACGCTCTAGTTCCTTTGAGTATACCATGTCAGTACATGCAGGAGCGGGGAGAAATGTGTGTAATATTGTAGTATCTACTGAAACACCCCAAATCACCACCAATCCATCTCAAACGCTGCTCCCCGTGTACAAACTGGCACACTTACCCCTGCCCCACTCCAAGTCCTCACCTCCAAGACCCCACAACCTCTAGCTCAGCCTTTTTACGCAGATGCATTACAGATATAAGTATAAGGTCTCGTCTACCGGCCCAAATATACTTGAAGTGTATATCATTTATCTACATGTATATATATGTGTCAGTACATGAGATTTTGTCACTTATCGCATATGCCACGACTCAGATTAGCTTGCCCATTTTTAAAGTTTCACCAGAACTTTCATGTACTGACACATATATACATGACACATAATTTATATACATGTAGATAAATGATATACACTTCAAGTATATTTGGGCCGGTAGACGAGACCTGATACTTACATCCGTAGCGCATCTGAGCAAAGGGCTGAGCTAAAGGTTGTGGGGGTCTTGGAGGTGAGGACTTGGGGTGGGACAGAGGTAAGTGTGCTAGTTTGTACACGGGGAGCAGCGTTTGAGATGGATCGGTGGAAGTTTGGGGGGGGGGGTGTTCCCTATGGCATGTGAGTTTAATCAAAATAGCAAGTGAGTATGATCAGGAAATACTATAATTACACACCGCAGACCAACCCACGGCACCGCGAGGAAGATCCACAAAACACTGACTGTCACAAGACATCAGGAAGACAGTTAAAGTAAAGCAACCAGCTCTCTCTTATCCACCAAGATGATTGCAAAACTAGACGGAAACAAAGTAGGGAATAACAAAACAAGGACCGATCACAGAATCCCCACAAACAATGGTTGCAACAACATATAATAAATCAACAACAACAACAGGACCATCGCCTTAGAACTGACAGCATCCTAAGCCACTGGGGGTGTAGATTGGGGGGGGGGGGTAAATGCATTTCACCGGTACCAAATCTTTGCTCTAGATTCTGTTGTTGTTAAGCCACAAAAATTGTTTAGCTGGCATGATGGCTTCCTTACTATACCAATGTATCATCACAGAGAAACAATCTAATCAAATCAACACACTATGATGATACAAAGAAAATGGCTCATGACTCACAGATAATCAGGGCTATAGAAAAATGTCAAGTTGTGCCACGGTGGGCCCAGCCAAAGACATGCATCAGGCATCAACCAACCGATTAAGGCTTTACGTCAGTGCCATATCTGAGTCTGATGCCTGACCAACCGCTGTGCATTTAAAGAGAAAACCATAGCTATAAACCGTGAATGGGTTTACAACCAGACATGTAGACTGTCGCATGATATCCATGTTAGCAACTGTTTTTATAAAGTTTGATTATCTTTTTGAATTGATCACTAAAATTAGCTTTTCCAACAATTCATTTGAATTTATAAACTAAATCACCATAAAATACTGGCTCCGATATGCCCTGTTGCAGAAGAGTTTTTAAACTAAATTTGTATACAACAATCAACTCTGAGTGTCTGTAACCATATTGTTCTCAGCATAACTTTAACTGGATAATATTGATTAAAATAGATATGAATATTCACTTTAAGTTCAACTTATTGATTGTATGTCATATATTTTTTTCTATGATATTATCAATCCCCCGCCGCGAATCGGATGACAGGCTATAGGAATGTTCTTCGTCTGTCAGTCAGTCAGTCAGTCCGTCCGTCCGTCCGTCCATCCGTCCGTCCATCCATCCATCCATCCATCCATCCATCCATCCATCCATCCATCCATCCATCCATCCATCAGACCGCCTTTCCATCTGTAGCACTTTCATTCCTGAACCCTTTAACCGATTTTCAATTAACTACGCTCAAATGTTTCTCGCAGTGTGGCGGTGTGCAGATCTCATGACTAGGCTACCTAGACTCAATGTCAAGGTCACAGTTCAAGGTCATGAGATTTATCCTTGAATTTCGTGTGCGTTCCATATCTCTTGAACCGTTTCAACGATTTTTCATTACACTTCTCCCAAATGTTCCTCTCAGTGGGACGATGTGCAGAACTCAAGGTCAATGTCACACTTTAAGGTCATGCAATTCACCCTTCAATTCGTGTCCGCTCCATATCTCACGAACCCCTCGAACGGTTTTCATTAAACTTTACCAAAATGTTCCTCTCATTGAGACGGTGTGTAGAACCTATAACTTAGCTACACACACTCAAGGTCAAGGTCATTCTTCAAGGTCATGAAATTAACCCTTGAATTTCGTGTCCGCTCCATATCTCCTGAATCCATTAAAATTTTTCATTAAACTTCACCCAAATGTTCCTCTCACTGGGATGCGAGCAATTTGCGACTATTTCGAGACTAATTTGAGACACGTTTTGGCGACAGAAATACGACATTTCAGCCAAAATCACATTGCGGTCACACCGAATGTGTGATTAAGACTGTCGTACGAATCATTGGCGAATGTTTCACGACATTCGTGCGACATTCGCGAGACACTCGCACGATGTTCGCGCGATGAAATTGCGATAATTTATTACCATCGACCGCCTCACGACGTTCTCGCGATCGTCGTGCGACTGTCGCACGAAGGTCGTGCGACTGTCGCACGATGGTTTTGCGAGAAATGATAAACCAAGAAAAATAAACATTTTAGCAAGCATTGAAACTTCAGACTAGGAAGGTACTACTCTGTTGGAGGGAACTAGAGGGCTGGAAGGAGCTATATTGTTGGAAGATGTCACGCTGCTGGGTGGTTTTGGACTGTAGAATGGTAGCAAATATTGAGTTAGAAAAAAGTTAACTCGTTTAAACTGCACAGTTATGATGGCCCATCAAGCAGCTTAAGAAAGTCAGTCGAGAACGTACATGCACTAATTGTCCATACGTATGGCATGATGAGCCCAATCAAATCAAAATAACAATGAGTTCAGCTGAGCCTCGTCCTGCGAAAATCTATTATATACAGTTTTGCGCACAACAAATGCACAGATCAGACTGCATTGATGCGCATTCTAATCAGAACTTTAGTTGTCCGCTGCAGTGATAATTTGTTTATAGGGTTCTGTATGCCAAATTCAAACCTTAGAAGAGCTGCTGAGACTAAGCAGGCTGTTGTAGTATAACCAAGACACAATAATAATACCTTTTTACTGTCATAGAAATAGTAAACATTTAAGCAGGCCTTATAAAACATACTTAACAAAACTATCCTCTCAGAATGCAGAACCATTTTTGATAACTGAAATTACTCCAAACAGTATACATATAAGTAAGCCTAGTCAATACACCATACTTGGATGAAACTATCTTCTCAGATAGCAAGAATACTTGACAACTGGAATTCGTCAAAACTGTATACTTAAGTATGCTTAACCAAGATCTCGTACTAAGAAGGAACTATCATCTCAGATATATGTAGGAGGAACTCTTTTAACGAACCTTTGGCGACATAACTGCGAGTAATTTAAGATACTCGCGCGATAGTCGTGAGACGTTCGTGCGACTGTCTCACGACATTCGCCAGAACATCGCTTAGTTTAATTTACTCGCAATGCTGTCGCGAAGTGTCTCATTTACGTCGTAATTGGTTCGCAATTCAGTCTTATTTATCTCGCAAATATGCCATGTTCCAAAATGATTGCGACTAAATTGCGAGGGGTCGGCGACAAGTTCGCGACGGGTTCGAGACACCCGCGATGATTTTGCGACTATTTTGCGAGGAATTTTGTCGCATAAAATGTTCAAAATTCAATAACATGTTCAAAATTTTCGCGACTACTTTGCGCCACTTGGCGACACATGCGAGGAAATTACGAATCACTGGCGACTGTTTCGAGACTGCTTTGCGAGCCACTCGCGATGTCTGTCGCCAGCTGTCGCAAAACAGTCGCAGTCCAGTGAGATAGGGGCTTTAGTAAGACGATGTACAGAACCCATATTTTGATCACGAATACTCAAGGTAAAGGTCGCACTTCAAGTTCATGGGATTTTCCCTATAATTTTGTGTCCGCTCCTTACCTGCTGAACCCATTAAACATCACCTAAATGTTCCTCTCAGTGAGCCAGTGTGCAGAACCATTGACTTTAGCTGTCCTTCAGACTGCTGGGGCCCTCATGGGTTTTGGGGATCTGGGGAGAATGGCTATTTATTTTCAGGGAGCTGGGGAGCACTAGTAATTATTTTAGGCGATCTGGGGAGCAAGCTCATAGTGTTGGGGATTTAGGGAGCCCTGCCGAAAAGTAAAAGAAATAAATTAAAAAAATCTCACCTTAAAGGAAAAGCCTCCATTTTGTTTGATTTTAGAAAGAATTTCGGAGGGTATCAGCCCCCAGACAACCCCCCCCCCCCTTATAAAATGTAGTTGTTCATTTACATGCACATCTCGATTGATTGAAGAGAAAAATATGGCAAATGATATTTGTTGTTGTGGATTTATAATCCTTAAAGTTGTTGAATTTTAGGTAGATAATAGCGTACTTTGGAACTGTCAGAATGCACCAGATCGCACTTTTTTTCAACTTTTTCCCGGGAAAGCATGCCCCCGACCCCCCCCCCCCCCCCTAGCACAAGTGTTTATCCACATCCTAACAGATGCCCCCAGACCCCCTTAAAAATTTAATTGTTCATTTACATGCACATCTCCATTAATTGAAGAGAAAATATGGCGAATAATATTGGTTGTTGTTGATTTATACTCCTTAAAGTTGTTGATTTTTAGGTTGATACTAGCGTACTTTGGAACTCTCAGAATGAACCAGATCTCGCCATTTCTTTCAAATTTTTCTCGGGGGAGCATGCTCCCGGACCCCCTAGCAGAAGTGTTTATCCACATCCTTACACGGCTACATACGCGCTCTCTCTAGTTAACAAAGTTAGTAAGGGTCCAAAGATCAGGAATCGAAACAATCAAGTATCACACCTGACCCAGTATACCAATGGGAAAGTGATAAACTCACAGTTAGACACCACAAAAGAGAGCCAAGAGGTCAGCCCTTTTCCAAGCTGTTTTGTATTAAAACTTTGAAGAATTCTGATCAGATATATACTTACTTGATGAAACTGAAGTTAAACACGCGTATATGGTTGATAGCAAATTGTAGAAAATACTTTTAATGCTTACAAAAATAAATGCTTTCACTTTGTTTTTGAAAAATAATCTAGTTTAAGCTGTTGGAAAAAAACAGCCCCTCCCCCTACCAGAAAAACAAATGGTCTGTCCCTTATTTAAAATAATATCAAATCTAGAGAGCATTCCTCTATACCTACTCTACCAGGTACAGCAATAACATTTTAAAGATGGCCTGATACTTTGAGCATTATATCATGTATCTCATCAAATTATTGTATGTCATGTATTCTATGGCTAAGCACTGTTTTTTTACATGTATGACGCAAAATTTTAAGTAAACATTAAGTCATGTGCTTGTGTATAGCTTCATAGTTTTTAAGTATGTGAATTAATCCTACTAAATTTGTTGACAAATTACTGACAGACTTTGAAGACTGCCCTACCCTGTTCTACCATACTTTCCGTCGTGTGTCTGACATATTGCTACTTTCAGGGTATCCATAGCATGCCAAAACAAAGGTTATGGCCTCCTGAATCACTATAGGTAGTTCTGTATCTCGAACTGCATAAAATTGATAAACTGAACGCAATGTTTTCAGTGATGTTCCTTTTCCAATACCATGATAGCATGCTACAGTATCATATCCCAATAGAGCATGTGCAGCAATTAAATCAGGCACAATATCACTGTTCCTCTGCACTGTCTGTCTTATGTCTATGACATCTCTCTCTTCACAACTGGTAATGACAGGTTTTGGGGCTTGATAATGATGAAGCAGCAAAACAAAAACATCAGCACCATGTGAAACAACCAAAGCTCCTTTCTGATTTCTTGAGAAGCAGCAACCATTTGATGAGCGAGGATATTATGTGCCTCTCCATGAGTTGTTTTCAGATCGACCCTTTTGATAGTAACACTCTTGTGGATTGCAATTGGCGATCAATTTCTACCTGTCACGACAAGTTTGCGTACACTAGCGTTGCTGTTATGAAAACCAGCAACATCAGTAAGTTTATCACATATCAACTTTATAAGCAGCTGCTTTTTCTTAGTTACCAAGAGCACAGCGTTCCTTGCGGGCAGTTGCATTGCTAGATTCAGTTGATGGATCCTGCTAGCTTGGGTGATTCTTACTAATGAATCTTTGTACTGTAAGGTTTGTACCTGTCAAAAACGAGAGAGACGTCTGCTCTCTTTAGTAGTTTGCTGACACAATCTTTGTTCATTATATACTCATTCAATCCACCTTTATCAGGCCAATGCATTACATACAAGATTCCAGAGCCATCTAGAATATAGCATGTGATCTCTTTTTATTGAGTCGGACAGATACAACTGACTGCAATTGCTTCTTCAATTCAGATTTAGCTTTACAGATTCGTAGGTAACCAGAGTCCGAAAACAGAGAAGTAAGCACGGGTGCCAACTCATACGATAACCACTGCTTTAATCAGTCAGTCAATCCACAGCTTAGATCCACACTGCTAGTGCCAGTAATATTGTACTCAATCCAAAATAACACTTATCTTGGCCAGGCTTAAGTCTACTCAGCTATATAGCTAGGAAGGCTTAAGCCTGCCCAAGATAAAAGTTATTTTATGAACCAGTACACAAATTTATGCTTAGTCAGTGTGTAGCTGAGCAATCCTTGAAACCCTAATGGGCAAGGACCTCTTGACACCATATACCTTTACAGAGCGTTCAATGATTTGACTAGGTATCCTGGGTCAGGTGTGGTACTTGATTGTATCGCTTCCTGATCTTTGCACCCTTACTTACTTTGAAAGAAGTCACACACTTTATATTGCATCATAAATCTGAAAACAGATAACAAGTTAGAACATTTGTGTTTTGCTGAAATGATTACAATCTTGGAATACACATATTCTGACAGCCATCCTGGATACCATCTTGGCTAACATTTTGATAAACATGTCTAGAAAAAAAAGAATAGGTCATATATGTTAATACTTACAAAGCACTATTTTTATTATTTTAGGGGCAAACTAGATAACTGAACAAAAACATTCCTTATATGCTTGCCCGGTTGGATTCCATCTTAATTTTCTCAAACTGCCCAATGATGACAGAGTGTCATCACTTAGATTCGTCATTGACAATGCCTAACTTACATAAATCAATAAAGAAAAAGAACTTCATACGTCATTTCACAGTTAAATCATTTATGTTTTATGAAAATTGGTTAAATGCTTGTTTTGTGTTTGACAGCCATCTTGGCTACCATCTTTGACATCATCTTTAATATAAGAATCTAGATAAATTACCAAAAGTAATAAATGTTAATACCTACAAGAGTTAGGTGGAAAACTATCCATTTTTCATATTTAAGGGGCGAACTAGGTAACAGAACAAGCATTTTCCTTATATGATTGACCTCTTGGACGCCATCTTGATTTTCTCAAATTGCTCAATGATGACAGGGTGTCATCATTTTGATTCGTTATTGGCAAGGTCTTACCTATATGAATCACTAAAGAAAAAACACTTTATACGCCATTTCCAGATCAAACTGATTTTCTGCCGGACTATACGGAGAGAAAAATACATTTTATGGAGAATTGGCTTATATTTTTGGGGATTTGGGGAAAAGCTGAATTGATTTTAGGGATTTGTAGAGCAAGACAAAATACCTTCAGGGAGCTGAGGAAATTTTTAAGGGATTTGGGGAGATCAATGCATTATTTTAAGGGCGTAAGGGAGCACAGACCCCCTGGGGGCCTCACTGCTGTGTTGTTGTATTTATTTATGTCATGTACATGCTTTGCAATTTATGGTACCACTGATGTTCTATTCAGTTCTTCAAATAAAGAATAAATAGAGATATATGCATACGAATATCTCATTTTATGTATGCTCTTCTTTTACATGTAAAACATATACCGAGAGCTTTGTATGAGCAGTTTTTTGGTGGTGGTAGTAGGGGGCTTTATAAATCTTCGCGGTAAGCTTCCGGCGCGCGTTCTGTCCAATTACCATCATATTATGCCCGGATATAATATGTAGCCTACGTAGAATCTAAAAAGCGATTCTCCGATGTCTTTGCATGATTTCTTTTCTTTGTTTATTTTCAAATCAGGTCACAATGAAGACTTTTCATCAAATGCCTTAACTGATGGACTTGAGAAATATTCCCGGTTTCACAGTAAGAATGAGTTCTCTGTGTGGTGCAGCTCACCAAACGCCAAACTAAACAAGGGGATCCGTGAATTGGTATATCAGATCAACCCTAATAACATACTCTGTGTCTACAAGAAACTCTTTGAGACATGCGCACTGAACAACCTGCGTGTCGTAGATCACGGAGAGGATGAAAGTACAAGGTATTATATGGGCCTCGTCGCGAGAAAACCTGTCTTCGGGGTTTCCGACAAAGCGAGACTCAAACCAGTCTAATCAGCTACAGAGACTAGCTAGAAAATTGAAATTTCGCTTATAGCAAGCTTAGATAACATACTCAAAATGCGAATAACAAAGGCGCTGATCAGACTGCGCGGATGCGCAGGCTGGTCTGCGCCTTTGTTGTTCGCAAACCTCCGAAGACAGGTTTTCTCGCGACGAGGCAACATTCCTTCAACAGACCCCTGTCTATACTGCGTTCTTTGAATCAAACAGTGAAGACCTGAAAACTGGGTTTACGCTGTTTGCTTTGACAAAAACAATCTTCAGCGAAAGAAATACATTTTTTACATGAAAATCATAACCTGCCAGTGTGTGACCCCTCAGTATACTCAAAAAATGTTACATTACATTGTCTAAAAAGAATCTAACTCTCCAAAAACGATATCTTCAAATATTGTACCGTATTTAACGTCCATGGCAGACTTCAGGCAAAACTGGTGCACTTTGTTGTTTTTTTGTTTTCCACCATTCACCACAGTAGGATCGAAAATTGAAAGCGCATCACTCAGTGAAGAATGTGCATGTACAAGGACATTGATTTAACTTTGAATAATTGGCTAATCTATGGACAGTATGTATTCAGTCACACAGTTTAAACAACGGGTCAAATATTATACGCCTTTAAATGCCTTTGCAATTTAACTTAGCATTTCGTTGTATTTTAACGTTAAGTATCTACACATTTCAATGAAGTTACAAAGTGATTATAGATTAAACATGGTTTATTGCATAAACAAACAAAGGGATCGGACATTAGTTACACGCTAAAGAACCTCTGTACTCGAACAGCGCAGTCATCGCCTGGTGGTTGCAGTCGACGAGTGCACAAAAGCAGAGTACCAGCCAGTTTCTGAAACGTGTTCAACGACTAATAAGTGTGTTATTAAAGTCATTAGTTATGTTATCCTATCAAATGATGAAGAATACGTATTAGTGAATGACTAAAAAGTTTGAAATGTTTGCGAGGTGGCAAGCAATTTTTCTGCTGTACGCAAAATTTGAGTTGTCAAGTGGATTGTCCTATAAGTCAAGTGTCTATTAGTTAATTTGTACAAATTTGTCAAGCTGTAACTGTACGCAGTCGATGGGAGCACAGGCGGGTTTAACGAAGCCAGAGCGATCGAACTGCTGTTTATTTGTCTCCAGCGCTGCCAAACTCAAAAACTTCAAGGCAATGTCAATACATAAAACCAGCTTGACGCTGTGCCACACCCTCTTATATATAAGCCCAGCTTTGCAAACATATTTTTGCCGAAACCATTTAGATAAGCACCTTACTGAATCCTATTGATTGAAAAGCCAGGAATGAGAGACCCAAAATGTCGAAAGCCTCATCAAACAATTCAAAATAGTTACCAAGTTATGGAGGTTTCAAATTTCAATTAGATGGAAATATGCGAGAGGCTCATAGGACGTCATTTGAACTTTTTGAAATATTAAATTTAATATTATTCATTTTCTAACATTATTTAATATTTTATTTGCTGAAAATGGTTCGATATGATAAAAGCATTTGCATATAAAAGCTTAATTATGATGTTTTAATTACTGAGAAATCACACTACATAAGTATGACATTTTGCAAATATCATCTTGAAACATACAATTTTATGCTAATTTGCATAATTTTAAAACTTGCATAACTTTTGACTGGGTTGGAATTTTAAGATGAGGTTTTCAGCATTTTTATTTTCTAATTTATGCCATTTAAATCATGAAGAGTTTTAAAAATGTTTTTGAAGGTTCACAAGACCTAAAGTATATTGTAGTTCTTTACCAGAAGATTTTTTTTTATCTGAGTACATGTATATACAAATGAAGTGCAGACCATTATGAGCTTACGGGGTTTCCAGTATACGTGGGCTTATAAAAGCTATGTACTTTATTTTAACCAGTCCGGAAAACACCAGTCTTGGAAGACTCTCCTCAGGTACAGCTGCACCAAGAACAAATGGGAACGTGTCGGAACCATCAACACCACGGTCCAGTGAACCAACACATATAAACAAGAGCAACTCGTGTATATATGAATCCCACTCAGACGTGGTGAATGGAACTAAAAGAGCCCGTCCTAAGGTATGTGAGCAAGAAAACTCTACAGAGACAATTAAGGCCCCTTTGATTTTGTTGCATGCAAACAACAAGGGCGCAGATCAGCATACACATCCGCAAAAGCTAATAAGCCTCCAAATAAGGGTACGTAATTGACACTCATTATTTTCATTTCTCAACCAAAAGATATGTCATGGGTGCTCAAAAGAACCGTCTCGGGGAGACGGTTCTTTTGAGCACTCAAAACACATGCTTAAAGTATTGGGTAAGAAAATAATAGCAATTTTATGTTCACAAATATTGCTTAACTTGACCAATATATTTAAAGCCACCTGGAAAGTGTATTCTAAAGATAAAGATGCTTAAATCAAAATGTCAACATTCTAGCTAGTCTCTGTAGTTGAGTAGACTACCCAGCCAGCATGCGACCTCGGGCCACTATCGGCCCGCTAGCGAAACGCAATGTAAATGGCTTTTCGCTGGTGGGCTTATAGTGGCCCGCTTGTATATGCTTACTGGGTAGTTGAGCCTCAAACAGGATCAAAAGTCTTTTGAAATGTTGGGTGTGGCCCGTATGACCTTGAAACTATTTAGACAGGGAGAAACAATGCCACTGATCAAACAGTGTGGTGTGCATGTCGATCTCGTTTATAGCAGAAATAGATAAATACACGACTTGCCTCAAATATGTTTTATATGTTCTTAAAAAAGATTTTCAACACATCAACGAACTAAAGTAAGTAAGGTTGCAAAGATCAGGAATCGATACAATCAAGTACCACACCTGACCCAGGATACCAATGGGAAAGTGACAAACTCACAGAAGACACCACAAACGAAAGCCAAGAGGTCAGCCCTTTCCCAGCAGGTGACCACGAAGCACATATAAACAGACGCGCACAAAACATAACAAACACAAGACAGAACAAAAACATAAAAGATCCACAAAAGAAGTACCGCCTTGGAACGGTCAGTAAAATATTTCACTGGAGGGCTTAAACCGGTTTAACGGCGCCAACCTCACCCTTAATTCAGATGTGGATCAAGACACATAGATATTTGGTTTGCATGAAAGACCCCTAACTTATCAATGCATCATCTCCTAAAACATATAAATCAAGATATAACAAGGAGATAAAGCAAGGATAAGGACTCAACAGTAAATTAAACTGAATACCGGAGCAAAAGAAATCCAACAGGTAAACCCCGGTGGGCCCGACAAACAGCCAAAGCATCAGGCCCCTACCATCTCATCAATAGATAAGTCTTTAAGTCGGAACCATCATAGAGTCTGAAGTCCAACCCACCGGCGTGCAATTAAAGAGGAAAGCAAAGTTGCCAACTGTGATTGGGTTGACTACCAAGCATGCAGTCTGTTGCAATACATTAATGTTATAGCCAATCTTTTTATAATGGGAAATTATTTTAATGAACTGCGCTGAAAAATTATTAGAGCCAACAATCTTCTTCAACTTATACACCAAGTCACTATAGAAATCAGGTTCCGAAAGCCCTTGGCGCAAGAGAGATTTAAGTCCAACTTGGAATTTAGAAATCAAATCAAAGTATCGTCTATAAAATTTTGAAAATGTTTTGCGAAGTTTATGATACCGATAGCCCTGTTTAAGAAGTTTCTGAGTTAACAATTTATTGCGGGTGTTGAAGTCAGTAACATAGCTAGATGCTCTAGCAAAACGAATGAGTTGAGAGATATAGACTCCATAGGATGTAGAACGAGGAACATCACCATCTAAAAATGGGAAATTGACAATTTCAAAATCAAAGTTGTCACGTTTATCATAAATTTTGGTAGAAACAATACCATTAGAAATTGACAAATGCAAGTCTAAAAATGCGGCTTCGGTATCAGAGGCATTGGCTTTATTAAGTTGGAGCTCTGAAGGGTATATTTGACTAACCATATTTTCAAAATAAACATTATTAATATTTAAAATATCGTCCAAATATCTGGAAGTAGTGTTAAACGCATCAATAACATCAGCCTGCTTATCATCAGAAAGAGACATCATAAAGTCCCTTTCATAACAAAACAGGAATAAATCTGCAACCAGGGGAGCACAATTAGTGCCCATAGGAATCCCAACTACTTGTCTATAGAGCTTGGTGCCAAATCGAATAAAAATGTTGTCCAACAAAAAGGTCAGCGCATAACATACATTTTGACACGACCATGCATGATATTTTTTAGGTTTTTCTGAAGTAAAAAATGCATTTCTGTCACTACATGCAAGGTAAGGAGAGCCTTCTCTCTGGAAGGTTCTTTCAATAAGATCAAAAGTGTAGAGTGTGAACGTTGTCTATGCCAGACTAGCTAGTTTCAGCCATTTAGGCCTCATCCGTGACCCTCTTATGGTTTTAAAGTTTCACAATGGAATCTACACTATAAACCTAGCAGCTAGGCATTGTACATTAGAATGAGCCCGCAAGTGCGACCAGCAAAGACTCAGACTCGAGCCTTTGCTAGTCGCCTGAATCTTCTATGAGTGTTAAACTACTGGTCGAACAACTTTTGGAGTTTCTAAGCTAAAAATGGGACTGCAAAGGTTCGTCTGATTATACACTTGTCAAAATAACACATTGTTGGAAACCACATGTCCCGCTCAAATAAGAGTTAAAATAAGAGAAGTCAGTGGCAACATGATAAAGTGATGATAATGCAGTCACAGTGTTATCATGCTAGCGTGTATCCTCCAGGTGGTAAATACATTATAAGCCTAATCTTGAGAGGCATTTTTCTATGGATCCTTTTTCTATTACGTTTGGCCAGCGTTTCTGAGCATTAGCGTTAAATTTTAATTATGCATAAAACTGTCCGAGCTATTTAAACCAGACATGGAGCAAATTAATTGTGAATGCTAAAGCATTAATAATGCCACATGGGCTTGAAATTATAATTTTTGAGTGATTGTAGGCCTAGTGAAGCGTGATAATGCTTTAAAATGTCGAAAGTTCGCCATTTAAAGATTTGAAAAAAAAGTTCAAATCAAGTGTAAGAAAAATGACAAGCTTTGCTTTTTCTATGAATAACTTTGGTCAAAGTTTTCATTTTTTTCATTGGCTGTTATTTTCTCGAAATTTTTGGATGGCATTTAAGAGAAAGCACCTAAGCATCAGACAAGGCAGCAATTTTTCATAAATTCATTTTTCTTATACTCGATTCATAGTCAATCTTTCGACATTTTAAAGCATGCATCACGCTTCACTAGGCCTAAAATCACTCAAAAACCATAATTTCAAGCCCCTGTGAATAATGCATTCTTTTTTTCCATTAATACAAGGTAATGAATAATTCACCATTACTTTTGTCAAAATTCACTGCATTTCTTGCATTACTTTAAATATACAGAAACTTTACCATTAGGATATTTGAACTGTGACTCCACAACAAATGAAGATTTGTATTAAAGTTATTTCCATTCACACTTTGCTTCTGTTCAGTTTGCTTGTAAAGACTGTTCTTTGCTTAAGGATATGAACATGCAGAATGAACTGTAAAACTTGTGAATAAAGGTTATGACCTGCAGAGCGACGAAAGTCATTTTTAATAACTTACTCATTCTTTATATATTACTCAGCACTTTAGTGGTTGGACTGTGTGTGAGCGCCCACACTCTGCAGGATACCAAAAGACAAATCTCGAAGAATCTCGTGACCCCAATAAACGACAGGGAAGACCCAACTGCTGTGGCTCTGCTTCTCCAAGACCAATGTCTACTAGTAACAGGTACAAGAAGTTTAAATAAATAAATAAATAAATAAATAAATAAATAAATAAATAAATAAATAAATAAATAATGATACTAATAGATAAGATAGTTTGAACGTTGGAAGTTTATATTGTGTTTCTTCAACGCGTATGTATAGTCATTGATGCAGATGAATGCCTTTGCAACACCAACCTATACCTACCCAAAACCCGCTGAAATTTACTGTATCAATACAGAAGCCCGTCAAAGTAACACAAAACAGAGGGTTTAGATAAACAAAATTTTTGAGTAAAATTGTAAATATGTTTATATTCATCAATTTTAACATATGTTTTGGATGCTCAAAAGAACCGTCTTATTGAGACGGTTCTTTTGAGTACCCACAACATATGTTTTGTTTAAGAAATAAGAAAATTAATCTTTTGTTACGCACTCTTAAAAAAATCAACAATATTTACTCCAAATTCTGTGCATCTGAAACACACAAAAAAAAAATACATTGGAAAATGCAAAATTCTCAGGTTCAATAGCATCAATTTCAGCTGTATTCTGTTTTTGACAGATTACAAAAGGTTCAAATAATGAACACCATAATAGCACCATATTGAATATAAATGGAAAGGTTCTATCCCTTTCACGCCATAAGATCGGATGTGGAAGTTATTTATCCCTAGTATTAAATCTGTTAATCATGTAACATATTGGTCATGAACTGTTGTATGGTACGTTACTCTCTTTATAGTAGCTAGTCTACTTCATTTGAAAATGCTTCTTTCTCTCCGATCCTTCATTTGACAATGTTTCTTTCTCTCCTATCCTTCATTTGACAATGTTTCTTTCTCTCATATCCTTCATTTGACAATGTTTCTTTCTCTCCTATTATTTTCTATTTTAACGATTTGACAGTTCAAGTAACTGCAGCAACTGTTTTAACAGTTGTATTTACACATTGAGGATAACTAATTTTACCCGAACACTTTATTGCGGTCGTCCATGGCCGTCCGCTTATATAAACTTCAATCAAAACACACATCAAGTTCAGGTTTTTGCCAAACCTTTATGCCGTGCTCAGGCTATATTTTATTCGCTGCCGAACAACGAGTGGGGTACCAAATATCGTGGGTTGACCTACAGCGCCAAGTAGACTGTCCGTGAAATCTGTAGGGCTACCTATAGCGCGAGGCAAGCTTGTTTGCGAATTTAATTTTCACAAAGAAGGCGTCAATTTTATATAAACGCAATAAGTATTAGCTTTTCAAAAAAACTGGCGAACGCCAAACGTCCCAAAGTCAAAACGTCCTTGATTGGCAAATAGTGCGAGCGAACTTCACATCAGTTAACGTACCTATATGATTGTTATCCACATCTGATCACATAGAATTACTATGAATTCAGGCACTGTCTTATGACGGTCATGACAAACAGGTTTTATGCCCCCAAAGGGAGGCATATAGTAATCAAACTGCCTGTCCTTAGTGTCCTAAGTGTTTGAGTGTTCATTTCATATCTGGAGTATATCTCCTATATTATTTAAGGTAGGAATGCAAAAATTCGTGTCTTAATGCATTTAGGGTCATTGAGCGTCACGCACTTTTACCACTGCAATCAGATCTAGAAAAACCGTGTCACAAGCATAAATGCTAGGAATTCCAAATTTGGTTGGTGAACACATCTTGGGGTCACGGAGTCTGTACATATACAGTTAAGCAACCTCTGTGACCTTGATTTTCTGGCATCAGTTTTAAGAAAAATGTGCTATCTAGCGTTGTCAAATGATTTTCCATAAATGTATCGCATGCTAGATACATTACCATAACATACCATGCATAAGCCGGGTGCTTTCAAAAGATCAAGCAGCATTCTCGCTGGAAGCATGTGTTTAATGGTAACAAATTGGAGTTTAGATGTTAATAATCAGATCTTAGAATAAATCTACATGAACAAGCTCTAGAAGTTCAAAATGGAAGCATGCAGTGGGCAAGAATACATGCAATGACAGGGCTAAACGACCGCCAGCTTTTTTGAAAAGCTAATACTTGTGATACTCTTTTTGCTTGCAGTGCTCTCGCCGCAAGCATTTGTTTCGAAATAGCGATACCCTCTACCTAGTTTTCTATTTATATAATATACTGTTAGCATAACGGTCGTGTGTAAGCAAAAACATTTCACCGAAAAGACAACTCACCGACAGCAAGCAAAACATAGTGTTAAGAGCATGTCTCATATTATATGACATTTTAACCCCCAAATTCAATTTGAGGATATATGTTGGGGTCATGGAATGTCGCTTACTGTTTTCAGCCACTGTGACCTTGATCTCAGGTGTCAGGTCTTGAAAAAATGCACCCACAGCAGATCGCCTATATTATTTATGGTAGCAGTCCCATACTTGGTATGTAGATACATCTTGGGCCCTGGCGAGTCACCAACTGGTTCTAGGTCACTGTGACCTTGAACTCTGGTTTCACAAGGTCGAGCCCAGAGCATATCTGTATATAATTTGAGGTTGGAATCCCAAATTTGGTGTAAGGATATATTTTGGGATAATGGATGGCATGTCGCATACACTCCTGGGTCTCTTTGACATGTAGCTTGTACATTAACATATTTAAAATACTGTAGCTTTAGTTTTATGACTTTATTAATCATGTCACGATTGTCTGAACATGAACGATCTGGCGCAATTTGAATGATATTGGCCCACTTTGAATCAAACTAAAGTTGCTACTTAAGTTCTTACGTAATAGATACGTGCGCACGTTTACACCCGAACGGCTACAGTTGCAACCTTTTAGTTAGGTGTCAAGTAAACAAAGTGAATAGCCCTGTATGCCCATCCCCCCTCAATTCTTCATCGTAGACAAAAAAGGTGTGCATAAACTGCACAGCCTACTCTAATTAACAATTACGAATAAGAGGGACCACACATAAAACACATCAAGGATTTATTTTGTAAATTAGGCTATTGATAGATTTTGAAGCCGTCTTGCTAGATAGGTCTACAGGAAGGACCCAGACAATCTACTAAAGTAACGGTGCTCTGACCCACCGTTGATCTATAGTAGGTTCATGACGTCACTATAGTAGCTACTATCAATGTTTGAATCGAACTTTAGTTACTATAGTAGGAACTAAAGTTCGATTCGAAGTGGGCCATTATAATTGCCATCAGTCAACTATATAGAATAGCTACCAGTCTGGTAATAAAAGTGGTCATTAATACATGTAAAATATTGTAATAATATGTTTTTCTTTTCCAAATGGTTATGTTCATGGCTAGTCTATAAATGTACTTGTCTTCAGTGGAATTGTATGATTATCAAAACTTAGCACCAGCCTATAGACTAGCAACAAAGTAGGAATACGTTTATATGTAAAAATGAAATGACTATTTGAAAAGTCCTAGGCCTTTAGATAACTGTGTGTTTCTTTTGCCAGAAGAGTATCTTAATGACCGGCTCAATAACGTCAATGACGTGGTTTTAGTGCAGTGTAAAAAATAACCAAATTTGGAGGTGTTACCAACATACAAGGTGCACATGCTGTTTTTAGACTAGGCAAGCCCTCCTTTAAAAAGGAAAATTTATTCATCAGTTACCTCTCGTATTAACTGCATTGTTGCAAGTTGACATGGGGCGGACTTGATTTAGCTGTTCTCTTTACTCCTTCCACTCCAAACAAGCAGAACAGAAATCAAGTATACATGCTGGAACACATGTGCTGGCGTACGCGGGAGTAATCCATCTTCCGAGGTGGTGTAGACAGAACAGTCACGTGACCTGTTCCAAAACAAGATTGCGCAGCACTGCCTACACTGTACTGAGATATTTTTCAGTCTTTCCTTATAGGTTCTTACAATTATTCATATTGAAAAATATGGTCATTGGTTAAAGGGATTGAAAGCACATGTATTTTGGCATTATTTTTTCTTCTTTTTGGCGATCGGATTGTCTCATTTTTTCACAATACAAACAAGAGTTGCTTGATTTACTCCAGAGAACTCCAAAATGCCCAGTTTTGCTTGTTTTTGGTTGCTGTTCTGGCGTACTCTAAAATTGCTAAATCAAGCCCGCCCTTGATAAACGTTGGCTATCCCACAGCTTGTGTCTTTATCAGGTCATGATGATGTTGCACTTTTTGAACTGCGTCGCCAATGACGCTGAATCGATACGAAAATCGATAATTACGTCATGACCCGCTAGTTTGAAGAGTGAACCAAGGGGTAAACTGATACATAGAATACCAGGTTCGCATCTTTTGATATCAAGGTTACCAGGCTTGGCTTCGAGAACGCATGTCAAATCTCTCAGCAAGCCTCATGATTTGTTAAGCGTTCTCGAAGCGTTGCCTGGTAAACTTGATATCAAAAGACAGATACTCACCTAGTATTCTCTTTTTTTTTCCATTCTCCTCACTTTATGTACGTTGTATAGGTAAATCATGGGAACTACAGTACCTAGAATCTTGAAATACCTAGAATCTTTCGAACAGGAAATGGCAATCTGGATGTATAATAGATTCAATTATTTTTGAGCTTTCTGCTTACTTTAAAGTCAGTTCATAAATATTCTTCATGATATTTGATAAAATTATTCTGAAATGAGGAAATAAATCTTCTAACCTAATTGGACTTTAAAATTCAAGTAGATCTAGTTGTACCTCTCTCGCTGTGAGCGTTACAGATGTTGTTCTTGTGAATAAAAGTAGACCAAGTCATAAAAATAGAGAATACTAGATATCAAGTTTACAAGACAAGGCTTCGAGAACGCTTGTATTTATCAGTTTACAGGTTTGTGCGTTCTTCAAACTAGCGATAATGACGTAATTATCGAGTTTAAAGTCAATTCAATGCCATTGACGACGTCATTCCAAAAGTGCAAAGTCATGATGACCTGATAACGACACATATGCCGCGAGATAGGCAACGTTTATAAGGTCAGCGTGCGACAATGCAGTTGGTATGTGAAGTGGCTGATGAAATATGGTACTTATTGCCTTGGTGATGTGGCTAGGGACAGCTCAGTCGAGTTAAGGCAAACATGATAAGGATTATTATATAATGGGCTGACCCAAATCATAATAGATCTATTATATTCAGTCTACTTGGCGAATATAAAGACATTTATGTATTCATTTAGTATGATTATAGTATACAATTTCAGTATAAATTTGCCTGTAAAGAATACAGTATTGCATGATGGCTTTTTGAGGACAACCGAATTTACGCAGAGATTATAAGAATCTATCATAAGTGTCATAGGGGTAGGATAGAAAAATCCGTCCTGAGGATATTCTTTTGGCATCACGAGGCTTGCCGAGTGATGACAAACGGTGATTCCAAGGGACGGATTTTTCTATCCTACCCTCACACGAATAATGGATTCTTTTTCTTGCTCACCACTGTTTTTATTATTATTTTAAAATTAGCTTCCAGAAGTCCCCAAATACCCTAAGATACAATTTCACATGATGACGTCACGTTAACATAACAATGACGTCACTTGACGACCATGCGCATGAGTTCCAATACAACAAATGCATGTAGCCCTCACGTGACAGCCTGGGTAAAATAGCATGGGTAAGATAAGATTTTCTATCCCAGGGTAAAATTTCAGATATCCTTATCCGGTGTGCAAGAAAATCCCACCTGAAAAATCCCACCTGAATAATGTGTCATATAAACATTGACGGCATGTCCCATCGCTCATTACTCCAGCTTCAGCTTTATAAACTTTATTTTCAGATCTCTTACTCTAGTGAACAAGTGTGGATACGACTTGATAAGGTCTCGAAGGCGATCACGTGATCATCTGGAGGACTCGAGTAGTGTGAGCAGTGTTCCCGCCAGTCTGTACAAACCAATCAAAACAACGAAGCATAAACATTTCAAACACTTCAAAAGGAGCAAGAGCTACATGGAGCAATACAGGTACTGAATAATACCATGCAACCACCAGCTTAGCAAAAGCATAGTTCATAAAATTAAATTTGGTGATTTAGCTGTCATGTAAATATAAACAATTTGCCATTATAGTGACAGGCACTTTAATACTGATTGGCAGTTTGAGATCTTTAAAAGAGGAAAGTCAATGGACATGATACTTGTTTAGTGTATATTTCAAAAATATGTTTCCTTGATATCAGTAACATATATTGTTGGTACACATTGAAATTGCCTCATAGAAGCAAATCAATTGTGCACCTACAACAAATGTCTATTCAATAAATGAGTGTTTTCACAATAAAACAGGGGTTTCACAAACTTCTCAACTACTTTTTATGTTTCAGTGTAATAAGCATGTAGAAATGAACAAGCTTTTGTGTAGTTTGGCATGCACCTAAATGACAATAATGGATAGCCAATTTTATATTATTGACAGCTTATCTTTAGATGTTTCATTGGAATTAAATGCTAACTTGGTTGCCTGGTTGTTAAATGTCTCTCAGTTTCTGCTTGTAATTTGTGATTCAACTTGTGCTGTGGTTAAAATCCTTTCATTTGGAATGCTATTCAAGAGAAAACCATAGCTAAAACCGTGATTGGTGGGCAGGCATGCAAATCTTATATGCATTTTCTCATCCACTCTTCCAAAACAACTGTGTAAGTTGTAATGGTTATCGCAGCATTAGGTTCCGATATAGAAATATAAGGTTTCTTAGCAATACTGGTCTGGATCGCCTAAAAAGTCACAAAGCTACCAAGCTAGCATTCAATGTTGAGCCATCATCGGGCCGCCAGCGAAACACCATTTAAATGGCGTTTTGCTTGCGGGCCATTGGCCCATATAGTGGTATTTAGATTCTCCCTCATCTCATCAACTAAAACTTAAAAAAAAAACGCTGTCAAGCTGTCAAAGTTGGACCCCTTCTGACAAAATTTTCCGGATCCGCGCATCTATGGCTCCGTCAAAGCTGAATACTCTTCAGAATACAGACAAACATAGACTCTCACTTGGAAGCAACAATGCAATTAAAGTAAAGCAACATAAGAAGCATCTATTCAAGGCAATTCCAGTGGTCAACACTCACTATTGTGACCATGTGCTGTATAAGTGTAGCAACATCCTAAAATCCAACCATCAGAATGGTCATTTTCTGATATTTTTGCAGGGAAGAATATACATATAGAAAACTGAAGGATTATAATCGTATTATCAGCGTTGAGAGTCCGGCAAGTATTGATTCTCAAACTTGCATGTGCGGCAGCCCCGGTTGTAGTGGTTCCATGTCTGCGGCGTCTATTCCGCGCTGGTACCCATTTCAAAGTCATCGAGTTCAGAATATGAATATACCTCGTGACATGGTTGCACTCAATGCAATAAAGCCACCAGTTCAACCCATATGCTCCCCTGTCATCAAGAGGCTGGCTGCCAAGAAACTTGCCCAGGTAAGCCACACACATCTTGCTCGGTTTGTAGGTGGTTAAAGTTGAGATTACGAATGTGTTGGATTGGTCTCACAATTTAGAGAGCTGTATACTGTTGACTCTGACCAGAAAATATAACAATCACGGATAATAGAAATAAACTTTTTTACATATTCCAAATATACAGTGTGTACAAAAAGAAACGCAAATAGCACATGATACTTGATAACTAGAGTCATTTCAAAGGTAAGCAGTTCAAACTTTCAGGATACCTCGATTACTCTGCCACTCATCAGCAGAATAAGTATCATATTTTTTGATGGACTGTATCATTATATTTTCTGTCTTCTTGCAAGTGTACCCATGAATCTAAAAGTCACAAACACAACATGTAATGAGAACTTCATTTACCATTTGATTTACAGACTTAAATATGCCGTAACACACTGCAAACGATATCTTATCAGTTTCCTATTGTTCCTCTGATATCCTAATATATACTTAAGGACTTTGAAAACACATCGCCCAGAATAAATCCTTTATTTCACAAACCCTGAGAATGTCAGCGAGATCATTGTTATCGCATATCATAGTCTGACCAGCTTGTAGTGTGTTCTAGAAAATTAATGGTTGTAAATTTACTTTTAGGTATTGAAAACATATCTGTTTTAAGACCAGGGTGGTCGATTTCGAAGGACACAAGGTCAGCTGCAAGTTAACACGCGTTAGTTTTGATTCCTGTCTCAACAGATTTGCGTCCTTTGCTTCTTTCACAATTGCACATTCATCATTGAATGATTAGAAATGACTCGACAGTTCGGTATGCTTTGATTTACACCCCTTTAAAGATATAGTCATACCTTACCCACTCTGAGTACTATAGTCTAGAAATAAAATTCAACATCTTGGGCCTTTCAAATTTCTCATTTTTTCACGTTCGGTCTTATTGGAGGAGACTAAGGGCTTACACAAATGACAGATTATGCATAAATTACGCTTGTATCACGTGTCTTTAGTATTGTGCAAAAGACGCTAACGTAATTTTTAAGACGTTCTCGATCACATGACAGCAGATCTCGTGCCATGATTTACACCAAAACGTCTTCCCTACATGACTGCCAGTGTATGTAGACAATATCAGTAATTAAAACGTGCATAAAGTTAACTTATGGAGATGTTTCTAAAAAGGAGCTATTGATTGATGTTCAAATTTGACGTTTATTTACGAAATATTGAAGTGATCAATTACTTTTAATTAGAAAAAAGTCTATAAACTCTTTTAGTGATATGGTATCATGCACGCCACAGTTTAAACATAAATATAATCAAAAAGCTTCATTTAACTGTGCAGAAAGGTGCTGGATGCATTATGTACCCATGTGACGTCATCAGCAGCAGATAGTGCAGTCAAATTAACGACTGATTCATACCAATTCTGGGTTGAACATTAAAACATGAGAGTAACTTTTCAATCGCATATACGGTTTGCAAGAAAAGTGCAAAAATGTGGTGATGCGTTTTAAAAGTCTTCCTGTATAGTTTACGTGTCACACTGTAATATTATTCAAGTTTGACAAAAAGTATTGAAAAAAGATAGGCAAAGAATGGTCTTCCAGGAATAACTGACACAATTTGTGTTTTAAGGCAACAATGTTGTCAGAATGCCAGATTGGTCATTCTTTAGCTTTCTTTTTACAATGGTCTAGGCGAAAATTTGAACAATGTGCCTCCAAACTTTAGTAGGATATTAGAGAACAATGGGGAAATGATTAAATATCGTTCTAATGTATGTGGGCTCTAGGAAGTCTGTAAATCAAAGAATATAAGAGGCTTTAATTATATATGCTGTGTTTGTTACTTTTTGATCCATGGGTATCTTTGAAAGCCAATATAAAACATGATGTTACGATGCATGAGAAAATCTGGAATTCAACTTACTGATAAATGACAGTTAATTCTAAGTATCCTGCAAGTTTAAAATGCTTATCTTTGAAAATGCTCAAGTTATGATTCATTATGTATAGTTTGCATTTCTTTTTGCACACACTGTAGTATTGACTTGGCTCATATGAGTATAGAGGTTAAACCCAAAGCAATGCAAGGTCAGATGTCAATTAAGCTATATTCAATTTTCTTTAATAGTAAATAAGAAAGAAAGGTAAAAAACTCAATTTTCTTCAATAATGAATAAGAAGAAAGGAAAAATCGTATTTAACTTCTGCCAGTATTAGAAATCCAATCTAACACATATAATTCTATCATAGGTGCTGTTTTTCATGCGCAGTGTACATTGGTTATTTTGCATATTAGACTGTGTTTCAATATAATCACATTATTTAATCAAATGATTAATTCCATTTGACTTTTGTCAGTGCCATAAATTGCGAATACGCACAATTTTGTGTTTAAGAATCTGGGGCGAAGATTTAGCGCTAGTAAAGTGCATTTAAGCCTCTTGGTGGCTTAGGCTGCTGTCAGTTCTAAGGTGGTGGCTCTGTTGTTGTTGATCAATTGTTTAATGTACTTCCCATTGTTTGTGGGAGTTCTGTGTTTGTTTTTGTTTTGTTATGCATTACATTGTATCCATTTTAGTTTTGCAATCTTGAAGAGGTAGAGAAAGGTGATTGCTTTGCTATTATTGTCTTACAGATGTACAGTAAGCCACTTTAGTAACGCACCACTTATGAAATGTAAAATTACTCGGAAAAGACGCACGCTATTTCTATTCTCAGACTACCAGCGTAAAGCGCATCTATATTTGCATTAGCCATAGAAAGTGTGTTGTGATCGGATGAATAAACACATAAACACCGACTCAGTCTGTGACACCCACACCAGACACCAGTGCTGTGACGTACTAAATACTGACGTCATTAGCCTGTAAACAAACTCGGGTGCTGTTTGAAAAACATAATATTGGATTTCGAGGTAACAATAAACATACAAAGCGGCTCTAAGTGGCCCCTTACAACTAATCCTCGCTTCGTATGCAATATATACAAGCCTGTTTGCTTACAAAACAGATCTTCTTTTGGTGTTATGATGCTGGCCTGGAGCACATGGCTGCTCCGTCTCGTGGTAATGCAACAAATTTCGATTGGCTGAGAAAGCCATGCGATATAAGTACATGTGACTTAAGTCCCGATGGAAATCCGAAAAAATACGGAAGGCCTATGAAATCAGCTATACCTAAGACTGGAATGTGTTTGCTAACTTAATCAGTTTTTTTAAACGTTTTATTATTTTGGTTCCCAGCTGACCAAGGTTTTAAAAAGGTTGATTTTATTGCTTTTTTTAAAGTTAGTTAAAATTTAGTATGATTCTGAGTAAACTAGTTATCAAAACCTTTTTTTTATAATTTCATTTTAAACAACTTTGTATCCGCCGTTTATATTCGTAAAAAATAAATAGATTTATTGGCGTCAAGGTGTTGACGTTACTGATGACGTCACTTCTACCTAGGCTATAAGACGTGTCAATGATAAGATGTGTAATTTAGTGTTTTGATTATTCTATGTCAACGAGTAACTCATAACAAAACAATTTGCGAAGGGAAACCTGTTTGATTATTGTAACTGACGTTAATATGACGTCGAAACGAGCATTTCTTCACAAAGTAACGGTGTAACTAACTTCAGCGACCCCAAAAAAGGGATTTTAATTGAATAAAACAATGGTTGTGGGTGTTTTTCTGTCACAACGATCACCATGGAAAATTCCTAGCGCAAAACGCAAATAAAATATAGACGTTCAGGTTGCACGAGCATTTTTGTCAAAATTGCTTTTGCCGTTGCCGAATGATTCACATGAGTGATTTTGATATTTTTTCTATGTCATCAAGCAGATAAAATGTCAATACGTAAATGATCATAGAGAATGTTTGATTCCAGCATTTTTGTAAAAAATCGGGGGCCCTGAAAAGGTGGTGCTTAACTAAAGTGGCCCACTGTATTGTTACTATAAATGTTCTGTGGCTCTTCCTCACGGTGCCGTGGGTTGGTCTGCAGTTTGTGATTGTGGTATTTCCTGATCATACTCACTTACTAAATGTTTTTTATTTAGTGTTGCTTACAAATTTACAGATTTCAGTGTGCAGACAATAATAGTTCAAACAACGTCTGAACAAAGATCAGATAATACAGGAGCATGTTCGTGAAAAACTAATAATTTGGCTTGTGGATCATGTCTTCGGCGTCTATTCTACTCTATGACGGTTTTGACTTAAAACTTATCTATTGATGAGATGGTAGGGGCCTGATGCTTTGGCGGTTGTCAGGCCCACTGAGGTTTACCTGTTGGATTTCTGTTGCTCCGGTATTCAGTTTTATTTACTGTTGAGTCCTTATCTTTGCTTTATCTCCTTTTTATATCTTGATTTATATGTTCTAGAGGATGATGCATTGATAAGATAGAGGTCTTTCATGCAAACCAAAAATCTATGTGTCTTGATCCACATCTGAACTAAGAGTGAGGTTGGCGTGCCGTGAAACGGTTTTAAGCCCTCTAGTAAAATATTTTAACTGACCTTTTAAAGGCAGTGCTTCTTTTCGGTATCACTTATGCTATTTCTGTCTTGTTTTTGTTATGTTTTCGTGTGCCTCTGTTTGTCACCTGCTGGGAAAGGGCTGACCTCTTGGCTCTCGTTTGTGAAGTCTAATAATGAAGTTGTCACTTTCCCATTGGTATCCTGGGTCAGGTGTGGTTCTTGATTGTATCAATTCCTGATCTTTGCCCTCTTTCTTACTTTGGCATACGTAACAGAAACGAACAATGTACTAGCAATAACAGAATCACTGGCTAAGAGCAGATAACCGCCACAAGCTTAAGGGGAAGGGGCTTCAAAAGTGGCTCCCATTTATCACCACATATTAGCTAGTTCAAACTGTATCCTGCTCATAAATGTTAAAATGACAATTGTTGGTATTTTAACATTTATAAGCAGGATAAATACATCATAGAAGAGCTAAGAAAAGGTTAAAAGCAAGAAATACAAATCTTTTTACAGCGTTTTAGTTTTTAAGAGCAGATGAAATTTTATACTCAGTTGAGTTGAGCATGAAAAAAGTTTGATAACCTCCAGGCCAGGTCATGTTTTACTTTCACTCCGTCGGTAGCCAAGTGATGTGTGCTTCTTCTGACTGGTCTGAGTTTTTGCTATGCATATATGTCTATTCTAACTATTTTCTTGCTGGGGCTAATTACGCAAACAGTTTGGACCCAGATCAGGACTGACAGAATGCCGCCTTGATCTGGATCCAAACCTTTTGACACTCCGATAATGTCATTGAAAGGATTGTTTCAAAAAAGACAGCAGATACCAACAAAGGCATAAAATATCCAACATGCAGAGTTAATGGGCTGGCTCATATAGACAAAGGTGCCATTATATAGCTATTTCTTCTCCAAAAAACCTTTGTTAAAAAGTCTTAACTCTTCCCCTACTGGATAATTTTGCATGCTTTTATGTCTTCGGCTGATTCCACCCCCACCAACCCACAAAAAAAAAAATCTGGAATACCAACAAAGTGTCAAATAGTTTGGATCTAGATTTGAACCTCTGTCAGTCGGTCCTGATCTGTGTCAAAACTGTTTGCAAAGTGATCAGCAAATGGCACCAGTTGGAAAAGAGAAATTGGGGTGGGGGAGGGGGGAGGGTTGAAATTACCATTCTGTTATAGGACGGTTGACATTAGAATAGCCTTCTGCGATGTTCATAAATAGAGAATACAAGGTGAGTGTCTATTGATATCAAGTTTACCAGGCAAGGCTTTGAGAACGCTTGTTGACGTTGTGAGGCTTGCTGAGCGATACAACATGCGTTCTCAAAGCCGAGCCTGGTAAACTGATATCAAAAGACGCGAACCATGCATTCTTTTTATCAGTTTACCTATTTTTTCAATCTTTAAACTAGTGATTATGACGTAATTTTCGATTTTTGTAATGATTTAGCGTCATTAGCGACGTCATTCAAAAAGTGCAACGTCTTCATGACCTGATAAAGGCACATGCCGTGAGATAGACAACGTTTATCAGGCAACGTGCGACAATAGTGTTAATATGAGAGGTAACTGATAAAAGTTTTTATCAGTCACCACTGATATTAACTGAATTGTTTCAACATAACCTAATAAACGTTTCCTATCTCACGGCATGTTACCTTTATCAGGTCATGATGACGTTGCACTTTTTGAATGACGTCGCTTATGACGCTGAATCAACACAAAAATCAAAAATTACATCATAATCGCTAGTTTGAAGAGTGTTCAACAATGGGTAAACTGATAAATAGAATACCAGGTTCGCGTCTTTTGATACCAAGTTTACCAGGCTCGGCTTTGAGAACGCATGTTGAATCGCTCGACAAGCCTCGCGATGTCAACAAGCGTTCTCAAAGCCTTGCCTGGTAAACTTGATATCAAAAGACACTCACCTAGTATTCTCTATATCTCTGCAAGCTTCGCGATGTCAACAAGGGTTCTCGAAGCCTTGCCTGGTAAACTTGATATCAAAAGACACTCACCTAGTATTGTCTATATCTCTGCACGCTTCGCGATGTCAACAAGGGTTCTCGAAGCCTTGCCTGGTAAACCTGATATCAAAAGACACTCACCTAGTATTCTCTATATCTCTGCAAGCTTCGCGATGTCAACAAGCGTTCTCAAAGCCTTGCCTGGTAAACTTGATATCAAAAGACACTCACCTAGTATTCTCTATATCTCTGCAAGCTTCGCGATGTCAACAAGGGTTCTCGAAGCCTTGCCTGGTAAACTTGATATCAAAAGACACTCACCTAGTATTCTCTCTATCTCGGCAAGCCTCGCGATGTCAACAAGCATTCTCAAAGCCTTGCCTGGTAAACTTGATATCAAAAGACACTCACCTAGAATTCTCTCTATCTCGGCAAGCCTCGCGATGTCAACAAGCGTTCCCTTGCCTGGTAAACTTGATATCAAAAGACACTCACCTAGTATTCTCTATATTCATGACTTGACTCAATCTATTTCAGATTGCTAGTCCACCAAGTGAAAAAGAGACAAAGAAACTGGAATTTTTCTCCACGTCTCTCACTGTGAATAGTTATAACCCGACAGTAAAACAATCCCAATCAGCAGCAAGGTTGTCTACTAGTCAGTGTCGGGGCTGTGGTCACAGACAACCCACACCTACCGGGAGCAAGAACAGAAGCTTCCCAAGTTCCCCGGATGTGACTAATTCTGAGAGACTAGCTTTCAGCCCAAACTTTTAAATAAACTGTCCAGGACGATTACTGTGACGTCAGAAAATTCAAGATGCAGGCCTCCAGATAAGATTGCGTATTGGAAAATTAGTTTCTTTATTTCTCATCCAAAACATATGTTGTGGGTACTCAAAAGAACCGTCTCAATGAGACGCTTCTTTTGAGGACACAAAACACATGTTTAAATTAATGGGTAAGAAAATATTTGAAATTTTACGCAAATTTAATGTCCTAATCTGGATCTTTGAGATTCTAGCTAGTCTTAGGAGATTAGAAGATGGTTATCATTGTTACCTGTTTGAAACACCTGAAAAAGGATATTTTGTAATACAACCATGCAACCACCAGCTTAGCAAATGCGTAATTCATGTAATCAAATTCGGTGATATAGACGTCATGTAAATATAAGCAATTTGCCATATAGTGACAGGTATTTTAATACTGATAAGAAGTTTGAGATGTTTAAAAGAGAAAAGCCAATGGACATGATACGTGTTTAGTGTATATTTCAAAATAGGTTCCTTATTTTCAGTAACATATGTTATTGGTACACATTGAAATTGCCTCATTGAGGCAATTCCAATGTGCATCTACACCATATGTCCATTCAATAAATGAGTGTTTTTCACCATACATTAGGTTTTTCACAAACTTCTCAACTACTTTTTATGTTTCAGCATGTTGAAATGAACACGTTTTTGTGTAGTTTGGCATGCACCATAGATAGTCAATTTTATAATATTGACAGCTTATCTTTAGATGTTTCATTGGAATGAAATGCTAACTTGGTGGTTGCCTGGTTGTAATTACCATACATAGTAAAATCAGGTTGGATTACCCGGAGTCTTTGTCACTTTCATGTGAAACCATGACATTTGTATATGATTTGTGATTTATTGAGAATGTTGAAACTCATGTTGTGTTCATTGTTTAAGTATATCAAATTATTATTAAATGATTCACTATATTTGTCTCAAATAAACTTGAGCTAATTACCGAGGCCCTGGGAGGGTTTTTAGGGATACATGGATATTGGCCAAAAACCTAAAGGGATATGGGATATTTTTCAAAATACTTAAAGGGAAATGGGATACTGGGACCCCTCCTTCCAGGGCCTCATTGCCATATTGACGAAATTAATACACAGGGATGGTTCAAGGTGAAAAAACATTATTTGATACCTATACATGATACATCTTTTGAATTGTCTGTTTTCTGGCCATCTGATATAGAAAGCCCTATCAACAAAGTTAATTTTTCTGATACTGTATCACAATCTTTTAAAAAGAGGTTAACCTTGACTACCTAAATTTTCAGAGAGGTTACGTAATGTTAATTTTAAGCATGGAACCATAAACGGAATTCATGATTACGTAACCCAAAAGAAAGAAACGGAAGGAGAATGTTGACTATTATAATAATAGAATATTGAGATTAGCAATCTGACTGTGATTGATCAATTATCATACAATGTTGACTATTATAATGATATAATATTGAGATTAGCTGATCAATAGTCACACAATGTTGATCATTATAAAAATAAAATAATGAGATTAGCAGTCTGAGTGTGATTATTCAATAATCAACAATGTTGATCATTATAAAAATAAAATATTGAGATTAGCAGTCTGAGTGTGATTATTTAATAATCACACAATGTTGACTATTATAATAATAGAATATTGAGATTAGCAGTCTGAGTGTGATCAATTTTCAATCATATGCATAATTCCTGTATGAGCATCAAACTCAAATTACAGGTCTGTAATTAAGAGTGAGTCACAAAAAGTAATTTTCTTATTTTTCAACCAAAACCTATATTAAGGGCACTCAAAAGAGCCATCTCCATTAGAACCCAAACCATTTGTTTAACTGTTGAAACTGATGGGTAAGAAAATATCTATATTTTGAAGCTTAAATGTTTTGTTTATCTAAATTATTTGGAAAAGTGGATCCTTCAGAAATAGAGAGAACCTACAATATAAGAAAACAGCAGACTCGGTTTTATTGAGTCTGTTCATGAGAAGCAATGGAATGTGCAACAATTCTCATGCCCCCTAGCACCGGCTTAAGCAGTATTCTGCTTTCTGTAAGAACCCAATTTTCCCAAAGGACCAGAATAAGAAAACATATCAACACTATATCGATGTACTGGGAGAAGTTTTACCAACTTCACGTGGCACAATGACAGCTGTTGCAACCTCTAGATAATCTGAAAAACAAAACAAAAACAAAATGAACTATTTAGAGGTCGTGCTTAATAAACCTGTACATAAATATGAGCCAGTGAGACTGTATGAGCCAATTCTGGAGATAATGCTACTATCATATGAAGTGAATACCATGTATTGAAATATCAATAAGTAACTAGCGCTTTTAAGTAACGTTAGGTAATAATGGCCATACCCACATTGCTTACATATGGCAAATTCTCGAGCTTTTCAAACCAAAATTGCAATTTCATAGTACGTTTAATGTCATACGATAAATAGAATCTAACATGCGTGCTCCTGTAATATTGAATTTATTAAAAACGTAAAAGTAAAGTAGAAGGCAAAGATCTTTTCCCCTATCCCATGGTGGTGCCACATGAAATTTGGCTGCAGTTGGCCAAGTGGTTCAGAAAATTTATGAATATTCTGTCACAGAAACTATAAGAGTTATCAACTTGAAACTTCAATGGTATATATTTCTGGATGAAGACAGATACAGTGTACAAGATGCATAACTCTCTTTTGCATAATTTAGAAGTTATTGTCCTTTGTTATACTTGAATTTTGTCCAGAGCATAACATTAAAATGCTAGAGATATCAATTTGCAGCCCTTATCAAACAACCGTATTTTTGGGGAGCATCTATTGTTTCTACCGATTCTCTTGGTTTTTGAATTATGAATCAATAGAGGTGAGTTTGTGTGTGTGTTTTTTTTTTTTTGGGGGGGGGGGGTACTGGAGATCTGGACCCTCCCCAAAAAATCACAAGTGTTATAGGTTTCTTGCTGTTAAGAGGACCTTTCAGACAAGTTCTTTCTGTAGTGGCATATTTAAGCACGAAATTAAAACCCCGGCACATTCAGGGCACTGCAGGGACATACCATAGGTCAAATCCTGGCACTTAAGCACCACTATGTCCCGGTATCCCTGGCCAAAAGGGGCGGGGCATACAAATGACTGGTGCATTATGTATAAAGTCAAGCATCAAATAAGCCTCTAGATAAAAGTACATATTTGAAAATGATTCTTTTTCAAAGTTCTGAACCCAACCATATGCTTAAACTGATGGGGATGAAAATAGTTGCAATTTTCACTAAGATGTTGCTTATCTGGATCTATGTCAGCCTTTAGCAGAATTCCTTATATAAACATAAAACACAAGCCAAACAGATAAGACAAACTTAGATATCCCGAGATAAAGGTGCCAGGCAATCAACTAGAAATATGACATTTCGGTGGTGCCATGCAGCATTGTGGTCACCTGCAGGGAAAGGGCTGACCTCTTGGCTCTCTTGTGTGTGATGTTTTCTTGTGTTTTTGTCACTTTCACATATGGCGTCCTGGGTCAGGTGTGGTACTTGATTGTATCGATTTCTAATATTTGCCTTTGTTCTCATTTCGTGTGCTGGAACTTCTCTTTTATGGAGTCACAATGACGATATTGGGCAAATAATTCTTGTTGCTGCTTTGATAAGACATTTCTCTAATCAGATATCTCCATTCTTGTTTCAAAGATTTTATCAGGCTGTCAAATAAATGCGTCATATGCAAGGCTAGATCGTATGAGGAGTTAAGGTTTCTGATTATATGAGTAAACAGTTTATCTGTATGGTCTCAAACGTCATCACGTAGCACAGTTTCTTGTGTAAAGATCAAACTCATTCCATGAGTGTATTTGAGTTGGATCAGCATCCAGAATTTGTTGATAAGTAGTACTTCCAAGAAAGCACTTATTGTCATCTTTCCAGTAGTCAAATTCTACACAAGTGTTACCAAAATCAATACAAAGTTGTTGACATTCGTCTTTGCTTTTATCACTATAGTCTGCAAGATTATATTTATTTATGTATATGTTTTCTATCTTTGTAAACGTCGTAGAAAATTGGTCACATTCTGGAAACAAACAAAATAGTTAGTGCATGAGTGAAAGTTTTCAGGATTATTCCTGAATAAAGGATTTTTAGGCTGACTTTCCATAGAAAGTCAGCCTCAAAATGCTGAATTATGCAGATAATGATAGCTTTTCTAATTTACATTCAGTTTATCTAAAGGTGTTTGACCATTAAACTTGGGAATTTGTTATATTTTAAAGGCATACAGCAAGTTTTAAATTCTGATTTTTTAAAGTTCAGGATTTTAGAAATTTTGAACTTTCACCCATGTACGTGAGTATGATCAGGAAATACCACAATCGCAAACTGCAGACAAACTATGGCCCCGCTGAGATGACAAGATTAGTTTACAACTATCAACTTGCGATATATATCTTCTATGTCATGTATCGTATTTAAGATACCTAGATTACCGATTTTCATACCCGGTTGTGTATGAGGTTGGCGCCGTGAAACGGGTTTAAGCCCACCAGTAAAATATTTTTATTGACGGTTCCAAGGCAGTACCTCTTTCATGGATCATTTGTGTTATTTATGTCTTGTGTTTGTCATGCTTTCGCATCTGTTCATTGCTGCCTTTTTGTCACCTGCAGGGAAGGGCTGGCCTCTGGGCTCTCGTTTGTCATGTTTGATTGCGTTTTTGTCACTTTGACATGTGGTATCCTGGGTTAGGTGTAGTACTTTGATTGTATTGATTCCTGATCTTTGCCACCTTTCTTACTTTTATTTTATATACAAGTTATGCGTCAGGCAATAAAAACTTTAATTTTAGAAGCCCTTTGACAAGATCTGTTTTGAAGTCTTCTGAATGTAAAATATTAAGATATTCCTCTTGACTTTAGAGCTACTGCCACAATGTGTAACTTTGCTTTGCATCTATTAGTTTAAACTTTATTTCATTTGTACAATACATAACTACTTACAAAGCAACACAGTAATAATATATATATAAGCATTATACAAACGGGATTCAGAAGGAAGTCCTATGACTTATTCGAATCTGTATCCCTCATATGTTCAATAGTACAGTAAATGCTAAGATGTTGCACCTATTAACCAAAAGTCACATTATTTTGGTTTTTGGCTAAATCCGATTTACAAAAAAATACATACAATATATTTCAATCAGATATCTACGTGGACAAACCAGTATTCAATACTACTATTTCTACAACTCATTTCTATCTTCGCTTAGATAAGGGCAATGGAAACGAACTGTCTAGAACCTACTGGTTTTTGTCTATATGCATTATATGCTCTAATGTTTACTTCATTACAAGTTACCACCAATAAAATGTGTTCCAGCCTCTGCCATAAATGTGACACTCCACAATTACTTGTGTAAGGCTTGTAAACTTGAAATATGACACAAGTATGATCATCTCTTAGACTATTGTATGTCATTATCTAAATATTATAGAAGTATTCTTACGGGTTTAAGCATTATGGTTAAAACTAACGTCACGCCTATTTGCTTTCATTGACATCAAATTGATAAACCAATGGCAATACAGCATAGTATTTAAAGAGCACTCACTGAAAGTTGAGATTGCATTTTTTTAGATTTAAAAAAATCTTGAGTGGTCAGCAAGTACCCAAGCAATACTTTAACATGTTGTAAACAAAGACCAAATAAGAATTTCCCATTGTGAACATTCACACATAAATTGTATGTGCTGTGTGCCATGTAGAGCTGGAGATTTCTTTAGTACTGACTGTCTGTGAATGAAGGCCATTTTCTTTGTTTCTTCACAGAGAGTTAATTGATTTGATGTTTCCCCATAATGTTAATTGGATAAGTTAGGAAGCATTCATGTGAGCTAAACAAATTCTGTGTTTTGACATCAAGGGCAAACATTTGACCAGTAAAATTAATTTAAGTGTCAAGCTGCCCGTTGTAAGGCTGTATATGTGGTTGTGTTGTTGTGGATTCATTGTTGCTCCCATTTTTCTGGGGGCTTTTGTGTATAATCCCTGTTTTGTTATGCTACTTTTAACAATCATCTCACTAGGGAAATGAGTGCTAGTGGCTTTACTATTATAACCAGGCAACCACCAAGTTAGCATTTCATTCAAATGAAACATCTAAAGATAAGCTGTCAATACAATAAAATTGGCTATCTATTATTGTCATCCAGGTGCATGCCAAACTACACAAAAACTTGTTCATTTCTACATGCTCATGACACTGAAGTAGAGAAATTTGTGAAAAAAAGTTTATGGTGGAAAAACACTCATTTATTGAAAAGACATATGTTGTAGGTGCACAATGGAATTGCCTCTATGAGGCAACTCCAATGTGTACCAAAAACATATGTTACTGAAATTAAGGGACGTAATTTGAAATAAAAACTAAGCAAGTATCATGTCTACTGGCTTTGCCTCTTTTAAACATCTCAAACTGCTAACCTGCTAGTTGTGTGGTTGTAATGCCTTTTGATGTCATGTGACTGTCAGTATTCTGTGTCTATTTCTCACGGTACCATGGGTTGATCAGCATTGTGCGATAGGGGTACTGTAAAACCTGTATTAAGCGGCCACTCAAAAAGAAGACAATTGGGCCTCAAGACCGATTATCGCTTAATGCAGGTCGACCTTCATTAAACTACCATCTGTCGTTAAGACCTTTGTTCTGTATTTTGTTTTAGTGGCTGCTCAAGACAGGTATAACTGTATTTCCTGGTTATACTCACTTACCTTAGTAGAATGGCCATCTGCTAAGCCGTATATGTATCAGAATTACTGTTTGCATAAAGGGACACTTGCACTTGGGCTATCTATTGTTAGCGAAGCAACAACTTTGGTCTGACTGGATATATGCTCAGACTTGCCAAATTTATTAGTGAATTTGTCATGTACAGAAATGGTTTTCTTTAGGCCTGACTAAAAACCAATTTCTTTGTTTTATTACTGTTATTAAATTTGTTTCAGATAGGACATAACTGTTTGTGTATTCTCCCCTCCCCCTGTGCGTAAATGTGTGTTAAGCCCTCTGTGTCATAGGTTTGCATGTGTCCTATAAGTGTGGTATTTCCTTGACAGAAACGTAATATTTTTTTAAAAGTATTCCAGGAATTAAAATGTTCAGATTCTCCCTGAAGTCTTTACAGATAGTGTATGAGCTATAGATAGATTGTAGTTATCATAGCAATTTATAGCAACCCCAATCTGAGTCCAGCAATACATTACTATTACCACAGGAGCTTGAAGTTCGGTCCTTATATCACCTATATAGACTCAAAACCAAAAGCTCACGGTGTCATTACGTAGTAATGACCAGGAGTGAAACTAAGCTCCCGGTAGCCATTCCGGCTCCAGTTTCCGGTCAATGGGCAGTGAATGTTGCGACGGCAACGTCAAAGTGTTCGATAACTTTTCTTCTACCTTATGATCAAGATGGCGACGTTAAGATAAAACAGGACAATGTCTCAAATATACTTTAAGTCGATATAGTACCGAGAAACCTATTTGTTAGGGCATAAACAATGAAACAATGACGTTTTCATCTACGTAATAAGCCCAAAGACACTATAATTGACGTTACGCCTTGTACGCCAAATCGTGCGCGACGTCAACGTCACACGATCTTTGAAAAACAACAGTTTTGAATTTCCGCAAAGTTTATGAAAAACAGAACTTTTCGTGATAAGTAAATGTAAGGGTTTGTTTTATTTAATATTCTGAAATTATTGGACTGATAGTTTTATTTTTTGGTTGAAGAGTTTGTAAGTTTTGTGTGACGAAGGCTCGGATTCACTGATTCAAACCGGATACTGGAGCCGGAATGGCTACCGTTATTTTTTTCCGTATTTTCAAACGCTCATTATTTTGACTCAGTGATATGTCAGAAAAAAGTTATCCATGCCTCGCATGACCTGTTGACATAGTTTTAATGGTTAGATGTTCAGTTTTTGCAAAAACCTCCTGGTAAAGGCGATTCAAAGGTGCCTGAAATTTAGTTTCAATCCTGGTCATTACTACGTAATGACATTGTGCCCTTTGGGTTTTGAGGCTATAGGGGTGATTTAAGGATCGAACTTCAAGCTCCTGTGCTATTACATACTTATGTCACATTGTCCCGTTGTCTGGTTATATTCAGCGTTATAGTTACATATGCATTTTGTTCTAGGAGAAGAATCATAGTTGTTATAGAGACATCTGCTATTTTCTTCTAGACAATCCGAGGCTGTGTTGCAGTCACCTCCTAATGTTGCATCTACAAAAGATAAGTTAATGACCATTTGTGTCAGCTTGCTTGAAATTGGTTCATGCTACCCATATGTTAAGTCACACTTCAAACGTTTTTATGAAAGAGTCACAGAATACAGGCACTCATACGACAGCGAGAACACAAAGAAGAGAAACATACTTTCTTTTACACCAGATCGGTATTTCCGTTGTGTTCACCCATGTGAATTTATTCTATCTCACATACCGGTACCAGCCCTAGTAGGGAAAGATAAAAACTGAACAACTGCACGTCGACCGCACGCTGGCGTGGCGTAATTGTAATGCCACATCATAGCCTCTTTGGGATTTTCTGGAAGCCTTTTTCATGTTTTCGATTACAAAATGAGGTATTTACTGGTGAGCAAGAAAAAGAATCAGTTATTCGTGTGAGGCTGGGATAGAAAAATCCATCCCTTGCAATTACTGTTTGTCATCACTCTGCAAACCTCGTGATGCCAATCATTGATCCTCGGGATTGACTTTTCTATCCCAACTTCACACTCATGATGGATTCTTATACTCTCTTAACCAGCAAGACAATTGTTAAAACTAGAAAGGACACTAAGAACTACAACACAAAACAAGAACAAAGCAATAAACTCTCACAAAAATAGGAGCAACAACAATAAACCAACAACAACAGAATCACCACCTTAAAAAGGCAGCCTTGGGACTTAAATAGAATTTACCAGCCAAATATGCACCTTAGGCTCTGTTGTTGTTAAAGTTTGAAACCAGAACACAATTAAACACACGCATGTTCAAACAATAAGATTCTGTTGTTGTTAAAACATGAAATCAGAAGAACACAACCAAACACACGCATACACAAACAAGAACCATTTACAACAAATCCATAGACGACAGCGTCTAAAAATATTCCAAATTTAACTCTCATATTTAGCATGCAGCAGAACAAATCTTTTAGATATTTTCTCGAAAATGTTTTTATGTCAAAAATTAGCAACAAAGAAATAGAAATTAAAAAGAGAATTAGAGGTACAGTAGTACCACGACCTCTAAGTAATGACCCTCGATTCACTCAATGCATTTACCGTTACAGTCGCGCTTCAAAGCGTTTTGTGGAAGTATATATATACTAGTTTTCCCTTTGATGAACTTATGAAACAATTGCATCAAAATATAACATAACATCAAGAAAATGTATGATCTCCTTCTTAACCCATAATCAGATTCTTAACACTTACCTACTATTATGTTCTCTAACAATGGATTGCTTTGATTCGTTCAATTAGAACACACTTGGAAAAATATATAAAAAAGATATATTTAAGCCCCCTGGTGGCCTACGCTGATACCCGTTCTAAAGTAAGTAAGGATGCAAAGATCAGGAATCGATACAATCAAGTACCACACCTAACCCAGGATACCATTGGGAAAGTGACAAACTCACAGCTAGACACCACAATCGAGAGCCAAGAGGTCAGCCGTTTCCCAGCAGGTGACCACAAAGCACATATAAACAGACGCGCACAAAGACATAGCAAACACAAGACAGAAAAAAACCCATAAAAGATCCACAAAAGAAGTACCGCCTTTGAACAGTCAGTAAAATATTTTACTGGAGGGCTTAAACCAGTTTAACGGCGCCAACCTCACCCTTAATTCAGATGTGGATCAAGACACATAGATATTTGGTTTGCACGAAAAACCCCTAACTTATCAATGCATCATCTCCAAAAACATATAAATCAAGATATAACAAGGAGATAAAGCAAAGATAAGGACTCAACAGTAAATAAAACTGAATACCGGAGCAAAAGAAATCCAACAGGAAAACCCCAGTGGGCCCGACAGACAGCCAAAGCATCAGGCCCCTACCATCTCATCAATATATAAGTCTTTAAGTCGGAACCATCATAGAGTCTGAAGTCCAACTCAACGGCGTGCCATTAAAGAGGAAAGCAAAGTCGCAAACCGTGGTTGGGTTGACCACCAAGCATGCAGTCTATTGCAATACATTAATGTTAAAACCAATCTTTTTATAATGGGAAATTAATTTAATGAACTGCGCTGAAAAAGTATTAGAGCCAATAATCTTCTGCAATTTATACACCAAGTCACCATAGAAATAAGGCGTCGATTCTGCTGTTGTTACTTTATAATTTGTAGTCCTGGTTTTAAGATACAGTACTTTGTGTCAGTTATAGTATTGCAGTCATCTTGATTACTTTAATTGCATTCTTGTATTTATATACATAAGGAATAAAGAAACGCAACAGACAAAAATTTAATTTTTGCGTGTTCAAATGACGGTTTGGTGAACTCTCTTTTGAAAATTTCTTATTGAGTATTTATAGCATGTGATAAAATACCAAAACGTCATTTTAACGCTACATTTTACGCTACAAGATGAAAACATATGAAAACGTAAAATGTGACGTTAACGTCAGAATAAAGATCAATAAACCCCGTTTTTTCCATGTTTGGTTATTTGGCGTCGACTTGACAATGTGCAAATTAAACAAACGTCCAATCATATTCGTAATGCAGTCAAAAATTGCGCCAAAACACGCTACTTGAATGGCAAGATACACAATGGTAGTGAATAAAAACGATAAACGTCACTTAGAGCCGTCGTATTTGGGTCGCTGATGAATATACGGGATAAGATAAACCTGGAGATATCAGAACATGCTTTCTTGGGATAAACTGACTTTTCAGATACCGTAGAAATACGCTGGTAAGGTGATTATATTGACGTTAGCCAAACAAAACACGGCATAATGCAAGAGAAAACATCTGATTACATGCTGAGAGTCAACACCAAACTTGTTAACTGTAACCTAAACTTTGTCACTGGAGCATTTTATCATTAGAAAAACACATAAACATCATGGAAACCATTAAAACGTAGGATATCGAATTTTGACGTCAGAATTGAAGTTTTTTGACGTCTGAGGATCTCGAGTCATAATTCTTGAACAAAACGTCCTTGTGGCTAGAGGTTTATTCGCTTCATTGACCACAAATACTACAGACGGAATGTGGTGTACTCTTATCAAACCTGTTCGCTTGATATTCCTGTAGCATTTGTCTCCCTTTGGCCAAATAAACAATTTTCTGAACAACAAGCTCGGAGGAGTTCACCCTCTTGAGTATTTTAGGACGAAAACAGAGAGTGTCTGTGTTGGCATGTATTGATATACAGACCAACATTTGCGCTCTCTGTTTTAATAGACAAACCCAACATAAATATATGTACCAATCTTTCGGAACTAGGTAAATATTTCAATGTTGTCAAACATGCAGTTTTATAATAAAATTACAATATGCTTCTAATGATAAGAATTATCACACTGAAAATATGCTGGGAAATTATTTATTTGTAATTACTCAATTATCTATTTCGGTCTGCACATTCTCCCAAAAAAAACAAAAACAAAAAAAAACACTATTTTGTAATACCACCTTTGCTGTCATGTATGTTAATATGTTATTCCTTGTATGTCATGTACATGACTTAAGAGAATAAACGTTTTGTCTGTCTGTCTGTCTGTCTGTCTGTCTGTAATGAATAAATCTCAAGCAGAAAAGACGGTTTACGCGTTTCACGCAGTATTCAGGGTTGACGTTAATGACGTTAAGCCGTTTCAGAATCCTACGGAAACGTTGCCATTTGATCATTCCTTGTTCCGCAATATATGCCAAGACTTTTTAAAACAATTAACCGATGGTTGATTTAAACTTTACTTTTATTGACCCTGTTTCAGCAGTTTACTACGGGGGGTCAGGCTGGTTACGGGCATGCCAAAATGATTACGTAATCGATAATTACGTTGAACCTGCTGTAATTTGACGTACACATACTGCTCCTATGGATAAATATCATTTGCACTAAAAACCTGCATGATATTGTATGCTTACAATGATTCGAAGTGTTTGTTGCGTTTCTTTATTCCTTAAGTATTTGTTTTACTTCGTTTATTTCTGTTCTGTTTTGTGTTTTAACAACAACAGAGCCTAGGGTAAGAATTGGGCTGGTAAAAATATATATTTAAGCCCCCCCCCACCCATGCTTCGGCTGCTCTCCGTACTAAGGTGGTGGTTCTGTTTTTGATTCACTGTTTATTGATTCTCTCATTATTGGAGGATTTTTTGAGTTTGATCATTGTTTTGCGCATCAATACTTAAAGCCCTGTTTTAGCATTGCAATCATCTCGCTGAGGAAGAGAGTACTGGATGCTTTACTTTAATTATTTTCGTGCTATCATGTGATTGTTATTGTAATGTGTCTCTTCCTCGTGGTGCCATGGGCTGGTCTGTGATTGTGGCATTTCCTGATTAGACTCTGTTTTTGAAAATGCCTAGACGTAACGCACGGTGTTGCGACCAATTGTGATTTTTGCGTTGTAGATGAGTTCAAGCCTTTCTTAACTCTTTAGTGATGCCGTAAATATATCATGTTTGGTATCATTTTAAAGGTTAGAGTTTAAGCTATGTGCTCATACATTTTATCAAAATATGCTACGTATCAAGGGAACTTTACAAATCCGTTTGTTTTGCGATATGACGTTGAAAACGCTTGTCACACGTAACAGAGCTGTTTGATTTTCCAACCTAGAGCGATCGTAGGAAGAAATGTTTCAACGTGAAAACTGCAAAATTCTATCAAAACGACATTACTTTATTGTTATTTTCGACAGCCATGCTTATATTCCACTGAGTTATCTTATGCTTGAGAAATGAAGATAAGTATTACAGCAACCATTCTGTCACAATTTAGAAAGAGTGAAGAGCGGGTACTTTTGAGAGATATAATAGACGTATGAAAATATGATGCAAGAAAATAAAAAAAAAATGTGAAAAAATTCTTCTATCATGAAAAACATATTCCTGCTCTCGATAGTTGGAAATCTCAACAGGAAAAGAGAAGAATTAATTTTACGCTTGTCTAGCGGAAATGTCCAAAGCGTCAATTTTGGAAATTCATTGCAGGGGTGTACGTTTTCAACAGTGGCTATTTTTAAGAGTTATTATAATCTGCTTCAGGAAATTAAATGAAAAAATACTTCTTTCCTGATTTTTAGTTTGATGTCAAAACATAAATTGTAACCACACAAATGCAGAAACTGTCATAAAAAGACTGTGTCTAGCGGAAATGTCCAAAGTTGTAACAATGACGTTCTCGGCGTAAATTTCACGTCGCCGTTTAAATAAATGCATTTTCACGATTTTTAAAATTATTTTTGCAAACTTGTTGTCTAAAAATTATATACATGTACGCTACCGATATATACAGTTACTTCTAGTATATAGATTTGCACAATAAACATAGGCTTACTTATACAGGAATAATGGAAATAAAATTAAAATGCCAATTTTGCGGTGGCGCTATTTGGGAATCAAAATTTTGATTTTTGCATCAAACGAGTCATAGATCAACTCTTAAACCAAGTGTGTATTTTTAAACATTTTATTGTATAATGTATTGTTTCATAAATATAATTTTAAATCGGTTCTTGGGCTGAGCTAAATTTTGTCAAAATCGCGGTCAGTAATCTTTGGCATTTTTTACTGGAATTGTTAACCCGCGAACTAACAGAGTTGCAAATGCTTTGGCCACACACAATCTTCGTGCGTGCCAATGAAGAAATGTGCATCGAATAAAGGTTTAATACATTATAAACGTTTATGTAAAACCGATAAAACCAATGCCCCGCTCTCAAACAGTACTCTGCGAATGCGCAACCACGAAGCGGTAAATGGCGCCCGTCGTTATACGATTAAACAAATTGCAACAAAATGCCCTTCTGGATTAGAAATACGTCCCGTTATACATGTAGTTTTATTTTTAACTTGTTTAATTTAATTATATGCGAGGAAAAGTGACAAATTTCGATAGACTTCAGTGATAATCGACGTTTTAACATTAAAATATACATAAAATGACGTTACGTTTTCTGGTCGCAACACCGTGCGCAACGTCCTACACTTATCAATATGGGTAAGATCAAAGTGTTTGTTCCAATCTACTCACTATTCATGGCATTAACTTGTCTTCCATAATCATATAGAATTTGGATGACCGCATTCACGACAAATTGCATTCACTAGAATGTTTCTTTAAACAATTTTTCTTTAATAGAAGATACCCAACAGAAACATATACTGCATTTTTATTTGTTCAACCGTAGAATAAAAGAAAATGTACCTTCACACGTGAATGCACTAGTTGTCCATGCTCCTGAAGGCTGACACGTAATTGTCGTGGATGCACCTGTAGGTGATAGAATGTATCCAGTGTAACAACTATACGTGACGGCGGATCCTTGAGTCGTTGTTCCAGTCCGATAACTTCCATAAATATTTGGTGCTTGTCCACAATCTGATAAAAAATAAATCAGTTTGAAAGATGGCCAGAAATAAAGTTGTTTGATTAGTTTTGTATGGTCAATTTAAATGCTTACATGGGGTGTACTAAACAAAAACAACTAAAGATCCTAGTATGAATTAACCAACGTTACAAAGTTTTACCTTTAACAATATCACATCATATTTATATTCAGGGAAATGTGCTTACCCCCCCCCCCCCCTCCCGATGGCTTAGGCTGCTGTCCGTTCTAAGGCGGTGGTTCTGTTGTTGTTGACTTTTGTTTATTGTTACTCACATTGTGGGAGTCTGTAGTTGTTCGATGTCTTGTTGTACGTTACTTTATGTCCATTCTAGTATTGCAATCATCTTGATGGGGAAGAGAGAGCTGGTTGCTTTGCCTTATTTGTCTTCCTGGTGTCTTGTGATGGTTGAGCGGCTCTTCCTCACGGTGCCACGGGGTTGTCTGCATTTTGTGATTGTGGTATTTCCTGATCATACTCACTTACTATTTTAGAGAAATGGGAAATGCCTCTTGCTTAATTTGAATCATGAACAGCAATCATAAGATTTAATATATGTTAATCAAAACAAGTATGACCAGAAAATATCACAAGTACTGATCACAGACACATGACGGACATTTACATGTTATGATGACATTTGAATATATCAGAAGGAAGCATGCCAATATTGAGTTAGCATGCATATTATATAAATATTACATTCCCTGCGCGGGTGATAGTCGGAAATATCATCCCGAGGAATGTGATTATCAACCGAGGCGCAGCCGAGGTTGATAATCATATTTCGAGGGATGATATTTTCGACCACCACCCGCGCAGGGAATGTAATATTTATTTTATTATACCGAACAGAACATTAGATCCCTTTTTTTGAAGTCATTCTCTTATTCAATAGACTTATCATGATGAGGGGAGATCCAAAGGGAACATAATGAACAGCCTCTTATCTATATGCTTGGAGTGAATTAAATCTTTCACAAAAATGGTTCTTCTTTAACAATCTGAATGCTCAACCTGATCACTGACGTTCCGTTTAACAAATTACGTCATAAAAGCTAATGACGTCAAACCTTATACCAAGCAGCGTCATTTTTAAAGGAGATACTTTACATGAGGCGGATTGATGCAAATAGAAAATTTCGCCTAATCTGCTCAAATTTGGCCTCTCGTCCTAACTAAGAAAACGAGTACCCACACTTTATGTTTCTGACCAGAAACAGCGAAGTTATTGGAGCTTTAAGTCGCGAAATCATGCGTCATGTCCGCCATTGCTGTTGAACGTCTCCTGACGTGAACGAACCGTACGCGCGTCGGCGTTGCGCATCATGTGACCGCCCTGATATTTTATAATATCACCCGCTGTTATGGCAAACACGTGGCAGTATTCGCCGTTGCTGTAGCAACGGGTGATATTATAAAATATCACTCGTTCGTCTATGGAAGTTTTGTATGGGGAATTCACGTGAGGTATAATAATGAGTTATATATGCACAGTATATATAAACTCATCACACCACCTTTTTTATAACTTTGTTTCAACTAATCCCCTCATCCTTTGGTATTCCAGAATACCCGTCTGACGTCCCATATGGGGGTTAAGACATATCGGAAGATAGATAGACTCTGTATTACATTTCAAAAGTAAAGAGGAAGTCAAAGATCAGGAATTGATACAATCAAGTACAACACCTGACCTGGGGCACCATATGGGAAAGTGACAAAAACACAAGAAAACACAATTTACAAGAGAGCCAAGAGGCCAGCCTTTTCCCAGCAGGTGATTACAATACAGCAAGGAACAGACAAGAAAACATAACAAAGACAAACATCAAACATAAAAAACAAAAAGGATCCATAAAAGAAGCACCACCTTGAAACGGTCAGTAAAAATTACTGGAAGGCTTAAACATGTTTGACGGTACCAACGTCACCCTTAATACTGATGTTGATCAAGACACATAGATGTTTGGTTCGCATGAAAGGTCCTTAACTTATCAATGCATCATCTCCTAGTACATACACATATAAATTTAAAAGGAGACAAAACAAAGATAAGGACTCAACAGTGCATACAACTGAATACTGGAGCAAAAGAAATCCAACAGGTAAACCCCAGTGGGCCTGACCAAAGACACGACATCAGACACCAACCCTCCTATCAATAGATCAGTATGTAAGTCAGGTCCATCAGGTCTCAACAATTGATCATCAGAGCTCATGATCACCATACACTGCAATATCAAATCATTATGCTTGTTCCTTGGTTTCACATATTTCCTCTGGCACAAATAATTAAGTGAGTATGACCAGGAAATGCCACATTCACACACTGTAGACCGACCCATAGCACTGTAAGGAAAAGACAAAAATACTAACATTCATATGACATTAATCGGCAATTAAGTAAAGCAACCAGTTCTCTCTTCCCCAGCACTTCAACATGTGTTGACTACCCTACAAAACTCCAATTACTACCAGAACCATCAAGACCCCATCTGTTACTCTATCAAAACAAAACTCTGTTTTGCACATTCAAAGTGAACAAGTATTATGGCTAGGATTAAACAACATACGTAGCAAAATCAGTTATAGTTTGGTGAATACTGAGTATTTTGTGGATCATTGTATTATTTATGTCTTTTATTTGTCATGCTTTCGTGTCTGCTCATTCCTGCCATGATCACTTTAAGGGAAAGGGCTGGCCTCTTGGATCTAGTTTGTGGTGGTTAATTTTTAAATGATAGCTATATCACCAAATTTGATTTCATGAACTATGCTTTTGCTAAGCTGGTAGTTGCATGGTAGTAGCTAAATGGTACACAGTGTCGTGTAGCTCCTGATCAATCTGTTAATACGTGTCATGCAAAGAACTTAACATATATTGTAAATTTAAGAATACAAGTACATTGTACATACTAACCTATAAGACAATTAAAGGTAGCTGGTACTTGAGACCAATCACCAGTCTCCAGACATTTTATAACTACATACTAACCTATAAGACAATTAAAGGTAGCTGGTACTTGAGACCAATCACCAGTCTCTAGGCATGTTATAACTACATACTAACCTATAAGACAATTAAAGGTAGCTGGTACTAGAGACCAATCACCAGTCTCTAGGCATGTTATAACTACATACTAACCTATAAGACAATTAAAGGTAGCTGGTACTAGAGACCAATCACCAGTCTCTAGGCATGTTATAACTACACTTCTAACGTCGCTGTTTTCTGCCTGATATCCTGATTGACACTGGATAGTTCTTGAACTTCCTAACACAGTATCTCCTTCAGGAATATCCACTCCTGTTATGGAAGATGGTGCGCCACAATCTATAAAATAAAGAACACCATTATTTCTGATATGTATATGGGCGAAGATTGGGCCGGTAAACAGCGAATTCAAGGTGAGTTTCTTTTGATATCAAGTTTACCAGTCAATTCTTTGAGAAGGCTTGTTGACATCTTGAGGCTTGCTGAGCAATTCAACAACCATTCTCAAAGCGGAGCCTGGTAAACTTGATATCAAAAGACGTGAACCTGGTATACTATTTATGACATAACTTTTCGATTTTTGTGTTAATTCAGCGTCATTAGCGACGTCATTCAAGAAGTGCAACCTCATCATGTCCTGATAAAGGCACATGCCGTGAGATAGACAACGGTTATCAGACAACGTACGACAAAGCAGTCAATATGAGAGGTAACTGATAAAATGTGCATACTAACCTATAAGACAATTAAAGGTAGCTGGTACTTGAGACCAATCACCAGTCTCCAGGCATGTTATAACTACGTACTAACCTATAAGACAATTAAAGGTAGCTGGTACTTGAGACCAATCACCAGTCTCCAGACATGTTATAGCTACATACTAACCTATAAGACAATTAAAGGTAGCTGGTACTTGAGACCAATCACCAGTCTCCAGGCATGTTATAACTACATACTAACCTATAAGACAATTAAAGGTAGCTGGTACTTGAGACCAATCACCAGTCTCCAGGCATGTTATAGCTACATACTAACCTATAAGACAATTAAAGGTAGCTGGTACTAGAGACCAATCACCAGTCTCCAGACATGTTATAACTACATACTAACCTATAAGACAATTAAAGGTAGCTGGTACTTGAGACCAATCACCAGTCTCCAGGCATGTTATAGCTACATACTAACCTATAAGACAATTAAAGGTAGTTGGTACTTGAGACCAATCACCAGTCTCAAGACATGTTATAGCTACATACTAACCTATAAGACAATTAAAGGTAGCTGGTACTTGAGACCAATCACCAGTCTCAAGGCATGTTATAGCTACATACTAACCTATAAGACAATTAAAGGTAGTTGGTACTTGAGACCAATCACCAGTCTCCAGACATGTTATAGCTACATACTAACCTATAAGACAATTAAAGGTAGCTGGTACTTGAGACTTATCACCAGTCTCCAGGCATGTTATAGCTACATACTAACCTATAAGACAATTAAAGGTAGTTGGTACTTGAGACCAATCACCAGTCTCCAGACATGTTATAGCTACATACTAACCTATAAGACAATTAAAGGTAGCTGGTACTTGAGACCAATCACCAGTCTCCAGGCATGTTATAGCTACATACTAACCTATAAGACAATTAAAGGTAGTTGGTACTTGAGACCAATCACCAGTCTCCAGGCATGTTATAGCTACATACTAACCTATAAGACAATTAAAGGTAGCTGGTACTTGAGACCAATCACCAGTCTCCAGACATGTTATAGCTACATACTAACCTATAAGACAATTAAAGGTAGCTGGTACTTGAGACCAATCACCAGTCTCCAGGCATGTTATAGCTACATACTAACCTATAAGACAATTAAAGGTAGCTGGTACTTGAGACCAATCACCAGTCTCCAGGCATGTTATAGCTACATACTAACCTATAAGACAATTAAAGGTAGCTGGTACTTGAGACCAATCACCAGTCTCCAGACATGTTATAGCTACATACTAACCTATAAGACAATTAAAGGTAGCTGGTACTAGAGACCAATCACCAGTCACCAGGCATGTTATAGCTACATACTAACCTATAAGACAATTAAAGGTAGCTGGTACTAGAGACCAATCACCAGTCTCCAGGCATGTTATAACTACATACTAACCTATAAGACAATTAAAGGTAGCTGGTACTAGAGACCAATCACCAGTCTCCAGGCATGTTATAGCTACATACTAACCTATAAGACAATTAAAGGTAGCTGGTACTAGAGACCAATCACCAGTCACCAGGCATGTTATAGCTACATACTAACCTATAAGACAATTAAAGGTAGCTGGTACTAGAGACCAATCACCAGTCTCCAGGCATGTTATAGCTACATACTAACCTATAAGACAATTAAAGGTAGCTGGTACTAGAGACCAATCACCAGTCTCCAGGCATGTTATAACTACATACTAACCTATAAGACAATTAAAGGTAGTTGGTACTTGAGACCAATCACCAGTCACCAGGCATGTTATAGCTACATACTAACCTATAAGACAATTAAAGGTAGTTGGTACTAGAGACCAATCACCAGTCTCTAGGCATGTTATAACTACATACTAACCTATAAGACAATTAAAGGTAGTTGGTACTTGAGACCAATCACCAGTCTCCAGACATGTTATAGCTACATACTAACCTATAAGACAATTAAAGGTAGCTGGTACTAGAGACCAATCACCAGTCTCCAGGCATGTTATAGCTACATACTAACCTATAAGACAATTAAAGGTAGCTGGTACTTGAGACCAATCACCAGTCTCCAGACATGTTATAGCTACATACTAACCTATAAGACAATTAAAGGTAGCTGGTACTTGAGACCAATCACCAGTCTCCAGGCATGTTATAGCTACATACTAACCTATAAGACAATTAAAGGTAGCTGGTACTAGAGACCAATCACCAGTCTCCAGGCATGTTATAGCTACATACTAACCTATAAGACAATTAAAGGTAGTTGGTACTTGAGACCAATCACCAGTCTCCAGGCATGTTATAGCTACATACTAACCTATAAGACAATTAAAGGTAGCTGGTACTAGAGACCAATCACCAGTCTCCAGGCATGTTATAGCTACATACTAACCTATAAGACAATTAAAGGTAGCTGGTACTTGAGACCAATCACCAGTCTCCAGACATGTTATAGCTACATACTAACCTATAAGACAATTAAAGGTAGCTGGTACTTGAGACCAATCACCAGTCTCCAGGCATGTTATAGCTACATACTAACCTATAAGACAATTAAAGGTAGCTGGTACTTGAGACCAATCACCAGTCTCCAGGCATGTTATAACTACGTACTAACCTATAAGACAATTAAAGGTAGTTGGTACTTGAGACCAATCACCAGTCTCCAGGCATGTTATAACTACGTACTAACCTATAAGACAATTAAAGGTAGCTGGTACTTGAGACCAATCACCAGTCTCCAGGCATGTTATAGCTACATACTAACCTATACGACAATTAAAGGTAGCTGGTACTTGAGACCAATCACCAGTCTCCAGGCATGTTATAGCTACATACTAACCTATAAGACAATTAAAGGTAGCTGGTACTAGAGACCAATCACCAGTCACCAGGCATGTTATAGCTACATACTAACCTATAAGACAATTAAAAGTAGCTGGTACTTGAGACCAATCACCAGTCTCCAGGCATGTTATAGCTACATACTAACCTATAAGACAATTAAAGGTAGCTGGTACTTGAGACCAATCACCAGTCTCTAGGCATGTTATAGCTACATACTAACCTATAAGACAATTAAAGGTAGCTGGTACTAGAGACCAATCACCAGTCACCAGGCATGTTATAGCTACATACTAACCTATAAGACAATTAAAGGTAGCTGGTACTAGAGACCAATCACCAGTCACCAGGCATGTTATAGCTACATACTAACCTATAAGACAATTAAAGGTAGCTGGTACTAGAGACCAATCACCAGTCTCCAGGCATGTTATAGCTACATACTAACCTATAAGACAATTAAAGGTAGCTGGTACTTGAGACCAATCACCAGTCTCCAGGCATGTTATAGCTACATACTAACCTATAAGACAATTAAAGGTAGCTGGTACTTGAGACCAATCACCAGTCTCCAGGCATGTTATAGCTACATACTAACCTATAAGACAATTAAAGGTAGCTGGTACTTGAGACCAATCACCAGTCTCCAGGCATGTTATAACTACGTACTAACCTATAAGACAATTAAAGGTAGCTGGTACTAGAGACCAATCACCAGTCTCTAGGCATGTTATAACTACATACTAACCTATAAGACAATTAAAGGTAGCTGGTACTAGAGACCAATCACCAGTCTCCAGACATGTTATAACTACATACTAACCTATAAGACAATTAAAGGTAGTTGGTATTTGAGACCAATCACCAGTCTCCAGACATGTTATAGCTACATACTAACCTATAAGACAATTAAAGGTAGCTGGTACTTGAGACCAATCACCAGTCTCCAGGCATGTTATAGCTACATACTAACCTATAAGACAATTAAAGGTAGCTGGTACTAGAGACCAATCACCAGTCTCCAGACATGTTATAACTACATACTAACCTATAAGACAATTAAAGGTAGTTGGTACTTGAGACCAATCACCAGTCTCCAGACATGTTATAGCTACAAACTAACCTATAAGACAATTAAAGGTAGCTGGTACTTGAGACCAATCACCAGTCTCCAGGCATGTTATAGCTACATACTAACCTATAAGACAATTAAAGGTAGCTGGTACTAGAGACCAATCACCAGTCACCAGGCATGTTATAGCTACATACTAACCTATAAGACAATTAAAGGTAGTTGGTACTTGAGACCAATCACCAGTCTCCAGACATGTTATAGCTACATACTAACCTATAAGACAATTAAAGGTAGCTGGTACTTGAGACCAATCACCAGTCTCCGGGCATGTTATAACTACGTACTAACCTATAAGACAATTAAAGGTAGCTGGTACTTGAGACCAATCACCAGTCTCCAGGCATGTTATAACTACATACTAACCTATAAGGCAATTAAAGGTAGCTGGTACTTTAGACCAATCACCAGTCTCCAGGCATGTTATAGCTACATACTAACCTATAAGACAATTAAAGGTAGCTGGTACTTGAGACCAATCACCAGTCTCCAGGCATGTTATAACTACGTACTAACCTATAAGACAATTAAAGGTAGCTGGTACTAGAGACCAATCACCAGTCTCCAGACATGTTATAGCTACATACTAACCTATAAGACAATTAAAGGTAGCTGGAACTAGAGACCAATCACCAGTCTCCAGGCATGTTATAGCTACATACTAACCTATAAGACAATTAAAGGTAGTTGGTACTTGAGACCAATCACCAGTCTCCAGGCATGTTATAGCTACATACTAACCTATAAGACAATTAAAGGTAGCTGGTACTTGAGACCAATCACCAGTCTCCAGGCATGCTATAGCTACATACTAACCTATAAGACAATTAAAGGTAGCTGGTACTTGAGACCAATCACCAGTCTCCAGGCATGTTATAACTACATACTAACCTATAAGACAATTAAAGGTAGCTGGTACTTGAGACCAATCACCAGTCTCCAGGCATGTTATAGCTACATACTAACCTATAAGACAATTAAAGGTAGCTGGTACTAGAGACCAATCACCAGTCTCCAGGCATGTTATAACTACGTACTAACCTATAAGACAATTAAAGGTAGCTGGTACTTGAGACCAATCACCAGTCTCCAGGCATGTTATAACTACATACTAACCTATAAGACAATTAAAGGTAGCTGGTACTTGAGACCAATCACCAGTCTCCAGGCATGTTATAGCTACATACTAACCTATAAGACAATTAAAGGTAGCTGGTACTTGAGACCAATCACCAGTCTCCAGGCATGTTATAGCTACATACTAACCTATAAGACAATTAAAGGTAGCTGGTACTTGAGACCAATCACCAGTCACCAGGCATGTTATAGCTACATACTAACCTATAAGACAATTAAAGGTAGTTGGTACTTGAGACCAATCACCAGTCTCCAGGCATGTTATAGCTACATACTAACCTATAAGACAATTAAAGGTAGCTGGTACTAGAGACCAATCACCAGTCACCAGGCATGTTATAGCTACATACTAACCTATAAGACAATTAAAGGTAGTTGGTACTTGAGACCAATCACCAGTCTCCAGGCATGTTATAACTACGTACTAACCTATAAGACAATTAAAGGTAGTTGGTACTTGAGACCAATCACCAGTCTCCAGGCATGTTATAGCTACATACTAACCTATAAGACAATTAAAGGTAGTTGGTACTTGAGACCAATCACCAGTCTCCAGGCATGTTATAACTACGTACTAACCTATAAGACAATTAAAGGTAGCTGGTACTTGAGACCAATCACCAGTCTCCAGACATGTTATAACTACATACTAACCTATAAGACAATTAAAGGTAGCTGGTACTAGAGACCAATCACCAGTCTCCAGGCATGTTATAGCTACATACTAACCTATAAGACAATTAAAGGTAGCTGGTACTTGAGACCAATCACCAGTCTCCAGGCATGTTATAACTACGTACTAACCTATAAGACAATTAAAGGTAGCTGGTACTTGAGACCAATCACCAGTCTCCAGACATGTTATAACTACATACTAACCTATAAGACAATTAAAGGTAGCTGGTACTTGAGACCAATCACCAGTCTCCAGGCATGTTATAACTACGTACTAACCTATAAGACAATTAAAGGTAGCTGGTACTAGAGACCAATCACCAGTCACCAGGCATGTTATAGCTACATACTAACCTATAAGACAATTAAAGGTAGCTGGTACTTGAGACCAATCACCAGTCTCCAGGCATGTTATAACTACATACTAACCTATAAGACAATTAAAGGTAGCTGGTACTTGAGACCAATCACCAGTCTCCAGCCATGTTATAGCTACATACTAACCTATAAGACAATTAAAGGTAGCTGGTACTTGAGACCAATCACCAGTCTCTAGGCATGTTATAGCTACATACTAACCTATAAGACAATTAAAGGTAGCTGGTACTTGAGACCAATCACCAGTCTCCAGACATGTTATAACTACATACTAACCTATAAGACAATTAAAGGTAGCTGGTACTTGAGACCAATCACCAGTCTCCAGGCATGTTATAACTACATACTAACCTATAAGACAATTAAAGGTAGCTGGTACTAGAGACCAATCACCAGTCTCTAGGCATGTTATATTGTACATACTAACCTATAAGACAATTAAAGGTAGCTGGTACTAGAGACCAATCACCAGTCTCTAGGCATGTTATATTGTACATACTAACCTATAAGACAATTAAAGGTAGCTGGTACTAGAGACCAATCACCAGTCTCTAGGCATGTTATATTGTACATACTAACCTATAAGACAATTAAAGGTAGCTGGTACTAGAGACCAATCACCAGTCTCTAGGCATGTTATATTGTACATACTAACCTATAAGACAATTAAAGGTAGCTGGTACTTGAGACCAATCACCAGTCTCCAGGCATGTTATAGCTACATACTAACCTATAAGACAATTAAAGGTAGCTGGTACTTGAGACCAATCACCAGTCACCAGGCATGTTATAGCTACATACTAACCTATAAGACAATTAAAGGTAGTTGGTACTTGAGACCAATCACCAGTCTCCAGGCATGTTATAACTACATACTAACCTATAAGACAATTAAAGGTAGTTGGTACTTGAGACCAATCACCAGTCTCCAGGCATGTTATAGCTACACTTGAAACGTCGCTGTTTTCTGGCTGATATCCTGATTGACACTGGATAGTTCTTGAACTTCCTAACAGAGTATCTCCTGCAGGAATATCCATTCCTGTTATGGAAGATGGTGCACCACAATCTATTAAATGAAAAAATAGCATTATTACCAATTAGTATTTGGGTGAAAATTTGGCCAGTAAAAATATTTCAACCACAACTACCACCCCTTGTGGCTTCAGCTGCTGTCGGTACAAAGGCGGTGGTTCTGCTGTTGTGTATTCATTGTTTATTTTTGCTCCTGTTTGTGTTTGACCCTTGTTTCGTTTTGCAGTATCTCTGAAGGATCCGTTTTTTAGCTCACCTAAATCATAGGCTCATGGTGAGCTATTGTGATCGTTGGATGTCTGTTGTGTGTCATGCGTCGTCCGCCATCAACAATTGCTTCAAAGGACATCTCCTCCTAAACTACTGGCTGGATTTAGACCAAACTTGGTTGGAATGATCTTTTTATGGCCCTCTTTAATAATTTTTCAAATAGTTTTGGTACATTGAATATCTAGGTCACACAGGCTAAAAATAATTTTAAAGATGAAAACTTTAAAAATCTTCTTCTCTGAAACCACAAGGCCTAGTGCTTTGTTATTTAGTATTTAGCATACCCTAGTGGGCCTCTACCAAGTTTCTTCAAATTATTCCTCTGAGGCAAAAAATAGCCCTGCCCCAGGGGTCACATGTTTTATTTAGGATTATATAGGGAAAAACATGGAAAAATCTTCTTGTCTGAAACCATTAGGATTAGAGCCTTGATATTTGGTATGTAGCATCACCTAGTGGACCTCTACCACACGCTTAGGGATGTCAGTTACAACGCAAGGTGGTTCTGGACGACAATTCGTTACGGGCCCATGACGACTGCTTACTTGTACTAGACGACAGGTAATGGGTTTAAGATGATAGATTTAGGGTTTGGGACGACAGCAGAAAGGGGCAACACACACAGACGTCGCAAAAAATGATAATATAGTGTGTTTGGCTATTTTAAATAATTCCTGTCATATACGGGTTTGTAAGTTTGACATTGGAAGTACAAACACCATAGATATTTGCAGTTAAATTGTAAAACTCTGGTATGGAAAAGAAAGTTCAGAAATGTGTAATTTGTAATTAATTACTTGCGTTCTCATCATGAAATAAGCATAAATGGTCAGACAATAGATCTCACATTATTTTTCATTCAATTTTAACATGTCCTTCTTAAAAGAAAACTGAAAACCTCAAAATTTCATTTTTCTAATGTTACTGGTTAGAGACGACTGTGTAACAGGCAATAGACGACGTCAGTTTTTCTGTAACAGATGAGAGACGACATTTTTCTTTGTTTCATCAACACTTGAGTAGATGTAAATACAGCTCTGAAGCCTATTCAACGCCTGGAGAAGTAGTTCAGCATCGTGCGACCTCCCATCGAATGTGCATACCAAGCCCTAGGTAATCAGAAGAATTTAAAGGTTAATACCATATATGGGATTGGTGGCTTTTATAGTCTTCTGGTTCCAGAGAATATTTAAAAAGGGTTTTTATCTTATTTGAGCATGGCGGCATCTTGGTCACAAGACCAAGAAGTAAGTGAGTATGATCAGGAAATACAACAATCATAAACTCCAGATATACCCACTACATCATGAGGAAAAGCCACTGAACATTTACAGTAACAAGATATCTGTAAGACAATAAAAGCAAAGCTACCAGCTCTCTCTTCCTCTTCAAAATGATTGCAAAACTAGGAAGGGCGAAAAGTAATGCATACCAAAACAAAGACAAACACAGAACCCCCATAATGAGAAGTACATTAAACAATAGATCAACAACAAGGGAATCACCACCCCAGAACGGACAGCAGCCTAAGCAACTGGGGTGGGGGCTTAAATGCATTTAAAGATCGTCGAATAATTTTCGACCCTCCATCCTAAGGAGTCTCCATATGAAATTAGATTGACATTGTGGTTTCAAAGGAGATGTGTGTTTGAAAATGTTAACGAACAGACAGACAGATGGGGGCTGGAGTCATTTGTATACTAATATCTCACCTGGGAGCCGTCAGCTTTGGTACGCTTAAAATAGTATTTTATTTGACCATGTGTGATATGTGATTTACACTTTGTCGGACCTGGAGCGTATTATGGGCAACTGCAGGTAATACTTCCCAAATTAAAATCTCTTTAATTGTTTGCATACAGTTTGTTTTAAGAATGGACTGTCAATTTATGAAATAAAAAGGATATGTCACCACACTCAATTTCTCATAATCTCACATGGAAGTTTTCAGCATTTTACAAATTTTCTGAAAAAATCCAAGTCCTTAATATTCTGCTAAAATATTTGTAATCGCCATCCAGCTTCTTTTTTTATTTTAATTATTGCTAATGACCTCAAGCTTTCTAGCAAATGTGAAAATGTATTTGTTCCCAATCCATGTCAAGATACTGCATGATATATTTTGGTTATTCCCCCATAAAAGGATTTCGACATTTAGAGCAAATTATATATAAAAAATCCATATTGAAAATCTTATTTATTGATATTATTTCATGGACTATCATTTGACATTTTAGAAAAAAGAAAAAAATGGGGTCGCCGGACTAATTAGCTTGCAGGAGGGCCAAAGTTGTCCCCACCCCCACACATTTCAAGGATAATTCAATTAAAAAATTTAAGGAGTGTAATTTTTGTCATTTATATAATTCCATTTTTCTTGTATAAAGTAATTTTGCATTACAAGAGGAAAAATGAAAAAGAAAAAATAACAATTTGTTATAAGGGCCCACCCTGGAATCGACCCTGATACTCTGATTCCAAAGTCTGACATGCTAAGCACAAGGCCACGATGTCAAGTCGTGCGCGTCTCGGAATAACAGTACATAATCCGAGTATTGGCCATATTCATGTTCTCATACAGGGTAAATGACATTTCACCCTCGGTCAAAACAGAAGATTCTTGGGTGCAAGATATATCCAATAAATCCATCACTGTCGTCTCCACCTGCTACGCTGTCGACAATAACCTGTAACAAAATATCTGCAGTCGTTACACATCTGTAACATGGAAAAATGACTGCAGTGCATTCGTTTTGGTTTTAAAAAACGCGTTCGTCTAAAGTAAGCAGATTTAGAAGAAAAATCTTTCTTGGTCTATGTGATGGACAATGCAATGTCTAATCACATCAAGTCACAATATGTTCAAAGAAAACGAAAGTGAAAGTACTAAATAAGGATATGAGGACATGTGTAGTAGTAAAATACAGTTTCAAGAATAATAATGTATCATATACGCGTTACCTGGATACAGTTGCCATGCTCTACAGGATTGATTAAGTTTAGATAAGTGTCGTGGACAAATAAACAAAGACAAAATAAGATGCTTGATGTTTATTGTGTCTTAAGTCTCCCGAAAACGATACACATTCAATAGCACAAACCTATATTTAGAAGTATTTCGTCTGGGACCCGTAACGCATTGTCGTCCAAAACCACCTTGCGTTGTAACAGACATCCCTAAGCATGTACCAAGTTTGTTCAAATTATGGCCATGGGACCAAAAATGACCTCGCCCTGGGGTCACATATTTTACACAGGATTATATAGGAAAAACATGGAAAAATCTTCTTGTCTGAAAACAAAAGGTCTAGAGCCTTGATATTTGGTATGTAGTATAACCCAGTAGACCTCTACCAAATTTGTTCAAATTATGCCCCAGGAGCCAAAATTGACCCCGCCTCGGGGGTCACATGTTTTACATAGACTTTCTTTTGCTCCGGTATTCAGTTTTGTTTTACTGTTGAGTCCTTGTCTTTGCTTTATCTCCTTGTTATATCTTGATTTATATGTTCTAGGAGATGATGCATTGATAAGTTAGGGGTCTTTGATGCAAACCAAACATCTATGTGTCTTGATCCACGTCTGAATTAAGGGTAAGGTTGGCACTGTGAAACCAGTTTAGGTCCTCGAGTAAAATATTCTACTGACCATTCCAAGGTGGTACTGCTTTTGTGGATATGTTATGTTTTTTCTGTCTTGTGTTTTTGCTAAGCCTTTGCATGTGTCTGTTTATATGTGCATTGTGGTCACCTGCTGGGAAAGGGCTGACCTCTTGGCTCTCGTTTGTGGTGTCTAACTGTGAGTTTGTCACTTTCCCATTGGTATCCTGGGTAAGGTGTGGTACTTGATTGTATCGATTCCTGATCTTTGCACCCTTACGTACTTTAAAAGTAATTTTTACTGACCGTTCCAAGGCGGTGCTGCTTTTGTGGATTATTTTTGTTATTTATGTTTCGTGTTTGTCTTGTTTTCTTGTCTGTTCATTACAGCATTGTGGTCACCGGCTGGTAAAGGGCTGGCCTCTTGGTTCTCTTGTATGTGATGTTTTATTGTGTTTTTGTCACTCTCCCATGTGGTGTCCTGGGTCAGGTGTGATGCTTGATGGTATCGATTCCTGATCTTTGCCTTCTTTCTTTCTTTAACTTTTATTATCTTGATGTTTATATGACAAACTACATACTCACCAATTAGGCAGTTAAACGTTGTTGGTATTTCAGACCAATCTCCTGTCTCCAAGCATGTTATTTCTATGCTTGAAACGTCGTTGTTTTCTGGTTGGTACCCCGTCTGACACTGGATAACACGAGAGCTGCCTAGCCAAGTGTTTCCAGTAGGAATAATCACACCTTGAATGGCCGACGGCGCACCACAGTCTATAAAACAACCACAGTGTATATAAACAGAGTATGAGCCATTGGTTCTGATTTGCCAATATTCGATAATTTAGACATAGAAGCCAATTCTAGATGACACAAGCATCACATTACATTTACTAATTTGGATTACCCTAGAAAAAACAGCCAAACAACCAGAAGTATCATTTTTAGTGTGGTGATTGCTAAAACTTTAAAAAGCACAAAAAAGCAACCTCGCAAACCCAGACTAAACATAGCCCCTCACAATTTGAACTGCAAAAAACAAAACAGAATCACTGCCTTAGAATGGCCAGCAGCTGCAGAAACCAAGATGGTGAGGATTACATTTATTTATGGTCAACTCTTTGCTCTGGATTCAGGTGATTGGTCGTATACCTAATAGTTTTTTTTTTGTTTAAGGGATTTCTAGGGATTTCTAACTGTTTTATCTCTTTTTTATATCTTGTATGAACTAGAAGATTATGCATTGATAAGCTAATGATCTTTCATGTTAACCAAACATCTGTGTGGCTTGATCAATATCAGAATTAAGGGTAAGGTTGCCGCCGTTAAACATGTTTAAACCCTCCAGGGATATTTTTACTGACTGTTCCAAGACAGTGCTTTTTGTGGGTCCTTTTTGTTATTTACATTTCACATTTGTCTTTATTATACTGTCTTTTCTGTTCGTTGTAGCCTTGTGATCACCTGCTTGGGAAAGAGCTGACCTCTTTGCTATCTTGTTTGTGATGTTTCCTTGCGGTTTTGTCTCTTATTCATATGGTGACTCCGTTCAGGTGTGGTATTTGACTGTATTGGTTCCTGATCTTTGTCTTCTTCTTTTCTTTTATGTCATGTTGTACGTATCAAATTGAACATAACCATGAAAGTTTGAAATGCTGCAAATGATTAATTGAGCAGACTTGCACTTTACAAAAACATTTATGGCATAAGATAGTAAATATATTTATTTGAGCAAGGCAAATACTCTCAGTAAAAAGTTCTTAAGCTATTAATGCAAAATTTGCTTTCTCCTTTATTGGAATATAATATTACCAGGAACTATGTATTTAAGATTTTGTCAGTTTGCTTTAACTTTCCTTTACTACGCTGGACAATATCTGTGTTTCTTTACCTTTGATATATTGGGTCTGATATTTGCTCCTTGAACAATTGAACATTAAATGCGTACACTTAAAGCGACCACTACAGGTTGTTAGTGACTAAATACGAGCAGTATATTCCAAAAATAATAAGTGAGTATGATCAGAAAATACCACAATCACAAACCGCAGACAACCCCATGACACCGCAAGGAAGAGCCATTCAACCATCACGAGACACCAGGAAGACAAATTAAGCAAAGCAACCAGCTCTCTCTTCCCCATCAAGATGATTGCAATACTAGAATGGACGTGAAGTAACGTACAACAAAACATAAAACAATTACAGACTCCCACAATGGGAGTAACAATAAACAAAAAAGTCAACAACAACAGAACCACCGCCTTAGAATGGACAGCAACCTAAGCCAACAGGGGGGGGGGGGGTGCTAAATGCATTTTACTGGTACCAAATCTTCGTCCTAGATTCTGCTGTTGTTGAAGTTAAAGTAATGTTCAGCTCGCATGGAGGCCTTCTAACTAATGCAATGTATCATCATGGAAAAACACTCTAATCAAATTAACACACCATGATGTAACAAAGAAAATGGCTCATGACTCACAGATAGTCAGAGCTAAAGAAAACCTCAAGTTGAGCCAGGGTGGGTCCAGCTACAGATAAGCAATGGGATTAACCCACTGATTAAAGATTTACGTCAGAGTTGTCATAGAGTCTGAGGCCTGACCAACCGTTGTGCAATTAAAGAGGAAACCATAGCTATAAATCGTGATTGGGTTTAAAACCAGGCATGCAGACTGTCTCATGATATCCAAGTTATATTCAACCCTTATATAACGTTTTACAATCTTTTTGAATGTATCACTAAAATTAGATTTTCCAACAATTCGTTGAATTTATAGACTAAATCACCATAGAATATAGGTTCTGATATGCCTCGCTGCAGAAGATTTTTAACCCAATGTTGTATTCAACAATTAACTCTGAGTGTCTGTAGTAGTATTTAGAAAATGCTTTTCGAATTTTATGATATCTATAACCTTGTTTTTAATAACTTAGCAGTTAAAATAAGTTTCTGTTGTTGAAGTCATCAACATTAGAACACTAGCAAAACGAATAAGCTGAGAAATATATACACCATAGGAAGGTCGCGAGGAACATCTCCATCAAGAAATGGGAAATTTACTATTTCAAAAGTAAAGTCATCCCTTTTATCATAAATTTAAGAAGAAACTATGTCATATGTTAATGACAAGTTCAAGTCCAAAAACGGAGCTTCAGTATCAGAAGAATTAGCCTTATTTAACTGAAGTTCAGTAGGATATATCTGACCTACCATTTGTTCAAAATAAGGATTATCAATATTAAGTAAGTCATCTTAATATCTGGAGGTGGAGTTAAAAGCTTCAATGATATCAGTTTCATCATTGTCTGACAGAGACAACATAAAGTCTCTCTCATAACAAAACAAAAACAAATCTGCATCAAGAGGAACACAATTAGTACCTATTGAAATACCTACAATTTGCTATATAATTTCGAGCCAAATCTTATAAATTTATTGTCCAAAAGATAATGGAGAACATCACACATTTTCTGACATGACCACAATTTATATCTTTTAGGTTGTTCACAAGTAAAAAAAGGCATTTTTATCATTACAAACCAAATAAAGTGAGCCCTCTCTGTTAAATGGTTGTTCAATTAATTCTGTGAGTTTTTCTTTTATTAGATTATGAGGCAATGTAGTATAGAGAGTAGAGAAATCATATGTAGACAAATCAGATGCTAGAAAACCTCTAGATTTCAATTTATTAAGAATTTCACCTAAATTTTTAATAGACCAAAATATTTTTTATCATTTTTTTCATAAACTGTTGTGCAATATTTAATGACATGGTTTTTAATCGCAGTGAGGCAAGAAGTCAAAAGAATAGACAACTCAGTAGTTGTACATGCACTAGAATTAGCAATAAAACGCGGCTTATAGGGCCGTTTATGAGGTTAAGGTCACCAGTATAACGTATGAGGCTTAGGTAACCAGTATAACGTATGAAGCTTGCTATGGTCCTCACCAACAAACAACCCAAACTTAGCTGCCATATGGCATCGATGCCTATCAACGATAGACGTCTCATCAAGCCTGTTATGCTCACATGTTTTTGCAGTGCTAAGTTCTTGCTTTAGGGTGTTCATATAGTACCTTTTTCAAGCGACCACAACATTGTTAGCAGCCTCATCTGCGGGGGCCAAAACAAACCTCCTATAGAATTCCTGGATCCATTTCTTCAAATGTCTAAAAGTGAATTTAGGTTTAGGTGGTAGAAGCTTTAAAATGTTGCAATAAAATGAAATTGTACCATCAATAATCTTTAAAATATTTAGTTTTCAACTATTTAAGGCATTAGACTCAACATTCTCTCGTTAATACCAGCGATTACAAAATTCTTGTAAGGCTCCTGCAATTTCCTCACGACATGATTTGAAATCTATTGGCAAAGGAAACCTATATTTAAGTTCCCCACATATAATAGACCGAATTCTTGAATCAGTTATGATTTTAAATCCCCTGTGACTATAAGACCAGCGGGTTGATAACAATTTTTAGAGTCTTTACAATCTCAAGAGTCAAAAATAGAATTTATACTGACTTATTTGAACTATCTAGACCAATTTAGTTTAAATATAGTTTATAATGTAACTATTATACAATAAAAAAGAATGTAGTCTGAACACTTATTATTAGCTCAACTAGTTTATATGTAGCTCAAATACTGCGCAAACGTAACATAGCTTCCAACATTATAAATCCACAGTTCTTGCTTGAAATGAAGATACAAAAGTCTGTTGAAGTTTTCTTAGTGCTCCGTGTTGTGTGTACATACCGATTCATCTGATAATCGAAATGCCAATCAAACATCTATGTGCCTTGATCAACATCAGAATAATGTGTGAGGTTGTTATAGTTAAACATGTTTAAGTCCCCAGTATTTTTATTGACCGTTCCAAGGCGGTGCTTCCGTTTTGTTATTTGTGTTTTGTGTTTGTCTGCCATGCTGTCTTGTCTGTTTCTTGCAGCCTTGTGGTCACCCAGTTGTGAAAGGGCTCACCTCCTAGCTCTCTTGTATGTGGTGTTTTCTTGTGTTTTTGTCACTTTCCTTTGTGATGTCCTGGGTCAGGTGTGGTGTTTGGTTGTATCGATCCCTGATCTTTGCCTTCTTCCATACTTTGTTATTTTGTTTCATGTGTGTATTTGCTATACTGTCTAGTCTGTTCCTTGCAGCCTTGTGATCACCTGCTGGGAAAGGGCTGACTTATTGGCTCTCTTATGTATTGTGTTTTGTTGTGTTTTGTTACTTTCCCATATGGCGTCCTGGGTCAGGTGTGGTACTGTATTGTATCGATTCCTGATCTTTGCCTTTCTCTTTACTTTGAAGTGCTAGGTTTGCTTACGTTTAACGTACTTATTAAAATAATGATGTGGGCCAGTTCGCAGGATATTGGTACTTTTATGCATCGATGCATACAACCATGCAACTACCAGCTTAGACTCTGGCAAGTTTGCGCATAAGCACATACTTGCATGAACCTTGGTTGCTTGAAATACGGTAAGTACCGAACTTTTATGTGCTGGTTCAACTATAGACATACCTATAACACACTGAAAGTTTGCAGTCGTCCAAACTCCAAGAGGATTGCAATAAATTATCAATATATTGATGCCACTATCAGTGTTAGTCACGTGATTATCTATACAATGATAATGCCTAGTACTCCCTAAAGTTGTGGAACCATCTAATAAGTTGCTGTTTGGATATGCTGGAGGCTCACCGCAATCTGTTTAAAGAAGCAAACTATTTCAACCCTTAATGCGCCAATCGCAAAAATTGTCGTCTGCTTTTTTCGTCTGCTTAAATGTTTAAGAAGCCTCTATGGCAAACAATGTGTACCCAGATCAGACTGCTCCTGTAGGAGCAGTCTGTTCTGAGTCCACACTGTTTGCTTCTATAAATAATTCGTCAGTAATATTAGGCAATTTTTTTTGCAGCGGACGACTTCAGCAGAAAACATTTTCAGATGCATTTTTTTTCTTGGCGCTTTAAGGGTTAAAGCACTGCACATTTCTTTAATGCAGAAATGGAACCAGAAATGACACAAAAAATTGCAACACAAAAACCCAACACCAAATGGGAACAACAACAGCAACAACAACAACAACAACAACAACATAATCGCTACCTTAGAACAGACAGCAGCTGAGGCTACTTATTATCTTAAATATATTTTACCTGGCAAATCTTCGCCCTAGATTCTGCTGTCAATAAAACACACCAGTTGCATAGCTCAGATGGCAATTTCCCAACTTATTGAATAAAAATCACAGAGACACAATGAAATCAACTTAAAATGGTTTGATGAAACAAAGAAACGATCTCTTATCCCACAAGCAGTCAGAATTAAAGAAAGACCTTAGTTGAATCACGGTAGACCCCCAGGGGGGGGGGGGTACTCTAATTTTTTCCGCATATGTAGGCTCGGATCCAGCATCTACCGTTCAGCCCCCAAAAATATCAGAAATTTCAAGCACCCCGAAAACATATTTCAAATTTTAGCAACCCCCAAAAATATTCCAATTCTGTACCTTGACCTTAAAAAAGACCCTAAATTGCATAGAAATGACCCTCAAACTAGCCCAATTTTGTGGTGACCCCAAAAAAATATCCACAAAATCTTCATACCCCCGAAAAATATTCATTTTTCTAAAAAACCCCAAAAATATTGAAATTCAGAATTTTGAACCCCCAAAAATGGGTGGAGCCTACGTATGTTCGAAAATATCAAAGTACCCCCCCCCCCCCCTGGGGGTAGACCCTGCCAAAGACAAGCATCAGACATCAATCCATCGATTACAGCTTTAGGACTGATCAAGGACTAATGAGTCCTATAAGGCTGGCCAACCATCATGCAATTTAATAGGAAGTCATATCTATAAACTATGATTTGGTTTGTCTTCAGCCATGTAGATTCTCGCATAGCATCAATGCTATACCCCACTTCTGTTACAACCTCTGATTATCTGTTCGAACTGATCAGGAAAAGATGTATTGCTTTCCAGTGATTCCTTTGCATCTATCAAATGAATCACCATACAATACTGGCGCTGATATGCCCTGTGCAGAAGCATTTTTAAACCAACAATATTTAACATACATGGCGACTCTGAGCGTTTGTGATAGAATTTAGAAAGTTATAAAATGCTAACTGAGAGCGTATAAGTTACATATTTATCTTCACACTGCTTTAAAAATGATTCGTTTCAGACATAACAATAAATCAAGCTTATTTTGGGGAAAATATGAGAATTCAAATCAATTAAGACATCAGCTGATTATAGCAACTTCATCCAGAATAGAAATACTATCCTAGCATTGGTCTTTCCGTTGATACATGATTCTGTAAATTCCAAACTTTTCGCGAGGGTTTGAATTTCGCGAAACTTCGCATATGCGAAGTTTCGTAAAAATAAAACCCTCGCGAAATGGCGGAATCACTCTGTCGTTTATTGACGGAGGTAAATCATGCCTTTGTCGCGAATTTTCAACGTCGCAAATATGTCTTTTAATGCTATTCGCGAAAATAAAGTTCTCGCGAAAATTTCCGAATTTACAATATTTAGCCACTGCCCCTACCATTGACTGTACCTATACTATTTTGGGTTGATATCACTGAGGTAGAAAACAAGTAGCTGGATTTAGCCGAAATTATGTCTACTGGGTGTTGGGCTCTTGACAACTGGTAATACCTATAGATAACTACAAAATACAACATGTTTTTGTTTGTTTGATTTGATTCTTTACACGCCTACCAAACAATCAGATGCTCAACTGCTGGTTGAGCGAGAACAGCAATTCGAGTGTCTTCTGTTTGAGATTTCGAGGAGCTAAAAAGGTAAAGAAATGTTGCATGTTCTGTATATTATAATTAATATTTCTTGTCCTAGGAAGAGAATTAAAAATCGGGGAATGTCATGCAACCGCTTACGGGTCCCTATGTTTATGGTGTAAATAGGAGGTCAGAGAATTTTCTCCTTTTGTCAGATTTACTTTTTGCATGAGGAAGGTGTACCAGAAGCAGATATGAACGTGTAGAAATTCGTGTTGTTTTGTGCTGTGTATTCAATTTTATGATGTACTCGAAGGTGATATACACAGGCCTGATCACGACTGAGATCGGCAACTGGAATTCAGATGGTTATATTCATCGAGCTTGTGCAATATTCGAAATATCTTGGTGGAAAGTCCTGGAAAAATCTGGTTGAGCATCAGATAATAAAAATGATACAAAAATTTGAAAGCATCATTTGTCGTTTTTTCGCACTCCATAGTCAAGATAACGCATTCAGTCTGTTACATGGGTTAAGGAGTTATGTTACTGGCAAAGGTCAGATATAGTCCGTCCAGATAAGAGACGTTGGGCGGTTCTTAGCTAAGTTCAACCCCTGGACAAATACATTTGGAAATCGGTTAGTCAGGTTGCATTGTTTGCGTATTCACTCATCTGTGAAAATCTCCACACCAGAAATTATATACCTGTAGTCTTATAGTTGCCATATCGTGAAAAATGAGCGTTTCGAATTATTGCAGATGAAACTGATCAGTCCAGAAACTTTGTTTGAAATATGTACGTACATGTATCTAAAGCACGCACGTGTAGCTTAAACTATACAAGCAAACATCAATCTTCGACAATGAAATCTACAATCACGCAAGTTTTATAAACATCTGTGTACCCTTTCCCTGTGGCCCAGATATTGAAACCTTATCATGCTGAATTTTAAGTTGTGTTGTGTGTGTGAGTAGGGAAGGGGGCTATTTTTATGTTGTTGTTTTTTGTTTTGCTATTTTTTTTCGAATTCAGAGCTAAACACCAAATCATTTTCTTGCCAAACAAACAGAATTCATCGACAAGATATATAGACAACATATATAACGCGAATATTTTCCAAGTAGCATACTAAATATTAACCTGTGTGTCAGTAGACGCACACAACTGCAGCAAAGTTAAGAGATGAGTGTCTCTTTTTTTATTTTGAGTTGATTTTGTTTGTTTGCATTGATGTTTTGCGTCGCTGCTAACATTTTTGCAGTCATGACGCGACGTTTCCCTGTCCACCTAGGTTGAACCAGTTCTTAGCAGAGAATACATCTAAATCTACATCATACGCGCAGCCATCACACTTGACTAATTCAGCGCGGGGAATTAAGTGTCTTGTTCAGGACATTGCAAAGTGCTTCCAGTGAACCTTCTCAAAATAGCAATCCTTTAATCACAGGTCTAACACACTACCACTGAGCAACTGTCGACCTCGATTATTCCAGTTGATACTTTACATCCCAGTCAAGAAAATTTCAGTCATGTCAGGACGTTTCATTGATTGAACCAGCACTAAATAGAGCATAACACGTCTTGCTCAAGGACACAACATGGTGCCTACAGAGAAACTCAAACCAATTACCCCTTTATCTCAAGTCGAGGACTCTACCACTCTCAGGGGGGGGGGGGGTAACTACCTATAGTTGACATAGTACGGATGTTTGGTCCCAATAGCCCCCTTTTTCAGTGCAGCCAGGTATACGATAAGCTCCCTTTTTCTAAGAAAAAATATGTGACTGACCCAGTTTTTCATCATCGATATAAGAATGGTCTTGATTTCTGACATCCCTGTTTGAAAATACTCATTTTTTTGCTCAAATATTCAGCTCAGAAACCCAAAATGTAATATTTATTTGTAAACTTTGTTTACTGACAGCAAAGAGGGTATATAAAAGTCAAATAACAGTATATGAATATGTAGACTTTTTTTTAATCAAGTACATGAATAGATCCTTTTTTTCGAAGACCAAGTATATGATTGGGGTAGGTTTAAAAAAACTGGCTCGCACACACGTACCAAAATTACCCCCAAGTTACCCCCCCCCCAACTACCACTGGATGGCTCTACAGGTATTATACAGCTATTCGGTCACTGTATCGCCACATGGTGTGCGATGTCCCAGTCTCATGTAAAGCTAACGGATATAGGAACCAGTTGTGGGCGTGGCTAGACAGTGACCTAGAAGCGGATTAATAACTACTGTTTTTAAGGCTTCATTCATGTCAGCCTGTTTGTTGGGTTAGTTGAATAAAGTGTAATCACTAAACCTATATATCATGCACGCCTTTTATATCCGTATATCATGTATAAAACATTTCGACCTCCCTAACAGTGTATGCAGTTTGCGTTTTAGATGGTTACTTGAGACATGGCTGTATAGTAAAGAAAATCACTGATAAAAGCGCGCTACATGCAACCAGATCTTCATAACGCTGTGCACCCTGACTCTAAATCTTTTTACATGTAGCAGCAACAACCGTTCTAACATGGACCAGTCTGCTTGCCGATCTTGACTAAAATCCACATACGTACTAGGAGGCACTGGCCAGTGAGCAATATTATATACATGTACCAATGTGTCTGTAAACAAGTAAGACTTAGTTTTTCTGTTTAGATATGCTTGCGAACGTTTACCAGGCATACTAACCGTATAAAGCTGGCCGCCTTTGTCGTCTGCAGTTCAGTTGTTTTGCACTATTAAAGCGTACCTCTGCTGTTCTACCCAATTTACTGTAGACCAGTCTAAATTGACAGTGAATGGCAGTGTTCTTCCTGACACGCCCAACGTCCGTTACCTGGCCGCACTATAATATTCAAAAAGTAAAGCCAGTGCAGTAATGCGCCGTCTACACTGCACTCTTCCTTGAACAAGCACTAAGCGTCTAGTTTTTGTATTTTTGAGCCAAATGCCCATTGTATTTTATAATTACAGGCATGGCGGTAATATAATTTGAGTTCATTCTCAAACTCAAAATAAAGCGCAATAATTGGCTGCTCGCGGACACGTGTCCGCAAGCAGCTAATCATTGCGCTTTATTTTGAGTTTGAGACTGTACTCAAGTTTTATAACCTCGAGGCCTGGTCTAAATGCGTACCTATAAGGCAATTAAACGTTGTTGCTATTTGTGACCACTCTCCTGTTTCTAGGCATGTTATAGTTATATCTGAGACCTCACTATCCACTGGCTGGTACCCTGTCTGACACTGGATTGAAGCAGAGCTACCCAGCCAAGTATCTCCGGCAGTAATTGTCACACCTGACATGGAAGATGGCAAAGATGGTGTCCCACAGTCTGTAAAACATATACCAGAATTACAACGACGCAACTACCAGGTTAGCAAAGAGATAGTTCGTGAACTCGAATTTGGAGATATAGCTGTCATGCAAATACAAAAGCGACAGGTATTTTAATTTTGATTGGCAGATTGGAAGGTTTAAAAGAGGCAAAGGCAATGGACATGATACTTGGCAAGTGTAAATGTCCAAATAGTTGTCCTTATTGTCAGTAGCATATGTTGTAGGTACAAATTGAAATTGCCTCATAGAGGCAATTCCAATGTGTACCTACAACACAAGTCTTTTCAATAAATGAGTTTTTCGCCATAAGCTTTTTTAAACAAATTCTCAACCACTTTCATTTATACAAAGAAATGAGCATGTAAAAATGAACAACTTTTCATGTTGTTTGTCATGCACCTGGATGGCAATAATAGACTGTCTATTTTATGCTTCTGACAGCTCATCTTGAGATGTTTCATGGGAATATATTGCTAAATTGCTAGTTGCGTGGTTGTATCACCAACATTTGCAAGTCAAGCCACAAGAACACCTGTTCAGGAAAAGTTAAAATGAACCAGCACAGTCTTGACATTTTGATACTTAAGCAAGCTTGTGTGATTCACAAATTTACCAGAGGCTTTGCTGCTGACATACACAAAGAATGGGTACAGGTAAAAGGTTCAGGGAAGTTAAATCTCAAGACTTGCTAGGTGCGTTAGCATTCATGGTCGTTTATAAGAAGATTTTGCGCATCTTTGCATATGTTTTGCGGTGATTTCGATTACTTCAAGGGGACGGCAACATAGAAAGCAAGTGAATTTGAAATACAAGCCTTTATAAAAGTAAAAAAGAGGGCAAAGATCAGGAATCGATACAATCAAGCACCACACCTGGCCCAGGATACCAATGGGAAAGTGACAACTTACAATTAGACATCACAAACGAGAGCCAGATGTCAGCCCTTTCCCAGCAGAAGAAATCTGCCGCAAACCCGATCAAAATTGGATGTAAAATAAGGAAGTTATAGCAAACGGAAATCAAAAGTCTTACTGCTTATATGCCAAATGGAGGCAACCATTTTATTATTTAACTTTCTGTAAATTTTAAAAAGCCGATAAAATTCAAAATTTTATCTCAAACTGTACATATGTCTTTCAAAACCAATTAATTTCACCAAAAGAATCTATACAAATGCAAAGAAAGCTAAAATGAGTAGCAGGAAACTAGTATTTCTGTTTATGCTTCACCAGAGCAGATGTAGATGTAGACTTTGACTTAAATCATACGCGGATCCTCAAAGTTTTTTCAGAGTGGGTCCAACTCAAATATGACAGCGTTTTTTTTTGTTTTTGTTTTATAGTTGATGAGGGGGAGAGAGGTTCCTTATGCCACTAAAAACGGGCCATCAGCGAAACGCCATTTAAATGGTCCGCACCCTCCGTCCCCACCTCTGGGTCCACGCATGAAAATTAAGAGTTCTTGTCACGCTTGGCGTTTAGTGAAAGTGATTGCGCTTTTGCGAAAAACACCAATATCACCTGCTCTGACCCAAATAGTCTATTCCTAAATTATATTCACCAATAACACATTGAAAGTTTGTTGCTGTCCAAGCACCAGTTGATTGGCAAGTTATGGTCATAGAAGTGACGTCACTATCAGGAGTAGTCACGTGATCTGGTATACATTCGTACTGTCTAGAACTACCATGGATAGTGGAGCCAGATGACACAGTACTGCTGGGATACAGAGGTGGATCACCACAACCTGTTTGAAGAAAAAAACATTTTATTGCTACTAATAAGGATAATGTCTAATTTCGTTATGGACACTTATAATTATTACAATATTGACTTTTACCTATTTAGAAATATATCAGGTGAAAGTTCTTTTAATAAATATGTAGTTTGAACGTTGATACCTACTTAATTCGTCTTGACAAAGCAAAGGAGAATGCCCAATATATAAACAAATAACATGTAAACAAAACGAATTAGGATTGATATACACAATATTTAATGCACAACTCTAAATATATGGCAAAATGAGGCCCTATGTCATGTTATTGGCCAGTTCCACTGGGGTTTAACTGTTGGATTTCTTTTGCTCTGGTGTTCAGTTATATGTACTGTTGAATCCTTATCTTTTTGTCTCCTTTTTATATCTTTATTTCTATGTACTTGGAGATGATGCATCGATAAGTTAGGGATGCTTCATGCGAACCAAATCCACATCAGAAATAATGGTACATTTATTCGTATATGTATAAAAGGGTCAAAGAAGGCTTAAAATCATGGGGGTTTAAATGCATCTCAGGACGTCAATAATACAGAGAAATGCCGTGTTGACAGTAGAGTAATACTTTGGGCATAAACCTGTACAAATATGAATATAAAATATACAGACAGCCACATCGCTGTTACATCTTTCAAATTCCCCTGCCTTTCAGAAGGCCTAAAATGCCGATATTTCCAAGAGATCAGGGGCTGCATCAGCGGTACTAGACTATTATTCTAACACTGCAGGGTATTCACAGTTCTTATTACTCTGGTAGGACTATAGTTTTGCAATAATCTCGCTGGGAAAGAGAATTACTGTACTGGTGTTCTTGCTAACGTGTGACTATCAGTGTTCCGTGTGTCTTCCTCATACTGCCTGTGCTCTTTGATTGAAGCGTTTCCTGGTCCTGCTCACTTGATCTTTTAGCGCACGTAAATGACGTCGAAACAACGTCGTACCAACCTCGATGCACCGCCATGACGTCGCATCGACGTTGATTCAGCGTTATTTTAAGGTCGTTGTGCCTACTGGGATATTTGAAACTTCAACTTCAGTAGTGAGTTATAGAAAGAAAGAAAATAAATACTTAATTCACATTAAGCAAAACAGCTCATGAGGACATATGTAAAACATTCCGTACATATATGTACATTCCAGTAATGTGAGTTCAATGTGCCATTATTATATTCATGTTACAAAATGTAAACACTTAACAACACCTAAAAACATCGCGGAAAAAACACATTCAAGGATCCCTCATCTTTAAAGAAATGCAACTATTTTATTAATCTTACTTGCAGAACATATAAAGTTAGAAAATGTCCACTGTCCGGATGATTGGCACGTGATGATCATGGAGCTGACGTCACTATCCGGATGTGGCACATATTGGGCGTCACATTGGTACTGGCGTGTATCACCCTCAAAGTTATTACCAGGTAATATAGAACTGTTTGGCACTGTATCTGGCTCTCCACAATCTAACAATACAGACTATTATGATAATTAAAGAAGCTACATACCATGGGTAAGATGTAATAGTTCGTCTGAAAACACAGAGAGCGGGATAACAAAAACCTAGTTTAAAGCATGCATGGACCCTGGGGTCTGGACCCCCCCCCCCCCTGAAAAATCACAAAATATAGAGTTTTCAAGCAATACAGGTACAGATCCCCTAAACAATTCAAAAGTTAAACTTGAACTTTATCCTCATGCTCTGTAGCCGTGAAGATGTTAAATTCAGCAATATTTGTCTAAACATGTTCGAAGTCATCGAACCGCTTAACTTGTAAAATGTGATTTAAGAAATACCCATCAGAAACACCATTTAAATGCGATAACGCAAAAGTATTGATAAAACGTCAAATGGTGCAAAATTGGTGCTTTATTTCTCAATGAAAGTTTAGCATATTTCAGCATTTTTTTTTTGTTTTCAGTGACCAAACAATCACACGGAAATGGTTTTAGCGTCCCCTGATGATCAGAAATATCAGAAATGTCTACGTTAGCTGCTAGTCTTAAAATCTAACGCCATGTTAGCAATGCCACTACGTTTGAAAACCCTGTAACTTTTACATGGAAATCCTTATCGGATGCTCAGCGCTTGTATCTTCATGCACAAAAAAGAAACTTAAGATCCGATATTGATGGACTGAGGCATAGAAAAAAATTGCAAAATTTATTTTGCATAGTATATAAAGCCACAGTGATGGTCACCTGGATCAGCAATACATTCACAGAACAATTCCAGTGTAAATGATCATGGCATAGTATAGATAATACGTACTCGTATAACAAAACAAATGATATAGTATCTTACAACTAAACTCCTCAGTGGGACAGTGTGGAACTGGATTCCAAGCCCCGATGTCTTGACACACTACACTATAGGTGATGCTAGGATTGCCTTTACATATGTAGAGCAGTCTGTTATTGATAAATCTTCTATTTCCTCTTACTATAGTGTTATTGACAATGGGTGGTGGACCGCACTCTGAAAGAAAATCAAAACCAACATTATTCCAGATAACAGGATGTAGATTTTTTAATGATATTTATGCTTTTGTTCTACTTTTGTTCGCATGCAACACAGGGTTTCTCAATACGAGCTAAATATACGAGTTATTCTATAGTTTACAAATGAGCCACGACGTGCGAAAGCTGCTTTGTCATATGCGAACAATAAAGGCACAGATCACCCTGCGCATCCGCGCAGTCTGATCAGCACCTTTGTTTTTCGCTGCCTGGATAGCAGGATATCCACTGTTGCTAAATCCAGAATTTCAAAGCTGTAGATTGTTTCTGTAACAGAGGAGACAGATTTGAATCTTCCTGGTCGGAAAAGCGGAAGAAACATTTTCGTATTTGTTGTAGTGTCTTATTCTCGTGGTGCCATGAGTTGGCATGTGATCTGTGACTATGGAATTTACAGGTTTCTCTCATATACTTTGTACTGTGAGAAAGTATAATAGTCGATTTATTTTCCTGTGTTTTTAAACTATCACCAAGGCAGGTGTTATTTCACCAAGAACTATGTTATTTCATGTTTATTTTCTAAGGGATCGCGAGATCAATCCCGGCCTGGTCCCATTTATCATGAAATAATTTCTACGGTCATTCTTCTCCCTTCCGCTGAATCATTCAAGAAGGGTTGATGTCAGTTACAAGCGAAAGTATGTGCACGAAGTACTGGTTAACTGCTTGTTTAAGCTTGGCCCAGGAAAAGTGTGGTTAGGTGAACTGACCGTCGCTGTTGACTTGGGACGTAAAGCAACAAAGCAAACAAACAAACAAACAGTTTATTCTAATTATTTATCAATGATCTACCCCTCTTCACGAACTTTTGCTTGTCAGATTTCTTTGCCGATGACACAACTCTGCACACCCATGATAACAAACCGGATAAAGTAGAGGATAAATTACAATGTGGCGCAGATTATGCAAAGGATTGGAGTTGACAAGATAACATGCACATCAATTATGACAAAACGAATTGTATGATTTTAGGCAGAACAAATAAACAGAACGTATCTCAAGAGTTTGATATTAGAATAGACGACAGACACATCAAAAAGACGCAAAACTATAAACTACTAGGCATACATATTGATGATAAACTTTCTTGGTCTTCCCATAAAGACCATTTATGTTCCTCAATTTCATCAAAAATATCAGTTATCAAAATATATATCAACTCATGTTCAAAAAAGTTTTACCAAGGATGTATTTTGCCCTTAATTGATTATGGATCAGTGGTATGGGGGACTACTTCCTCATCAAACCTTGACAGAATATCTAAACTCCAAAAACGTGCAGCAAGAAGATTATTACATGCTGCAGATTTCAATACTCCGTCAGAGGAAATGTTCAAAGAATAAAGTTAGCTACCAACAGTAAAACGATTACAACCACGCAACTAGCAGGTAAGCAAGGAGGCAGTTCACGAACTCGAATTTGGAGATATATCTGTAATGCAAATATAAACAATTTTCAGTAGAGTGACAGGAATTTTAATACTGATTGGCAGTTTGGGATGTATAAAAGAGGTAAAGACAATGGACATGATACTTGGAAAATGTAAATTACCAAATAGTTTTCTTCCTTATTTTCAGTAACATATGTTGTAGGTACACATTTGAATTGCCTCTATGAGGCAATTCCAATGTCTACCTACAACATACGTCTTTTTCAATAAATGAGTTTTTCACCGTAAGCCTTTTTTAAACAAAGTCTCATCCACTTTCATTTATTCAAAGATATCAAAGAAATGAGCCTGTAGAAATGGACAACTTTTCATGTAGTTTGTCATAGACCTGGATGACAATAATAGACTGTCTATTTTACCCTTCTGACAGCTTTATTTGAGATGTTTCATGGGAGTATATTGCTAAATTGCTAGTTGCGTGGCTGTAAAAAAGAACAAGGCAGGCTCTACATACAAAGCCATGAACAATTTGACACCCCAGTATATCACAGATTTACTGAAGCCAGTAGCTGATACCCATAATCATACACTGCGATCGTTGATCAATGGTGCATTAGCTGTTCCATGGCATCGCTGTTACTTCTTTGATAGGTCATATTCGTATACAACACCCAAACTGTGGAATTCGATTCCTATTTCAATTCGCAATGCATCATCTCTAACAAGTTTTAAAAACAGGATCGAATCCATATTCTAACACACCTCGCCTTATAGAGCCAATTAAATCGCGTGGAAAGCGCGCACTAGCTGGCGTCAATTGTTACTGCAAAATGACGTCACTCGTGGAGTAAGACGAATTAACGTCGTTTTACGCTTGAAAGACGCTACATATTAATGTAACCGAATACGACACAGTCCAACTATTGGCGGGATTTCTTCAATGCAATGGCGGAAAGTTGGAAGAAGCTGAAGACTTTAAATGTGTTTGATTTATTGTATGTTAGAATCGAAATAGATCAGCTCTAGTGCGTGAATTGTTGTATAATAATTCACTGTTTGTCGGTCAGTTGTACGAAGATAAATCAATCGCGCTGCGCGCTCGTGATTTGATCTTCTTTACAACTGACCCCCAAACAGTGAAGTATTATACAACAATTCACTGCTAGAGCTGATCTATTTCTTAATTATAAATAGTTTGCTGTGATATTTCGTGGCTATATCAATAGTCCATTTAATTCTTTAACTGAATAATATTTTGTCCAATGCAAAGATTTTAAAATGCTTCAGTTGTATACCCTTTCACTGTAAGTTTCCTTTTTACACCAAATGCACAGCTCAGGCTTGGGCCCAGGATAGGGTTGGACCCAAACTTGTTGTCTTTTTGCATTCATCTGCTGAATCTGGGCGACTGAGCAGTGATACTATGTCGCCTGAGTTCAGAAGCTTGGTACTCCTCTATGTGTACGCTGATCATTTCATCAATGACTGTGCAGCTTTTATCATTTTAGATATGTCATGTGAAAGTATTTTTATGTATATATGTTGCGTTTGTTACTGAGGGTCACATAGCAGAATAGTTTTATATTAGCTTAATGTGTTTTACCCTCATTAAATAATGTATAAAAATAAAATAAATCAAATCAAAACTGTCACACCGGTTGAATTATAGCTGACGTCTTTTAGTGACTCTACGCAGCTCTGTCCCTAAAGAATTTACTTAATATCAGTATCTAGACATCGTGCTCATAAACAAGCCATTTGTATAAATATTTATTACCTCATTGATACTTTAATCCACATGGGTTGTTATTTGTGAAAAATACCTGGAGCAACTCGCGAGAAAACTGATATGGATCGATCCAGCATGGGTATCCCTGCATCCTGACCAGCGAAAACCTGTGCTTGTTCGAAAAATCAGAGGACAAGCGTTTTTCTAGCCACGAGGGCTATATACACAAATGTATAGTAGCCGTACTTGTTCTTTGTTTAGTTATTATTCAGATCTGCTCATATGACTAGCTTCAATGTTGTTGACACAATGAATTATCAACCGAAATAATCGATATTCACTATAGCCCTCAGCAATTCTTATGAAATTGAAGTAAATAACTGTTCAATCATATGACTTTTATTTGATTTGATGTGCACAGTCTACTTTTACCTTTGCAGTTTGCAATAGAAACCAAATTTTGACAGCTAAGTCACTAAAACAAGGCTATTGATATCATAAACTTCGTAAAACATTTTCTAAATCTTATACTGATGCTCAAAATTGATCGTTCAATATCATGGTGGCTTGAAAACTCTTCTGCAGTAATGCATATCAGAGACAGTATTCTATGGCAATTTAGTTAATACATTCAAAAGAGTCGTTGGAAAGCCTTTTCCTGATCAAATCAAAAAGATCATCAAGCTTTATAAAAGAATGTGATATATACCATAGACATTATGCGACAGTCTGCATGTTTGGTAATAAAACCACTATAGGGATGTTTTTCTATGTATTAACATCTGCTGGACCCCGATTTTGTTTGTTTGTTTGGTACTTAACGACGCATCAACTCTTGTGGGTCATTAGCGTCAGACGGTATTAAACTAAACATGATTTGGATGGAAAGAGTAAACATTTGTAACATAAAATAAAAGGAATGATGATTATGATGAGTTTGTATAATAATAATAAGTTGCGATACGATTGTTGACAGGAGAGAGCATGTACAATATCTGACAGTTTCAAAGAGCTATTCAGATAACTGTACATGTTCTTTAACTGAACAGAATACAACATAATATAATCTGTATTATGGTCTGATACAAATGTAAAACAAAACATGATTTTAAAAATAGCAATTAGATTTTGTTAAAAAGATTTATTTGTCTTAAAAATGTCATAATACTATCAATATGTATATCTTGAAATAATTCTTTCATGTTATCAACATGGAAGCAATTATTTCTTACTTGTGCAAAGTCGCCACATTTTAAAAGGAAATGACGTACAGTGAATGGTGCGTCGCAACCAACACATTGTGGCTGCTCTTCACCTTGTAGTAAGTATGAATGAGTGACTCTTGTATGACCTAAGCGGAGTCGAGCTAAAGCTACTTCTTCTTTTCAAATGTTTCGATTGTTGATTGGTATTCACCAATAGTTGGTTTGATGTCAAGAAGTTTATTTCCAATGCTATTATTCCATGAAGTTTGCCATTCTTCCAAGATATATTTATTGATAGATGGCTTAAAATTAGAAAATGAAATCTTAAAAGAAGTTGGTTCTAATGAAAGCGATAATTTTGCTTGCTTATCTACCATCTCATTCCCTTGGATACCTATATGACTAGGAATCCAACAGAGAACAATTTTTATAAGCTAAAAGCTCATGACATTTTTCTAAAATTTTCTGAGTCTGTGGATTCTTTGAACTGGTATGGTTCATTGCTTTCAATACAGAAAGCGAGTCAGAAAATATAATAAATTTATTGTAAGCATCACCAGTTCTAATGTAATCTAAAGCTAGATCAATTGCTTTGGCTTCAGTAGTGAAAATTGATGAATCGTCAGGTATACGTTGCATATTACTATGGTTGTCTGATATAACAGCACAACCAACCTTTGAGTCTTCCTTTGATCCATCAGTACAAATTTGTTGGTAATTCTTATAACGACTTTGCATTTTTCTGAAATCATCTTTTAATATGTGTGGATTTGATTCAGATTTTTTCCCGGAATGTAAATCAAAAAGTATTTCAGGTGGTTCCATACACCAAGCTGGAATATTTGGTGTAAAATGTTTTTAAATATTTTGTGGTTTGATATCGGCAGATTCTAAGAGTGGTGAAATTCTGATGCCAAATGATTTAATATATTTAGGTTTTTGTTCATATAAATCAACGTAATTTGGTGGGAATGTAACTTCATGAGCAGGATTAGATGGGTTAGCATCAAGTCTTATAGCATATTGCAAAGAGGGTTTCTCTCTTCGTGAGTATAATGATGGTTCATCTGCTTCCACATAGAGACTAGCAACAGGAGAAGCTTTAAAAGCTCCTAAAGCTAATCTAAGTCCTTGGTTATGTATAGGATCAAGCATTTGAAGATATGATTTTTGTGCAGAGCCATATATAATACAGCCATAGTCTAATTTTGACCGGACTAGTGACCAATAAAGTTTGAGAAGTGTAGTTCAGTCTGCACCCCAAGAAGTGTGGGAGAGCACTTTTAAAAGATTCAATGCTTTTAAACATTTAGCTTTGAGATATTTAATATGGGGTATAAAACTGAGTTTCCTATCAAATAAAATGCCAAGGAATTTAGATTCCTCAACAACTGGAATAGGTGATCCATATAAATGTAAAACAGGATCATCATGTTGCTTGCGCAACTGACAGAAATGTACACACTGTGTTTTAGATTTGGAAAACTTAAAACCATTGCTTGTTGCCCAATTTTCAATCTTATTCAAATTTTGTTGCAGTTGACGTTCAATCGTCGCCATGCTTTTTGAGCGATAACAGATACAGAAGTCATCAACATATAATGAGCAATCAGTAAGATTACCTAAACATTTCACAATATCATTAATTTTGATGCTAAAAAGTGTTGTAGATAGAACGCCCCCTTGAGGTACACCTTGCTCCTGGTCATAATAGTCAGACAAAGAGGAGCCAACTCGTTCTTGCATGGCGCGGTCTGCAAGAAAGTTTTCAATGAATGTAGAAAGTCTACCTCTTAATTCTAGTTTGTGGATATCTTTTAAAATGCCAAATCTCCACGTGGTATCATAAGCTTTTTCCAAATCAAAAAACACAGCAGCTACATGTTCCTTTTTTATAAAGGCATCATGTATGAAGGTTTCCAATCTAACTAAATTATCAGTTATACTGCGGTCAGATCTGAAACCAGACTGGAACTGCGAAAAATGATTATTGGATTCTAAAAACCAAGTAAGTCTTTTATTTAGCTTTCTTTCAAGTGTTTTACATAGACAACTTGTTAAAGCTATAGGTCTATAATTATTTGGTTCCGCAGGGTCTTTACCAGGTTTGGGAATAGGAATAATTGTTGCATATTGCCAACCATCTGGAAAATTTACCAGTAGTCCAAATGTAATTAAATATATTCAAAAGAGTTTCAAGAGCAGTATCTGGGAGATGTTTAAGCATTTGATAGTGGATCTCATCAGGACCTGTGGCTGAGTTATGTGATAGTTGAATAGCTTCAACTAATTCATCTAAATTAAAATCTTTGTTATAAATTTCATTATTTTGTGATTTAAAATTCAAATTTACTTTCTCTTGTTCGGTTTTAATCTTTCTGAAGGATTCAGAGTAATTGAATGATGATGAATTGTGACAAAAAGTTTCTCCTAAAGTGTCAGCAATGTCTGTTTTTGAAGTTGCTTTGCTGTCATTACCCACCATGTTTAAATGTGTGTAACTGGGGGATTTGTTTTTTCCAGAGATTTTTCTTATCATATGCCAAACCTTTTTAATAGGTGTTTTATGATTGATTTTTGAAACATAAGATCTCCATGACTTACGCTTCAAAAGTTTAATTACCGTGCCTCAACTTGAGGTTTTCTTTAGCTCTGACTATCTGTGAGTCATGAGCCCTTTTCTTTGTTTCATCATGATGTAGTAATTTGATTAGAGTGTTTTCCATGATGATACATTGTATTAGTTAGATGGCCTCCATACGAGCTGAACATTTCTTGTACTTCAACAACAGCAGAATCTAGGGCGAAGATTTGGTACCAGTTAAATGAATTTAAGCCCCCCCCCCCCGTGGCTTAGGCTGCTGTCCGTTCTAAGGCGGAGGTTCTGTTGCTGTTGACTTTTTGGTTATTGTTACTCCCATTGTGGGAGTCTGTAATTGTTCTATGTTTTGCTGTACGTTACTTTATGTCCATTCTAGTATTGCAATCATCTTGATGGGGAAGAGAGAGCTGATTGCTTTGCTTAATTTATCTTCCTGGTGTCTCGTGGTGGTTGGGCGCTCTTCCTCGCGGTGCCACGGGGTTGTCTGTGGTTTGTGATTGTGGTATTTCCTGATCATACTCACTTACTTTTTTGTTCTACGGGCTTTAGCTCTAAATACTTTGATGTCATTAAAATTGTTGGTATTTGGAGATCTTCTGAATTTAGATAGAAATTTTTTGCGCTGTTTAATTGCTTCTTTACAGTCGTCATTGTACCATAGATTACTTTTAGTTGGATTTGTCGAAGTTTGAGGAATACATTCTTTAGATATTTCAATAAGAGAAGAGGTAAAATCAGCTATAGGATTAGAAGATTCTTTGAAGTTTTCTGGTACCAATTTACCAGTGCAAAGAGTATTAAATAGATCCCAGCTGGCTCTATTTAATTTCCACTTTGGAATGTGATCCTCAGTGGAAAAAGTGTTCTGTTCAATGATGATAGGGAAGTGATCACTATTGTGTTGGTCTTCACATACAGACCAATTATAATCAAAATACAGTGATGGATGACAGAAGGAAAGATCAATAGATGTAAAAGACTTTGTACTTGGAGAATGATAAGTGTAAGACTTATCATTCATAATACATATGTCATTCTTTGTAATGAAATTTTCGATAAGTTCACCTCTGGAATCATTGTTTTGACCACCCCAGAGGATATTGTGACCATTGAAGTCGCCTAATAATATATACGGAGAAGGAAGTTGTTGCAGTAAATTGTCCAAGTGTTGGGAGTTGAGAGAAAAGGATTGAGGAATATATACAGAACATATAGTTATTTCTCTGTCAAGAGTGACAGAAATAGCAGTTGCTTGTAGTTCTGATTGTAAATCAATCTTTCTTTGTGTGCTGGGCCCCCGAGGGTTCTAGTAGACGTTAGTGTATCAGAAAACCATGTTTGATCCTTATTATTGACTAAAGTTATTTTGTCACTCGAAAACTTTGGAAAAACGCTTTAAAAAGTTCAATATGGCGCGCAAAAGCATGAAGGATTCGTAGGTTTAGAAAAAGCCTGTTCCAGAGCAAAGACTTACGTCACTAAATTACGTTCATTTCTATGCACGTTACTGTTAATGATGTAGAGTACAAAAGCAACGAATTGCCTGATTAATACATGAGTTTTTGCTGGTTAAAACATGGCTGTTAATAGCGTGCGATGCGGCTTTTTATGCAATAATCATGGTTTACAGTTATGGTTTCTTCTTTTAAATGCACGACTCAGACTCGCGACCCTGACCTAAAACTTTCATCGGTTAGTATATGGCAAATAATTGTCTTTAGCTGGGCCTACCTAGGCTAAACGAGCGGATGTCTTTGGTTCTGTGAGTTAGGAACTCTGTCCTCTGTTTTACCACAGTATGTTATGTATATTGATTTGGTGGTTTTCTGTGATGATACATTGCATTAGTTTGGAAGCCTCCACGCGATCTACATAAGTTTGTGTTTTTGACAAAAGCAAAATCTAGGACAAATGTTTAAAGCCAGTTTATGTCCGTTTTAAGGCGAATATTCTATTGTTGTTGATTTAGGGGATAACTGTATTCAAAATTTTCATTTGGGGAGGTATATCGTCGGATATACGGTCGGAAATTTAGTTATACGGCGACGCGCGAGCGGAGCCGTAAAACGTGATTTCTGAACGTATGTCCGACGATATACCTCCCCAAATGAAAAATTTGAATATGGTTATCCCCATTCTATTGCAATTCTGTAGTTAAGTCTCAAATTGGAGCGTTGGAAGCGCATAAAGCCACACGCCATCCAACGAGATGTGACGTAATTAATGACGTCAAACTATTTCCGACAGTATATCGCAGGATATACTGTCGAAAATTTTTGACGTTATCCAATCAGACGTCGCGTTACAAATTCATGTGCATTAGAATCATTGTTTATTGTTGTTCCCACTATTTCACCGAGTTTCGTGTTTTTGTACCTATTTTATAACGTGGCACTCAGTGTCGCTTCTTCTTTTGCGAACGTCTCGTCGAGGAAGAGAGAGCTGTTTGCTAATTGGGTTCTTGTTGCCATATGTTCTGCATGTCTTCCTCGCGGTGCCATGGGTTGGTCTGTGATTCTGATATTTCTTGGTTTTACTCACTTATTTTTATGGGTGTTAAATGTATGGCTGCTTAGCTAGATTAATAGAGGATCTTACAGAGTGCTCATGTTTTATTGAATTTATTAAACGAGTTGAGGAATAGTGATAAAATGCGAGGCTCGCCGAGCGTTTTATCTCTTTTTCGCATCGAGTTAATTAATTTTAATAAATAGAGGATCTTACATTAGTGTTTATGTTTTATTGAATTTATTAAACGAGTTGAGAAAAAGAGATAAAATACGAGGCTTGCCGAGCATTTTATCTCGTTTTCGCAACGAGTTTAATAAATTCAATAATACAGGAGCAGGAAAGGTAGATTCTATTTATCATAATTATGACATTGAAATTATTTTGAAATCATATTTTTGGCGTGAAAAGGGTTTTTTGTCATATGCGTGACGTTAAAAGCGTCATTTCATAAAGTTTCCAGAAAATCTGTTAACCACTAGTGGTTTATCGATTTTAATGCATGGCGTTATTTCACTCTCAGACGCGACGTCATATGATAAACCCATTTATAGCTGGCATAGGGTTCATAAAGTGTAAACGTTTCGGTCGCTAAAACTTTCCATAAAAATCTAAATTAAATTAACATTACAAGCCAATCAGAGAATCTTCAAGTATTTTGAATCTGGCATTTGAGTCAAAGTGGCGAACCAAATCTCCAATTTTACAGTCCAAACGGACAGAACTAAAAGTATTTTTGATTTTGATCCAATGTCATGTCAGCAATCCAAACACACAATAGGCTCTGTATGCCAGCTTTTAACCTAGTCTATCAAACAATTTAGAAGGATATCCAGTACGAGCGAAACGGACCGAATTTTAGTGTTTTGACCATGAATTTTTAGCCCAATATCATATTGACGATCCGAAAATATGTTGAAAGAATAAGGATACACTAAACATGCCCATTTTCTTCAAATTGACAGCCAACTAAAACAGCCATAGATATATATTTCACTCGTAGATATTTATTCCACTCGTAATGCTATTATTCTTGGTAAGACCTACCAGGTATTCTCACGATGAAGCCCAAATAGACCATTTGGGCTTCATCGTGATAAAACCTGTCTTCGGGGTTTACAACAATGGAAGTTTCAAAAGCAGCCTGCTCAACTACAGAGACTAGTAAGAATGGTGAAGTTTTTCCAGTAGCTAATTTAATTATTCTACTTTCCAGTTAGCAAATTACAGACTGCGCTAATGCACAGGCTGGTCTGAGCTTTTGTGGTTTGCATGAAACAAAATCAGGTTTTCTTATGACTAGCACCACTCAAATTCTGTACCTTTCCATGGGCGGATCCAGAGGGGGACAGGGGTCCAGACCCCCTTGGAAAATCACAAAAATATAGGGTTTATTAAAGCAATACTGGTCCGGATCCCCTGAAAAACCACAACGCAACCAAGCCAGTATTCAATTTTGGGCCATTATTGGCACGCCAGCGAAACGCCATTTAAATGGCGTTTCGCTGGCGGGCCAATCATGGCCCGCTTATAGTAGTGGTATTTGCTTGGATCGTCTCTCTCCTCTGAAAAAAACAAAAAAACCTTGTCAAAGTTGGACCCCCTCTTACAAAACTTTATAGATCCGCGCATGCATTCAGTAAAGTACAAGACGCATAACTACCCGAGATGGTTATGAGTGCCCCTAAAGTTAACTTAAAGTAAATTGATCTGACCTGTTATCTGGCATCTTCTAGTCTTACGGTTACATCTCTCTCCTTCTGTACAGGCCGGCTGACATAGCTCTGATGGGTCCTGGAATACCAAATAATGAAGGGTTTTAAAACCATGTAACTACCAGCTAAGCAAAAGCCTAGTTCAAGAAATCAAATTTGATGATATGGCTGTCATGTAAATATAAACAATTTGCCATATTGTGACAGGTATTTTAAAACTGATTGGCAGTTTCAGATGTTTTAAAGGGGCAAAGCTAATGGACATGATTCTTGATAAGTGTATATTTCAAAATATGTTTCTTTATTTTCAGTAACATATGTTGTTGGTACACATTGGAATTGCCTCATAGAGGCAACTCCAATGTGCACCTACAACATATGTCAATTCAATAAATGAGTGTTTTTCATCATATACTTTTTCCCACAAACTTCTCAACTACTTTTATATGTTTCAGTGTAATGTGCATGTAGAAATGAATAAGCTTTTGTGTAGTTTGGCATGCACCTGGATGACAATAATAGACAGCCAATTTTATACTATTGGCAGCTAATCTTTAGATGTTTCAATGGAATGAAATGCTAAATTGGTGGTCGCCTGGTTGTAAGGCACGACTGTTGGACATTATCGCACTGCTGGCAATACCGTTCAATATGCATTAAATTTAGGCCAAAGTGGACCTAGCATAATGCCGAACAAGATTTAGGTCAAGTGAGGATGAAATATTCAGCATGACAAGCGTTAATGTCACCTTCATAATACGTTTCAGCTTGTGAAAAAAGTGCCATGACGAAATGAAGTATGTATCTGCAGACAATTTACTGCCTTCTATGCAACTTGTAATGCCAGCATGCGACTAGTTATGATATACAATACCAGCCATGTTTACTTATGCGTATGCATCTGCAGACTATTTCCACATTTCATTTACAACAATCGACTATCTCTTCGGCTACTAATTGCGACTAAATATAGTCTGCTGCATCGCTTGCTATCCCATGTAAAACGTCTCTGTAGCAAACTCTGTGGACTAAAAGAGGAGCAGACTGAACTGGGTCCACAATGCATTGATAAGTTAGGGGTCTTTCATGCAAACCAAATATCTATGTGTCTTGATCCACATCTGAATTAAGGGTGAGGTTGGCGCCGTTAAACCGGTTTAAGCCCTCCAGTAAAATATTTTACTGACCGTTCCAAGGCGGTACTTCTTTTGTGGATCTTTTATGTTTTTGTTCTGTCTTGTGTTTGCTATGTTTTGTGCACGTCTGTTTATATGTGCTTTGTGGTCACCTGCTGGGAAAGGGCTGACCTCTTGGCTCTCGTTTGTGGTGTCTTCTGTGAGTTTGTCACTTTCCCATTGGTATCCTGGGTCAGGTGTGGTACTTGATTGTATCGATACCTGATCTTTGCACCATTACTTACTCTTGTCTGTACTACATAGGCTAAATTTGTCCTTGACGTAAGCATTTACGTACAAAAGACGGCTTCAACAGCCGAGAGTTTCCGTAGCAGGCGAAGGGCTATTTATGATATACAATACCAGAATGTTTACTTTTATATTATCCTCTTTTGTTGTTTAGTCCACAATTATTAACATGTTAAAGTGATGCTGTCGGCAGACAGATTGGCTTTATTTGATTTTAACCCTCACCGTGCTGGAAATTCGAAGATCATTTTAAATCATGTCCGGGTAGTCGGCACATTATATGGCTGAAAATTTTATACAAGTAAGTTCAGTACATTCTTATGGCACTAGGTTTAGGAAAAGTGGGAACTTTTCCATTCCTGAAGTGAAAAGTTTTGGCAAGAAATCATTTGTTTACAATGGGTGCACCTTGTGGAATGACCTACCAAGCCATATAAAAGAAAAACAAAGCATTTATGATTATAAAATGTCTGTTAAAAAGCATTTCTTAAAATTACTCCCAGAATAGTTTTTGTCTTACATTCTATTATGGCATCAGTAGTCTACTGGTTCGTCTTCATGAATTTTACTTCCCAAATCAATTTTACGCTTCGCACCTCAGTATGACTTGCAAACTTAAGGAAATGGAAATACACAATGTAAGAGCTTTTTAGTCTTATCCTTGGTACTGATTAGCAAACAAGGATCTCTTAAGCATGACTTTTAAATGTTTTAACATGTATATTTGTTATCACATTGTTGTAACATGTAGTGTTGATCTTTTTTTTACCGAAATAAATTTTCAAAACTGAGACTATCTAAGGGTAGAGTGTGCACGATTTTTTCTTATTTCTAAACCAAAACATATGTTATGGGCACTCAAAAGAACCGTCTCATTGAGACGGTTCTTTTGAGCACCAAAAACATATGTTAATTAAAATGATGGGTAAGAAAATATTTACAATTGTACGCTGAAAAGTTATGTTTATCTAAACCTATGAAAGCAGCGAGAAAGAGTCACAGAACTTAAGGAACACAAGAACACAATGAAGTAAAACAAAATGGCTTTGTTTTGTTTGATTTGATTCTTTACGTTGCATCAGCAATCTTTCAGTTATGTTAGGACGGGTCTTCCTGGGTTGAACCAGTACTTAGCTGGGATTAATGTGTCTTGCTCAAGGACACAACTCAGTGACGCCGGTGAGACTCGAACCCGCGTCCTCTCGGTCTCGAGTCAAGCATTCTACCACTGAACCACTGCACTCCCGTGGAGGATATGGTAAAATAAATACAAAAATACAAAGCTTAAAGTGCAATATTGCAATCGTACACCTAAAAACAGATAAACTTCAAAAAATCCCCCCTCACCCACACCAGTTAGTTAACCTTCAAACCAGGTAAAAGTCACAGCACCTCTGGGGTTCGGGAACATATTCTAAACCACCATTTATATAAAGGGCAAGCTGACCAACAAACAGTGAATTGTTGAGTAATAATTCACTGTTTGGAGGTCAGTTGTAAAGAAAATCAAATCACGAGCGCGTAGCGCGTGTGATTTATCTTCGTACACCTGAGTGACAAACAGTGAATTATTACTCAACAATTAACACACTATAGCTGATCTATTTCGATTCTAACACACAATGAATTAAACGACGAAAACACATTTGAAGTCTTCAGCTTCTTCAAACTTTCCGCCATTGCACTGAAGAATTCCCGCCAATAGTTAGACTGTATCGCATACGTTTACATGTATTTGTAACGACTTTCAAGCGCAAAACCACCGTCCAGTGCAGTTCCAGTGATGCGTAATAATTACCTCAAACCAATCAGACTTCCTGGAGTATATAAATTTGGAACACCGCATCATTTCCAGATTTTCATCGACATCATTTATATCACACCGTCTCACACGTATATCGTAGTTGATGGACCTACAAGCCGGTCTTAACTGACACTCAGTGATACACTCGCGAATCGAGAGTCCATACAAACGAGACAACTTCTCATTCTGTACACAACTACCCCAGAAGAGTTTCTCATGTCTGGTACTACCAGCTTCAGACCATCTTATCAAGGTGATCGATGTTACAATACCAAGGAGAAGTAGGCTGTTTGGGCTCGGAAGTACCATCGCGTCTAACGAGTAAGAATAACACAGAAAGCATTTCTCATCCTCGACTAGTATTTAGAGACATTTAGTGACTGTCTAGAAAAGAACAAGCATATTACTCAAAACATGCTTTCTCATATTAACATGTCTCATTATTACAACCACGCAGCTAGCAATATACTCCCAAGAAGTATATCAAGATAATCTGTCAGAAACATAAAATTGACAGTCTATTATTGTCATCCAGGTGCATGACAAACTACATGAAAAGTTGTTCATTTCTACATGCTCATTTCTTTGAATAAATGAAAGTGGTTGAGTCTTTGTTTAAAAAAAGCTTATGGTGAAAAACTAATTTATTGGAAAGACATATTTTGTAGGTACACATTGGGATTGGCTCATAGAGGCAATTCCAATGTATACCTACAATATATACTGAGGGAAAAAAGTTTAGCAATATACTTTGAGGATTCACAGTTTATAAGAATTAAGACTTTTAATTTCATTGTGTCAAAAATATATGTTGACAAACGTTCACGAGTACGATGGCATTAACAGGTTGACATTTCACATAATGTAAAGTCTGATTTTATGCCCCTTTGCTCAAACAGCTTATTTGGCAATAGTGCGAATAGTTTTCGACTTAACGATTCATTTTTCTGTCCAATGTTTAGACCCAAAAATAAGACATTGAAAAACGGTTGAAAACTGAATGTTATGTTCACCCTTTTCGTACAATGTTTAGTTGAAAATCGTATTTTTCCTAATTACCTCCCTTTCAATTGAATAACGCTTGAAATTAAGATGCTCAGCAGATCAAATCCTCACTATAAAGTCGGTTTTTGTTTCTTTTGACTACTTGAGGGTAGCCATTAGGTCATTTTCAAACAATTGACATGTTTGCGAACCTGCCATTTAAAAAGATCTAATGATTCAAAGATCACCTATGGGAAACCCCATTATAAATAATTGCTAAACTTTTTTTCCCTCAGTATATGTTACTGAAAATAAGGAAGAAAACTATTTGGAAATTTACATTTTCCAAGTATCGTATCCATTGTCTTAACCTCTTTTCAACATCCCAAACCGTCAATCAGTATTAAAATTTTTGTCACTCTACTGCAAATTGTTTATATTTGCATGACAGCTAAACATCTCCAAATTCGAGTTCATGAACTACATCTTTGCTGACCTGCTAGTTGCGTGGTTGTATATGCTAGAGTATTCCATCATAGTTGCGTCACAACCAATTTTTTCCAATGGCATTATGATATCAGCATTTCACTATTAAACAAATTTTATAAGCCACAGTATAGTCTATCGGGCAGCTATCTGGTTAAACATGAGGTCTGAGCTTTGGTATGAAAGCCGTTACCAATTTTATGTGAGCCGCGACATGAGATTTCCAACAATGGGGTATGTGCGACCAGCAAAGCCTCAGATCAGCCTGCGTTTACGCACAGCCTAATCAGAGCCTTTGCTAGTCGCTTGCATATTCTATGAGTGTTTAGCTACTGACCGAACATCATTTGGAGTTTCTAAATTAAGCTTAAAAGGTTGCTGTATAGGCTCATCCGAGTCTACACTTGTCAAAATGTCACATTGATGGAAATCACATGTCGCGGCTCACTTGTAATGACATTATGGTATCAGCATTTCACTTTTAAACAAATGAGCAAGTGTATAGGCTATCAGGCCTGTAATCTGGTGGAACTTGAGGTCTGAGTCTTGGTATGTAAACCGTCACCAAATGTATTTGCATATGGGAGCAGTGAAGACTCTAGCGAGACGCAAGGTCTTCTGCACCTTCGCTGCTTGCTTATGCGATTAGAAACTATCTCATAAACTGACTCAATCAGTGGACAGGTTCAGGACTTCCTTCCCCGGTGATCACATACGTCTTCTTAAACCAAGCATTCCTCTTTCGTGTTGCTAATCAAAACACATGCTGTGGGTACCAATCAGAGCTTCATATCCTAGAAGGGACAACTGGCACTACTTGTACAGCCGAAAAGTGTCAGCACTTATAAAAAATCATCTCCCATGTCTAATTTCAGGTGTTTAGTCCAACTGGTCCGAGAAACAAATGTAACATGTGCATATTTAAAATAAAGCTTCAGAGATTGATTGTAGACAGACTTATCAAAACCATAATACTGAAAAAGAATGGCTAGATAACATTAACTAGAATCAATTTAATTAACAATATATTTGTTTATTGTTCAGAGAACGTATATTTTTAAACCAATCTAGTCACGAGAAAACCCCACTTGTTCCATCCAATCTATTTGACATTTATAAGAACGTAATGGGAATAGATTATATCGTGGTGGCACACTGGAGTGTACAGCCTTAATCTGTCCTATCTAAACGACACAGTGAAAATATCATTTTTAGACATCGCCTCCTCTCCTATTGTATGCCACGATTTGGTCTCTTTTTACCATTTAGACAAGATAAATCAAGCAAGAATACAGCCAAATGTATAGCTTGGTATGTATGCCTGCGGAGACTCAGAACATCCTGCACAACCAGGCCCCAAGGTTACAAAACTTGAGTTCATTCTCAAACTCTAAATAAAGAGCAATGATTGGCTGCTTGTGGACACGTGTCCACAAGCAGCCAATCATTGTGCTTTATTTTGAGTTTGAGACTATAGCCTCGGTGCCTGGTTGTCTTTTAAAAGCCTTTAATGGGCACTCTATGGGCAGATAATGGGTTATCAAGACTCTAATCAGGCTGTATAGATGCGTAGACTGATATGAATTTTCGCTGTAAGCACACGTCAACATTTAACTTATGCTGGGTACAAGCTCCATTTCCCTAGTACAATTTGGAGAATGAATTAATTAGCGAAGAGTACAATTTTATGAATTTTTCATCGGTTATCATTAGGAGTCGCGCCGAAACCTGTCTTCGATCGGGGTTTCCGATAAAGCGAGACTCAAACCAGTCTCATCAGCTACAGAGACTATATATAGCTAGAAAATTGGAATTTAGCTTGTAGCAAGTCTAGATTTACTTTCTAATAAGCGGATGTGCAAGCTGTTCTGCGACTTGGTTGTTGCAAACCCCCGAAGACAGATTTTCTCGCGTCGAAGCCCATAATTTAGAATAGGTACATCACCGTTTCATTATAATGCATGGATTTACGTCAGTATAGTTCGATCAGACACGCTATTGTGAGCAAATACAAGGCTTTCAAATCCTCCAGGAGGTGCTTGCTCTCAATCTGTACGGCATGACCAGCTTTAATTTCATGCATCATTAGGTCAGTTAAAGGTGATTTTTTCTGTTTAATCTTATTAGTTTGGCGTTAGCCATGGATACGCTTGGAACTGTATGTCTGTACGCGTTGTTAAGATTTTATTCAAGAAATCTTAGGTCATCAGAAAACGGCGCATTAATGGTACCAAAAACCAGGACGTCTTTTTACACCGGCTCATTTACAGTTTCAGCCCCTAAGCTATGGAACACTTTCCCTACATCAGTTAGACAAGCAACTTCCTTGAATACATTTAAAAGAGCTATGATAGAATTTATTTCATTTTAGAGACTGCAATTTTAGTTATGAACACACTGTTTTTATATGCCCATCAGAACACATCGGACATACAATGTAATGCCCCAGTCACACACACAGTTACGTTCTTTGACGGAGAGTTACGGATCAAACCGCAGTCGTCCGCAGAAAAATTGGGGGCGTGGCCTAATTTCCTAAGGCGCAGTTACCTATAGTTGCGGGTAGTTACGGATGGTTGAGGATAAATGCGAACGTCAACGGTTAGATGCGTTACTTTGAACCTACACAATGCGGACAGATACCAATAGATACGGACTACTTCCCTTACATAAACTTCTTTTACCTTTAGATACGAGTACATGCGATTAGATACCTACAGATGCGGACTGTTACGTATGCCAACTCCAGCATCCAGCATCATCTCAGCATATTATGAAGTGATACACGCATTCACCATGATCTCTACATTCTGCGGCTCTTTTCGGGGGGTTGTGAGTAGGCAGTCCCAGCGATTGGCCAGTATGCAAAAGGCATTCTCAAAGCATCCTCTGCCGTGAGAAAGGCAATAATTAACGACCCACTCGTCCTGTTCCAGAGGGTGCTGCAGCGAACGACTTCATCATCCAATCGTTGAGAGCAAATGCGTTGTCCCCGATTATGAAATACAGTATGGGCCGTTCGTCACCTGACAGAGGTTCCTGTTGTAAGATATCGATGGAGTTGGAAAGACTGCGTTTCGCAAGGAGCACAATCGAATGGTACCCCTTAAAGTTGAGGAACTGGGACCCTCCATTGGCAGGACACCTTATGCGAATGTGCTTGCCATCCAATGCACTTAGTACATAATGAAAATTTCATCGGCTGGAGTAGCTTGCAGCAATCTCCTTCCACCCTTCAGCTGTAGTAGGGTTGCTGACCACTTCATCGCCATACTCATTCATGTTGGACTGGCTAAGTCTCAGAATATGCAGTCTTTGTTCATTATTCATGGCTGTAAAACTGATAACTGATTTGATCTCAATACTTAACAATAAACATATAGTTCTTAAAACCTTCCCAGAATGCTATATACATGATTATCGAACGAAAGAGGTCGTAACAATACGTATTTATCCATATTCGAAAGCTACTATTGGCAACTGTCCGCAACGATCTGCATAAATAGGTATCTGTCCGTATTGGAACGCAAGCTCTCCGTGTGAAAACGCTTCTGAAAGTAACCGTCCGTAACAATTCGCTGAACGAGATCGTAACTTACCGTTACTAAAGGTAACGATCCGAATAAAACCGTATCAGTTAGCAACTCTGGGTCGTTTGCGGAGTGATAGGTTTTGATACGTTTAGTTACGGATGAGATACGGATAAGATACGTATACTTACGTGTGAATGCCTAGAGTTACGTATTGTTGCGTTTTGTTCATCCGCAGAACTTTTTTTATATTTTTCAAAATTTTGGCGCGGATGGAACGACTCTTGCGGATAAGATACGAACTGTTACGGACTCTGCGGATGATATACGTATAGTTACGAATAGTTACGGAATGCACGGATCGTTGCGGACGGGCTTTACGTATCATCCGCAGAGTCCGTAAGTGTGTGTGTGACTGGGGCTTAAACAACAAATGTGCAACCTGACGTAAGACTGTGTGATACTTTTAATTTGTCTGAAACTACATTGTTATCCATTTTTTAGCAATGTCATGCATGCTTGTATATATGTACATATAATTTCGTTTATTTCCATGTTTTATATATTAGTTATATGTTCAGAGGGCCATATGGTAGACTGGTCGTCGAGCTAAATATGTCACCCTCTCAAAATATTGTATAAATAAATGAATAAATAAATTAATAAATAAATATTTTCTCGGTATAAATAATTTGAATCATCATGGGTCGATATCCTGTTAAATCAGGACTTATGTTAAGAGTGCATAACAGAAAAATAATTTTCTTATTTCTCAACCAAAACATATGTTGTTGGTACTCAAAAGAACCGTCTCAAAAACATATGCTAAAAATTATGGGCCAGAAAATATTTACTATTTATCGCAGAATTGTTTTGCTTATCTAAACCTGAGTAAATAAATACAAGTGAGAATGACCAAACCCGAAATGCTAAGAGGAAGAGACACAGAACACATTTTAATCAAATCAACCAGGTTTACAAAACTGAAAATGACGCTAATGCATTAAAACCCAATAAGACGGAACATACCCAATAATGGATCACCGACGCAAAGAAGGGACAGCAGCAGAGGGCACATTGTGGGGGTTGGGGTTTAGACAACTAATTATCATGAAGTTATAAACTTAGTCATTATTAGACCTTGAGGTGCCAATGGACAATGTCGCACCATACCGGGGATTTTTGTAGACATACACTTAACAACACTTATAAGTGTGCACCACATATAAATGGGCTCATATCTCTGCTAATACTGGTTAAATCATTTTCAAATTTTCAACAAATATAAACGACATGTGTGTAATAAAATTGCATTTATTTTATTTCGAATAAAATAAAAAGTTAAAAAATGTGAACGCAAAATACAAATTTATTGTAAAATCAAAGTTCACATTTTTTCCAATGCAGTGACCAATCTTGATCGAATATATCACAAAACTAAGAAAATATCACAATATTCTTAAGTTAAATTCTGCAGCGGCCTCCGTGTCCATGTAAACTTAATAGCGGGTATGTCCCCCCCCCCCTCCTGCACTGTTCACTACGGCAGGACAACAGCGTCTCATTGACGTCACATAATGGTGAACATAATTCTGAGTGAGGTTGTTCCACTCGTAGAGAATTTTTGCTCCCAAGTGATTCAGTGTGGTCAGAATAGTCCTTGTTCTCCTTACACGGTGGTTTAGTTCATCCCAAATTATTTCAATTATGTTTAAGTCTGGTGATTTGGGGGAAAGTCGACGTCATTTACATTGTTTGCATTCAGATATGCAGTGGTGACCCTTGCCCGATCGGCTGGAGCACCAGCGTGCAGCACCTGCATTCCTCTGTGGTTTCTCAACAATGGAATGACCTCGTATGCAGCACTTCATGTTGATACCGAGCTGCAGTTAAGTTCCCATTTATGAAGACAATGTTAGTTTTATGATGTATTCCTTGGAACTGAGTGAAACCTTACACTACCTAATTTTATTCAAAAATGCTTAACAATAAAATGATATTCATAAATCATATGTCATAGAAAGATAAGTTCTAAAACGAAGAAAACTGTGAACTTTGATTTTACGATATATTTGAAATTTTATTTCGCATATTAAAAGTTAAAGTTTTATTGAAATTAAAATTCATGGAATACCATATCATGAATGTCATCTATATCTGTTGAAAATTTCAAAATGATCTGACTTTTACTTATGAAGATATGGGTCCATTTATATGTGCACACTTATAAGTGTTGTTAAGTGTATTTCATCTAAAAGCCCATTCAATTTCCTTCAACATGAGACTTGTTAGCACGCTGGCGATGGGGGCAATTTGACGTTGTGGTCTGTTGAATACGTTACCTATATGAACTTTTAGAACGTATACAGTCAGACATAAGTTAAGCATCACCTCAATAGTTTCCTATAAAACGAAGGAAGCGTTCCAGTCATGAATATTTTCTTGTTTCATTTATTAAAATAGATAAAGTGGTGACAATTTACAGCAAATTTCGATTCAATTATCACAAAGGTAAACAAACAGGCATGGTAAATCCACATACCCTTAAAATGTCCCTATTCTCTAGCCCATTATTATATTTTCAAAACGCTTAGACATGTTAAGTGTTAGTGTCACATTGTTACAATATCAAAGACAAATTCTGTCTGAAAATTTCAGATTCATATCTCTAAAAAAAATAAAAGTTATGGAAGTGTAAAGAATGGCTTGTTATATAGTGATAATGCAAAAATTATAAACACGCGATTAATTTTCACTCTGATCCTCTATAACTGACATGTAACCTGGAGTTCGACAGAATCAGTTTGACACTATTTTTAAAAAATAAGTCTTGATTACTTCTGCGTTTATTTGAATTCAAAGCTTGAAAGAAAATACATTATATATTGCTTCGAGTTCAAAGTAAGCATTTTGGATAAAGCTGTGACACTTTTAGGGGCACACTCTCAAAATAGGGGTCGGTGTATACAGGACACCGTAGAAATTCAGCAAAATGACCAAATGCCATTCTGATATGTTCTGCAGACCACAGGAAGACGAAGGTAACATAATTTTACAAACTGGTTGTTCTTCTGAAAAAAATTGTACGCGTAAAACGTCTCTGAAATAATGTTTGGGTGATGCTTAACTTATGTCTGAGTGTATATATAAGAATTGCCATAAAATATACATCCAAGTTTAGATTACGATTTATACACCATAAAACATATCAATTGACAATTTATATTCCAAAACAGCAGTAGTCTTGAACTTATAATCGCTTGGTAACGTATATAACAATACTTTGTGTAGAAGGTACTGCATTGAAAAACATCATTTTACTCATGTAAATGTTCACAATCATTTGTACGTAACTATCTTTTTTTGAATTTATCAGACCACAGGAGCTTGAAGTTCTGTCCTTCAATCACCCCTATAGCCTCAAAACCAAAAGCTCACAATGTCATTACGTAGTGACATTATGGGATTTTCGGTTTTAGGGTTTAGAAGCGATATAAGGATCGAACTTCAAGCTCCTGTGATCAGACTGCCTGGCTAGTCAAAGTAGATAAGTACATTGTCATTTTGCTTGTATATTAAAAGTAGATGCTAATTATGGAAATCTGTCTTTTTCGGTAGAGCTTGAAAATTATGTTCAAACTGTGGGCCGTCTTTCCCGCCAATATTGCGATTTTCTACAATAGATCACACAATGTAGAGACTTGTCTCATGTGCGGATCCAGAGGGGGGGGACCGGGGTCCGCATCCCCCTGAAAAATCACAAAAATATAGGGTTTCTTAGCAATACTGGTCCGGATCCCATGAAAAATCACAAATATACCAAGCCAGCATTCAATGTTGGGCCATCATCGGCCTACCAGCAAAACGCCATTAAATGGCCCATTTATAGGGATATTTGGATCATCTATCCCCTCATCAACTAAATAAAATCGTTGTCAAATTTGGACCCCCTCTGACAAAGCTTTCTGGATCCGCGCATGTGCCTTATCGCTATTATCCTTTATACGGGTAGTTAATAGCCCTTCTATACATTTGACAAGCATTAATCCAGATACACATTACCAGTCCTTTCAAGAACGAGCTGGCAACATTTATAAAATAATACATTTCTTAGAATACATTCAACAGTTCTGTTTATGCACTCATGGGAAATGAAATGTAAAAAAAAAAACTACTTTTTTTGGCTACACCATGGGTAGTAACCAGTACTGGGCCGGGAGGGTTTATGATATTGTGTTTATTATTGACGGGAGCACCCGAAGGCTCACAGAAAGTGGTTTTATGGAGAAGCCGGGAATCGAACCCGCGACCCCTGATTTACATGACATAGGTTTATCCCCTAGGTTTATCCCCTACACGAAAACCTGTATGAGATTGCACAGGTTTCATATTCTGTGCATATCACGCGGTCATACCCCTTTAATTAAACTATCTTTTATAAATACAAGGTACGAAATAGCGTAATTTCCCACGATGACTTTTTAAAGCCGCATAGTCTGTAACTTTTTATCTTTTAATTTTTTAAATAATGTTTCTATTTTTAAAGAACACAGGAAAAAAACTAAAATTCAGGTATACATTTTACCACTTTCGTAAATCTTTATAAATTATCAGTAACAAAACAACAGCATTTATGTTAAAACTTGACTGTCTATAATTATTGGAGGGACGCAAATATTTACCAACAAGACAAAAACACCTGTTTTTATAAGATAATTCACTTTTCTATACAGTTTTCAGCTATAGTGAACAGATTTATTGTGAAAACTTAACTTAATCCTGCTTTTACAAATGTTTTTTTCGAAAAATGTTCATAGTTGCAGACTTAGCCTCTTTTTTAAGCAGGTGGAGTTTTTTTCTTTTCTTGTTCAGTCAGATTTATGGTATTGCCAGTGCAGGACTGTTAACGATTCATTCACAGTTATAACAAATACTGTTGAAAATGAACTGGTAGCCGTTTTCATTATTTAATTAATGTATTTGGATTCTAATTTTAGTTATAAATGTCCAAAATAGACTTGTAAGATTTTAATACTAATTTGGATTTAGTTCTAATTATCAAGATAATGATTAATTAGGCTTTTAAAAGTCTTTATTTTATCTTTCATGTCGTTAAAAGATGGAGCGACCTGTTGATTTGAAAACAGATAAAAGCAAAACTTCTAAGGGGCAACCCCAAAGGACGAGCGAAGGATCATTGACACTTGCTATGGGTAAATGCCTATGGTTTTCAGTAAAAATAAAAGTTTGTTAATCGTCCCTTTCTTCACCTTGAAGCTACCCTGACCTGGGTACTTTATGGCTGTGAAATCCGTTTTCGATATTAAATGCTTCAAGGATATAAAATTTTGGGTAGAACAATCAGTTTTACATTAAGATATATAGAAATCCGAAAACATTTTTTGAAATAGCATTCCCCCCCGTGTGCCAGCAAAAGCTTTTGCATGTATATGTGTTACTATATTTTACACATTGTATGGAAGTGGCTTGCTGGCACACGGAGGGGAAAGATGTTCAGCAGCCCAAAAACCAAGGGCCTAAGCCCATAAAATGCCTTTTCTACCAAATAAGAAATTAATGACAGAAATGAAGTTCTCTAGAACCAACCTCCTAAATTGCTTTGTATTCTGTGCTAGTTTGATATAAAGTACAAAAGATTAAAAGTAGAATTAGCAAGGTTTTACGCATTTTTCATAAGAAAAAATCTCACTGTAATTAAATGACACATTATTTTGCAAACGTCCTGTACCTATATGCTTGCATGCTAGGGAATTGTTCATGTTTTTATTTTCGTCTGCTGACTTTCTTCAAAATTAAGTTTTTAAAAAATAAACCACCCAGGACCACCATCAGAGAGTCAAACAGTTTTGATCCAGATCAAGACCGACATTCTGTTGGTCTTCATCTGGGTTGGCAAAAGGCTATTGGCAGACGGCAAAATTATCCACTGGCATGCAAAGAGTTATATCAGGTAAATACTTAAGTGTTCAATATATTGTCTCATATAGGGATATACATGCATATGTATACCATAAATATTCGGACACTTTCAATACATTCAACATGCTATGCCCTTTAAACTAAGCAAAAGTAATATTCAAAGGATTTGTTCAGAATCAGTTTTACTTTCCAATGCTAAATGGGACACTTTCATTCCTTCAAAAATATTTATTTCTTTTGTTGAGCTTTCAGTTTTGTATTATTTACGGTACATGTAGTCAAAAATGTACAGGGAACTTCTAAATTATCTCCCCAAAATCATTTTATTACAAAACATATTTTGTTTTTAAAACAATTTCATCAATTATCGTGATTCTTTAATATTCTGCGTATGGTATGTTCAATAGATATTGCCTACCAAATAAATCAAGAAATCTTGCAGAAATCACTTTTTAAAGCACTTTTTATTTTCATGAAATTTCAGACCCCCTCCCCTTTCTACCCGCCATAACTCTCGAATGCGTAGGAATTTTGCAAATATTTTGCTAGCTGGCTCTTGCCATTAGATTCACCTATTTCACTGATACTACATGCACCACACTAGAAGCCCAAAAGCAGCGTTCCGTGAATCAGAAAAATAGGCGTATAAGGCCCAAACCGTCAATGATCCTTTGCATAATACATTTTGCTAGTACTGCTGAGACAGAGGTCAGGCCAATGACAGAACAGAGTTTTGATAAGATATAAGATATTGCAAAAATAAGACTTGCTCACATAGATGCAAAGCACCACTTAGAACATATCTCAAAGCGTTTGCCAAAATCACTGGATCCGGCTTGACACGGCAGTCAAGGTAGATGCTATCAGTTGTGTATCTCGACTGATTCAAAAGCGGTCCTCTGATGTTGCCTGCCTGTCATCACCAGATTCTCAGCCAAGTACCTCCAAATTGAGTAGAACTCCAACTTCGTGTTTTGTTTATTCTTGTTGTCCTTATTGAAAAGCTTTGGGCACGAAAAGATGTCGTTTTCTATGGTATAAATTTTTTTTTTTCGTCCGCAAATCACTATTGCTTGCGAGAATTACACATCATCTGTGAACAAAAAATCGACCGATTAAGCGCTTTGATTGAAACAAAATATAGGTCAATGCCTTTTTAAGATAGAGTAATGATCTATGATGACATTCACTTAAGATAAATGTCGTTAGAAATGCGTATGAAAGCACACGAGGAGCATAAGTGACCATTCCCAAAATTTTCAGACTGCATGGCATGTCGCAGAACTAGTGTATAGTTTGTGTTATGACACTTCGATTTGTCTTTGTTGTGTGTCGATTTTAATATGCAGTAGTTTATAAGTTTAATTGAAAAATATTTTTCTTTGCAACAAAAATATGCTCAAGTATGTAAAGCAAAGCTACGTTAACCGTTAACCTCAATGAGAGACGCCTTTAACAGTTTTTCAATCAGGGCAGACACAGATCAGCAGCCCTTGTCGGAGCTGCCTGATCAGGTTTTACTCTGATTGATAATAAAAAAAGGTTACAATATTGTGGATATGACAAGTGATTTATTAGGTAAATGTACAAACGTGACATTTTATTATTGCCACAACTTTGGAAAAGTTGAAGAGACAAATTGAAATAAGCTTGTCCGTACGTCAGTCGGTTCAAAATTTAAGATAGGAGGGTGCTAGAGAAACGCATCCGTATCCGTAGCCGGCCATCAAGTTGAGATAACCAGGATCAATCATGCACCTATACATGATGATTATAAAAGATACAATAGCTTCCTGCAGTAAAGGGCTTTAAGACTTTCCCGTCTAGTTGGTTGGTTGGTTGGTTTTGTTGCTTTACGTCCCAAGTCAACAGCTATGGTCATTGCGGGACGGTCAGTTCACCTAACTACACGTTTTCCTGGGCAGGCTTGAACAAGCGGTTTACCAGTAATTTGTGCACATACTTTCGCTTGTAACTGACAACAACCCTTCTTGAATGCATCAGCGGAAGGGAGGAGAATGACCATAGAAATTATTTCATGATCAATCTCCACGAAAGTATGGGACCGGGCCGGGATCGAACTCGCGACCCCTGGATCTGCAGTCAGACACGCATCTGTAGCCAGACACGTTACCGACCGTCTAGTTGGAGACATTTCTTAATCGTATTTCTTAGTTATGATCAGGATTATAAAACTGTACCTCTAGCCTGGTCGTTTGAAGCATCCTAATGCTGAGCCTGACATACAAGGCTAGATTAGAAGCATACATCTGTACCCAAAGACACCCCAGGAGTACTCTCAATTTTTCTTCATACATAGGCTGGACCCAGCATCTACTGTTTACCCCCCCCCCTCCCGCCAAAAAAAATAAATAAAAATAAATAAATAAAAAAAAAATCAGGAATATCAGGCATACCCAAAAATATTTGAAATTTTGCGGCCCAAAAAATGTTCCCATTCTATATCTTGACCTTTTAAAAAGCCCTAAAATGTATAGAAACGACCCCCCCCCCCAAAAAAAAGTCCGATTTAGTAGCGAGCACCACCCCCCCCCCCCCCCAAAAAAAAAAATTAAAAAAAAATATATCCACAAATCTTCATACTTCCGAAAGTATTACTTTTCTGAAATTTTGAACCAAAAATAATGCTCCAAGCCTAAATAAATATTAAAGTATCGGAGTACCTCCCCCCACCCCCTGCTAGTCATTGCCTAGGGACCCCCTAGACTGGAAGAGTGTCACTTTGTACTATAATAGAATTCAACAAACAATGTGTGCATCTGCCAAGTTTTCTCACTTTAGAAAAAGAATTTCAAACATATTTAAATGTTATCCTGCAAAAACATCGAAACCCCTTGATAATATTATCATAACATACTATACAGCATGCCTGCAACACGACGTACAGTGCTGATAGTCAGTTTTTGCAACACGCGATGCAGAACAAATTTTGACCCCTCTATGATTTCCATGGCAATTAATTGCACTTACATAGCACATTATTTAAAAATATTAATATAATCTGAAACAAAATACATCATGAAATACCCATAATGCAACATCAGTCATTTCAAATAACGTTTTTGGCAATATTTATGCAAAAGTACCGGTGTTGTACTTAAAATCGAAAGTAGAATGATGATTTTCTAAGAATAAATGTGTAAGTAACCGAAATCTCGGCAATAAACAGAAAAAAAACGGAGTAATACATCGAAAAGACCTTTACTTATGCTTCTTGTACTACTGGTATGAAGCTGATATTATTAAGGTAAATATTATTAAATCACAAAAATAAACACTCTGAAACTTACCGGACATGCTTCACACAAGGATTTGTCAACTATACAGATCAACAGAATGGGTCACGTGTACTTTTCGCTCCCACCCAGTTATAATCGCTAACCAGAAAATGGAAAGACTCGGTATGATCAGGGAAAGATATTTGAAGTATATTATGGATCATCATCCTAAAGATCATAATAATAATTACTGATCATTCATATTGAACGATAAACTAGTCAACCACTTTGATACTAGAATTAGTTTTTCGCAGGCTTCAATAGAGGTGGCGCTTGCTTGTTCTGACGAGAAACGTTTAGAGGAAGCGGCCATGATTTTACGTCGCCATATCTATAATGAGAAACATCAATCTGGTGACATGCCTTGGCCACCATCTTCATGGCTTCTTTCGAACGAGCGACATCCACCCTTTCTTCTTGAAGAGTTTCTTTCATTTGTTATTTCTGGCAAGCCACAGAAAAACGCATCTAGAAAATCTTCACGACATTCAATCGCTCAGGATATTTTTTATGTAGCAACCAATGGCGAGGGTTATGCCCAAGCTTGTTTTATTGCCCATGACTGCATCATCTTACAGGTGTGCCGAGTTAGTAACCATTTTAAACAGGGTTAGTCTTACACTAGAACACTATATGTAGAAACTGCAATGTGTAATACAATTACTGCCTCTAAGTCGATGTTGCCTTCCAACATATCGACAGCAAACAACTCGGTTATCCATTTTTTGTTGGGATACCTTTGATCTCAATGAAGAAACCCCATCAGGAACAGGTACAACTCACTCGGCACATGGCATTGTGATCCAAGAGCTAACTGGGGTCGACCAAACAAAAAGCGTTGGCCCAAGTCAAACTAAAGAACGGCTAAAACTCATTTTACCTGATGAAACCGAGCTTCAACCATGTTTTGCTAAGCTGAAGACTGATCCTAACCTAATTGTTAGTCAGTCAAAACCTGTTTGCAACTTCACAAGTTCAAAGTTTTTTCATTTCATATGGTTATTTTGCAGAAACGTCGGAAGTGTAATGGAAAAATATGATTGTTCCACCTTGGACAGGTTGGTTATCAAAAACATCTCCTCAAAGTAATGCTATGTGCTCAACTGTGAAGTATATGCCACCAATTAACTTCACCATAAATGAAAATGCAACAGTGCAACATATATTGGAGGACATCAAAAGAGGCTAGTCTGAAAGTAGGCCAACAGTACACATTTGTTACATTTTACATAGCAGTAGCTAAAAAGGCTTATTCTATTGTTTGGCAAAATCCAGAACGATTTGGTTATGTAATTTTCAGAATAAGTGTTTTCCACACCATATGTTCATTGATTGGTGCCCTTGTGTCCAAAATGAAAGGCAGTGAATTATCAGTCAGGTGTCTGTGCAAGTGGATCTCTGGAAAATGTCATGTCAGGAAAGAATTTTAACCGTGCCTTGCGCATCCACAAACTGTAGAAGCCCTTGAGCGACTGCTGTTGTGTAAGTTCAAGGAAATAACTAATACAATGACACACCACTACTACACCCTGAAGCTTTTGAGATGTTCCAAAGTTTGATGAAAAGTCCCAGCTCTGATATACTGAAACAGACGATTGAAAACGAAAAGTGTCGTTTATATTTTGAGGCATACCAATCATTCAAAGCATCAGTACGTATTGGCAAACTAGGAAAAATAGCACAATAAAGGCTTGGTCACTTGGACAATGTATAGAAAATCCTAATGCTCATTAAATCAACATAATTTAATGACCTAGATCTTCACATAGCGGCCTTGTATAAGCTATGTACTCTGCAATTTGCATTTGATCACCACAATTTCGCAAGATATCGTCCAGTATATCAAATGATGCTTATGAATCTCAACAAATCACATCCTGGATCAGACGACTTACTTCGAAAAAATGGCTTCAGTGTTTTCAGATCATTAATACCACTTGTCGACATCACGATAGAGCAGACAATCAATCGCCATGCCAAATTCAAGAGGGGATTATTGGCTTTAGCCGAAATTATTCTGCTTATTATTATCGCTGGTGTGTAACGAGGCACTACAGAGCAAAACTTGCTGAAGCTACACTGAGCCTTGCAAACATGTCCTCTAGCGAATCATCTTTGCACAAAGAACTGCAACCGTCAGAAATTAAAAAAGTGAACATGACACAAAGAAAGTTTTAGATGCTTTCATTAATTTTACAAATCCATTCTCAATAGAGATTATGGATGAGGTGTTTTGTTTTTCGTCTGGTAAACCTGCACCTAACGACGCAAGCAGAAACAGACACTAGGATAATTCTTCATTGCCTCCACATATGTCTAAATTCTTCTGAATCTACAAAAATTGTAGTCCGTTCACCAGACACAGATGTACTTGTTTTGCTATTGAAGTTTGCACAAGCTATTGATCAGTCAATGTTATTTGACACAGGCACTGGAGATCAGAGAAGGCTGCTAAGTTTAAAAGCAGTTTAGAGAGTAAAGGTGCAAAGATTTGCTCTATATTATCATTTGTACACTCATTTACTGGCCGTGATACCACTAGCTCTTTTGTAAAGAAGGGTAAAGTGCTCCCACTGAGGTGCAAGGAGAGGAACCCAAGCTTGTGCTGTGTTGAAATTATGTTTAAAGATCTTGAGAAATGTGTTTGTTGCATTTATGGCAAACCAAACCATACAAATGTTAACAAACTAAGGTACGATCTCTTTGCTTAAGTATCAAGGAATGTAAGGTCAGTTGCTAAGTATCTATGATTGTGTTGATCTTAGTCTCCTTCCTCCGTGCAGGGGGTCTCTCCAAATGCATATACAGAGCCAATTACAAAGCATATATTTGGCTTTATGCAGATCAGGCATATCCTGACGTTCTCTCCCCAGTGGTATATGGCTGGCAGCACCATTGATTATGAATGGACTAGTGGCTGCATTTTCCCTCAAGAACTTATTGACATCATGTGTGCTGGTGCTACAGAATTTGAGTCAGAATCTCAGGACGATGAGGAATCTGAGCAGTCCACCGAAGTGGATAATATGTTAGATATAGTCTATGAAGATGAGACATGACGACGAGGCTAATTACTAGTTGAATGGTTCTAATAGGACATGTGTGTTTTGCTTTTTAAGGCAGAAACTCCTTAATGTGTTTTTGAAATGAAGAACTAGTAAAGAAAACTGATTTTCTGCTTTTAAAACTTAAAAATTAGCGTTTCTGTTAAAAGAGTCTTTAGTTTGTTGCTTACATTGCCATTAAGTAACATAGATTACATTACCATTGTAATAGGTCTGTATTTGCAATACTAACGCGTTCATCTCAATAGATGCTTACCTCTGTAGACCTGAATACTAATTTGGACATGCAGTTCACAGTCGATGTGCATTTTATTCTTACTTTATGAGATATGGTTGTTTTTGGCCGTAAAATGAAAAAGAGGCTGAGGTCGATAATTGTCATTTGTGATGTTATGGATGGTCACAGCAGGCTCAAATTTACATCATTTTAAAGTCTTAGACTGTGGTTTACTAAGCAGTAAGAGTGAATGCGATAACTGGTCTGATCGGAGTTGTATAAGAATCGATAAGAGGTAGAAACGTTAAATTACATGGGTAATCTACGTTACTTGTATCATATCAATGATCAGAAAATTCAAATTTTGGTCAAATTAGAACAAAAAAATATCTCAGCTAAATATCTAAAAGCAAATTAATGTCAGATTATATTGCTTCGACCATAAAATATTATGATTTCTGCTGCAGTCTGAACTTACAAGTTAGCTATAAGTAACGTATTAAACATGCTCTGAAACGTCAAAGCCCCCACTCTCAGAGTGCTAACAAATTGCATTTAGTAGCTTAGGATACTAGCTATTAGAAAATGTATATCTACAAAAATCCCTGGTACGGTGCACCTCCAGCATATACTGCCTCATAGTCTATATAAAATACTGGCTCTGAGATACCCTCTTGTTGAAGAGTTTTTTTTCCAAGTCAACATACTGTCCTGCCAGCCAAGAGTGACAGTGACGTCATGTTTAGTTTACAAAGAAATCAGGAACTTAAGATCGATTGATTACTTGTGTATTTATCCTATCCACAGGAAAGGATTAATACACAAGTGATCTATTTATTCGCGTTAGCTCAAGTGGTGTGTACAAGTTAATGTTTTTCTTAACAATTGTAAACAAAACATTGCATCACTGTCACTTTTAGTTGGCACGACAATAGTATTAAACAATCACCTTGTTTTCCCATCATGATTTCAAGAATATCTGGTGTTTTAGAACGCAAACTAATGAAAATGAGATATTTACAATCAAAGATGCCTGAAAAAAGGCCGTCACCACCTAGGATTAACTGATACAGGGAACTCTGATGTTTGGGGGAAATGAGGTAAGCATGTCAAGGTGCACACGACTAGCTAGGGTCAATAGAATTTCATTTTAAATAGGATGTAAATTTATCAAATCAACATAGTATTAATCAATCACCTTGTGTTCCCATCATGGTTTCGAGAAATATCTGGTATTTTATGAACGCAAACTAATAAAAAATGAGATATTTACCATCAAAGATGATCGAAAAAAGAACGTCACCACCCAGGATTAACTGATACTGGGAACTCTGATGTTCGGGGAAATCTGAGGCAAACTTGTCAAGGCGCACATGACTAGCTAGGGTCAATAGTATTTCATTTTAAAATATGATGTAAATTGATCAAATCAACATAGTATCAATCAATCGCCTTGTGTTCCCATCATGATTTCAAGAATATCTGGTGTTATAAGTACGCAAACTAATAAAGAAAATGAGATATTTACAATCAAAGATGACTGAAAAAAGACCGTTACCAGCCAGGATTGACTGATACAGGGAACTCTGGTGTTTGGGGAAATCTGAGGTAAACTTGTCAAGATGCACACAACTAGCTAGGGTCAATAGTATTTAATCTTAAATATGATGTAAATTTTGGCACGATCCAGCCAATTATTCTATACTCCTTGGAACACAGAAAATTCTCCATGTTGGAAGATAATACATATACCAATAACTAGGTAAACTCAGAAGAATATATCCATTCTGCAGCAAACTTGCGCGTGAATGATATTTGAAATCGTAGAGTTATTTAGGAACTTCTTCTTCTTCTTCTTCCTGGTAAAGAGCTGGGATCTTCCTAGACCGTAATTAGCTCTGTGGGGCAAGGTAGTGTGATGGCTTCAGCACGCCCTAAATAGACTATGTACAGGTAGATAAAACTAAAGGCTGGTTAAAACTATGTACAGTGACTTCTCTAATACCATTGATGGAGCAGGTCACACCCGTAGGGATGACCTGAAGTCTTCCAGGGAGGCTGCAGACACAACTCTGGATGGCAATTTGTTCCATTCTCTTGCAGTCCTTGGGTAGAAGGAGTTGGAGTAGGTTGTGTCGCTGATTCTTTCTTGGAAGAACTTGACTGTCCCTCTGGTTTGGCTGTCACTAGAGCTCAGGTATCTGTTGGCAGGTATGTCTACCAAATTTTGCTGCATTCTGCAGAGCATGCTGAGTCTGTCGTGTCTTCTTCTTACTTCGAGTGGCTCCCATTCAAGGTCATCTAGCATCTTTGTGACACATCCTGGGGTTCTTGTTGAGTAGTCATTGAAGACATATCTAGCGGCACGCCGTTGGACTTGCTCCAAGGCTTTGATGTCAGTTTGCTGGTAAGGGTCCCAGACAGGCGATGCATATTCCAGTATAGGGCGCACCATAATCTTGTAGGTTGAGGCTTTTACAGGTGGTGTGCAGTCCCTGAGGTTTCTACGTAGGAAGCCGACTGTTCTGTTCCCCTTGCTCACTGTGTTCTGGATGTGCTTGTCCCATGATAGATTCTCTGTCAGGGTTACTCCAAGGTACTTACTAGCATCCACCACTTCAAGGGTGTGGCCATGAAGCTGGTAATTTGTCTTGCAAGTTGGACTCTTTTTGTTGGAGATTCTCAGCACGACACATTTTGTTGGGTTGAATCTCATCTGCCAAGTTTCTTCCCAGAGTTCCAATGCTGAAAGATCTCTCTGAAGCAACTCCCTTTCATTGTCATTTTCAATCACCTTGAAGAGCAGGCTATCATCAGCAAACAGCTTGGTATCAGAGGACTGTATTGACGCTGGTAGGTCATTGATGAAGCAGAGAAACAGAAGTGGTCCAAGGACTGTTCCCTGTGGGACTCCTGATGTTACATCTGCTGTGTCTGACTTAACTCCATCTAGTATGACTTGCTGAGTTCTGTGGCTGAGGAAGGACTGTATCCATTTCTTGGTGTTATCTCTCACTCCGTAATGGTCCAACTTGTAAAGTAGCCTTGAATGAGCTACTTTATCAAAGGCTTTCTCGAAGTCGAGCAGTATGACGTCCACTTGTTTTCCATTGGCTGTCGATGAGGCTATCTCTTGGACAGTTGAAAGTAGCTGGGTTTCGCAGGAGCGCTTCTTCCTGAACCCATGCTGGTTGTCACACAAGATCTTATGCTTGTCGAAATGCTTCATGATACTGCTGTGGATGATGTGTTCTAGCAGCTTACATGTTATGGAAGTTAGGGATACAGGTCTGTAGTTGGAAGCTTGGTGCTTGTCTCCTTTTTTGAAGATGGGAACTACAAGTGCCTCTCTCCAGTCAGCTGGGATTTCTCCCTGGTCCAAGGATAGTTGGAACAGTATAGCCAGAGCAGGAGCTAATTCGTCGGCAGCTGCCTTCAGGATGAAGGCTGGAATTGAGTCGGGTCCAGTGGCTTTATGTGTCTTAAGGTTCTTCAAGAGTTTGTGCACACCTTTCCAGTCGACCTTGATCTCAGGCATGCTTGGAGTTGTACTTGTGCCTTTGTCTGGTATGTTGGTGAGATCTTCCTCTGTAAATACTGACTTGAATTGCTCATTAAGAATATTGGCTCTTGACTGTGTGTTGCTTTGTAGGAAACCATCCTTGTTCTTCAATGGAGCCACACCTGTAAATTCTTGTCCCTTGCTCTTAACAAATGACCAGAACTTTTTGGAGTTGTCTTTACTCTCATTGCTGACAGTATCCTGCATGTAGGTCTTGTTGGCTTTTCTTACATGGAACTGAACTTCCTTTTGTAGTCGTTTGTATCTGTCTCGGTCCCGTTTGGTGTTGGTTTCTCTGGCCTTTTTGTGTGCTCTTTGTTTCCTCCGAATGGCTCTCTTGATCTGGGTGTTCATCCAGGGATTAGTGTGACGAGATGTTGTTATTTTGGAAGGTACTCGGCTGTCCATTGTTTGTGTGATTTTACACTTCACAGAGTCCCAGGCCTGATTAACATCTGTCTCTCCTTTAATGCTGCTGGCTAGGTCACTCAGATCATCTTTAATTCCCTGTAAGTCAGCTCTTTTCCACAGAAATATCTTTCTTCTTGGTGGTTTTGGCCTTCTTACCGTTGTTGAGGTGTCAAGGAGCACAATGTCATGATCACTGTTACCTATTGAGGGCATAGGCTTACATCTTTGTTTGAAGCTTGGGTGAGTGGTCAGAAAAATGTCCAAAATATTGTCTTTTCGGGTGGGAAAATCAACCAACTGTTCAAGACTATTATCTGCTACCATTTCCAGGAACGACTTGCTGAGCCTGTTTGTATACTGTGATCCCGCGATAGTTAGTTCTTTCCAGTTTATGTCAGGCAAGTTAAAGTCCCCCCCAATGATGAACACATTTTTCTTGGCCTTGGTTTTCAAGATTGAAATTTCTTCCTTGACTGTGTCCAGGTAGTCTTTCTGTGTTTTATTGGGTGGCCTGTAGAAGGCAGCAATGTGAATTTTGGTTTTTCCAGCCGTGACAGTTGCACTTAAAACTCTGGGGGACGACTTAGCAAATGCTTTAAAACAAAAAGAATATGTGTTTTTGTTTGATTGTTTTTCTTTCAGATACCTGAAGGTTACATACTTGTGTGCCTTTAAAGCATTGATTTTATAAAATGTACATATTAGCTTCAATGCATTTAAAATTCCCAGAACTGTATGAATATACTGTGCTTCCAAGAATTCAGAGGAAATCTTTTTTTTTTTTTTTTTTTTTTGGGGGGGGGGGGTAAACTCATCGCACAATGAACTTAAGAATTTAATGCCTATATACACCGCCTGATTTGGGATACTTTGTTTGGTACAACATGGTTTGTCAAATGATCTGTGATATGTTGGAATTGTCCTAATTTGCGAGGCTGTATTTTATATTTCCCCTAAACGCACCTTTGAAGGGATCATTGCCTTTAGGTGACTATCGATAATTTAGTACATTATATACTGTGCATAAGATGAAGTAACGCGTGCGTTTTTTAGATAAGGGGTTTCTTATGATTTTATATGGTAACAGTTCCAACCAATGGCAAGTGAAGCATGATAATAATTCTGCACCTATGTCGGTTTCACAGCAATTTGGCATGGGAGACAATAGTGTGGCCTGCCAAGCGGGTACCCGATCGCTTGTTCCAATGACATTAAATGCTGTATTTCTCTGTTCCTCAAATCCAAAAACTTAATTTTCTAGTTTCCCCGCTCCATCAAAGCTTTATCCCATTACTGAATGTGTTTCTTCAAACACTGATTTGTTAATACCGGGTAACGCATTATTGCCTAAAGGTATTCTGAAAAACCAAGATTGGTTAGAGAAAATTTACTTGGTTTCCGCCGTCAGACTATGGGGAAATTCTCAAGATAACACTGACGGAAAAATTTTCTTAAATGGTCTCTCATTTTGGTTTGATCCCATATAATTGTAGTAGGATCTTCTCCTAAACAAGCTGCCAGTGCATTGGCTATAGAAAACAACCCACAGTCATTTAGTCTCATCTGCTGATGGCATTCCATTACTTCTAATTTTATACCCTTTTCTTCTGAAAAAAGTAGCGCCGCCCACATACCCTTAAGGTGTGCAATTACATGACTAACAAGGCTGTCATATATTGAAATACTATTGGTTTGACTGACTTCCTTTGTCAGTGTCAGGCAATGAATTCCTGCGTAGTTATATATTTTGACATACTATTGGCATGATGGTGTGTAAACAAAGCCTGTGTTCAAAATTATAGTGCTTTGTAAGCCCTCCACATCTGCAAATTGCTGACGCATCATATTTTGTGCAAGATCAATTGCTCTATCATCTAACCAGTTTCGTTTGTTAAAACAGGTCATTTCAATATAAGTGTTTGATCATTTTGTTGTTTTTCAGCCAAATTTTTCACTGCTTGTACAATTGTATTTTTTCCACTTTTGTGATGATAACATCATCTTGGATGAATATTCCATTGTATTTATTGGAATATCATTTTCAACTGTGCATAATTCATTTTTGTCCAAGTTTTTTCTTTTCACATTCCTATCGTCAAGCTGGTGGCACTGCATTGCACTTAATTTTCCTTTATTGCTATTGAGTATTTTTTTGTTTTGCTCATTGTTATTTACATCAATAAAACCCTTGACTGAGTGTACATTACCCGCTTCTGTTGAGTTTATCTTTTTTTAACTTCGAATCTCTTTATTTGTTCTTAGGAGGATTAGACATTCTGTCTTCCACTTTTCTCTTCCTGACATTTTCAATCATTCTATTCAAAGCAGATACCTTTTCAGAGTGTCATCGGCTTGTCCTTTTCTTTGGATAATGTAGATACATCTTCTGACATACTTACCTCTGTGGCAGTTCTATTAGAAAAAACCTCTCATTAGTGGTGTCCTGATCTTTACTTGCTTCACTTGTATCAGTTACATTTCAACTAAATTCATTTTAATTAATGCTATCCGGCCTGGTCTTTTCTTTCTTCACTTGTAGAAGTACCTTTATAAGGTCATTTGTTTGTGGGTGATATGAATCCTGGCAACACGTTTTTGAGAATGTTTTCATTTTTTGCATTGATTCAATAATCAAATCACTTATGGGAAATAGTGTGTACCTCTGGTACACCCTATTTCCCTTAAATGATTTAATTTTATATGGTCCTTGCCAATCACCCTCCCAATTATCCCCTTTTCTGTCCTTTTTTCTGAAGTTTCATTTCGGCGCTTTATCCTCTATCTTTAGTGTAAACGCTTTAAACGCATTCTTTTTTCATAGACTATCTTCTGTTTTTCTTGAGCACTTTTTATATTAGTTTTGATTGTTTTATTTATTTCCTCGAATTTTGACATTATTGTCCCATAAGAGGTTTCAAACGAATACGTTATCTGATTAACTGTATTAGAATAATTGCATTGTTCAAGTGCATTTCTGCCAAACATTAACATATATGGTGAACATTTTATTGAGCTTTGCTTGTTAGTATTAATGGCAAACGTTAGTTCTTTCATCTTGGCCATTTGTTTGTGGGTGATACGCAGAAGATATAAGATATTGTATCTTAAATGCTGTGAAGAGCTTTTCATGAAGGGCATTCACAAACTCCCGCCCTTGGTCAGTTATTATTTTGTTGGGCGGACCAAAGCGAAAAAATAAATTGCATAGCACTTGAGCAACATTATCTGCAGTTTTTTGTTTAATAGGGGCAGCTTGCACCCATTTGCTAAACAAATCTGTCAAAGCAATTACGTACTTATTTCCATCTGCTCCAATTTGTCCCAAGTCACATTTGTCTGAATTGGGACCAGATTCTCAGAAACCGTTTTCATTTTTCAAACCGCTGACATTTGTCACATGTGGCGATTTTGTCTTCTCAGTACCCATAAATATAACGCCAGTAAAATCGTTTGGAAATTTTATTGGCAGTGTTGTTGATCCCCATATGTCCACCATGACCCTCTGTATGCGATCGCTGAAAACTCTGTCTTTCTCTGCATCTGTAAAAACAACTATTCAGTTCTTCTTAAAAAATAACTGATCATTTCAAATTGAGAATTTTTTAGAATATTTCCATAAGGATTTTTTGTCTTTTCTTGTCAAATAATTGGGATAAATTCCTTCCTTCAAATATGTCTTCACATCCAATAGACTACAAGGCCCATCTTTTCTGAAGAAGATAAAACAACACCATAAATTGAAAACAAATAAATCATGCATTCTTAAGGAAAGGAAGGTATACATAAAAGTAAGAAAGAGGGAAAAGATCAGGGATCGATACAATCAAGCACCAAATTTTGCAGTTCCAATAAAAGCAGATACACTTACTGTACAAATTTCATAGTTCATATATCACAGTTCAGCCTTTGTGTATGTTCAAAATTCGTTGTTCTTAGTTCATACTTCCAAGTTGATATGTTGGTCAGTCAAAAATTTCTGAGAGTTGGCAAGTCTCTTTGGACTGGGTACTACAATGCAGTCAAAGGCGCACCATTGCAAATCCTAATACCTTGGAAGAAATCTGATTATATTCGACCTTTTTACTCCACCCAAGGTCGCAACTTTAACCCTAGAGGAATTTATTTACTTATATCATGTTTTCCTTATTATCTCCTTTAATTGAATATATGCAATATGACCATGTTCAGAAAAATAATTTTGGACCCCAGCATCCCAAGTCCCACTCATTGTGGCATGACCTAGGTAATGGAAGGAAAATCCCATTGAATAATGGAAATAATACCAGAAAATTGAACAAAATTTGTTCAGGCAACTTGTACCCTTTTCCCCGGATTCAATTGTGGAACACATTCTTGCTACTACAAATGGAAGCAGATTAGGTGATAAGGTTCAATTTTCTCCCAGCATTTTCAAGATTGTATACACTGACCATTTGAAACCACATTTGTCTTAAAGGACGATGTAATTTTATTTATTATTTTGTTTTTATTGTAGATATATCTTGATCAGAAAACTGTTGCATACAAAGCAATTGTTAGCAGAAGAAATAGAACATATTTTTCCTGCAACTGATCATTGCATACATTCTTACTTTTTTCTAATGTCCTTCTTACAAATAATTATAAACTGATTTGACCAGCACTGTTTTTTTCTCTGTGGTCTAAACTAAATTTACAGCAGGAACCAATTTCAAGGTCACATGTTGATACTCAGAAAAAGAGCAACCAGAATTTCTACCTATTTGAGGAACTCGGAATTATATTCTAGACTGTTGAAGCTGTTTTGATCTTGCTGAATTTCGAGATTTTATGGCTGTCGGCATTACCTGCAAGAATGAAGAAGATCCAATAAAAAAAGAAGGCAATAGAGAGGTCACAACATTATACATCGATTTTTCGTGCAGCTAATTTGGGTATTGCTGATATTTAAACGAATCCAAGCTTTAATGATTGTCCTTGTCACCTGCAAGAATGAAGATTGAAGCCACTATCTGAAGTGATCACAACATTTCTCCCATTATAAGTCTATGGGGATTTTTCCAGACTCACAAGGGCAGCTAACTCCGCAGTCCCTCGTCCGATCTTGCCGAAATTCATACCTATTCAAGATTTTATAGTTGTCCTCATTATCTGCAAGAATAAAAAAAAGATCGAATCAAAATTGAATGCGCTAGAGTGTTCACAATAATGCCCCATTATAACCTTATGGGAGCTATCTGTTGGCATGGAAACCAGAGTTCTGGTCTGATCTGGCCCAAAACATTATGCAGCCTTTCCCTCACCCCAAGAATGCTCCAAGTCCTATTATCATGAAATCTAGTTTTAATGCACTAAAGTCTAACTATACTGATTGTACACCTATTTATACTGATGGTTCAAAGGATGATATGAGAGTTGGCTGTGCAGTGATATATGACAACTATTCAGAAAACGTGAGAATTCCAGATGGCTCTTCAATTTTTACTGCCGAAGCAAAAGCTATTGATTTAGCATTAGATTTCATTGCTGATTGTTAAATTTCCAGCAATTTTTTAATATTTTTAGATTGTCTTTCCGTTTTGAAGTCTCTAGACCATACATCCTCAAAAAATCCACAAATTCAAAAACTACTTGAAAAACAACATGATTTATCCATATATAATGAAATAATTTACTGTTGGATTCCTAGTCACATTGGAATACCTGGCAATGAAAATGTTGATCTAAAAGCAAAAGAGTCACTTAATTTACATCCCACAAACTTTCCAATACAGTTTTCAAATTTTAAACCCTTTATAAATAGATACATATTAAATAATTGGCAAACATCATGGAATATTAGTGTTGGTAATAAACTCTATGATATTAAACCTATTATAGGATCATCTCAATCAGTAGTACGTAATATTCGATTAGAGGAGGTTGTACTTGCACGTATTCGAATAGGACACACAAGGATAACACACTTATATCTTTTAAACAGAGAGGAAAAACCACAGTGCGTTGGATGCGATTATTATAACCTTACACAAAGGTGGTAAAAAGTCTAAAACAGACCCAAATAATTATCGGGCAATTACCCTGTCATCAGCTATACTGAAACTGTTTGAAAAGCTTCTGCTCGAAAAAGTAAAATCAGCTATTACAAAGCCCCTTAATTGTTTACAAGGAGGCTTTAAACCACAGGTGGGTTGTAATATATCTTCATTGATGATCAAAGAATGTATATCGTACGCTAAAGAAAATCATAGCGAATTGTTTGTTTGCTACTTGGATATACAGAAGGCATTTGATCGAATGTGGCACAATGGATTGTTTGTAAAACTTTATGATTTGGGAATAAGATCAAAATTGCTCGGAATTATCATAGACTTGCATACCAATATGAAAAGTTGTGTATTATTTAAGGGACATAAATCGATTTACTTTCATATACTGCAAGGTTCTCGTCAGGGTGGAGTGTTATCTCCCTTCATGTTTTCATGTTATAACGATGATTTACTTGAGCAGTTAACAAAGTGCAATGTCGGATTTAAAATGCTAACAATGAATGTATGTTCTCCAACTGTAGCAGATGACATGGTACTTTTAGCTCTGTCTGTTGCTGGTCTTCTCTGTCTGTTATGCATTTGTTACGCATACTCATACAAATGGCGATATGAATATTCAGCCCTGAAAAGTTCTGTCATTGTATACAATGAAACCAAATATAATTATATGAAGTCAAAACGAGTATGGCGCTTTGGGAATGATATTATTAAAGAAAACGAAAACTACAAGCATCTAGGTATTATCAAATATTTATGCAAAAAGCTAAACATCAAAGATGTAACAGACAAATTAAAAGGAACCTATTTCAGTCTTGCTAATAGTGGGATACTCTTACAAGAAACGTTGCACCCTCTTACATGTATTACGATCTACAAGTCTGTAGTAATACCAAAAGCTCTATATGGCTGTGAGTACATTAACAACATAACTGAAAGTGAAATGGTTACATTAGAACGTTCACACAGGTTTTGCATAAAACGCATGCAGTCACTGGGCAAGCAAACTCGTACTGATGCTGCCCTCAGTTTGATGGGTATATTTCCATTAGAAACAGAAATTGATTTTAGGAAATTAACACTTTTCGGCCAATTCTGTAGAACTAATACATGTACATGGGTGAAAAGGGTATTTCTGTTTAGGTTGTTGTCATATATGACCTATCCTTATAATGGTCAACATGGTTTCATACCAGATGTTATAAAACTGTTAGAAAAATATCAGATGTTGCATATAGTACATAGTTTTGTTGATACTAGTAGATTTCCTAGTAAAAATGCCTGGAATCGCTTACTCAAAGGCAGACTGCACCAAAGTGCGATTTGTTCATGGAATAGTAGAACAATGGCACAAGAGTTTTATCGCTTTAGAATTGTTCACCCTGAATTTCAGCCTCATTGGGCGTGGTATTTCTCCAAAAATCAGCGGAAACTGTTATCACCTTGTACGTCTGTTGTACAAATGACTGCTAGCTTGACTGATACAAAACATAATATACTGTGCACCGCTTGTGATTCTTATTACGATAATATTGCTGACCATTGTATACACGAGTGCAGTTATCTGACAATAGATAGAACAAAGCTATGGCAAGACATCCGTAATACAAGTACGGCTGCTTTTGAATTTTTGCTTAGCCAAAACATGTTTCGTGTGTCTAATGTTCTACTTGGCATGGCAAATGCTCAATTAAATAATATTTTAAACGATGAGCTTGATAATTTTAAACGAGTATGCGTTTTAAATCTGCACAAATTGTGGCAAAAATATAAATCTGCAACTTCAAGCATGCTGGCGTTAGGTCGATGTTGACACAGATTTGTGTTAATGGCCTGGTGCGAACCAATGCTGTGTTGATATCGATTCTATTTAAACAGCCTGATCTATGTCTAAATACAGATGTCTGTCAACCCGATTAAGGAATTAAAGAGATGATATATACTGTATCTGTACCCAGTTATGCTCTTACGTTTCGTTTCGGTAAGGGAGTTTACAAGGGACAGATGTACATGTATACAGTTTAGCATCGAGCATCTTGCTCAGTCATAAATTTGTATCATGTATATATGTTGTAGTTGCTTTGTCTTTATTATATTTACTGTTGTACATATGTTCATATATGTTTTGAAACTCTCCATGATTGGAGGAAATAAAGAATATCTATCTATCTAGTTCAGGCGAAGAACATCTATATTCATCTGATTAGCCCTTTGTAGTTATCAGATAGTGTATGTGATCTTCACTGTTTATAAAAATATTACAATTTTAATGTCTTTCATATAAGAATACGTTTATAGTATTGCTAAGCATATTTTAACTAGTTATATTTTATTGTTTATCAGTATTATTTTAGTCTAACCTTGGCGTCGCTAAACACTAACTCATCATCAAACCAAGAATGCTCCAGATGCTTTGATTGCCATGGGCCAGCTGGTCTCAGAAATAATTTTGTTTGAAAGTGTGAACTAACAGATGGATGGACGCACGCACGGATGCTGGCTCGAGTCCTGTCCAATAAGCTCACCGGGGTGAGCTAAAACAAGTTTGAAGTAAATTGTAAGAGATGCACTCAAAAGTATCGACTCGTTGCATCTAGGATGCCGAAAAAATGACTGGTATACATACAGTGATTAGGTGCACACGTAACGATAATGCTTAAAGCACACGTTACGATGGGTTGTGTTTATAAAGTACCCACGCTTATAAAGTACCCACTTATCGGATCTACGTACGGACGAATGCAAATACGGTAGTACGGGCAGGCGGACAGACAGACGGAAGAAAAGGCGGACGACCAAATCCATTTTAATAGACATACATCGGTGACAGAACTGTACTGTCGTGCCAACAAAAAGTGACAGTGACGTAATATTTTATTTACAATTGTTAAGTAAACCATTAAATTGTACACTCCACTTGAGCGAATCCAGAGATCAATTGTGTATTAATTCTATCCTGTGGATAGGATTAATACACAAGTGATATATCAATTCTAAGTCTCTAATAACTTTGTAAACAAAACATGACATCACTATCACTCTTGGCTGGCAGAACAGTACCTATTCATATTTGACATTGTTTTGTCCATAATTGCGATGTATGTCCCAAAACGGGGATAAAAGTACCGCGACTCATTAATTGTAATTATAGACGTTGAAGTTTACAGCGCATGCTACAATAAATAAGTTTAATTATATTTACTACCGTTTTGTAAAAGACTTATTTATTATTTAAAATGTTTTTCAAAAGTATAATACATGTTTCTAGTCTGTATTCATCATAACAGTTACTGCTTCTTTGCAAAATAAACTATTTATCCATATAGCGCATTATTCAATTTTATCACGATCTCAGTGGAAACAATGATATCTATTGTAAATTGTATGACCAGGCTCATTACAAAATCAACAAATATCTTGTTAGGTATCAATATTGACTATATGCTTAAATTTGATGCCCATTATGTTTCTGAAATTTGCAAAAAAGCCTCTAAACAGTTATCAGTTTATAATCGTTTGGGTGGATTTTTAACAAAGCAAGGAAAGCTTGTAATTTATAACTCTTTCATAGCTTTAAATTGTAGCTAGTGTCCCCTTGCAACGCTTTTTTGTAATGCATCAAGCACAAACAAACTAAAAAATCAAGAGAGGTCATTGAGATTCATAAATAATGACCATACATCAAGTCTCAATGCACTGCTCAAATAAAATAAAACACACAGCCTCTTCATGTACGTTGTATAAAGCAAAAAGCATGTGTAGTTTTCAAAATTATAAACAAGATGTCACCAGAATATATAAATGACATTTAGTGTAACCCGCTGTGTAATCCCGTGGGAATTTTAGGGTAAAAGTGTCAACATACATTTTCTTGTAGAAAAATGTATCCTGTTTAAGAAAAAAGATGTTTCCATTTTGTTCTTGCCGTTTTAACGTCATTGTGACGTCATAAGTGATGTACCCATTTTGGGCTTATTTCCGGCTTGAAAATTGAGTACAATGAATTCCAGCTTGCGTAAACATGTACTGTTTGATCAGTTGTAGTAATATTACTGGCGAAATCTTGTATTGGGAGCATAAACTCTGACTTAGAAATTTAAAGAGGTTGCTTTAACTTCAAAATGATGGCAGTAAAGGAAAAAATGACGTCAGTATTAAAATGAAAAGCCTATTATAGTGAAAGCTCTAATGACATTAGATCACAATATGCTAATAGACCTCATCTCCCACTGCTGGAATATTGTACACTATGACTTTCTGAAACAACATTATATAAGATACAAAGTGACACATGTTAGCTCTCTGACCTGTAACAGCTATGTTAACTACGTTACCCTATTATAATTTCAAATCCTATTGTGCAAATACCAAGTTATATCTAATTCTTATTTATCGACATGCTGATTGCCTTAAAAGCGTTTGTCAAAAAGTAGCAAACAACCAGTATGCGTTTAAACAATGCACTTCTATGATATTATAGTTATATATGTTACTTACTTCAAATGTATTTACTACTTAATCTAGTACTATCACTAGACAATGGGCTGGCAAAATACCTCTGAGGGGGAGTTTTGTAGACAAACTAAAATATATAAGCCAAAGAATAATGTATTTTTACCTCTATAGCGGTTACAGCGTTACTTCATTACTCTGAAATGATAGGAACTCCTATCAAATTGTTCCTTATTCCTACGTGACAATATAATCTTTTAATTGTATTCAAATGACTAGCAATATGATTTTATCAAATAAAACTACCTGTTATTTCTAATATGTACTTTACTTTCTTTTAAATGCATTATGTTAAAGCAAAAAAGTAATTTATGAGTTAACACTGCTAGTGTTTTTTCACTGTCATTTAAATTGATGATAATGGGAAGAAATGTGAGCTTTAATCACATAAAACGTCATCTTAATTATGTGTATTTTATCAAATAAATAAACAGCATTTTAGAACTTGCAGTGATTCATTTACAATTTTGGGCTTATGGGTCCTTGGACTCGCTGTTTCACATAATAATGGGTCCAACTGCAAACCTATGAGTCCAGAACACTACTTTTCATGACAAGTCTGCAATACCATTGCATCCTGGGACTCGCCGAAATAAAAACGTTGCATCCCAGAGACAAAATTATGAGTAAAAGATGCAGGATGCGCCGGTAAAAGACATCACAGTAGAAGCTGCTTATTTTATGATCCATTAATGTTTCTTTAATGCATAAATGATGTCTTTTATCTCACTGACACTTGGGTATTTGCTTCTTTTTACACATGAAATGATATTTAAAAAAAAACGACGCTTTTCTTCACTGACTACACCTCAATTTAGATGACACAATAATATTAAGCATGAAGTAGCTTTAGGTAAGTAAGATCTATCACACATTGTGTAAGCCAACTATTGATTACAACAACTATATTGATAAACACAAAACTTACCTCAGCATTCGTTACAATTGTAAGTTAATTCAGACGTAGGTCAAAATGGAGGATTTTATCCTTGTTTTTTGAAAAAATAAACTGAAGTGTTTTGGAAACTTAACGACTATTTCCCCACATACGAGTCTGACACACGCCAAACTTTTCTTATGAGCCAGAGAGCTAACATGTTTCAAAAAACTTAGCTAGAAACATAAATTTGTACTAACATTTGATTTTAACCACAAGGCACACACAATATTTCCAGAATTATATTTCTATACACAATATGTTTTTTCCTGCATACTGACGTCAAATCGACGTCAATTTGCCGTAAAATTGAAGTCCATGTTGAATCAATTTTCTTTTTGGTCCTCCTATGGACATTTTCAACCACTTCAACGCAATTAACAACATTAAAATGCAATCAAGCTAGGTGTTTACAGCACTAGCAGATATAAGCTGTTTGATTCATGTGAAAATACGGTACGTCGTTTTGTGACGTTAATACTGCATGAAAAAATTGGAAACATCCCTTTCCTTAAATGGAATATATTTTTCTAGTTGAAAATCGATAGCAATCACTTTTACCCAAAAATATCCACGGGAGCCCTAATTTCGACACAACAGCCTACACTAATTGTAGAAATTAAAACCTTAATTTATAATTTCATAGCAGAGAAACAGGCAGAGGTACCAAGGGTAAATACAACCAAGTATCGGCTGAGGTCCTTCAGGTCAGAGGCGGCCTGGTATGGAACAGCCTTCCAAACCAGCTGCGGGTTGAAGAATCATACCCCCAGTTCTGATCCATAGCGGGGATAACCCCATATGTGGATGTCCTCTATGTTCACCCTGATTGCGGTTATTTTTTCGTTTCAGTTTTTCTTACTGATTAGTCTTAATTAATGTTAAAATGCTTGTGGTGACGAAAAAACATCACATTTGTTCGAGTTTGTTGATTATCAAAATGCTGGACTAATAATGAATTTTCTGAGTGTTTTCACGCACGCTCGTGATCAATGTTACGTGACGTCAGAGTATGTTTCAGACTAATGGATGTGGCCGTTAAAGCAATGCATACAACTAGTAAGCTTATCTTAATAGAGAGTTTGTTCAGTGATGTTTAATTGTGCTTAAACGGTTCGGGATTATGACGGACACACAAGCTATTGATGTTGTGACTTGATTTTAAGGGTACTCGTGTTGACAGCTTTGTCAGTGGCTACACTGATTATCAAATGGATTACTCTTATGTGCAAATCATTATTAAATAATCAAAGTTTGTAAGGCGAAAATTTGAATGAAATGCGTTCATACATTTGGAACTGACAGACATAAACGTCAAGCGGACATAACTTTTTTGTTTGAGTATGTGTTATTTTTGACTGGTTGTGCATTTCTTATTTTCGCTTAGGTAAGCCATTTGCTTTTCGCTTAAGGTTTACAGCCACAGGTCCCGATCAGCAGCTATGCATATGATCTAGATGCACCTTGATATCCTTGAGATAATCCCAAGGATGTCATTTAGTGCAGTAAATGATCTTACTAAATGTGATAGTATCTTACAGATTTTTTTTATTTCTCTAAATTTAAATTCTATTTTCAAACCTAGTCTAAAACACATATTTTTATTAAATAATTTAATGTATACATAAGTCCTTACCATATCTATAGTCTTAATCAAACATCTACGTTTTTCCATATCTATAGTCTTAATCAAACATCTACGTTTTTCCATATATATTTTTAACTCTTTAATCTATCAATGCGTATACATTGCTTATAATGACTTAACATTTGTTTTATGTTGCATGTGTAACGTGTGCCGGGCTGTTACTAGACTAGTACCATTGTAATATATAGACAAGGTTAGCTTTTAAAAAGCTTAGAATCATCGCATAGCGTACAAAAGTTACTTGACTAGGAAATATTTTTAGTGTTTTAATTTTGCATTACCTGAGACCACTCTTTTTCATTTTTTCATATATTTCAAACTCTAAGTATTTTTTTTTGTTTAAGTTAACTATTTGTATGTACGAAGCTCTGAATAGGTGATCCATTGGAAGCAAAAAAGGGAAATATGCACATTCCAATATAACTCTAATAGTGCAAACACTGAGTAGTGGTAGAGCTCACCCCAGCCTCCCCAAGCAGACATTTTAGCAGTTCATGTATGTATCCCTATTCCTAAATCTAATTAACGAGGCATGCGCATTAAAACTTGGGGCGTATTGAAACTGATCCATCTAAATCTGAGAATTACGTCACACTTTGTGGAGAATATCCAAAGGCCCAATGTCTCCAGGGTTATTGTTGTAAAAGAGCTTAAGAACTAGCGCATAGCGCATTATTGTAACTAGAAAACACTTTCAATAGTTTTAACTTTGCCTTTTCTATAGCCACTACAATCAAGCATTTTGGGAGTGCAGTGCACTTCTAGTTTCATAAATATTTGACCCTAGGGAGCGTAGTGGCTCAGTGGTAGAGTGCTTGATTCGAGACCGAGGGGCGGCGGGTTTGAGTCTCACCGGCGTTGTGGTCCTTGAGCAAGACACATTTATCCTAGCTTAGTACTGATTCAACCCAGGAAGACCCGTCTCTGTTTAACTAAAATATTTTTGATGGGACGTAAAGAATCAATGCAAACGAAACAATCAAGCATTTCTTTGACTTGGTGACGTTTTTGAAATACACAGATTGAAGTCAGAACCGGAAGTACACCTCTGTGGGGAGTTTAATTCCGTCAGGCCAAGAATATCCGAATTTGCTCCAGTGTAGAACAGGCACGAGACCGCAATTATTTCTACTATATAATTTAATCATTCCTTACAACACCTACATTTTAACATGACGAACCTGGCTTTCTGCTATAGCTTGTCCCCAATTCTGCATGGCCTGACAATCACTCCAATGGGTGTTTAGATAGGGGAAGTTCGGCTCGTTTGTTTACAATCGGAATGTAAACAAACCCTCTTTGACTCAGCAGCTCTCTAGGGTCATTTCGGCAATATTTTACCCAGGGTGTGCAGAGGCCCCAATCTATCCAGAATGAACAGCTACAGGGACAAAAGCAACACTCTCTAGAAGCTTAATCATTGGTCAGCCCAGACAAGCCCAAGAACAAGGATGCTCACATCAACTGGCAGATTTACAGCCCATTGAAAAGGGAACTATCTTGTGTGGAATTATATCCGTTTTCTATACAACCAATCAAGGGAAATAATTGTGGTCTGATTCCTATCAGCCCCTCATTTTACCCCATATTGAGAAAAGGAACCTATCTACCATCAACAGCATATTCAATGAGTATGTGATAGTAATATTAGAACAATAGAATGAGATCACTTAATGTGACAGCCATTTAATCACATGCACCATATTTGTGAAAAAAGAGCCTCCCGAGAAGACATTTTTTTCTGGTCGAATCATCAGTTTTTTTGCAATAACTTTCTTATTTCTTAAAATTTTGGAATGAAATAAAAAATGTCAGAGTCTCTAAAGTGCCCTCTCTCAACATGATCCAAAATTGATGAAAAAAATATCCGCCCAGCAGGTCTAGGGCATTTTAAAATTAAATTTCAATATTTTTAAAAAAATTTAAACTTTAAATTCAAATTTTAAAAATAAAAATGAAAATTTAAACAACTAAATTTTAGTCTAAATTATTTCTATAACAATGCTAAAGAAGATAGGAGCCCTTTCAGCTTCTGTGTATATGATGCTGAAGAATGCAAAGCAGTCAAACGCGGTATGTGTCAATAAAGTGTCAACGGAATACACACCACCACCTGGACGACATGTGCATATGCTAATCCGTGTCATCAAAAGTGGCAAGGTCACTATAAATATGATGCCATTCACTATTTAGAATACCCCAAAATCTGACATTTTGTAAAAATGGGTATAAATAGCACAAGATTTTTTTTCTTTTCATTCTATTAGTAATAAATATGAAAGGCGACAAGAAGAAATCACATAAGTTCAAAAAGGGCAATGTGCCCTGGAACAAGGGCATATCCACTCATTGTGCTGACTCTAATGAGGCTTGTGTAGACTCCAGTGATGTTTCAGACCCACCTAGCACTCAGATAAAGGCTATCAGAACAGTAAGAATGACAGAGGAAGAGTATTACCTGGTAACCAACAAATCAAGAGATGGTACTTCAAGAACCATGCCAGACTGTGAGGGATCAACTAGCTCAACTGGCTCTACTAGACTTCTTCGACCAGCACGAACGCCTTCATCAGACCTGAAAACAGACAGAAAAGCTCAAGACACTGATGGAATGAGACTTGTTGATAATGACAAAATGGTAGAATCATGGAATACAGCATACAGGCTCCATAGGCAGGAGAGCTCACAGTGTGATATGCCGCACATGGTAATAGCAAATGAGAGGAAGTGGGGCGTCTGTTGGAGATTGACTCTAAGGTGTGTTAACTGTGAATTTCACACTCCTGAATTCAAACTGTACAGAGAGATCATTAGCAATAAGCCAGGACCTAACCCAGGAGCACCTAATATTGGCCTTGGTATTGGCCTGCAAGACACACCCTTGGGAAACAAAGGTGCCCGTCTACTCATGTCAAATATGGATATGCCACCTCCAGCTAGAAGTAGTATGCAGAGGACATCAAAGATAGTATCAAAGACTGTGAAAGATCTCAATGACAGGGACATGGCTCAAAAGGTTGAAATGCTCAAGGACATTAATATTAAGCGTGGCCACGAGGCATCAGAAATAAACATTGCCATGGATGGACGGTATAACTCAGTTACTATTGCGAGCCGCAAGAAGCCCGGACAGAATGCATCTCAAGCGATCGGGGTTGCCTGTGAAACTATGACGGACAAAAAGTTTGTGATTCAGGCCAGCTTCAAAAATAAGTTGTGTTTGACTGGAAATTGGCTCAAAGGAAAAGGAATTGATGTGCAGTGTCCCGGTGGACATCCAGAGTGTACAGCTAATATGTCCGTGCTTCAACCTTTCTCAGAGTATGACATGGGACATGATATAGGCAGTCAGCTTGCGCTTCAAGGAATGCTTATAAAGTATGCAACAACAGATGGAGACTCGAGATCGGCCGAAGGTATAGATCATGCGATGAAGTCTTTTCACCCTATGTGGAATGTACAGCGCTTGGCCGACCCAACTCATTTGGGTCAGTCTCAGTTTAGAAAGTGTAACCAGGCAGATTTCAGTCAAGAGATGTTTCCCGGAAGGACACGTGAACAACGCAAAGAGCAGCAGAAAGTGTTAAGTCAGGATATTAAAGCAAGGTGTAGCCTTATTTTAAAGGAACTTATGATGGACTTTGCAGGAGACATGAATTCATTACGAAGAATCTTACCAAAGGTTTTGGAATCAACGCTGGCTTGTTATGATGGGGACTGTTCTAGATGTTCCAGCCATTCCGTTGTCTGTAATGGTGGTGTCACTAACAACTGGTGGACTCGTTCTATGTTCTTAGCTTCTAATAGGCTCTTTAACCTGAACATGAATGAAAAAGTTAAACAGTTACTCCTTGAAATACTGAAGATGAAATTGAGTGTAGCTGCAGTTGAGCAAATGAAACTATATACTGATACCCAGAAATGTGAAGCAGTCAATCGAGCTTTAAGTGTTTCCCTGCCGAAAAATGTCAATTTTTCTGCAACGATGGAAGGGAGAGCTTCATCAGCAATTCACAGGATTAATAATGATCCAGGAACATCTTCAATTAAGAAATGTTAAAGTGCGGGTATTGAGCTGTCAACACGGGCGAAGAGAGCTTTGCGATCATTTGATGTTGAGGCAGAATATTCCAGAGATTATGCTACGCGATCAGAAGTTGTTAAACATAAACTCATTCAACACAGTAACAAAATTCAAGAACATTCGGAATATAAGCGTGTAACTAAAACCAAATCAGACTATAGAAAAGGACAGCTAGATGCATCTCCATCAACTAGCGGACTAAAAAATGATCATACTTACTGAAAAGGTCTGGAGATTGTAGCTCTTAGAACTGTCTTCTGTGTAGGCTGTCAGTACTGTCTGTGATGCATTGCAGTCAGATCACTCCCGTTGTCTCCAATTCCTAAAATTTAAATATGTAACTTGACAATCTAACCTGTATTTATAGTAAAGCATATTGCACAATCTTACATGTGTACTAAAAAAAAAAAAGGAAAAAAAAAATCTTGTTGTTGTCAGTTGTCAGTTACTGACATTTGTCAGTTACTGATATTGCAATTTTGACCTTCTTAGCAAATAGTGCAGACCCAGATCAAAGTGCCCTTTAAGAGCACTCTGATATGGGTCTACACTCATAAGCAGAAGATACAAATCAATACAAGCTAACATGGTGCGGATATAATCACAATCGGTTTAGATTCAGATCAGACAGTTCTGAGAGGAAAAGTTTGATCAGAGTCCAGACTGCTTGTGAACCACACTTGAAGTTTGAGGCCGCACAGATGATACCGTATAAATCCTAAATATTAACAGGCATGAGCAAGTAGTGTCAACCAAGATCAGACAACCTGCATAGGAATATTCTGGTCTGGGCTTACAAAACTTGACCTCATCAAATTTAAAAAAAATCATTTTTAAAAGACTTAAGAAAAAGTTTGCAGGGTAACTGAGAAGTCCCAATATTTATGGTAAATACGGTATCCAAACCATTTGAACATGACGACAAATAAACATGTCTTCGAGGTTTGACTCCTGGACTCTCTCATCAACAATGGAATCTTCCATCACACATCATTACTGCACTAAAAAACCCACCTTAACTGGAGTTTGAAACAAAACTGGTGTTACCATATCTATCCTAAATTGCCAGCTTATGTAATGTCAACCCAGATCAAACTGCTCATGGAGGTCTGGTCAGGGTTTACACTAGTTGTCATTCCAATGCTACATTTAACCTTGTCGGATTTGTAAAGGGGCATGTTCAAATTTTACGATGCGTTTGGTCACTGGGGGAGATGAGCTGGACTGATGTTTAGGGTAGATACGGTAGACACCATATTTGAGCCTTGTGACAAAAAATATATAATTATATGCCCAGAAAATGCCACAATCACAGACAACAGACCAACCAATGGCACCCAGAGGAAGAGATACTTAAAGTAAACATTTGTTGTGGGTACTCATTGGAAGCATCACAATATGAGACCCTTCAGAGTCTCATTGAAATGTCTCCAATGTCAGCACCCGGCATATGTTTTTTTGCAACATTATTCAGAAAGCTGTCATGTTGTACATCAAATTAAAGAAAATGAAGAGAAGAAAACTTGCCCCCACCCCCCACCCCCACCCCACTTACACCAAAAAAGACCTTACACTTACATTGCCAGACACCAAGAAAATCAACGTTTTCCAAAACCAATCGAAGTGAATTTGAAGAACAGATTACCAACATCTGAGCACAAATTAAGCCATTTTGAGCCTACTATTTACCTAAAATCAAAACTTCAAATACAAAACACAATCACAAAACTCCCCATGTCCACTACAACAGCAACGGTTCACACATTTTTGCCGTGCATTATTCACTGCATGGGGCTCGGCACTAAGATGCTCGCCGCGAACGCACAGCTTGTTATGGCAAAGGTGGCTTATATCTTGGCCAGTAATGTCCATATTCTGGTTGAAAACCATAAAACTTAGCCGATGTGCTGTGGTGCATCGCCACAGGCCAGATATCGGACATTTATATTTTACGGCCCCGTAACCATTTTTTTGAGGTTTCCGAGGCCACAAGAGACACTCTCCATTTGGGGCCGGGACGCATTCTGTTTCAAAAAGACACTTATATTTTTCAAAAAATCCCTCCATTTATGACTTTTAGAAACTCAGATGGAGTAAGAATACATTTGGCAACTGCAAAATGACATCATTCTGACAGGCACTAATTCTCGACACTATCAAGGCCCTAGAAATCTCAATTTTAACAAAATATTCCAAATTTTTTGCTTATTTTATCTTGAAAGGCTTGAAATTTATCTAATTTCTTATCTCTGGACCAACTGTCAGCTCATTCTGGACACAAACATCTCAAAAATTGGAAAATAAAAAATGAATCTACCACACACTAACATCAGAACAGGCACGAGACCGCAATTATTTCTACTATATAATTTAATCATTCCTTACAACACCTACATTTTAACATGACGAACCTGGCTTTCTGCTATAGCTTGTCCCCAATTCTGCATGGCCTGACAATCACTCCAATGGGTGTTTAGATAGGGGAAGTTCGGCTCGTTTGTTTACAATCGGAATGTAAACAAACCCTCTTTGACTCAGCAGCTCTCTAGGGTCATTTCGGCAATATTTTACCCAGGGTGTGCAGAGGCCCCAATCTATCCAGAATGAACAGCTACAGGGACAAAAGCAACACTCTCTAGAAGCTTAATCATTGGTCAGCCCAGACAAGCCCAAGAACAAGGATGCTCACATCAACTGGCAGATTTACAGCCCATTGAAAAGGGAACTATCTTGTGTGGAATTATATCCGTTTTCTATACAACCAATCAAGGGAAATAATTGTGGTCTGATTCCTTTAGACTGGTTCTCTCCCTTTATTAAGACAGGTAACTACTAGCCTCCATTGCGCCTACGTATCGCATACACACTGACGTCATGAGTGACGTGTATTGGAAAATACCCTTGACATAAAGTGCATTTTTTAAACAAGCCGTTTTATTAAGTTTATTTTGTTCTGGGAGTTTATATTTTTTTCTTTTACTTAATTATCAAATTATAGTAACTGAAAAAATACTGAAGTTTGTGTTGAAAAATCTTTTCTAGAGCATGCGCAGTCGGATGAGTAGGATTCTCTACTTGTAAAAAATTACTAGTTACCAAACGTTATATGCGTAGCGGAAGTGGAGCTTTATCAACGAGGGGAACCAATCTACAGTGTAGTTTGGTTCCCCTCGTTGATAAAGCGCCATTTTCGCTACGCATACAAGTATTAGCTTTTCAAAAAAGCTGGCGGTCACTTAGCCCTATCATTGTATGTATTCTTGCCCACTGCATGCTTCCATTTTGAACTTCTAGAGCTTGTCCATGTTGATTTATTCTAAGTTCTGATTATTAACACCTGAACTGTGATTTGTTACTGTTCGCAAACCACATTTGGGATTCCTAGAATTTATGCTCGTGGCACGATTTTTCTAGATCTGATGGCAGTGGTAAAAGTGTGTGACGCTCCATAACCCTAAATGCATTAAGACACGAATTTTGGCATGCCTACCTAAAATAATATAGGAGATATACTCCGGATATGATATTAACACTCAAACACTTAGGACAGGCAGTTTGATTACTATACGCCTCCCTTTGGCGGCATAAAACCTGTTTGTCATGACCGTCATAAGACAGTGGCTGAATTCATAGTAATTCTATGTGATCAGATGTGGATGACAATCACATAAGTACGTTTTATGATGTGAAGCTCGCTCGCACTCTTTGCCATTCAAGGACGTTTTGACTTTTGAAATTTGACAATTTAAAATTTTGCCGTTTTCCAAAATAACAAATAAGGCATGATGTTTCATGAGAATCGTCTCATGTAATATCATACCTTATTTTTGTCGAAAATTGGGAAAGATATCCCAAAATTTGTCGTCAGCTGCAGTCGTGATTGGCGTTTTAAGGGTTAAAAAATCGTTTCCCAAACCTCTTGTCAGATCAAACTGAGTTTTTATGTTACATCAGGTAGATTCAGATTCAATTAAATGGTGATGTTATTAAATACAAATAAGGCCTGAATGGAAGCCATCTTAAAATATAATTTACGTTTCATCCCATGGACCGCTGGTCGCATGTGCGGTTCCAGACATTTTTGAACCAACTGATGAAATTCTGACGTTTTTTTTTCTTTGTACTCCTAAACCTTACCAAGTCTTGATACATTGGCGTCCAGATTTGTGTTGTAGATGTTAGCTGTTTTCTATAATCGCCAAGGTGTTCTGTTCTAACCACAAGGAGGGATCTACATTTAGACCCATTTTTTCTCTTCTTTTTTTCATGTTTTAGCTTAAGTTATTAAATGTCGATTACGTATTACACTTTCTGTGTTTATTTTAGCTTTTGCAAATGTTCAATAATAGATGATGACCAAAGTTTAGACTGCTTAATCTAATAGCATTGGTATTTAATCATATAGGATACTCGAATGGAATATTCGCCTTTTGTTTTGCACCGCAAATGTTTGGCAGATTGTCTTTGTGTCAATATTTCTTTTATGGTGCAAATGCATTAGGGCTAGTGCTGACAATCTGTCCTCGTTTATGGTGCTTCGCATGAAGTTTTTAATGCGGAAAAACCAGAAAATGAGCGCGCAGTCTCACATGAAGTGACAGGAAGTGTACTTCCAAAGCAACCAATGTGTAGAAGTGTTTTAATATCTGGAAAATCATCTCCATCGGTAATTTTGAAGGAATCTAGAAGGCTGTCTTTCTTAATTTCCTTATCAATAAATATGCAACAAGCCCTCTTCATTTCGAATAATTGAGCTTGTATATCGTTCAATGACGAGCTTTGCAAATCTGTATCCCAGAAGTGAAAATCAGAAGAAAGCTTCTGTATTTCTGACTCTGATAGGTAAATCATATTTTCAGGAATTGAACAGCCAACAGTACAGGCTACCTGAGCGTCCATCTGAAATCTGTTCCTGTGCTCAGCTCCTGTGATAAATAATCTAAAAATGGAATAGCGACTGTAAATTTGAAATATTCTGACAGGTTTGAGATGTTGATATTTTTTCTCTTTGTTTGTCTACCACATGTCCTTGGGACCTTTTCTTCTACCTGAAGCTCACCTGCAATCCTTTTACTGTCTATATACCATGCTTCAAATTCATGGTCTATATCAACTCTTATCTCTTTCACTCTGTCAGTAAATACGTGCCTCGTACACATCCAAATCACGCTTCTGAAGTTTTGTCGCCAGAGGTCTGACAGTCATGCTGAAGAATACATCGTAGCATGTATGTCGTTCTACACAAACCTAACAGCTTTTTACGCTTTGACTCTATGCTGTGCTGTTCAAGAACATGCTCAAAAATAACGTTGTCTTTTAGGTGACGAATGTGGAATTTATTCCATCTAACATGTTTCTGACAAGGGATAGTTTACATGCATGTGCTATGCTCAAGTTAAGAACATGATTTCTGCAGTGTGTGTAAACAGCTAGTTTGTTCATAAACTTCCATTTTCAGATGGTGATGTTCCTCGCTCAACATCCTATGGAGTCTATATCTCTCATCTCATTAGTTTTGCTAGAGCATCTAGCTATGTTACTGACTACAATTTTCGCAATAAATTGTTAACTCAGAAACTTCTTAAACAAGGCCAACGGTATCATAAACTTTGCAAAACATTTTCTAAATTTTATAGACGATACTATGATTTGATATCTAAATTCCAAGTTGGACTCATATCTTTCTTTCGTCCAGGACTTGCGGACCCTGAATTCTAAGGTGACTTGGTGTACAAATGGAAAAAGATTGTTGGCTCCAATAATTTTTCAGCGCAGTTCATTAAAATAATTTCCCATTATAAAAAGATTGGCTATAACATGAATGTTTTGCAACAGAATGCATGCTTGGTGGTCAACCCAATTATGGTTGGCAACATTGCTTACCTCTTTAATTGCACGCAGGTGGGTCGGACTTGAAACTCTATGACGGTTCCGACTTAAGGACTTATCTATTGATGAGATGGTAGGGGCCTGATGCTTTGGCTGTTTGTCTTGCCCACCTGGGTTTACCTAATGGTATTCAGTTTTATTTACAGTTTTCTTTGCTTTATCTCCTTGTTATATCTTGATTTATATGTTCTATGAGATGATGCATTGATAAGTTTGGGATCTCCCAAGCAAACCAAATATCTATGTGTCTTGATCCACGTCTGAATTAAGGGTGAGGTTGGGGCCATTAAACCAGTTTAAGCCCTCCAGTAAAATATTCTACTGACCATTCCAAGGCGGTACTTCTTTTGTGGATATTTTATGTTTTTAGCTCACCTGAGCTGAAGGCTCATGGGTGAGCTAATAGTATACCAGTGACTCTGGCGTCCGTCCGTCAACATTTTCAAACATCTTCTCCTCTGAAACCACTGGGCCAAATGAACTCAAATTTCATGTGGAGACTACTTAGGACGCAGGAACGAAAGTTTGTTCAAATGGTCCTGGTCACATGACAAAAATGGCCGCCATGCCCACATATGGTAAAAACCCTTTGAAAAATTTCTGCTCCAGAACCAGAAGGCCGATGACCTCGGGACTTGGTGTGTAGCATTGGGGATGTGGGGCCAAATGATGATCCTAGATTGACCTTGACCTTCAAATTTGCTTCCAAATGCATTTACATTGGAATTTTTTTTAAAAAGTTGATTTTTTTAAACTGTAGAAGCCTTAACCTAATGAGACAATGGCTAATATTAAGTTCCAAAGGTCAAGGTTGACCTTTGACCTTTTAGCAAAGTTGCCTCCTTTTGGAGTCCCATCAATATATAAAAGCATAGTTTTCTCACAAACCATTGGTCCAATTGAACTCAAATTTCATGTGAAGACTCCTTATGCTAAGTTAGCCAAAATTTATACAAAATATTTAGGTCACATGACCAAGATGGCTGCCATGCCCATATATGGTAAAAACCCTTTAAAAATCTTTTTCTCCAGAACCAGAAGGCCGGTGACCTTGGGACTTGGTATTTGGGATGTGGGGCCTACCAAGTTTGTTCAAATGATGATCCTAAGTTGACCTTGACCTACATAACGTCAAGGTCAAATTTGCTTCCTAATGCATTTAAATGGGATTTTTTTTGAAAAGTTGATTTTTTTAATACTGTTGAAGCCAAAGTCTTTATTCTCACTTGATATGTTAAACCTAATGAGACAATGGCTACAAATAATTTTCAAAGGTCAAGGTGACCTTTAACTTTTCTGCCAAGGTCGCTCATATTGGAGTCCCATCAACACATTAAAACATAGTGTCCTCAAAAACCACTTGGCCAATTGAACTCAAATTCCGTATGAAGACTCCTTATGATAGCTTAGCCAAAATTTATACCAAGTGTACTGGTCACATGACCAAGATGGCCACCATGCCCATATATGGTAAAAACCCTTTAAATATCTTCTTCTCTGGAACCAAATGGCCTTGGGACTTGGTATGTAGCATTGGGGACGTAGGCCCTACCAGATTTACACAAATAATGAATCTAGGTTGACCTTGACCTACATTATGGCAAGGTCGAATTTGATTCCTAATGCATTTATATGGGAAAAATCTTGAAATGTTCATTGTTCTATAATTGTTTAGGCCGAAATCATAATACTTGCAAGAAATGTTAAGCCTAATGAGACAATGGTTTAATATAAGTACCAAATGTCAAACTGACCTGTGACCTTTTATCCAAGGCCACTCAATTGGACTGCCACATACCTATCAAAACATCTTTTCCTCAAAAATCACTGGGCTGTTTGATGGAGTATTCATTAGATTGTTTTAGGCCACTTGACCGAAATGGCCACAACCCCCATAAAGCGAAATATGTTTCATTATAAGCCGTAGTTGATCTTGACCTATTTTAACATTATTAAGGAGATCAGGTGAGCGCTTCAGGACCGTCAGGTCCTCTAGTTCTGTCTTGTGTTTGCTAAGCCTTTGTGTGCGTCTGTTTATATGTGCATTGTGGTCACCTGCTGGGAAAGGGCTGACCTCTTGGCTTTCGTTTTTTCCTAACTGTGAGTTTGTCACTTTCCCATTGGTATCCTGGGTAAGTTGTGGTACTTGATTGTATCGATTCCTGATCTATGCACCCTTACTTACTTTATTCGAGCTTGACATCCCACCTTTACTGATGCCATGACTGCAGCACCGTCATATGCTTGACCTCTCATCTTATCCACTGGAACATTGTTTTCTGTCAAAATTTCAATAATTTTTCTTGAAATGTGTTCTCCAGTAGTACGTTCCAGATGAACAAAGTCAAAAAATTCCTCCTGGATGCATAGTACAGTTGACTTTCATCTATATATCGTAAACATAAGGCCAAAAATAGTAAGTAAGTATGATCAGGAAATACCACAATCACAAACTGCAGACAACCCCGTGGCACCGCGAGGAAGAGCCGCTCAACCATCACAAGACACCAGGAAGACAAATTAAGCAAGGCTTCCTGGTTAGCAAACTTATCTGCCACTTCATCTGCTAATATCGAGTAGAACCCCTTACCTTTTAGGCCTGCTAAAATTTGTTTTCTGATGTATTGTCCAATAATTTCAATCAGTTGATTTTGGATGGTCTTGCTGGTGTAAATCGCGTTTAAGGTGCATGTTCTAGAAGTTGCGCCAGCTCCATGTCATGACTAGCAAGTAAATTAAGAAAGGCCCAGAAATTCCCCTTGTTCGAAAATGTACTCGTGGAATCATCTCTATGGCCCCTTAATGCCAAGTTCTACTTTCCACAGAGAATGATTGATTCTACAATAATTGTAAGCAGTTTTAAGTTTTTGTCATACATGTGTTTGTTTTGTGTACTGATCTTATACTGAATAGTGCTTTCTGGTACCTTGAGGCTTGCCCTCAGGGCCTGATTTGAAATACACGCATTCTTATGATAATCAGAATGTTCATGTTTCAGTAATGAGCCATCTTTTCCAGCAGCTTTTTTGAAATTTGGGAACGGTTTCGTTACAAAGGTTTCATAACATCTGCCGTCTGACTGGGGGAACAACATGCACACTTTGCAAAGACCACCCTGTAAAGCAGTGCTATATATCAGCCATTTATGCTTCTCTAGCCAACTTGTCTGAAAAAAAAACAACAACAGTTTTTTCCTTTAGTTTTGCCAGCTCCTGGTTTTGTCTTGAATGGCAAATTCTTAAGGGTTTCTGGATCAGGGCTACTTTTACTTTCTACATACGTAATCTTTTCCATTTCGGCGTGCACTTCTCTATTGATTACAAAATTTTGTATTTTTGGAAATATTGTCACTATTGGGCGGTTAAAGGCATTTGCCGTGGCATATAGGTGCAACAGGGATGAGCATTGGCCTGTATTCACTGATTTCATTCTTCAAATATTTTGGAATCCGATATCATTTGGGACTCTTTGCGAAATGCTGGGAGCATTTGCAAATGAGTCTCGCACCGACTACCACTTTGCTGATGTCACGTTTTGAGTCCATATTGCAATCTCAAGTTGGGAGACGTTCAAACTGAAAGAGTTAACCAGGAAAAACAACAACAATTTAGAGTTTTCATGAGTTGCTTACTCGTTTATTCTTTATATACAAGAAAAAACAAGAAGATTTATGCAAACTGGGTTACACAATTCACAGGAGCTTGAAGTTCGATCCTTAAATCACCCCTATAGCCTCAAAACCAAAGGCTCACAATGCCATTACGTAACTTGGCAGGAAGTGATGCGACGTCACCACTGACAGTGGACAGTAAACCAAAATAGTCATCATGGATGCTACTTAGCTGTGAAAATTGATTCTAATATCCTGAAAAAGGCCCAAGGCCGAAAAATTGAGAAAGAGTAAATACAATTCATTGACTTTATTGTTATTATTCCCTATGGAATTATTATATTTAATTATTTATGTTTTGAGACAGTTGCACATCTTTAATTCTGCATGATGTGTTGGTTGCATTTTATAGTATAACTTCTTAAATTAAGAAAGGTGACTGTCAGACTCCCTTTTTTCATATTTCAGACCACATTGCAATATGGTATTATGCAATCAAATAACAACTTGCTTGCCAAAATTCCAGGGGAGGGGGTCCGGACCCCCTGTCCCCCCTCTGGATCCGCACTTGGGTCGTATTGAAATGAAACTGTGCGTGACACCAGGCCATTACGGAGACTCATATTTGTAGAAATTGTGACATCAAAACAACCAATATGGACGCCGTGACTACTGTCTTGAAAATTTATTTTATAATTTGTTTCCCAAACGGCCTGTTAATTGGAACGCCGTGGTGGCAATCTCCGAAATAAATTCCCGACCGCGGACATCAGTGTATTAACGTAATTCAGATTTGTAATAACGGTGGCACCAGAATAATCAGTATGGCTGCTATGCTGGCCATTTCCCCCAATTTTAATTCATATCCGGAACTTCTGTCAGATCAAGCTGGAATTGTGTTTGGAATATTAGACGACAGCCATCTTGAAAATAATAACTCCATTCCAAGTAGCTCGACAAAAGGGTTGACATTTTGTGTGGAATATCAGGTTAATATATGATAAAATCAGATTGTTCAAAATGGTGACATCATACGGGGCCAACTTTTGATGACGTCAGTTCGATCTCACGCTAGAGAACAACTGTACTCGAACGAGTGCACTACTGTCCTGGCCCAGTAGTTGAGTGTCTAAACAAAATAATATGAAACAGTCAATAACCCGACCACTGGGCCAGGACACCCGATAAACAGAACTATGCGTACAGTATGAAAAGCTTGAATAACTTTCAAAATACTCTAACCTTAGTTTTCGAAGTTTTTTTTAACATGTAAGTACTGTTATCTTGCCTTTTAGCTGAAGTAAGCATCAATCCCAGAACATAAGCAAAAATTTCTTTCATCCACTTTTCAGCAAAAAAAATCACATTTTTGGCATAACTCTGACGCTGTAGCGCCTATCACTCAACCCACAAAAACATTTTTAACCAGATACACAGCTGGATTTATAAGTGATAACAGTTCGCGATGAATATTTTCAGAAGTAAAAATTAACAAAAATATTACCCTCTTAAACAGCTAGGTACACTATTTTGTGCACTCGTCGACTGCAACCACGCGATGACTGCACCGTTCGAGTACAGAGGTTCTCTGGCGTGGATCTGGGCCAAGTGAGACGCTATGTTAATGCAAATTATTCTGGCAATATTTAATTATTAACCACAGCGTTGCAGCTCATAGAATCTAAGCTCAACAGAGAGTTATTAAAACAACGTCTCTTGTTGATTTTATCATAATATTGTTTATTATTCTGTTTATTGTGCATAGCTCGCGAATACAGGCAACAAGTCAATAGTGCAACAACATTATGTAGCTTCGTTGTTCGTACGCATAAAATATAGAAGTAGATCAAAGCTATATTAAAGCTGCATAGTCTGTAACGTTTGATCTTTTAATTTTTGAACTAATGTTTCTATTTTTCAAGAACACAGTAAAAAAACTAAAATTCAGGTATACATTTTACTACGGAAGCGTTAAAGGGCCACCGTCAACGCAATAATTATCTCCAGAGTCGGCTTAAAATACTTGACAAGATGCGAAACATATGCTCTTCTTGAGACAACTATGTGAAAATAACGTAAACTTTTTGATCTTATTGATAACTATATATCTCGAAATGATTAATAATTGTCATTTAATCTACAAAAATCTTTTTGATAAACATAGAAATAACACCAAAGGTGAAAGATTATATGAAAAAACGGGAAATATTATCATTCTTGACGATTTCGTTTTGTTATAAAGGTTGTACTTTTCTATTTATTAATAAGATTATGTGCATAAACCAGAAGAGTCATCAGTATTTGCGCTTTCTTTTTATACTAAAGAACAAAAGCTTCTCTTCACATACTAAAACGTACAAAGATCAGGAATCCATACAATCAAATACCACACATGTGACATGACCCAGGACACCATACGGAAAAGTTTCCCATACTGTGTCCTGGGTCAGGTGTGTTATGTGAGAATGTGACAAAAACATCACATACAAGAGAGCCAAGAGTTCAGACCTTTCTCAACAGGTGACCATAAGGATGCAACATGTCAACATTCGTCTAACCACTGGCATGAGTACCTTTTTTCATGGACGTGGCTTTGCTGAGCATCAGTCCAGCCAGTCATGGTCAGATAGTGAAAATGCTCATAACTCTTGAACTACATGGTATATTTGGATCAAATTGCATACGCGTTTATTTAAACACTGTCCAGCCATTGGAATGCACAACTGTGGCGAGGCTGCTGGGATAATTTAAATCGTAGAAATATGCTTAAATCAGAATATCTATTTTAAATTACAAAATATGCAAATCATGGGCGAAATCATCAATAACAACAATATTTCAAAGACTTGGAATCGAAATTTTGTACGACCCACAGGGTGTGTGTCTGTGTCTGTGTGTGAGTCTGTATGTCCATTCATTTTCTTTCCACAAATTTCTTCTGGTACCAGATACTGATGAATCAACGTTTTCCATGGGTCGTGCACATTAAAGTCAGTTGAGTTGTTATTGTCGTCAGCAAAGATTTTTTTTAATTTATCTAATAAACATATTACAATTCTATAATCTCAACAAATATTTGTCAACTAGAACGAACATCTTCTCGGTTCTACACATAAATTATACAACTTTATTTTTTTTGTTCTTTTATAATAAAAAAAAAGTCGTAAAGAGTGATAACTTTTCTTCTGTATCCATGTAATATTGTTCACTTAATATTCTATCTACGTTTCCAATAAATAATATTGAATTATACACTAAACATCATTTGTGTCGAGAAATATAGTTATCAATAAGATCAAAAAGTTTATGTTATTTTCACATATTTGTCTCGAGAAGAGCGTATGTTTCGCATCTTGTCAAGTATTTTAAGCCAACACTGGAGATAATTATTGCGTTGACGGTGGCCCTTTAACGCTTCCGTATTTTACCAATTTCGTAAATCTTAACAAATTATCAGTATCGAAACAACAGCATTTATGTTAAATTTAACTGTCTATAATTATTGGAGGGACGCAAATAATTATCGACACGAGTAAAACACACCTGTTTTATAAGATAATTCACTTTTCCGTGCAGTTTTCCGCTCTAGTGAACAGATTTATTGTGAAAACATAACTTAATTCAACTTTTACAAATGATTTAAAAAGAAAAGAAAATTTTTCGAAAAATGTTCATAGTTACAGAGTATGCAGCTTTAATGAAACAGTATTTAAACTCCACTTGGTAACTACGCATTAATAAACGTTTGAAGAGATACATCACACATATGTGATAAGCACGAGGTTGCAAAGACCTTTGGTGTTTGGCAGAAATTCGTCTTATCCAGTGCTATGAGGAAAGTAAATAATTAAAGGCGTCATGACTTAATGTTTCCCTTATATCTTTCTTGTCAACGATGTGTGTTATTCAAAGAATTGTCTTGGTATAGGATATGTTTAATATGGTGTTTGATATTTTATTTACATAAAATGGTTATGGTAAAGTCGGGTATATTCGGACAGACAGCTAAATTCGGACAGCCGCCTTGTTTGTTTAATAGTTCAATTATTGGAATAAAAAATAAAATAACTATGCAAACAGTGAAAATCCTGATGAGAAGGAGCCGTCTCATCTGGATTTCCACTGTTTGCACGCGTGTGTCCCAATTTACCTGATGTCCGAATTTACCCAACTCTACCCTAATTGCCTGAACATATTCTGGAAAGAAACCAGAGAAAAACTGTTCTAATCAGTATTATTCTGTAATTCAACTATAAAAGACAACATTCTAGTCGAATAGCACAATGTATATAACGAAATTTCATTCTGATTAGGAATTAAATTTGTTTATTATAGTAGAAACCTTTATGCATTTGCGAGAATGAACTCTTGTTGCATTTTTTATGTTCACAAGTATGAGTTACCTCCCATACAACATTAATGAATCATTCCAGCCTCAACTGTGCATGCGTAGATTGTAGCCTTTTATTGCGCATGCGTAAAATTGGCCTTTTCTAAACCTCATGGTTGATGTCAGCTGCAGGAATTTGCGCTCAAAAGAAATCAAGAGGAATCCGTTCTTATTTGCGGCAGATAAGTATTTAATTTGGTTTATAACAATGTATAATGAACAAGTCAGCGTCTTATGCTGCTCATTTTATTTATTTTTCATATTATATGAGTTTTACAAAGCATTATCGACAGGATCGGATGACGAGTGCATTGGTCTCAATTCCCTTTTTTCACCAGAGCTCATGGATGAATATCCACAGATCTCGCAATTTAACACACACACAGGCTAGCCTCATTGTCTCAATGCATCCAGATCTGTTGATTGTGGGGCGGATGCACGCTACATAGTGTTTAGACGGTCATGGCGAAACCAGTAAAAACCTTTAAATGCTATCAGAGGCTATAATTGTCGCTGCCAGCAGAAGCCCCGTCTCACACCCATTACGCAAACCATTAGCCCTGCTGCACGTTCAAGTAATAACTGAGGCCAGTGGTTTTATTACAGAAAAATACATGTATGGGGTCACGCCAGCATTTATCACGTTTTGTTTCTCGCTCGTCTGAATAGGTACAATTGTATAACCCTCATTATGAAAACTGGGGATTCGGGATCATTGACGGCTGGTCCGGAATTTTGGATTTTCATGGGGGGGGGGGGGGAGTATGTATGATGTTCACTCCATTGCTTAGCGGCAAGTAGATTAACTACAACAGCATGTTTCCCAGTTAAAATGTCAGGACATACGTGAAATGTTATTGAGTATACATTCAATTTATGAGTTTTCAAGAGGATGCGAGATAATAATGTCAACCTTACAGTGGCGTCACAAGGATAGAAAAGTGCATTTCAATTGGTATTGTAAACTTTGCACGCATTTGGGTGAAATTGCGCCATTGGCCATTTATATGATACATTTAAACATAGTGGGTACAATTGCGTTGACACGCATTTGTACAATTTACGTGCATTTGAAGGAGACTCGGGCCACTGATCCATTTATATGACTCATCATTATTTAGAGCTAGCATAGTGTACATATCCCTGCAGCCAAATATTATCGGTCCCTGGAAGAATTATTCACTATTCTCTATTTTATTTTAGGCAACATTGTAAAAATATTATTGGGATCAATGTATTACCATATTCAATCAAGTGGTCGCACAGTTGGTTTTAAAGTTATATACCTCTACATATAAATGAGTCATATAACAGGAAATGGTGCATTTGTGCACTTCATAAAAAATAAAAAGTGCAAGTACATGTGCACACGATATACAGTCAACCCTCTTTACAACGACACTGTCTGTCCCCAAATAATTTGACGTTAAACTGAATTCTGTTGTATTGAATTCGCATTTAAGCTAAAGTGGTACATTTGTGCAAATACAATTGACGTTGTAAAGAGTTTTGCTGTTATAAAGAATGTCGCTGTAAGGAGTTTTCACTGCATATAGGATTTTAACACAGTTTTACGTTGCAGGAAAGATGCCTCCTCGTAAAAGGAAATCCGAAAGGTTACAAGAGTTACAGAAGGCGGTAGAGACAAAGCGTGGCAGGTCAGCCACTACCACATACGATGTTGACACACAGCCCAACCCCTCAACCAGTTCGGAAGCAGTCAGCATGGCACCTATAGCTACTCCTTCACAGGATACGGGCCATGAACCCAACGCTGCCACAAGTACGCCAGCCAATCACACCACTAGCCAGACGGTTCCACCAGCAATTATACAGGCACCAGTCAGGGACAGTGCGCCCCCCCTGTCCTCAGGTGTGCAATCTGCCATTTCACACATGAATAACACAAAGGGTGAGTTAGACCCATTACCTATGTGTACCTACAATGACTTTGATATATTTATATCTGAGAATACAAGGCAAAAAATATGGAATTTAGAATATGTCGATCTGGCATTATTGCTAAAACAAAATTTCTGCCCTAGTTATGATACTCCAGGCACATTAACTGTTATTAATAACCAGTTATCTATAAAGGCAGGCACACCAAGAATCAAAGTGCCTGTCAATAGTATAGAGCTATGGACTGACGCATTTATTAATTTTACGATGGTTTTTGGATTAAAGCACAAAGAAAAAATAACTGAATTGTTAAAGTACATGACAATCATCAGAGGTGCAGCATCAAGTAATCCATTACACCGTTGGGCTAACTATGACATGCAGTTCAGGTTGCGCATGTCCAAAGACCCTAGCAGGTCATGGGATACAATTGACGGTCATTTATGGCTATCTTGTGGTTTATCTGGTGACCTTGCTGCTAGCACAATATCAACAGGTCCCTGTTACGAATACAATTTTAAAGGGTTTTGTACAAGAGTGAACTGTAATTACTCGCACACATGCATTAAATGCAAAGTTCAACACCCAGCAAGTACTTGTAACCTATTTAAAGAATCTAAATTTCAATCAACATATAAGAATGCTAGGTTTTCAAACAACCCGTATAATGCTACATTTAGGTCGGCTGCACCAGCCGTTAACCCTGTGCAACCAAATCATCAGCAAAATACACAAGTAGCTGCACCTGTGTTTTCTCCGGTTCAGCAAAACTTTCAGCCAAGGCATGTCAATCATTTTTCCAGGCCAGCCAATCCTAGGCAGCAGGGTGCACGTCCCTTTCGCCCCTCAAATTTTCGCTCCCAAGGAAGATATATGGGCCCTAGGTCGAACACCTATTAATGTTGAACGGCTCAAACAACTTTTGGTTGAATACCCAAATCGGTCAGACGCAGCCTTTTTATCTGACGGTTTTGAGTTTGGATTTAAGCTACATTTTGAAGGTCCACGCATCTCTTTTGAATGCAAGAATCTAAAATCGGTCACACAAAATGAACAGTTGGCAAAGCAAAAGCTTCAGAAAGAAGTTTCATTGGGTAGAATGGTTGGTCCTTTTTTGAAAAAGCCAATATCTAACCTGCGTTGTTCACCCATTGGTTTGGTCCCCAAGAAGACAGGAGGTTTTCGGTTGATTACACATTTGTCATATCCCTCTGGTACCAGTGTAAATGACTGTATAGATCAAACATTTGCATCTGTTAAATATTCCAACTTTGACAATGCAATAGCAATGATAAAAAAATTAGGCAAAGGAGCCCTTATGGGAAAATTTGATATAAAGGGTGCTTTTAGACTACTAAGAATTTTTCCTGGAGACTTCCCATTACTAGGAATCAAATTAAGCAACCATTATTACATTGATAAAATGGCTCCAATGGGGTTAAAAATTTCATGTGCTGCTTGGGAAGCTTTTGCAACTTTCCTGAATTGGCTTATTAAGCAAAGATCTGGTCCGAATAACGATTGTGTTGATCACTACTTAGATGACTATATTTTTGCTGGCCCTGGGCTTTCAAATAACTGTTTGTGTTTGATGCAGCAATTTTCGCTTCTTTGCAAGGAACTAAACATACCCATTGCTACGGAAAAAACGGTCTGGCCATGTACTTGCTTGACATATTTGGGTTATCAATTGAACTCCGTTACATTTGAAATAAAGATGCCAGAGGATAAAGTGCAGCATACTTTACGTCTCATTGAAAAGGTTTTGGCTGTAAAGAAAGTAACACTTAAGGAAATGCAATCCTTGACAGGATCCCTAGCTTTTTGTGCGAAGGCCATGCCTTCTGCTAGGGCCTTTATTCGACGAATGTACGCAGCAATGTCTGGTGTTAGGCAACCCTACCATCGGATTAGACTCTCTAAAGGCATAAAAGAAGACCTTAAAATGTGGCAACAGTTTTTGTCCAAATTTAATGGCATCTCATATATGTTAGATGATGAGTGGGTATCGTCTACCAGTTTGAAACTACAGACTGATAGTGCAGGTGGGGCAGAACTTGGCTGTGGAGTTTATTTTGATGGTCACTGGTGTCATTTGTCTTGGCCTGAACGTTGGTCTGAAACTGGTTTGCTTAAAGATATAACATTCTTAGAATTGGTCCCAATTGCGTTAGCAGTTTGCTTATGGAAAAATCAGTTTCAAGGTAAGCGGATACAATTTTATTGTGACAATATGGCGGTAGTACATATATTAAATTCTAAAACAGCTAAGGTAGAAAGGGTTATGGAGCTTGTTAGGGCAATCGTTAAATGGTCATTGCTGTATAATTTTCACGTCAATGCCCTGCATGTTAGTTCTTCGGATAATGGAATAGCTGATTCTGTTTCTCGAAAACAGTGGCAAAGATTCAAGAGCCTGGCCCCAGCAGCAGATGCACAGCCCACACCAATTCCTACAGAGTTTTGGAACCTCTTGGAAGCGAAGTTGACCGTTTGATTAGTGCATCCTTGGCTGACAATACGGTAAAGTCATATGCAACAGCAGTTTCCAAATTTGATATGTTTCGTTCTCAGTTCAACCTTTCAAACTCATGGCCACCTATGATTGATGACTTGATAAATTTTATAGCATATCTATCAACACAGGGTTACAAGTCTTCTACTGCAAGATCATATGTGGCTGGTATTTCGTTTTATATAAGGATAAATAATTGGCCTGATCCCTCAGAATCATTTGTAGTAAGGAAAATGTTAAAAGGATTTCAGAGGATAAGCCCAGTTAAAGATACGAGGGCTCCTGTTACACTTAAGATGCTACTTTCTTTTCCATTATCTTTGAAAAATGTCACATCTTCATCATATGAGGCTCTTTTATTTTCTACAGCCTTTTCAGTGGCTTTCTTTGGTTTTTTAAGAGTTGGAGAAATGGTAGCAGATAGTAAAACCAGCGACACTTCACGTATCATACTTATCTCTGATGTAGCCATACTTAACGGAAATATAAGTATTACATTACGCTTTTCAAAAACAGATCAGTTGGGTAAATCAGTGACACTTGTTTTCTACCCTTGCGAGCAAAAACAAATTTGTCCTGTTTCTTTAATTAAACGCTACATGCAAGTTAGACCTAAGATCCAAGGCCCACTTTTTTGCCATTATAGTGGTGAACCATTGACTCGGTACCAATTTGCTACAATACTGCAAAAAGTAATTCGATTCTCAGGTTTTGATACGCTGTCAACTGTTAAATGTCATTCATTTCGAATTGGCGCAGCAACTCTAGCAAGTTCTCAAAACGTCTCTGATGCACTGATTAAGGAAATGGGCCGATGGTCTGAACAAAGCTCGTCTTACAAAAGATACATTAGGTTAGATAAGATCAAAGCTTGAAGACTCATATAAGTTGCTCTTTAATTGTATACTAATCTTACCAAGCTTTTCAGATTCCACCATGATTTGGTTTATTGGTTCATCACTCATTAGCAAGGCATACCAGCATGTGAAATCCAGACCCTTGGGAGATAATCTTGGTTTACAGCACTACGGGTATAACGTCATTTGGGTTGGCCATCCTGGCTTGAAGTTTACACAAGTGTCCAATTTATGTCATAGTTTAATAAATGCTAATCCAAGGAGTCCTCCTGCATACCTTATAATTCATGCAGGAGGTAATGACATTGGTTGGATTGAAGGAGGTGTGTTAAGGCAATTTATAAAGGATACCATTTATTACTTGCAGGCACTGCTTCCATATACTTGTATAATTTGGTCTTGTATCTTGCCTAGAATAAAGTGGCGCTACTCAAGTAATACCAAAGCAATGGAAAAAATCCGCACTAGAATCAATAGGGAAATTATCAGAGCTATTGTAATGAATGGCGGTAAAGCCATTAAGCATCCAGATTTCGATGATAAATCCCCAGGGCTGTTTGAGGATTCTTGTCATCTGTCATTTATTGGAAGGGACTTGTTTCTGGACACATTCCAAGTTGCCTTGGATACTTTTATAAATTACCCAGATGTTAAAGTTTACCCATCAGATACCTAGGTTTCCTTATAAAGGCCATGGCGGTTGGTTTCAACTTATTAGTGGCGGTGGCCGAGTGGCTGCACTGGCAGTGCATCCACTCGTCCATTGGCGCAAGTTGAAAACTACTGTGTCAACCTCTGTTGAGAACTGGTATTCTTTGCTAGCTGTCTAGACCAAAGTATAATAAAGACAGTATTTCTTTGCTTGTCAACTGCTGTTCAGCAGTTTGATCGTCTGATTTCTTAAATTCATGATTTGGTTGCGTACCCCACCTAATCATGTAACATTAAGTGGTGAAATATTAAAATTTGGTTGATACATTTATCAGGTTGGTAATAGTTGATAAAATGACTTGTTGACAGTTGATATTTGATGGTGTTAAAACAAATGTCCTCGTTGTAAAATAACGAACTATCATAGTTGTTTGTGGAAAATTGTGAATTATGGAAGTTGATATATCCATAAACAAATGTTATTAAATAACCGTCATGGCCAATTTAAATGCCAACATTGAATAAATAATTATTTGTGAAGTTTTGCTTTTTTGTCATCTATAATAACGAAATTTCATTCTGATTAGGAATTAAATTTGTTTATTATAGTAGAAACCTTTATGCATTTGCGAGAATGAACTCTTGTTGCATTTTTTATGTTCACAAGTATGAGTTACCTCCCATACAACATTAATGAATCATTCCAGCCTCAACTGTGCATGCGTAGATTGTAGCCTTTTATTGCGCATGCGTAAAATTGGCCTTTTCTAAACCTCATGGTTGATGTCAGCTGCAGGAATTTGCGCTCAAAAACCCACCTCACCTAATCATGTAACATTAAGTGGTGAAATATTAAAATTTGGTTGATACATTTATCAGGTTGGTAATAGTTGATAAAATGACTTGTTGACAGTTGATATTTGATGGTGTTAAAACAAATGTCCTCGTTGTAAAATAACGAACTATCATAGTTGTTTGTGGAAAATTGTGAATTATGGAAGTTGATATATCCATAAACAAATGTTATTAAATAACCGTCATGGCCAATTTAAATGCCAACATTGAATAAATAATTATTTGTGAAGTTTTGCTTTTTTGTCATCTATAATAATTCGAATTACCGAATTGTTGTTAGTACTTTTTATCAAACTTGTATGTGGAGAAAATTACCACTTGGTCAGGTACGAACAGAAGAGATTGGATGTGCCTTACAGTTCTGATACGACAGCTAGAAATGCTATTCAGTGTAATGCTCAATGTAGAGTGAGATCAGACTGTCGCTCGGTCAGTTACCACTCGGTCACGGGACAGTGTCATTATTCTGAAATATGCGGCACTGACGTCATCGGAAACATGGTACCCGACCCAGAGTGGGATGTGTATGCAATCCAATATGGTAATGTTAAAATACAGCTTTAAAATTTTGAGCTTTGACATGACAAAATCAACAAAATGAGTCTTTGCTGTGCACTCAGTCGGTCAAACTTTCTGAAGCGAACAGCAAAAATTCTGATCAGACGGAGCCGATGTCTAAACTGATCTTATATATTAAAAAAAATCCAGCTGTTAAGTTTTTAGAACTCTTTTTTCAGAATAACGTTTTTGTCGTCAATTTTAGCTAAATGTGTTCGTGATTAAAGTTGTAGAGGAGAATTTCCGCTAACTTCTCCAAAAGGTCTTGTGCTTGTGGCGCAAAGAGATTTTTGTGTATATAAATGAAGATTTTGCAATAAATTGAATTCGTCCTTAACTAAGTCTTTTAATGACAAATATAATTCGTATAGGCGTGACAGAAAGGGGTAGTTTCAAAAAATATTCGGAAACGGTGCATATCCCGTTCTTCAAAGGCTGTGCCATAACATAAAAATGCCGTTAATATACTCAGAATTTACCGTGCATATGCAGAATCAACTTAAAGCAGGCTCATTTGTAGGAACAAAGGCTGGGTTATCGCATGACGTGCATTTTTTTCCTATATAATAATGAACGGTTTTGAGATGACCCTACTTGCTAAAACGCACGAGCGAATCAGGCGCGATTTCTACTTTATTTGAACAAGCCATCCATCGCTTTAGTAATTGAATAAGGGCGGTGCAAAGTAACTTTTTGACTGACATCTTGGACTTGGTTTATTTGCGCTTTGCTTAAAATGTTCAAAGAATGCATCTAAGCACAGAGGAACCTGCAGTATCAAGGATGTTGGGACCTTTTGGAGAAGTTGGCGGAGATGTTCCTGAATACTTTTCATCGCGAACAAATTTTGCTAAAATTGAAGGTAAAAAGTTATTGCGAAAAACTAGTTCTAAAAACTTAACAGCTGAAGTTAGTGAAGCACAGCAACAAAATAAGAGTGCGTCCAATGACGATTTAAAATAGCCATGTGCGGATCCAGAAAGTTTTGTCAGAGGGGGTCCTGCTCTGAAAACGTTTTTTTAGCTAATGGGAGGAGAGAGGATCAAAATACCACTATAACCAGTCATTATAGGCCCGCCAGCGAAACGCCATTAAAATGGCGTTTCACTGGCGGACCGATGATGGCCCAACATTGAATGTTGGCTTGGTCTACAGGGTATCAGAACCAGTATTGCTTAAAAAATAAGAGAGCTAATAAGAGGTCAGCCATTAACCAGCAGGTGACCACAAGGCTACAATGAACAGACAAGAAAACATGACAAACACGAAACATAAATAACAAAAATCCACAAAAGAAGCACCGCCTTGGAACGGTCAGTAAAATATTTTACTGGAGGGCTTAAACTAGTTTCACAGCGCTAACCTCTCCCTTGGTTCAGATGTGGATCAGAACACATAGATGTTTGGTTTGCATGACAGACCCCTAATGTATCCATAAATTATCTCCTAGAACGTATAGATCAAGCTATAAAAAGAGATAAGCAAAGGTAAGGACTCAACAGTAACCTATAAGTGTTGGTCATTTATGATAATATAGCTTTATGAGCATTTTGTCGGTACGTATTACTGACGTTTATTGACTAGATTAGTCTGGGAAAATCATAGTATACATGCTAAGCTTTGTCTGTCCAGTTGAAGACATCAGCGCGTTATAGCACACCCGTTTTAAACATCGTTCAGGCATCATAGGGCTCTAACGAGACCTCACCAACTCCTGGCAATGATTTATAAAGAGCTATTGATTATATTTTCAGGTCCTGACCAGTGCGGCTGCAGTTATAAACAAGCATCAGGCAGCTTCGTATCTCCAAATTATCCAAACGCATATGGCGTTAGTTTGACGTGTGATTGGACTATAACTGCGCCACCCAATAAGCAGGTGGTACTCACGTTCTCCAGCATGTCTGTCGAAATGCACTCGAGCTGTGACTATGATAATATTCAGGTAAAACAACTAACATGTGCTATTCTATTAACATGGGTGAAAGTTCAAAACTTCCAAAATCCTGAACTTTAGAAATTAAAATTTTTAAACTTGCATGATGCCAACAAAAGTGATTAATTTCAAGTTTAAATGGTTGATTGTGTTTAGATAATCTGAAAATTAATAAGAGAAGCTTTTATGATCTCCCTAATTCAGCATTTTGAGGCTGACTTTCTATGGAAAGTCAGCCTCAAAATCCTGAATTCAGTATTAATCCTGAAAACTTTCACCCATATATTACTCAAGCATGCTACATGATCCGCACTTCACAGTAAGCATATGAAAGTCAGCTCCTATCGAACCGGCAATGGCCTGAGATTGCATTCTAGTTCTCCAGCATACCTCTTCAACTACAGTCACACGGTGACTATGGCTCTTTTACGAGAAAAAACAAACAACCAAAAGAGTGATGCCCTCATCATAGAGCAAACGAGCCGTGACATGTGATTTCCAACAATGTGGCATTTTGACAAACGTAGACTCAGGCAAGCATGTGCAGCCTCCTTTTAAGCTGAAAACTCCAAATTATGTTAAGTCAGTAGCTTAAAGCCCCATTCTCACTGTGCCGGTGTAGCCACGGTTCATCCCGATGCAGGACAGCCGGTATACCGTGATGCACCGGGACACATTTCATAAAAAATAAATTGCGTTCTCACTGTGCCGACGTTACCCCGGTGTAGCCCCGGTTCTCGAGAAAGCAAGACGCCGGTTGAGCCCCGGTTCACCACGGAGCACTTGCGGTGCAGCACGGTGAAGCCACGGTTCGTGCCGGTCTACCCCGGTGTTACCCAGGTCGTTTACGGTGATGTACCGGTAACTGCCGGTTGCGCCACGGTTACATGCCGGTAGGGCCACGGTTGCGTCCCGGTGCTACTCTACACTATAAAACCAGGATAAAACCGTTGAGTAACATCAGTTTTCTTCTGTCTCTATCGCATAACAGTTATGACACATATTGGACTGCACATCCATATACGAGTTACTAGAGAAATCATGATCTGTGTAGCGAAAGCAAAATTGCCTAGTAACCTCGCAGCTCATTTGCAAGACAAATAAGCAGAAGCAGACCTGTTTTCTTACGACGAGGTTTAAGTGTTGTTGATCTGGGCCCAGAATTACAATGCCTCCTTAAAGTTAAAAAAGACTTAATTTAAGTCTTGATACTTCAACATGTACATTAAATGCTTAATAAATTGCCAAGACCGATGCAGTACTCAAGGTCAAAGATATCATTGTGATCTACAGAAAAAATGAAACTTTTTTGGTTTTAATCAGTTTGGAAACGTTATTTTTCGCATCCTGGAAATTCAATACTTAACTTAAGTACTCCTTAACTTTAAGGATACATCGTAATTCTAGGCCCAGATTGTCTTGCTTTTTCGTAAAAATATATAAACACTTTGAGCGGGGCATGTGATTTCCAACAATGTGATATTTTGAGAAGTGTAGACTCAGACAAGCCTGTGCAGTCCCCAATTAAGCTGTAAAGTTGTTCGGTCAGTAGCTTAACAGTCATAGAATAATCAAGCGACAAGCAAAGGCTCTGATTAGACTGCGCCTAGGCGCAGGCTGATCTGAGGCTTTGCTAATGGCAACTATCACATTGTTGGAGATCTCATGTCGTGGCTCATATATGCTTGACTCTTCAGTAACTATAAGTGCATTTATTCATAAGCTTTGTAAATGAGCACATTCATACTGCTGACAATTTAACCAACTTGTGACGAATGGACTTTCCCATCCTTATCATTTGGATGAATCCACTTTCATTTAAGGTGCAGCAGGAGTGACTTTTCATTTTTATTTTGCATTTTATTACATATACATAGGCAGTGGAACCGCACGGTTTATCACGGTGGAGACACGGATGTTCCCGGATTACGCCGGTATCGCCCCGACGCCGTCCCGGTGGAGACACGGTTGCTCCCGGCGTCTTCCCGGTTTATCACGGTATTTGAAAGCCTTCCCGGTTACTCCCGGTGAGTCCCGGTTGTTTTAAACATTTTAAAACAACCGGGGACATGAGCCGGTTTAACACGGTTCAACACGGTTCATCCCGGATCTCCAAGGTTGTCCACGGTGCCGCCACGGTTGTGACACGGTTCATCCCGGATCATCAAACCGGGGTGAACCGGCACCTTAAACCGGGACAGTGAGAACGGGGCTTAACACTCAGAATATTCAAGCGACTAGCAAAGGCTCTGATCAGACTGCGCGTATGCGCAGGCTGATCTGAGCCTTTGCTGGTCGCACATACCACATTGTTGGAAATCCAATGTCATAGCTCAAATATAAACGAGAGAGTAAGGCCAGGAAATACTACAATCACAGACAACAGTTCAACTCGTGGCACCGCGAAGAAGAGACACAGAAGAGACGGACAGACAGACAGACACATGACTTAAGTAAAGCATCCAGGAAGATGATTGCAAAACTGTAAAGGACAATAAGAGCTACATTTCAAAAAAGGATCCAACAAAAAAACCTATACACACAAAAGGGGCAATAACGAACAACAAAATTTGATTTAATCAACAACAGAATCACCATCTACACTGTGGTCATACCACTACGGCAATTCGGGTCTCGTCACTTATTCTGGTGTTAAGTTAACTTTCTCATCATGTTCAATTTCTTCATTTAATCACAGATAAACGCCCAAAAATGCTTGGGTTTTGATGGGTTTTTGTTCATCAAATTCACATTGTATCTTTAAGCTTTAAAATTATATGAAAACTTTAACGTTTGATGTCTAGGCATGAAATAACTAATTACGGTTTCGTCATCGTGGATAATAAATCAATGACTAAACCGTAAAATTATGACTAAACCGTAATTGACAATTCTTTAATACAACTGTAAACAAACACGTTTAAAATCTGATTTTATCTCCATTTTGGCAAGACAACACATAGGTTGTTAACTAGAGGATGCAATCTCGAAGCAAACATATTCGAAAGTTCTCATTTTTGTCAGCCTTTTTTTAAGGTATTTTTACTATAACACCGGAGTGGGTGACGAGACCTAAATTGCCGTAGTGGTATGACTACAGTTATCTAAGAGTGGACTACAACAACTACCTATGGGGGAGGGGATACAATAATAAGCCGCTAGTAGGAGAAAGGAACACACGAGCAAACTTAAACAAACCGATTGCATTATACACATAGGTTTTGTTACATGTAAGCAATATTTGTATAATTTTAACATACACTGACCCAAAATGAAAACTTTACATAGTATTCAAAAGTATATATTTTGATGATAAATTAAGTTTCGGGGTTAATTTTTTCGGTCATCGAATCTTCAATGCCTTATCGATGTCTCTGAAAAAATTATTGGATGAAAATCATAAATTGCATAATTTTTATGAATAATTCAGTTCAGAGGGGTCAAAATGAAAATTTCTAAAATCGATTTAAACAGTCACACAGATTTTGGAAACAAGAAATTACTGACTGCGTGCTTTAAGTGATGTTAAAAAGATCATCAGTAACCAGTGTGACCTCCATTTTTACGAATGCTAAGCAGAATACGTCGCCTCATTGAATTTACGTAATGTTGTAGGAGCACGTTAGGGATACGTATGTAATGCTAACAGAGGAGCATATTGGAGTCATTTAACGCATCCATTTGATGATTGGACCTGATTCTCCGATCAAATTCATTCTATACGTGTTCTATGGGGTTCATGACCCGGCATGAAGCAGGCAAAGCAGGAGGTGACGTTATTTTTAGCATTGAATTATGTGGTTATTTACGTATTGTGTGAGGCCTTGCATTGCCATGCTGGAAAATGCCAGGTCCGTTATTTTGCAAGAAATGACTAATTATCTTTTGTGCATGAACCCCGTAAAGACGAGCAATAATGGTTGCCGTTTAAAACGATTACGTGGGTGAGCTAACGCGTTAACGCGATTAGGACGTAACATCGTCACACGTGCGTGACCAGTTCTTGCACGAATTCTGACATACCCAGTTTTGTTGTACCGGTTCATAAAATAATGAATAATCTGTCTAGAGCAGCCAAAGTGATGCGCGATATCATTTACCGTAGACCCCGCAATGAGCACGCTAATAACTTGGTTTCTTTGATCTTTGGAAAGACGTGCCGTCACTAAATGGAAGCGTTTTGTAACAATAAATTATTTTTTATTACCAGTACTTAGCTGCAAATGTTTTCTTGTCGGTTTTAAAGCTGTTAATGAACCACCTGTTCCTCAGCACGTGCAACGTAAGGATCACGTTTTTCAGGCGTTGACACTTCAGTAGACCTGGGATTTGTATAAAAATTGCATAATCGTTATCTGCGACGAAGCCTCGATAAGCATGCGTAAATCTTACAACGACATGTATACTAACAAAACAATTATTCAAAGAAATAAAGTGTAAAGTTTTCATTTTGGGTCAGTGTATATTATTACAATTCGGCGGCTATTCCACAAAATAAAGGCACATATCGCTAACAGGAGCCACTTAAGAATCGTAACGCAGCTACATGTTTACTGAACTACTAAAGAAACCTGACACTTTTTACTTGCTTCAAACTCGTAAATAACAAATTATAGACCTACGCCTTTATGCTTATTTTATTAACAAGACATTAGAAAGTATTCTTCGAAAAAATATATTTATAAACTATAGAACACGACATCAAAAATACCGTTTTTATCACTTTTGCCTCGATAGTGTACGTCTAGATATTTTTTTTGAAAACTTTTTTTCATGTATGCAAGGCCAATACCAGTACAGACAAAAGTGCATTTTAAAAAATTGCAATTTTTTGCTGTGACGTATGATATGGAAGTTTTAACCTGTGCTTTTGACGTTATTTAAACGGAAGTGTTTTTCCTTTGTTTAAGCAATTTTTTAGAAACTGAAATGGCTTGGAGACAACCAATCATTGTAAGAGAATGCATTTCCAAAAATCAGAACTTGTGTTTCGCGTCACGTTTAAGGGTAAAAGCGGAATAAACCGAATGTAACGTCAATTAAGAAACAACGTAAATTACGGATAGTAATCGTTTTTTCTCCGTCAACATTTGTCGCCGTTTAGAGTGTGCTATCTACCTGGTTATAGTGCCAAGTGGCTACACTTTACTTCAATCGCGTATGAATTTCAAGCTTTGCAGTATACACATATCAGCATGTAATTTTAACGCTTGGCGTCGCTAAATGGACGTAGGCAGCAACTACGGAGTTCAAAAACACTGAAACATTGGAAAAATGCTTTCTAAACATCATACAAAATGAAAAAAAGTTGATAAAGTGGCAGTGCTTTCTAAAAGCTCATAAAACGCTTATAACGTAAAATTGACGTTAAGAAAATGAGAATAGGCTTTTGGGTTGAACAATGCACGTATGTTTTATTTCAATGCCCAGAATATGTCAATGAAGTAACAAAGAATCACACTAAAGTGGTTTCTGGTGAATTTTGCGTGATTCCATTTTTCTTGTGAAAATTGATTTTCGGGGTTACGTGACGCATTGATAGCTGACGTCGGAAATTAGTTCATATTTTCAAATAATCTCAATGCAACTTAGTCTACATTTGCCCAACTTTACGCAATGGAAAGATAAGTGTGCATCGTATTCATTTACCACCAAAATATTGACACACAGTATGTGTCAGGTTTCTTTAGTAGTTAAGTATATTTAGGCGGGCTTTAGGTCTAATATTTTATTGGATCATTCATCTATATCCATTCTCTGCAGTCAAGATTCTAACGAGATAGGGAAGCCTAATATGAACTTTCGTTGCTCGAACATGCAATGTACAAAACCCAAATGTACTAGTTCATTTATTGGTTCTGGCAAATCATTTCAGTTATATGACGGGGCTCCAGAATCCAACAACCTGATTGGTAAAATTTGCGGTTCCTCGGCACCTATGGCTCTGCGTTGTTGTAAGCAGAACACAATGCATGTGAGATTTAAATCAGATAGTAGCACAGCTTTTGACGGATTTAAAGCCAACTGGCATGTAAGTTACTTATTGTTGTTACACAAGAGGGTCAAGTGGACCTGGGTGGCTCACCTGGGTGGTATTTATAGTTTAAAAGTGAAAATGGCCACGTCCGTGGCAACATGTTTCGTTTAAGTTAGTCGCTTCGCTACAATTTCTGCCAAACCATGTTGTTTTAATGATTAATATTTAAAATCGTTTTTTTGTTGTTGTTCTGTTTCTCATTTATTTCCCGTTATATTGGGTAATAATTGATTTCCATGGGTTAGTCTGTTCTCCAGGAATACGCCGTCATATAGAAAATAGTTAATATTATTAATTTTTATTTTCTGGTTTGAAACAGTCTCTGAAGATGAGTAGTCAAGTTATAAGCGTTTAAAAATGCTGTCTGAAACGAAATGTACTAAATATTTCTCTAAAATTTTCTCTAAAAGATATGAAGTTTTTCTTTTGGAAGCTTTTATGTATTGTACATAAATAATTAAAGTATGTTCTGTTAGAAAATAAAGCATTCCAGTTACATATTTACTTTTTGGAAGCAACTTGAACATCAAATTTTAGGGTTTACAGTTTCCACAGCAACACTAAATTGTATGCAAAATACTCAAATGCAATATTTGGTGATCAGTTTTATCGGTAATAGATACTTAGAATACCTAAGAAATTGAGTCGGCTGTGAGTTTTGAGAATTTAGTTTTGAGAATTTCTTTTTCAAACTTCTTCCTAGACACGTTTTATACATGAGATACCAATTTGGGCACTTGTATGGAAGAATTTATCAAGCCCAGTTTACAAGCAATTAAAACAGGCACACATAGGCTGTTTCTCATTTTAATAATAGGCTGAGTGTGCCTCTAATCTTAAAAGAAAGTTTCACATTTATATACGTATTTTACACCCATTTTAGCTCTAAAAAATCAGTTAAAATGGGGTGGGGATGTATTTTGGGCCACCGTGTTATGGCTATGCTTTAAATTGCCATTTTTGTCTTTTTGGCAATACCAGGGGCACGTCCGTTATGCACGAAAAAGCAAAATGTGTTCAATTTATTTATATGCAACCGCAAAAAGTGAAATTCAAATCTGTTCAAATAAACATGAAACGGGTCTCGTATAGTGTTATGCAACTTTTAATAAAACATTATGTAAGGAAACAGTGAATTTCCTGATCAGACGCCTAATACTCCACTGTCTGTTTTTGGGCTGCACTGTTTACCTATGTCCCACAAAAACATAGAACACTAGGCAAAATGTGGCGTCTGATTGGGGTCTACACTGTTTGCCTATGTCCCACGAAAAAGATGCTGGGCCATATAAAATTAATGTTTTAATAGAACATATTAAAGAAAGTGAGCAGCGAATTCACTAATCTGACCAAGTCCCATAATAAAAGGACAATTGGCAAATATATGATATATGGTAGGATAAGCAGCCAAAAATCTATAAACCACTTATCTAGACTGACGTTGACATCAATGATGTTGAGCGTTATTTTTAGTTCCAGGATTCAGTGCCCTGTGGTTGTTCTTATCACAATGTGGCCACGGGTGTTATCACGTCGCCCAACTACCCTAACAACTACACTCATCACCATGACTGTGTCTGGGTTCTGACGTCACACCAGGGACAAGTGGCCTTCACAATAATCCAGCTTGAGTTTGAAGAACATTCTGAGTGTGGTTATGATTATATTGAGGTATGGAAAGGGGTACTTGCATCTGTGCCCACGCATGGATTTTCTTCAAACTTTGCATAATAATGACTCATTATATACAAACTATGAAAATGTATGTATTGAATTAGATAGTTAAGAATAAGGCTTAGGAAGCAACCCTGACGTACTCCACCTTTGAGGTGGCTCCTGTCTCTAAAGTTCCATGTTCTAAATCTATAGTTTTGTTTATTTCTATGATTTGTCATCTAGATTGAATCCAAAATACTATAGGCATTATATAAATACCAGAAAACCATTTGGATAAATTATGGTTTACGTTTTTTGAAGAAGTGATTATAAAATTTCAATATTTTTTTTTCAAAAATTTACAAAACATTCAACATTAAATTCCAAAGATAGATATGTTTTAGTCTTTGTCAAGATATCATATTATCACAAAAACATGCCATGTATATCCTACTGATCTGAGCCAAATTTCATGAAAATCCAAAACCGGTAACTTTGTCATTTCCTACCTCTTATGGGTATAGGTCAGTTTTAGCAACATTAATTATTTAGTTGAAATTAATCAATAACTCGACAAAAGGGAGAAGTTTTTAAATCTACTTTCACTTTTCTTAAAGAAAGACATGTTAAGACAATTTCAAATGATTGAATGGCCGGACATGCCAAAGGTCATGGCCCCATGTCATGGCACTATGGGGCCAAGACAATGTGTATCACTTCCTCAAGTCCTGCATGATATTGTTTAAGAAACATAACATCCTATCAATAAACGTGTGATAAAAAGAAGACCAAATATTTCTATACATCCCAACTGAACTAGAGTAACCACATTTTGGTGCCGTGACCAGGATTAAGTGTAACAGAGTCATATCAAAGGTATCATAGAACAGTGCACTACACGAATAAGTAAGGTCCAGAAACGAAACTGTATGCCTGGAATATACAGCCAGTCAAAGAATAAATGTTGCCATTTGATGGAAATCAGCATCAGTTTTACAAAACAGAATCAACAGAGAAGATTTAAGCATAAATTTAGCAATACCTTTGAAGCCAAGGGTTATCTGTGACCAAAATGGTTAATTTTAACCAATAAGTTTGACAGGGGCTTATTCTTGTGAACCAGGTTTATTAATGAGGCTTACAATTATAAAACCATAGATATAAGGTTCTTCTCCTGTATGAACTGACTTGTCATAAGGTTTCTCTTCTGTATGAATTAAAATTCTTAATAATGTTACATATTAAGTATAGCATTGGTTAGATGTAGTTTTAACGTTCGAAACTAGATGTGGTAAGTTCGGTGTCACCATATTGTATCGTTTTGGGTAATATTAGTGTGTAAACACTTCATCAAATAAGAATTATGGCACTTTTATCAAAGAATATTGTTTTTTTTTTCTTTTTCCAATCAGTAATAGGGAAAAACACAGAACATATCAACTTCTACCAAAAAAATGTACTAGCATGGTGATTCAAACTAAGCAAGTATTCAAGTATATTTTACACTGAAACATAATTATTGTATTTTTTACATTTCGATGAATTAGGGCCATGTGTTTATATCAAGTTGAAAAAATATGTTACCGGTCCTTGAATTTCATAAAATTTTGTCTGCATATTGTTAATATATATGGAAAGCTTATATGTTGGAATGGTATCTTGACAAAGACCCTAACGTGTAAAAATTTTAATTCCAAATTTGACTGAATACAAAATATACAGTTGAAAATTAGGGTACCATCTCATAAAAAATGAATGCCCATCCGCTATCATAATACATACAAAGCAATTTATAGTATAAACGAACTTATCAATGATATAGTTATTTAATAAAACATTTCTGCGCTCATTACATGATATGTCAATTACTTTAGAAATGATTGTAACTGGATACCCTAAGGTATTGTAGTGATATCATACATGACGTCATAAATTAGCAATGGAATTGCATAAAAACTCAAATGCACCATAAATATAAAAGTCATACCCCAGACAATTAATAAACATAATATTATCAAATTCCAAGCGTGGGCAGACTCCCATGTTAATTTCCCATACCATGAAAGAGCCCCTTTATCAGTTACCTCTCATATTAACTGAATTGTTGCACGTTGACCTGATAAACGTTGCCTATCTCACGGCATGTGCCTTTCATGTCATGATGCCATTGCACTTTTTGAATTACGTCGTCAAGGACATTAAATCGACACAAACATCTATAAATACGTCATTATCGCTTGTTTGACAGTGAATCAGAATAGAATACCAGGTTCGCGTCTTTTGATATCAAGTTTATAAGGCTCGGCTTTGAGAACGCATGTTAAAATACTTGGCAAGCCTCGCGATGTCAACAAGCATTCTCAAAGCCTTGCCTGGTAAACTTGATAACAAAAGACACCCACCTAGCAATCTCTATTTTCCTGGAGTATTTGTTAATTACAGGTGAATGACACAATTATATTAACTCCCTGCATGCTGGGTAATTTGCATGAGTTTGGTCGTCTTTAAGTCTATTTTAATGAAGGTATACTGTTTTCACGTTGTCCCCCTGTCTGTGTTTCCGTCTTGGCGTTTTTTTCTTCTAATATCTTTATCCCCTTGTTTGATTTATTTCACATAACTTCTCAACTCATTAAGACACTGTGCAGAGCGAAGGTTTAAAACACAGGGCTACACGATGAAAGTCATAGTGAGAAGTGAAAGGACACGTGTACAGAACACGCCTACCAAACAATCAAATTCTCAACATCTGGTTGAATATTATAAACAATTGCTCTAGGAAGAGAATTAAAAATCGGGGAATGTCATGCAATACCCTATGCATTCCTACGTTTGTGGTATAAAGGGGCTCTTGCATGGTATGGGAAATTAACATGGGAGTCTGCCCACGCTTTGATTTTGAAAATATTATGTTATTTAATTGTCTAGGGTATAACTTTAAAATTTAAGGTGCGTTTGAGTTTTTTATGCATTTCCATTGCTTATTTATGACGTCATGAATGATATCACTGTAATACCTTAGGGTACCCAGTTATAATCATTTCTAAAGTAATTGTTTTATCATGTAACGGGCGGAGAAATGTTTTATTAAATAGCTATATCCATGATAAGTTCGCTGTTACTTAAAATGACTTTGTATGTATTAGGATATTGGGTGGGCATTCATTTTTATAGCATGGTACCCCAATTTTCGACTGTATATTTTGTAATCAGTCAAATTGGGAATTAACATTTTTACAGGTTGCGGTCTTTGTCAAGACACCATTTCAACATATAAACTATACATATATGTTATGAATATGTTGACCAAATTTCATGACATTCAAGGACCGGTAACATATTTTTTAACTTGATGTAAACACATGGCCCTAATTCATCGAAATGTAAAAAAGACAATAATTATGTTTCAGTGTAAAACATATTTGAATACTTGCTTAGTTTGAATCATCATGCTAGTACGTTTATTGGTAGAAGTTGCTATGTTCAGTGTTTTCCCCTTTTATGGATTGGAAAAAGAAAAAAAAACAATATTATTTGATATTAAGTGCCACGATTCTTATTTAATGAAGTGCTTACACAATAATATTAGCCAAAATGATACAATATGTTGACACCTGTACTTAACACATCTAGTTTCTAACATCAAAACTACATCTAGCCAATGTTACACTTATTACGTAACATTATTAAGAATTTTAATTCATACAGAAGAGAAACCTTATGACAAGTCAGTTCATACAGGAAAAGAACCATATATCTATGATTTTATAATTGTAAGACTCATTAATAAACCTGCTTTACAAAAATACCCCCCTGTCAAATCTATTGGTTAAAATAACCATTTTGGTCGCAGATAACTCTTGGCTTCAAAGGTAATGCTAATTTAATACTTAAATCTTCTCTGTTCATTCTGTTTTGTGAAACTGATACTGATTTCCACCAAATAGCAACATTTATACTTTAGCTGGCTGTATATTCTAGGCATACAGTTTTGTTTCTGGACCTCACTTATTCATGTAGAACACTGTTTTATGATACCTTTGATAAGACTCTGTTACACGTTATCCTGGTCATGGCACCAAAATGTGGTTCCTATAGTTCAGTTGGGATGTAAAGGAAATATTTAGTCTTCTTGTTTTCACATGTTTATTGTTAGGATATAATGTTTCTTAAACAATATCATGCAGGACTTGAGGAAGTGATACACATTGTCTTGGCCCAATAGTGCCATGACACAGGGCCATGACATTCGGCATTTCTGACCATTAAAATTGTCTAAACTACTTCCTCTTTAAGAAAAGTGGAAGTAGATTAAAAAAACAACCTCCTTATGCCGAGTTATTGATTCATTTGAACTAAATAATTAATTTTGCTAAAACTGACCTATACCCATCAGAGGGAGGAAATGACAAGACTACCGGTTTTGGATTTTCATGATATTTGGCTCAGATCAGCAGTATATATATATGGCATGTTTTTGTGATAATATGATATCTTGACAAAGACTAGAACATATCCATCTTTTGAATTGAATGTTGAATGTTTTGTAAATTTTTGAAAAAAAATATTGAAATTTTACAATCACTTCTTCTGAAAACGTAAACCATAATTTGTCCAAATGGTTTCGTGGTATTAAAATAACGTCTATGGTATTTTGGATTCAATCTAGATGACAAATCATAGAAATAAACAAAACTATAGATTTAGGACATGGAAATTTAGAGACTGGTACCACCTCAAAGGTGGAGTACGTCAGGGTTGATTCCGAAGCCTTATTCTTAACTATCTAATAAGATAAATACATTTTCATAGTTCGTATATAATGAGTTATTAATATGCAAAGTTTGAAGAAAAGCCATTCGTGGGCACAGATGAAAGTACGCCTTTGAGGTCAGAAAGTTATCTCCTTTTGTCTGATTTACTTTTCCCCGTAAAATAGGTGTACCAGAATTCAACAGGAATGAATTAATCGCGCGAAAAGTCAATATGATATAATGAGAATACATTCAGCGCTCGTATTTATAACACAAACGTAGGAATCCTTAGGGCATGACATTCCCCGATTTTTTTGTTTTCTTAATAGATCAGTTGTTTTTCATATTCAACCAGATGTTGAGCGTTGGAACGTTTGGTAGGCGTGACAGAAGTTGTGCCCTCTCCATATCCCCTGAATCCCTGGCTTAATTCTTTAAAATATTTCACACACATGTCTACCTCAATAAGAACCTATGCAAAATGAAGATTTCAGACATCCTGCTTCAAAGTCAAGGTCATAGTGAAAGGTCAAGTTACATGTTCAATAGTGAGTCGTATACGTGTCTTTGACGCTTTACAGGGTTTATACAGGCAATATTGTGTAAAATTCAAGGACTTTTCAAGGACTTTCCTTCTGTTTTCAAGGACTGAAAACTTCAAAAATACTGATTTACACGTTATAATTCTTCTTCTGAAATGCTAGAGTCCATTACTAAAGATGTTAGTTTAAGATAATTAGCATAAAATTGTGTTGTCTGTATTTGGTGCAGCATATGCTGCACCAAATAAAGGTCCACAATTTTACACTGATTTAGATCTCCAAAAACACTGTTGAATCATCCTGTAAATGGTAAAATTCAAGGACTTTTCAAGGCCTTTGAGTGTTTTTCAAGTACTTTTCCAAACAAATTTCATTTTCAAGGACTTTTCAAGACAGTCCTGTACATTCATATACTTTTCAAGCCTGTGCAACCCTGCTTAGGCTCTGCTCAAACAAATACAATACAAGAGGGTCCTAGATGATATAGCACAGGAGTAGATGGTATATTGGCCTGTGGCTAGAGATATGATCTAAAGATATTTCTATTTTGAGCGCTGGTAGCCATTGTTCAGCTTGGCTGAAAGTTCTGATCAATTCTGGAAGAGGGCATTATGAGGAACATTTCTCTGGAATTATTTTGGCTTTAACCAGTGTTTCAGGAAGAGATGTCGTTTAAAGATATTTCTTATTTAGAGCTCTGGCAGCCACTTTGCGCCGAAGCAAGACCGTTGTAGAGGGCATCCTGGGGCACATGTATGTGAAATATATTTTTTTTAATTTTGTACCAGTGTTTCAGGAGAAGATGTTGTTTAAAGATATTTCTCATCTAAAGTTCTGGTGCCCCCTTTGTTAGGCGGAGCAGAAACATTTGTACAATTCTGGTAGAGGGCACTTTTAGTTTTAGGAACAATTCTGTTACATTTTTTTCAAATTTGGAGATGTTGTTAAAAGACATTTCTTTTCTAGAGCTCGGGAGGTCCTTTTGTTGGCGGAGACGAACTATTTGTGCAATTTTGATGAATGGCATCATGAGGAACAATTCTGTGAAATTATTTTGAATTCGAAACCGGAGTTCAGGAGATGTCATTTGAAGACATTTCTTGTCTAGAGCTCTGGCGGCCCCCTGATTCGGCCAAAGAAACCATTTGTGCAATTTTGATTGAAGCCATCATGAGGAAAAATTCTGTGAAATTATTTTAAATTTGGACCAGTGGTTCAGGCGGAGATGTTGTTTAAATGTTTTTCTTATCTAGAGCTCTGGAGGCCCTTTTGTTTGGCAGAGCGGATCCATCAGTGCTATTTTTAAAGACATTTTTTATCTAGAGCTCTTGTGGCCCTTTGTTTGGTGGAGGGGAACTATTTGTGCAATTTTGGTAGAATGCATGATGAGAAATATTTCTGTGAAATAATTTTGAATTTGGTCCAGTGCTTAGGAGATGTTGTTTAAAGATATTTCTTATCTAGAGCTCTGGTGACCCTTTTTTCAGTAGAGCAGAATCATTTGTGCAAATTTGGTAGAGGGTACCATGAGGAACAATTTTGTGAAATTATAATGAATTTTGACCAGTGGTTCAGATTTTTTATTTGAAAGATTTCTTATCTGGAGCTCTGGCTGCCCTAATGTTCAAAGGAGCGGAGCTATTTATGCAATTTTGATAGAGGGCATTATGTGGAACATTCATGTGAAATTATTATGAATTCGGACCGGTGGTTAAGGAGATGTCATCTGAAGAAAAAGTTTAAAGAGGATGAACGACAGATGCACAACAAACGGAGTATGATCACAAAAGAACTTAAAAAGACTTATCTCCTTGGCCCTTAGTCCTATTTTGTATATATTTCCCCCACACACATCTGTTAAACACCAATAAAAAAAAACTCTTAGTAATAATAACAGCTTTATTTAATTAATCAAAAGGCCTTGCTATAACGTTAATATTGTCAAGTATAAAAAATGGAAATGTTACCCTTACATAATATGAGTTTCAGCTGGTATTAACATGGGCTGATCCAGAGGGGGGGAACTCCCCCCCCCCCCTAAAAAATAAAAAAGACCAAACTCTGCTCTGGACCTGCGTCACCAGTGCACGTCGGTGTGTAAACAGTCGATATGCAAAGTTCAAATATACAGGAATGAAATCAGATTACATCAAAATTACACAATGTAATCAACAGTAGGTGACTTAACAATTTCTAAGTTAAACACTCAAAAATATAATATCAAATGTGCATAAATATAGGGTGTACATGTTCAATGTGTGAACAATCATAATACAAATTTTGAATATAAAGGAATGAAAACTGCTTGAAAATGTCTAAGTTTAACATCTGTCAAAAAAGTGAGAAAAAAAATAAATTTGCACAAAATAGAAGGTGCACATCTTCAATGTGTGAACAACCATTACGCAAAAAGTGAATATAAAGTAATTAATACTGTTGGAGTTACAGATTACACAAACTAGGCATCCCCTAGGCATTTCTGATGAAAAAAATGTCTAAGTTCAACACCCGTCAAAAATAAGAAAAAAAATGAAATGTGCACAAAAAGGGAGGTGCACATCTTCAATGTGTGAACAATCATCATGTCAAGTATGAATATAAAAGCATGAATACTGTTGGAGTTACAGATTACACAAACTAGGAACCCCCTTAGCATTTCAGACGAAAAAAATATCTAAGTTCAACACCCCTCAAAAATGAAAAAAAAAATCATGAAACATGCACAAAATATAGAGGTGCACATCTTCAATATGTGAACAATCATTAGGCAAAGTTTGAATGAAAAGGCATAAAAACTTTTGGAGTTACAAATTACACAAACTTGGAACCCCTAAAGTGTTGCGGACAGACAAATGTCTTAGTTCAACACCCCTCAAAAATGAAAAAAAAAATATGAAACGTGCACAAAATAGGAGGTGCACATCTTCAATATGTGAACAATCATTAGGAAAAGTTTGAATGATTAGGCATAAAAACTTTTGGAGTTACAGATTACACAAACTTGGAACCCCTAAAGTGTTGCGGACAGACAAATGTCTAAGTTCAACACCCCTCAAAAATGAAAAAAAAAATATATGAAACGTGCACAAAGTAGAAGGTGCACATCTTCAATATGTGAACAATCATTAGGCAAAGTGTGAATGACAAGGAATCAAAACTTTTGGAGTTACAGATTACACAAACTTGGTACCCCTAAAGTGTTGCGGACTGACGGACGGAGTGGACCCATTACTAGACCTGCTTTTGCTAAAGCGATGTAGGTAAAAATATAGAGTTTCTTAGAAATATTGGTCCCAGATCCCCGAAAACAACAAAGCTACCAAGCCAGCATTCAATGACAGGTCATCATCGGCACGCCAGCGAAATGCCATTTAAATGGCATTTTGCTGGCGAGCGGATGATGGCCCCCTTATAGTGTTATTCAGATCCTCTCATCTTAAAAACGTTGCAAAGTTGGACCCCCTCTGGTAAAACTTTCTGGATCTGAAATGATTAACTTATGTAAATCTAATCCATATTTACAGGTGCGAGCTGGCCAGCACTCCTCCTCAGCCTTGATGAGTAAATTCTGCACCCTCCCGTCATCAGGCTTCCTATCACCTGGTAACGCTCTGTATATAAGATTTGTAACAGATGGTTCTGTAACAGCTAAAGGATTTAATGCAGTCTGGAACATGGTAAGTTCTGCACATCCCCGTCATCAGGCTTCCTATCATCTGGTAACACTCTGTATATAAGATTTGTAACAGATGATTCTGTAACAGCTAAAGGATTTAATGCAGTCTGGAACATGGTAAGTTCTGCACATCCCCGTCATCGGGGCGCCTATCATATGGTAACACTCTGTATATAAGATTTGTAACAGATGGTTCTGTAACAGCTTAAGGATTTAATGCAGTCTGGAACATGGTAAGTTCTGCACATCCCCGTCATCAGGGTTCCTATCACCTGGTTACCATCTGTATATAAGATTTGTAACAGATGGTTCTGTAACAGCTAAAGGATTTAATTCAGTCTGGAACATGGTAAGTTCTGCACATCCCAGTCATCAGGGTTCCTATCATCTGGTAACGCTCTGTATATAAGATTTGTAACAGATGGTTCTGTAACAGCTAAAGGATTTAATGCAGTCTGGAACATGGTAAGTTCTGCACATCCCCGTCATCAGGCTTCCTATCATCTGGTAACACTCTGTATATAAGATTTGTAACAGATGATTCTGTAACAGCTAAAGGATTTAATGCAGTCTGGAACATGGTAAGTTCTGCACATCCCCGTCATCGGGGCGCCTATCACATGGTAACACTGTATATAAGATTTGTAACAGATGGTTCTGTAACAGCTAAAGGATTTAATGCAGTCTGGAACATGGTAAGTTCTGCACATCCCCGTCATCAGGGTTCCTATCACCTGGTTACCATCTGTATATAAGATTTGTAACAGATGGTTCTGTAACAGCTAAAGGATTTAATTCAGTCTGGAACATGGTAAGTTCTGCACATCCCCGTCATCAGGGTTCCTATCACCTGGTTACCATCTGTATATAAGATTTGTAACAGGTGATTCTGTAACAGCTAAAGGATTTAATTCAGTCTTGAACATGGTAAGTTCTGCACATCCCCGTCATCAGGGTTCCTATCACCTGGTTACCATCTGTATATAAGATTTGTAACAGATGATTCTGTAACAGCTAAAGGATTTAATTCAGTCTGGAACATGGTAAGTTCTGCACATCCCCGTCATCAGGGTTCCTATCACCTGGTTACCATCTGTATATAAGATTTGTAACAGATGATTCTGTAACAGCTAAAGGATTTAATTCAGTCTGGAACATGGTAAGTTCTGCACATCCCCGTCATCAGGGTTCCTATCACCTGGTTACCATCTGTATATAAGATTTGTAACAGATGATTCTGTAACAGCTAAAGGATTTAATTCAGCCTGGAACATGGTAAGTTCTGCACATCCCCGTCATCAGGGTTCCTATCACCTGGTTACCATCTGTATATAAGATTTGTAACAGATGATTCTGTAACAGCTAAAGGATTTAATTCAGTCTGGAACATGGTAAGTTCTGCACATCCCCGTCATCAGGGTTCCTATCACCTGGTTACCATCTGTATATAAGATTTGTAACAGATGATTCTGTAACAGCTAAAGGATTTAATTCAGTCTGGAACATGGTAAGTTCTGCACATCCCCGTCATCAGGGTTCCTATCACCTGGTTACCATCTGTATATAAGATTTGTAACAGATGATTCTGTAACAGCTAAAGGATTTAATTCAGTCTGGAACATGGTAAGTTCTGCACATCCCCGTCATCAGGGTTCCTATCACCTGGTTACCATCTGTATATAAGATTTGTAACAGATGATTCTGTAACAGCTAAAGGATTTAATTCAGTCTGGAACATGGTAAGTTCTGCACATCCCCGTCATCAGGGTTCCTATCACCTGGTTACCATCTGTATATAAGATTTGTAACAGATGATTCTGTAACAGCTAAAGGATTTAATTCAGTCTGGAACATGGTAAGTTCTGCACATCCCCGTCATCAGGGTTCCTATCACCTGGTTACCATCTGTATATAAGATTTGTAACAGATGATTCTGTAACAGCTAAAGGATTTAATTCAGTCTGGAACATGGTAAGTTCTGCACATCCCCGTCATCGGGGCTCCTATCACCTGGTTACCATCTGTATATAAGATTTGTAACAGATGATTCTGTAACAGCTAAAGGATTTAATTCAGTCTGGAACATGGTAAGTTCTGCACATCCCCGTCATCAGGGTTCCTATCACCTGGTTACCATCTGTATATAAGATTTGTAACAGATGATTCTGTAACAGCTAAAGGATTTAATTCAGTCTGGAACATGGTAAGTTCTGCACATTCCCGTCATCAGGGTTCCTATCACCTGGTTACCATCTGTATATAAGATTTGTAACAGATGATTCTGTAACAGCTAAAGGATTTAATTCAGTCTGGAACATGGTAAGTTCTGCACATCCCCGTCATCAGGGTTCCTATCACCTGGTTACCATCTGTATATAAGATTTGTAACAGATGATTCTGTAACAGCTAAAGGATTTAATTCAGTCTGGAACATGGTAAGTTCTGCACATCCCCGTCATCAGGGTTCCTATCACCTGGTTACCATCTGTATATAAGATTTGTAACAGATGATTCTGTAACAGCTAAAGGATTTAATTCAGTCTGGAACATGGTAAGTTCTGCACATCCTTGTCATCAGGGTTCCTATCACCTGGTTACCATCTGTATATAAGATTTGTAACAGATGATTCTGTAACAGCTAAAGGATTTAATTCAGTCTGGAACATGGTAAGTTCTGCACATCCTTGTCATCAGGGTTCCTATCACCTGGTTACCATCTGTATATAAGATTTGTAACAGATGATTCTGTAACAGCTAAAGGATTTAATTCAGTCTGGAACATGGTAAGTTCTGCACATCCTTGTCATCAGGGTTCCTATCACCTGGTTACCATCTGTATATAAGATTTGTAACAGATGATTCTGTAACAGCTAAAGGATTTAATTCAGTCTGGAACATGGTAAGTTCTGCACATCCCCGTCATCAGGGTTCCTATCACCTGGTTACCATCTGTATATAAGATTTGTAACAGATGATTCTGTAACAGCTAAAGGATTTAATTCAGTCTGGAACATGGTAAGTTCTGCACATCCTTGTCATCAGGGTTCCTATCACCTGGTTACCATCTGTATATAAGATTTGTAACAGATGATTCTGTAACAGCTAAAGGATTTAATTCAGTCTGGAACATGGTAAGTTCTGCACATCCTTGTCATCAGGGTTCCTATCACCTGGTTACCATCTGTATATAAGATTTGTAACAGATGATTCTGTAACAGCTAAAGGATTTAATTCAGTCTGGAACATGGTAAGTTCTGCACATCCTTGTCATCAGGGTTCCTGTCATCTGGTAACTCTCTGTATACAGTGACCCACTTTAGTTACGCACCACTTATAAAATGTAAAATTACTTGGAAAAGAAATATGATATTTTTAATCTGAGATTGCCAGCGTTATGCGCATCTATATTTGCATTAGCCATTAAAATATTATTGTGATCAAACCAGAAACCAATGAGTATTGATCTTGAAGGGCACTACCCTCAAAACACCATTTCACATTGCAATATTTCCAATGAAACTCATATCACATTACACTTTTTTCAGGGTCAAATTTCTGCTATGCCAGAGAAAAGAACCGATTTATTCTTGGCAATATCTAAGACTGGAATGTGTTTGTTACTTTTATCATTTTTTTAAAAACGTTTTACTATTTTGGTACCCAGCTGGCCAAGGTTTGTAAAAAGTTGATTTTAGTACTTTTTTTTAAAGTTAGATAAAATTTAGTATGATTCTGAGTAAACTAGTTATTAAAATACTTCTTTATAATTTCATTTTAAACAATCATGTATCCACCGTTTATTTTCGTAAAAAAATTAATGGATTTATTGGCGTCATGGTGTTGACGTTAGTGATGACGTCACTACTACCAAGGCTATAAGACGTGTCAATGATAAGATATTTCAGTAATTTGATACTTCGATGTCAACAAGTGACTCATGACAAGAGAATTTACGCAGGAAAACCTGTTTGATTATTGTAACTGACGTTAATATGACGTCAAAATGAGCATTTCTTCAAAAAGTAACATTGTTACTGAAATCAACGACCGAAAAAAGGGGGGGGGGTTACTTGAATAAAAATAATTGTTTTGGTGTTTTTCTGTCACAACGATCACCATGGATAATGCCTATCCCAAAACGCAAATAGAAAATATAGACGTTCAGGTTGCACATGCATTTTTCTCATTTTCTAAAAATTGCCTTTGACGACACAGAATGATTCGCATGAGTGATTCTGATATTTTTTTGATTTCATCAAACAGATAAAATGTCAATATGTAAATAATCATAGAGAATGTTCGATTCCAGCATTTTTGTCAAAAGATGTGGGCCCTGAAAAAGTGGTGCGTAACTAAAGTGGCTCACTGTATAAGATTTGTAACAGATGGTTCTGTAACAGCTAAAGGATTTAATGCAGTCTGGAACATGGTAAGTTGATCATATCTATACATTGGTTTAATTTATTTATCATTAAAGAGAGAAGTAGGTCAATATTAGTGACCAATTGTGTCTCAAAGTAAAGTTGATGTTCATGCCCGAAGATGTTCATGCCTGATGATGTTCATGCCTGATGCTGATGTTGATCATGCCGGATGATGTTCATGCCAGATGATGTTCATGCCAGTTGATGTTCATGCTCGATGATGTTCATGCCAGTTGATGTTCATGTTGGATGATGTTCATGTCGGATGATGTTCATGCCGGGTAATGTTCATGCTAGTTGATGTTCAAGCCCAATGATGTTCATGCCGGATGATGTTCATGTCAGATGACGTTCATGCCGGATGATGTTTATGCCGGTTGATGTTCATGCCAGATGATGTTCATGCCGGATGATGTTCATGCCTGTTGATGTTCATGTCGGATGATGTTCATGCCAGATGATGTTCATGCCAGTTGATGTTCATGCCCGATGATGTTCATGCCCGTTGATGTTCATGCCGGATGATGTTCATGCCGGTTGATGTTCATGCCAGATGATGTTCATGACCGATGATGTCTATGCCCGATGATGTTTATGCCCGATGATGTTAATGCCGGTTGATGTTCATGCGTGATGATGTTCATGCCAGATGATGTTCATGCCGTTTGATGTTCATGCCGGATGATGTTCATGTCAGATGATGTTCATGCTGGATAATGTTCATGCTGGTTGATGTTCATGCCGGATGATGTTCATGCCGGTTGATGTTAATGTCGGATGACGTTCATGCCAGATGATGTTCATGCGGTTTGATGTCCATGCCTGATGATGTTCATGCCAGATCTATGATGTTCATGCTGGTTGATGTTCATGCCCGATGATGTTCATGCCGATTGATGTTCATGCCGGATGATGTTCATGCCAGATGATGTTCATGCCCGATGATGTCTATGCCCGATGATGTTTATGCCCGATGATGTTCATGCCGGTTGATGTTCATGCGCGATGATGTTCATGCCTGATGATGTTGATGCTGGACGATGTTGATGCTTGATGATGTTCATGCCCCATAATGTTCATGCCCAATAATGTTTATGCCGGAGGATATTCATGTCAGACGAATTTAATGTCCGATGATGTTCATGCCGGTTGATGTTCATGGGCGATGATGTTCATGCCTGATGATGTTGATGCCGGACGATGTTGATGCTGGATGATGTTCATGCCCCATAATGTTCATGCCCAATGATGTTTATGCCGGAGGATGTTCATGTCGGACAAAGATAATGCCAGATGATGTTCATGCCTGACAATGTACATGCAGGATGATGTTCATGCCTGATGATGTTCATGCGGGATGATGTTCATGCCCCACAATGTTCATGCCCGATTATGTTCATGCCTGACGATGTTCATGCCGGTTGATGTTCATGCCCGATGATATTCATGCCTGACGATGTTCTTGCCCGAAGATGTTCATGCCAAGCAATGAGGTGGAGAGAAAGGATTTCGATCTAAGGCTCTGAACATCGAAATGATTGATGATCTTATACTTCAACAATCATGTAATGATTTTATATCATTTTAATTGTTTATGCTTAAAAATTTGCCTGCTGGATTTTTTTCATGATTTTGTCATCAACTATTTTTTTCAAATTAACTTTTTGAAAGAATGTTTCAGAAATATGACCGTAGAATCAAACAATACAAGTCCAGATCAGACCTGGCCCTGGGGGTATAAAACTTTTTTCATGCTCAACTCAAATGACTACAAAATTTCAACCGCTCATAAAAAATAAAATACCGACAAATGAAGAAGTTTCTTGCTTTAAGGCTTAGGTGTTGTATTTATCATGCTAATTAATGTTAAAATGCCAATAATTGTTGGCATTTTAACATTTATGAGCGGGATAAATTCCATGCTCAACTGAGTTGAGCATGAAAAAAGTTATACAACCTCAGGGCCTGAAGTTCTTTCAGGCCTTATCTGGATAATAATTGTTTGCCAAGGTTATTACCAGCAGATGATTAAATATGTCACTGGTAGGTAAACAGTTAATGTTCAGTCTGTATCTTTCTTGCTCTTATACAGCAAACATGTAAATTAATTGCTGAAATGTGCAGCTCTGAGCATACCATATTATAGCCATCATATATATGAGCCACGATCTGTGAAAACCAGCCTAAATGACATTTAGGACTCTTTATGTAAAATCATTTGAAAAACACCAAAATTAAGAAAGGGGTATGTGCTTTAAGGTCACTGCCCATAGCAATAACCATAACTCTAAATCATCAAGGGAGGTAATACTTGGTAGCGTTCGATTATGACAAAGTGTGATTTTACGCAACTATGATATGTTTTCTACAGACAGTAATGCCCGTTAAACTGCACGTTGGTAATCTGAAAGTGATTGATATCACATTAAAAATGCAAACAAAATTTTAAGTATAATGAACAACAAAAGTTGGCATTCTTTACGGATACTAAACGATGGACGCTCAGCTCTGCGAGAAGAAAAAATCAGTCCGTGTAATGGAACACACATTATACCAGGGAGATGTCAGTCCACTGTTCGCGTTTTTTTGACAGTCCACAACAACAATGATATAACTACTTGTATATAGATCTATATATGATTTTCTGGTTTTATTTGACCTGCATTAAAATTTCACCAAGACAGACTATCTCGTCACGTTCTCTAGCGTCTACTTTGAACCTGACGTGCGCTAATGATGGCACTTGCACTTATGACGTCATTATGCGTTAACGGCAAGTATTGAACTTGACGTTGAGAGTCCCTCGCTTTAGTTTGCGTCCTAAACAATTTGCCTTATGTCAAATGTGTTCCAATATTTAGCTACAAGGGCTATCTTGGACTAAGGTTGACCCAAGTATAGTCGTGATTCTAAATTATAGTAGGCCTACTCTAAATTTACTAAAGGTACGCGAGGAATTCTGCAATTGGGGTCTGCAAACAACAAAGGCACAGACCAGCTTGCGCATCCGCGCAGTCTGATCAGCTCCTTCGCTATTCACAAATTGAATAGTATCGTATTTAAACTTGCTCCAAGCGAGACTTCACTATTTCTATCTAGTCTCTGTGGCTGAGTAGGCTGTTTTTGGTATGATCTTATCGGAAACCTTGAAGACAGGTTTTGTCGCATCAATGCTCATATATGCATTTATATTCATGTAAATGCGGAACCAATCCACGCCCCTGTTTCATGTGATATGCATATAGAAAATGTCTAGCCCCTCTAGACTACACGTGGCCAATTTCGCCCATGACCAACGCCGACGGGATCCGTACCAAAGATAATACCCCCTCACCCTCCGCACCACTGAATACCCCTTCAGTAGCGGGAAGGGTGTGGGCATAAAAAGAACCCTTTTCATATAAATGCGGGTCCAACCAAAGCATAGGTAAGTTAAAGGTACTCAGTGAGACGGTTTTTTTGAGAATCCAAAGCAAATATAAAAATAATGAGCAATAAAATATTTACAATTTTACGCTAAAATTTTTGCTTATCTCCAAGTTTACCCTACATCTGACATGTTTCGACCGAAAGATGTCCGTCAAGGGATATATAGATCAAATAGAAATAAACCTCCTCTGGTCAAGTGTTAAGGTCTGGCCTTGCTTTGCGATTGGACATTAGTATGGTGCCCGAGGCCGCAACAAAGATTTAAAAACATTTCAAATTTTTGGATGAGTACATGTAGTAAATGCATCGATTCAATTGAAGCGATGCATATTAAAACAGCACATTTTCACCTAAATTAGACATGCAGAGTTATACCGTGACCTTGAAAAACGGTAAATGTCCCCAAAACATTACATCTCTATCCTAATGATGTATCTATGCAAATTTGGTCAAAATATATCGACTAGGTATTCAGACAAAATGCAGATAAGTTTCTTTTTACTGTGGGTGGGGTATTTTGGTATCGTTTTTGGTATTGAAAAGTCTTCTCATATATGCATATAAATGTTCCAAGTATTTGGAATACATATAGTTTCATTTGGCTATTCACAGTGAGGTATTTCAATCAACAGTGTTTGGTTCGTAAGGTTTTAACATGCTTAGAAATAAGAAAAGCCTGCTTAGTTCATTATTTTGCAGTTTAGGGGGTAGGGATAATTATTTGGTAATATCTCACTAATTAGACGGTGATTATTTTTTAAAATTCTGTCATAATGCATCTTATATAATGATTACTTTCCTGAAAAAAAAAGAAAAATTTATTTTTTTAAAGTATGTTTAATTATTGAATTATCAGTCAGTAATTGCTGAAAACGAATGCATAAATATCGGTGAATGCTTTTTTGAAAGCGGGATATGAAGAAAAATACTTGTATAGCTGCAAAAGAATGGTTTGAGAAAAAGTTCTTAACTATTAATGGCTTCGCATGTTGTTTGAAATAACGATTTTCAAATATAAAATTGAGTTACAGATTATTTTACTTGTCTTAATGAGTTTCCAAAAAGCTGCGTAAAAAGCCAACATAGGCCATATAATGAAGAGCTGTAACTTTTGAACTGGACGCAGTGGCGGATCCAGGACCACTAATGCTGGGGGGTGCTTGATAGGTGGACACCGACATTCAATGTAATACAGACACTAATAGCACAAATCAATTTCCATATAGAACAGTGTCCCATAGAAGCAAGAGACCCAATTAGCCTATAAACCACTCCCCTGAGCATTTGGCCTTCTGGTTTCAGAGATTTTTTTCATTTTATTTTGTTTAAAAAAGCAAATGTCCCCGGCGAGTGATCAATTTGGATTCCAGGTGCGTGGTTGGGTTAACGTACACTAAACTTTGCTACATATTAAAAGTATTAGCTGTGGACAGAAGATCTAAAATAAAATTTTCCCCATTATGATTATGGGAGCTATTAAAGCCTAATGATCGTAAGTATTTGTCCTTAAAGTTTTTCTTACTTAGACCCAAGATGCATGGTTGGCAGAATTTATGGGACTACAAGCTGTGGGTCTGATGGTTTCAGAGAAGATTTTTTTTAAAGTTTTCCCCATTTTAAATCAATAGAAGCTTATAACTCCATGGCACCAAGAGCATGGATGGCAGGATTTATGTAAGTGACCGCAAAGTAAGAAAAAGGGCAAAGATCAGGAATCGATACAATCAATCACCACACTTGACCCAGGATACCAGTGGGAAAGTAACAACTTCACAATTAGACATCACAAACGAGAGCCAAGAGGTCAGCCCTTTCCCAGCAGGTGACCACAAGGCATCGATAAACATACGCACACGAAAGCATAACAAAAACAAGACAGAAATAACAAATGATCCAAGACATAAATCTATAAGCTGTGGGTCTCTCCGTTTCAGAGAAGATTTTTTAAGTTTTTCCCATTATACGTCTATATATGCCAGAGTTCCAATCCAATCAGCCCAAATAAACACATGCATCTTTTCCCTTCCATACCTGATGATGCGTTATACGTAATTTGGCTAAAATTGGTCCGCTGATATACTTCTTTGAAAATGTAAACGGAAGATGCCGTGACGAACAATGGAACATTGGTATACTTAAACCTCACATGAGTTTTCGGGCTCATGTGAGCTAACCATATTGTTACTCAGCTGGGTCCGCATTTAGATTAATACCCAGTTGATTGGAGGCTAAGGTAGTGAAATAATTCCTAAATGCTCCCATCTAATAGATACAAAAGGGCCTGGACTGGGGTTTTGCCAGTAACTGTCAACTGTCCGTCTTTCAATAAGAAGGAATGGGAATGACTGTAGATAATAGTTCATGACCAATTTCAACAATAGAATGGTGCTGGACAGGAAGAGTGAACCCGTGACAGCCTGATCGCTAGTCAGACCAACATCCCAAAGAGTTGACACACACACGCACGCACACACTATATGCAAGACTGGCATCGCTGATACGATAGTGTCAAAACCTAATGTTCAATTCTAAATTAATTTAAAAAATATACAACGTCTTATTGTCAATGTTGTTGGAGAAAAAGCATTTAGAAGTGCTCATGGCTAATTATACCCTCCGATTTTAAAACTATATCCTTTTAAAAAAAATCACATAATGGGAGATTGCAGTGATTTTGTTACCTGCGCATCCTGCATCTTTTACTCATAATTTTGTCTCTGGCGTGCAAAGTTTTTATTTAAACGAGTCCCAGGATGTAATGGTATTGCAGACTTGTCATGAAAAATAGTGTTCTGGATTCATAAGTTTGCCCAAAATTGTAAATGAATCACTGGAGATTGTCGCGAGGAAACCTGATTTTGCTGCAGTGTCGATGCACGATATGCACAGACTCGCATTGCCGATACGTGCGTGTGCTAGGTCATTTTTTTTAAATAAGCGACTTATTCCACGCGATGTTACCCAGCGAAGGCTCTCGCTTGGATGGCCCAAATCAGAACACGCATCCGTGTATGTCAGCGCATCATGAAGACCCCAGCAAGACTGCTAACAGGTCATGGAAAGAGCAGCAAAGCAAATGTCTGCGGCAATTTTTAAAAGAATAATGTGGTAGGGGAAAAAGCTAATTCTACCGTTGATCTTAAAACTATATCCTAAATGTATTTGAGATAGTTGCGAGAAAACTTGATTTCAGTCCCATTGGTATAGAAAGTCCCTGCTGCTAGCGAACAACAAAGGCACAGATCAGACTGTGATGATGTCAAAACCAGCGTATTTGTCTGTTGAAATTATAACAGATAAATCTACCTCAGGCAAAATTTCTATACCACAGGTAGTCTCTGTAGCTGAGGTAACTGGATTGTCCCTTACCTTGTCGCAAACCCAGTATTTATGTCAATATGCTTGTGTATCAACTCTGCATGCTGAGAGATATTTTGCGGTGTTTATTATCTGCAGACTTTTATATTAACTTCTTTTAAAAATATATTTCATCTCTCGGACCGGGTCCGAGTTCATAATTTCAAGCAGTTTGAAACCTTATCAAAATTTCGGGCCTGATCTGAGTCCAGACTATTTGCTAATGTTTTGAGTGGTGTTACCACCAGTGGCGATTCATGATCGAAGAGACCGACAATTTCAAAACAGACCACGGGTATTCTAGCAGGTCGCGTGCGTCGTGTCGGTGGCCATAACGCGTGAAAATATACATTACATATGAAAAATTACATGACCGCTAAGCATATCCTTCCCTTTCAGCGGTTTGAAGGAATATCATTTTCAATAACGAACTCATAATTTGAGGATTCTCAAGACTTGTTTTCAAAGTTATACAAATGTATCAGAGTTTAGAAGATCTCTTTTTCGCACTGACTTGAAGGTAAGGCTATGATACCTCAAGTTACCTGGTTACGCAGTCGGTCAGCTGATTTGCTCAAACTTAATTTTATGATTAGGTGTGACAATTAACAGCCGTTTTAATCTCTAGGGTGCTGACTTCTAGACCGGGCTTACAGAACATGCAAAAAGGTACCTACCGTACATTGAGAAGAAAAAAGGTCGGTTAAGATTTTTTTACCATGGACTCAGCTGGAGGTGCTGAAGCACCCAAAGCACCCCCCCTAAATCCGCCACTGGGACGGTAAATTTTCTTTAAAATGCGTTATTTTTCTTGTAATATGATGTACTACAGAATATCAAAAAAATGAAAAAATTCTATTTTTTGGAAAAAAAATCGCCCAGGTGTGGGCAGTGACCTTAAGAGGCTATTTTGGCCCCCCTATGAGGTCAAAAAATAAAAGTTGCTCTTCACAAGTTTCTTCTTATTAGGTTATGAGAACAACATCTTGTCATACCAAGGGTTGCGATTCGCTATGTTTGTCGAAAGGTAGATACGACGAAACCTTAGCTGGTGAAGATGTGAGAACAATAGCAAAGTGTAAAGGTCTGATATTGATTTGCATTTTACGGTTGCTATGGTAACAAAAATGGCCACCAAATATAGGCTAAAAATAGGAAAATGACCATTTTGGAGCAAATTTGAGACATGTAACAGAGGACGTTGCTTCAAGTTAAGACAGTGTATAGTGTCAAAAGACCATAATTCCATAATTAATGGAGATAACGTCATAAACTTTGCAGGATAACTTTTTAATTCTTTGTAGATAAAATGTGTGTAATTAACTAAATTTTGACGACTTCGTCATTAAGTCTGGTTTACACAGAATGTGGCTCATATGTATATATAGCTCCTTCAGTAAATCCACAATTTTCCTGCTGAATCAAGATTAATGTAGATCCAGATCAGCTGGAGTCTGAAGAGGCCATCTGATCAGGATCCACATTGTTGTCCACTCAGGTCTCCATATAAGAGTGCATATTGGAAAACTTTTTTCTTTATTTCTCACCCAAAACATATGTTGTGGGTACTCAAAAGAACCGTCTCAATGAGACGGTTCTTTTGAGCACCCAAAACATATTTTTAAATTGAGGGGTAAGAAAATAATTACAATTTTAAGCTAATTAAAAATCCTTATCTGGGTCTATGCCACTATGATTAAAAATACATGCTTGCAACTGGAATGTTTTAGGTTAACAGGATAAACATTAGGAAGAATATAGCAAAAGAATTCAACTTTCAAGGTGGCCAATTACGTGGTCTAACTGATTGGGTTCACAAATTTTACGAACCAGTAAACGGACATCACAGGTAAGGAAAATCGTTCATAATTTTCGTTATACAAAGTCAAATTTCATGCGTTAAAGTGCAAAAAAAACCCTCATATTTTTTCGGCATAAGACTGTGGTAAAGTTTCTCCTGTGTTTGCCGCAGTTTTCCAGATTACCTCAAACAACTGAATTGGTACCCAATAGCAGAGAATTTCCGTTTTTTCTTTAGTTGTTTGAGGTAATCTGGGAAACTACAGCAAACTCAGGAGAAACTTTGCCACAGTCTTGTGCAGAAAAATATAAGGGTTTTTTTGCACTTTCTCGCATAAAATTTGACTTAGTATTACGAAAGTTATGAACTATTTTACTGGTTCAGGAAATCTGTGAACCCAATCATGCTGACCATGTGATTGGCCACCTTGACTTTACTCTTCCATTTTATATTTCAGTGAATATGGTGGTTCTGGCAAACAACTATATAGAAACCAGACTGTTGCTCCTTACAGCCACTATCTGTGAAAATGTTTTAATTGATAGGTGCAACAAAATTCTTCAAATGTATATATACACAATTATTATATAATGTATAAATAAACATATTCTGATTGGCCCAGATGCATATCCACTTGATTCAATATAATTACATATTGCATGACTTGCCGGACGTGACAATGCAAAGCATGAGGAAATATTGCATGGCTTACAGGAAGTGACGTCAGAACGTCAAGTAATTTTGCATGATCCATCCGTAACGTCAATGGTTTTAAGGTTTTAATAGTATAAAATGACAGGAAATGCACAACATACATTTATTTTATAATAAAACAATTGTTGACTTATGTTTCGGAAGACTTCAGGTGTAATTGAACAGTAAACTTTATCATATTTACCTCCGCTCCGCGTCAGTCAATATGATGTTTACTGTTCAATAACACTCCATGTCCACCTCAACATAAGTCAATAAATGAATATTATCCAATGGGACATATTCTCTGATTCAAACTATGTTTACCCATTCTAATACCATGTGTGAATAACACTCTGATGAGATTGTGCAAAAATGTAGGCTCATCTGAACCTTTCTAGGAGATGATGCATTTATAAGTTAGGGGTCTTTCATGCAAACCAAAACATCTATGTGTCTTGATCCACATCTGAACTAAGGGTGAGGTTGGTGCACTGTTAAACCGGTTTAAGCCCTCCAATAAAATATTTTTACTAATTACAAGGCGGAGCTTCTTTTGTGGATCATTTATGTTATATCTGTTTTCTTTTGTTATGCTTTCATGCACGTCTGTTTGTCGATGCCTTGTGGTCGCCTGCTTGGAAAGGGCTGACCTCTTGGCTCTCGTTTGTGATGTCTAATTGTGACCTTGTCACTTTCCCATTGGTATCCTGGGTCAGGTGTGGTGCTTTATTGTATCGATTCCTGATCTTTGACCTCTTTCTTACTTTGTGAAAATTAGCAAGCTGAAATATATTGTAGTTTAAATCAGGTCATATATGGACAACGAAGCGAGACGCGTCTTTGGGGTTTCTCAGGCTGACAAAGTAAGGCTCAAACAAGTCTACTCAGCTACAGAGACAAGTTTGATAATACTTTAATAAGACTGTGCGGATGCTCAAGCTGGTCTGTGCCTTTGTTGTTCCCAAACCCCAAAGTAAGGCTTTATTGTGCCGAAGCCCATATGACTGTTGATATCAACAACAAATACAGAATTTGTGTACCAGCATGACTGCATTTGGCTGCCTATTTAGTACAGTAAAACCTGTCTAAAGTGGCCACTCAAAAATAGACAAAACAAAGGTCTTAAAGATAAATAATAGCTTATGGTAGAGCAAAAAACTGGCAAAAAGTCGCTTAGTTAAGGCGGAACCCCTCCCCATCTTTAAAATGGAAAACGATTGCATGAATGATATGGCAAGATGTTGAAGTTTCTTGGATCGCCGGAATTACTTTTTCAAAGAGGGGCAATGCTGTAAAAATTTGGCAAAAACTTCATTTTTTGAAGTGAAATTGCGAATTACTGAAATCCATTTGACGCAACAGATACACGACACTGGCAAAGAAAGACTGAAAAATGATCATTGAGTTTTATATAATCCTGACCTGACTTTCTAATGAAGTCGAAGTCAGAAATGAAATGTCTTTATTTTTGGGTGAAAATCAGTATTTTTATAAAAAATAATCCATTTTTTTTGTAATCAGACCGGTAAAGTTTTCAAAATTTATAGTTTTTAGTTATCTTGTTTTAAATTTGATGCTGCATTTTTCAACTTACATATATCCTGTCGTGTTTACTTATAAAACCTGCCAAAATTTTTTCCTGTTTTGCCTCGAAAACTGACATTTTTTATATTCAGGTATATTTTGGGAAATGCATGTTTTGCTATTTCATAGATATCAGGGCATTGTCTTATTATGAAAACGACGTACATATATACTCCTCAAAATAATTGAAGGACCAATGCTATCAATTATAACATTGATGCATTTTGTGTAGAACGTATTTTGAAAACCGATTTTACGATCTAGCTAAATTTTTTCTGACATCTTTGACACCCAATTGCCAAGTGAAACAGGAAAAAGAATTTGGTAGAAAATGTTACTAACAAGGATTTTTAATCATTTTAAAACTTGACCTAAATGCATTGAAATATCAATTTTTGTGTGTGATCCATGGACCACAAAACTGCATGAAATGAGTGAAAAATGATTTTAGATGCTAAAATCTCTGTTTTCACATAATTGTATGGTGTTTTAATCCTGTCGATACCATCCACCTCTTCCTGCGAGAGAAAATTGCCCCTTTTGGCTGTGGCGTAATGGCCAGACTATGGGTTCATACAACTGGTTTTGGCGTTTGTCTGTGACAATCTTTAAACAATTCGCCGGAACATCTTTCTAATAGTCAAAGGCAACAAATGACGATTGAAAATCTGATTCTAGATGGCCAAGTACACACATTGTTTTTAGAAAGCAAAACAATGTCAAAACTCATTTGTCTGAGATGAAAATGCTTGCTTCCCAGTATAATGAAAATGTTTGAAGAATTTTTTTGCATGTAAGCTGACCTGTTTAAAACAAAGTTTAATCTGATGTCACTTTCATTCTGCTTGAATGACCACAGAAGAATTTCTTTACCCCACCCATTGCCTTTTGGAAGTGTGTTTTTGAGGGTATGTGCATTTGAGACACAGTTATGGCAGAATAAAGCATGGATATCAGTAATAATGATTCTTGACTTATGGGCATACAGAAGAAAAAAGCTTTGGACCAAGTTGTACAGAATTAAAATGTTTGAGCTAATTATACTCGCATTCTAAAATCTTGGTCCTTTAATTATTTTGAGGAGTATAGTAAACATATCAAATGGAAACAGCATTTATCATGTTCTGTGATATCATATCAAGTATTGACACCCACTAAAAGAGGGTCAAGTGACCCTGGATCGCTCACCTGAGTTTTGTTTAAAGCCTCTAATCTATATGTATCTATTAAAAACTGACCATGCTCTGGTGTCCGCTTGGTGGGGCCTTTTTAGTCCCCAGAGCTCTTTTTGGAGCAAATTTAAATATGGTCCATCCACTGTGTGATTTCAGGTACCTAGACCTAGTGGTTTCAAACCAGGAGATTTGTATGCTTCAATGTATAAGTCAATGTAAACTCTGTGACATCCAGGATGAGAACATTTTGACCACATAACCACAATTTGAGCGAACGCGGTAGAGTACCACTAGGTGATGTTATATATCAAGTATCAAAACTTTGGGGCATTTTATTTTCTGGCAATACTATTTTTAATGTTTTCTCTAAATAACCTATTGATCGAGGAAAAACCTGGCAAATTATAAGCCGCTCAGTTGAAGTGGAGCCTCTCCGTACTTGTAAAATAGGATTTTGATTTTTCAATGGAAAGTTTTATAACTGTACATTATGAAACCACTTGAATTACTTTTCAAAACAGGGACAGTGACTCTTTATTAGGCGTCGAAGAAGAGCACCCTCAATCAAAGAATCATATATAGCATCTAAAATAAGCAAAAAGTTGGCTGGGTGAAAAGAATTGCAAATGCAAATAATTATAAAATTCTAAAGCATTATAGGGGTGTTTATTTAACCAAATAAGCTATGCATTAAAACAATTAGGCCTATTTTAATGTAATACATAAGATTGCGGATCTGGCAAAAGGGACCTCAAGGAATCAAAGTAATTATTACGTAAGAGACGTTTGAAAAATACTTAAAATAACGTAAAATTACATACCTTTATATTTCCATGAAAAATGCTTTTAAACTTTGATACCATCAAAATAACAAAAGTTTCTGATTATACCATTTCTTAAAAGTTTTCTATAAAGGGTTGTTGCCATGTGAACACTCAGATCATCACAACACCTACAAGTGGGCCATTTTGAATGTCTATAATACGATCTAGAAGATATAAATACATGTGACTTCATCTGCACTTTCATTATCACATGTATAAGACATGCGAAAACTATATTTGCTAGAGATTATTATGCTGAGCATGCAATAGTCAACAAACAAATACAGACCAACACTCTGACGTCATCATACGGTAAAGGCCATCATTTACGTCGCATTCCACCCTGATTACATATGTTGTTTCTAACATCCATATAATCATCAGGTTCGAAGATAATCACTTAAAATTTTCAGGAAATGCTCTAAACATGTAATACTTTGCAGATGTAACATTAACCTGATTATGATTATCGCGACCATAGGATACCTTTCATCATATCCTGGCCCATATATATGCCGGATGGAAGTACCTGATTCATCATTTTGACATCATTATTTAGTACCATGATTACATTTATCTTAATCTATTATCTTCATGTTACACATATTGTCAGCGTGTACCACTTGAACGCATTCCAAATCAAGTATGGTCTTTTATCCTTCAGATAATTAAAAATATAGGTTTTGCCTTTGGGTATTAGTAGCAGCATGGAGTTTGTGCATCACCAATTGTCCTCTAAAATCTGTTAAAAAGAGTAACTATGTTAGTGCTATAACAAGAACTTACCATTTAACTTTATGCCTCGATGTTCTTATTTGCCTATGGTGTGGATTTTAAATTATCAATATAATTTTGGAGTTAAAGCTTCTCACTGCTGATATGGCCTTTGTATCAAAGTTCAAGGTCAAACTGCTTAAAAACCTTCAATTTAAACCCTCAAAGTGGTACTAATCATGAATGTGTTCATAACTCTCCTAGATTCTTTGCTAGGCAAACCAAAAAGTAGATTATGAATTCCCTGCATAGGGTTATAAAGAGGTCCTTAAAGGGTTCGGCTATTTTCTGATAAAAAATATTTATATTAATCTAAGTGAACCTATATAGGCGGTAAGTCCCCTCTTGGAGCCCCCTTACTCCAGTGAGATATTGAAATACATTTAGACATGAAATAATTTTTCCCTTAACCGATAATCTGCTGATGACCACTCATAAACCAGAATGTAGACATGAAATAAACTTTCCCTTGGCAGTTGATCTGCTGATGACCACTCATAAACCAAAATGTAGACCTTTAAACTCTGCATATAAGGCATGTACAATGCATTCTGTTTTGGAAGAGATGTATAAATGATCATATTTGGGACACTGGCTGTCTATGGTTTTATGATGGCACAATCTCCTCCTAAATTACTAGCTAGATTTTAATCAAACTTTGCAGGAATGATTCTTATATGACACTCTTAAATAATTGTTCAAATAGTTTAGTTCATTGCATATCTAGGTCACATGGCCTAAAATAGATTTTCAAAATGAAAATCTTCTTGTTAAAAACCACAATGCCTAGAGTCTTAATTTTTGGTATGTAGCATAAACTAGTAGATCTCCAAAGTTTGTTCAAATTATAGCCCTGTGATTTAAATGGCACATTCCTGGAGGTGGCATATTTTACATAGGCATGTGATCACCTGCTGGGAAAGGACCGATCTCTTGGCTCTCTTGTGTGTGGTGTTTCTTGTATTTTGTCACTTTCCTATTTGGTTTCTCGGGTCAGTTGTGGTTCTTGATTGTATCGATTTCTGGCTTTGGCCATCTGCTTTACTTGTATATCGGGAAAACATAAAACAAATCTTCATTTCTGGAACGACAATGCCCAGTACCTAGATATTTGGTAAGCAACATCACCAAGTACGTTTATACCAATTTTATTCAATTTGGGGCACAGGGATATTAAGTGGACCCACTTGCGAGCTCACACGTTCTACTTAGGAATATATTGGGAAAATCTTCTTGTCTGACACAACAAGACATAGAACATTGATATTTGTTATGTAGCATCACATAGTATACCTCTACTAAGTTTGTTCACATAATGGCCCTTGTGCCAAAACTGGCCCCACCTTGGGAACACATGTTTTACATAGGCTTATATATAGAACAGTTATAATAGTCTAGTCTGAAACCACAGAACCTAGAGTCTATATTTGGCGTGTAGCCTCATCTAGTAGACTTACTTAGTTTGTTGAAAATTATGGCCATATGGCCGAAAATGAGGCCGCCTTGGGGATCAAGGTTTTATATATAGCTTATATAGAGTACATATTAAAACACATTTTTGTCAGATACTAAAAGGCTTGATATTTGATATGTAGCATCTTAAAGTGGTACTCTACCAAGTTTGTTCATATTATGGTTCTGTGGTCAAAATGGCATCGTCCTGGAGGTCACAGAGTTTATGAGGCTGTTATTGTTCTTTGAATCTTCCTCTAGGTGCCGTGGGTTTGTATGCAGTTTATGAGTTTGACATTTCCTGGTCATACATTCTTTTTTACATTGTCTTACATATAGTGAAAACATAAACAAATATTCTTGTCTGAAACCACCAGGCCTAGAGCCCTGATATTTGGTATGTAGCATCATCTGGTAGACAACATTTAAATATGTTACAATAATGACGCTGGGACCGAACATGGACCACAAAGCAGGTCATCAGGAGCGTGACCAGTTTCCAATAGATACCTATAGATAAGACGTTTAAAACAAAAACTCAGGTGAGCGATCCAGGGTCACTTGGTCATCTTTTTATTATGGCATTACTTGATATGATATCATAGTACATGATAAATGATGTTACCATTTGAAATGTTTACTTTGTGTACGTCATTTTCTTAATATGGCAATGTCCAGATATACACGTAACAGCAAAACATGTATTTCACAAAATATACCTGAATATCAAAATGCCGGATTTTGAGGTCAGAACGAAAATATTTTGGTGGGGTTTTTAAGTATACAAGACAGAGATATATGTAAGTTGAATAATTCAGCATCAAATTTGAAACAAGTTAAATAACAACTCTAAATTTTAAAACTTTATCAGCCAGATTACAAAAAAATCATGTTTAAATTGATAAAAACACCGATTTTCACCCAAAAATCAAGACATTAGAATTCCGGTTTTGACACCATTATAAAATCAGAGTGGACTTATATAAGACTCAATAATCGTTTTTCAGTGATTCTTTGCTGGTGTCATGTATCTGTTGCTGCAAATGGATTTCAGAAATTCGACATTTCACTTCAAAAAACGAAGTTTTTGCCAAATTTTAACATCACTGCCCCTCTTTGCAAAAGTAATTCCGGCGATCCAAGAAACTTCAACATCTTGTCACATCATTCATACAATCATTTTCCATTTTACTGATGGGGAGGGGTTATCGGTCAATTTTCGCTAGTTTTTGCTCTACCATTAATGAAGGTCAAAAGTATTGCAGAATGCTCTCTTGGAGCCATCTTGTCATACCAAGGGTTGCGATTCGTTATCTTAACCCTTGGCCTCACAATGATACTTTCTTCCGATTGAGTACATGAGACGAAAATAGTAACAATTAATATGATCAATCAAAAAGCGGTGCGAAAAAATCGATAAACACCAGGCCTCCAGATCAGACGGCGTAATTAATTTTCATTCAGTTATCTTATTTAACAACTAAAATATACGTTTAATGTGCTCAAAGGAACTGTCACATTAAGATGGTTATTTTGAGCACCCATAACATAATTTTGAACTGAGGGATAGAAGAAAAATAAATAATTTTACGACCCAAACCTTTGCTTATCTGTACTTATGAAGACTTAACAGATGCCGATAAACTGCTACGTTTAATCTGATTGGCAGGAAGGGATTATCGAAAAAATCCTTCCTGGCCTTTTCATTGGTCGATTAGTCTGTGCTATTAATAAATTTTGAGGGTCATGAGGTGAAGGGTTTGTCGAAAGGTAGATACGACGAAACCTTCGCTGGTGAAGATGTCTTGGAGCATTCTGCAATACTTTTGACCTGCATTAAGCGGTAATCTGTCTTGAAAACCAATTTTGGTCTTCTTTTTGAGTGGCCGCTTAAGACAGGTTTTACTGTACATCTATTCCATTCCTATAAGGTGTTTTGGATTTTATAGGTCAACAATGCTTATCTACTGTCATGCAATCCAAGAGTGACAGTGAGGTAATATTTGTGTAAAACATTAACTTGTACACTCTATACTTAAGCCAACGCGAATCGATAGATCACTTGTGTATTAATCCTATCCTGCAGATATCGATTTGGCTGGCAGGATAGTAGTTTACCTGTATCATATGCTGGCTCATATAGTCTAAATCTTGGACAATTAAGAAACAAGATAATTATGATTATAATCTACCAATATAAAGTCTCCCAAACCAGCCCCCAATGCCCAGACACTACCTCCAGGTGACATTCTGGTCAGTGTTGTAAAATACGTCTTATCATAAGAAAATTGAGCCAGTGCATGAGATTTCCAACAATGTGGTATGTGCAACCAGCAAAACCTCAGATCAGCCTGCGCATACTCGCAGTCTGATCAGAGCCTTTGCTAGTCGCTTGAGTATTCTATGATTGTTAAGCTACTGACTGAACACCATTTGGAGTTTCTAAGCTTAAAAGGAGGCTGCCCAGGCTCGTCTGAGTCTACACATGTCAAAATGCCACATTGCTGGAAATCTCATGCACTGGCTCAAAAACCATTATAGCCATGATACACAGTGGTTCTGTTGTAGTTGATTTGTTGTTAATTGTTGCTCCCATTGTTTGTGGGGGTTCTGTGTTTAGTCATTGTTTTGTTTTATAATTACTTTGTGTCCATTTATTTTTGCAAAACTCTTGATGGGGAAGAGAGAGCTGGTTGCTTTGCTTTAAATGTCTCCCTGATGTCTTGTGACAGTCAGTGTTTAATGGCTCTTCCTCATGGTGATGTGGTTAGTCTGCTGTGTTTGATTGAGGTATTTGACTGGTCTTTTGGTTCAACAGATGATTTTTAAAGGTTTATTCTATTTTTAGCTCCAGCAGAATCGCTTTGTGCACTTTTGGTTGAGGGAATAGGCTCTTTTCACATTGTTACCTCCCTTAGCAATCGCTCTTCAATTGAAAAATCGATAAAGTCGTTTTTGCAAATGAAGGGGCAGATTGCCTATTAGTTACATTGCCAAAACACATTTGTTCCTTAATAAGTCGATTTTTGGTCTTAAAAAGCTAGAATGGGATTGATATATTGATGGAATAAGATAAAATCTTTATTTTCACATATATTTTCTAAGTCTTGCGTAATATTTTTGCAATAATAAGTGTAAAATATAATTTGATATCAAGCTAAAATCGGCGCACAACTATTAATGCTCAAATGAAATCACGAATTCACCTGAACTATTTGTAATACATGCATGCCAACTAATATGCGAACATCGACAACTCAGACGAGCACGTGCAAATACACAGTAATCAGGGCATTCGCTGCTCGCACACACCTCGGGCCCATTGTTTTGTCCAAGTGCGCACAAAGAAAAGCGGTAGACGGAAGCCCAGACAAAAATAGATCTAGCCCCACCAATAAGCATGCACACTGCTGCATGCGTGCTAATAGATAGACGTGCGAGCATGCTGCAAGCACAACAGTGACAGATCCAGGATTTCTGGAAATGGGGTTCATATGTATAAAGGTGCGTGTGGGTGTGCTGATTTTATCTCTTTTTTCTTAAATATCCAATGAAAATAAAATAATTTGGTCTCACTGAGTCCAAATGATTTCATTTCATAGGATATTTAAAAACGGGAGGGAAGCGAACCCCCTCTGAATCCACCTCAGCACAATGACTATAAGCATATGAGATAAAAGCAATCTCATAAAACAGAAATGTCAGTACTGAGTAGGTATCTCCATTCATAGACCCTTTATTAAATCACTTTTCGTATGTGGTATTATACACAACGTCCACTCACGCGCAGGCTTGCGAGAGCCTTCGCTGTTTACACACACACACAAATTTTGAATGCAGAGAAGACTCAGATCTCATGACCAACTTTAAAGAAAGCTACTTATCACCTCATAAATCATCCAGACTATGAATGCGTGCCGACCGGCGGACGTGTGTTAGATTTTATTGCTTTAATGCCCTGGGCATTACTAAAATTCACACATTGAAGAATCAAATGCATAGTACATGTACTTAGAATGGGCACGACGCGAGAAAAGCCAACTTTGGTGCATGTGAACAACAAAGGCACACGTCTGTCTTCTTAACCACGTAGTCTGATCAGCGACTTTACTAGCCGCTTGTTGGAAAGTATTTCTACACTTGCTTCAAGCAAAATTTCATTTTTCTAGCCAGTCTCTGTAGTTGAGAAGACTAGTTTGAGTCTTTCTCAGTAAGAAACCATGAAGACAGATTTTCTCGTGAGATGGCCAAAATGTGTTTTTACTGGACCCGAGTTTTAGCCCAAGAAAGACCATGTTTAAACGTCAAGTGTACGAAATACAACCATAAGTCTTGGATAAACATGAACTTCACTGCTCGCATACTCAAAAAATGGAATTATAAATATGGATGGAAATTATTGATATGATAAAATGTAAGTAATCTTATTTTAAATGCATGCAGATATTTGCTTAAGAATGTGTAGAAATAGCTCGGACCCAGTATCTGAGAGAAATAGTGAAAATGAACCTGTGGGCTTTGACTTGTAGGCGCATTCTAAAACATTATTTGAACTAGTTCATGAGATTCGTGCACTGATTTCATATGCGCATAATAATTTTCTAAACACACGAGCACAACTTTGACAGATTATTATATTTTTAAGCAATAGAAATAAAATGATTTAAACATGAAACCATATATTACGAAATAAATAGGCCTACACCAGCTCATTCGAAAAAAGTTAGTCTTGGATGCTTAAAAATCAGTTATTCTGATCTCAAATACTCCGTTTTATTTTAAGAATATTAGGAATTCATCAGTTATTTGTTATATTTCTCATTTTATTTTAACTATAAGTCTAATCTTTATTTGCAAATTTATTTTTCTTTTCATCTTTTCCATATTCCATTGTGTAGTGTATAGGCAGCCGTATAAAGGTTGCCCCTTCGAGTGTAATCTCGCGGAGATAACGCCGTACGGGACAGTTTGGCGCATGCGCACTAACAATGTGAAAGGAGTCTATTATGAGGTTTTATCATTTTGAATTGTCACCAGTGGTTCAGAAGATGGTTAACCCATAGCATACTGAAAACCTTAAATTTAGTACTTTTACAAACAGTGAAGACCCAGATGAAATACCACATAATGCAACATTTCATCAGGGTCTACACTGTGTGTTAAGGTTCAGACAAAAAAATACATGTTAAAAATTATAATCTGACACTCCCAGATATGTACAATTGACTATCCCAACTTTATTGTATCAAATCAGAAAGAAGAATCAATTAGTAAACAAAGATTTAAAGACTAAGTATCATTGACATTGGAGGACGACCAATCACAAAAGTTCACCTTTGAGCAGTTCACACTCAGGTGAGCTAATATGGGTCATTTTGAAATATAGGACCTAATAGAAGCTTGAAAACAACAGAATCAGTTTCACTGATATTTATCATTTATTTCTAACACACCTCACCTATAGAGTGCATGCTAAAAAAATAATATATCAAACAATAATTCACAGTTTTGAAAGCCCGAGGGAAACGCGCGCTAGCTGACGTCATTTATTGCTGCAAAATGACATCAGTCATGGCGTTAGACAGTGTAATGTTGTTGTTACACTTGAAAGATGTTACAAATACATGTAAACATAACCGACAGTCCAACTATTGGCGGAAATTATTCAGTACAATGGTGGAAAGTTGGAAGAAGTTGAAGACTTCAAATTTTTTTTCGTCATTTATTGTGTATTAGAATCGAAATAGATAAGCTCTAGTCCATGAATTGTTGAGTAATAGTTCACTGTTTGTCGGTCAGTTGTATAAAGATAAATCACTCGCACTGCACGCTCGTGATTTGATCTTCCTTACAACTGACCTCCATACAGTGAATTATTACACAACCATTCACTGCTAGAGCTGATCTATTTCTTAAACACAATTTTAATTTTGTCATCATTAAGATTTTTGCTTCACTTTATCACTGTTTTTCAGTGTATGTGGCCATTTAAAAATGTGATATGACCACAGTTTACATGATTTTTCTTTGTAAATGATAAAAAAAACAGTGTAAAATGTTAATATTTTCTTATTCATCAATTTTATCATGTTTTGGTTGATTTGTTTGTTTGATTTGATTCTTTACGTCCCATCAACAATCTTTCAGTTATATAGGGACGGTTCTTCCTGGGTTGAAAGCTAGGATAAATGTCTTTTGCTCAAGGACCACACCGCAGTGACGCCGGTGAACATTTTGGTTGAGAAAAAAGAAAATGAGTTTTTGTCTATCTAAAAAAGAAATGGCCTTACTCCCCATTAAGTTATATGAATGAAGGTCAAATATGACCTGTATTATGACAGTATCTGTTTTTGTTTTAAATGCAAACAATAAAAGACACAGGTCAGCCTGCACATCTCTGCAGTCAAATTAGCACCCTGCACACCTCTGCAGTCTAATAAGCACCCTGCACACCCCTGAAGTCTAATTAGCACCCTGCACACCCCTGCAGTTTGATTAGCACCCTGCACATCCCTGCAGTCTGATTAGCACCCTGAACACCCCTGCAGTCTGATTAACACCATATTTTTTTTTTAAAGTATAGGAGTTATACTCTCAGGATATTGTCCCATAAGATATTGTTATGAACACATGGAAGTGGTAAATAATAACATAGGCGATGATTTATTAACCCTTTGTACACTGAAACCCTTAAACAGCTACTTTGGCAAACAGTGAAGACCCAGATGAAATGCAGCATCATGCTGCATTTCATCAGGGTCTGCACTGTTTGCTAAGTTTAAAACAACCTTAAAGGACAAAAATGCATCATAATTGAGAAATCTCTACCTGTGACCCCTTTAAGTTTACAATGGGCAGTCCCATACTTATTGTAGCAATATATATAATCCTAGCTTAGTACTGGTTCAACCCAGGAAAACCCATCCCCTTATAGCTGAAAGGGACGTAAAGAATCAAACAAACAAACAAAAACAGAATCAATATGTATGGGAAAATCCAACAGAGTACAAAGGGTTAATTTAGGTGTTGAATATTCAAAAACTCTGAAATCCTGAACTTTAAAAATTGTAACTTTATGATATTCTTTCACGATAAGCACTGAAAGCTGCCTCCTGATATTGCTTGGCTGCCTCCCCAGGATCAGCAGCCTTAGTGATACCTCGACCAACAATGATCACATCAGATTTCCTTGTATATATGGCATCTCTTGGTGTCATGTATCTTTGTCCTAGACTATCACTTCCCACTTCTAACTGAACACCTGCAAGCGGTCAATAATAATAATTAGGGGATAACAGTATTCAAAGATTTCATTTGGGAAGGTATATCACCTGATACGAGGGTTAGTCAAAAATAACTGAGCCCTACCTTATAACATTTAAGGACCTCGGACAGTTTCCTATTCAATCTGCCCAAATTTCGACAGCCGGTGGCTAGCATAATGCATAACTGACAACTATGGTTTTGTGCTTAAATGAAACCCTGACATTTAGTGCATCTAACAAAGTAAAAATATTTTGAAAATATTGCATAATAATGCCAGGACTTTAGGGTTTAGGGGGTGGGGGTATTTTTTGTGACGAAATTTTATTTCACAGAAAGTAAAAGTTTCGTCGAGCATTCACCTAGATACAAGTTAATATAATGTTTGCGGCATTAAACTTGAGACGAAAGTGATACGTTTGCATAAAATTTGGGTAGAGAAGATTTCATTGTTTCGTCTAAAGAAGTGTGCTGTCAATTACTTTTGACTATTACCTGTAATGTTTTGAGTTCAACCAGTTCACTTGTGCACTGAGGTGTATCATATCTGTATACTGTATAAATCAGAGTCTAGATAAACACAGTTTTTTTAGCGTAAAATCGTAATATTTTCTTACACATCAGATTTAACCTATAATTTTGGTGCTTTAAAGAACCGTCTCATTGCGACGGTTCTTTTGAGTACCCACAACATAATGTTTTGGTTGAGAAATGAGACAATTAATTTCTTTGTAAGCACTCATAAATAAAGCCCTGATATATGCCATTGCAAATTGATATTTACCTACAGGTTTTTACAAAATAAGTTTCTAATACGTTTTTATAATTTAGTGTTTTTGAGCATTTTGACAGCATTCACCCCCGTGACCAAACATGCCGTTTTTATATGATGTGTAAAATGTAAAACTACAACTGTATGCAAAAGGATTAGTTTGGTCACGGGGGGGAAAGCACCTCAGTAAAACTTTTTCTATTTTCTATATGTTGAATAGCTAAAACGGAGTTTTCAACCCATATTTTTAATTTGGTACATGTCCAATGAGAAAACGGCTTTTGTGGATAAGTCGAGGGTTGAATCTACTATCTTTTTCATAGAAAAAATATCATTTTCTTTGAAACTTTTTTCTGGTCATTTTTATGGGCAATCCTTCATTAAGACTGTCCGAGGTCCTTTAAGTAAAATGGTCAAATATTTAAATAATATTTCATCGCAGTTATATGTCATCCATTCAATAATATAATTTATATCTGTTGGTAGGCTTTATATACTGGTCGCTAGGCAACCGAACATGACCTGTCACGCTGTAATACATCAATATCTATGCGTTGCCATGGAAATGATAATGCCAATGTAATGATGCATTCACTGTCGTTTGATACCAATTACATGTACCTACACATTGCCACAGAAAAGAAAACAACTGACCCCAAATTATAGAAGCTGTGGTAGTTTGATTTCAGAATTTAGCAAATTTGTTTGTGCCTCAAGTCTTATAATTTACCCCTGCCACATTCATATTAGCACAATTTTAATAGAAAACATAAGATAATAGCCTAATAGTGCATTTGCAGTACTGCATACACAAACAAACCATCAGAAGTATTAAATTCCTTGTTTGGAATAAACGTTTCTGTTTCCATGGCAACACAATCCTCATGTATTTGAAAATTAGTGAAATTTTGACTTATTTTGTTGCTAGGCAACGCATGCAATCAGTGTTCACCTAAACATCTACAAACCAAGTATAATGAAAAGACAATATAACATATGTTATTCAAATAAATGTCAAATATGTCTTTCTAAAAAACTATCAAGCCCACAAGCTTTTTTAAGGTCACTACCCATAGCAATAACCGTAACTCTAAATCATCAAGGGAGGTAATACTTGGTAGCGTTCGATTATGACAAAGTGTGATTTTACGCAACTATGATATGTTTTCTACAGACGGTAATACCCGTTACACTGCACGTTGGTAATCTGAAAGTGATTGATATAACATTAAAAATGCAAACAAAATTTTAAGCATAATGAACAACAAAAGTTGGCATTCTTTACGGATACTAAACGATGGACGCTCAGCTCTGTGAGAAGAAAAAAAGTCAGTCAGTGTAATGGAACACGCATTTTACCAGGGAAATGTCAGTTGACTGTTCGCGGTTTTTTTGACAGTCCACATCAACAGTCATGATATAACTACTTGTATATAGATCTATATATGATTTTCTGGTTTTATTTTACCTGCATTAAAATTTCACCAAGACAGACTATCTCGTCGCGTTCTCTAGCGTCTACTTTGAACCTGACATGCGCTAATGACGTCACTTGCTCTTATGACGTCATTATGCGTAAACGACAAGTATTTAACTTGACGTTGACGTTGAGAGTCCCTCGCTTTAGTTTGCGTCCTAAACAGTTTGCCTTATGTCAAATGTGTTCCAATATTTAGCTAAAAGGCTATCTTGGGCTAAGGTTGACCCAATTATAGTCGTGATTTAATATTATAGTAGGCCTACTCTAAATTATTAAAGGTATATACGCGAGGAATTCTGCCATCGGGGTCTGCAAACAAAAAAGGCGCAGACCAGCTTGCGCATCCGCGCAGTCTGATCAGCACCTTTGCTATTCACAAATTGAATAGTATCATATCTAAACTTGCTCCAAGCGAGATTTCACTATTCTATCTAGTCTCAGTGGCTGAGGGGGCTGGTTTTGGTATGATCTTATCGGAAACCCTGAAGACAGGTTTTGTCGCATCGATGCTCATTTATATTCATGTAAATGCGGACCCAATCTTCAAGCCTGGTTCATGTGATATGCGCAAAGAAAATGTCTAGCCCCTCTAGACTACTGGTGGCCAATTCCGCCCATGACCAACGCCGTCGGGATCCGTACCAAAAATAGTACCCCCTCCCCCTCCGCACCACTTAATACCCCCTTTATAGTAGCGGGAAGGATGTGGGCATAAAAAGAACCCTTTTCATATAAATGCGGGTCCAACCAAATCATAGGCAAGTTATAGGTACTCAGTGAGACGGTTCTTTTGAGCACCCAAAGCAAATATAAAAATAATGAGCAATAAAATATTTACAATTTTACGCTAAATTTTTTGCTTATCTCCAAGGTTACTCTACATTTGACAGGTTTCAAATGAAAGATGTCCGTCAAGGGATATATAGATCTAATAGAAATAAACCAACTCCGGTCAAGTGTTAAGGTCTGGCCTTGCTTTGCGATCGGGCATTAGTATGGCGCCTGAGGCCGCAAAAAAGATTTAAAAACATTTCAAATTCTTGGATGAGTACATGAAGTATATGCATCGATCAATTAAAGCGATGCATATTAAAACAACACATTTTCACCTAAATTTGACATGCAGAGTTACCCCGTGACCTTGAAAAACGGTAAATGTCCCCAAAACATTACATCTCTATCCTAATGGTGTATCAATGCAAATTTGGTCAAAATATACCGACTAGGTGTTCAGACAAAATGCGGACAAGTTTCTTTTTACCGTGGGTGGGGTATTTTGGTATCGTTTTTGGTATTGAAAAGTCTTCACATATATGTATATAAATGTTCCAAGTATTTGGAGTACATATAATTTCATTTGGAAGTTCAGAGTGAGGTATTTTAATCAACAGTGTTTGGTTCGTAAGGTTTTAACATGCTTAGAAATAAGAAAAGCCTGCTAAGATCATTAATTTTTAGTTTTGGGGGTAGGGATAATTATTTGGTAATATCTCACTAATTAGACGGTGAATATTTTTTAAATTTTGTCATAACGCATCTTATATAATGATCACTTTCCTAAAAAAAAATTAGAAAAATTTATTTTTTCAAAGTATGTTTAAATATTGAATTATCAGTCAGTAATTGCCGAAAATTAATGCATAAATATCGGTGAACGCTGGTTTGAAAGCGTGATATGAAGAAAAATACTTGTATAGCTGCAATAGAATGGTTTGAGAAAAAGTTCTTAATTATTTATGGCTTCGCATGCTTGTTTGAAATAACGATTTTCAAATATAAAATTGAGTTACAGAATATTTTACTTGTCTTAATGAATTTACAAAAAGCTGCGTAAAAAAGCCAACATAGGCCATATAATGAAGAGCTGTAACTTTTGAACTGGACGGTAAATTTTCTTTATTTTGCGTTATTTTGCTTATAATATGATGTACTACAGAATATCAAAAAATGAAAAAAATCTATTTTTTGGAAAAAAAATCGCCCAGGTGTGGGCAGTGACCTTAAGACATACTGTATATTCCTGGTTACGGAGATCGTGAACGCATTGCTCTGACTGACAATCTTTAGTTGCCTAGCAACCATAGCAGATGCTTCACCAGGGTAATTTTTTAGGTCAAAACGTCTATGACATGTTATACTTATAAAAGATGATCATATTTCTTGTCTACAATGTGAGGCTAAGATATAATGAGGTAGGGCTCAGTTATTTTTGACTAACCCTCATATACTGTCTAAAATTTAGTTTTACTGCGACGCACGATTTCCGAATGTATATCCAACGATACAACTTTCAAATTGAAAATTTTGAATATGGTTATCCCCATTCTAATGCACTTCTGCAGTTTGAGCTCAAATTTGGGCGTTGCAAGCTGCACAAAGCCCCATGTCATCCAGCAAAATAATTTGTAATTAATGACGTCAAACTATTTCTGACAGAATATCACAGGATATACTGTCGCAAATTGTTTAAGTTATCCAATCAGACGTGGCGTTACAAACTCAAGTTCATTGGAATGGCAGTTTATTCATGTCTAGATATGCATAATTTCTAAACAGTGAATATTTTTTTATTCATTAGTTTAAACATTTGATTTTGGGTGCTCAAAAGAACCGTCAGGTTGAGACATTTATTTTGAGTACCCACAATATATGTTTTACTGAAGACAAGAGGGCCCTTGGACCCTGGGTTGCTCACCTGAGAGTGACTATTTATAAAGGTATAGGAAAGTATAGCTCCTCTCAAAGTCCAGCTATGAATTTTGATAGATCAGCAGTTTCAATAAGACTTAACATGGGTTATGTTGACAAAATTAACAGGATGTAGAACCTCAACTAAATAAAACATGTGACATCCGCAGCGGGGCCATTTTTGGCCGCAAGAGGCGTAATTACAACAAACATGGTAGAGGTTCACAAGATCCTCGGATTTGCATGAATCACAAGATCCTCAAAATCTGACCCCCAATCCACAGAAATCCGCATTTTCACAGAACTATCACATCCCTGCATTTGTTCAGCGCACCAGAACCATTTGTGCAATTTTGGTGGAAGGCATCATGAGGGACAATTCTGTGAAATTATTTTTAATTTGGACCAAGGTTCAAGAGGAAATGCAGTTTAAAGGTATTTCTTATCTGGTTCTCTGGAAGCCCTTTTGTTCAGCGGAGCGGAACCAATTGGGCAATTTTGGTAGAGGGTGTTATGAGGAACATTTCTGTGAAATTATTTTGAATTTGGGCCAGTGGTTCAGGAGATGTCGTATAAAAGATTTGTTATCAGGAGCTCTGGCAGCCCTCCTGTTTGGCTGAGTGGAACCATTTATGCAGTTGGAAAGAGGGCATCATGGGGAACATTCATGTGAAGTTATATGAAATTTGGACCTGTGGTTCAGGAAGAGACATTGTTTTAAAAAAAAGTTTATGGACGGACGGACGCAAGACAGACAAAGACCGATCTCAATAGCTCACCTTGAGCCTTCCGCTCAGGTGAGCTTAAAAAGGAGGTTTTAATTAGACACGTTTATCTAGTCATATTATTAACATGCGATAAAGGTTCAAAAATTCTAAAATCGTTGATTTTTAAAATTAAAATCTTAAAATGCGCAGTATGGCTATATTAACACTTTCCAGCTAAAAGGGTAAATCAAAGAGCCTAATATAATCTGCCTTATTTAGTATTTTGAATGGTATGCAGCATTTCTATGGAAAGTCAGCCTCAAAATCCTGAAGGACCTCTGACACTTTGATAGGGTATCTGCCTATTTTTCAGATGCTTCCCAAAACTTCCCTATGCATAAGATATTACTGGTATCCTTTTGAATAGGACGCTTGATGCATTAGGAACGAATTAAGGTTATAATTAGACAGGCAGATCCCTACGGCAAAAAAGGAGACTCTACCAAAGGGGGTAGGGATTGCAAAATTTGACTTCACCAAAAACATTTCGAAATCAATTATTTTCACATGTAAGGGTATAATACTCGATTACAAATCACAGCGAAAGTATTTTAAAGTCCGAAATCATGAGCATTATAATGTTTTTTATGTTGTTGTTTTTTTCTATCTGAATTGTTAAGAAATATTTTGAAGTGCAACTGTAGTCCATATTCAACCTTGATGACAATGTATTTACCTGAGCAATAGTTTACAGCAATGCACTTTAACCATTCATCCATGCATAAAGTACACCTAGTTGATAGCCATGTAGTTTGTGTATTGGATAGATACAGTATATGCGTAAAATAATCTACCAACTGAATTTAGTAAAGGGACAATTTTCATAATTTAAAGAAAAATATGCTAAACGATGTAATATTTCATGACTAAGGGGTTATGAAAAGGAAGCTTACTTGTACTAATTAATTCATTATACTGGAAAAAAGACTTCCAGGAGAGCACAACAAAAATCCAAATGCTACTGTTCAGGCTCGCCCAGACGTCACATTTTGGGCTGTGGGATATCTTCCCCCCCCCCCCTTCATGACTAAGGGGTTATGAAAAGGAAGCTTACTTGTACTAATTAATTCATTATACTGGAAAAAAGACTTCCAGGAGAGCACAACAAAAATCCAAATGCTACTGTTCAGGCTCGCCCAGATGTCACTTTTTGGGCTGTGGGAAATCTTCCCCCCCCCCCTCCCCCCGCCATTTTCTAAAGATATTGAGCGGAAACAAAATATCTGACATAAATCAAGGATCCAAACTTTGTTACAAATTTTCAAAAAATGACAGGTAACAATCTGAATCTAAATCTTGTCAATATCAATGCATACACAACATTTGATGAAAATTTGTCCATTAATCTCAATATATTGAACGAAAACGAAATGCTGACATCCACCAAGGGCTATAACTCTGTTACAGATTTGTGAAAAATGACAGGTAACAATCCCAACCTAAATCTTGTCAATATAAATGCATATACAAAATTTGTTCAAATTTTATCAGTCCGTTTTCAAGATATTGTGCGGAAATGAAATTCTGAACAAAATTCTTACATAAGTCAAGGGCCATAGCTATATTAAAAATGTGCAAATAATAATGTGCAACAATCCCAACCTAGATCTTGTCAGTATAAATGCATATACAAAATTTTGTAAAATTCTATCTATTTGTTCTCAAGATATCGATCAGAAACAAAATTATGACAACAGGAATGACAGACAACCCAAATCCAGTATAGCCCCACTTTTTCAAAGCGGGCTATAATAATAGTAACCACTGATAAAAAAATGGACTCCTGAGGGCATTTTTATGCTTACCTGCAACTTTGGTAAGACAATGGTCAGCAAACTATACCAGCTTTGAAGCACCTCATAAATATCTAACAATGTAAATTTGGTGAACAAAGGCCCATCATGACCCTGAACTGTTAGCCTAAGCCATATTAAGCACAGATTTGTTCAGTGAAGCCTAAGAGTGTGAGCAATTTACTACAGGGTTCAAACAGGCAAGTTTGAGTAAAATTCAAGGACTTTTCAAGGACTTCAAGACTATCCTACAGTTTTTCAAGGACTAAAAGTTTATGAAAAATCCTGATTTAAGTGTTAAAATTCTACTTCAGAAATGCTAGACTGAGATAATGGAGAAATTTGTACTAGAAAATTAGTATTAAATTGTTGTGCCTTAATTTGGTGCAGCATTTGCTGCACCAAATAAAGGCACAACAATTTTATACTGATTTAGATCTCTATCAACAGAGTTATGTCCTACAAAAAATAGAAGAATTCAAGGACTTTTCAAGGCATTTAAGTGATTTTCCAGTACTTTTCAAGGCATATGTAATTTTCAAGGACTTTTCAAGAAAGCCCTCTAAATTCAAGTACTTTTAAAGCCTGTGCGAACCCTGTACTATGTGCCTGACAGGATTTTTTTGAGAAATTATGCTTTCTGTAAAAATCCTACCTGGCGTAAAATGTAGCATCTGGGGGAGTTTCTGAGACCTACCTGGTGTAAAATGTAGCATCTGGGGAGTTTCTGAGATTCTGTTCTGACATATAAATCCTATCACGAAATCTTTGTTCTCTTCCGCTAGTTGAACTGTCGCTGAAACATAATAACAGATATTGCGAATTTACCTTAAATAAGACTAACAAACATTTCCTAAATCATTTTTTGATGTTATATCTTTTTTGCATTTTTGTTGTTTAATTGCTAGCTTTGCATAATCTGCAAACAGAAATAATGTAGTCAAGCATAATTCTTTCTTTGAACAATTTCTGCCAAGAAAAAAGAGAATAAGAGCTGTTGCATGACAGCAAAGCTTGCCTGATCATGTGTCACCTCATAAAATAAAATTTACAGGCCTCCAGATAAGAAAAGATAAATGATCTTCATAAATTGTTACAGGGGACAAAAATATTTCAATATTGCACTTGTCCTGCAGGGCGAGTGACTTACTATTTTCACTCGTCCTGCTAACCCAGGCATTTGTCCTTTAAAAGTGTATGCAATAAAGAATATACGGGAGTAATGTCTTCCTCGAGTTATTCTTCCCAAAGCATTCGTCCTTTCTAGATTTCACTTGTAATAACAAGCTGACGAGTGGAAGTTTTGTCCCCTGTGCTATATAGAAATTTCGACCGGAAACCCCTTAATATACGAAATGAACAAGTCCATAGTTATTTTATCAATATGTAAAGGATAATCCATCATGATGAAAGGGGTCAACATAAGATACCATCATCACATGGCCTGATCAATTTTAAATTTGAGGTTAAAGTACCCATGCCAGGCCCCCAGATAAGAGCGTGTCATTGAAATTATTTTCTTATTTCTCAACCAAAACATATGTTGTGGGTACTCAAATGAACCGTCTCGATGAGACAGTTCTTTTGAGCACCCGAAACACATGTTTAAACTGATGGATAAGAAAATAATGGCAATTTAACGCTAAATATTTTTGCATAACTGGCCCTATGCCATGCTAGTTACCTTTTGTGTATTCTCCCTTTGCCAGATTTCCTTCTGAACTCATTTCAGCAATCAGCAAACAGGCATGACCCTTGGACAGTCCAACCTAAAAACAATATAGGAATCAAACATATTACTCTAAGCATTAACATCTGCTTGACCCTGCAGGTGATGTTGAAACCTGAGCCTGAAAAGCGAGGGCTTTAACAACCTCCTATTGGTCTAGCAGATGTTAATGTATCAGAAAACTATGTTTGATCGTTATTATTGCATAAGTCATTTTGTCACTTAAAAACTTTGGAAAAACGCTTCAATAAAAATTATTTTTGTATTACTATAATGGCGTGCTTTAGATTTTTGAAAAAACCTGTTAAAGAGCAAAGACTTACGTCATCCTACCATCACTGCATTACGTTCATTTCTATGCATGTTACTGTTGATGACGTCAATTTTTGTGTTGGCCCAGAATGGATATATGTAAAGTACAAAAGCCATACATCAACAGCACGTGAATTGCCTGATTAATACATGGGTTTTTGCCAGTTAAAACATGGCTGTTAATAGCCTGTGTAACAGCTTTTTTGCAATAATACTGTATAAGATCTCTCTTCTTTTTTTCTCTTTCTTTGCTAGGGTTCACTTTTGTTGTCTGCAGATAACTAATGCAAACAGTTTGTACCCAGCTATAGATCTGGATCCAAACTGTTTGTAACTGATAACATTCCTGAGATTTCTTGACAAAGAAATCTTTCAAAAAAAAAGTCAGCAGAGAATAGAAACAGCATGAAAAAATAACCCAGCATGCAAATAGTTAAGAAAGATTTAAAAACGTCTTGTCTATATAGCCAATAGATGTTTCCAAACCCAGTATGTCACTCAAGTCACCTGATAGTGTATAACTGACCAATGTAACCACTACTAAGCATGTGACATAGTCCCACATGCATGGATCTAGAGGGGGAGGGACAGAGAGTCTGGACCCACCCCCCTCCTAAAAACTCACAAAAATATAGTTTTTCTTAGCAATAGTGGACCGGATCCCCTAAAATTCTCAAAGCTACCAAGCTGTTAAATGTTGATTTGCTGGCAGGATAATGATGGCTCACTTTTAGTGGTATTTGGATCCTCTCTCCCCTAAAAAAAATGTTGTCAGAGTTGCAGAAATGGACCCCCTTTGATAACACTTTCTGATCCCCGCATGTCCCACAAGCAAAATCGCATGTGTTCAAACTCCCACAATAAATCTGAGGTTTGCCATACAATAAGTGTGTTTAACTCTTTGCATGCTGGGTTAGGATTTAACCCCATTAACTCTTTTCATGCTTTATTGATGTCTGCTGATTCTTTCAAAATCATCTTTTTCGAAAAATTCTTTCAGAAATATCTGATTGTCAAACAGTTTGGATCCAGATCTGGGCCAAAACTGTTTGGAAAGGTTATCAGCAGATGACACCAGTAGACAAGAGTTAAGGGAGGCGTGATTTTCAGTAAGGTGAATTGTCTTGAATCCTAGTTAAACAGTTTTATTCTGCAATGAGTCGAAACAATTGAAGCTAAGATTTCAGAGAAAACAGATGTTCCTACAATCCAAGCTAAAGAGAGATGTCCTATCCTCTAGCCATTCAAGAGATACAAGCTGGTTTGGGATTAAATTGGCAATTGATATCCAGCAGTGACCTTGGGTCAAGGTCACCAAAGCCTTTATAAACTCTCCAACATATCAGTGTTCTTTAAGAAAAAATATTATATAGATGATCTTACACTAGTGCTCATGTTTTATTGAATTTATTAAACGAGATGAGGAAAAGCCATAAAATGCGAGGCTTGCCAAGCATTTTATCGCTTTTTCGCAACTTAAATAAATTCAATAATACAAGAGCATGAATGTTAAATTCTATTAATCCTAGAGATTAGTTTGAAATTGCATTTCTGTTGTGTAAACATAAGTATTTTGCCATATATACCCAAAGTTATTATGAGCGTCATTTCATAATGTTACCAAAATCTGTAAACCACTCGGGGTTTATCAATTTTAATGCATGATGTTATATCATTCCCAGGGGAGCTGTAATATGATATGGTACTTACTGATGACCAAATATGTGTTAGTAGAAACTTTTTAAACTCCTTATTTGAATGAGTGATGAGAGAAACAAAATGCTGAACACCCCATCAAAAAATACCAAACCAAGTCAAATGTTATGCAAGTCTTAAAATTATGCGAATTAGCAACTTAACTCTGCACAAATGATTGTTTAGATTTGATTTTTCCAAATGTTATTTTCAATGAAGTGCAATTTCTAAACGATTAAAGCTGTGCAATTAAACTTTTATATGGAAATGTTTTATTTTATCTTATCATATTCAGTGGATAATGTCATGTCATAAATAATGTTATTACCACATGTTACATTATACTTTCAGACTAAACGTCATGAGGGCTTCCACTACAAAAATGCACAATTTCACTGAAATAAACAAATTTTGAAGGCTATAAAATTGCATTTAAAGGTCAGATGATAAACAGGAGTTTACACTCCTGATGACTTTATATTAAATTCATTAAAATCGCAAACGGCTTTCATATGAAACGATCACTTGTGCAAGGTCCACTATATATTGAATCATTTTCAGCAAATAAATTACAAAATAATATTAAAATAAATGAAAAATATTAGATTTAATAATTCAAAAAATTCAAATGACATCATATGAGTCTTTTGCATATTTTCACCTAATTAAAAATTAAAACCTTCATAACTTGGTAACTATTTGGATTTTTTGATGGGGTTTGCGGAATTTTGTTTCTCTCATCACTGTTTTTTCAATCACGGGTTAAAAATAAAGGACCTGGCACAGTCTTAATGAAGAATTGCCCATAAAAATGGCCAGAGAAAAGTTTCTAAGAAAATGATATTTTTTCCATGGAAAGGATAGTAGGTTCAGCCCCTCGAATTATCCGCAAAAATATTTTTCTCCTTGGACAAGTTCTGATTTAGAAATATGGGTTGAAAACTATGTTTTGGCTATTCAACATATAGGAAATAGAAAAAAGTTTTTTTGAAGTGCTCCCCCCTCATAACCAAGCTAATCCTTTTGCATTTAGTTGTAGTTTTACAGTACACACAAACTATAAAAATGACATGATTGGTCACAGGGGGGAAGGCTGTAAAGGCAATATTTTGTACAAACCTGTAGCTGAACATCAATTTACAATGGCATGTATACAGTATGTAGTTATGATACACCTCAGTGAACAGGTCAGACTGATTGAACTTGGAAACATAACATGTTCAATCTAAGTGTAAGCCATTTTCAGGTAATAGTCAAAAGTAATGGACTTCATACTAATTTATAAAATACAATAAAACCTTTTAGATGCAAATTTTATGCAAACATATAACTTTCGTCGCAAGTTTTATGCTGCAAACATTGTATTTCCATGTATTTGGATGAATACTATACCAAACTATATATGGCTTTCTGCGAAAAAAAATTAGTCATAAAAAATTACCCACTCCCTCTACTCTAAACCACGCTATAGGACCCTGACCATATACAATGTATTTTTTGAGTAAAACAAAATGGTGGAAGGGGGCATAAGAAACACCACCACTGGGGATTCCGTTGGTGTAAGTTGCTTTTATTCTCACAAAGGACCGAGTTGGATGCATGTTTAGCTCTGTCATTGTCCAGACCTTGTTAGTGCATACCATTTTTGTCTAATTGGCTAGTATGTTTAACATAATTTACAAAGAAGCGTGATTTAGTGGCTCTGCTCACGTATTTTGCATTCACTTAGTCAACTTCAAAGAGTGAAAATACATCATCAAAAGAGCATTTTTGCTAAAGTATTCTGCACAAATACCTATATTGTATCATACTCAGAAGAAACAAAACCTGGTAAAGGATACATTGTATAAAATTTGAATTAAACACTTTATTTGACCACTGTACATAAACTAAAAGTTCTTAAAACGCGTGCAGAACAGCTCAGTTTTTTTAGCAGTACTGGACAGGTATTATGAGCACATACTTAACACTGAGCGGGTATTTTGAGACAAATTCTGTACGGGTGTTCCGAGTATTGAAAGTATTATAATAATCTGTTCTTAATGAATTATTAGAATCTTTGAACGCACACACTTATGTGATATTTTACAGCATTGGAATTTAGTTCTGTTAAGTGCATCAAGGTCTATCAGGATAACCAGAACTGTTGAAAGCAGAACTCTCTGGTGTATATATAGAAAATCACCCAATATGCCTTTGTATCATGGTCTAGAGTTATCTCGTTGATTTTGCTGATGATTTTTTTTATTTAACCTCAAATATGGACTTTGGCACTGAAGAAGAAATGTTTAAAATGCCAGACCATTTACTCTATTATTCCAAAAAATCAGAAAGGTAAGCAACGCTTCAAATAATGTCAACTGGCATCAGTACCAGTACAAGTCCACATAAAACTTGGTCAATACAAGCTATTTTCATTCTGTACATGTAATCCGATTTTATGTAGACTATATTTACCTTGTTTATATATAAAGTTTATAAAACAGGCTTTCTTCTGAGAAATTCATACTCTCAGTTTCTACCCTGACTGGTTCACACAAAATTACTTTGACCAAACAGATAGCATTAACTCCCCTAAAACAAATTCTTCAGAAACACTTGTTCTTCAAGGGGAAAAAATGATCGCTAAGGGACGCAACTGTAGGGGAGTTTGTATCAAGAAAAAATAAAGATTGATATGCAGTCTAGCAGGTTAATTTAGATTACTGAAGCGCATAGATTTTAGTGGATTCACAAATCATTTCAACCATCAAGTGTCTGCTGGTTCAAAACTTATTAAATGCTTCATGGTATTACATGTTACTGGTGAAAATGTACCATACAGGCAAAAACACACCCGTTTTCATTACATCCTGATTATCAACTCTATCCATATTTGAGTGAAATGTACCCATAATTTGCGCCTGTACAGACGCTATCTGGAGCACTGGGTAGGCCTGATCAAACAATGTTAACTCAAGTAAGCGTGCTTCCAAAGGAATCAGGGGTTACACTGTTCATGATTCCAACCCAACTTAAACAAACATTCTGATGGGCAATCGCAATATACTGGCCTACAAGTCAAGATTTAAAAGTTTGTGCACAGCTATCTTGTAGGCATAAATTCTGGTCTGGCTTTCATTTACTTCTCTTCTTTGTGTTTGCGTGAAGCAAAGGTTTTTGGCAAGTATGCAAAGGGTTGTACTCAGGAACTCTAGGAGTAAGTATAGAAGAAGTGTAGTGTATCCCTCTATTTCTAAGTGCAATGCCAAGAGGTGTAGCTGTCGCAAACATTTATGTTGTAAATCAACTATTAAATCTAACGTTAATGGGAGACAATTTTCTGTAATTACTAATTCTGATCTTGATTGAAGATCAACTGATGTTATTTATGTTTTATCTTGAGAAGTGAAAGATCATGCGACAGTCTGCTTGCCTAGTTTTAAACCCAATCACGGTTTATAGCTATGGTTTCCTCTTTAATTGCATGACGGTGGGTCAGGCCTCAGACTCTATGACGGCTCTGACGTAAAGCTTTAATCAGTGGGTTGGTGCCTGATGCTTATCTGTAGCTGGACCCACCGTGGCTCAACTTGAGGTTTTCTTTAGCTCTGACTATCTGTGAGTCATGAGCCCTTTTCTTTGTTTCATCATGGTGTGTTAATTTGATTAGAATGTTTCTCCATCATGATACATTGCATTAGTTAGATGGCCTTTATGCGAGCTGAACATTTCTTGTACTTCAACAACAGCAGAATCTAGGGCGAAGATTTGGTACCAGTAAAATGCATTTAAGCCCCCCGGTGGCTTAGGCTGCTGTCCGTTCTAAGGCGGTGGTTCTGTTGTTGTTGACTTTTTGTTTATTGTTACTCCCATTGTGGGAGTCTGTAATTGTTCTATGTTTTGTTGTACGTTACTTTATGTCCATTCTAGTATTGCAATCATCTTGATGGGGAAGAGAGAGCTGATTGCTTTGCTTAATTTGTCTTCCTGGTGTCTCGTGATGGTTGAGCGGCTCTTCCTCGCGGTGCCATGGGGTTGTCTGCAGTTTGTGATTGTGGTATTTCCTGATCATACTCACTTACTATTTTTGACTTGCCATCAGTGACAGATTAATAAACCTTGGACAGCGTATAGACATTTAGTGCACAAGAACCTGAAGTGAATTGTCTATCTAGGTATTCCTTGAACCCAACTCAAATTTGAGTAATCCTTGTTTAAAATGTTATAATGACCTCTAATGAGATTATGACCCCTACATAAGTAATAAAGAAGAAGAGGAGCCCCAGTTTTGAAGCAACTTTTAGCATTACTGTAACTGAGGCTACTAGTTTTCACCATAATCGTAAGATGCTAAATGTATACAAATGCTGTTTTTGAAAATGAAATTTGGGGCAGTCTAAAAACCAATTTCAAAGTCTATACTGACGACATTTTTGCAAATATACCTATGATGGTGTTCACTTATAACAACTTTTAACTCGATAAAGTACATTTAATTCATCTGACTCGCTTTACAAATGAGACAGAGAGAGAGAGAGTGAGAGAGAGAGAGAGAGAGAGAGAGAGAGAGAGAGAGAGAGAGAGGGGGGGGATTGTTTAGACCAATAACCTATCCAAGACCATTAAGCAGAAGTCTTGTTAATAGCTTGACATTACTGAAGAGGCAGCTGAACACGTTTGTGCAGAATATAGGGCGAAGATTTGGTACCAGTAAAATGCATTTAACCCCCCCCCCCCTCCCCTCAGTGGCTTAGGCTGCTGTCCGTTCTAAGGTAGTGGCTCTGTTGTTGTTGATTTGTTGTATAATGTTACTCCCATTGTGTGAGTCTGTGATTGTTCTATGTTTTGTTGTACGTTACTTTATGTCCATTCTAGTTTTGCAATCATCTTAATGGGGAAGAGAGAGCTGGTTGCTGTGCTTAGTATGTCTTCTTAGCGTCTTGTGATTGCTGTGTGGCTCTTCCTCGCTATGCCATGGGTTTGTCTGCAGTTTGTGATTCTGGTATTAGCATTTTACAAAACTTTGAGAGTTTCAGGCTTGGGCAGAAATGGTTCCTGCTAGGTAGCTTCACACGTACTGGTTTGTTGCATTGTGCCAAATATTTGTCATAAGCATATGCATGGCCTCTCAGATCTACCTCACTCAGACTACCCGTTCAAATTTTCGGATAATTTTTTTCTCAAAATATCCGTTCAGTGGATTGTGACCTTTCTCGAATTTTTTTACCAGATCTGGGAAACTTTTGGTACGAGTACAGTGGACTAAATTGTTGTTTTTTGTCGTAAGTACACATTTATTATAAATAAAAGTCTCACAAAATCTTTGCTGCATTTGCTATCATACTCTCGCCTGCAAAGGACCCTGGTCAATGTATTCAGTTCCATGTTTTGAATGATTTTATAAAATAAGTCCTCGATTCAAATGGTGAGCAAACCACATGTTCATGGAACTTGAAACTAATCTGCTAAAATCTAACCATTATTTTTTTAATTAAGACGTCAACAAACCTAAAATAACTTATTTCCTAAAACATAGCTGAGTATGAACATCGAAATATGACATTAAAGCTTTTATTATTACCTTCTTTTGGAGCAGCTACTCCAGGCGTGTTTGTATTTTCCGCCATTATTGCTCGAAAAAAACATTGTATATGGTCAGGGTCCTATAGCGTGTAAACCCTACGGTCCTAGCTTTAATATGCAATATTTTCCAAATATTTTCATTTAACAAGGTTCACTAAATGTCAGGCTTCAATTAAAACACAAATATACAGTTGTCAATTGTACCTTATCCTAGCCACTGGCTCTCAAAATTTGGGCAGATTGAATAGGAAACTGTCCGAGGTCCTTTGTTTCAATTAACCTAAAAAGTTCATATCCTCAGGTTGTAGCACATTCTGTCAACCTACCTGTTTGAGACCTTGAACCACACCTGGACCTGGTACAGTATGAGCATTCACTACATCAGCCCACTCAGATATCTTATATATACCCAAGTTTAAGACCTTGAACGACACCTGGACCAGGTATTGTATAAGCATTCACCACATCAGCCCACTCAGATATCTTATATATACCACCACTGTACTTCTACTAACCTGTTTGAGACCTTGAACCACACCAGGTCCTGGTACAGTATGAGCATTCACCACATCAGCCCACTCAGATATCTTATATATACCTCCACTGTACTGATGCATTACTGTATTACCAATATCAGCAAATTTTCTACAGGAAAAAAAGAAAGAACCAAAAAATTTGAATTTCTTATTTATTGCATCAGTGAGAAGCTAAGGCTCAGACAAGCTAACACATCCCTGTAGTCTTAACAGAGCTTTCACAGCTTCCATACATAATGTAAGGGAGTAGATGAAGGCTCAGACCAAAAATGTATTAAAAATGTGAAACACAGATTTTGGAAGGGTAATCAAATGGCATTCATTACAATGTCGTGTATATAGGGCAAATATGCCAAAAATGTGATTTCAGTAATTTGCAATATGATAAATAAAACCTAACATTTGTGCTCATGCCTATAATATTGACTTTATTTAACTCATTGGAAAAAAGAGATAAAATGCTAGGCAGAGCCTCACACTCATGTAATATCCTCAATGTCTCTATTATGAAGCAAGACCTTGCTACTACAATAATCAATCTTTGTGGGTAGACAGATTGATCGGGACCAGTGTCAATCATAAACTGCCTTTCAAGCTAAAATTAGATATAATTCAGGGAATAAGCTAGGGGGTGACTAGGGGCCAAATTTTGCCCTTAATGGGACCCAGGAGGAAGTGGGAGTCTCAATAAAAAATATCTTTTTTTTTTTGGAGACTCATTTTCATTCTGTGGTGACATCTACTATCACTGAAAAATGTATTTCTCCTTTCATTTAATGGCAATTGTATGTGTAAAAGCTAATTCGCTTCTTAACTGTCAGAAAATGCAGTAATTTTGCACTATAACTTCTCCCTATCTGACTGTCAGTTCTCCCTAATTTTCCTGGAGGGAGAAGTCACTTCTCCCTACTGTCAGGACCCAGCTTAAACCCTGATAACTACCTGTCTTCAAATATGAGAAAGTTGTGTTTTGTAGCGAGTTCCGTTAGCTTCTCAACAAACTCTTGGGAGAAATCAGATATGATATCAACATGGGTCTTCGCCATACACACAAATGGACCAACTTTGTCAACCAACTGTAAAATATAAATAAGAGGCTCAATGAGCATCACAGGTTTAGATAAACAAAAAATTTCAGCGTAAAATTGTAAATATTTTCTTACCGATTAATTTAAACATATGTTTTGGTGCTCAAAAGAACCGTCTCAATAAGAAGGTTCTTTTGAGTACCCATAACATATGTTTGGTTGAGAAATAAGAAAATTAAATTTTCATCACCCACTCTTATCTAAAGTCCTGAGCATATACTACTCATCTGACTTGTTGGCCTTGTGGCTTCAGACAAGATGTGTTAAAAAAAAATCTATAATGAGCCTAAAGGAGCAAATGCCCTCCCTTAAAGTGGCCACTTTGGACCCCAGGGGCATGGCAGATAGGGTTTGCTTAGAAGAACACTAAGCATTGCAACATGCTAAATATACATGGGTGAAAGTTTAAAATTTCCGAAATCCTGAACTTTTGAAAATCCAAATCTTAAAACTTGCACTATGCCTATAATATCGAAAATTTCAAGTTTAAATGGTCAATTGTCTTTAGATAAACTGAAATCAACTAAAAGTAGTCATTAGAATCTGCCTAATTCAGGATTTTAAGGCTGACTTTCTATGGATAGTCAGCCTCAAAATCCTGATTTCAGGAATAATCCTGAAAACTTTCATCCATGAATATATAATCTGAGTGCCTCTTGACTTGTCGGAAGATTTTTAAAGTTTTTCCCATGAGAATTCTATGGGAGCTAAAGACCACCACGGACGGCCAATTTGGGCCCCAGCCGTATGGTTAGCTGGATTTTTGTAAATGACCACTAAACATTGCTTAGCTGTGGTCATCATGGTTTAAGAGAAAAAGATTTTAAAAGTTTTTACCAGTATCAGTCTATGGAAACTCTTGATCCCAAGGACTGAGCCAGTTTGGACACCAGAGGCTTGATTGGTAGGATTTTTGTAAGGTACCACTAGACATTGCTACATACTAAAAAAGAGTGAGTAAATATATAAGCTGTGGACCTCATGGTTTCAGAGACGAAGATTTTTAAATTGTTTTCCATTATAAGTCTATAGAGACTCTTGATCCCCGGTGCAGGGCCAGTTTGGATCCCAGGGGCTTGATTGGCAAGATATATGTTGGGGACCACTAGACATTGCTTCAGACTAAACAATGAACCTATATATATATCACCTGAGCTGTTAGCCTCATGGTTTCAGAGACTTTTAAAGGTTTTTTTAATAATGAGTCTAAGGGAGCTAATGCCGCCCTGCAAGTGGCCAGTTTTGGACCCAAGAGGCATGGTTGGAAGATAGGGTTTACATAGAACACTTAGCATGGTAACCTACTAAACATTTAAGCTAAGGACCTCATTGCTTCTGAGAAGTTTTTTAAAGTTTTTCCAATGATCAGTCTATGGGAACTAAAGACCACTGGTGCATGGCCAATTTGAATTCCAGGGGCTCCATTGGCATGATTTATGTAGGAGACCACTAGACATTGTAACATACTAAATATAAAAGCTGTAGGCCTCATTGTTTCTGAGTAGAAGATTTTTAATGTCTTCCCCAATTACAGGTCTACAGAAGCTTATGATCCTGTTTGGACCCAAGGAGCTTGATTTGTAGGATTTATGTAAGGGAACACTGGAAATTGCTACATGCTAAATATAAGCTGTGGGCCGTATGGTTCCACAGAAGAAGATTATTAAAGTTTTTTTTCCAATGTGTGTCTATGGAAAATCTTGATCTTTGGGGCGGGGGCCAATTTGAACCCCACGGGCTTGATTGGTAGGATTTATGTAAGGGACCACTGCACATTGCTAAATGTACTTATACCTCACTTTAGCCTTTGGGATTAGTCGCTTATCAATGCCGTAACAACTACCAGGCAACCACCAAGTTAGCATTTCATTCCAATGAAACGTCTAAAGATAAGCTGTCAATAAAATAAAACAGGCTCTATTATTGTCATCCTGGTGCATGCCAAACTACACAAAAACTTGTTCATTTCTACATGCTCATTTCACTGAAGTCTAAAAAGTAGTTGAGAAGTTTGTGAAAAACTGTTTTATGGTGATAAATACTCATTTATTGAATGGACATTTGTTGTTGGTACACACTGAAATTGCCTCATTGGACATATGTTGTAGGTGCACATTGGAATTGCCTCAATGAGGCAATTCCAGTGTGTACCAACAACAATTGCTACTGAAATTAGGGAAACCTTTTTTAAATATACCCTAAACAAGTATCATGTCCATTGGCTTTCCTCTTTAAACATCTCAAACTGCCAATCAGTATTAAAATACCTGTCACTGTATGGCAAATTGTTTATATTTACATGACAGCTATATCACCAAATTTGATTTCATGAACTATGCTTTTGCTAAGCTGGTAGTTGCATGGTTGTAAAGAGTTCAGTTCTTGAAGATTGTTTAGAGCTAACAATGCAGACAATTTCAAAAAAACTTGTTTACAAAATTAAAGTATAAAGTCACAAGAGGCTCAAACAACATATACTGCTCACCTAAGTAGTTAGCCTCATGGTTTCAGAAAAGATTATTTAAAGTTCTTTTTATTACAAGTCAATGGGAGCAAATGACCCACATTGAGTGGCCAATTTGGACCCCTGGGGCAATATTGACCTGGTTGATGTTGGGAACTCTAAGCATTGCAATGTTACATACTAAATATATAAGCTGAAGGCCTCATGGCTTTAGAAAAGATGATTTTTAAAAGTTTTTCCCATGATAAGTCTATGTTGAAGCTAAAGACCACTGGGACATGGCCAGTTTGAATCCTAGGGGTAGTTTGGCAGATTTATGTAGGGGACCACTAGACATTGCTACATACTGAATATATGACAGACGACAACTCACGATGGACCATTCACATTGCCATACTTATACCTTTAACTTCAACCTTTGGCTCAGGTGAGCTAACGATGGAATTGTGTCCTGACACTTCACTGCTTTGCCTTGCTGAAACATCAGAAAAATATCCTTTTTGAACTGGGAATTGTGGCCAATATTTGACCCCTAATTTGATCTAGGACAGCCTCTGCTTGAATACATGGGAGAAAATTCAAAATTTCCAAAATCCTGAACTTAAGAAATTCAAATTTTTGAACTTGCAGGATGCTTACAAAATGAATTTCATGTTTAAATGTGTTTAGATAATCTGAAAATTAATCAGAGAAGCTATTATAATCTCCCTAATTCAGCATTTGAGGCTGACTTTCTATGGAAAGTCAGCCTCAGAATCCTGAATTCAGGATTAATCCTGAAAACTTTCACCCATGTGAATACCATACCTGTAGAATATCATGTGAGGTGGTGAGATCAACTGAGACAGCGAGATTAGAACGTTTCTCCTCCATGATATTAAATAATCTTTGAGACAAGTTGTTCTCTGATAGGCTAGCTCTTTCTTTGAACGTCATCTCCTGTAATATAGGACATGGCATCAATAATTACAGTAAAACCTGTGTAAAACGGCCACCCTCAAAAAGACCGAAAATTGGTTTTCAAAACCAATTACTGCTTCATGCAGGTCAAAGTATTGCAGAATGCTCCAAGGGGAGCATTCTGCAATACTTTCGACCTTCATTAAGCTACCATTTGTCAGTAGTTAAGATCTTTGTTTTGTCTATTTTTGAGTGGTCGTTTTACACAGGTTTTACTGTAACTCTTTGCATGCTGGTTAATTTTTCATGCATTTTTTGTTGTTTGCTGACATTTTCAAAAACAACATTTTCAAAAAATTCTTTCAGGAAAACCATCAGTGGATCCAGATCAGGACGGACATATGGGTCCAAACTGTTTGCAATGATATCAGCAGATAACAAAAGTTGGAGCTAGTAAGGAGAGAGTTATATATTTTACATTCTACAAAACAAATAACATTGGCCCTGATCAGCCTGCACAAATGCAAATGACTGGTCTCTTGCTGCATTGTATGCAAAAATAGGTTTCTCTATGATGAATCATTCTCTATAATGAATGATTGATGATACACATTGCAAAAGTTAGGAATCCTCCATGTGAGCTTAACATTTTTTGTGCTTGAACAACAGCAGAATCTAGAGCGAAGATTGGGTACCAGTAAAATGTATTTAAAATGCTTAGGCTGCTGTCCAATCTAAAGGGGTGGTTGTATTGTTGTTGATTCGTTGTTACTCCCATTGTGGGATTCTGTAATTGTTCTATGCTTTGTTGTGCGATACTTTGTGTCCATTCTAGTTTTGCAATCATCTCGATGGGGAAGAGAGAGATGTTTGCTTTGCTTTATTTGTCTGCCTGGTGTCTTGTGATTGTTGTGTGGCTCTTTCTTGGAGTGCCATGGGTCTGTCTGCAATTTGTGATTGTGGCTTTTCCTGATCATACTCACTTACTATTTTTAATCAGAACATGGAAAAAAATATTGTTAATCTTTGCAGCTCTATGAAATATACTACTAATTATAACAATTCGATTTTTTCTATATGGGGTTGTTTTGATGCTTTACGGCCCAGTCAACAATTTTCAGTCATGTCGGGATGATTTCCCATCTTCGTAAGTTGAACCAGTACTAAGCAGCAGATTAAGTGTCGAGCAAGAATACAATGACTCCCCTGGTGGTAACTCTGTATTTACCCATATCTGGGTTTATTTTTTGTTGTTGATTTGATTTTTTACGTGCCATCAACAATCATTCATTTATGTAGGGAGGGGTCTTCCTGGGTTAAACCAGTCCTAAGCTAGGATCAATGTGTCTTGCTCAAGGACACAACGCAGTGACACCGGTGAGGCTCGATTCTGCGACTCCTAGGTCTCGAGTCAAGCACTCTCTCTACCACTGAGCAACTGCGCTCTCTATCATCTGGGTTTATGATGTTGGCTAAGGCTTAGCTGTTGGAATATGGAGAGTATATATTGTGGCCAGTCAACACAAACATTTATCCTAGTACATTTCAATTTTTAACTCTTTGCATGCTGGGTATTTTTTATAAAGATTTTTTTAGCATCTGCTGACTTTTCAAAATTAACTTTTTCAAATAATTATTTCATGAACTCTAGATATCAGAGTGTTAAACAGTTTAGATCCAGGTCCTGATCTGGGTCCAAACTGTTTTCAAAGGTAATCAGCTGGCAAGTAAAGAGGTAAGACCTTTTTCTGTTTCTTGGCTTGCCGATCACCCCCATCTTTGTTGGTAGTTCTGTCGAACCTGTTCTCCGCCACAAATGTTAAAACTTTATTCATCATGTCTGTATCAATACGCTTGTGTTCATGGAGTGTATGTACCATCTGTGTCATTGTAAACACACTGGAAAACAAGAAGAGGCTTTTAGAAAATATATTTAACAGTGGATTCAAACCTCAATACTCATTGTAGTTCTTAAGATTATATCTTTTATCATATGATGTTGCACATGGGAGTGAAATAATGCCATGCATTGTTTTCGATAAACCACTAGTGGTTTACAGATTTTCTGGAAACATTATGAAATGACGCTTTTAATGCCACGCATTTGGTAAAACCCTACAGTTTTCACGCAAAAAATGAGTTTTCAAAATAGTTTTAAATTCATATGATAAATAGAATCTAACATTTGTGCTGAGTATTATTGAATTTATTAAACTCGTTGCAAAAAAGCGATAAAATGCTCGTTTAATAAATTCAATAAACTACGAGCACTCATGTTAGATCGCTATATGGAACAATTCTGAGAAAATACCAGTTTATTTTAAAAATCATCAGTTAAGACAAATATTGAACCCAACTGCTTAGGCCAGAATCTTTTTATTAGTTTACAGGAAGATTTTTTCAGATCCAGGGTCTGGGGACAAAAAAAGGCTCTGAAAATGATCAGCTGACTAGTCGTTTTCAGAGCTTTTTTTTTAATATCTCCAGATAAAACAGTAAAACTATTAAGGTATACCAACAGTCTGTATTAAATCATAAAATATTTCATCATTTTCCTATTTTAAACTCTGCATAGGACAATCACTTTTAACAGTGTCACTCTCAAAAATACACAGACAGAACCTCATAAAAAAAAAAATTCAACAAAAACAAATAACATTTAGAGTCGGTGGATAAAATAAAAATAATTTTTGAAATTAAATTTAAGTTTTTTCTACTTTCTAGAAAATCACTGTAGGAGGGTTTGTAAATCAACTAATAAAAAAATTCTGGCCTTTTAATATGGATGATAAACAATAGGTCCAGATAATACATATGTTTTGGTTGAGAAATATAAAAAATAATTTTCAAGTACGCACTCTTATCTGGAGGCCTGATTATCAATTCCTAATCCCTCTTAAGATGCACTTCAGACCCTGAAAATTGTTCTTATCTTAGCAAACAGTGCAGACCCTGATGAAATGCTATATTTTGTGGCATTTCATCTGGGTCTTCACTGTTTGCCAAAGTATCCTTTTAGGGGTTTCCAGTGTACATAAGGAAAGGGATGTCTCTTCTCTCTACTCTATCGCTAGCTTGACCCAAGAGATTTAGTAGTCAAGGGAGTTAAGTTAGAGCTGGTGGGACATAGACCCTACAAGGGTAGCAAAATCAAGGGTAACAACCTACGTCATAGCATTGATGTTGTAAACACGTAGTACGGCGCCATCTTTGATTTACAAGGTCAGTTTTCCCCTTCGTAAAATTAAACAAATGAGTGTCTGTACAAACAAAGCAGTGCAGGCGGTGCCTAACATCACACTTGAACAGAATATATAACGGTCACGCCCCGATATGCCGTTGCCTTTGTAATCATTCACCCACAAGAATCGAAGCGGGAGACACGAGGATAATTTTAGCAGTCACCCACTTCGATTTTTGTGGGTGAATGTTTACAAAGGCAACGGCATTTCTGGACGTGACCATTGTATATTCTGTTCAAGTGTGATGTTAGGCACCGCCTGCACTGCTTAGTTTTGACAGACACTAATTTGTACGACATTTACGAAGGGAAAAACTAACCTTGCAAATCAAAGATGGCGTCATACTACGTGTTTACAACACCCACGCTATGACGTAGGTTGTTACCCCTGAAAATATATCCTCAAAATCAAGTTATTTTAGATTGTATTGCATTCCACTTAAGCACAAGTGTTTAAGTATCATTCTGATATGGGTTATTGTTTCTCATAAGTAGAAGTGGTCTCTAAAAAAATTAAAAAAAAACTTTTCTTAATTGGAAAAAACAGACATGGTATTTGGAAAAAAGGTGGCTTTTTTATTGGGAATGGGGCCGAAATTAGGCCCCTAGAGAAGGGCAGAAATTCCCCTGTTTAAATGTCTTACCTATGCAGAGTTATTCCCTCTTCTTTGAGCTTTTCTTGTCCTCCCTGTTCCCTCTCCAACAATACAACAGCATCTCTCACTACCACTCCAACATCTTTTAATGTCTGAAATCATAATAATCTTAGAGATTTTCCTACCTTTCTGCAATCGGGGCCAGGGGCCTGTTGAATTTGTGAAAAAAAAGCATTTATATTTTAGTGGATCATCAAAATTGTGAAAATTTGATGCATTCTAAAAGAATTGGACGCCATTTAAGATGGATTAAAAAGCATACAAGAAACTAGAGGACCTGAAGGTCCTGAGGCGCTCACCAGATCTCCTTAATAATGTTAAAATAGGTCAAGGTCAACTAAAGCTTATAATGGAACAAATTTTGTTTTACCATATATGGGGGTTGCAGACATTTTGGTCAAGTAACTTAAACAATCTAATGAATAATCCATCCAACAGCCCAGTGATTTCTGAGAAACAGATGTTTAGATAGGTGTGTAGCAGTCCAAATGAGTGGCCTTGGATAAAAGGTCACAGGTCAGCTTGGCTTTTGGTACTTAAACAAGATTTTTCCCAAATAAATGCATTAGGAATCAAATTTGACCTTGCCATAAAGTAGGTCAATGTCAACCTACATTAATCATTTGTGCAAATCTGGTAGGGCCCACATCCTCAATGCTACATACCAAGTCCCAAGGCCATTGGCCTTTTGGTTCCAGAGAAGAAGAAATTTAAAGGGTTTTTACCATATATGGGCGTGGTGCCGCCCCTCGGTCATGTGACCAGTACACTTGGTATAAATTTTGGCTAACTTATCATAAGGAGTCTTCATATGAAATTTGTGTTCAAATGGCTTAGTGGTTTCTGAGGAAACTATGTTTTGATGTGTTAATGGGACTCCAATATGAGCGACCTTGGCTAAAAAGTTTAAGGTCAACCTTGACCTTTGAAACTTATTTATAGCCATTGTCTCATTTGGTTCAACATATCAAGTGAGAATAATGACTTTGGCCTCAACAGTTTTCAAAAAATGAAATTTTCAAAAAAAAAAACATTTAAATGCATTAGGAAGCAAATTTGACCTTGATGTTAAGTAGGTCAAGGTCAACTTAGGTTCATCATTTAAACAAACTTGGTAGACCCACATCCCAAATGCTACATACCAAGTCCCAAGGTCATCGGCCTTCTGGATCTGGAGAAGAAGAATTTTAAATGGTTTTTACCATATATGGGCGTGGCAACCATCTTCGTCATGTGACCAAAATATTTTGAATAAATTTTGGCTAACTTATCATAAGGAGTCTTCACATTGGGCCAATGGTTTGTGAGAAAACTATGTTTTAATATATTGATGGGACTCCAATAATAGCGACCTAAGCTGAAAGGTCAAAGGTCAACCTTGACCTTTTGAACTTATTTATAACCATTGTCTCATTAGGTTAAACATATCAAGTGAGAATAATGACTAAAGCTTCCACAGTTTTAAAAAAAAATAAACTTTTCAGAAATTTTCCCATTTAAATGCATTAGGAAGCAAATTTGACCTTGACGTTAAGTAGGTCAAGGTCAATCTAAGATCATCATTTGTACAAACTTGGTAGGCCCCACAACCCCAATGCTACATACCAAGTCCCAAGTTCATCGGCCTTCTGGTTCTGGAGAAGAAGATTTTTTAAGGGTTTTTACCATATATGGGCATGGCGGCCATCTTGGTCTTGTGACCAAGACCATTTGAACAAACTTTCGTTCCCCCATCCTAAGGAGTCTCCATATGAAATATGAGTTAAATTGACCCAGTAGTTTCAGAGGAGAAGATGTTTGAAAATGTTGACGGACAACGTACGACGGACAGACGGATGATGGAGTCACTGGTATACTATTAGCTCACCAATGAGCCTTCGGCTCAAGTGAGCTAATTAGCAGTGTAAAGCATTTGTTGTTGCTTAAATTGCCCTTCATTAAAACTCATGAAAATTTGCATAAAAATGTGAATGAAAACATGTTTTCATTCACATTTGTATGCAAATTTTCATGCATCTGCACCTTTGCTTTTTTTGTTCGGATTTTTATAAAATTTTCACCAAAATGTAAAAAAAGAAATTAGGAAAGATATACACCATTTTGGGAAGTTTTTGCTCATTTTGGATTGGGAAGGGGCAGATATTCGGCCCCAAATCAGGCCTAGGAAAATCCCTGGGTCTGAAGTCATCTATACTAGAGGACTTTGAAAACGCATCACCATATTTTTGCACTTTTCTGGCAAACCGTATATGCATTTGAAAAGTTACTCGCAGGTTTTAATGTGCAACCCAGAATTGGTATGAATCAGTCATTTATTTGACTGCACTATCATGCGACGCTGCTGATGACGTCACATGGGTACATACAGCATCAAGCACCTTTCTGCACAGTTAAATGAAGCTTTTTGATTATTTTTATGTTTAAACTGTGGCGTATATGATGTCATGTTACCAAAAGAGTTTATAGACTTTTTCTAATTAAAAGTAATTGATAACTTCAAAATTTCGAAAATAAACATCAAATTTGAACATCCATTTATAGCTCTTTTTCAGAAACATCTCCATTAGTTACCTTTATGTACGCTTTCATTACTGATATTGATTACATACACTGACAAGCGTGTGGGGATGACGTTTTGATGTAAATAGTTGCAGGAGAACTTCTGTCATGTGATCGAGAACGTCTTAAAAAATTACGTTAACGTCACTTGCACAATACAAAAGACACGTGATACAAGCGTAATTTATGAATAATCTGTCATTTGTGTATGCCCTTAGCCCCTCCCAATAAAACCGGACATAAGAAATCGAAACTTTTAAAGACCCAAGGCGTTGAATTTTATTACTAGACTATAATGATCAGGGTGGGGGGGTATGTCCGTTATTTTAAAGGGGTGTAATTTTGAGAATACCAAACTGCCAATTCATTTCTTATCCTTCAATGATGAATGTGCAATCGTGAAAAAAGCAAAAGACGCAAATTCGTTGAGCCAGGAATCAAAACTAACGCGTGGTAAATTGCAGCTGAATTTGTGTCCTTCAAACTCGACCACCCCTGTCTTAAAACGGATACTTTTTCAATACCTTAAAGTAAATTTACAACCATGAAATTTCTAGGACACACTACAAGATGGTCAGACTATGATATGCAATAATAATTATCTCGCTGACATTCTCAGGGTTTGAGAAATAAAGGATTTAATCTGGGTGATGCGTTTTCAAAGTCCTTTAGTGTATAAGACTGGGGGATCCCTAAAAAATTAGATATTGTCAATTATCAATGCATATACAAAATTTGGTAAAATTCTATCCATTTGTTCTCAAGATATTGAGCGGAACAAAATTATGAACAAAATTCAGACATGAATCAAGGGCCATAACTGTTACAAATGTGAGAAAAATGATGCGTAACAATCCCAGCCTGGGTCTTGTCAATATCAATGCATATACAAAATTTGGTAAAATTCTATCCATTTGTTCTCAAGATATTGAGCGGGAACGAAATTCAGACATAAATCAAGTGCCATAACTCTGTTACAAATATGAGAAAAATGATGCTTAACAATCCCAATCTGGGTCTTGTCAAAATCAATGCATATACAGGGGTTTCATTAAGAGGAGGGAGGCGGGGATTTTCCCCTTCTACTCCGGCATGTTTCCCCTGCTACTTTTGATAAATTTGTATAGAGTCAATAGGCAAATACTGTCAAATCACCCGCCTACTTCGACTTGATACCCGGATGCCAAAAAAGTTAATGAAACCCCTGCATATATGGATACAAAATTTGGTAAAATTCTATCAATTTGTTCTCAAGATATTGTCAGAGCAGAAACAAAATTATGACGGACAGAAAGATGGACGGAGGAATGACGGACAACCCAAATCTAGTATAGCCTCACTTTATACACCTTTTCAACGTGGGGCTATAGTGAGAAAAAAAATCCATTCTTTTGCCCCATTTAGTGGTATTTCAAATGTTAAACAAGAGAAACACAAGGCCCTGAGTCACAAGGAGATGTTTTAAAAACAAATCTATTTTTAACTATGGCAGCACTATTTTTTCATTGAATCTATTTTGCTATTTTGGTAGAGGATATAAAGGAAATATTTTTGTGTAGTTATTTTGAGTTTAGACAGTGAAAGTGAGTTTAGACAGAGAAAAATCATTTGTACAACTATGGTAAAGGGCATCATGAGAAAAGTTTGTAAGAAATCATCTTAAATTGGACTAGTGTTTCAGAAGAGATGTCATGTAAAGGTGAAATCTATTTTAACTTTGGTGGCCATTTTGTTCAGCATGGGTGGATCCAGAGGGGGGGGACAGGGGGTCTGGACCCCCTGAAAAATCACAAAAATATAGGGTTTTTTTGCAATATTGATCCGGATCCCCTAAAATCACAAAGCTACCAAGCCAGCATTCAATGGTGGGCCATTATCGGCACGCCAGCGAAACGCCATATCATCTAAGTTTTACCTGTACAGTCTCTAGTACACTGGAGCCACTAGTAGTAACATCCTCCACGACCAAACAAATATCCCCATCTTTATAGTGACCCTCTATCATCTTTTTGGTACCATAGTCTTTAGCCTCACGTCTACGGATCAGCATAGGGATATTGTGCTCAACAGACATCACCTATAAATGAATATCTCTTACATTGGCATAGCTTCAATTACCCAATATACTGAGCATGTGCGTAATAAAAATAGTAATCACTCAAGCAAGGGTGCTCACATAATGTGGTAAAAGTGATTTTCTATACCTTTAAGAACTGCTCTTAAAGGAAAGAATTCGCTCCCTCTGGGAGCAAATTCTTTCCTTTTATATGAGAAGTTCCCATTTTGAAAAGGGACGTAATTGTAGAGTCATTGCTTGATGCGGTAGTCTCCCTTTGATGTGTGTAACTTTTTCAGGGTTCTGGCTACGCCAATGTCTTAGACTCAGACATGTATCGAAAGTTCAGTTGAGCAAATTTTATGAGCGTAAAAATGTAAATATCTTCCTAGCCCTTAATTTAAATATGTGTTTTTGAGTAGTCAAAAGAACAATCTCTATGAGACAGCATATGTTTTGGTTGAGAAATAAGATAAACACATTTTTTTTCAATTTTACATGATTATCTGGAGGCATGAAGCATACATGTACAATTACATGTACCTTTTGAGCTAAAATTGTGATAATTTCTTTTATTTCGTTTAGGTCAGTTTAAACATGCCTTGGATGTTCAAAAGAAGAGTCTTATCCGAGTGTCCACAACCTATGTTTTGGTTGCAAAAATTAGAAAATTGATTGTAAATTCCATGCTTGTATCCAGAGGCCGAGTCAGGGTTCATACAGGCAAGCTTGAGTAAATTTCAAGGACTTTTCAAGGACTTTTTAAGACTATCCTACAGTTTTCAAGGACTAAAAGTTTAGGAGTAAATCTTGATGTAAGTGTTGAAATTCTACTTCAGAAATGCTAGACTGAGATAATGGAGACATTAGTACTAGAAAAATAAGTATAAAATTGTTGTACCTTTATTTGGTGCAACATTTGTTGACTAAATATTAAAGGCACAACAATTTTATAATGATTTAGGTTTCTATCAACAGTGCTGAGTCCTACTGAAATGTAGAATTCAAGGACTTTTCAAGGCTTTTGAGTGATTTTCCAGTACTTTTCAAGGCAGATTAAATATTCAAGGACTTTTCAAGAAAGTCCTCTAAATTCAAGTACTTTTCAAGCCTGTGCAAACCCTGCTAGTTTTATAACCTCGGGCCCAGATCATCAGCTGAAGGTTCCATTTCTAAAATTAAATGCTTAAAGAGTAAATTACCATTCCTAGGTGTGAGTTTCTATTATATATATGCTGTTTATCATATGACATCATGTCTTGGAGTGAAATAACCCCATGCATTAAAATCAATAAACCACCAGTGGTTTACAGATTTTTCCCCTAACGTTATGAAATGACGTTTTTAATGTCAAGCATATAACAAAACACTAACGTTTTCATGCCAAAAATATGATATCAAAATCATTTTAATGTCATATGATAAATAGAATCTAACATTCATGCTCCTGTATTATTGAATTTATTTAACTTGTTGCGAAAAAGATAAGATGCTTGGTAAGCCTCACATTTGATCTCTTTTCCTTAACTGGTTTAATAAATTCAATAAAACATGAGCACTCATGTAAGATACTCTATTTGCTTAATGTGAATCTTTGTGGGTCTGGTCCTGTTGTTTTTTGCATTTAATGTCTTCTGTTCCTTCTAGATCTTTACTACTCTTTATAAGAACTAGAAAAAGTGTTTATGAAACACTGTGCCCCTAACTATATGCTTGTCTTATTATAATCAATTTGGGGGTTACAACCATGTGATAAATTGATGCAAAGTTATTTCAATCTCATTAAAATATTATATACATTTAACATCAAACAGTCTTAAATGAATATGCCACAAATTGAAGGTCAAGAGAGCCCTAAGTTGGGAAAATCTGAAAAAAAGGCTCAACTCTGTAATTTATATTGTATCAAACCAAAAGTCAATTGGGTTATCTAATCCACAGTGTCAGACCAAATCTTTCTTAGACAAACAGTCAAGACCAAAATAAGATGCTGTTAAAATGTGGCGTTACTATTACAAAATATCTTTATTGACAGAAATACAGTAGTAGGTCAAGATAAGTCTACTTTATTGACAGAAATACAGTAGTAGGTCAAGATAAGTGAACTTTATTGACAGAAATACAGTAGTAGGTCAAGATAAGTGAACTTTATTGACAGAAATACAGTAGTAGGTCAAGATAAGTGAACTTTATTGACAGAAATACAGTAGTAGGTCAAGAAAAGTGAGCTTTATTGACAGAAATACAGTAGTAGGTCAAGATAAGTGAGCTTTATTGACAGAAATACTGTAGTAGGTCAAGAAAAGTGAACTTTATTGACAGAAATACAGTAGTAGGTCAAGATATGTGAACTTTATTGACAGAAATACAGTAGTAGGTCAAGATAAGTGAACTTTTTTAATGCGTAAGATTGTGATTATTTTCTTATTAATTAGTTTAAACATAAATTATGTTTTAGGTGCTCAAAAGAACAGTCTCACTGAGACATTTCTTTTGAGTACCAATAACATTCATGATTGTTTTGGTTGAGAAAGAACAAAATTAATTAAAAATTTTAAATAAAAATACAACAGGTGAGATGATGGTCATCCCAATTTTAGTTATCATACTGGATTATAAGGTCCACTGGAGACCATACAACCACACAACTAGCAGGTTAGCAAAGAGGTAGTTCATGAATTCAAATTTGAGATATAGCTGTCATGTATTTATAAACAATTTGCAGTAGAGTGACAGGAATTTTAATACTGATTGAAAGTTTGGGATGTTTAAAAGAGGTGAAGACAATGGACATGATACTCGGAAAATGTAAATTTGCAAATAATTTTCTTCCTTATTTTCAGCAACATATTTTTTAGGTACTCTATGAGGCAATTCCAATGTGTACCTACAACACATGTCTTTTCAATAAATGTGTTTTTCACCATAAGCTTTTTTTAAACAAATTCTCAACCACTTCCATTTATTCAAAGAAATGAGCATGTAGAAATGAACAACTTTTCATGTAGTTTGTCATGCACCTGGATGACAATAATAGACTGTCTATTTTTTGCTTCTGACAGCTTATCTTGAAAATTTAATGTTTCATGGGAGTATATTGCTAAATTGCTAGTTGCGTGGTTGTATCATACTGGAGTATAAGGTCCACTGGAGACAATAAGTCATTAAATGCTTAGGGACTAAAGATCTAAGACAATAATTGCTGATGAACATACTGTTGCAAGTGGCAAGGCTGTGTAAGGGACACCACAAACAGACACATACTTGTTGGAAACATTTTCTGCTGCCTTCCATAAATATTTGGCCACAACTCCCTGCAAATAGAAAACCTGGTATACAGTAAATGTTCCAAAATTGTGAATGCTTTTCTCATTCTGTTCTAAAATAAAATGTTGGTTATCAGGATTGGCTCTTACAGAGTTCTCACTAACTCCCATTTAGGATTATCTTACTCCAACTTTTTGATTCTGACTCCAACTTTTCAAAAGTGGCAATAGAAAATCCAGGGGTTTTATTAACTTTTTTGGCATCCGGGTATCAAGGCAAAGTAGGCGGATGATTTGACAGTATTTGCCTATAGACTCAATACAAATTTATCAAAAGTAGCAGGGGAAACATGCCTGAGTATGAGGGGAAAATCCCCGCCTCCCTCCTCTTAATGAAACCCCTGAAATCAAAAGTATGATAAAACTCCAAATTTTTCTGGCAGACAGCATTTTTACTCCTCTTTTCAAAATCCTATTGAGAACTCTGCTCTTAGGCCAAATAAAGAAAAAATGTGTTTCGGGTAACGGGTGTGAAAACTTTAGGTAGGGTAGGCACACACATTTTTTCTGGAAAAATATACATAATTTTATGCATTTTAAAAGGCATTTGGCCTTTCAAAATGCATAAAATTTTACATTTTTCCAGAGAACCTGAAAAAGTTCCTAGGTTTCACCAGTAAATTTAGGCAGGGTCGGGTTACCATAAAGATAAAGAAGCCTTATTTAACGTCGCTTATAATGTAACAGACAACATTAGCTCACGAGCTATTCTGCGACATAACAATATCTTTAATAGATACTTACCTGCCTTACTTTATCTTCCTAGCACAACCCTTTTTATGCGAGCGCCAGCAAGGGAGCTGCTAGTACTATTTTTTACACCTTTGGTATGGTGCGGCTGCGTGATTCGAACCCAGGACCTCCCGCTCCGAAAGCGGACGCTCTACCAACTGAGCTATCGAGGCGGTACGATTAAACACAGATATTTTTGTATTTGCCCTTCGTGTTTGGTGTCTCTTCCTCATAGGGCCGTAGGTTGGTCCGCAGTGTGGGATTGTGGCACTTCCTGGTCATATTCACTAACGTTTGAAATTCACAAACTGCCTGACAGAATAGCAAACAGGGAAGACTCGGAAGCAGTCTGATCTGGGTCGTCTGCACTGCTTTTCTACAGCTTTTTGGCAGGCAACTAATTCTAGAACATCTACTCTTACGGTAGTTTTGTTTGTTGATTAAATATTCTTTACATCCCAGTAAATGATTTTTCAGTTATGTGGCTACAGGTCTTCCTGGGTTGAACCAGTACCAGGCCAGGATTAATGTGTCTTGCTCAAGCCTTAGGACACAACGCAGTGACGCTGGTGCGGCTCGAATCCACAACCCCTGGATCGAGACAAACACTCTACCACTGAGCCACTATTGTTAACTTACGGTAGTAATTGAAGTGATCTTGTGTAAAATGCCGCCGATTCTGAGCGTTGTCGTCCTAGTACGAAAAAATAGGTTACGAAACATACAAAAGTACGAATTTTTAGTACCACGAAAACTAATGACAATTCAGATTATATACCATAATTTCCGGATATGAAACCACAACACGCAAGTCAAAGTAAGCAGGGGATTGAATTCCACTTTTTAATTTAAAATCACCAAATTTGACCCCTCCAATTTCATGGAGTTTCAGAATTAAATTTTCTCTATCTTCGTCCATTTTCGCCAATTTTTTTCTAAACCAATGTTCCCGAAACTTACCATAACGGGAGATACTTACAACAACGGATTGGAATGGATACAACCGTACATTTACTACAGAAAATGTTTCCAACAACAACTACTATCTAGGGATATACATGTTATTTGTGTCGAATATTATCATGACACAACATGTAACATAAGCCCAGTAGGGCTTTTACTTCGAAAAACAAGAATGAAAACATTTTTAAAACAACAAGTATCTCAACATTCTCACAAAATTTGAAAGGCAGTGGCTAGAGGTACGGATCCGTACCCATAGCCTGGGAGGCTAGGGATACGGACCCGTACCCCTAGTCTCGGAGGCTAGGGGTACGGACCCGTACCCCTAGTATATTCTACCATGTCAGGCTACAGGTACAGACATATAACCCTGATGAGAAATTCTAAGTTATCATGATGATAAGTGTTAGAAAGTACCTTGTTGTTGTGTTATGAAATAGCAATCCAGTAAGTCGCCATTTGTAATGTGGGATAACTCTGTATAGTAAATATAAAAACGAAACACGAATTCGGAATTTGAACAAGTGGTGCGGGATTTATGTTATTATTATTATTATTATTATTATTATTATTATTATTATTATTATTAAATCAAATTAAACTTGTTATTAATGATTTGTTTTTGCTGTTTTCACTTTCGGTTTGCTCATTAGCGAGGATGCGAACAACATTCTGTGATTAATTGGTCGGCATGACGCAATACATAGGCATCTTTAAACTTAAAAGAACAAATTACAATGATTGGCTTATTATTTAAATGTCCAACCTCACAGACATCAGAAGAACGTCATTAAGTAGCCTAATCCTACAAACAGTATCTAGACCTATTATTATAGATATAATAATAACTATTTGATGTAACCGCCCAATTCTCGCTGCTCATTTATAAAACTCCCAAGAAAATTATGTTCAGTCTCACTTTGTCAAAATGGCTAAAACGCTGAACATAGGGAAACAGTTTGAGGACTTTTCCTCTTTAGAAATTGACATCCAGCAGTATCAGAAGGAAGAAAATAGTCAATTCTTTAGGCGCCAAAAACTTACGTTAAAAGTGATAGAAAATACAATTTTACACACCGCCCGTCCGTCTGTCCGTTCGTCAGCCAGTACAATTTTATTATTTGTTTTCGTGCTTAGAAGTAACATAAGTACCTTAAGGATCTTTGTCCATAAATCTAAAGGTCCTAACAAATAAACCTAGCCAGCACACAATGTCGGACCAATATCGTTCCGCTAGCAAAACGCCATTCAAATGGTATTTCACTGGCGGGCCGACCCTTGCCCGCTTTTTTATGTTTAGTTTTGATGTTAGTTTTGATATAATGCGTAAATCAACTATTATATTTTCATATACACATTTTTGGTGCGCAAAAGAGTCTTCAAGATGAGACGGTTCTTTTGAGCACCAAAAACTTACGTTAAACGTGATAGACAATACAATTATACACCCCACCCGTCCATATGTCCGTTCGTCAGTCCGTACAATTTTATTATTTTTTTTTCGTGCTTAGAAGTAACATAAGTACCTTAAGGAACTAAAAAATATTAAGTTTATCCATACGTCTAAAGGTCCTAACAAATAAACCCAGCCAGCACACTTACTTAGTTAAGTACAGGTGAGCTTATTTGACACTGCTCACTCATCTCACTCATCAGCTGCCAACCAGTAGTTAATTGGTTACTTTAATTGAAGATGAGAAGATAATTGCTGGTGAGAAGATAATTGATTTGTTACAGGTGATTAATTTCCTTTACTCATGGTCTGTTAAGGATAAGAAAAAAATAGATATAGAATTATGTTCTTTTTTTTAACTTTACCGTTATTTTTTAACCCTTTTGTATAAGCTTATACTTGTTTGAATTATATATGACATATGACGTCACAGTAAATAGAGTAGCTTCCCTTTATCGATCAAAGCTGGCGGACAAAACAAATGTAAATCTGCAACACGAGTTTTTGTTTATTTAAGCTATATTAATCATGATAGCTTCTCATCAGGGTTATATGTCTGTACCTGTAGCCTGACATGGTAGAATATACTAGGGGTACGGATCCGTACCTCTAGCCTCCCAGGCTAGGGGTACGGATCCGTATCCCTAGCCTCCCAGGCTAGGGGTACGGATCCGTACCTCTAGCTACTGCCAATTTGAAAACACTGTTTCACCCAGGATGTAACATGATGCATTGAATCTGAGCTCATGTCCATGCCAATGTTTATTAAGCCTTGATTTGAACGAGTTCAGTGAAGGTGCCGTCACTTCTGAGTTTGGTAGAGAGTTCCACACATCAACAACGCGGTTTGAAAAAAACACTGGATCTATTTGAGCCGTGACCAAGGTTTGAAGATCTTCAGGCTGTTACCCCTTGTCGACAGTTCTGACAAGTTGAAGAACTTGTCTATATCGACTCGATCAATTTGGTTGAGGATTTTATAGACTTGTATCACACCAGCTCTTAAACGTCTATATTCAAGAGTTGGAAGTCCCAATATTTTAAATCTGTCCTCATAGGTGCGACCTGAGAGTGAGTTTACCAAGCGTGTAGCTCTTCTCTGTACGTTTTCCAGCGTGATACTATCTTTTTGTACATTGGTGACCAAACTGAGGTGGCATACTCCAAGTGTGGACGTACCAGGGATTTATACAGATTTAGGAACATGGCCTTATCAATGTAGGTAAAGCTTCTAAATATCAGGCAAAGGTTCCTGTTTGCTAGCGCAGCCTTTTTGGATATGTGATCTCTGAAAATCAATTTTTCATCAAATATGACGCCTAGATCATTTTCACTAGTTACCTGCGTTACTTCTGTTGGGTTTTGCTCCACTGACATAATATGTTGGGTGTCTAGAAGATTTTTCCCAATGCGAAGATATTTGCACTTTTTGATATGGAAGAACATTTTCCATAGTTTGGCCCATTCTTCAGCATTTTTTAGACCAACTTGCATCCTGATCCTGTCATTTTCTTCTTTGATCGGTGAATAAAGCTTTGCATCCTCTGCGAATAGTTTGATACAGCAGTATAAGACCTCTGGCATATCATTTTTGAATATGAGGAAAAGTATTGGCCCCAGGACACTTCCTTGGGGATCCCTGATGTGACTTTCCTCCATTCAGACTTGGTCCCGTTAATAACTACACGCTGTTTGCGGTTTGACAGGAATTCCTTTATCAAGTTATAGACTTGCCCTTGATTCCATATCCTGACAGTTTCCTGAAGAGCCTTTTATGGGGGACCTTATCAAAGGCTTTTGCAAAATCCAGATAGATCAAAATCATCAAAATCATTTTTGACAGGTCCCTGCAAACAGGGAAGCTCCCAGCAGATTGGGTGAAGGCCAATGTCATGCCTGTGTTTAAGAAGGGTGATAAATCTCTGGCATCAAACTACAGACCTATCTCTCTCACTTGCATTCTTTGCAAGGTCCTCGAACACATTCTCGCTTCCAACATTGTCAAGCACCTTGATGGGCAGGGTCTCATGTATGATCTCCAGCATGGCTTTAGAGAAAAGAGGTCATGTGAGACCCAGCTCATCATGCTCATTGAGGATCTTGCGAGGAATGCCAGTGTGGGTAAACAAACAGACATAATCTTACTCGACTTTTCCAAAGCTTTCGACAAAGTCAATCACAGCAAACTTCTATGGAAGCTGCATCAATATGGCATTCGCGGACGCGAGCTGGCCTGGATCCGAGCTTTCCTTGGGAGTAGATCCCAGCAGGTAGTGATAGATGGGGAGGAATCGGAATCCATACCAGTTACATCTGGTGTCCCCCAGGGCTCAGTCATGGGCCCAATTCTTTTCCTTATCTATATTAATGATCTGCCTGATGAGGTCCCCTCCCGGGTGAGACTATTTGCTGATGATACAGCCTTGTACCTCACCATGGAAAGCGAGGATGACAGGTCAGCACTACAAACTGACTTGGACATATTGTCTGCATGGGAGATCAGGGGTGATATGGAGTTCAACCCCTCAAAGTGTCAAGTGGTACATGTGACGGGCTCCAGAAAGACGGTTAAGACTGACTACGTATTACATGGACAGGTTCTGGAGTCTGTTCCATGTGCCAGGTATCTCGGGGTTGATATCTCCAGTGGTCTCACTTGGAATTCCCATATCGACCGTGTAACTGCCAATGCAAATCGGACTCTTGGGTTTATCCGACGAAATATAAAAACTAAGATGCCTAAGGTTCGTGAAACGGCTTATAATTCCCTTGTAAGACCCCAGTTAGAATATGCTTCGGCTGTCTGAGATCCGCACACGAAGGTGCGAATATCCCAAATCGAACAAGTCCAGCGAAGAGCTGCTCGCTGGACAGCCAGTAACTTCGATAGACAGTCAAGTGTAACTGAGATGGTTAAACAACTTGGATGGCGGTCTTTGGAGCAAAGAAGGGCTGATGCCCGTCTTTGCTTGTTTTACAAGGTGATTCATGGCTTGGTTGCTGTACCCCTCCCAGACTACATACATCACTCAAATATAATATCTAGGTACTGCCACTCCATGACCTTCAGGCAGGTCTCAACTTCAACAGATTATTATAAGTTCTCATTCTTTCCTTTAGCAATTGTTCAATGGAATTCCCTCCCCGAGTCTGTTGCATGCTTGCAAAGCCTTGATGTTTTCAAGGCAGCTGTCTGCAAGCTGCAGCACTCACGCCCATAGATCCCCAAAATGTTTGTATTTAACTGATTTTAGCTAACTCTTTTCTATCATAACCTATCATCTGTTTTTATCCTTCACTTTTATGCTTTTAAACCTCTGTACTATAATTCTCCCTTTTTTACTGTCTTGTACTAACAGACGCTGCGCCAACCTGCCTAGAATGTCCGTGAGGGCGTATGGCAGTATAAGGAGAAAGAAAGAAAGATTACATCCACATCTTCTCCCCTGTCTAGTGCTTGGGTAGCTTCTTCCATGAATTCAAGTAACTGGGTTGTGCAAGATCTGCCAGAAACAAACCCATGTTGAGATTTAGTGAGTAAGTTGTTTCCCTCCATGTGGTTAACCAATTTGTCCCTGATTATTTTTTTCCATTGCTTTACCCGCTACTGAAGTGAGGCTTATTGGATGGTAGTTTTCTGCTTTTTTTCTAATGCTGTTTTTATGGATGGCTGTTACATTTGCGCTTTTCCAGTCATCTGGCAGGATGCCTTCATCTAATGATTTCCTGAATATTTTTTCCAGTGGGGATGTTATACATTGACTGGTTTCTTTTAAGATTCTTGGATGTATTCTATCGGGGCCCTGTGATTTGTTAGGTTTCAAGGCGTTAATGATTGTTGAGATTTATTACTCATTTATTTCTATGTCCATTAGGGCAGAGTCGTAGTTGCGCTCCTCGAATTCAGGTATCTGGTCATTTTCTTCTACTTCAAACACTGAAGCGAAATAGTCATTCAGAATATTGGCACTTTCTGTTTCATCAGATGTTAGGTTTCCCTGTAGATTTTCTATAGCACCTAGGGTCGATTTAGTTTTGGTTTTGGCTCGGACATTACTCCAAAAGAGTTTGTTGTCAGTTTTTATTCTAGCTGCCAGATCTTTTTCATAATAGTACTTGAACTTTCTTAATTCAGATACAACTTTACTTCTCTCTGTTTTGTATGCACTGTAATTTTCATCTGTTTTACAGTATTTGAACTTCTTCCATTTCCTGTGTTTTATGTTAATAGCGTCTTTACATTGCTGTGTCAGGTAAGGTTTACGCTTTTATATATCACTTGGTACTTTACTCACTGGCACAAATTTTTCAGTAACATCTACAATAAGTTCTGCAAAGTACTTCCATAATTCTACTAAGTTCAAATCCTGCATGACAGACCAATCTGTTGCGCTAAGATAGTTTACACATGACCACCATGTTCTCCTCATTAGTTAAAATTAGATCTAATATACTGGGCGTTTGGCCTTCTCTAAATCGTGTGGGTTCTAAAACATGTTGAAATAGAAAACAGTCTTTGATTCCTTCAAGAAATACAGATGCTATGGTTCTCTGCACTTTCACACAAGGACCAGTAGATCTCTTTCACGTTAAAGTCTCCAACAATGAGTATGTGAGAGAACCTCTGATCAATGACAGATTTAAACATCCTATTTATATACACAAGATTTTCTTATGTACTCGATGGACTTCGATAGATGCATCCAAAGACTATTTCATTCTGAGCCCTAAGTTTTATTTGGCACCACAAGAATTCTTTTGCTTTTGATTCTGTTGTAAATTGTGTTGCTTTTAATGCACTCTTGGTGTATATAGCAATTCCTCTTCCCTCACTTTCTGGTGTTAAAAACAGATCATAGTTTTCAATATAAAAAAATGCAACAATTGTTTCGAAGGTAGCATGTTTGGGGTATATTTCAGTTAGTGCTATGATGTCTGGTTTATCTTCTTCTATAATATTTAGAAGTTCACACTGTTTTACCTGGGTTAAGCAATCACAATTGGTATATAAAACTTTTAATTTGTTTGACTTTTCTCATCAGCTCTATTTACATAGTTAAAACATGATCCCTAGCAGTCCATTGTTTGTGAAACTAGCTCCTCATGTAACGAAGCCGGTGTTCCCACAATAATGGTTGTGTCATCCTCCTGTAATGTGGTCTCATTGTAGATGTGATTTTTTGACATAAAAAGGGAATTTTGAGCCGTGTCTTCAAAAACATTTATGTTAGATAAGTTTCCAGAGATAGGGCTTATATGTATGGATTCTGTCTCCATGGCTGCTTTAGGTGAGGTGTCATTTCTTATGCCGAGCATGGTACTCTGTGAATGAGTGTTCTTTTCAAGAGTCCTAGTGATAGTTTTTTCTTGCCTAGGTGTTGCAACACTTCTTGGGGTCCTAAAGTTAAATCTCTTTGTATTTGTTTCGTTAACCATTAAGGCACTTTGATGATCGACATTCTGACCAGGGTTCTTTCTAGCTCGTATTGTTTCTTTTTGTTAGAGACAAACTTTTTTCTCTCCTCCCTCTGCACAGGTGTTAGGTCCTTAGATACAATCACATTTTTCCACTCAGGTGGTAATTTTGTTGGTATGAACTTGGCATTTTCTAACATGACCTTTCGTTGTGCCTTTTCTGCAAGTATAACTTTAAGTGATTGTATTTTGTTAGCTTGTTTTTCCCAAGTCTAAAGCAGGTCACCATATTAAATTCCTGTAGGCCAAGTTTCGTACTTATATATTTGACGTCCGACTCATCTTTAGTTTTATTTTCGGCACCTGTAGGGTAATTATATTCAGGCATACTGAATATTGTCAGATTCAACTCTCGCCTTTTTCTATCCTCCAGTTCCTTATTTCTCGAGTCTACCAGGCTATTGATATCATCTTTAATACCATCTATGATTTCACTTTTTAACTCTGTAACACTCTCCTGTATTGAGTGTTGTGTAGTTTCTTCAATTGTATCGAGTCTGCTTTCTACAGCGTACAACCTAGAGTCGTGTTGTGTCCTTCTATCCTGTAACACTTTAGATATGTTGTCCAAGGAAGGAAAAAGTGATTTGTAGCATTTACAATCCCATCTAAAATCATCTAACTCACCCTTTAGAAGGCAATTATGCAGAGCTTTGCTTATACCAGCAGAGTTGAAACCGAACAGTTGTTTACAGCCTGAACAATTTATACCCTCCTCTATCTCTTTGTCACATTTACTACAAACCTGTACATTGTCTTCACTAGAGTCCTGTCATGCATGCTTTGGTTCTGTGGTCCTAGTTCTGAAAACACCACTTGATCCGGTGCCAATGAAGTTAAGGGTTAAATTTGGTTTTGGGTCTTGTCTGAATTTGGGGTAGTTTGATACCATATTTTTATCTTACTTTTACTTAAAGAGTTACTAAAATCTTACAATTTTTGATTTAAGATAATGCTTCAACTGTTCATTTATGACGGGGCAGTCCCCGCGCATAAATATTACTTAAGTAGTTTACTTAAATTTTACAGTTTCATATTCCATAAAATGCTTCAACAGGTTTCCTTTCCCTGTTCATTTATGGCGGGGCAATCCCAGCGCATTAATATTGTCCTCAATCAGGCAATCGGGTTTATACTGATTTTAATGAAGGTCAGCATATTTCTATATTATTTTTACTTTTAGAGTAGTTTACTCAAATTTTACATATTTTTTTGTTCCATATAATGCTCAATAGGTGTCCTTTCACTGTTCATTTATGACGCGGCAATCCCTGCACATAAATATTGTCCTTGATCAGGCAGTGATTTTAAATTGATTATAAGAAAGGTCAATATGCACACTGTTTCATGAGATTGTATCTACCAGTTTCCTTTATTGCTTCTTTATGGCGGGGCAGTCCCCACACTTAACTTTTCGATCACTTTTCAGCCTAGCCTATATCATATACTCATATATCTGACCTTTGAAAAGACAGCCCATTCATATACTTGATTTCACAGAAAGTTGACTTATTCATATACTGTCCTTTGACAGACCTACTAAAACCCGTGACGGACATAATTTGAATTAATATACCCTTTAATACGAAAAATATGTGCATATACATGGGTGTCAGAAAATTTGGGGCATTCATATACCAACACCAGAAAATAGGGCCATCCATATATTTTCTTTTAAAAAAAGGGGGTTTATCATATACCTGGCGGCGCCGAAAAAGGGGCTATTCGGCACGCACATCCGTACTATGCCACATATAGGTAGTTCCCCCTCAGTTAAAACAGTATTATTCTGTGGCTCTTCCTCATAGTGCCGTGGGTTGGTCTGCAGTATGTGATTGTGGTATTTCCTGATTATACTAACTTACTTTTTTATAAAAAAAACACAAAGGTACTTTCTTTTCTTTCTTTCTCTATATACTGCCAGACCCTCTTTCGAGTATTATCGGCAGGTGTACTTTGTACACTCCGGATTGCAGAATGAAAGCCTACAAGTAACCATATCTTAATTACCGTAGGGTTCTTTAATCTGCATATGGGTACAAAATATGTCACAGCATGCAGAAAACAATTAAGATATAAAGAGGTAAATATGTAAACCAATAGATATCATCAGCAGGGAGTTTGATGAACCAGCAAGCTCTCCGCTGACGAGAACTATTGGGCACTGCACTATAGCTTTCTTTTCTTTAGATTCCGCACCACCCCTCGTGAGGATTATATTACGCGCAGATTGATTACGCCTTATAGTTTAACAGAAAATAAAATTTTGAATTCATAAAATTCAGAAATTTAACATTTAAATAGCAGTGAGCAGACACCCAAAGGAACACATCCTTTGCAAAAAAGCGAAAAAGCGAAAAATGAGAGGTCGAAAAGCGAAAGCGTGTAAGCAAGGGGAGTGCAAGGGAGTTAAAACTGAACTGCTAAAGCAAAGCACATATAAAGCCTAAATTGAACATGAAGGACATCCGCAAATGTCACCATCCCATGCATGGAGTAGTCTCTTAAACTGAGGGAAGGATTCAGCCAGCCTCAGGTCATTCGGGTGACAGTTCCCGATTTGAGCGGCTTCATAGTGGAATGACCTTAGTGAAGACTTGCCCGATTTTCTCTCCTGAAACTGTAATTTGACTTTTTGATGTTGATTAAGTCCTTAATATATTCAAGATCAATGTCATTAACAATTTTGTAGACATCGGGCGCCATTTGCTTCATACTCCAAAATGTAAGGGGCGGTGTTCGTCGAGGTCAAGAGAGCTTGTAGAGATGACGTGAAATAATTGTTGATGAAACGTAAAGCCCACTCTTGATAGTTTTCTATCTTATTAGTGCTAGAAGTGCTGCAAAAATGCCACGCCAATGGGCAATAATTAAAATTAGAAACAATAAAAGAATTGTAAATAGTCACCTTGCCTTGTTTGGTTAAAACGACCGAGAGGCTTCAAAAATAGTAAGTGAGTATGGTCAGAAAATACCACAATCACAAACTGCTGGCAAACCTACGACACCGCGAGGAAGAGCCAAACAACAACCACGAGACACCAGGAAGACAAACTAAGCAAAGCAACCAGCTCTCTCTTCCCCATCATCAAGATGATTGCAAAACTAGAAGGGACATAAAGTAATGTACAACAAAACATAGAACAATTACAGACTCCCACAATGGGAGTAACAATAAACAACAAGTCAACAACAACAGAACCACCGCCTTAGATAGGACAGCAGCCTAAGCCACCGGGGGGGAGGGGGGGGGGGCTTAAATGCATTTTACTGGTGCCAAATCTTCGCCCTAGATTCTGCTGTTGTTGAAGTACAAGAAATGTTTATAACTATTGCAATGTATCATCATGGAGAAACACTCTAATCAAATTAACACACTATGATGAAACAAAGAAAAGGGCTCACGACTCACAGATAGGCAGAGCTAAAGAAAACCTCAAGTTGAGCCACGGTGGGTCCAGCTACAGAAGCATCAGGCACCAACCCACCGATTAAAGCTTTATGTCGGAGCCGTCATAGAGTATGAGGCCTGACCCACCGTCGTGCAATTAAAGAGGAAACCATACCTATAAACCGTTATTGGGTTTTAAACCAGGCATGCAGACTGTCGCATGACATCCAACAAATATCCAACCTTTATATAACGTTTGATAATCTTTTTGTATTGATCACTAAAATTAGGTTTTCAACAATTCGTTTGAATTTTTAAACTAAATCACCATAAAATATAGGTTCTGATATGCCTTGTTGCAAAAGAGTTTTTTACCCAATGTTGTATTTAACAATTAACTCTGAGTGTCTGTGGTAGAATTTAGAAAATGCTTTTCGAATTTTATTATATCTATAACCTTGTTTTAATAATTTAGCAGTTAAAAATAAGTTTCTGTTGTTGAAGTCATCAACATTAGAACACACTCTTGCAAAAGGAATAAGCTGAGAAATATATACGCCATAGGAAGGGGAGCGAGGAACATCTCCATCAAGAAATGGGAAATTTACTATTTCAAAATTAAAATCATCCCGTTTATCATAAATTTTAGAAAAAAAACCCCATGCCATTTGTTATGGACAAGTTCAAGCCCCAAAACGGAGCTTCAGTATCAGAAGAATTCGCCTTATTTAACTGATGTTCAGTAGGATATATCTGACCTACCATTTGTTCAAAATAAGGATTATCAATATTAAGTAAGTCATCTAGATATCTGGAGGTGGAGTTAAAAGCTTCAATAATATCAGTTTGATTATTGTCTGACAGAGATAACATGAAGTCTCTCTCATAACAAAACAAAAACAAATCTGCAACAAGAGGAGCACAATTAGTACCCATTGGAATACCTACAATTTGTCTATATAAAATTTCGAGCCAAATCTTATAAATATATTGTCTAAAAGATAATGGAGAGCATCACACATTTTCTGACATGACCACAACTTATATCTGCAAGTTGTCATGGAGCCTTTTTTTTAAACATTTGGGACATATGGTCATCAAATCGCAACATCAAATCTATTTATACCTAAAAGAGTGGCATTATCTTCACACTTAATTTCAACTGAGTCAATATTAAAAGAAGCAGTATCATCATGTGCCTTTCTCCAATACAAATTTCCTGAAATTATGTGGGATTTCCTTTCATAAAATTAATATAAAAAACAGTCGATCAGATTTCAACTCTCATCTTCTAAAACCTTTTTCAATACATATGTGTTGGCATGAATAAAAGACAATGTGTTATAATCAGCAAAGTTGTAGATGACTCTTTGGTTAATAAAAAAGAATACATGTATATCATTTAAAAATACATTATAAAGAAGGGGCCCTAGGATTGAACCCTGAGAGACCCCCTTTAATGGTGTACCCATTCCATTGTTTCCCCGAATAGACTGGCTTGTTCCCCTGTTTCCCAAACTAAAATAGTTACTTATGTTTCCAATGATGTATTTGTTCCTTTAACCCTTCAAATGTTGGCTTTTGTTCCCAAGTTCACTTGTTCCTCTGAATTAACAGCCCTTTTCCCCATGTTCCCGAAAACGTTGGGAGAACCTCAGTAAGTCAGAGGAGTTAATGGCACAAGTCATTACCTCTATACAGAGGTTTACCCCCACAGGGGGGGGGGGGGGGGGGCACTATCATTTTTACTTGCTACACAGGCTGAAGGGCCAAGCCTCATTTACCGTTTACCCCTCCCACAATATCCAGTCAACATAGTCAAAAATATCAGGTATTTCAGGCATACCCTATAAAGTACAAGGATTTTTTGCATACCACCTTGTAGACAAGTTCCAGACACGTCTACATACATACACAGCCTAGACAACACGGCTGTCTGATGTTATATACAATGGTTATCGGACCATGTTATATTGGGTTTGCGGCTGTTTTAACCGTGTTGCTGACGCCATTTGCCCTTGGTGCTTTGGTCCTGGGCAGTATCAAAGAAGAAGTAGAAGTAGAAGTGGTGTGTATTGGAGCAACTCATCACAGAACACAATTACCAGTAAATAAGAAATAATTTACATAGGTCCAGATAGGGAAATTTTATGAACGTAAAATTGTAATTATTTTCTTACCCATCAGTTTAAACATGTGTTTTGAGTGTGAGTGCTCAAAAGAACCGTCTCATTGAGACCACAGACACAACATAAGGCATCAATAAATAAGTATTTAAGTCGGAACCGTCTAAGAGTCGCCGGCGTGGAGGCATCCTAACGTTTTCAATGTACCATCACAGGAGTCCGAGCCAATCTGGACACTGCGTTGTGCCCATGACACTTTATCCTCTGCTTAGTACTAATCAGATCTAGGAAGACCCGCCCCGATATGAGTGAACAATTGTTGACTTGGACGTAAATAATCAGCACAAACAAGATCACAAAGGAGTCCATTTTACAAACTATTGATGAACAAAAGCGGCCTGTATAAATATACTCATTGAGGGATCGACAGATTTCGAATCACACAGTTCAGTTAAGGTTTTCTGTCCGAAAGTATATGGTAAATTAAGAAGTTGCAAGTAGTGTTTATTGTTATGTGGCTGTATGATACACAATGATACACTATAATAAATGATCAAACAACAGCAGAGAAACTATACTAGAATAAAACAAATGTAGTGGAAAATGATTACAAACAAATTAAAACAGATCCAGGGGTGGCGAGTTCGATACCGGTCCGGTCCCATACATTTCTATGTGTAAGTTATTGTATGGTTTATGCGTATGTAAGGGAGGATACTACATTCGCACTGCCATACAATAACTGCCTTATTGTATTAGCACGCATGTGCACCTTGTGCATTGTGAGATATTTGATGTAGAACATTGGAAAATTACTCAAAATGTGCAATATTTATCTGTATTTGGTTCTGGAACGATCGAGTCTGATGAAAGCAGGGAGGTCAAATAGATATTTCGGACACATTTTAGTTAATTCATTTTGTCAAGAAAACGTTGGAACATCGATCTGAAATAGAGTATCTGAAATCTATATTGAGCCGAATTCATAAACGATCGAAAGACAGGACCCAGACCAGCTTTCCCTGTTTCCTGACGCAGGAAAGGTGCGCATAAGAATTACCCGCATATGTCTTTAATAATAATGTATTTCTTAATAGGCAAGGAACCTTAACTTTTAAGGTCAAACTAATTTCTTGAGAAATTATTTTAGTTCCAAGATACAGGGTTGTGTAAAGTAAATGACCATAAAATGTCCTTAAAATATCGATGCCAAATTCGAGAAAATAAAGATTTAAGATTTTATCAATATTGGGTGGGGTACCTGAAAAATGGAAATAATGATTTTTGACAAAATATGCTTATATATTTCACATTCTTTTTATGTAAATGCTGAATACATCAGATGCGGATGGTTTGCTGATCATAAGTGTGTAAACTAAGTGGTTAGCAGAGAGCATATTCGTTTCCATGGTAACCCATAATATCTAAATAATGGGGGTTTGCACATCTCAGAAGCAACTGATCCCAGAATACTAAACTTGGTACAAAATTAATCCTGAGTTGTCGAACGTTTTCCTGACTGTTCGATATGCGAATTATGTAATTAGTATATTCATGAATATTTATGAGAACATTTAAAAACAGAGAAAATTGCAGAGAAATTAAATGGGTATACCTACAAAATAACCTATATCTCAGCTGCTTATTGAACTACAGGTCAAAACCTGGTACAAAATGATGCTGAGACATAGCTTCCTTTCCCCCCCACTTCCCTCCCCCTTCTCCCCCACTTCCCTCCCCCTTCTCCCCCACTTCCCTCCCCCTATCAGATTTCCCCCCCCTGATAAAATTTTGTTCTTATTCAAGAACTAAAGCGTATATATGTAAGTGAAGAACTAAGAATGGTTCACCATAGACTCAGCTGTCGTATTTCCATGCACAATTACTCAGTAGGCAAAGAACCAGACTATCTCCAGATCAATGTCTTTTCTAGAACCAGCAAAGGAAACATTATTTATACTAGACAAAACAAAAACCTCTTGTTTATGGTCACTTTTGGCACCTACTCAATTTTGAGCCTTTTTGGGATATTAAGGTCTATTTTCTTGACTTTTTAAAGGATTCTTGTTTTACTTTTTTCATACAAAAAGTTTATTTAAAAGTTTGCCAACCTATCGACCTCTTAACATATTGAAGATATTGAAGAGGTAAAGGCAAAAAACAATATTGATTTTGTTAATTTTTGGCCTTACTTCTAAAATCATAAATACAGGTACATGCTTTGCGCTGCTCTTAAAAATTGTGTGTCGACTAACTCTTTTTGCATACTTGGTAGCCTATGCTGATTTGTTTTCAAAGCTTACTTTTTCGCAAAAGATAAACATCAGGAATACCTGGAGCCATCAGAGTGCCAAAAGTGTTGGGTCAAGACCAGGGCCGGCAGAATCAAGATCAGGCCTGATAGAAGCCGATCTGGGTCCAAACTGTTTGCAAAGGTTATCAGCAGACTACAAAAGTGTTTAAGTATTTGGATATTCTGCTGGTGTTGATTTATTGTTGATTGTTACTCCAATTAATTGTTCTATGTTTTGCTGTACGTTACTTTATGTCCATTCTAGTTTTGCAGCTTTGCTTGGTTTGCCTTCCTGGTGTCTCGTGATTGTTGTGTGGCTCTGCCTCTCGGTGCCATGGGTTTGTCTGCAGTTTGTGATTGTGGTATATCCTGATCATACTCACTTACTATTCTTGTAAAAAGTTTGTTTTAGAAGAACTATAAGGGAGACAAGGAAGGATTCATCAGCATGATTTTGAGTTGGCGAGATATATGCTCTAAGGAACCTTCATAAAACTCTTTCACATTTGTGAAAAAATAGATTCTAGTATGAACATTGTAGGGTGTAAATCTTAACAAATTATCAGTATCAAAACAACAGCATTTATGTTAAAAATTAACCGTCTATAATTATTGGAGGGACGCAAATAATTACCAACAAGAGAAAAAAAAACACCTGTTTTTATAAGATAATTCACTTTTCCATGCAGTTTTCAGCTAAAGTGAACAGATTTATTGAGGAAACATGACTTAATTCTTCTTTTACAAACACCATTTTTAGAAAAGATTTTTTTTCGAAAAATGTTCATAGTTGCAGACTTAGTCTCTTTAAAATACGCCATTCATCGACAGATCAAAACACTAGCATACCATGGAGGTCAGCCTTAACCCTTATTATTATTTTTTTTTACAAAAGTCATTCTCTAGCGCGGACAGGGACGCAACTTGCCTTAAATTAATAGTCTGCACTTAAAAATAGCGTATGCTGATGAATAACCTAGATGAGACGCCGTAAGGATGAGAGTAGTAATGCACGACACCATTTCTACTGATGAACCGCCACAAAATGAAAATGCGGCATCACGGTCCGCGCGCCACGATATAACACACTCTACACATGTAGGTAGTGGTGTACAATATAAAATCTTTAAAAAAATCAGGGCCTCTTTTTTACTTCGATTTTGGGTGCCGAACCTTCAAAGAAAGTAATGCCACCATAAACATGATAACACCTGTCACAATTGGAAACACCTGCCACAATTGGATTTAGGCAGATTTGAATTGCTTTTCTACACACACTTTGCATCCGTATTACCAGGAATAAAACTGGCATATAATAATTCACTAGTTTCGGTTTAATACGTACTCTAATGCGTTTTTGCGTAAGCGGTAGCTATATATACGTCCCTGACGAAATAAATAAAATAGTTATCGACGGCAGCTTGAGTAAATTCCAAGAAGAAAAGCAAAGGGACACAATCCAATACGGAGACTGATAAATATGGACAGGAACAATCGATCAAGTTTGCTACTTTTAAGACGCCCGAAATTACTCGAAACCAAGACTCGAAAGTGAACTGCGTCCTTCTAGGCCCTTATATGACTTAACTGTCTTAAAGGGTATCGTTATGAATCATTTTTTATGAATTTTCTAGTAAAAAAAGCAATTTCGCCCTCCAATTTTTCCAGACCCCCGCCCACAATTGCCCCTCTTCCCACCCCCTCTACTCCCGCTTCCCGCCCCCTCTACCCCCGATTCCGCACCCTCTACCCCCGATTCCGCACCCTCTATCCCCGTACCCCCGCCCCCCTGTCCACCCCCTCTCCTTTCTTAGTTGTTTAATATGCAAATTACCTAATTTTCATATCCAGCGATGTTAATGAAATCATTAGAAATAAGAGAAATTTCTAAGAAAAACTAAGGGGGTATACCTACAAAATTGATTATATCTCAGCTACTAATTTCCCTAGATTACCAAACATGGTACCAAATTAATACCAAGATACAATCCTAACGAAACCCAGTTGTTCAACATGCAAATAATTAGCTTGAAATATTAATGACTATTAATAACACATTAGATATTATTGAGAAATGGCGGAAAAAATAAGGGGTTATCCCTACAAACTTACTCATATCACAGCTTCTAGTTGCCCTGAGTTACCGAACTTGGTTCTGAATTAATTCTAAGACACATTCCTTTTATCCATTGCTTCAACATGAGAGTAATCTAATTTTGATATTCATGATTTCAAAGAGAACAATTTAGAATTCATAGAAAAATCGCAGAAGAATTAAGGGGTATACCTACAAATTACTAATATCTCAGCTGCCAAATGCCATAGAGAAATAAACAAGATACCAAAATAATGCTAGAGCCTTCATTATAAGTTCTTTGTAAACAAATCTGAATTGCGAAATCACCAATTCTAATAAAAATCAAAGCTTTCGATAAGAAATATTTTAAACAACAACTCCTCAACTACTGATCTAAATTAGAAATAATTTTCATACTATTTGTTATGACATTCCTACAAAGGTCTTCTACCAAAACTACCCAACCAGTTCTGCTTGGCTGAGCAAAATTGTCACCAGAGCCAAAAATAGAACTTTTAACACAACATCTGATTTATTGTTCCAGATTCAGAGTAATTATAAAAATGTTTTTGATTTATCTATGTTCCTTATATTCTCCCTTTCTGACCATTTTCTCCCATTCATCCCATATTTTATTTTAGAAAACAAATCCAACCTATCCTCCTAATTTTCCATGCAATAGTTAACTCACATATTTTTGGCCTAAGTAATTTTGTGTGTATACTCTTTTATTTTTTTCTGCGATTTTTCCATAATTTCCAATGTTTCACAAATTCATATGAAAAATGAAATTAGATCATAGGCATATTGAACCACAACGTATGAGGACTATGTCTAAGCATCAATTAAGAGCCAACTTTGATAATTTAGCGCATCTGAGTAATTTTGTAGGTAATCCAAGTAGGTAAGGGTGCAAAGATCAGATATACCCACTTGTTTTTTTCTTGTTTTTCGTTTTGGCAAATTTTCTCTTACTTCTTTAATGTTTATTATATTGATAGGACAATTAGGTAATTTACATATTTAACTAGAGTAGAAGAGCTTTGTCTCAGCATCAATTTAGTACCAGTTTTGTATTCTAGAGCAATTAGCAGCTGATTATGTATACCTTTTCCCCTGAATTTTCTCTCTTATTCACAAGTTTTCATAAATATGCATGAATATACAAATGAGATAATTTGCATATCAGACAATTCAGAAAAAAAATCTATGACTAAGATTTAGTTTTATACCAAGTTTAGTACTTTTGGATGAGTTGCTGCTGAGATATAAGTATTTCTGTAGGTACACTCCATTCATAAGAATATTTTATAGAATGTCATGGAAACCATTTTATATCACATAATAAGTAAGTAAGAGTGCAAAGATCAGGAATCGATATAATCAAGTACTACACCTGACCTAGGATACCAATGTGAAAGTGACAAACGCACAGCTGGACACCACAAACGAGAGCCAAGAGGGCAGCCCTTTCCCAGCAGGTGACCAAAGGCACATATAAACAGACGCGCACAAAGGCATAGCAAACACAAGACAGAAAAACACAAAAGATCCACAAAAGAAGTACCGCATTGGAATGGTCAGTAAAATATTTTACTGGAGGGCTTTAACCGGTTTCACTCAAATGGGTTAAATTTTGAGGACAACAATAATTTCCATTTGGTGGTCCACATGAACAATTAGCATATATTAGAAATTGTCATAGGGGTGTAAGGTAGGTCTACTACAAATGTATCACAGGGTCCAAGTTTCTAGTCATATGCTGCTTACTTTCTTCTTTCAAATGATTTTCCTGTCATTTTTCATTTTTAATAAATATTCATGAATATGCAAATGAGAAAATTTACATTTATGACCACCAGATGAATGAACCTCTGTCAAAAAGTATCACTTATGATATTACACCGGTTATGTTTTTGGGCTGAAAACAGTTAATCTCTTGGTATTTTTTACGATTTTCCCACATTTTAAAGTTAAAGTTTCAATAATATTCACGAAAATTCATATTAGTAAAGTTGCATATCTGACCATGTAAAATGGCTAATGTTTAAGCTTTAATTTGCTACCAAGGTAAGTAGTCTAGACTGAAAGCAGCTGAGATATGGTTGTTTTTGTAGGTAAACCCACATTCAGGAAATAGCATTATGGGTTTTCATGGAAACCATGCATTAAAACATAGCCAGAAAAGGTTTTAACCTTGGGATAATTTTTTGGGGGCATGCCTTGGGTCCCAATGAACAATTTTACACCCATTGAAACTTGCCCTGGGGTAGCAAGGTAGGTCAAATTAGGTCCCAGGGTAGCAGTAACGTGATATTAATTGCCTGATTTCAGCGATCTTCTTTATTTTTCACTCCCCTCCCCCAAAAAAAAAAAAAAAAAAAAAAGAAAAAAAAAAACATTTCTCCATGGATTTTCTTTGAGGACTTTTTCAATGAAACAGGACACTTTCTCGATACTTAAACTGTTGATAACAATTCTCAAGGAATTAGTTATGGGTCAAGGGCCATTTTCGGCTAAATGTACTGGCCTATAATGCAGACACACAACTGAATTAATCAAGCTCGATACCACCAGTCGTTCACGTACCAGTAAAGTAGGAAGGAGGACATATTTGTACCAATACGCCTTACATTTTTGTCTCAATTTTGATCTGTGAAGCTATAAATATTAATAATATATTAGGTAGCAACTTCTTGTTATTGTATTAATATCTTGTGATTAATGCTACATTGTTTCTAATTATCTATAAAATTCAATGCAAATAATATTTGATGAACACGAAAACACGAGTTTTATTTTTATCCTTTATTTACTACATCACTAAATGTCCCATAAAATGTCTTTAATTGACGGGAGTCTAAGACAATGTCATATTACTTTCTTTATTTGCTGTTCTAACAAGCCACAAACGCTCCTATAATTATGCTTGTGCTCTGTCGTCTTGAGTTTATGACGTTTATGTGGGGGAATAATATTTCGTACTTCCGGAGAAGTTAGAATAGTACATTGTTAATCCGGGGAAGTTAGAATAAAATAACCAAAGCATGGCCATCTCTGGCATATTTAACAATAAATGAAACCAAAAAATTACACTATACATGTAGTTATAGGATAAAAACAGAACTTTAGAAGTTATGTCCTATAATAATAAATAAACCATCAGTAAACAGGTGAGCCATGATAACATAATCATTCGCTATAACACCGATAACCCTAATATCACAACCATTTGCCATAAACCCTGATAACACAACCGTTCTGTTGAAGTTGACCAATTTTTCGGTTCAACACATTATCCTCTGAAAATGAGTACAAATAATATGTTCTTAAAGGGTATCCTTTGGAAGCAAAGACTGCACCAAAGAACTGAAACTAGAGTGTGCATATTTCCTGGGCCAGACTAGCTAGATTCTGCCATTTAGGCTTCATCGGTGACCCTCTAAAAGTTTGTAAGTTCCACAATAAAACCCATGATCCCAAAGGACAAGAAAATAAAATCTACACTATAGTGAAGGGCAGGGAGACATTCTACCGCCGCCACACAGTCCCAGTCACCAGCTGTAGTGAATTCAAATATGTTCTTAAAAGGGTATCCTTTGGAAGCAAAGTCTGCACCAAAGAACTGAAACTAGAGTGTGCATATTTCCTGGGCCAGACTAGCTAGTTTCTGCCATTTAGGCTTCATCAGTGACCCTCTAATAATTTGTAAGTTCCACAATGAAACCCATGATCCCAAAGGACAAGAAAATAAAATCTACACTATAGTGAAGCATACGTTTGTATCACGAGTCGCACATAAGAAATTGTGTTAAGTAAATAATTAAAGTGTATCTTCTATTCTGATTACAAGTGCAAAGTGAATAGTTACAGTGTATCTCCTATTCTGATTACAAGTACACAGTTAATATTTATAGTGTATCTCCTATTCTAATTACAGGTGTACAGTAAACAGTTAAAGTGTATCTCCTATTCTAATTACTAGTGCACAGTAAATAGTTAAAGTGTATCCCATATTCTGATTACAATTTCACAGTAAATAGTTAAAGTGTATCCCCTATTCTGATTACAATTTCACAGTAAATAGTTAAAGTGTATCTCTTAGTCTAATTACAAGTGCACAGTGTATCTCTTATTCTGATTACAAGTGCACAGTAAATATTATAATGTATCTCCTATTCTGATTACAAGTGCACAGTAAATAGTTATAGTGTATCTCCTATTCTGATTACAAGTGAACAGTAAATGGTTAAATTGTATCTCCTATTCTGATTACAAGTGCACAGTTAACAGTTAAAGTGTATCTCCTATTCTGATTACAAGTGCACAGTAAATAGTTATAGTGTATCTCCTATTCTGATAACAAGTGGATAGTAAAAAGTTAAAGTGTATCTCCTATTCTGATTACAAGTGCACAGTAAATAGTTATAGTGTATCTCCTATTCTGATAACAAGTTCACAGTAAATAGTTAAAGTATATCTCCTAGTCTGATAACAAGTGCACAGTAAACAGTTAAAGTATATCTCCTAAGTGATTACAAGTGCACAGTAAATAGTTAAAGTGTATCTCCTATTCTGAATACACGTGCACTTTTTCATCATACGATCGACATGTTTCAGTTGCATGCCCTTTACTTGATGAGTGTTGTGAATGATCTCGGAAAGGTTGTGGTGTAAGGTTCAAAATTGGTAAGAAATTCACGTATTTTGATGACCTGCTTTGCGATTTTCACTCGTTTTTGGTCACTGATTTTTTACCATAGCAGACATGCGCGGTTCCAGAAAGTTTTGCCAGAGGGGGTCCAACTTTTTGTACGTTTTTAGTTGATTAGGGGAGAGAGGATCCAAATACCACTATAAGCGGGCCATCATCGGCCCGCCAGCGAATCGCCATTTAAATGGCGTTTCGCTGGCGGGCCGATGGTGGCTCAACACTGTATGCTGGCTTGTTAGCTTTGTGGTTTTACAGGGGATCCCGACCAGTATTGCTAAGAAACCTATGTTTTTGTATTTTTTCATGGGGGGGGGGGATCCGGACCCCCTGCCCGCCCCTTTTGATCCGCGCATGGCAGATCCGTAAAATAGCTCGTTTATATTGCTTGGTCATGAAAGACGGATACTGATGACAAGGTCCACCAACTTGTTCACTTTCAAACGACGACATAATACAGCGCAAATTTTTCACATAATGGTGAACCTGTCGTTGAATTTATACAATAATAGCGAGCAAACATTTTTTTCATCGCATTAACACCAACCCATATATTTGATAGGATCAGTTCATAAACGTTTCCAATCAGTTTCACCAATTATCTAGGTAAGTAAGTAATCAATATTTTATTATAGTGATAGTGTAACATATATAAACAAAAGTACAAAACAATAATTGTATAACTATACACCGGCCACATGGGTCCATAAGTCACTCTAAACACAAGAAACGTTTAGTAATGTAAGTTATTTTGTGACGGTATTACACAATTACTCATTAAAATATTATCTACAAAACTTTGCATGCTTTTATAACAAAGTTTAAGAATTATTTGTTTCCCAGTTCTTTGCATGCTGGAGAGTTTTGCATGCTTTTTGTCACAAAAAAGATGTAATATTGTCCAGCGTGCACTCGCCTTCCGAATAGAACAGAACATTATTTTTATTATTGATATCTGGACACGTACATGACATTGAGCAAAACGTAATTAATATAAGACTTGGTAAAATTGGGCAACACTTGTCTAAATTCATCACTGTTTTACAGATGGGTACTTTGGGTTACACTCCATCATAATATTATTATTATTATTTTATCTTTTTTTTGGGGGGGGGGGGGGGGGGCGGGGGTCAACCAGCAATTCATATACACATGTCGCATCCATGAAACATCTTTAACATCGGCTTCTGTTCTAGGTATTCACCTTAATCTTTTCTGGATATTTTTTTTTTCATAATCTGATTCTGAGCAAACAATAATTTATAGATGACGCATTAACACTTCACGTTTTTATTTGTATGACTGATTAATAAATAAATGCAGGCGATGATAAGCCGATTCTGGAAAGATATATAGAAAGCAGGTACTGTAATTTTAAAGATTCATAATAATATGACTATACCATTTTCATATCGATGATGGTTATTATCCTGTGCGTACAATGATTAATTAGATGACGCATAAATAATTTTATATAATAGCACATCACGTTTTTATATGTATGACAGATTATGCAGGTGATGATAAGCCGATTCTGGACAGATTACGTAGAATGTATTATCTTGTGGATCTTGCTTATGAGATAAGCATATAGGTGCATATGTACGTAGGAAAGTATGTACATGTATGTGGGTAGGTATATATAGGCAACCACATAGATAGATATTCAAATAGAGGTGTTTAATATTTTTTCTTTTTAAAAACAGGGCTTGCCAAGTTGATTGCTTTTAGATGGATAAACCAACAAGTTGCAAAAACACTCCTTATTCTTAGCATACGTGCATTCAGGTTGTCAAGACCACACAGGAGCTAGTCACAATTCCTTACTGGCCTAAGAATAGAAAAAGTAGGCATATATTTACTTTTATATGCTATTATTTACAGAAGGCATCTCTTGAATGAGAGTCAAACACATGATATGTACATGTATTGTTTATGGTCTTTACCAATTATAGTTGTGGCGGCCATCTTAGTGATATTTATGCAAACTTTTGTGTCCTCATGCCAGGAAGATGAGCTTAATTGGCTCAGTGGCTTGTGAGAAGATGTTTTATGTACAGTACTTATTCGATATTTTCTGTTTTAAATACATTCCAAGCATCAGTGTAGACGGAAAGCAGAATACCCCTTAAGCTGGTGCTAGGGGCGTGAGAATTGTTGCACTTTCCATGAGTTCTCATGAGCAGACTCAGACACTTAGGATGGATAGTGTGATTAAGTACTATGTATGCCTCCCTTTGGGCTCATAAAAACTTTTTTCATGTCTGTCATAAGGCAGTACCCCGGTTCATGTTAATTCCTTTATTCTGTTAAGGACGTTGACTACGAGAGCCATCCAATAAATAGAGGGAATTTCCTTATAATGCAAGAGTTTGTACCATTAAAACATGGCAAATGTAATCATTAAGTGGCATAACTTGTTCGGCATGCAGCAGCGTATCCAAAATTTTGTCGGAAAGTGAGGTCGCTTATTGCTTAGAAACCAAAAAGTGATACTTAAGCAAGCCTGGCTAGATTTTCGACATAAAAAAAGCTAAAACTAAAGAAACATAGCCTGACATTAAATTATTATTATTTATCTGAACATATATAGTTTGTCCTTTCATCTGTGAAAGTTAAATCGTTCTCAATGTTACATATAAATAATGGTCATAAACATTTACAAGTTAGGCATGGTTGCCTAGCAACCAGACACTTGTGGAAAATTGAATTATTTGCTTAGTCTATAATATTTTTCTGTTACTAGGCAACAGTCGACACATGGTATACATTGTTTTTAAAGATACTGTTTTGAAATATAGAATATATTTAATAATTTTAGGGTGGTTTAAAACGTTAATACAAACCAACAATAATCTAAGGGCAAATTCATAACCCATACCTTCTTTTCTGATTCCACGATTTTGCATTTTTGCTGCTTTTTATGCTATATGTCCCTGTCAATCTGGCATTTTTCAAAAGAAGTCAATAAATTTTACACAAAATAATTACCTTGTGTTGTAGTTTTTAGAACTATTTATTGATCCGCACATGCTAGTAACCATGGCAACCATTTTAAGGTATTTGGCCATGTAAGCTTTAAGTACGTGTTTGCGTTGCTAAGCAACAAGAGACATCACATTCTGCCAAACTTTTGGAAATGCTGTTGCATGCCCAACAAGTTATGCCACCTTATATTATTACGTCATATTATATTATATTATTGCGTCATATTTGTGATGTTAAAATGGTAAAACATCTTACATTATAAGGAAATTCCGCCTATTTATTGGATGATCTTCGTAAATTGAGGCTCGTTTGGACGTGTTGTGAATCGAGGGCGTGTCTCGTAGATCAATATTGACGAGTCATTCAAACAATTCCGCGGTATGTTTATATAAATAGACCGAAATGGCTGGCTTGGTTCCCATTTCTGTGTTCTAAAGTCTTTGGTCCTAACGAAAACCGTGGATGAAGACTGCAGCCAGCTAGAGGGTATTAATATCCCATTATAAATGCCTACGGGCCGCATGCAAAAACAAGTGAACATGACCAGGGAATGTTCATGCTTTTTAACACTTTACTTTATTCACAAACAAATATTTCGTTATGGACTAATTTTATTTTCGCAGATATTTTATCAATCTGGTTAGTTAATTACAGAAGCTTTTATAGCCGTTTATCTAATCTTCTGGGAGCAGCCATCTTACAGCTATTGACAAACATTAACCTAACTCAATATGCTGGTCTGTCGAATGGTTGAAGGGGCACCTTTCAGTCAATTTCTTTATTTCAATATTGGATAATTGGTATTCCGTTTTAATTACAATCAACAGCCAAATCAATGCAAATTAAAATGTAACAAGTGTCAAACGAAAAGTATTTTGTTTTTCAATAAGTTTCATTTGATTTTATTCTGTCTTTTTGTTAGCAAAATGAAGAAAACTGTTACAAAATATGTCGTCTGATATAGTAATAATTTAAAATTTAAGACTTAAATTTTAGAATTAATTATTAAATATGGGCCAAGTATCAAAATATACTCATCAATGCACACACTGCTAAAAGCATTTCTCTGAAACATTGTTATTTTTTGCCTTTTGACTGATTTATAATTCTGTTTTGGTAGTGTGTAAGCAGGTGGATGTGATTCCAGTTTTGGTGTGTAGAGATCATTGACCTGAGAATGACCGGACTCCCATTAATAAGCAAAAGTAATTGATTACAGGCTAATAGAAGGGCATTCACAAATATAAAATGAGAAATTATTTCTGCCATAGTGTAAAATCTATAATAAAAGCATTTGAAAAAAAAGTGTGAATTATCCCTTTAATCACCGACCGCAGACCAACCCACGGCACCGCGAGGAAGGGACAGCAAATTAAGAAACCATATTGCCACAAAAAGTTATCATATGTATTGACATTCTTATGGTTAGGGTTGGAACGGGTCATATTTTGGCTCGACGCGAAAAACCCTGACTTTGATACATGAGAACAACAAAGGATGCATTCAGCCTGTGCATCCACGCAGTCTGATTAGCGCCTTAGTTTTTATTTCTTTCTGTACAGTAGAATAGCTTAGCCATCCATGCATGCGCATTTTTAATACTCTAGCTAGTCTGCGTAAGTGATTAGACAAGATTGAAGTATACCCGGTCACACACGGTTTTCTCGAATTTATGCCCATTTCATCATTGCAGGGTTACTTGTATGTGGAACGACCCATTTCTAAATCTATGAACAAATATGTTTTAGAAAACAAACCCGTTCCCAATGTATTGTTTGTCAAAATTGACCCAAGACATATGAATATTCAATGACCTTTTACTCAGTCCTCGTGAATCTTCGTAAAAAGTGAGCTTTAGATTGTTGTACAATTACTAATCTGAAATAAATTAATCACAATTCCCCAATAGCCTAGGGTTTCTACTAGCCTTAGAAGAATGATGAGGAGAAAGCAAAGAGCACATAGGAAAGCAAAAAAGTCTGGTCAATCAAAGGATTGGGACAGGTTCATACGGCTGCAGTCAGAAGTTCAGCGTTCAACCCGTACTGCACACAGAAGGTATATGGCAGATGTTGTCAGCAATGATCTCAAAGAGAACACAAAACGGTTTTGGTCTTTTATCAAGAGCAAGAGACAGGAATCCACTGGTGTTGCTCCACTGATTAACAAGGAGGGCTACCTACATAGTGACTCCACTAAGAAAGCGGAAATCCTCAACCATCAATTCCAGTCCGTCTACACGAAGGAAGACACAGACAATATCCCAGATAAAGGTCCAAGCCCATTCTCATCGATGGACAACATCATCATCAATCCAAACGGAGTGAAGAAGCTACTTAAAGACCTTCGCCCATTCAAATCTGCAGGCCCTGACGGGATACCAACCTTTATTCTTAGGGCTGCAGCTGAAGAACTATCTCCAATACTGAGTTTGATATACCAGCGTTCACTTGACGAGGGCTGTGTTCCTGCTGACTGGCGAGAGGCTCTCATTGTACCTCTGTATAAGAAAGGTCCGAAACACCTACCATCCAACTACCGACCTGTCTCCCTAACCTCTGTAGCCTGTAAGGTATTAGAACATATTATTCATAGCAACATCATGCGGCATTTCGATCATTTCAACATCTTGACAGATAAACAACATGGATTCAGGAAAAGGAGATCCACTGCTACACAACTCATTGCCACCATCCAGGGCATCACCAGTAAACTACGATCAGGAAAGGACCAGGTGGATGTTATACTACTGGACTTTGCAAAAGCCTTTGATAAGGTACCTCATCAAAGGCTTTTGTATAAGCTCAGCTTCTATGGAATCCGTGGAGATACCCTCAAATGGATTGAAGCATTCCTTGGGCACAGGAAGCAGCAAGTGTTACTGGATGGTTGTAGATCTCAACAAGCTGATGTCATCTCTGGAGTGCCACAGGGAACAGTTCTGGGTCCACTGTTGTTCCTGGCGTTTATAAACGACCTCCCTGAATCTGTCAAGGCCTCGGATCCTCGCCTCTTTGCTGATGACTGCCTGCTGTACAAGCTCATCAACTGTGATGCTGATGCAGAATCAGTCCAACAAGATCTTCTTGCTTTGGAGGAATGGGAAAGAAAGTGGCAAATGAAGTTCCACCCAGAAAAGTGTCAGGTCATTCACATCAGCACCAACAAACGACACGAGAGACACACCGTATACAGGCTCCATGGTCACACCCTAGAAGCTGTCGACAGTGGAAAGTATCTCGGCCTTACCATCAGCGACGACTTCAGTTGGCACAGACATGTAGATGCGGTTGCGGCTAAGGCATCCAGAACCCTGGGATTTCTGCGACGAAACCTTGGACAATGCACGAGGGAAGTCAAGAGCACAGCCTACACCTCTCTGGTTAGACCGGTACTGGAATATGCATCCCCAGCATGGGACCCTACCAGTTCAGAAGGCATAGTCAAGCTGGAAAAAGTGCAAAGACAGGCAGCTCGCTTTGTCCATGGCAACTATTCTGAGAGAGATCCTGGTTGTGTAACCCGAATGGTTAGTGATCTTGGCTGGGAGACATTAGAAAGCAAGAGGAAGAAAGACAGACTGACAACACTGTACAAAATTCGGCATGGATTGGTCGACATGGACACTGGTGACGTTTTAAGATTAAATGACAGACGCACTAGAGGTCAACAGAGACTATACCAGCCTACAGCCAATGTCAAGGTCTACAAAGACTCCTTCTTTCCCAGAACCATCCAAGACTGGAATCGCCTCCCTGCTGCAGTTACAGACTCCCAAACCATCGAGGAGTTCAGAGCCGGCCTTGAGCAACAGGTGCCGACTCTCAGATGCTAAATGGACAGCTGTGTTTTAACCATTTTAATCGCCTGATGTTTTAAGTCTGATGTTTTTAACTGTTTTTACCCGGAAGAGAGGAGGTTGTCTCTTTTCCCCTACTCTGGTCAACAGTACATTCTAGTAAGAATCCTGACCATTGACTGGAAGAAGAAGAAGAAGAAGAAGAAGCCTAGTGGATAGTCAAGCGAGTGATAAAGCACTGAAAAGATGTGGGTTCGAGTCCAGAAGCCATTTAAGTATTTTTTTATATATTTTTTTTCGATTTTCTAGTTTCTTTGTCTTTATTCTTGATTTTGTGCACAACTGGATACATTTTTTTTAATCTGGCATGCGTTTATGTAACAAATACAACACCGTGAACAATTTCAATAAGCCTGTATGTAATTAACTCTTTGCACGCTGAATATTTTTTGAGACTTTTGATTTCATCTGCTGACTTTTAATCAAAATTAACTTTTTCAAAAATTCTTACAGGAACACTATCAGAGTGTCAAATGAGCTATATCCAGATCAGAACCGACGTTCTGTTGGAACTGAACTGGGTCCAAACTATTTGCAAATGTTATCAGCTGACAAGGAAAGAGTATGACGAATACAAAAGCGATAAATTTATACAAATGAAAGATGTAAATCTCATTACAAGATGGTGTAAAATATACGAACAATATTAACTTAAAAAAGAAAGCAATTTGATAATTATACAAAAAAAGTTCCTTCCAAGTTTCGATCCAGGTATACTTGATTTGTAGTTAGTCAACTAACCACTAGGCTATTAGACCATTTGCATTAACGAATAGACATTATCTTTATATTCTCTGTAAAAGCGTGACCAAGGTCGGAGTACTCCACGAAAACGCACGAGTATCACGAAGATTTTGGCGAAAATTAATCAGTCTAAGGTCAATTTTGGCAGACTATATATAGGACTAATGTAAATATTCTTTATTTATTACTTAGTGCGTGTGTATGAAATAACTTTTCGCTCACTGTAAGGGCGGCAACTTTAATATTCAAATCTAGGCGTGATTCGGCATTTTTGAGCATCTGCTCAGTAAGGAAAATTAGGCTCTATCTATTTGGTTACGAGTTAATAAGTTGTTTGAACTGCGCGAACGTGAGTGCATTTCATGAAAATCCTGACCTTTACATTTATAACCCATAGAGCGCCAAAACAACAAAGATCTTTTTTTGCTTTTTTCGTTTGAAGTCACTTTGAAGAACAGTGTAGGCCCAGATCAGACTGCTCCTGTATGAGCAGTCTGATCCGGGTCCACACTGTTTGTTTCTATGTTAAGTTAAAAAGATATTTTCGGATGCAGTTATTTTGCTTGCGTTTTAAGGGTTAAATCATATGTTGAGTGGTGCATTGCCAAGTTGATACAATTACACACCTCATTTTCAGTTTTTACCTATGTCTAAGGTAGACCAGTCCTAATTTCGCATTCATGAGATGCCGCCTTTATGCCCCAGTCACACACACACTTACGGACCCTGCGGATGGTACGTAAAGCCCGTCCGCAACTATCCGTTCACTCCGTAACGATACGTATCACATCCGCAGAGAACGTAACAGTTCGTATCTTATCCGCAACTTACCGCAAGGCCATTTCCATCCGCGCCCAAATTTTGAAAAATATCAAAAAAAGTTCTGCGGATGAAAAGAACGCAATGATGCGTTAGGCAAGGCAAGAATACGTAATTATTCGTATCCTATCCGTATCTCATTCGCATCTAAACGTATCAAAACCTAACATTCCGCAGTCGACCCAAAGTTGCGGACTGGTACGGTTTCATTCGGGTCGTTACCTTTAGTAGCGCTTAGTTACTTATCGCTTTCGGCGTATTTTACCTATACACGCAGGATGTTACGGATAGTTGCGAATGGTTGATTTCATATACGGATACATGTAAGTACGTATTGTTACGACCCCTTAGGTGGATGATGAAGCCCCTTGCTACAGCGCCTCTGGAACATGAGAGTGAGTATCCTGGGTCAGGTGTGGTGCTTGATTGTATCGATTCCTGATCTTTGCCCTCTTTCTTACTTTCAACTATCGTCTTTCTCGTGCCAGCCGATGTGTTGAAAATGCCTTTGGCATACCGGCCATAGGGGCTAAAATAATATCGGGAGAAAGTGTATGCAGAAAAGACTGAATGTTCTAAGATTTAAAACATGGATAGTTTTAACATGAACGTTCATGTATTATTGCATTTATTAAATGAGATGAGGAAAATTGATAATGTGTGAGGCTCTGCCAAGGATGTTATCATTAGCATTACCAAAATGAATATAGTTCAATAATTTGTGATCGCAAATGCAATAGTCTATTTATCATATTTGCATGTATATATACAAGTTCTAACTGTCAAGAATCTTACCTAATATTGCTCAAAAACCGTCATACAGCATCGTATGTGTAACTTATTTGTATATTATTTAATCTAAAAATGGATTATCATATGAGCCATTGCACGAATTTCCAACAATATGGTATGTGCGACCAGGAAAGGCTCAGATCAGCCTGCGCATACGCGCAGTCTGATCAGAGCCTTTGCTAGTCGCTTGAATATTCTATGAGTGTAGAGCTACTGACTGAACATCTTTTGGAGGTTCTAAGCTTAAAAAGATTCTGCACAGGCTCGTCTGAGTCTACACTTGTCAAAATGCCACAGTGTTGGAAATCACATATAGCGGCTCATATTATTTGCATGCCATTGGCCTCTTCTTAGATTATGTGACATCTGCGTCTACAGTACCCACTGTCTCTTGCTGACTATGTATGAGGCGTAGGAACTGGCTAGACTAATAGATGTCATCCTGTTGAGATGTTTGAGGTTGAGAGTGTGCCTTCTAGAAACAATGCTTCTTATTTCTAGGCATAATGTATAAAAAAACAAATGATGAACGGACGATAGGGTGCAAAGTCTGCGGTTGCCAGCGTCACAATCAGATCCACTAAGTATACGCAACAGTCCGCATCTAAAGGTATCTATTTGCATTTACTCGTATCTAAAGGTAAGGGAATGTAATGAAAAGGATTTAGTCCGTAGCTATTGGTATCTGTCCGCATTGTGTCGGTTGAATGGAACGCATCAATCCGCTGACATTCGCATTTATCCGCAATGATCCGTTACTACCCGCAACTATAGGTAACTGTGTCTTTCAAACGCACCAAGATATTAGGCCCCGCCCTCATTTTTCTGCGGACGACTGCGGTTTGATCCGAAACTCTCCGTAAGAGTCCGTAAGTGTGTGTGTGACTGGGGCATTACAGTACCCAAAATTCCTATTACACAAACGACAACTATGATAATTTTGGGGATTATACAAGTCTTAGAGTAAAGTGGGAATGTTGAAGTAGTTCACTAACAGTAACAAAACACTTATATAATAGTTGTAGAGCCACTAGCCAACCCCAGTACAGAAAGTTGGTTTTATACAAATGTTAAAATGAAGCTCCTCGTAAAACAACCTGTCGTTCACTCAAGAGAAAATGAATGCAACTTTCGAAAGTAAAGTTCAAAGGAGGGCATAGAACTATTTGTTTATTATAACTTCGTCAATGCCATTTTAAAGATATTACTTAAGAAAGTGGGAAAAACAACAACAAAAACTCATTCATCTAAGACATTGTATTATGATGTGTTGCATTAAAACTTCCCATGATCCCATTTTAGTGAATTTTATCGAGTCGAAATCGTCTAACATTGAAAATTGGTCAAATTGTAAATTGCTAAAGATATTTTAACTAGAAATTGGTTATATAACCAATTTCTCTTTTAGTATCTTAAGTAATTTACAATTTGAACTATATTTTTCTTTTCGATATCTGTTTTTTCTTTTTGTTGTTAGAAATCAATCCGTCAATTCGTATTCCAAAGATTACTCCGCCATGTCATTTTGCATATCTAGCACGATCACTGCCGAGGAGAACGAACAACATTAAGATGCAATTAAGATAATCAAGATTGGCCCTCTCGTCCATAGTTTACATGCAGAACGCATTCGAAAACTTCCATAATAGTCCTTGTCCGTCCTTAACATGTTGCAAGTATCGATTGCACAAAAGATAGAAACTGAAAACAATTTACTTGGTATAAAAATCCGGCCGTTGTTTCGTAGTCAGATAGAGCACTTTACAATTGACCAGACACAAAGATACGTATGAACCACTGATTGATAGTTTGCTGATTGGTTGTTGTGGCTTCCATTGGGTGTTGATGTTTTGTGCGGTTCTCGGTGTCCTTTCTAGTTTAGCAATCATCTTGCTGAGGTAGAGAGAGCTGGTTCCTTTATATTATTTGTGTTTTGGCTGTCCGTGTTCTGCTTCTCTTCCTCGTGGCAATGACGTAGCCAGAACGCTGAAAAAGTAACTCACATCAAAGGGAGACTACTGTATCAAGCAATGATTCTCTACAATTACGTCCCTTTTGAAAATGGGAACTTCTCTTAAAGGAGAGAATTTTCTCCCAGAGGATGCGAATTCTTTCCTTTAAGAGCAGTTTCTTAAGGTATTGAAATCACTTTTACCTTGATTGTTATTATTTTATTACACACGTGAGTATACTGCGTAATGGGAGCAACGCCAATGCGTGACGGTGCCTAGGATTGGTCTGCGATCTGCGGTTGTGACATTTTCTGGTCATGTCCACTTAGTGCCACCGTAGACAACGCACAAGAGCTTTTACTACTCATTTTTCAAACTATATGTAGGCAAGTACTTGAATATTTACCCAGACTCGTATGAACCTACATTGCTGGCATACACAAAGTATGGATGCAGATAATGACTCAGACCAAGCAAGATCTCTAGCCCCTTTACATACGCCAACAAGGGAGTGTAAAGGAGGCATTTGCGTATATGCGATGAGCATTAGAATCGCCTGTACTGACTCATTTATTGCCCTTCTCTATTGTTTTGAAATGAAAACCTGGCAATACGCCTTTTATTTATAGCATTTATGGCAATGAATTGCATATTTTAGTACTTTACAGGATAGGATTGTTCAATAGATGCTGATAACCTTCCATAAAAGTTAATTTATTATCTATCAAATCACCTTAAACCTTGTAGTTATTATTTGTTCCTGGATGCAATGTGCACTGAGCTTAGGCAATCTAATGGAAAGACTTGGCCAGTTTTTAAACAAAATCTGACATAGTAATGACGCATTCCCTGTGACTGATTAGAGATGTTTGAATGTTCACTAGAACCTGCAATCCAGAACGGGGTTATAATTTCCGGAAATGTATTTCAGCAATTCAGTAATAATCAAAATTGGACCATTACCATACTTTACATCAATTTATAAACAATATATGTCATATGTCACACCTTACAACTTTGTAATTACAAGTACACATGCAACAATCAAAGACTACAAACCAACCCTAATGACCAAAGCACACAGTCAGGTTAACATACAACACACATATTTATAACAAGCTAATGGAGTAAGCTAATGGATACAAGTCCCTTCCTGATAATAAATTTTTAGATTAAGTCTTATATATAACATCCAATGATATTTGCTTTCGGTATTAAAATGTCAAAAAATATCTAATTTTGTGTAATCAATTCAGATCTGAGCATATAAAATAAACTTTGAACTTTTTTACTTTTTACTGAAACAAGACGTAACAGAAATCTGAAATCAACACGTTTAGTTCACGTTCTAGACATTGCTTATAAATTCAGGTGAATTGTCGCGAATCCAATTTTGAGACCACTTCAAAAACAAACAATATTTTATAACCATATTGAATTAGGAAAGTATGCATGATACCTAATTGCTTCCCAATTTCACCTCTCATAATGCATGACATCAGACCCAACCTCTCTTAGTACCAATGGTGTGTTCTTTTACAATTGAAGAATTTACAAACGACTAATGAGTATGACCAGAAAAGCCACACTCACAGAGAAAAAAACAAACCCTGTGTTCTGCGAGGAAGAGACACATAACACTAACAGCAACACGACAACAATAACACAATCAAAGTAAAACAAATACTATCTCTACCTTAGCGGGATGATTGCAAAACTGGACAGGACACCAAGTATTGCATGATAAAACAAGGACCGAACACAAAACTTCCACAAACATCGGGAGCAACAATAAACAATGAACAAAGAACAACAGAACTTACAACGGACAGCAGTCGTCAAAGTTATTTTACGACTGTAGTGTAAATGTAAATGTAGTTTACATTTTTACATTTTTACAACACATCTATAGGTCACAGGAATAGGTCTCAGGAAAAGGCAGCTATGGTGTTTTTGTTCGATATGGATTTTATAGGTTGAATTTTATTCTTAGTGACATTGTTTTAATACGTTGCTATTAGGATTAAAACTGACAAGAGACTGCCTGTACTCATTATATTACATACAATCGAGGGCCAATTAGTTATCACTTAACCCCAACATGGCTTAACCCATCAAAACCTTCTTAATGTCTCCATGCAGAGAGCACATAGTCCCCTCATCAAGACAGACATTTTATCTGCCTAGCACAGTCAAGGTCATACAATACTTAGAAAGTGGTACCACTTTTCGGCTGACGAAGATCTATAACCGTGTTCTCTCTTGTCTTTATCTACTGTCCTGCCAGCCAAGAGTGATAGTGACGTCATGTTTGTTTACAAAGTTATTGATAGCTCACTTGTGTATTAATCCTATCCACAGGATAGGATTAATACAAAAGTATAAATCCTATCCACAGGATAGGATTAATACAAAAGTGATCTCTCAATTCGCGTAAGTTCAAGTGGAGTGTACAAGTTAATGTGGGAGCGCAGTGGCTCAGTGGTAGAGTGCTTGACTCGAGACCGAGGGGCCGCGGGTTCGGGCCTCACCGGTGTCACTGCGTTGTGGTCCTGGAGCAAGACACAGTAATCCTAGCTTCAGCTTAGTACTGGTTCAACCCAGGAAGACCCGTCCCTGTTTAACTGAAAGATTGTTGATGAGAAGTAAAGAATCTAATCAAACAAACAAACAAAATAAGTTAATGTTTTACTAAACAATTTTAAACAAAGTATTACGTCACTGTCACTTTTGGTTGGCACGACAGTAGGGCACTAAATACATGGCAAATTAAGTAAATAAAGTCTCGGCTGATATTGTTAAAAAGAGTAAATGTGAAGCGGTTGAAGGGAACTGATACTACCAAATACAACATCCTGTCAAACACATATGTAAAAAGGTTTTACTTGTTATTGGCCTCACATCATACTTGTTTGAGATTGCGGAGCAGTGAACGTCAAATGGATAAGGTTCCCTGATAAGTAAAATAATATTTATCTATTACGAATCTGGGTTCTTTCTTATGGATGTTTACGAGCAGTTTAATGCGCCTGATAATACAACCGAGATGATCAATTTTCCGAATTTCAGCAAATGGACTGTTTGGCTGTGAGGCAATAATTGGTCAATTTTATAGCCAATTATGCAGCGATGATCAGTTTTTATTCTTAAAAAAACATACAAGTTTTCTGCATTTAATTGCTCTACAAGGGAGCATTCTTAGCACACTTGGTTACACTTTACATGCCAAATACCAAAACATAAAGATATACAATCTCAACATCTAGCATTTCTCTTAAAATATCCCCAAATAAAACCTGTAATATGTTCCATGGATTTTAATGAGGCGAACTTTCTACAATTCGAAAAACGCAGGTATGTATAACAACGGTTTGTTTTTTGTTTTTTTCAACATAAGCAGGCGAAGAGTTATAAAAACTAAATTACTCATTTAATTCTACATAAGAACCAGGCAGCCATATACGCCAGCTCGTGGCATTTTGATTCTTATCGCATTTGCGAGCAGAGAAGGCTCAGACGAGACCGCGCAAACGCGCGGTCTCGCCAGAGCCTCCTCCATACAAGGTGTTGACATAGATGAAAGCTCATGCCAACATTTGACTATCCAGCAGCTGTGCATACATGTAAAAAGAATGATGCGCGATCAGTACCATTTTTCATAGTCTGGCTCCATTATTATTAATATTAATGTAACAAACAATGACTTAGCACGGTCATCGGCTGGTAGATAATGATGCCCATCCTAAATGGAGGGCATTTACGACACTCCTCTTCCCACCAGCATTTGATTGAAGGCCAGAAAAGAATCTACACATTAACTATAATTTTAGGTGCACGTGTTCTTACATTCATTTTGAGACGCGCTGGGTAGTAAACTGTCTCATAACATATTGCCTGGACAAAATGGTCACATTGGCCAATGAACTTACATCATCACCCATTGATTCAAGTGCGCGTTTCTCTCAGCTTGTGGTTATTGTTAAGCTATATACAGTAAAACCTGTCTTAAGCGACCACTCAAAAATAGACAAAACAAAGGTCTAAATGACAAATGGTAGCATAAACATGTCGAAAGTATTGCAGAGCATTCTGCAATACTTTGACCTGCATTAAGCGATAATTGGTCTTGAAAACCATTTTTACTGTACATGTATGTCTGTAAAAGAAACCAGGTTATGATGAAACCTGCATACAAACTCGGACCCCATAAACACTGGGTCCGAGATACAAAAATGTCCACACAGAAACACTTGGTGTTCATCTCGACCAGTACTTGACTTGGACAACCCACATAGATAACTTATGTTCAGTTATATCCTCTAAAATATCACTATTGAGACAATTAGCTGAATACGTACCAACCTGTGTTCAGAAACAATTTTATAAGGGACATATTCTTTTTTGATAGATTATGGCCCCATCACAAAGGGTACAACATCAATTGCAAACATCCAAAGGCTGTCAAAATTGCAGAAACTGGCTGCTCAGATCATTCTTAAAGCTAACATTGAAAACCATATTTCCTTATGTTTTAAGAACTTAACTGGCCCTCAGTAGAGAACCGATTAAAATATAATAAAGCAGTGCTTACCTATAGAGCTTTGAATAATTTAACACCCGATTATTTTACAGAGTTAATGACACCCTTATCAGAAATCCATTCACTAAACTTAAGTTTATCAGAAAACGGGCTGCTACATATCCATTGTCACGTACGTCACTCTTTGATAACTCATTTACCTGCTCAGTCCAAAAACTATGGGATGCTTTACCACAAACGGTCAGGGCTTCTGGTTCTTTGTTGACTTTCAAGAAAAATCTTTAAAAAATGTTTTAACTCTTAATCAAAGAGATAATATTTGGTTTACTTCAATATGTGATAGCATAGTATTCAGTGATATCCAGAGGCCCTAACTGTTAGTAGACTCTTAATTCTTCTTTATGTTTAAAATGCACCTATTTTATATGTTTCAAATAAAGCAAAGTTTTATGCGCTCGTTCTATATTGTTTACTTGGTAATGGTGCAAGTCACTTTTAAGTATGTTTTAGTATCATTCACTGTGATGCTAATTGTTTTAATCCAGCGGTATCCGATGGTCTGTGTCGTAATTATGTATATGTTTTATTGTTTAGTTATATGTTGCAGAAGACCGCAAGGTGGAATAGTTACCTTAGCTAATTGTATCCCCTCTATAAAAAGTGTATACAAAAATAAATAAATAAATAGATAAATGAAATAATAAATGCTATAAATACAGATCACAGACCAACCCATGGTACCCAGAGGAAAAGACAATATAATATAGACAAACAAATGCCCACGAGTAAATGCGAGAATACAAATTAAAAATAACCACATCACTTAACCAGGATAAACACAAACGCCACAAACAAGGGGACCAACAACAAACCAAGAACAACAGAAAAATCACCCTATCCTAGGACGGACATCAGCCGAAGCCACCAGGTAGCTTAAATGTCATACTTGCAAAATCTTCGCTCTAGAATCTACGGTTATTTAAACACATATATATGGCTTAAACTTACCCAGTGCACCACCACAGACAATCGGATCTGCCTCGGCCTATTCTGCGTAATAGACCACGGAATCAGACCACGGATGTACATTGAGGATCTACTTTGATAACGCGGGTGATAACGTAACGCTGACGTTATATAACGTGACGCTGACGTCACAGAAATCATGTTAACACAGTAACAAGTGTGATTGCAGCAAAACAAACGGTTATAACTGAGGTTGATGTGTTTTACAATAAAATAGCGCCAAAGCGATATTTTATTGAAAAATACATAAGCTTAATTTATTCTGCTGATTAAACTTTTCAGATAATCAGAGTAATCGATTTTAATAGAGCTGAACCCACGTGCTTCAGAGCTAATTTTTTACGCTGGTTCTGGCTAACAAAATGGATCTTTTTGGTACATAGTACTACACGTAATGCTCCTTATTTACACCCGAGACATGATTAGATTCGCGAATTGTGACGGACTTTCCCGAATGCACCACAGACTGAGAGGTGGCTGGCTTCTTACACGACGGATATTTTATGCAGAGTTAGTGTCCTACTATAAAAAGAATCTAAAATTCGTACTCATTTATCATTGCATTCATTAAACGCGAAACTTAATTCAAATCGTATCATTTTATTCCAACTCGTTTAATAAACTCAGTAGTATTGAGAACTCTTGAGTGCAGATGTTTATTATTGAATTTATTAAACACGGGGAAAGGGGATAAAAGTTAAGCCTCTGTTGTAACCTACAATAACATTATAAAATCGTTATTTTTTCAATTAGTGTTCATTGAAAGTGAGAAGCCTTATGGACATATGCTACTAAACACTTCCCACATTGAAAGTTTTTCAATACTTTGCATACGGTTTGTTTTATGCATGGACTGTCAAAATATGAAATAAAAAAGACATGTCACCATGCCTAGTTTTTCATAATCTCATGCGAAGTTTTCAGCATTTGACCAATTTTCTGAACAAATGAAAGAATAACCTACATCATAAATATCAAGCTAAAGTAGTTGTAATCTTAGGTCAGCCTCTTTCTTTTAATTTTAATTATTGCTCAAGACCTTGTGCCCTCTAGAAAATGTGCAAATTTACTTGTTATCCCAAGCCGTGACAAGATACTGCATGATTTATTTTAGTAATACCTCAGGAATAGCATTTGCTTTTTACAACAAATTATATATTAAAAAATCTGACACTGAAAATCTTATTTTTTTTCATTTCATGGACTATCATAATACCTTTTAGAAAAAATGGGGGTCACCACGCAAATTTTCTTTCAGGAGGGCCAAAATTTTCCCCATCCCCAGAGATATTGTGCATAATTCAATATGAAGCCTTCAGGAATGACAATTTATGTCGTTTTTATTATTTCATTTTAACAGTATGAAGTAATTCAACATTAAACGTTAAAAAGGCAAGAAAAAATGTATTGAAAAATGGTACCCAACCAACCGGGAATCAACCCTTTTCCTCTGGGTTCATAGTCAGGCACGTTAACCACTAGGCTGGGAGCAAGTTCGTTAACGGTTCGCAAAAATCGTACAAGAAGAACAGATAATCCGAAATTTGGCCACTTTCATATGTGCTACCAGGCATACATTTTGAAATTATGTACATTGCTTACATCCGCTTGTAACATATCAATCTATCTATCTTGGTACCGAGGCATATATTTCGGACATATTTTATTCACTTTAGAAAATGCTGGAAATTTGATCTGGCAATATTTACATTTTCAAAACAAACTAAGAAAGTCAGCAAGGATCAGGCATCGATTAAATCATACCAGTACGCTCCAACTCGTTTAATAAATAGAGAATACTGGGTTCGTGTCTTTTGATATCAAGTTTACCAGGCAAGGCTTTGAGAACGCTTGTTGACATCGCGAGGCTTGCCGAGCGATTCAACATGCGTTCTCAAAGCCGAGCCTGGTAAACTTGATATCAAAAGACACGAACCTGGTATTCTATTTATCAGTTTACCCTTTGTTTCACTCTTTAAACTAGCGATTATGACGTAATTTTCGATTTTTGTGTTGATTCAGCGTCATTAGCGACGTCATTCAAAAAGTGCAACGTCATCATGACCTGATAAAGGTAACATGCCGTGAGATAGGAAACGTTTATTAGGTTATGTTGAAACAATTCAGTTTATATTAGGGGTGAGTGATAAACTCATTTATAATAAGAACTCATGAGCGCACATGTTTTATTGAATTTATAAAACAAATCTGGGAAAGCTAATAACATTTAAGCCTCTGGTGTAGCCTTCATTTACATATATTAAAACGTTTTTTTTTAAGTATATGATCATTGGAGGTGAGCATCTTAATAGACTGAACTTCATGAGATACAAAAGCATATTAAAAAAATCGCCCGCCAGGGCAGAACCCACGACCCTCAGATTTCTGAGGTACAATCAGTTACTGGTCTGGGTCCCTACAAAATATACTGCTTGATAAAACTGTGAGGACTTATTTTATTTCTTCCTCTGATGATGATAAATATAAATAGAGGATCTTACATGAGTGCTCATGTTTTATTGAATTTATTAAACGAGTTGGGGAAAAGAGATAAAATGCGAGGCTTGCCGAGCATTTTATCTCTTTTTCGCAACGAGTTTAATAAATTCAATAAAACAAGAGCACGAATGTTAGATTCTGTTTATCATATGACAAATACTTTGAAATCTCATTTCTGGCGTAAAAACCTTATAATTTTGTCATTATGTACGCAACGATATTGTGGACGTCATAACGTTTCCCGTAAATCTATAAACCACTAGTGGTTTATCAATTTTATTGCATGGCGTTATTTCACTCCCAGACGCGACGTCATATGATAATGGTACTTATCGCATATGCGTTAAGACACTCTTTAAAAGTATGTGCCCAGATATATACAGAGGCTCTATCCTTTTTTATTTGAGGGGGGTGGGGGATAGGATGTGGAGATGTGTCTTACCTTTCATCTACTTACATCCTTGTGTATGCAGACAACAAAGGCTCTAAAGAGACTGCTCAACTTTGTCTTTGAACAGGCCACGCCAGCGGATATATGTTCCATTGTTTTTATGAAAAAAAATTGTTTCTCATGTTCTTCATTCTTTATTAAGACAGCTAATGTTTGATAAACATGTGTTCCAGAAATTTAGATTTAATTTAACGTAAACGAAATTTAGCTGTGTGTAAGTGCATTTACGTGGAATTTTATAACTATTCATTAAATCAAAAGTAAATGTATCAACAATTCCTTAATCCCACACAGTTTACTTACAACCGAAGCGCAATTAAAACCGGAGTTAGCGTCCTACGATAAAAAGAATCTGCAATTCGTACTCATTTATCTTTGAATTCATTTAACGCGAAACTTAATTCGAATCATACCAGTTCGTTCCAAATTGTTTAATAAACTCATTAATAGTTAGAACTCATGAGTGCACATGTTTTATTGAATTTATAAAACAAAACTGGGAAATGGGATAACATTTAAGCCTCTGCTGTGACCAACAATTACATATATTAAAATGTTATTTTTTAAATATATGATTATTGGAAGTGAGCAGTAGACTGAAGTTCATGAGAAACAAAAGCAGGAGTAAAAAATTCGCCCACCGGGGGACTCGAACCCACGACCCTCAGATTTCCATGGTACAATCAGTCCTAAAAGTCTGATGCTCTACCGACTGAGCTAGGCGGGCTACTGGGCATCACCACGACCAGGTCGCGTCGCGATCACAGATTTACTTATGGTCGCATACCTGTAATTGTTAAAAAGCACTGATTGGCTGAAAATGTGTTGGAAGTTTGGCACAATATTTAAGTTGAAAAGTGCTTAGTGATTGGCCAATAATAAAATAACGCGAAAGAAATTATATCATATTTATTAGATGTATATATATAATTTCTGTACTTTTTGAAACAACATCTATCTGCTTTTGTTCATTAGGTTTACTTGTGTGGCTCAGAAAAAAGGACCTTGCAGTTTGGTATTTTTTCAATGATTTTCCTCTTATGTAGGGTGTCGACCTTCAGAGGCCTAAATGTGGTAAAAAATGGCGGTCACCAGGGTATCTCATTCTTGTTAATAGAATGAACTAGGTCCAATCTGAAGGGAGCGCAGTGGCTCAGTGGTAGAGTGCTTGACTGGAGACCGAGAGGCCGCGAGTTTGAGCCTCACCGGCATCACTGTGTTGTGGTCCTTGAACAAGACACATTTATCCTAGTTTAGTACTGGTTCATCCCAGGAAGACCCGTCCCTGTTTAGTTGAAAGATTTTTGATGGGACATAAAGAATCAAATTAAACAAACAAACAAAGGTCCAATCTGTAGTTCTATGGCAGCCCCATTGTGCATTAAGAGTTGTGAGGACCACAGCATACTTAAAGGCTATAATGGATGTCTAAGCAAAACAGTTACAGTTCTGGGCCCTTACAAAATATACTGCTGATAAAACTGTGAGGGCTTATTTTATTTCTTCTTCTGATGATTATAACTAAAATGGTACTTATCCCATATGAGTTAAGACACTTTTCAAAAGTATGTGCCCAGATATATACAGAGGCTCTATCCTTTTTTATTTGAGGGGGGTGGGGGATAGGATGTGGAGATGTGTCTTACCTTTCATCTACTTACATCCTTGTGTATGCAGACAACAAAGGCTCTAAAGAGACTGCTCAACTTTGTCTTTGAACAGGCCACGCCAGCGGATATATGTTCCATTGTTTTTATGAAAAAAAATTGTTTCTCATGTTCTTCATTCTTTATTAAGACAGCTAATGTTTGATAAACATGTGTTCCAGAAATTTAGATTTAATTTAACGTAAACGAAATTTAGCTGTGTGTAAGTGCATTTACGTGGAATTTTATAACTATTCATTAAATCAAAAGTAAATGTATCAACAATTCCTTAATCCCACACAGTTTACTTACAACCGAAGCGCAATTAAAACCGGAGTTAGCGTCCTACGATAAAAAGAATCTGCAATTCGTACTCATTTATCTTTGAATTCATTTAACGCGAAACTTAATTCGAATCATACCAGTTCGTTCCAAATTGTTTAATAAACTCATTAATAGTTAGAACTCATGAGTGCACATGTTTTATTGAATTTATAAAACAAAACTGGGAAATGGGATAACATTAAAGCCTCTGCTGTGACCTACAATTACATATATTAAAATGTTATTTTTTAAATATATGATTATTGGAAGTGAGCAGTAGACTGAAGTTCATGAGAAACAAAAGCAGGAGTAAAAAATTCGCCCACCGGGGGACTCGAACCCACGACCCTCAGATTTCCAAGGTACAATCAGTCCTAAAAGTCTGATGCTCTACCGACTGAGCTAGGCGGGCTACTGGGCATCACCACGACCAGGTCGCGTCGCGATCACAGATTTACTTATGGTCGCATACCTGTAATTGTTAAAAAGCACTGATTGGCTGAAAATGTGTTGGAAGTTTGGCACAATATTTAAGTTGAAAAGTGCTTAGTGATTGGCCAATAATAAAATAACGCGAAAGAAATTATATCATATTTATTAGATGTATATATATAATTTCTGTACTTTTTGAAACAACATCTATCTGCTTTTGTTCATTAGGTTTACTTGTGTGGCTCAGAAAAAAGGACCTTGCAGTTTGGTATTTTTTCAATGATTTTCCTCTTATGTAGGGTGTCGACCTTCAGAGGCCTAAATGTGGTAAAAAATGGCGGTCACCAGGGTATCTCATTCTTGTTAATAGAATGAACTAGGTCCAATCTGAAGGGAGCGCAGTGGCTCAGTGGTAGAGTGCTTGACTGGAGACCGAGAGGCCGCGAGTTTGAGCCTCACCGGCATCACTGTGTTGTGGTCCTTGAACAAGACACATTTATCCTAGTTTAGTACTGGTTCATCCCAGGAAGACCCGTCCCTGTTTAGTTGAAAGATTTTTGATGGGACATAAAGAATCAAATTAAACAAACAAACAAAGGTCCAATCTGTAGTTCTATGGCAGCCCCATTGTGCATTAAGAGTTGTGAGGACCACAGCATACTTAAAGGCTATAATGGATGTCTAAGCAAAACAGTTACAGTTCTGGGCCCTTACAAAATATACTGCTGATAAAACTGTGAGGGCTTATTTTATTTCTTCTTCTGATGATTATAACTAAAATGGTACTTATCCCATATGAGTTAAGACACTTTTCAAAAGTATGTGCCCGTATATATACAGAAGCTCTATCTTTTTTTATTTGAGGGGGGTGGGGGGTAGGATGTGGAGATGTGTCTTACCTTTCATCTACTTACATCCTTGTGTATGCAGACAACAAAGGCTCTAAAGAGACTGCTCAACTTTGTCTTTGAACAGGCCACGCCAGCGGATATATGTTCCATTGTTTTTATGAAAAAAAAATTGTTTCTCATGTTCTTCATTCTTTATTAAGACAGCTAATGTTTGATAAACATGTGTGCCAGAAATTTAGATTTAATTTAACGTAAACGAAATTTATCTGTGTGTAAGTGCATTTACGTGCAATTTTATTACTATTCATTAAATCAAAAGTAAATGTATCAACAATTCCTTAATCCCACACAGTTTACTTACAACCGAAGCGCAATTAAAACCTGAGTTAGCGTCCTACGATAAAAAGAATCTGCAATTCGTACTCATTTATCTTTGAATTCATTTAACGCGAAACTTAATTCGAATCATACCAGTTCGTTCCAAATTGTTTAATAAACTCATTAATAGTGAGAACTCATGAGTGCACATGTTTTATTGAATTTATAAAACAAAACTGGGAAATGGGATAACATTTAAGCCTCTGCTGTGACCTAAAATTACATATATTAAAATGTTATTTTTTAAATATATGATTATTTGAAGTGAGCAGTAGACTGAAGTTCATGAGAAACAAAAGCAGGAGTAAAAAATTCGCCCATTGGGGGACTGGAACCCACGACCCTCAGATTTCCAAGGTACATCAGTCATAAGTCTGATGTTCTACCGACTGAGCTAGGCGGGCTACTGGGCATCACCACGACCAGGTCGCGTCGCGATCACAGATTTACTTATGGTCGCATACCTGTAATTGTTAAAAAGCACTGATTGGCTCAAAATGTGGGTGGAAGTTTGGCACAATATTTAAGTTGAAAAGTGTATAGTGATTGGCCAATAATAAAATAACGTGAAAGAAATTATATCATATTTATTAGATGGATATATATTTGCTGTACTTTTTGAAACAACATCTCTCTGCTTTTGTTGATTAGGTTTACTTGTGTGGCTTAGAAAAAAGGACCTTGCAGTTTGGCATTTTTTCAATGATTTTCCTCTCATGTAGGGTGCCGACCTTCAGAGGCATAAATGTGGTAAAACATGGCGGTCACCAGGGTATCTCATTCTTGTTAATAGAATGAACTAGGTCCAATCTGAAGGGAGCGCAGTGGCTCAGTGGTAGAGTGCTTGACTTGAGACTGAGAGGCCGCGAGTTTGAGCCTCACCGGCATCACTGTGTTGTGGTCCTTGAACAAGACACATTTATCCTAGTTTAGTACTGGTTCATCCCAGGAAGACCAGTCCCTGTTTAGTTGAAAGATTGTTGATGGGACGTAAAGAATCAAATTAAACAAACAAACAAAGGTCCAATCTGTAATTCTATGGCAGCCTCATTGTGCATTAAGAGTTGTGAGGACCACAGCATACTTAAAGGCTATAATGGATGTCTAAGGAAAAACAGTTACAGTTCTGGGCCCTTACAAAATATACTGCTGATAAAACTGTGAGGGCTTATTTTATTTCTTCTTCTGATTATTATAACTTAACTGGTACTTATCCCATATGAGTTAAGACACTTTTCAAAAGTATGTGTCCGTATATATACAGAAGCTCTATCCTTTTTTATTTGAGGGGGGATAGGATGTGGAGATGTGTCTTAACTTTCATCTACTTACATCCTTGTGTATGCAGACAACAAAGGCTCTAAAGAGACTGCTCAACTTTGTCTTTGAACAGGCCACGCCAGCGGATATATGTTCCATAGTTTTTATGAAAAAAAATTGTTTCTCATGTTCTTCATTCTTTATTAAGACAGCTTATGTTTGATAAACATGTGTTCCAGAAATTTAGCTGTGTGTAAGTGCATTTACGTGGAATTTTATTACTATTCATTAAATCAAAAGTAAATGTATCAACAATTCCTTAATCCCACACAGTTTACTTACAACCGAAGCGCAATTAAAACCTGAGTTAGCGTCCTACGATTAAAAGAATCTGCAATTCGTACTCATTTATCTTTGAATTCATTTAACGCGAAACTTAATTTGAATCATACCAGTTCGTTCCAACTCGTTTAATAAACTCATTAATAGTGAGAACTCATGAGTGCACATGTTTTATTGAATTTATAAAACAAAACTGGGAAATGGGATAACATTTAAGCCTCTGCTGTGACCTACAATTACATATATTAAAATGTTATTTTTTAAATATATGATTATTGGAAGTGAGCAGTAGACTGAAGTTCATAAGAAACAAAAGCAGGAGTAAAAAATTCGCCCACCGGGGGACTGGAACCCACGACCCTCAGATTTCCAAGGTACAATCAGTCCTAAAAGTCTGATGCTCTACCGACTGAGCTAGGCAGGCTACTGGGCATCACCACGACCAGGTCGTGTCGCGATCACAGATTTACTTATGGTCGCATACCTGTAATTGTTAAAAAACGCTGATTGGCTCAAAATGTGGGTGGAAGTTTGGCACAATATTTAAGTTGAAAAAAGCTTAGTGATTGGCCAATAATAAAATAACGCGAAAGAAATTATATCATATTTATTAGATGTATATATATAATTTCTGTACTTTTTGAAACAACATCTCTCTGCTTTTGTTCATTAGGTTTACTTGTGTGGCTTAGAAAAAAGGACCTTGCAGTTTGGTATTTTTTCAATGATTTTTCTCTCATGTAGGGTGCCGACCTTCAGAGGCCTAAATGTGGTAAAACAAGGCGGTCATCAGGGTATCTCATTCTTATTAATAGAATGAACTAGGTCCAATCTGAAGGGAGCGCAGTGGTTCAGTGGTAGAGTGCTTGACTGGAGACCGAGAGGCCGCGAGTTTGAGCCTCACCGGCATCACTGTGTTGTGGTCCTTGAACAAGACACATTTATCCTAGTTTAGTACTGGTTCATCCCAGGAAGACCCGTCCCTGTTTAGTTGAAAGATTTTTGATGGGACGCAAAGAATCAAATTAAACAAACAAACAAAGGTCCAATCTGTAATTCTATGGCAGCCTCATTGTGCATTAAGAGTTGTGAGGAACACAGCATACTTAAAGGCTATAATGGATGTCTAAGCAAAACAGTTACAGTTCTGGGCCCTTACAAAATATACTGCTGATAAAACTGTGAGGGCTTATTTTATTTCTTCTGATGATGATTATAATTTAAATGGTACTTATCCTATATGAGTTAAGACACTTTTCAAAAGTATGTGCCCGTATATATACAGAAGCTCTATCCTTTTTTATTTGAGGGGGGGGGGGGGGATAGGATGTGGAGATGTGTCTTACCTTTCATCTACTTACATCCTTGTGTATGCAGACAACAAAGGCTCTAAAGAGACTGCTCAACTTTGTCTTTGAACAGGCCACGCCAGCGGATATATGTTCCATTGTTTTTATGAAAAAAAAATTGTTTCTCATGTTCTTCATTCTTTATTTAGACAGCTAATGTTTGATAAACATGTGTTCCAGAAATTTAGATTTAATTTAACGTAAACGAAATGTAGCTGTGTGTAAGTGCATTTACGTGGAATTTTATTACTATTCATTAAATCAAAAGTAAATGTATCAACAATTCCTTAATCCCACACAGTTAACATACAACCGAAGCGCAATTAAAACCGGAGTTAGCGTCCTACGATAAAAAGAATCTGCAATTCGTACTCATTTATCTTTGAATTCATTTAACGGGAAACTTAATTCGAATCATACCAGTTCGTTCCAACTCGTTTAATAAACTCATTAATAGTGAGAACTCATGAGTGCACATGTTTTATTGAATTTATAAAACAAAACTGGGAAATGGGATAACATTTAAGCCTCTGCTGTGACATACAATTACATATATTAAAATGTTATTTTTTAAATATATGATTATTGGAAGTGAGCAGTAGACTGAAGTTCATGAGAAACAAAAGCAGGAGTAAAAAAGTCGCCCACCGGGGGACTCGAACCCACGACCCTCAGATTTCCGAGGTACAATCAGTCCTAAAAGTCTGATGCTCTACCGACTGAGCTAGGCGGGCTACTGGGCATCACCACGACCAGGTCGCGTCGCGATCACAGATTTACTTATGGTCGCATACCTGTAATTGTTAAAAAGCACTGATTGGCTCAAAAGGTGGGTGGAAGCTCAGCACAATATTGAAGTTGAAAAGTGCTTAGTGATTGGCCAATAATAAAATAACGTGAAAGAAATTATATTGTATTTATTAGATGTATATATATTTGCTGTACTTTTTGAAACAACATCTCTCTGCTTTTGTTGATTAGGTTTGCTTGTGTGGCTTAGAAAAAGGACCTTGCAGTTTGGTATTTTTTCAATGATTTTTCTCTCATGTAGGGTGCCGACCTTCAGAGGCCTAAATGTGGTAAAACATGGCGGTCACACGGGTATCTCATTCTTGTTAATAGAATGAACAAGGTCCAATCTGAAGGGAGCGCAGTGGCTCAGTGGTAAAGTGCTTGACTGGAGACCGAGAGGCCGCGAGTTTGAGCCTCACCGGCATCACTGTGTTGTGGTCCTTGAACAAGACACATTTATCCTAGTTTAGTACTGGTTCATCCCAGGAAGACCCGTCCCTGTTTAGTTGAAAGATTGTTGATGGGACGTAAAGAACCAAATTAAACAAACAAACAAAGGTCCAATCTGTAATTCTATGGCAGCCTCATTGTGCATTAAGAGTTGTGAGGACCACAGCATACTTAAAGGCTATAATGGATGTCTAAGGAAAAACAGTTACAGTTCTGGGCCCTTACAAAATATACTGCTGATAAAACTGTGAGGGCTTATTTTATTTCTTCTTCTGATGATTATAACTAAAATGGTACTTATCCCATATGAGTTAAGACACTTTTCAAAAGTATGTGCCCGTATATATACAGAAGCTTTATCCTTTTTTATTTGAGGGGGGGGGGGGGTAGGATGTGGAGATGTGTCTTACCTTTCATCTACTTACATCCTTGTGTATGCAGACAACAAAGGCTCTAAAGAGACTGCTCAACTTTGTCTTTGAACAGGCCATGCCAGCGGATATATGTTCCATTGTTTTTATGAAAAAAAAATTGTTTCTCATGTTCTTCATTCTTTATTAAGACAGCTAATGTTTGATAAACATGTGTTCCAGAAATTTAGATTTAATTTAACGTAAACGAAATTTAGCTGTTTGTTAGTGCATTTACGTGGAATTTTATTACTATTCATTAAATCAAAAGTAAATGTATCAACAATTCCTTAATCCCACACAGTTTACTTACAACCGAAGCGCAATTATAACCTGAGTTAGCGTCCTACGATAAAAAGAATCTGCAATTCGTACTCATTTATCTTTGAATTCATTTAACGCGAAACTTAATTCGAATCATACCAGTTCGTTCCAACTCGTTTAATAAACTCATTAATAGTGAGAACTCATGAGTGCACATGTTTTATTGAATTTATAAAACAAAACTGGGAAATGGGATAACATTTAAGCCTCTGCTGTGACATACAATTACATATATTAAAATGTTATTTTTTAAATATATGATTATTGGAAGTGAGCAGTAGACTGGAGTTCATGAGAAACAAAAGCAGGAGTAAAAAATTCGCCCACCCGGGGACTCGAACCCACGACCCTCAGATTTCCGAGGTACAATCAGTCCTAAAAGTCTGATGCTCTACTGACTGAGCAAGGCGGGCTACTGGGCATCACCACGACCAGGTCGCGTCGCGATCACAGATTTACTTATGGTCGCATACCTGTAATTGTTAAAAAGCACTGATTGGCTCAAAATGTGGGTGGAAGTTTGGCACAATATTTAAGTTGAAAAGTGTTTAGTGATTGGCCAATAATAAAATAACGTGAAAGAAATTATATCATATTTATTAGATGGATATATATTTGCTGTACTTTTTGAAACAACATCTCTCTGCTTTTGTTCATTAGGTTTACTTGTGTGGCTTAGAAAAAAGGACCTTCCAGTTTGGTATTTTTTCAATGATTTTTCTCTCATGTAGGGTGCCGACCTTCAGAGGCCTAAATGTGGTAAAACATGGCGGTCACCAGAGTATCTCATTCTTGTTAATAGAATGAACTAGGTCCAATCTGAAGGGAGTGCAGTGGCTAAGTGGTAGATTGCTTGACTGGAGACCGAGAGGCCGCGAGTTTGAGCCTCACCGGCATCACTGTGTTTTGGTCCTTGAACAAGACACATTTATCCTAGTTTAGTACTGGTTCATCCCAGGAAGACCCGTCCCTGTTTAGTTGAAAGATTGTTGATGGGACGTTAAGAACCAAATTAAACAAACAAACAAAGGTCCAATCTGTAATTCTATGGCAGCTTCATTGTGCATTAAGAGTTGTGAGGACCACAGCATACTTAAAGGCTATAATGGATGTCTAAGGAAAAACAGTTACAGTTCTGGGCCCTTACAAAATATACTGCTGATAAAACTGTGAGGGCTTATTTTATTTCTTCTTCTGTTGATTATAACTAAAATGGTACTTATCCCATATGAGTTAAGACACTTTTCAAAAGTATGTGCCCGTATATATACAGAAGCTCTATCCTTTTTATTTGAGGGGGGGGGGAGGGGGGTAGGATGTGGAGATGTGTCTTACCTTTCATCTACTTACATCCTTGTGTATGCAGACAACAAAGGCTCTAAAGAGACTGCTCAACTTTGTCTTTGAACAGGCCACGCCAGCAGATATATGTTCCATTGTTTTTATGAAAAAAAATTGTTTCTCATGTTCTTCATTCTTTATTAAGACAGCTAATGGTTGATAAACATGTGTTCCAGAAATTTAGATTTAATTTAACGTAAACGAAATTGAGCTGTGTGTAAGTGCATTTATGTGGAATTTTATTACTATTCATTAAATCAAAAGTAAATGTATCAACAATTCCTTAATCCCACACAGTTTACTTACAACCAAAGCGCAATTAAAACCTGAGTTAGCATCCTACGATGAAAAGAATCTGCAATTCGTACTCATTTATCTTTGAATTCATTTAACGCAAAACTTAATTTGAATCATACCAGTTTGTTCCAACTCGTTTAATAAACTCATTAATAGTGAGAACTCATGAGTGCACATGTTTTATTGAATTTATAAAACAAAACTGGGAAATGGGATAACATTTAAGCCTCTGCTGTGACCTACAATAACATATATTAAAATGTTATTTTAAAATATATGATTATTGGAAGTGAGCAGTAGACTGAAGTTCATGAGAAACAAAAGCAGGAGTAAAAAAGTCGCCCACCGGGGGACTCGAACCCACGACCCTCAGATTTCCGAGGTACAATCAGTCCTAAAAGTCTGATGCTCTACCGACTGAGCTAGGCGGGCTACTGGGCATCACCACGACCAGGTCGCGTCGCGATCACAGATTTACTTATGGTCGCATACCTGTAATTGTTAAAAAGCACTGATTGGCTCAAAAGGTGGATGGAAGCTCAGCACAATATTTAAGTTGAAAAGTGTTTAGTGATTAGCCAATAATAAAATAACGTGAAAGAAATTATATCATATTTATTAGATGGATATATATTTGCTGTACTTTTTGAAACAACATCTCTCTGCTTTTGTTGATTAGGTTTACTTGTGTGGCTTAGAAAAAAGGACCTTGCAGTTTGGTATTTTTTCAATGATTTTTCTCTCATGTAGGGTGCCCACCTTCAGAGGCATAAATGTGGTAAAACATGGCGGTCACCAGGGTATCTCATTCTTGCTAATAGAATGAACTAGGTCCAATCTGAAGGGAGTGCAGTCGCTCAGTTGTAGAGTGCTTGACTGAAGACCGAGAGGCCGCGAGTTTGAGCCTCACCGGCATCACTGTGTTGTGGTCCTTGAACAAGACACATTTATCCTAGCTTAGTACTGGTTCAACCCAGGAAGACCCGTCCCTGTTTAGTTGAAAGATTGTTGATGGGACGTAAAGAATCAAATTAAACAAACAAACAAAGGTCCAATCTGTAATTCTGTGGCAGCCTCATTGTGCATTAAGAGTTGTGAGGACCACAGCATACTTAAAGGCTATAATGGATGTCTAAGGAAAAACAGTTACAGTTCTGGGCCCTTACAAAATATACTGCTGATAAAACTGTGAGGACTTATTTTATTTCTTCCTCTGATGATAATAACTATAATGGTACTTATCCCATATGAGTTAAGACACTTTTCAAAAGTATGTGCCTGTATATATACAGAAGCTCTATCCTTTTTTATTTGAATGGGGGGGGGGGGGGTAGGATGTGGAGATGTGTCTTACCTTTCATCTACTTACATCCTTGTGTATGCAGACAACAAAGGCTCTAAAGAGACTGCTCAACTTTGCCTTTGAACAGGCCACCCCAGCGGATATATGTTCCATTGTTTTTATGAATAAAAAATTGTTTCTCATGTTCTTTATTCTTTATTAAGACAGCTAATGTTTGATAAACATGTGTTCCAGAAATTTAGATTTAATTAAACGTAAACGAAATTTAGCTGTGTGTAAGTGCATTTACGTGGAGTTTTATTACTATTCATTAAATCAAAAGTAAATGTATCAACAATTCCTTAATCCCACACAGTTTACTTACAACCGAAGCACAATTATAACCTGAGTTAGCGTCCTACGATGAAAATAATTTGCATTTCATACTCATTTATCTTTGAATTCATTTAACGCGAAACTTAATTTGAATCATACCAGTTCGTTCCAACTCGTTTAATAAACTCATTAATAGTGAGAACTCATGAGTGCACATGTTTTATTGAATTTATAAAACAAAACTGGGAAATGGGATAACATTTAAGCCTCTGCTGTGACCTACAATTACATATATTAAAATGTTATTTTTTAAATATATGATTATTGGAAGTGAGCAGTTGACTGAAGTTCATGAGAAACAAAAGCAGGAGTAAAAAATTCGCCCACCGGGGGACTCGAACCCACGACCCTCAGATTTCCGAGGTACAATCAGTCCTAAAAGTCTGATGCTCTACCGACTGAGCTAGGCGGGCTACTGGGCATCACCACGACCAGGTCGCGTCGCGATCACAGATTTACTTATGGTCGCATACCTGTAATTGTTAAAAAGCACTGATTGGCTCAAAAGGTGGGTGGAAGTTCAGCACAATATTTAAGTTGAAAAGTGCTTAGTGATTGGCCAATAATAAAATAACGCGAAAGAAATTATATCATACATGTATTTATTAGATGTATATATATTTGCTGTACTTTTTGAAACAACATCTCTGCTTTTGTTGATTAGGTTTTCTTGTGTGGTTTAGAAAAAAGGACCTTGCAGTTTGGTATTTTTTCAACGATTTTCCTCTCGTGTAGGCTGCCGACCTTCAGAGGCCTAAATGTGGTAAAACAGGGCGGTCACCAGAGTATCTCATTCTTGTTAATAGAATGAACTAGGTCCAATCTGAAGGGAGTGCAGTGGCTCAGTGGTAGAGTGCTTGACTGAAGACCGAGAGGCCGCGAGTTTGAGCCTCACCGGCATCACTGTGTTGTGGTCCTTGAACAAGACACATTTATCCTAGCTTAGTACTGGTTCAACCCAGGAAGACCCGTCCCTGTTTAGTTGAAAGATTGTTGATTGGACGTAAAGAATCAAATTAAACAAACAAACAAAGGTCCAATCTGTAATTCTATGGCAGCCTCATTGTGCATTAAGAGTTGTGAGGACCACAGCATACTTAAAGGCTATAATGGATGTCTAAGGAAAAACAGTTACAGTTCTGGGCCCTTACAAAATATACCGCTGATAAAACTGTGAGGGCTTATTTTATTTCTTCCTCTGATGATAATAACTATAATGGTACTTATCCCATATGAGTTAAGACACTTTTCAAAAGTATGTGCCCGTATATATACAGAAGCTCTATCCTTTTTTATTTGAATGGGGGGGGGGTAGGATGTGGAGATGTGTCTTACCTTTCATCTACTTACATCCTTGTGTATGCAGACAACAAAGGCTCTAAAGAGACTGCTCAACTTTGCCTTTAAACAGGCCACCCCAGCGGATATATGTTCCATTGTTTTTATGAAAAAAAAAATTGTTTCTCATGTTCTTTATTCTTTATTAAGACAGCTAATGTTTGATAAACATGTGTTCCAGAAATTTAGATTTAATTAAACGTAAACAAAATTTAGCTGTGTGTAAGTGCATTTACGTGGAATTTTATTACTATTCATTAAATCAAAAGTAAATGTATCAACAATTCCTTAATCCCACACAGTTTACTTACAACCGAAGCGCAATTATAACCTGAGTTAGCGTCCTACGATGAAAAGAATCTGCATTTCATACTCATTTATCTTTGAATTCATTTAACGCGAAACTTAATTTGAATCATACCAGTTCGTTCCAACTCGTTTAATAAACTCATTAATAGTGAGAACTCATGAGTGCACATGTTTTATTGAATTAATAAAACAAAACTGGGAAATGGGATAACATTTAAGCCTCTGCTGTGACCTACAATTACATATATTAAAATGTTATTTTTTAAATATATGATTATTGGAAGTGAGCAGTTGACTGAAGTTCATGAGAAACAAAAGCAGGAGTAAAAAATTCGCCCACCGGGGGACTCGAACCCACACCCTCAGATTTCCGAGGTACAATCAGTCCTAAAAGTCTGATGCTCTACAAACTGAGCTAGGCGGGCTTCTGGGCATCACCACGACCAGGTCGCGTCGCGATCACAGATTTACTTATGGTCGCATACCTGTAATTGTTAAGAAGCACTGATTGGCTCAAAAGGTGGGTGGAAGTTCAGCACAATATTTAAGTTGAAAAGTGCTTAGTGATTGGCCAATAATAAAATAACGCGAAAGAAATTATATCATATTTATTAGATGTATATATATTTGCTGTACTTTTTGAAACAACATCTCTGCTTTTGTTGATTAGGTTTTCTTGTGTGGTAAGAAAAAAGGACCTTGCAGTTTGGTATTTTTTCAATGATTTTCCTCTCATGTAGGCTGTAGGCTGTAGTTTTCTTGCAGTTTGGTATTTTTTCAATGATTTTCCTCTCATGTAGGGTGCCGACCTTCAGAGACCTAAATGTGGTAAAACATGGCGGTCACCAGGGTATCTCATTCTTGTTAATAGAATGAACTAGGTCCAATCTGAAGGGAGTGCAGTGGCTCAGTGGTAGAGTGCTTGACTGGAGACCGAGAGGCCGCGAGTTTGAGCCTCACCGGCATCACTGTGTTGTGGTCCTTGAACAAGATACATTTATCCTAGCTTAGTACTGGTTCAACCCAGGAAGACCCGTCCCTGTTTAGTTGAAAGATTATTGATGGGACGTAAAGAATCAAATTAAACAAACAAACAAAGGTCCGATCTGTAATTCTATGGCAGCCTCATTGTGCATTAAGAGTTGTGAGGACCACAGCATACTTAAAGGCTATAATGGATGTCTAAGGAAAAACAGTTACAGTTCTGGGCCCTTACAAAATATACTGCTGATAAAACTGTGAGGACTTATTTTATTTCTTCCTCTGATGATTATAACTATAATGGTACTTATCCCATATGAGTTAAGACACTTTTCAAAAGTTTGTCCCTGTATATATACAGAAGCTCTATCCTTTTTTATTTGAGGGGGGGGTGGGTAGGATGTGGAGATGTGTCTTACCTTTCATCTACTTGCATCCTTGTGTATGCAGACAACAAAGGCTCTAAAGAGACTGTTCAACTATGCCTTTGACCAGGCCCTCCCAGCGGATATATGTTCCATTGTTTTTATGAAATAAATCAACTTGTTTCTCATGTTCTTCATTCTTTATTAAGACAGCTTGCGTTTGATAAACATGTTTTCCAGAAGTTAGATTTATTTTAAAGAATACGCAAGTAAACTGTGTGTAAGTGCATTTACGTGGAATTTTATTACTATTCATTAAATCAAAAGTAAATGTATCAACAATCCCTTAACCCCACACAGTTTACTTACAACTTAAGCGCTATTAAAAGCTGAGTTAGCACCCTATAATGAAACGAATCTGCAATTCGTACTCATTTATTTCTGAATTCATTTAACGCGAAACTTAATTTGAATCATACCAGTTCGTTCCAACTCATTTAATAAACTCATTAATAGTGAGAACTCATGAGTGCACATGTTTTATTGAATTTATAAAACAAAACTGGGAAATGGGATAACATTTGAGCTTCTGCTGTGACCTACAATTACATATATTAAAATGTTATTTTTAAATATATGATTATTGGAAGTGAGCAGTAGACTGAAGTTCATGAGAAACAAAAGCAGGAGTAAAAAATTAGCCCACCCGGGGACTCGAACCCACGACCCTCAGATTTCCGAGGTACAATCAGTCCTAAAAGTCTGATGCTCTACCGACTGAGCTAGGCGGGCTACTGGGCATCACCACGACCAGGTCGCGTCGCGATCACAGATTTACTTATGGTCGCATACCTGTAATTGTTAAAAAGCACTGATTGGCTCAGTTCAGCACAATATTTAAGTTGAAAAGTGCTTAGTGATTGGCCAATAATAAAATAACGCGAAAGATATTATATCATATTTATTAGATGTATATATATTTGCTGTACTTTTTGAAACAACATCTCTCTGCTTTTGTTGATTAGGTTTACTTGTTTGGCTTAGAAAAAAGGACCTTGCAGTTTGGTATTTTTTCAATTAATTTTCCTCTTATGTATTTATTAGATGTATATATATTTGCTGTACTTTTTGAAACAACATCTCTGCTTTTGTTGATTAGGTTTTCTTGTGTGGTTTAGAAAAAAGGACCTTGCAGTTTGGTATTTTTTCAACGATTTTCCTCTCGTGTAGGCTGCCGACCTTCAGAGGCCTAAATGTGGTAAAACATGGCGGTCACCAGGGTATCTCATTCTTGTTAATAAAATGAACTAGGTCCAATCTGAAGGGAGCGCAGTGGCTCAGTGGTAGAGTGCTTGACTGGAGACCGAGAGGCCGCGAGTTTGAGCCTCACCGGCATCACTGTGTTGTGGTTCTTGAACAAGACACATTTATCCTAGCTTAGTACTGGTTCAACCCAGGAAGACCCGTCCCTGTTTAGTTGAAAGATTGTTGATGGGACGTAAAGAATCAAATTAAACAAACAAACAAAGGTCCAATCTGTAATTCTATGGCAGCCTCATTGTGCATTAAGAGTTGTGAGGACCACAGCATACTTAAAGGCTATAATGGATGTCTAAGGAAAAACAGTAACAGTTCTGGGCTCTTACAATATATACTGCTGATAAAACTGTGAGGACTTATTTTATTTCTTCCTCTGATGATTATAACTATAATGGTACTTATCCCATATGAGTTAAGACACTTTTCAAAAGTATGTGCCCGTATATATACAGAAGCTCTATCCTTTTTTATTTGAGGGGGGGGGGGGTAGGATGTGGAGATGTGTCTTACCTTTCATCTACTTACATCCTTGTGTATGCAGACAACATAGGCTCTAAAGATACTGCTCAACTTTGCCTTTGAACAGGCCACCCCAGCGGATATATGTTCCATTGTTTTTATGAAAAAAAATGTTTCTCATGTTCTTCATTCTTTATTAAGACAGCTTATGTTTGATAAACATGTGTTCCAGAAATTTAGATTTAATTTAACGTAAACGAAATTTAGCTGTGTGTAAGTGCATTTACGTGGAATTTTATTACTATTCATTAAGTCAAAAGTAAATGTATCAACAATTCCTTAATCCCACACAGTTTACTTACAACCGAAGGGGATTAAAAACTGAGTTAGCGTCCTACGATGAAAAGAATCTGCAATTCGTACTCATTTATCTTTGAATTCATTTAACGCGAAACTTAATTTGAATCATACCAGTTCATTCCAACTCGTTTAATAAACTCATTAATAGTGAGAACTCATGAGTGCACATGTTTTATTGAATTTATAAAACAAAACTGGGAAATGGGATAACATTTAAGCCTCTGCTGTGACCTACAATTACATATATTAAAATGTTATTTTTTAAATATATGATTATTGGAAGTGAGCAGTAGACTGAAGTTCGTGAGAAACAAATGGAGGAGTTAAAATTCGCCCATCGGGGGACTCGAACCCACAACCCTCAGATTTCCGAGGTACAATCAGTCCTAAAAGTCTGATGCTCTACCGACTGAGCTAGGCGGGCTACTGGGCATCACCACGACCAGGTCGCGTCGCGTCGCGTCGCGATCACAGATTTACTTATGGTCGCATACCTGTAATTGTTAAAAAGCACTGATTGGCTCAAAAGGTGGGTGGAAGTTCAGCACAATATTTAAGTTGAAAAGTGCTTAGTGATTGGCCAATAATAAAATAACGCGAAAGAAATTATATCATATTTATATGATTTATATATTTGCTGTACTTTTTGAAACAACATCTCTGCTTTTGCTGATTAGGTTTTCTTGTGTGGTTTAGAAAAAAGGACCTTGCAGTTTGGTATTTTTTCAAAGATTTTCTTCTCATGTAGGGTGCCGACCTTCAGAGGCCTAAATGTGGTAAAACATGGCAGTCACCAGGGTATCTCATTCTTGTAAATAGAATGAACTAGGTCCAATCTGAAGGGAGTGCAGTGGCTCAGTGGTAGAGTGCTTGACTGGAGACCGAGAGGCCGCCAGTTTGAGCCTCACCGGCATCACTGTGTTGTGGTCCTTGAACAAGACACATTTATCCAAGCTTAGTACTGGTTCAACCCAGGAAGACCCATCCCTGTTTAGTTGAAAGATTGTTGATGGGACGTAAAGATTCAAGTTAAACAAACAAACAAAGGCCCAATCTGTGATTCTATGGCAGCCTCATTGTGCATTAAGAGTTGTGAGGACCACAGCATACTTAAAGGCTATAATGGATGTCTAAGGAAAAACAGTTACACTTCTGGGCCCCTACAAAATATACTGCTGATAAAACTGTGAGGACTTATTTTATTTCTTCCTCTGATGATTATAACTATAATGGTACTTATCCCATATGAGTTAAGACACTTTTCAAAAGTATGTGCATGTATATATACAGAAGCTCTATCCTTTTTTATTTGAGGGGGGGGGGGGTGGGTAGGATGTGGAGATGTGTCTTACCTTTCATCTACTTACATCCTTGTGTATGCAGACAACAAAGGCTCTAAAGAGACTGCTCAACTTTGCCTTTGAACAGGCCACCCCAGCATATATATGTTCCATTTTTTTTTATGAAAAAAAAAATGTTTCTCATGTTCTTCATTCTTTATCAAGACAGCTAATGTTTGATAAACATGTGTTCCAGAAATTTAGATTTAATTTAACGTAAACGAAATTTAGCTGTGTGTAAGTGCATTTACGTGGAATTTTATTACTATTCATTAAATCAAAAGTAAATGTATCAACAATTCCTTAATCCCACACAGTTTACTTACAACCGAAGGGGATTAAAACCTGAGTTAGCGTCCTACAATGAAAAGAATCTGCAATTCGTACTCATTTATCTTTGAATTCATTTAACGTGAAACTTAATTTGAATCATATCAGTTCATTCCAACTCGTTTAATAAACTCATTAATAGTGAGAACTCATGAGTGCACATGTTTTATTGAATTTATAAAACAAAACTGGGAAATGGGATAACATTTAAGCCTCTGCTGTGACCTAAAATTACATATATTAAAATGTTATTTTTTAAATATATGATTATTGGAAGTGAGCAGTTGACTGAAGTTCATGAGAAACAAAAGCAGGAGTAAAAAATTAGCCCACCGGGGGACTCGAACCCACGACCCTCAGATTTCCGAGGTATAATCAGTCCTAAAAGTCTGATGCTCTACCGACTGAGCTGGGCGGGCTATTGGGCATCACCACGACCAGGTCGCGTCGCGATCACAGATTTACTTATGGTCGCATACCTGTAATTGTTAAAAAGCACTGATTGGCTCAAAAGGTGGGTGGAAGCTCAGCACAATATTGAAGTTGAAAAGTGCTTAGTGATTGGCCAATAATAAAATAACGTGAAAGAAATTATATTGTATTTATTAGATGGATATATATTTGCTGTACTTTTTGAAACAACATCTCTCTGCTTTTGTTGATTAGGTTTACTTGTGTGGCTTAGAAAAAAGGACCTTGCAGTTTGGTATTTTTTCAATGATTTTCCTCTCATGTAGGGTGCCGACCTTCAGAGGCCTAAATGTGGTAAAACATGGCGGTCACCAGGGTATCTCATTCTTGCTAATAGAATGAACTAGGTCCAATCTGAAGGGAGCGCAGTGGCTCAGTGGTAGAGTGCTTGACTGGAGACCGAGAGGCCGCGAGCTTGAGCCTCACAGGCATCACTGTGTTGTGGTCCTTGAACAAGACACATTTATCCTAGTTTAGTACTGGTTCATCCCAGGAAGACTCGTCCCTGTTTAGTTGAAAGATTGTTGATGGGACGTAAAGAATCAAATTAAACAAACAAACAAAGGTCCAATCTGTAATTCTATGGCAGCCTCATTGTGCATTAAGAGATGTGAGGACCACTTCATACTTAAAGGCTATAATGCATGTCTAAGGAAAAACAGTTACAGTTCTGGGCCCTTACAAAATATACTGTTGATAAAACTGTGAGGGCTTATTTTATTTCTTCTTCTGATGATTATAACTAAAATGGTACTTATCCCATATGAGTTAAGACACTTTTCAAAAGTATTTGCCCGTATATATACAGAAGCTCTATCCCTTTTTATTTGAGGGGGGGGGGGGGTAGGATGTGGAGATGTGTCTTACCTTTCATCTACTTACATCCTTGTGTATGCAGACAACAAAGGCTCTAAAGAGACTGCTCAACTTTGCATTTGAACAGGCCACCCCAGCGGATATATGTTCCATTGTTTTTATGAAAAAAAAAATTGTTTCTCATGTTCTTCATTCTTTATTAAGACAGCTAATGTTTGATAAACATGTGTTCCAGAAATTAATATTTAATTTAACGGAAACGAAATTTAGCTGTGTGTAAGTGCATTTACGTGGAATTTTATTACTATTCATTAAATCAAAGTAAATGTATCAACAATTCCTTAATCCCACACAGTTTACTTACAACCAAAGCGCAATTAAAACCTGAGTTAGCGTCCTACGATGAAAAGAATTTGCAATTCGTACTCATTTATCTTTGAATTCATTTAACGCGAAACTTAATTCGAATCATACCAGTTCGTTCCAACTCATTTAATAAACTCATTAATAGTGAGAACTCATGAGTGCACATGTTTTATTGAATTTATAAAACAAAACTGGGAAATGGGATAACATTTAAGCCTCTGCTGTGACCTACAATAACATATATTAAAATGTTATTTTTTAAATATATGATTATTGGAAGTGAGCAGTAGACTGAAGTTCATGAGAAACAAAAGCAGGAGTAAAAAATTCGCCCACCGGGGGACTCGAACCCACGACCCTCAGATTTCCAAGGTACAATCAGTCCTAAAAGTCTGATGCTCTACCGACTGAGCTAGGCGGGCTACTGGGCATCACCACGACCAGGTCGCGTCGCGATCACAGATTTACTTATGGTCGCATACCTGTAATTGTTAAAAAGCACTGATTGGCTCAAAAGGTGGGTGGAAGCTCAGCACAATATTGAAGTTGAAAGGTGCTTAGTGATTGGCCAATAATAAAATAACGTGAAAGAAATTATATCATATTTATTAGATGGATATATATTTGCTGTACTTTTTGAAACAACATCTCTCTGCTTTTGTTGATTAGGTTTACTTGTGTGGCTTAGAAAAAAGGACTTTGCAGTTTGGTATGTTTTTGTTTGTTTGTTTTTGTTGCTTTACGTCCCATGTCAACAGCTATGGTCATTGCGGGACGGTCAGTTCACTTAACCACACTTTTTCCAGGGCAGGCTTGAGCAAGCGGTTAACCAGTAATTTGTGCACATACTTTCGCTTGAAACTGTTAACAACCCTTCTTGAATAAATCAGCGGAAGGGAGGAGAATGACCGTAGAAATTATTTCATGATCAATCTCCAGGAAAGTATGGTACCGAGCCGGGATCAAACTCGAGAACCCTGGATCTGCAGTCAGACAGGCATCTGTAGCCAGACACGTTACCGACTGTGCTACGCGGCCCGGTAATTGGTATTTTTTCAATGATTTTCCTCTCATGTAGGGTGCCGACCTTCAGAGGCCTAAATTTCGGTAAAACATGGCGGTCACCAGGGTATCTCATTCTTGTTAATAGAATGAACTAGGTCCAATCTGAAGGAAGCGCAGCGGCTCAGTGGTAGAGTGCTTGACTGGAGACCGAGAGGCCGCGAGTTTGAGCCTCACCAGCATCACTGTGTTGTGGTCCTTGAACGAGACACATTTATCCTAGCTTAGTACTGGTTCAACCCAGGAAGACCCGTCCCTGTTTAGTTGAAAGATTGTTGATGGGACGTAAAGAATCAAATTAAACAAACAAACAAAGGTCCGATCTGTAATTCTATGGCAGCCTCATTGTGCATTAAGAGTTTTGAGGACCACAGCATCCTTAAAGGCTATAATGCATGTCTAAGGAAAAACAGTTACAGTTCTGGGCCCTTACAAAATATACTGCTGATAAAACTGTGAGGACTTATTTTATTTCTTCCTCTGATGATTATAACTATAATGGTACTTATCCCACATGAGTTAAGACACTTTTCAAAAGTATGTGTCCAAATATATACAGAAGCTCTATCCTTTTTTATTTGAGGGGGGGGGGGGTGGGGGGTGGGTAGGATGTTGAGATGTGTCTTACCTTTCATCTTCTTACATCCTTGTGAATGCAGACAACAAAGGCTCTAAAGAGACTGCTCAACTTTGCCTTTGAACAGGCCACCCCAGCGGATATATGTTCCATTGTTTTTATGAAAAAAAAAATTGTTTCTAATGTTCTTCATTTTTTATTAAGACAGCTAATGTTTGATAAACATGTGTTCCAGAAATTAAAATTTAATTTAACGTAAACGAAATTTAGCTGTGTGTAAGTGCATTTACGTGGAATTTTATTACTATTCATTAAATCAAAAGTAAATGTATCAACAATTCCTTAATCCCACACAGTTTACTTACAACCGAAGCGCAATTAAAACCTGAGTTAGCGTCCTACGATGAAAAGAATCTGCAATTCGTACTCATTTATCTTTGAATTCATTAACGCGAAACTTAATTCGAATCATACCAGTTCGTTCCAACTCGTTTGATAAACTCATTAATAGTGAGAACTCATGAGTGCACATGTTTTATTGAATTTATAAAACAAAACTGGGAAATGGGATAACATTTAAGCCTCTGCTGTGACATACAATTACATATATTAAAATGTTATTTTTTAAATATATGATTATTGGAAGTGAGCAGTAGACTGAAGTTCATGAGAAACAAAAGCAGGAGTAAAAAATTCGCCCACCGGGGGACTCGAACCCACGACCCTCAGATTTCCAAGGTACAATCAGTCCTAAAAGTCTGATGCTCTACCGACTGAGCTAGGCGGGCTACTGGGCATCACCACTGCCAGGTCGCGTCGCGATCACAGATTTACTTATGGTCGCATACCTGTAATTGTTAAAAAGCACTGATTGGCTCAAAAGGTGGGTGGAAGCTCAGCACAATATTGAAGTTGAAAAGTGCTTAGTGATTGGCCAATAATAAAATAACGTGAAAGAAATTATATTGTATTTATTAGATGGATATATATTTGCTGTACTTTTTGAAACAACATCTCTCTGCTTTTGTTGATTAGGTTTACTTGTGTGGCTTAGAAAAAAGGACATTGCAGTTTGGTATTTTTTCAATGACTTTCCTCTCATGTAGGGTGGCGACCTTCAGAGGCCTAAATGTGGTAAAACATGGCGGTCACCAGGTTATCTCATTCTTGTTAATAGAATGAACTAGGTCCAATCTAAAGGGAGCGCAGTGGCTCAGTGGTAGAGTGCTTGACTGGAGACCGAGAGGCCGCGAGTTTGAGCCTCACAGGCATCACTGTGTTGTGGTCCTTGAACAAGACACATTTATCCTAGTTTAGTACTGGTTCATCCCAGGAAGACCCGTCCCTGTTTAGTTGAAAGATTGTTGATGGGACGTAAAGAATCAAATTAAACAAACAAACAAAGGTCCAATCTGTAATTCTATGGCAGCCTCATTGTGCATTAAGAGATGTGAGGACCACTTCATACTTAAAGGCTATAATGCATGTCTAAGGAAAAACAGTTACAGTTCTGGGCCCTTACAAAATATACTGCTGATAAAACTGTGAGGGCTTATTTTATTTCTTCTTCTGATGATTATAACTAAAATGGTACTTATCCCATATGAGTTAAGACACTTTTCAAAAGTATTTGCCCGCATATATACAGAAGCTCTATCCCTTTTTATTTGAGGGGGGGGGGGGGGTAGGATGTGGAGATGTGTCTTACCTTTCATCTACTTACATCCTTGTGTATGCAGACAACAAAGACTCTAAAGAGACTGCTCAACTTTGCCTTTGAACAGGCCACCCCAGCGGATATATGTTCCATTGTTTTTATGAAAAAAAAAATTGTTTCTCATGTTCTTCATTCTTTATTAAGACAGCTAATGTTTGATAAACATGTGTTCCAGAAATTAAGATTTAATTTAACGTAAACGAAATTTAGCTGTGTGTAAGTGCATTTACGTGGAATTTTATTACTATTCATTAAATCAAAGTAAATGTATCAACAATTCCTTAATCGCACACAGTTTACTTACAACCGAAGCGCAATTGAAACCTGAGTTAGCGTCCTACGATGAAAAGAATCTGCAATTCGTACTCATTTATCTTTGAATTCATTTAACGCGAAACTTAATTTGAATCATACCAGTTCGTTCCAACTCGTTTAATAAACTCATTAATAGTGAGAACTCATGAGTGCACATGTTTTATTGAATTTATAAAACAAAACTGGGAAATGGGATAACATTTAAGCCTCTGCTGTGACCTACAATTACATATATTAAAATGTTATTTTTTAAATATATGATTATTGGAAGTGAGCAGTAGACTGAAGTTCATGAGAAACAAAAGCAGGAGTAAAAAATTCGCCCACCGGGGGACTCGAACCCACGACCCTCAGATTTCCAAGGTACAATCAGTCCTAAAAGTCTGATGCTCTACCGACTGAGCTAGGCGGGCTACTGGGCATCACCACGACCAGGTCGCGTAGCGATCACAGATTTACTTATGGTCGCATACCTGTAATTGTTAAAAAGCACTGATTGGCTCTAAAGGTGGGTGGAAGCTCAGCACAATATTGAAGTTGAAAAGTGCTTAGTGATTGGCCAATAATAAAATAACGTGAAAGAAATTATATTGTATTTATTAGATGGATATATATTTGCTGTACTTTTTGAAACAACATCTCTCTGCTTTTGTTGATTAGGTTTACTTGTGTGGCTTAGAAAAAAGGACCTTGCAGTTTGGTATTTTTTCAATGATTTTCCTCTCATGTAGGGTGCCGACCTTCAGAGGCCTAAATGTGGTAAAACATGGCGGTCACCAGGGTATCTCATTCTTGTTAATAGAATGAACTAGGTCCAATCTGAAGGGAGCGCAGTGGCTCAGTGGTAGAGTGCTTGACTGGAGACCGAGAGGCCGCGAGCTTGAGCCTCACAGGCATCACTGTGTTGTGGTCCTTGAACAAGACACATTTATCCTAGTTTAGTACTGGTTCATCCCAGGAAGACCCGTCCCTGTTTAGTTGAAAGATTGTTGATGGGACGTAAAGAATCAAATTAAACAAACAAACAAAGGTCCAATCTGTAATTCTATGGCAGCCTCATTGTGCATTAAGAGATGTGAGGACCACTTTATACTTAAAGGCTATAATGCATGTCTAAGGAAAAACAGTTACAGTTCTGGGCCCTTACAAAATATACTGTTGATAAAACTGTGAGGGCTTATTTTATTTCTTCTTCTGATGATTATAACTAAAATGGTACTTATCCCATATGAGTTAAGACACTTTTCAAAAGTATTTGCCCGTATATATACAGAAGCTCTATCCCTTTTATTTGAGGGGGGGGGGGGGGGTAGGATTTGGAGATGTGTCTTACCTTTCATCTACTTACATCCTTGTGTATGCAGACAACAAAGGCTCTAAAGAGACTGCTCAACTTTGCCTTTGAACAGGCCACCCCAGCGGATATATGTTCCATTGTTTTTAAGAAAAAAAAAATTGTTTCTCATGTTCTTCATTCTTTATTAAGACAGCTAATGTTTGATAAACATGTGTTCCAGAAATTAAGATTTAATTTAACGTAAACGAAATTTAGCTGTGTGTAAGTGCATTTACGTGGAATTTTATTACTATTCATTAAATCAAAGTAAATGTATCAACAATTCCTTAATCCCACACAGTTTACTTACAACCAAAGCGCAATTAAAACCTGAGTTAGCGTCCTACGATGAAAAGAATCTGCAATTCGTACTCATTTATCTTTGAATTCATTTAACGCGAAACTTAATTCGAATCATACCAGTTCGTTCCAACTCATTTAATAAACTCATTAATAGTGAGAACTCATGAGTGCACATGTTTTATTGAATTTATAAAACAAAACTGGGAAATGGGATAACATTTAAGCCTCTGCTGTGACCTACAATTACATATATTAAAATGTTATTTTTTAAATATATGATTATTGGAAGTAAGCAGTAGACTGAAGTTCATGAGAAACAAAAGCAGGAGTAAAAAATTCGCCCACCGGGGGACTCGAACCCACGACCCTCAGATTTCCAAGGTACAATCAGTCCTAAAAGTCTGATGCTCTACCGACTGAGCTAGGCGGGCTACTGGGCATCACCACGACCAGGTCGCGTCGCGATCACAGATTTACTTATGGTCGCATACCTGTAATTGTTAAAAAGCACTGATTGGCTCAAAAGGTGGGTGGAAGCTCAGCACAATATTGAAGTTGAAAAGTGCTTAGTGATTGGCCAATAATAAAATAACGTGAAAGAAATTATATCATATTTATTAGATGGATATATATTTGCTGTACTTTTTGAAACAACATCTCTCTGCTTTTGTTGATTAGGTTTACTTGTGTGGCTTAGAAAAAAGGACTTTGCAGTTTGGTATGTTTTTGTTTGTTTGTTTTTGTTGCTTTACGTCCCATGTCAACAGCTATGGTCATTGCGGGACGGTCAGTTCACTTAACCACACTTTTTCCAGGGCAGGCTTGAGCAAGCGGTTAACCAGTAATTTGTGCACATACTTTCGCTTGAAACTGTTAACAACCCTTCTTGAATAAATCAGCGGAAGGGAGGAGAATGACCGTAGAAATTATTTCATGATCATTCTCCACGAAAGTATGGTACCGAGCCGGGATCGAACTCGAGAACCCTGGATCTGCAGTCAGACAGGCATCTGTAGCCAGACACGTTACCGACTGTGCTACGCGGCCCGGTAATTGGTATTTTTTCAATGATTTTCCTCTCATGTAGGGTGCCGACCTTCAGAGGCCTAAATGTGGTAAAACATGGCGGTCACCAGGGTATCTCATTCTTGTTAATAGAATGAACTAGGTCCAATCTGAAGGAAGCGCAGCGGCTCAGTGGTAGAGTGCTTGACTGGAGACCGAGAGGCCGCGAGTTTGAGCCTCACCAGCATCACTGTGTTGTGGTCCTTGAACGAGACACATTTATCCTAGCTTAGTACTGGTTCAACCCAGGAAGACCCGTCCCTGTTTAGTTGAAAGATTGTTGATGGGACGTAAAGAATCAAATTAAACAAACAAACAAACGTCCAATCTGTAATTCTATGGCAGCCTCATTGTGCATTAAGAGTTTTGAGGACCACAGCATCCTAAAAGGCTATAATGCATGTCTAAGGAAAAACAGTTACAGTTCTGGGCCCTTACAAAATATACTGCTGATAAAACTGTGAGGACTTATTTTTTTCTTCCTCTGATGATTATAACTATAATGGTACTTATCCCACATGAGCTAAGACACTTTTCAAAAGTATGTGTCCAAATATATACAGAAGCTCTATCCTTTTTTATTTGAGGGGGGGTGGGGGGGTGGGTAGGATGTTGAGATGTGTCTTACCTTTCATCTACTTACATCCTTGTGAATGCAGACAACAAAGGCTCTAAAGAGACTGCTCAACTTTGCCTTTGAACAGGCCACCCCAGCGGATATATGTTCCATTGTTTTTATGAAAAAAAAAATTGTTTCTAATGTTCTTCATTTTTTATTAAGACAGCTAATGTTTGATAAACATGTGTTCCAGAAATTAAAATTTAATTTAACGTAAACGAAATTTAGCTGTGTGTAAGTGCATTTACGTGGAATTTTATTACTATTCATTAAATCAAAAGTAAATGTATCAACAATTCCTTAATCCCACACAGTTTACTTACAACCGAAGCGCAATTAAAACCTGAGTTAGCGTCCTACGATGAAAAGAATCTGCAATTCGTACTCATTTATCTTTGAATTCATTAACCTGAAACTTAATTTGAATCATACCAGTTCGTTCCAACTCGTTTAATAAACTCATTAATAGTGAGAACTCATGAGTGCACATGTTTTATTGAATTTATAAAACAAAACTGGGAAATGGGATAACATTTAAGCCTCTGCTGTGACATACAATTACATATATTAAAATGTTATTTTTTAAATATATGATTATTGGAAGTGAGCAGTTGACTGAAGTTCATGAGAAACAAAAGCAGGAGTAAAAAATTCGCCCACCGGGGGACTCGAACCCACGACCCTCAGATTTCCAAGGTACAATCAGTCCTAAAAGTCTGATGCTCTACCGACTGAGCTAGGCAGGCTACTGGGCATCACCACGACCAGGTCGCGTCGCGATCACAGATTTACTTATGGTCGCATACCTGTAATTGTTAAAAAGCACTGATTGGCTCAAAAGGTGGGTGGAAGCTCAGCACAATATTGAAGTTGAAAAGTGATTAGTGATTGGCCAATAATAAAATAACGTGAAAGAAATTATATCGTATTTATTAGATGGATATATATTTGCTGTACTTTTTGAAACAACATCTTTCTGCTTTTGTTGATTAGGTTTACTTGTGTGGCTTAGAAAAAAGGACCTTGCAGTTTGGTATTTTTTCAATGATTTTCCTCTCATGTAGGGTGCCGACCTTCAGAGGCCTAAATGTGGTAAATCATGGCGGTCACCAGGGTATCTCATTCTTGTTAATAGAATGAACTAGGTCCAATCTGAAGGGAGCGCAGTGGCTCAGTGGTAGAGTGCTTGACTGGAGACCGAGAGGCCGCGAGTTTGAGCCTCACCGGCATCACTGTGTGGTGGTCCTTGAACAAGACACATTTATCCTAGTTTAGTACTGGTTCATCCCAGGAAGACCCGTCCCTGTTTAGTTGAAAGATTGTTGATGGGACGTAAAGAATCAAATTAAACAAACAAACAAAGGTCCAATCTGTAATTCTATGGCAGCCTCATTGTGCATTAAGAGTTGTGAGGACCACAGCATACTTAAAGGCTATAATGGATGTCTAAGGAAAAACAGTTACAGTTCTGGGCCCTTACAAAATATACTGCTGATAAAACTGTGAGGACTTATTTTATTTCTTCCTCTTATGATTATAACTATAATGATACACATCCCATATGAGTTAAGACACTTTTCAAAAGTATGTGCCTGTATATATACAGAAGCTCTATCCTTTTTTATTTGAGGGGGGGGGGTGGGGTTGGATAGAATGTGGAGATGTGTCTTACCTTTCATCTACTTACATCCTTGTGTATGCAGACAACAAAGGCTCTAAAGAGACTGTTCGACTATGCCTTTGACCAGGCCCTCCCAGCGGATATATGTTCCATTGTTTTTATGAAATAAATCAACTTGTTTCTCATGTTCTTCATTCTTTATTAAGACAGCTTACGTTTGATAAACATGTTTTCCAGAAGTTAGATTTATTTTAAAGTATACGCAAGTAAACTGTGTGTAAGTGCATTTACGTGGAATTTTATTACTATTCATTAAATCATAAGTAAATGTATCAACAATTCCTTAATCCCACACAGTTTACTTACAACCGAAGCGCAATTAAAACCTGAGTTAGCATCCTACGATGAAAAGAATCTGCAATTCGTACTCATTTATCTTTGAATTCATTTAACGCGAAACTTAATTCGAATCATACCAGTTCGTTTCAACTCTTTTAATAAACTCATTAATAGTGAGAACTCATGAGTGCACATGTTTTATTGAATTTATAAAACAAAACTGGGAAATGGGATAACATTTAAGCCTCTGCTGTGACATACAATTACATATATTAAAATGTTATTTTTTAAATATATGATTATTGGAAGTAAGCAGTAGACTGAAGTTCATGAGAAACAAAAGCAGGAGTAAAAAATTCGCCCACCGGGGGACTCGAACCCACGACCCTCAGATTTCCGAGGTACAATCAGTCCTAAAAGTCTGATGCTCTACCGACTGAGCTAGGCGGGCTACTGGGCATCACCACGACCAGGTCGCGTCGCGATCACAGATTTACTTATGGTCGCATACCTGTAATTGTTAAAAAGCACTGATTGGCTCAAAAGGTGGGTGGAAGTTCAGCACAATATTTAAGTTGAAAAGTGCTTAGTGATTGGGCAATAATAAAATAACGCAAAAGAAATTATATCATATTTATTAGATGTATATATATTTGATGTACTTTTTGAAAAAACATCTCTCTGCTTTTGTTGATTAGGTTTACTTGTGTGGCTTAGAAAAAAGGTCCTTGCAGTTTGGTATTTTTTCAATGATTTTCCTCTCATGTAGGGTGCCTACCTTCAGAGGCCTAAATGTGGTAAAATATGGCGGTCACCAGGGTATCTCATTCTTGTTAATAGAATGAACTAGGTCCAATCTGAAGTGAGCGCAGTGGCTCAGTGGTAGAGTGCTTGACTGGAGACCGAGAGGCCGCGAGTTTGAGCCTCACCGGCATCACTGTGTTGTGGTCCTTGAACAAGACGCATTTATCCAAGCTTAGTACTGGTTCAACCCAGGAAGACCCGTCCCTGTTTAGTTGAAAGATTGTTGATGGGACGTAAAGAATCAAATTAAACAAACAAACAAAGGTCCAATCTGTAATTCTATGGCAGCCTCATTGTGCATTAAGAGTTGTGAGGACCACAGCATACTTAAAGGCTATAATGGATGTCTAAAGAAAAACAGTTACAGTTCTGGGCCCTTACAAAATATACTGCTGATAAAACTGTGAGGACTTATTTTATTTCTTCCTCTGATGATTATAACTATAATGATACACATCCCATATGAGTTAAGACACTTTTCAAAAGTATGTGCCTGTATATATACAGAAGCTCTATCCTTTTTTATTTGAGGGGGGGGTGTGGGGTTGGGTAGAATGTGGAGATGTGTCTTACCTTTCATCTACTTACATCCTTGTGTATGCAGACAACAAAGGCTCTAAAGAGACTGTTCGACTATGCCTTTGACCAGGCCCTCCCAGCGGATATATGTTCCATTGTTTTTATGAAATAAATCAACTTGTTTCTCATGTTCTTCATTCTTTATTAAGACAGCTTGCGTTTGATAAACATGTTTTCCAGAAGTTAGATTTATTTTAAAGTATACGCAAGTAAACTGTGTGTAAGTGCATTTAGGTGGAATTTTATTACTATTCATTAAATCAGAAGTAAATGTATCAACAATTCCTTAATCCGACACAGTTTACTTACAGCCAAAGCGCAATTAAAACCTGAGTTAGCATCCTACGATGAAAAGAATCTGCAATTCGTACTCATTTATCTTTGAATTCATTTAACGCGAAACTTAATTCGAATCATACCAGTTCGTTCCAACTCTTTTAATAAACTCATTAATAGTGAGAACTCATGAGTGCACATGTTTTATTGAATTTATAAAACAAAACTGGGAAATGGGATAACATTTAAGCCTCTGCTGTGACCAACAATTACATATATTAAAATGTTATTTTTTAAATATATGATTATTGGAAGTGAGCAGTAGACTGAAGTTCGTGAGAAACAAAAGCAGGAGTAAAAAATTCGCCCACCGGGGGACTCGAACCCACGACCCTCAGATTTCCGAGGTACAATCAGTCCTAAAAGTCTGATGCTCTACCGACTGAGCTAGGCGGGCTACTGGGCATCACCACGACCAGGTCGCGTCGCGATCACAGATTTACTTATGGTCGCATACCTGTAATTTTTAAAAAGCACTGATTGGCTCAAAAGGTGAATGGAAGTTCAGCACAATATTTAAGTTGAAAAGTGCTTAGTGATTGGCCAATAATAAATTTAATATTTATGAAAAAAAAATTGTTTCTCATGTTCTTCATTCTTTATTAAGACAGCTAATGTTTGATAAACGTGTTCCAGAAATTTAGATTTAATTTAACGTAAACAAAATTTAGCTGTGTGGAAGTGCATTTACGTGGAATTTTATTACTATTCATTAAATCAAAAGTAAATGTATCAACAATTCCTTAATCCCACACAGTTTACTTACAACCGAAGTGCAATTAAAACCTGAGTTAGCATCCTACGATGAAAAGAATCTGCAATTCGTACTCATTTATCTTTGAATTCATTTAACGCGAAACTTAATTCGAATCATACCAGTTCGTTCCAACTCGTTTAATAAACTCATTAATAGCGAGAACTCATGAGTGCACATGTTTTATTGAATTTATAAAACAAAACTGGGAAATGGGATAACATTTAAGCCTCTGCTGTGACCTACAATAACATATATTAAAATGTTATTTTTTAAATATATGATTATTGGAAGTGAGCAGTTGACTGAAGTTCATGAGAAACAAAAGCAGGAGTAAAAAATTCGCCCACCCGGGGACTCGAACCCACGACCCTCAGATTTCCGAGGTACAATCAGTCCTAAAAGTCTGATGCTCTACCGACTGAGCTAGGCGGGCTACTGGGCATCACAACGACCAGGTCGCGTCGCGATCACAGATTTACTTATGGTCGCATACCTGTAATTGTTAAAAAGCACTGATTGGCTCAAAAGGTGGGTGGAAGTTCAGCACAATATTTAAGTTGAAAAGTGCTTAGTGATTGGCCAATAATAAAATAACGCGAAAGAAATTATATCATATTTATTAGATGTATATATATTTGATGTACTTTTTGAAACAACATCTCTCTGCTTTTGTTGATTAGGTTTACTTGTGTGGCTTAGAAAAAAGGACCTTGAAGTTTGGTATTTTTTCAATGATTTTCCTCTCATGTAGGTTGCCGACCTTCAGAGGCCTAAATGTGGTAAAACATGGCGGTCATCAGGGTATCTCATTCTTGTTAATAGAATGAACTAGGTCCAATCTGAAGGGAGTGCAGTGGCTCAGTGGTAGAGTGCTTGACTGGAGACCGAGAGGCCGCGAGTTTGAGCCTCACCCGCATCACTGTGTTGTGGTCCTTGAACAAGACACATTTATCCTAGTTTAGTACTGGTTCAACCTAGGAAGACCCGTCCCTGTTTAGTTGAAAGATTGTTGATGGGACGTAAAGAATCAAATTAAACAAACAAACAAAGGTCCAATATGTAATTCTATGGCAGCCTCATTGTGCATTAAGAGTTGTGAGGACCACAGCATACTTAAGGGCTATAATGGATGTCTAAGTAAAAACAGTTACAGTTCTGGGCCCTTACAAAATATACTGCTGATAAAACTGTGAGGACTTATTTTATTTCTTCCTCTTATGATTATAACTATAATGATACACATCCCATATGAGTTAAGACACTTTTCAAAAGTATGTGCCTGTATATATACAGAAGCTCTATCCTTTTTTATTTGAGGGGGGGGGGGGGTGGGGTTGGGTAGAATGTGGAGATGTGTCTTACCTTTCATCTACTTACATCCTTGTGTATGCAGACAACAAAGGCTCTAAAGAGACTGTTCGACTATGCCTTTGACCAGGCCCTCCCAGCGGATATATGTTCCTTTGTTTTTATGAAATAAATCAACTTGTTTCTCATGTTCTTCATTCTTTATTAAGACAGCTTGCGTTTGATAAACATGTTTTCCAGAAGTTAGATTTATTTTAAAGTATACGCAAGTAAACTGTGTGTAAGTGCATTTACGTGGAATTTTATTACTATTCATTAAATCAAAAGTAAATGTATCAACAATTCCTTAATCCCACACAGTTTACTTACAACCAAAGCGCAATTAAAACCTGAGTTAGCATCCTACGATGAAAAGAATCTGCAATTCGTACTCATTTATCTTTGAATTCAGTTAACGCGAAACTTAATTTGAATCATACCAGTTTGTTCCAACTCGTTTAATAAACTCATTAATAGTGAGAACTCATGAGTGCACATGTTTTATTGAATTTATAAAACAAAACTGGGAAATGGGATAACATTTAAGCCTCTGCTGTGACCTACAATAACATATATTAAAATGTTATTTTTTAAATATATGATTATTGGAAGTGAGCAGTTGACTGAAGTTCATGAGAAACAAAAGCAGGAGTAAAAAATTCGCCCACCGGGGGACTCGAACCCACGACACTCAGATTTCCGAGGTACAATCAGTCCTAAAAGTCTGATGCTCTACCGACTGAGCTAGGCGGGCTACTGGGCATCACAACGACCAGGTCGCGTCGCGATCACAGATTTACTTATGGTCGCATACCTGTAATTGTTAAAAAGCACTGATTGGCTCAAAAGGTGGGTGGAAGTTCAGCACAATATTTAAGTTGAAAAGTGCTTAGTGATTGGCCAATAATAAAATAACGCGAAAGAAATTATATCATATTTATTAGATGTATATATATTTGATGTACTTTTTGAAACAACATCTCTCTGCTTTTGTTGATTAGGTTTACTTGTGTGGCTTAGAAAAAAGGACCTTGCAGTTTGGTATTTTTTCAATGATTTTCCTCTCATGTAGGGTGCCGACCTTCAGAGGCCTAAATGTGGTAAAACATGGCAGTCACCAGGGTATCTCATTCTTGTTAATAGAATGAACTAGGTCCAATCTGAAGGGAGTGCAGTGGCTCAGTGGTAGAGTGCTTGACTGGAGACCGAGAGGCCGCGAGTTTGAGCCTCACCCGCATCACTGTGTTGTGGTCCTTGAACAAGACACATTTATCCTAGCTTAGTACTGGTTCAACCTAGGAAGACCCGTCCCTGTTTAGTTGAAAGATTGTTGATGGGACGTAAAGAATCAAATTAAACAAACAAACAAAGGTCCAATATGTAATTCTATGGCAGCCTCCTTGTGCATTAAGAGTTGTGAGGACCACAGCATACTTAAAGGCTATAATGGATGTCTAAGTAAAAACAGTTACAGTTCTGGGCCCTTACAAAATATACTGCTGATAAAACTGTGCGGACTTATTTTATTTCTGCCACTGATGATTATAACTATAATTGTACTTATCCCATATGAGTTAAGACACTTTTCAAAAGTATTTGCCGGTATATATACAGAAACTCTATCCCTTTTTTATTTGAGGGGGGGGGGGGGTGGGGTTGGGTAGGATGTGGAGATGTGTCTTACCTTTCATCTACTTACATCCTTGTGTATGCAGACAACAAAGGCTCTAAAGAGACTGTTCGACTATGCCTTTGACCAGGCCCTCCCAGGGGATATATGTTCCATTGTTTTTATGAAATAAATCAACTTGTTTCTCATGTTCTTCATTCTTTATTAAGACAGCTTGCGTTTGATAAACATGTTTTCCAGAAGTTAGATTTATTTTAAAATATACGCAAGTAAAATGTGTGTAAGTGCATTTACGTGGAATTTTATTACTATTCATTAAATCAAAAGCAAATGTATCAACAATTCCTTAATCCCACACAGTTTACTTACAACCAAAGCGCAATTAAAACCTGAGTTAGCATCCTACGATGAAAAGAATCTGCAATTCGTACTCATTTATCTTTGAATTCATTTAACGCGAAACTTAATTCGAATCATACCAGTTCGTTCCAACTCTTTTAATAAACTCATTAATAGTGAGAACTCATGAGTGCACATGTTTTATTGAATTTATAAAACAAAACTGGGAAATGGGATAACATTTAAGCCTCTGCTGTGACATACAATTACATATATTAAAATGTTATTTTTTAAATATATGATTATTGGAAGTGAGCAGTAGACTGAAGTTCATGAGAAACAAAAGCAGGAGTAAAAAATTCGCCCACCGGGGGACTCGAACCCACGACCCTCAGATTTCCGAGGTACAATCAGTCCTAAAAGTCTGATGCTCTACCGACTGAGCTAGGCGGGCTACTGGGCATCACCACGACCAGGTCGCGTCGCGATCACAGATTTACTTATGGTCGCATACCTGTAATTGTTAAAAAGCACTGATTGGCTCAAAAGGTGGGTGGAAGTTCAGCACAATATTTAAGTTGAAAAGTGCTTAGTGATGGGCCAATAATAAAATAACGCGAAAGAAATTATATCATATTTATTAGATGTATATATATTTGCTGTACTTTTTGAAACAACATCTCTCTGCTTTTGTTGATTAGGTTTACTTGTGTGGCTTAGAAAAAAGGACCTTGCAGTTTGGTATTTTTTCAATGATTTTCCTCTCATGTAGGGTGCCGACCTTCAGAGGCCTAAATGTGGTAAAACATGGCGGTCACCAGGGTATCTCATTCTTGTTAATAGAATGAACTAGGTCCAATCTGAAGGGAGTGCAGTGGCTCAGTGGTAGAGTGCTTGACTGGAGACCGAGAGGCCGCGAGTTTGAGCCTCACCCGCATCACTGTGTTGTGGTCCTTGAACAAGACACATTTATCCTAGCTTAGTACTGGTTCAACCTAGGAAGACCCGTCCCTGTTTAGTTGAAAGATTGTTGATGGGACGTAAAGAATCAAATTAAACAAACAAACAAAGGTCCAATATGTAATTCTATGGCAGCCTCCTTGTGCATTAAGAGTTGTGAGGACCACAGCATACTTAAAGGCTATAATGGATGTCTAAGTAAAAACAGTTACAGTTCTGGGCCCTTACAAAATATACTGCTGATAAAACTGTGCGGACTTATTTTATTTCTGCCACTGATGATTATAACTATAATTGTACTTATCCCATATGAGTTAAGACACTTTTCAAAAGTATTTGCCGGTATATATACAGAAACTCTATCCCTTTTTTATTTGAGGGGGGGGGGTGGGGTTGGGTAGGATGTGGAGATGTGTCTTACCTTTCATCTACTTACATCCTTGTGTATGCAGACAACAAAGGCTCTAAAGAGACTGTTCGACTATGCCTTTGACCAGGCCCTCCCAGGGGATATATGTTCCATTGTTTTTATGAAATAAATCAACTTGTTTCTCATGTTCTTCATTCTTTATTAAGACAGCTTGCGTTTGATAAACATGTTTTCCAGAAGTTAGATTTATTTTAAAGTATACGCAAGTAAAATGTGTGTAAGTGCATTTACGTGGAATTTTATTACTATTGATTAAATCAAAAGCAAATGTATCAACAATTCCTTAATCCCACACAGTTTACTTACAACCAAAGCGCAATTAAAACCTGAGTTAGCATCCTACGATGAAAAGAATCTGCAATTCGTACTCATTTATCTTTGAATTCATTTAACGCGAAACTTAATTCGAATCATACCAGTTCGTTCCAACTCTTTTAATAAACTCATTAATAGTGAGAACTCATGAGTGCACATGTTTTATTGAATTTATAAAACAAAACTGGGAAATGGGATAACATTTAAGCCTCTGCTGTGACCTACAATTACATATATTAAAATGTTATTTTTTAAATATATGATTATTGGAAGTGAGCAGTAGACTGAAATTCATGAGAAACAAAAGCAGGAGTAAAAAATTCGCCCACCGGGGGACTCGAACCCACGACCCTCAGATTTCCGAGGTACAATCAGTCCTAAAAGTCTGATGCTCTACCGACTGAGCTAGGCGGGCTACTGGGCATCACCACGACCAGGTCGCGTCGCGATCACAGATTTACTTATGGTCGCATACCTGTAATTGTTAAAAAGCACTGATTGGCTCAAAAGGTGGGTGGAAGTTCAGCACAATATTTAAGTTGAAAAGTGCTTAGTGATGGGCCAATAATAAAATAACGCGAAAGAAATTATATCATATTTATTAGATGTATATATATTTGCTGTACTTTTTGAAACAACATCTCTCTGCTTTTGTTGATTAGGTTTACTTGTGTGGCTTAGAAAAAAGGACCTTGCAGTTTGGTATTTTTTCAATGATTTTCCTCTCATGTAGGGTGCCGACCTTCAGAGGCCTAAATGTGGTAAAACATGGCGGTCACCAGGGTATCTCATTCTTGTTAATAGAATGAACTAGGTCCAATCTGAAGGGAGTGCAGTGGCTCAGTGGTAGAGTGCTTGACTGGAGACCGAGAGGCCGCGAGTTTGAGCCTCACCGGCATCACTGTGTTGTGGTCCTTGAACAAGACGCATTTATCCTAGCTTAGTACTGGTTCAACCCAGGAAGACCCGTCCCTGTTTAGTTGAAAGATTGTTGATGGGACGTAAAGAATCAAATTAAACAAACAAACAAAGGTCCAATCTGTAATTCTATGGCAGCCTCATTGTGCATTAAGAGTTGTGAGGACCACAGCATACTTAAAGGCTATAATGGATGTCTAAGGAAAAACAGTTACAGTTCTGGGCCCTTACAAAATATACTGCTGATAAAACTGTGAGGACTTATTTTATTTCTTCCTCTTATGATTATAAGTATAATGATACACATCCCATATGAGTTAAGACACTTTTCAAAAGTATGTGCCTGTATATATACAGAAGCTCTATCCTTTTTTATTTGGGGGGGGGGGGTGGGGTTGGGTAGAATGTGGAGATGTGTCTTACCTTTCACCTACTTACATCCTTGTGTATGCAGACAACAAAGGCTCTAAAGAGACTGTTCGACTATGCCTTTGACCAGGCCCTCCCAGCGGATATATGTTCCATTGTTTTTATGAAATAAATCAACTTGTTTCTCATGTTCTTCATTCTTTATTAAGACAGCTTGCGTTTGATAAACATGTTTTCCAGAAGTTAGATTTATTTTAAAGTATACGCAAGTAAACTGTGTGTAAGTGCATTTACGTGGAATTTTATTACTATTCATTAAATCAAAAGCAAATGTATCAACAATTCCTTAATCCCACACAGTTAACTTACAACCGAAGCGCAATTAAAACCCGAGTTAGCATCCTACGATGAAAAGAATCTGCAATTCGTACTCATTTATCTTTGAATTCATTTAACGCGAAACTTAATTCGAATCATACCAGTTCGTTCCAACTCTTTTAATAAACTCATAAATAGCGAGAACTCATGAGTGCATATGTTTTATTGAATTTATAAAACAAAACTGGGAAATGGGATAACATTTAAGCCTCTGCTGTGACCTACAATTACATATATTAAAATGTTATTTTTAAAATATATGATTATTGGAAGTGAGCAGTTGACTGAAGTTCATGAGAAACAAAAGCAGGAGTAAAAAATTCGCCCACCGGGGGACTCGAACCCACGACCCTCAGATTTCCGAGGTACAATCAGTCCTAAAAGTCTGATGCTCTACCGACTGAGCTAGGCGGGCTACTGGGCATCACCACGACCAGGTCGCGTCGCGATCACAGATTTACTTATGGTCGCATACCTGTAATTGTTAAAAAGCACTGATTGGCTCAAAAGGTGGGTGGAAGTTCAGCACAATATTTAAGTTGAAAAGTGCTTAGTGATTGGCCAATAATAAAATAACGCGAAAGAAATTATATCATATTTATTAGATGTATATATATTTGCTGTACTTTTTGAAACAACATCTCTCTGCTTTTGTTGATTAGGTTTACTTGTGTGGCTTAGAAAAAAGGACCTTGCAGTTTGGTATTTTTTCAATGATTTTCCTCTCATGTAGGGTGCCGACCTTCAGAGGCCTAAATGTGGTAAAACATAGCGGTCACCAGGGTATCTCATTCTTGTTAATAGAATGAACTAGGTCCAATCTGAAGGGAGCGCAGTGGCTCAGTGGTAGAGTGCTTGACTGGAGACCGAGAGGCCGCGAGTTTGAGCCTCACCGGCATCACTGTGTTGTGGTCCTTGAACAAGACACATTTATCCTAGCTTAGTACTGGTTCAACCCAGGAAGACCCATCCCTGTTTAGTTGAAAGATTGTTGATGAGACGTAAAGAATCAAATTAAACAAACAAACAAAGGTCCAATCTGTAATTCTATGGCAGCCTCATTGTGCATTAAGAGTTGTGAGGACCACAGCATACTTAAAGGCTATAATGGATGTCTAAGTAAAAACAGTTACAGTTCTGGGCCCTTACAAAATATACTGCTGATAAAACTGTGAGGACTTATTTTATTTCTTCCTCTGATGATTATAACTATAATTGTACTTATCCCATATGAGTTAAGACACTTTTCAAAAGTATGTGTCGGTATATATACAGAAGCTCTATCCCTTTTTTATTGAGGGGGGGGGGGGTGGGGTTGGGTAGAATGTGGAGATGTGTCTTACCTTTCATCTACTTACATCCTTGTGTATGCAGACAACAAAGGCTCTAAAGAGACTGTTCGACTATGCCTTTGACCAGGAGGCCCTCCCAGCGGATATATGTTCCATTGTTTTTATGAAATAAATCAACTTGTTTCTCATGTTCTTCATTCTTTATTAAGACAGCTTGCGTTTGATAAACATGTTTTCCAGAAGTTAGATTTATTTTAAAGTATACGCAAGTAAACTGTGTGTAAGTGCATTCACGTGGAATTTTATTACTATTCATTAAATCAAAAGTAAATGTATCAACAATTCCTTAATCCCACACAGTTAACTTACAACCGAAGCACAATTAAAACCTGAGTTAGCATCCTACGATGAAAAGAATCTGCAATTCGTACTCATTTATCTTTGAATTCATTTAACGCGAAACTTAATTCGAATCATACCAGTTCGTTCCAACTCTTTTAATAAACTCATTAATAGTGAGAACTGATGAGTGCACATGTTTTATTGAATTTATAAAACAAAACTGGGAAATGGGATAACATTTAAGCCTCTGCTGTGACCTACAATAACATATATTAAAATGTTATTTTTTAAATATATGATTATTGGAAGTGAGCAGTAGACTGAAGTTCATGAGAAACAAAAGCAGGAGTAAAAAATTCGCCCACCGGGGGACTCGAACCCACGACCCTCAGATTTCCGAGGTACAATCAGTCCTAAAAGTCTGATGCTCTACCGACTGAGCTAGGCGGGCTACTGGGCATCACAACGACCAGGTCGCGTCGCGATCACAGATTTACTTATGGTCGCATACCTGTAATTGTTAAAAAGCACTGATTGGCTCAAAAGGTGGGTGGAAGTTCAGCACAATATTTAAGTTGAAAAGTGCTTAGTGATTGGCCAATAATAAAATAACGCGAAAGAAATTATATCATATTTATTAGATGTATATATATTTGATGTACTTTTTGAAACAACATCTCTCTGCTTTTGTTGATTAGGTTTACTTGTGTGGCTTAGAAAAAAGGACCTTGCAGTTTGGTATTTTTTCAATGATTTTCCTCTCATGTAGGGTGCCGACCTTCAGAGGCCTAAATGTGGTAAAACATGGCAGTCACCAGGGTATCTCATTCTTGTTAATAGAATGAACTAGGTCCAATCTGAAGGGAGCGCAGTGGCTCAGTGGTAGAGTGCTTGACTGGAGACCGAGAGGCCGCGAGTTTGAGCCTCACCCGCATCACTGTGTTGTGGTCCTTGAACAAGACACATTTATCCTAGCTTAGTACTGGTTCAACCTAGGAAGACCCGTCCCTGTTTAGTTGAAAGATTGTTGATGAGACGTAAAGAATCAAATTAAACAAACAAACAAAGGTCCAATCTGTAATTCTATGGCAGCCTCATTGTGCATTAAGAGTTGTGAGGACCACAGCATACTTAAAGGCTATAATGGATGTCTAAGTAAAATCAGTTACAGTTCTGGGCCCTTACAAAATATACTGCTGATAAAACTGTGAGGACTTATTTTATTTCTTCCTCTGATGATTATAACTATAATTGTACTTATCCCATATGAGTTAAGACACTTTTCAAAAGTATGTGTCGGTATATATACAGAAGCTCTATCCCTTTTTTATTTGAGGGGGGGGGGGTGGGGTTGGGTAGAATGTGGAGATGTGTCTTACCTTTCATCTACTTACATCCTTGTGTATGCAGACAACAAAGGCTCAGTTACAGGCCTGGGCTCTTATAAAGTTTACTGCTGATAATACGGTGAGTTCTTATTTTATTTCTTCCTCTGATGATGATAAATATAATGGTACTTATCGCATATGCCTTAAGACACTCTTCGAAATTATGTGGCCTGACATATACAGAAGCTCTATACTTTTTTTATTTGAGGGGGAGGGGGAGGAGGAGGAGGTTGAGCTGGAGATATGTCTTACCTTTCATCTACTTATATCCTTGTGTATGCAGACAACAAAAACTCTAAAGAGACTGTTCGACTATGCCTTTGACCAGGCCCTCCTGGCCGATATATGTTCCATTGTTTTTATGAAATAAATCAACTTGTTTCTCATGTTCTTCATTCTTTATTAAGACAGCTTGCGTTTGATAAACATGTTTTCCAGAAGTAAAATTTATTTAGAGGACTGGTCAACCTTAGACATAGGAAAAAGCTGAAAATGAGGCATGGTTCTATTCAAAAGTAAGTGTATCATCTTGCGCCATTACCTCAGTATGGATGCAAAACACATTATTTAGTATTTAAAACGACAGCAAAATAACTGCATTTGAACTGCATTTGAAAATGTCTATTTAACATAAGCATAGATGCAAACATTGTGGACCCGAACCAGACTGTGCCTACAGGAGCAGTCTGATCTGGGTCCACGCTGTTTGTCTATGAGGCTTCAAATATTTTAGTGAACGACAAAAAAAACATACATTTTGTGATTATGCGCTTTAAGGGTTAATAAATATGAGTTCAGTGTGTATACGTAAGGATTTCATGAAATGCACGCACGTTTGCGGCCCAAAAAGCTTATGAACTCTTTGCCAAATAATAAATAGAACCTGATTTTCCTTCCTTAGCAGATAAATAGCCGAACCATGCCCAGATATGAATATTAAAGTTGCCGCCTTTACAGTAAGCGAAAAGTCTATTAATACTAAGCTAGGATAAATGTGTCTTGCTAAAGGACCACAGCGCAGTGACACCGGTGAGGCTCGAACCCGCGGCCCCTCGGTCTCGAATCAAGCACTCTACCACTGAGCCACTGTGCTCCCTCCTTGTGTATGCAGGCAACAAAAACTCTAAAGAGACTGCTCGACTTTGCCTTTGATCAGGCCCTCCCAGCGGATATATGTTCAATTGTTTTTATGAAATAAATCGACTTGTTTCTCATGTACTTCATTATTAAGACAGCTTACTTTTGATAAACATGTGTTTCTGAAGCTCGGCACCGTGAGGAAGCGTCACAGAATGCTAACAGTCACAGTACACCAGGAAGACAATTAAAAATAGTAAGTAAGTGTGATCAGGAAATTACATAATCACAATCGGCAGACAAACCCATGGCACCGCGAGGAAGAGCCACACAACCATCACGAGACACCAGGAAGACAAACTAAGCAAAAGAACCAGCTCTCTCTTCCCCATCAAGATGATAGCGAAACTAGAATGGACATAAAGTAACGTACAACAAAACAAAGAACAATTACAGACTCCCACAATGGGAGTTCAAATCTATCTATCTATCTATCTATCCATCTATCTATCTATCTATCTATCTATCTATCTATCTATCTATCTATCTATCTATCTATCTATCTATCTATCTATCTATCTATCTATCTATCTATCTATCTATCTATCTATCTATCTATCTATCTATCTGTCTGTCTGTCTGTCTATCTGTCTGTCTGTCTGCCTACCAGCCTGCCTGCCTGTCTGTATGTCAATCTGTCTGTCTATCTATCTATCTATCTATCTATCTATCTATCTATCTATCTATCTATCTATCTATCTATCTATCTATCTATCTATCTATTTATGTGTTTGTCTGTCTGTCTGTCTATCTGTGCGCGCAGTATCAACAACGCCTTTGTTATCTTCTCTCCGCAAAGTTTATTATCTAACTTCATTCTTTATGAAAAGAAATTAATAACGTAGCTAGTGTATGTAGTTGAGTAGGTTGGTTTGAGCCTTACCATGTCAGAAACCCGAAGACAGAAGGCTTTCTTGCGACAGTCTGATGGTTCTCTTAAAACAAGGCCAAGCGTTTGATTCATGTTACTGTTATGTGCATATGTAAACTTATCCGAGGTCACATATATTTAGGCTATGCAACGTGTCTTGATCAAATTTCCAATGTGTAAGCTACAATAGACTGCTATGCAGTACATGTGTGCAGGTTGTAAATAATCCACAAACTCACGGATAAAACGCATATGTAAGTCAGTTTTATGTATTTTTCTCTTGTCAAATTCTACATTTACACAGAATACCCAAATAAAATTAAAGATTGATACAATAACCTCAAGATTGTTCAGTACATACGGTCAGACATAGGTTAAGCATCACTCAAACATTATTTCAGAGACGTTTTTCGTGTACAAGTTTCTTCAGTAGAACAACCAGTTTGTAACATTTTGTCCCCTAGTCTTTTCTTGGTCTGCTGAACATATCAGAATGCCATTTGGTCATGTTGCTAAATTTCTACGGAGTCCAGTATACACCAACTCCTTTTTTGGGGTATACCCTTAAAAAGTCCCACTGCTTAACCCAAAGTGCTTACTTTGAATTCAAATAAACGCAGAAATAATCTATTCATTTTTTCAAATAAAGTGCCAAACTCATGCTCTCGATGTCTAGGTTACATGTCAGTTATAGAGCTTCATAGAGATAGTTAATCGCGTGTTTGTAATTTTTGCATTATCACTATATAACATGCCATTCTTTTCACATCCATAACTTTTAGTCTTTTAAAGATATGAATCTGAAATTCTCTGACAGAATTTGCCTTTGATATCATAACAATATGACACTTAAACACTTCACATGTCTACGCGTTTCAATGCATGCTGGTGCAATAAGCAAGTTATTGTATACTCTATGCGTCTGTATGGGCAATAATCCACTCGCTTAAGCTCATACAGACACACAAATCATACAATGACTAAGGCATTTTTCGCTGTTTTTACCATATCAAGTCTCTTTTAACACTAAGTTTTCATGTCGCTATGTATGCATGTTTGTAAGGTGACTTTGTGGACCAATTCTTACGTACAATTGCCAAATCGAATATAGAAATGGCGACATCAATTGGCAATTTTATGTAAGAATGGGTCTGACATGAAAAGAATTAAGAGTCATTATCTGAGAGCGTCAAAATCAGTTGGAAATAGAAAAAATAGATTTTCTTGAAATTTTGCCCATTTTTAACTGCTGTCGAGAGATGAACAAAAATGCATATTTTTTTCCATTTTTCACTTCGGTTTCCATGGCAACCACGATTTTCTATTTTTAGCATTTTTCAGCAATATTTGGAGCTAAAAATTACAATATTTTGGACTGCCCTATCCAAGAGGCAATGTGGCAAATGTTTGTGTTTGTGCTTTCAAACAATAAACATGACTAATTACTTTACCCTTGTACTGATTTTGTTACTTTTCCGTTTCCATGGTAACACATGCTATGATGGATTTTTACATGCTATTATGCATTTTTCAATGCACTAAAAATTGGCAACTTTCAATATCATTTTTCTAAAAATTTCTACGTCAGATTTTTTTGTTTTTCTCTCAATTAGTTAACTGAGACCTACATTTCACCATATTGAAAAATTGGGATCGGGTTATTTTTTATTTTGAAATAAATTTTATTTGAAGTTTATTACTGTCGAAGCAAAAATATTATGTTTTTAGATGAACAAAATGATTATTATCTTTTCTATTTTATCTAAGTAGTGATTATCTGTCACAAAAAAGTACCGTTTCACACAACCATCGTGTAGCAATTCTAAATAATACTTTAAATTGTGGTTTAATGCTTATATTGATATAATATTAGGGATCAAAGTACCCCACCCACTAATGTTAAATGTAAAATTAAATGCTCTTTTGCTTAAAACTGGACATTTCAAACAAATTTTATGACAACAGGAAGTTTTAATTGATAAAATAAATTTCCAAGGATTGTTTTTTAAATTTTGGTGTATCTAACCATCTGGTTGCTATGGTAACTATCCAAAGTAATGTTACCTTAACAATGACCATATAACTCCGTTATCATGCATAACTTGATATAAATACCTTTTTCATTAATGTTATGTCATTGATTTGAGGAGCAAATGGATGTGTACATATTATTCTCTCTCATTCTTAGTTAAACCTCATTAAAAGCATGGTTTCCATGGCATTTGGGTCATTTTATTCCTATGGAAGCTAAAAAAGTTTCAATATTCAACTAGAAAATAACCAAACAAATGATATATTTATTACATAACATAACTTTAAGATGTCATATATAAACTACATTATTGCAAACTTACTATCGTAAACATAAAAAGGGTAGAAACAGGAATTCTATCCAGTCCTGACCTTAGATTTAGGTACTTGTTACCCCACCCACTTATACAACATATGAAAACCCTTGTTATGTATATAGTTTTCTTGAAATAAAACATATTTTATATATTATAGAAATTGAACTGTTACAAAGATAATTGTATATGGTCAATAAAAATTTGGTGTTGAAAACAAAAACATTGTTGCTATGGTAACTGGTGGAAAACTATGCCTGGTCGTGCCTTAGCAACCACAAAAAACTTCGAAAAATCGTCATTTTTTTATTCTCAATGTTTCCACAATCAATTTTTGTGGCTTGGAATGGAATGTTAACCCATCGCACCCCCTAAACATTGTGTCACTTTGAATTAAGAGCTTGCAAATATAGGTCTGACATTGAAAATGAGCTTCTCTACATCTTCCAGGCTCTGATTTACCCCACCCATCGATTTAAAAAGGTACAAATAAATTGAAATTTTGACCAAAAAGGCAGATTTGAAAAAATGACAAAATACGATGTTTTCAGAGAGAAAGCTCTCCTTACCTTGCATGTTATGACTGAAATGCATTTTTTACGTCAGAAAACCTAAAAAAATATCATGCATGGTCGTGTCAAAATGTATGTGATGCGCTGACCTTTTTGTTGGACAACATTTTTATTCGATTTGGAACCAATCTGTATAGACAAGTAGGGCACTAATTGTGCTCCCCTGGTTGCAGATTTATTCCTGTTTTGTTATGAGAGGGACTTTATGATGTCTCTTTCTGATGATAAGCAGGCTGATGTCATTGATGCGTTTAACACTACAACCAGATATTTGGACCTTATTTTGAATATTAATAATGTTTATTTTGACAATATGGTTAGTCAAATATACCCTCAGAGCTCCAACTAAATAAAGCTAATACCTCTGATACCGAAGCCGCATTTTTAGACTTGCATTTGTCAATTTCTAATGATATTGTTTCTACCACGTGACGACTTTGATTTTGAAATTGTCAATTTCCCATTTTTAGATGGTGATGTTCTTCGTTCTACATCCCATGGAGTCTATATTTCTCAACTCATTCGTTTTGCTAGAGCATCTAGCATTGTTGCTGACTTCAACACTCGCAATAAATTGTTAACTCAGAAACTTCTTAAACAAGGCTATCGGTATCATAAACTTCACAAAACATTTTCAAAATTTATAGACAATACTATGATTTAATTTCTAAATTCCAAGTTGGACTTGAATCTCTTTTGCGCCAAGGACTTTCGGAACCTGATTTCTATGGTGACTTGGTGTATAAGTTGAAGAAGATTGTTGTCTCTAATAATTTTTTTAAAGCGCAGTTCATTAAAATTATTTCCCATTATAATAAGATTGGCTATAACATTAATGTATTGCAACAGACTGCATGCTTGGTGGTCAACCAAATCACGGTTGGCAACTTTGCTTTCCTCTTTATAGACTTCGAGCTAAAATGTCCTGCTCCCCCCCCTAGGGAATTTTGCAGACATATCCTATCTTGAAGAAAATTTCAAGCCGCATCTTTTAAGAGATGTTTGCACTCTGTGCTCCGGGGCGTTAGTCTCTGACAGCCTGTTACATATGTTACTGTAACAAACTAAGGAAAAAATCAAAATGAAAGTTTGAGCTACAGATAGAAGACATTGAACCATCTAATTATTCAAATTTATTATGTAGTTTGCAAGCTGGATGCCTAAGCTACATGAAAGCAGCATTTTAAACAAAATTTCAGCCTTCAATGGTGTTATATGCGTTACATAGATTAAATTTCCCTTTGAAAGTTGAAATCGTGACTAACATTATTCATTTTACAGACAATTTGTGCATTTTTACAAGTGTTTTTAATCTTAGTATACTAAAATACTCATTTGACTAATAGAGAAAACAAAGTTTGCTTTTCTATCTCAAATTCATTGTTTTATATGAGCTATTAAAGAACCCTACCCCCAATTTTAAGTATCCAATTTTGGTATCTATTATTGAAGAAAAATATATGAAAATATTTGACGCTCGTGGATATCTTACATTTTTGGCACTGTCTTGCTAATGCAATAAATAATCATACATTTGCAAGTTTGACATCAGGATCAGAGCACTTATTAAAGTATGCAACGTATGTTACATGGCATAATGAATGAGCTAGGAAATTTTCTTGGAAGTAAGAGATGATATTTCATAAAAATACCGTTTTTCACGTTTTCCTATTAATCTCTAGCCTCTGGTGCCTTAGTCTTAGTAATTACAGTCATTACTGATAACAAGCCTATGGAATTGTGTTACCTATGTTATATATAACCTTTTTAATCACATATTTGCTTATGCCTATAATATTAAAATATATAGACATATAGATAGAAAATAATAGTTCTCATTTAAATGACACAATTTAATAAATATTCCTATTCAATAAAATTATTCAAAAACAATCTTTATTCAAGTCACCCTCACAATGTCTATCATTGTGTCTGCTTCTATGGCAAAATAATCACCCATTTCATCACAACCAGTAGAATCATGGCATTGTATTAGGACTGCAAACTGAGTACAATCCTGTTCCTCTCCACCCCTTTGGGAAGTGTGCAGACATATCCTACCTTAAAGAACAATTCAAGCTGCATCAAATAAGAGATGTTTGCACTCCATTAACTAGGGGTTCAGCCTGTCATGGTATGATACGTATGTTACCATATCAATTTAAGAATAAATGAATTGAAAGTCTTAGAAACAGAAAGAAGACATAAAACTATCTATTTATTTGAATTATTCATGTAGTTTGCATGCTGAATACCTTTGATACATAAGAAAAGATTTTTTAGCAAATATACAGCTTCCTATTGTGTTATATGTGTTACATTAATTAAAATTACTTTTTAAAATTGGTAATTGTGACAATCATCACTTATAAGCATTTTGTGCGATCCTCCTCTTTTGCCATCAAAAGACTTAATTTTCTTTTTATGTGTGGCCAGTGCCAGCGTCAAACAACTTGACTCAGCCAAACTTGAATCCTTAGCATTCTTCAAAAGCAGAAACAGCATGTCAGTGTCATGGGATCAAACACCTGATTAATGCAATGGGTTTAATGCAATTTCACATATATGCATACAATGGAGTATGACTCTGGTATATATCTCTTCCTGTGAAGTGGCAAGAGCAATCTAACTGCAGCTGCATCTGCATCCGTGCTAGTCAAATGATAACTTTGCTCTGATTTTGCAAAATCTATGTCTCTACCGTGTACCTCTAAGAATACTTTAAGATTTCTGACATTGGTCAAACAGAAATTTGAAAGGCTGCTTTTTTGCATTATTCGCCATGGAACCTATCCAGTCTTTTGGTGCTTAAGTCCTCAGGTCTTAGATCAATAGTATTTTGCTGCGCCCAAAGAACTTTATAAGTTTTCTTTAGTTACAATGTTGACTCTTGATGGTTTTGGCAGACCGTCTGAAACAATTTCTGTTACACCTTGAAAGTTATCTGGTATAAGAGAAAGAATATGAAGTTGGACATTGCCATCAATTACGTTTGCTACTGGTTGTTTTTGTTATTGTTACATTGAAGCAAGTCTTAAAAGAATATGAACCCTTTGATTTCTCAGTTTTTACAGCCATATCATTAGCTGTTGCATTCAAAAGAAGGAAAAGTGGACTATAGGTAGAATGGGATAATCAGTAGTTCTATATTATGCTCTATGGAAGATTTATACAGAGTAAACAAGTTGATAAGGTGCCTCATTTCATGATCCATTGAAAACACTGAAATTGAAAACACTTGCCTCTGACTCTGTAAACAAAAAGGATGTCACGACAATGCCCTTGCTCATTTATTATAACGAGTTATATGTTACATCCTTTAATAAGGGCTCTTATCTTAGAAACTTAGTGAATCATTGAATTGAAAGGGTCTATTTGCGCTCTGTTCATCCTGCATTTCATTTCTTTACCTGCTGTGATACATCTAGTTCGTTTATCTGAAGGGAAAGAGTTACCTTGGTTTCAGCACTTTAGAAGTACTAAGACTTCAAATAAGTTTTGAATGCTTGGGGAAAGATAATAAGAGCAGAGACATTATTAGATGAAAATATGTGGGTTGCATGTATGGAAAGGCTACATTTATAAAAGTTAACCAGCTAAGATATGATTCTTTATCACAGAAATATCAAGGTACATCAGTCCAGGTACTCATTGCTCTTAATGGCATAGTTTTCCTCCTTGTAAAGCTTTAGTCTTTCTCCTACTTGCAGAGTATCACTTGAAACACATACTCAAAGAGCCAACTATTAGGAATTCATATCCGTTTCAAAATGGTCCAAGCCATAAATGGCAAAATTGGAAAGTTGATAATGGCTCATCAATTTTGAGTGGACTGGTGGTAAAATTGAATAACAGTAAATGATTGAAATATTGTGTGATGATTTTACTAGTTGCAAGGAGGCGTGTGATAATAATGATTACCACAGAAGCAGACAACGACAAACGTTTAACATGAGTGTTAAATCGATGAGAAATAGTTTGGACCATTTCATTTATTGTATTTTCTTGTAAAAATGAAAAACTATCTTTTCTATTTGTGGCTCTATCTTTAGTATAATATGCACCGTATTAGGAAATGTGTCCAAAAGGTCATTGATTACATCTGTAAAAACAGTCCATGGGCTTGATAATCAGAAATGGATATAATTTCTGGTGTTTTGGCACCAAAGACTTATAAGTACACATTAAGTGTCTTGATCTTAAACTTAATGACATCTTGCAGATATATGAGCAAGACAGACTAAGAATATGAAAAATATCCACATGCTGTAATCACTTTCATGTGTTTTACTTAAACGGTAATAACAAAATTCGCTTCTCTGTAAAACTGGGAGTAGGGCTGTGTATTAGCTCCTATAAGACAATATATTTAAGATAGAAAAGCAAACTTGGTTTTTCCTATTCATCAATTGAGTATATGTTTGTAAAATCTAATAAAACAGTTTGAAACCAAGTCATAGAAGTTGTTTAACTAAATGACGATAGCCACAATTATAGCTTTTAAGTTATGATTAGGTCCATGTAACGCACATAACACCATAGTTAGCCGTATTAATGTTAAACAGCTTCCATATGTAGTAAAGAAATCCAGTATAAGGACTATAAGAATGTCAATTTATTAGATAATTTTAATGTCTTCTTTTAGTAGCTCAAACATTCAAATTTCTTATTCTCAAATTGATATAGTAACATATGTAACAAGCTGTTACAGGCTAACGCCCCGACTTACAGAGTTCAAACATTTCTTATTAAATGCACCTTGAATGGTTACATAAGATGTAATTTGTCTGCAGAATTCCAAAGAGGATTAGGATGGAGCAGGCCCTTACTCAGCTTGATGTCAAAATACTGTTTGATGATTTTACTTATCAGGCTAACATATTTGTAACGCTCTCTGATCTTAAAAAAATTGATGACAACTAGCAGATATATAAGTCTTTATCATAGGAGCCAGTTTAAAATCCCTAAACAATGTAAGATATCCAACAGCTGCAAGTTTTTTCACAATTTTAGCTCAAACTTTCAAACTACATTTCCTTTATTTGATATAGTAACGCATGTAACATGCTGTTTCAGACTAACGCCCCAACATAGAGAATGCAAACATCCCTTATTCGATGCAGCTTGAGTTGTACTATAAGAAGGAATATGTCTGCAAAATTCCCTCGAGGACATTAAAACATTTTAGGCATATCTTACGTAAAGACAATGAGCTTGCCCATTTATTACATCAGGTAACATATGTTACAGCCTCTGATATAAAAAAATTTGCAACAAACTTGCAGATTTATGAGTCTTTTCATATAAGCAAATAAATCCCAAACAATGAAGCACATTCATCAACTGCAAATATTTTTTAACTATTTTTACTTTAGTTTTAATACCAAACATTTCACCTTAAAACTGGATAGGGGTAGGGTTGTTTAATTGCTTATTCCAGAAAAAATATTCAAGCTAGGGAAACAAACTTTAATTTTTCTGTTAGCCAATTGCATAAGCTAGTCAGACATGGTTAAAAACATTTTGCAAAACACACAGAGAGATTGTGAATGTAAATGATGTTAGCCACACTTGCAAATTTTAATTGGTTATCTGATTCATGTAACGCATATGACACCTTAGGAAGTGGCAATTTTGTTCAAATGGCTGTCATATGTAGTTAAGATATCCAGTATGCAGACTATATGAATGATTTTTAAAAATAAATATTTAAATGTCTTTGATTTGTAGCCCAAACTTTCAATTTACTTTTTCTTAGTTTGATTAAGTAACGTATGTTACAGGCTCTTACAGACTAACGCCCCGGAGCACAGAGTGCAAACATCTCTTAAAAGACTCGGCTTTCAATTCTCTACAAGATAGGATATGTCTGCAAAATGCCCTAGGGGGGGGGGGGGAGCAAACCCATTCTCAGACATCCGTCTATTAATTGCACGCCGGTGGGTCAGACTTCAAACTCTATGATGGTTCCGACTAAAAGACTTATCTATTGATGAGATGGTAGGGACCTGATGCTTTGGCTGTTTGTCCGGCCCTCCGGGGTTTACCTGTTGGATTTCTTTTGCTCCGGTATTCAGTTTTATTTACTGTTGAGTCCTTATCTTTGCTTTATCTCCTTGTTATATCTTGATTTATATGTTTTAGGAGATGATGCATTGATAAGTTAGAGGTCTTTCATGCAAACCAAATATCTAGGTGTCTTGATCCACATCTGAATTAAGGGTGAGTTTGGCGCGACGTTAAACCGGTTTAAGCCCTCCAGTAAAGAATTTTACTGACCTTTCCAAGGCGGTACTTCTTTTGTGGATCTTTTATGTTTTTGTTCTGTCTTATGTTTACTATGTCTTTGTGCGCGTCTGTTTATATGTGCCTTGTGGTCACCTGCTGGGAAAGTACTGACCTCTTGGCTCTCGTTTGTGGTGTCTAACTGTGAGTTTGTATCTTTCCAATTGGTATCCTGGGCCCGGTGTGGTACTTAATTGTATCGACTCCTGATCTTTGCACCCTTACTTACTTTAAAAAATGTTTGTCAGAAGACTGGAACAGTGTTTTAATTTTTGTGTCAGCAAAAGAATGGTTGCTATGCTGAATGATGAGATACTTTACACCTTTAATAGCAAATGCCAAAAATCTTCAAAAAGTCATGCTAGTTTCTTTATTCTTAAGGTTTCTATAATGATATTAGTATTTTGATTTTAAATGTTACAAAAAAACAAGAGATCAAAGGGAAAGCATCATATAGCCCACCAAACAGTTTTGATATTGGATCTGACAGCATTTTCAATAAAATCCAACATGAAATTGAGATTTAATGATATTTCTTTCATGTTTTCACAATATAAGCCTATGTAAAACATGTGACCCCTAGGATAGGGCCATTCTTACCCAATAAGCATCATTTGAACAAACTTAGTAGACGTCCTCTACGAGACCTGTTTCATGTTTATTTGAACAAATTTGAATTTCTTTCTTCAAGGTTGCATGTAAATAAAATAAATAACTTCTGCTTTATCTTAAATAACGGACACCTCCCTTGTATGACCAAATAGACAATTAGTCAATTTAAAGCATAACCATAACACAGCGTCCCAAAATACACGCCCACCCCCCCTTTTACTGATTTTAAGAGTTAAAACGGATGTATTTCTTATGGAAATGTGTATAAAAGTGTTCATATTTCTTTTAAAGTTAGAGGAGCATTCAGTCTATTATTCAAATGAAAAACAGCTTCTGTGCGCCTGCTTTTGCTTGACAACTGGTCTTTATGATTTCCACCCTACAAGTGCCCAAATGGGCATTCCATGTATAAAATGTGTCCTGGAAGAATTTTGAAAAACAAATTCTCAAAACTCACAACTGAAACAAGTTCTTAAATAGTTCAAGTAAATATCACCGATAAAACTGATCACCAAATATTGTATTCATGTATTTTGCTTACATTTTAGTGCTGGTTTGGAAACTGTAAACCCCAGATTGTGGTGTTGGAGTTGCTTCAAAAATGTAACTATCCAAATGAAAAGCTTTTTTACTTGGCAGAACAGACTTTAATCATTTATGTACTATTTATAATAGGGCCAAGAGTATAACTTCACCTCTTTAAGAGAAATCGTTCGAAAACGATTATGAACATTTCGTTTCAGAGAGCAATTTTAAACGTTTAAATTTTGACTACTCATCTTCAAAGACTGTTTCAATCCAGCGCATAAAGTTAAGAGCTATTTTCTTGGTGGCTGCGCATTGCTGGAGATCAGATTAACCAATGTAAATCGATCATTACTAAATATAATAAGAAATAAAAGAGATACGGCAATTTCAAATTTGTTCAAATAAACATGAAACACCTCTTGTAGTTGATGCTTCATACAAAATATCAAGGCTCAAGGCCTTGTGGTTTCAGACTGACTAGAAGATTGTTTGAATGATTTCCCTTTATAAGCCTGTGTAAAACGTGTGCCAACTGTTCGTCCGTCGTCATATTTTTTTTCCCGCTCTATAACTTGAGAACAACTCTATAGAATTAAACCAAATTTTGTATGTGCATTGATATCGACATGATCTAAGTTGAGATATTTCCTGTCCTTTTTTGCAGATTTGTACAAGAATTTGATTTCACCGAATTTTACATAGGCATTTATATTGACAAGATCTAGCTTGGGATTGTTTCACGTCATTTTTCCCAAATTTGTACCAGAGTTATGGCCCTTGATTTAAGCCAAAAGTTTGTTTCCGCTCAATATCTTGAGAACAAATGAACAGAATTTCACCAAATTTTGAATATGCATTGATATTGACAACATCTATCTCGGGATCAGTACACGTCATTTTCTGCAAATTTTTACCAGAGTTATGGCACTTGATTTACGCCAAACTTTTGTTTCTGCTCAATATCCTGAGAACAAATTGACAGAATTTCATCAAATTTTAAATATGCATTCGTATTGACAAAATCTAGTTTATTACAGAGTTATGTCCCTTTATTGATGTCAGAATTTGTTCCTGCCCAATATCTATAGATTTTCCTGCTTAGTATCTTTAGAACTTGGCCTTTTTATTGCATGAAAACACTGCATTGGGGCTACAGCCAGATTCTCTGACAATTCTAGTTTTACTTGAATATACAAGATATTTTTCACAATACATGTTTTCAAACCCTTCTGTACATTTGCTTGGTTGATAATACTTGACAATAACCATAGGGTTATGTTAACACATACATGTGCCCTACATAGAAACCCCTTTGTGCCAGTTTTCAAATGCTCGTTCTGTAGCCAATGAGAGAATAAAACGCTTTAAAAGATACATGTTTGGGACAAAAATGTAGTACAATTTCATGTTAATACTTGAAACGTTTTGCATCAGAAGCTGCAAAAGTGCAGGGCTAGCATTTCCGAATTCTACAGAAGACACTGCAAGTTAATTGCTACTTGTCACACTTAAGTATTATTGCAGACAACTACGATCTAGCAATTTTTCGTCCTGAATAAATTTTGAGTGAGTTTACAAGAATGAAAATTCTACTAAATAAGTATACAAACCAAAATAAGCATACAAACTATAACGTTTCATGAGGATATCCCAAACTGTTACCAAGTTATGGGGCATACAAGAACTTTTGAAGAAAAGAAAAAAAAATCAAAAGGGGCATGACTTGAAATCTAATAAAAGGGGGAACAATGATGCTTGCGCACCACAAATCAACTTAACCTAATAAATAATCCTATTGAATTTTATGACGATATCCAAAAATATTACTGAGTTATGGGGAGTACAAGAATGAAAATTACACAAAATAAGCAAAAAAAACCAACCCCAAAACAATAAAAGGGTCATAACTCTGATAAGAAAAATGAAAAGTAACCATAACTGTACCGGCATATCGGATTAACCTGATACACATTGCTATAAAGTTTCATGAAGATATATATTTAATGGTTACTGAGATATGCTGCGTACTATTTAAATAATCAAAAGGGCATTACTCAGAAACTAAGATAGGAGGAACAACCATTCTTGTTCGTGACACATTGTCCTGCTCTAAAACTCATTCGGATAAAGTAGCATGATTGTATCCAAAATGGCTACTGATTTATGGGGTGTATAATAATTTTTGGAAATGAAATAATTAAAGGGGCAAACCTTGGAAACTAGAAAATGGAGAACCATTATGTTTGCATGCTACACATTGTCTTTAGGTAATACATATTCCTATAAAACTGCATGTAGATATCATAAACAGTGAGTGAGTGATGGGGTGTACACCAATGTACATTACACAAAATAAGCCTAAAACATAATCAAAGGGCCATAACTAAGAAATGAATGAAAAGAAAAGAATGTACGTGACACATTGTTTTGACCTGATATACATTCATATAAAGTTTCTTGAAGATATCTCAAATGTTAACCACGTTATGGGGCGTACACAAATTTTTTTGGGAAATTTGGAAAATGAATAAAAATGGCATAACCTGGAAACTTGAAAAGGGAGAACAATCATTCTTGCACATGACACATTGTATTTACCTAAGGCACATTTCTAAAAAAACTTCATGAAGATATCACAAGTGGTTATCGAATTATGGGATGTGCAAGAATGAAAACGACACAAATAAGCATAAAACAAGAAAATGCCATACCTCTGAAATGAAAAAATGTAAAATAACCATAAGTGTATGCAACACTTTGTCTTGACCCCTATACACATGCTATAATTTCATCAAGATCTATAAATGACTGTAACTGAGTTATGGTGAGTACAAGTTTTTTTTTTTAAATATTCAAAGGGAACTCTGCAATTAAGGGGGAGCAATCATTTATGTGTGGGACACATTGTCTTGACCTACATAATATACATTTCTATAAAATATTATCACAATTGTTTACTGACAGACGTACAGGGCCATGCCATATAGTGTCCTTCTTTTCAAAACAGGCATATAACAAATGGCTATTTGTCTTAAAACCTCGCGTTTCAAACACGTTGTGTGATAAAATGAAGTTCTTATCGATATCAATAATTTGCCAAGAAAAAAACCCCTAAATCTCCTTACATCATGGTTGCTATGGTAACTATTCAAACTATTGTTAACTTTAAGATGACCACGTATCCTGGGTTACACGCATAATTTGATCTGAAAGCTTTTCATTGGGATGTTTGACAGTTTGTTTTCTTTCCTTCTTGGTTACAAATCAATAAAATGTTTATCTCCTACTTGGCTACAAATCAATTAAAGCAAGATCCGGTCTTCTCACATCCATCTCATAGAAAAATAATTTGTTATCATTTTTCCCAATCTGCCGTTTTGGACGAAGTTTCCATGTATTTACACCTTTTAAATCAATGGGTGAAGTAAATTGATGCCCGGAAGATGCAGAAAAGCTTTTTAATGTCAAACCTGAATTTGCAACATCTTAATTCAAGGTTACAGAATGCTTAGTTGGTGGGTTGGGTAACCATTCTATCCCAAACACAAAATGATTATGGCCACCTTGCAAATAATAATAATAATAAAAACATGCATTGTTTTTCGAAGGTTTTGTGGTTGCTAAGGCATGATCATGCATAGTTTTCCATCAGTTACCATAACAACAAGGATGTTTTGATATCAACCCAAATTATAATCTACGAAAAAAAATCTTTGTAACAGTACATTGTCGATAATATATAAAGAATATTTTATTTGAAGAAAACCATATACATATACAAGGGTTTTTATATGTTGTATAAGTGGGTGGGGGTAACAAGTAACTAAATTTCAGGTCAAGACTGTATAGAATTTCTATTTCTACCTATCCAATGTTTACGATAGTAAGTCTGCAATAATGTAGTTTATCTATGACATCTTAAAGTTATGTTAAGTAATATTTAGACCATTTATTTTGCAATTCTCTTGTTAAATATAGACACATTTAAGCTTCCATATGAATAAAATGACCCAATTACCATAGCAACCATGCTTTTATCAAGGTTTAACTAAGAATGAGAGAGAAAAAAATGTCACACATCCATTTGCTCCTCAAATCAATGACATAACATTAATGAAAAAGGTTTTTTTATATCAAGTTTGCATGACACCGGAGATATTTAGTCGTTGGTATGGTAACATTATTTTAGATAGTTACCATCACCAGATTGTTAGTTACACCAAAATTTAAGATTTTTTCTGGGCAATTTATTCATATAAATTAGAACTTCCTGTTCTCGTTTGTGGTGTCTAACTTTCTGCTCAGGTTTGTGGTGTCTTACTGAGTTTGTCACTTTCTCATTGGTATCCTGGGTCAGGTGTGGTACTTGATTGTATCGATTCCTGATCTTTGCACCCTTACTTACTTTCTTGTTGTCATAAAATGTGTTTGGAATGTCCAATTTTAAGAAAATAGCATTTAATTTTATACCAAACAATAGTGGGTGGGGTACTTTGATCCATAATGTTATATCATTATGAGCATTTAACCACAATTTAAAGTATTATTTAGGATTGCTACATCATGGTTGTGTGCAATGGCATTTTTGTGACAGATAATCACTACTTAGATAAATTACAAAAGATAACAATCATCTTGTTCATCTGAAAACATCATAATTTTTCTTCAACGGTAATAAACTTTAAATAAAATTTATTTCAAAATAAAAAATATACCGGTCCCAATTTTTCAATATGGTGAAATATGGGTATCAGTCAGCTAATTGAGATAGAACCAAAATATTGATAGAGAAATTTTTAGAAAAAGATAATGCACCCTTACTTTCTAAGGTTACTTTGAAGTTGCCATTTTTAGTGCAATGAAAAATCCATAATAGCATATAAAATCCATCATAGCATGCTCTACCATAGAAACGGAAAAGAAACAAAGCCTGTACAAGGGTTAAGTACTTAGTCGTGTTTATTGTATGAAAGCACAAACATTTGCCACACAGCCTCTTGGGGAGGCTAGTCCAGAATATTTAAATTTTTAACTCAAAATATAGCTAAAAAATACTAAAAATTGAAAATCATGGTTGTCATGGAACTGGTAGTGAAAAATCATTTAATCTCAATATCCTGTTGGGTTATATTGAAAGTGCTGTCAGATCCATTATCACAACTGTTTGGTGGGCTAGTTAATGCTTTTCCAGACCATATGAACAGACATTCTCAGGTGGGCAAACCAAGGCCCTTGGGCCCTCTTTTGTAATATTTAAAATCAAAATACTAAAATCATTATAGAAACCTTAAGAATAAAGAAACTAGCATGACTTTTTGAAGATTTTTGGCATTTGCTATTAAAAGTGTAAATTATCAACATTATTCATAGCAACCATTCTTTGGGTGACACAAAAATTAAAATACTGTTCCAGTCTTCTCACAAACATCTTTTAGAAACATCCTCTTTTGTCATTTTTCCGAATCTGCCTTTTTGGCAAAATTTCAATTTATTTGTACCTTTTAAATCGATGGGTAGAGTAAATTAGAGCCCGGAAGATGTAGAAAAGCTTATTTTCAATGTCAAACCTATATTTGCAAGCTCTTAATTCAAAGTGACACAATGTTTAGGGGGTGGGATGGGCTTACATTCTATCCAAAGCAAAATAAAATAATTGTGGAAACATTGAGAATAAAAAAATGATAATTTTGAAGTTTTTTGTGGTTGCTAAGGCATGATCAGGCATAGCTTATCACCAGTTACCATAGCAACAATGATGTTTTTGTTATCAACACCAAATTTTAATTGACCATATACAATTATCTTTTAAATAGTTCAATTTCTATAATATATAAAATATGTTTTATTTCAAGAAAACTATATACATAAACAAGGGTTTTCATATGTTGTATAAGTGGGTGGGGTAATAAGTACCTAAATCAAAGGTCAAGACTGGATAGAATTCCTGATTCTACCCTTTTTATGTTTACGATAGTAAGTTTGCAATAATGTAGTTTATATATGACATCTTAAAGTTATGTTATGTAATAAATATATCATTTGTTTGGTTATTTTCTAGTTGAATATTGAAACTTTTTTAGCTTCCATAGGAATAAAATGACCCAAATGCCATGGAAACCATGCTTTTAATGAGGTTTAACTAAGAATGAGAGAGAACAATATGTTACACATCCATTTGCTCCTCAAATCAATGACATAACATTAATGAAAAAGGTATTTATATCAAGTTATGCATGATAACGGAGTTATATGGTCATTGTTAAGGTAACATTACTTTGGATAGTTACCATAGCAACCAGATGGTTAGATACACCAAAATTTAAAAAACAATCCTGGAAAATTTATTTTATCAATTAAAACTTCCTTTTGTCATAAAATGTGTTTGAAATGTCCAGTTTTAAGCAAAATAGCATTTAATTTTACATTTAACATTAGTGGGTGGGGTACTTTGATCCCTAATATTATATCAATATAAGCATTAAATCACAATTTTAAGTATTATTTAGAATTGCTACACGATGGTTGTGTGAAACGGTACTTTTTTGTGACAGATAATCACTACTTAGATAAAATACAAAAGATAATAATCATTTTGTTCATCTAAAAACATAATATTTTTGCTTCGACAGTAATAAACTTCAAATAAAATTTATTTCAAAATAAAAAATAACCCGATCCCAATTTTTCAATATGGTGAAATGTAGGTATCAGTTAACTTATTGAGAGAAAAACAAAAAAATCTGACGTAGAAATTTTTAGAAAAATGATATTGAAAATTGCCAATTTTTAGTGCATTGAAAAATGCATAATAGCATGTAAAAATCCATCATAGCACGTGTTACCATGACAACGGAAAAGTAACAAAATCAGTACAAGGGTAAAGTAATTAGTCATGTTTATTGTTTGAAAGCACAAACACAGTTGCCACATTGCCTCTTTGGTAGGGCAGTCCAAAATATTGTAATTTTTAGCTCAAAATTTTGCTGAAAAATACTAAAAATAGAAAATCGTGGTTGCCATGGATACGGAAGTGAAAAATTGAGAAAAATATGCATTTTTGTTCATCTCTTGACAGAAGTTTAAAATGGGCAAAATTTCATGAAAATCTATTTTTTCTATTTCCAAGCCATAATTGAGGCTGTCTGATGCTCTCAGATAATGACTCTTAAAGTCTCTTTAATTGGTCAATTGAGGGTCGCTTTGTTGTGTCATTAATATTCAGTTTCCACAATTCTATGATTTAATATTTACGTTCTTCCAGACAATCTGTGTTTCAACCAGTGTACATGCCAGTTTCGAGAATGGAACTTCGTAAAACCATAAATGCATTGGTGACTGAAGAATCCTTAGAAAAGGTACAGTATTCAAATGAATATTTAATAGAATTCTTAAAATCTAGTTTTAGAGTTTTAAAATCTTTTTGGCAGATCATATATTACCAATATTATTCCAGTTTCATAGAATGTAAATAAAATACAGACTCTGACTCAATTAATACATCAACTCGTAGTTACCTAACGTACAATCAGATTTCAAAGGAACAATATGTATGCCATGTGGCGTCTGGAGGCTCGGCTCGTTTTTGACTGTGTCAAAGGAATAGTTTAACATATGGATCTCCTCGAGAAAGTCCGACTCTGATGCATATCGGGCCACACATGTACAGCGTTCGCTCAAATAAATTTAATGTTGAATAATTGATACAAAAGAGGAAAAAGGAGAAAGAATCAAGTGTGAATATAAATGTTGAAATTTTCAGTGTGTACAGTTCGTATATATTGTAACATGAACCAACTCGCTAACTCCGTCAGTGGAAAACAAGGAGTCTGTCTATCAAAGAAAACAAACACAGTTTGTATGTTGGCGCGCTTTAATGTAGGCAATTGAGCAGCGTGACATGGAACCTTGATGGGATCTATTTTAAGAAATGCTTGTAAAGCTCTGCCAGTAACACAGCTTACGTATCCCTTAGATCTTCTCATTGCCGAAGTACACATAACACCAAACTTTTTCTTTTTTGTTTGGCTAAAAATTGCTGTGATTTGATACAGTGCAGTATATCCCATAGCAATGACGACGTGCAAATCAACACGGCAAAATATCTTGCTCGAATCTATACAAAATTTTGTGTGTTGTTCACGTCAGCACTGATTTTACACACTTCGGTTGCTTTTGTAATACATGCTATATTCTCAGTCCGTGCGTGACTGAGTAATAATATACTCTATTCGATGAAACGAGCAGATGTTAATAGTTTATTGCTTATATGGGCAACCTTACTCTATCACAAACCACTGGGTTGGACTGGTATCAGATCAGTAAATTTAAAAATAGTCAGATATGTGCACATACATATACAAGCATATACATCTCTGAAAAAATCTCTGACTGTCTTATTTACTGTATTCTGAGCAAAGTGGAAGTAATAAAGTATCATAAATTCATCTCTGTAGTAGTTATAGAACTTTCAGCTAGGTGTCTTAATACAGGGCCTGAAGACAGGCTAACTACTGGGTTTGTAATTTCATATTATACCTGACTACTCGCCATCACATTATGTGCTATATCATTTTATAGAATAAAAATGGAGAGCTGAAAAAATACGTTTATTTTACAAGTAATCGATTTGTAGAGGCCCCGAGGTTATATTGTTTACGCATGAATTCTATCCTGCTCATAATGTTATAATGCGGCATTTTAATATTAATTTATTAGCAGGATTAATCTATCATCAGAGAGTTTTGAAGCAGAATTTTTTGCAGCATTTTAGCTTTCCTGAGCAGTTGCAATTACACACTGAATTGCTGTAAAAATCTTTATACCATCGGGGCCAGGCCCTGGCCCCGAGGTTATAAAACATTTTTTTTCATACTCAACTCAGCTGAACACGACAATTATTTTGCTCATAAATGTTAAAATGACGACAATTGTTTGCATTTTGACATTAATTAGCATGCTAAATACAACATTATTATAGCAATGTCGGTATTTTAGTTTTTATGAGCAGTTTAAATTTCGTGCTCAGTTGAGTTGAGCATGAAAAAGTTTTATACCCTCGGGGCCTGGTCACATTCACTTGCTTTATTCGTGATTTATCTTTATATGTTATACACAGGCTATTGCTGCGGTTAATGCGGATCAGGGCTGTTCCGCCAAATCATACTACTACAAGATTATACGGGAGGACATGTACAAAATGATTTGCGATTTTCTAGAGGTTCATTTTCTACCAGATGAGCCCGTGTGTAAAGGAATTGGTATACCATGGAGCGATGAAGTGGAGGCTATTTTCATGAGTGTTCTCACACAACATCTGTCTATTGCCATGCTATCTTTATTAACCAATGACATCGTCGGTGTCAGGATGATTGGAATCGCCTCTTCTGGCCCAGGGGTGGACCCAGATGACTTCGGAGAAGAACCTGTTAGAAAGTATTTTAGATTTATCAGATTTAAAACAGGCGTGGCTGACGCTTTTAATGAGTATGAAGTGGAAGAGGTATTTGATCTGTTTGGTCTAGGCGTGCATCGTGAATACAGATACAGACAGAAAGGACTTGGTTTAAAACTAATGGAAGCTGCCCTCATAATGTTTAAAACCATAAATCCTGGCCCAAGCCTTGTAGTTGTCAAAGGCGATGCCTCCTCAATATATTCCAAGAAAATATATGATCAACTTGACTTTCAAAATATTGGAGAGCTGTTAATGGCAGATTATAAAGAAGATGGTGTTAGTGTGATTACTAACACCGGGGATCATAAGAACTATACAATATATGCCAAGGCAATATAAGCTATCACTGTGGCCCACTTCGAATCGAACTGAAGCTCCTACTGAAATTCTTACGTAATAGATGCGCACGCTCATTTACACTCGAACGGCTACAGTTGGAACTTTTAGTTGGTTGGCAAGTAAACAAAAAGAATACCATTGTATGCTCCACTTCACTTCTCCATCGTAGACAAAAAAAGGATGTGTATAAACTGCACAACCTATTCTAATAATTAATTACGAATAAGTGGGACCGAAAATGATGCACAACTAGGTTTATTTTGTAATAACAAATCAATTTGAGGCTACTGACAGATCTTGAACCCATCTAGAGGAGAGACCCAGCCAATCTACTAGAGTAACGGTGCTCCGACCCACCGTTGATCTCTAGTAGGTTCGTGACGTCACTCTAGTAGCGATCATCGGTGTTCGAATCAAACTTTAGTTACTATAGTAGGAACTATAGTTCGATTCGAAGTGGACAGGTGTCTACTGGTGCGGACTTGATTTAGCAGTTTTAGAGTACGCGGAGTACGCCAGAACAGCCATCTAAAACAAGCAAAACTGGGCCTTTGGAGTACTCCGGAGTACATCAAGTGTATGCTGTTTGAATTGTGAAAAAATAACACAATCCGATTGTCAAGAAGAAAAAAAATGACAACATACATGTCCTATCAATCCCTGTTACTAATGACCATATTTTTTCAATGTGAATAATTATCAGAACCTATCGGGAAAGACAGAAAAATATCTCAGTACTTTGTAGGCAGTACTCCATCATCTTGTTTTGGAACAGGTCACGTGACTGTTCTGTCTACACCACCTTGGAAGACCGAGTAGCCAGAGTACTCCAGTACAGATGCTCCAGCACTCTATTTCTGTTCTGTCTATCGGAGTAAAAGGAGTAAAGGGAACAGCTAAATCAAGTCCGCCCCTGTTGTGTTTGTCTTTATTTGCCTTTGGTAACTCTCCAATTTCGTAACTCCCCATTTCGGTAACTCCCCATTTTGTGAACTGTTTCGTGTTTGTTTCTGGTTGTTATGTTATCAAGTTTTGAACATATCGCATATATATGCAAACAGGGCAGGGCCAAACAAGCCTGCGCTTCTCGCATACGTAGATTTGGATACTGTAGAAAGATAGTAAAATATCATAGGCCCACTAGATAGATGTGTATGCTCGTGTGAAGAGTGAGTTTATACATAGGCGATCATAAGTTGGGGCTTATTTGCTTACCTCCCTAGATTGTAGGTTTTTTATGACCAACTCAACTGAACATGAAATTTCAACTGCTCACAAAAGCTATGATGCTAAAAATGATGACTTTTCCCTGTTTTCAATCTCTCATATGTTGTATTCATCATGCTCATCAAAGTTAAAATGCCAACAATTGCTGACAATTTAACATTTATTAGCATGACAAATGTCATACTGAGTTGAATTGAGAAAGATTGTTTTATAACTTCGGGGCCTGGTTGAAATGCACGACATGTCCCATTCTGGTTCCTTTTACAATAAAATAATTATCTGGTAATTGAACTCTTGACATGTTTTCTGGGTTGACAACTCGAACAAGAATAAGAGCATGCATTTTCTTCTGTATATGGCATGGTGGAGTACTCTCGACGCAGCCTTGAGTCCACTTATATTTTCTCCGCAGCTATTTCTTCCCAGATCATTCGTATTCATTCATTCTGTTGCGTACCTCAAGAAAGTCAAACTTATGATTCGCATACAGTAAATAATCAAAGAAATAAAGTTGACAATGATCAGGAATCGATACAATCAAGTACCACATCTGACCAACGATACCACATGTGAAAGTGATAAAAACACAATTAAACATCACAAACGAGAGCCAAAAGGACATCCCTTTCCCAGCAGGTGACCACAAGGCAGGAATGAACAGACGCAAAAGTATAACATACACAAGCCATAAATAACACAAATGATCCACAAAAGAAGTACCGCCTTGGAACGGTCAGTAAAAATATTTTACTGGAGGGTTTTACAAACCGCATAACGTAAATAAGTGGTCTATTGTGCGTACAGAAATTCAGTGAATTAATTCAGAATTATTTTGTTTTGTGCGGACTGATCGCACAATGGCCATCAGAATTTAATACATCTATAAACCGCCTAATTGGTGATATTCTTTTTCGTTACAAACTGTATTGTCAAATGGGCTGTGATATGATGGAATTTGTCCTCATTTGAGCATCTGCATTTTTTAATTTACCCTAAATGCACCTTTGTACGGATCACTGCCTTTAGTTTACTATCGATAAATAATTATACGGTTTTATAAGACGAAGTAACGTGTAACACTGGGTGGAAACGTACACAGGATATTGCACCATAATGAGCCGAGGTTTACGCTGATTTAGGAAAAAACACACAACAAAGGTAAGGAAATCTGGAATTTCTCCTATTTAATTCTTTTTTCGGTACTTGGCGTGTGTCGATTTAGAATCACTATATGTATATTTAGCAAATTGTATGCATGATTTGGCATCAAACACTGAACTTGATAGTGAAAATCACAAAATGAATATCGTGCTCACACCAAAATTTAGACACCTATCCCCAAAAAGGAATAATATTGAACTAAGAAAGCTAACTATTAAAATTCTGAATCGGCCAATTTTTTGTAATGGCATTTAAATATCAATGCTGAAAACTTCAGCCTCGTAGGTTGAAACTTGACGGAGATATGGCTCAAAACTAATGGTCAGTTAGTCTCGGAAAGTACTGGGGATTGGGAAAAGGTGTACTGGGTAATGCGTATTGTCTAAATTTGGTGTACTGAGGATTGGCAGGTAATTTTTAGCCCTTTTTAGCACCCTACTAATCAAAGTCAGTTTTAAGTACTAAATGATTGCTTGATTCCGTCCATACGTCTGTCTGCCATTCTACCTTTCAGTCCTGACAAACTAACAATTGACTTTACGCTCCTCCAAGACTCAGAGCAGACTAAATGTTTGCTCTAATCTGCTGGTGTACTTTTGAAGCCTTATTTGCAAACATTATGTTTCCAGAAAAGACTTATCTTTGGAGCAGTCTGGTTAGGATCCATAGTGTTTGCTTTCGCGATAAAACCAGTATGAAGTACATGTATATATACTAACCCACACTTCCATTGCAAAATGTTTCAGGAGTTTAATTTAATTACAAACTAGGTCTTGCATAAATGAATGTATTAATAAACTTTCACTTACTGTAAAGGTGGCAATTTAATATTCATTTCTGGCCGTGGTTTGGCTATTTCATCTGCTAAGGAAGGGAAATCACGTTTTATTTATAATTTGGTAAAGAGTTACTCAGCTTTTTGGGACACGCAATCAAGCGTGCATTTCATGAAAATCCTAACCGTATACACACTGAATTCACATTTATTAACCCTTAAAGCGCATAATCACAAAATGTTTGTTTTTTGCATTCCACTAAAATATTTGAAGCCTCACAGACAAACAATGTGGACCCAGATTACACTGCTCCTGTAGGAGCAGTCTGATTTGTGTCCACAATGTTTGCCCATATGCTTATGTTAAATAGACATTTTCAGATGCAGTTATTTTGCTCACGTTTTAAGGACTAAATAACGTGTTTTGCGTCTATACCGAGGCAATAGCGCAATATGATAGTTATTTTTTAATAACACCACGCCTCATTTTCAGCTTTTACCTATTTGTAAGGTTGACCGGACCTTATCACGCATTCATGCGTGCAGCCTTTACAGTGACCAAAAAGTCACATAACACCGTTTAGAGGCTATGACAGACATTCAACCAATCCAGTTCTGATGGAAAAAAATTGATTGATAAAGTTCTACTTTCATTTTCATAAATATTTAGTGTTTTAATTTTTGATAAAATTATGTTACAATGGGTGAAATAATATATGGAATATTTATGGTTCAGATTGATTTTGCGTTAGAAAAATAGTAAGTGAGTATGATCAGGAAATACCATAATCACAAACTGCAGACAATCCCATGGCACCCCGAGGAAGAGCCACACAACAATCATGAGACACCAGGAAGACAAACTAAGCAAATCAACCAGCCCTCTCAAAATTAATTATGCTGGCTTATTTTATTTATTTTTCACATTTAATCCGGCCAAATTGGACATGCTTTAGATACAAATAGATGATGACTATAGGGGTAGGCATGAAGGTTGTCAAATGTGGACTGAATTTGTACGACTCAGATAAACAATATCATAAACCATTTTATGAAAAGTAATTTGACCATTAAAATAAGCAATTCTTTTAATGTTGGTTACATATTTGATACAAAAAACTTCTATGGTAGTTTATGTGCTTAAAGTTCAAGTATCTTCCTCTAAATCACATATGCTTTAATCAGTTTTTTCCAGTAATATACTTTATACTAATAAGGACACTATTCACCATATTTCGCATAAGTGGGCCTTCAAATGGCAGCAATTTATACCCACTAGTAGTTTAAACTCATTTAGTGCTTTAATTACACTTAAATGATAAATATAAAAGAAAGCAACATATGTAACTGTAAAAAATAGGTGCATATTTCTAGTCCTTTGCTTTCAATAAAAAGTTATATTGACATGTAAGAATAAGAAATACTTTGATATTGCCACTAAAGAGAAGTTCCTATCTTACTATGGAGGCACCTATTTATTAGGGTAACATAATAAACTTTGATATTGCAGGGTAATCCCCTAACTGTGTATGTGCTAACGAATATAAATTTGTGGTTTATATAATGAGTTTGTAGCAAACTATAATGAACAAAGCCTCAGAGGTATTATGAAAGTCAATGGTTAAATGATAGCACTGTTCTAAATACAGCTGTGGTATAATATATTTGATATTAAGTGACGTATACAACAGTTTTATTATAAATGTAGATTACTTTGTTGCATACTGGCTGTTGGTTGCATTTATTAACATATTTCAATGCAATGAGCATGTCGTTAAATGAGAATTAGGTTTAACTTTGTATTTGTACAATAGATTTTGATACTATTATAGGGTAACAGAGTTACCATGGCTGTTACACAGTGAAGCCTAAACTGCCAGAAGCTAACATGAGCCATTTTGCATCTAATATTCTTTTTTACATTTAATGCAGTTTAAGGAAATCATATTGTACTAAATAAATTCTAAATGGGGGAGGGCTTCCATTAGCTTATTTTTTGATGTTATGTTTGTTACTATTTGCTCTATGGTTTCAAGATAAGCATGCCCCTTATGTATAATTTACTGCTGGTATCCAATCTCATAACACGCCAGCTGAATTTTGTTTTTACTCTGCATGACTTTATTCCATGCTTTTAGCCAAAAAATGTGTGTGTTATCATTGTAAACTTATCAAGCCAAATGTCTGCAAAAAAAATCTATATTAGCTAGGGAGCTGGTCTTTACAATTTTGGATGGGTCAGTTAGTTGTCTTTTTGATAACCCCAAAAACTTGACCCTTTTGTCAGTAATTAGAAGCAACGACAGGCATAATAATTTCCCAGAAATGGGGTAGCAATGAAAAATGTCACGTAACATAGTGGATAGCATAATTTTGTTTAAAATAACAAGGTTTTGTTGCTAAATGGTTGGGCTATATAGAAACGTTAAACTTCAATTCATTTGAATGTCTCATAACATTTTTGACTTTTTAACAGTCCATGTAATTTGAATGTATTTTGGAGAGTAACGTACGTGACAGGTGTTACATGGCTTTCGCGACACTTGTCAGAGGTGTAACATGTTTCAAAAAACTTGTAAGACATTGGGCTATATGAATTACATAGTCTGCAAAATTACCCCTAGGGGAGGCAAAGCCATATGTATCCCATGGCCTATATTACTTTGGGGCTTACATAATGAGTTTGTAGTGAACCATAATGAACAATGCTTTGGAGGTCTTTTGACAGTCAATTGTCAAATGATAACACTGTTCTAAATAGTAATATATTTTATTAAGTAACATATATAACAGTATTATCATAGCAGTAGAATTTTTTATTGCATACTGGCTGTTGGCTGCATTTTTTTAAGAGCTTTCGATGCAATTAGCATTTTGATGAATAGGAATTAGATTCAACTTTGTATTTGCACTTTAGGATTAGAGATTTTTAAAAGGTAACGGAGTCAACATGACTGTAACAAAGTAAAGCCTCAACTGCCAGAACCTAATATGAGCCATTTGCATCTTATATTCTTCTAAACATTTAATATACCTTTAGAAAATCATAGTGTATAAAATAACCCCTAAATGGGACGGTCCATTCGCAGATATTTTTGGATGATATTTCTGTTATTATATGCATTATATTTTCAAGATGAGCACGCTACTCAAGTATAATTTACTGTTGTTAATCTCTCTCATAACATACCAGCTGAATATATTTGGGCTTTCTTAACTGCATGACTTAATCCATGTTTTTTTAGCAAAAAAAGTATTTGTTATTATTGAAAATTGATACACGTGTAGCCATTTTCAAATGCCTACAAAAGATATTTTATAAAGAAAAGAAGCTGGTCTTTGGAGTTTGGATAGTTCAGTTAATCGTGTTTGTGGCAGCATCAAACACCAGACCCAATGAACAATAATAAACATTTCAGAAGAAACGACAGCCATAATAATTTCCAAGAAATAGGGTAGTAATGCAAAATGTCACATTAGTAACATAGTGGACCGTATAATTTTGTTTTAAATAAAAAGGTTTTGTTGTTTATGATTGGGCTATATGAAAATTTAAAACTTTAACTCATTTATATGCCTCTAACAACAATTTGACTTTTGTACATTTCATGTCATTTTAATGATTTTGATAGGTAACATGTGTAACAGAGGGAGCACAGTGGTTCAGTGGTAGAGTGCTTGACTCAAGACTGAGGGGCCATGGGTTCCAGCCTCAGTGGCGTCACTGCATTGTGTCCTTGAGCAAGAACAGTAATTCTAGCTAAGTACTGGTTCAACACAGGAAGACCTGTCCCTATATAACTGAAAGACATGCTGGAATTTCTCCTATTTAATTCTTTTTTTGGTACTTGGAGTGGGTTGATTTAGAATCACTATATGTATATTTAGTAAATTGTATGCATGATTTGGCATCAAACACTGAACTTGATGGTGGAAATCACAAAATGAAAGTTGTGCTCACACCAAAATTTAGATGGGATGTAAAGAATCAAAACAAACAAAACAAACATGTGTAACAGGCTGTTACAGGCTTACGTGACCGTTGCCAGATGGCTAACATGTTTCAAAAAAAACAACTTGTACAATATTAGGCTTTATGGAAATTATAGTCTACAAAATTCAACCTGTGGGAGGGTGGGGATAAACCATATATATCCAAGGACCTAACAGCTGTAGCATCAAACTAAACCACAATCTGTTGCATGTGCGTATAAAGTCATCCCTTAAAACATATACACAGCCATCAAGTGAAACAAGACGCCTTAATTTAGCATGTGTGGCTACCCAAGTCTGTATGTTTTATGCAAGCACGAAAGCCTCAATCAAGAGTGCAGTGGTTCAGTGGTAGAGTGCTTGACTAGAGACCGAGGGGCCGCAGGTTCAAGCTTCATCGGCGTCACTGCGTTGTGTCCTTGAACAAGAACATAAATCCTAGCTTAGTACTGGATCAACCAGGAAGACCTGTCCCTATATAACTGAAAGATTGTTGATGGGACGTAAAGAATCAAATCAAACAAACAAATCAATCAAGATTTTATATTTCTGCAAGCTTCCCAGAGCCATCCTTGTTTGCTTACCAGCATTTTGGCTTTTAGAGGCTATATTGGCCCACTGCAAAAAATAACATCCCGACTTTGTTGCATGCCAGCAACATAGGTGCAGACAATCTTGTGAATGTACACAAACTGATCAACGCCTTTGATGTTCAATCTCTGGAAAGTCAATATACTAGTCTCTGAAGTCAAACAAACTCGTCTGATCACTTACCTTGAAGATAGGCTTTTTTTGCGTTGCAATCCAATTATTATTTAGGTCATGCATGAATTCGCTAAATTAATCCCTTAACAATAAATGTGCAAGCGCAGCTATCCAGTGAGATTGGACCCATAAGTTTCGACCCATGCATTTATTAAAGTTCCATTTATGTTTGCAAAGCATTTTTTAGCTTTGACAGGTTCTTCAACGCTCTTATAGCTGTTTACATGTATGGCTTTTGGACGCTGTAGTATATGTACATGTATAAAGCTCATCTTATGTGACCTAGTGTATATTTTCATAAATTCATCCCTTAAAATACATGCTCAGCCACCCAGCGTACCAGACGCCTAAATTTATGCCTGTGTGTCCGTCCAAAATTGAAATTTGTATGTGCATGCAGCAAATAATCTGAAAAAGTAAAGCCTTTGCACAGAGTCAACTGAGCCTCCGTTGAATGCGTATGTGCATGTAAATAACTAGTACCATAAGATTTAGCGATAAATTGTGGGTGATGGGGGTTCAGATTTGGTAAGGGATATAATTGGAACAACATCCCATATCGGCATATCATGAAGAGCTCCAATCAATCAAACTCTGTTTTTTTTTTATTTCATCTTCAATTCAATACCCAGTACACTACAAAACAATACTCCCGTACACTAAAACTGAGATTTCCCAATCCCCAGTACCCTTTTTGAGACTAACTGACCATTAGTTTTGAGCCATATCTCCGTCAAGTTTCAACCTACGAGACTGAAATTTTCAGTATTGATATTTAAATGCCATTGCGAAAAATTGGCCGATTCAGAATTTTAATGGTTTGCTTTCTTGGTTCAATATTATTCCTTTTTGGGGATAGGTGTCTAAATTTTGGTGTGAGCACGACTTTCATTTTGTGATTTTCACTATCAAGTTCAGTGTTTGATGCCAAATCATGCATACAATTTGCTAAATATACATATAGCGATTCTAAATCGACGCACGCAAAGTACCGAAAAAAGAATTAAATAGGAGAAATTCCTGATTTCCTTACCTTCGTTGTCTGTTTTTTTTTTCTAATTCGGCGTAAACATCGGCTCATTTTGGAGCAGTATCCGGTGTACGTTTCCACCCAGTGTGTAAGGACATATCAAAATCAAATGCAATTTATGGCCATAGTTTGGGCGCACAGTATTTTGGCATACGAAAAAATATTGAGGCCTTCCCAGTGGGTACCCGTCCGCTTGCTCCAATGAAATGAATCTCTGTGTTCCCCTGTCCCTCAATTTAAAATCTTGATTTTCTCTGTTCCCTGCTCCTTCTCTGATCATCAGATTTTTTTTAAAAAAAAATCAAACTTGTTTCATTAAATAAATTGAAATTTGTATCTGTTTATTCCAAAAACTGATTTGTTGACACCAGACAATGTAAAACATGCATGCCAAAACGTAATTCAAGGCAACTATAAGTGATAAGATAAAATAATCACAGGGCTCACCCGTCAGGCGTGATTCAAGTGAAAAAAAGACTAATCCAATAAAAGAAAATCATAGAAATAATGCTGAGGTCGGAAAGAGAAACTAGTGATGGGGTGGGAATGTGCTTGCAAATAGGTTGAACAATATATCAGCGGATGTCATATTTTGTATTTGGGGTCAATATGTTTTTGGGCTGAGGACTAAATTTTCATGCGAAGCGCATCATAGGCTATAAATAATGCACCAGTCATTTGTAACCACTGCTTCAACCAAACCTCTGAGCAGGATGGGGATATGTGCTGTGTTCTTACTTTTACGTTGTCTCCACAATGCGGAGAAAATGTAGGGGTTTGATAGACCTAGACAAACATTGCTGTGCAGTATAATAACAGACTGCAGGGGAGAACTGTCATGGTTTTGCCAGCTAGCTGCCCCCACAGTATGGGGAACTGCAGACACAAAGTCAAAGTCCTCGATATTCCTCTGAGCTGGAGGTGGTCACAAATGACTGGCGCATAAAGACGAAAGAAATTATGTGCACCAGTCATTTAAAGCCACGCATAAGCCGTGCAAATGCGCTGTTAGTGCAAATGTAGCCAGAAAATCAAAGCCCCCGTCGTCCCCAGGCTCTTGTCTATAAGACGATGTAGAGCGCAAACAAATAATGTGATTCCCGTTAATATATCCGATGAACAGCCTCCTCATTATATTTGTTTTTGATATTATTATCTGTTGTACTTGAAATATTTTTCCTATAGCTGTCGAGCAAGCAACACAGGCCACAACGCGAGAAAACCTGTCTTCTGGGTTTCCGACAAAGCGAGTCTCACACCAGTCCCTTCTGCTAAACAGGCTAGATAGAAAGTTGAAATTTTTTCGCACGAGGCAAGTCTAGGGATGATTCTTCTCAAAAGGCAGACAACAAAGTTGCTGATGAGACTGTGTGGATGCGCAGGCTGGTCTGGGCCTTTAATGTTACAAATCACCGGACAGGTTTTCTCAGTCGTGGTCCATTTGCTATATAAGAAAGCAAGATACGAAATTTGATTATCGTGAAATATGATAACTCAGTTGCGTAGTCTCTTCAAAGCATTTCCAGTGAATATATAGACATACCAAGAGTTGTCCTGCTCGTGACCGTTTTTTTATCATATACGAAAGTAAACATGGTATTCATTGAACTGTATAAACCACGTGTTCCCCATATGAAATACACTGGGGAAAATAAGGATTTTTCTAAATCGAAAATGACTAAGTTATTTTATTTCACAAGAGATTCCAGACTTATTTTCCTATCATAAATATTAAAAAATGCAATTGTATATTAGGCGGTGTTTTATTATATGTATGTGCAAAATTCTGGTCCAAAATTTTATCATTAAAGACATTTTAAAAAAGAAAAACGATGTTCACTGAATTTCTGTACGGACTATAGTCTAAATTATTCACTGTATTACATTTGGATTTCACTCAAATGAAAATACAATACAATGTCTCTGCATGAATAATGGCCAGGCACGCGCACGCACAAACGTACGTAAAGTTGTGGTAACAGCAATTTAGATCAAATTAAATAATGAAATCCAAGCATTCTTTGTTGGTTTTTGCAGGAGAGATCTTAGATTCTACAGTCAGATATCTCTCAAACCATATGCATGTCAATTCTGCTCAGTCATTAGGATACCCTGTCTAAAATTATTATCATAAAGCTGGAAACAGGTTTTTATAATTTTGTTGCGTTTATATATGGCATATATAAAACGAGGCAATAAAATGCTACTAACTGTGTTCATGTTAAACATTCTTTAGATGTGCATTCCAAATAGTAGAGGTTCAATGCAAAATATTTACTTTTTCAAATCGAGCCTTTAATAAATTTTTTACAACCGTTCAAAGCCTCATGAATGACATAATTTGTTTGACAGCTGCCAAGCTCACTGACCCGTGCAATATCGAATTCATTCGCCAGAAGTGACACTGGTGTCGTGATTGACAGCGAGCCACACCTGATTCACAGGTGCAAAACAAGCTTCTTGCTTGCCCCATTGGCTGTCCGTGTTCACACTGGCTGTTTCGCTTTTCTGTTTTACACCCCGACAAAACCGTTTATACAACAACATTTGAAATACGAAACTGTTTTGTGTCCTAAATTATAAATAATTTCTATATTTTAGAAATTATTTATAATTTAGGACACAAAGCAGATTTTTTAAACAAAATGTAAAATATAAGCAATAAATTCAATTTTTGGAATGTTCATGGAATCACGAATACTTCGGGTCTCTTGCAAAGTTAACGTGAAGCTCGAAGAAAGCCCCTTTGGGCTTCACTTACTTTGCAAGAGACCCGAAGTATTCATGATTCAGAAAAATCGAATTCATTTATTAAAAACCCGGTCGCATCGTTATCTATGTTCATTTTGTGAATGCAGATTCGTGTTGGCGTTTGCTGACTGTGTACTGCAGTTTCATCATATTGATATATAGACCAAACAGTTATGTCAAGACTATGGCCGCCTATGCGAATATCACCAATTATGCTAGCTCAGAATTCTGCTGAATAGTACACCATTATTAACAAACTTTCAATCCGTTTATTACACATAAAAACGGCACAAAACATACCACAAGCCACTGTCATTATAACTTTGGTTTATTCTGATTGAACTAGCATGGGCGTAGCTACGTTATCGCTAGTCTAGCTCCTAGACCTTGATATTTTGTCAATTTTACTTTACTTTTTATTCATTCTAATTTGATTTCATATAGCCAGTCTCATCTCTTTTTCTCTTTGACATCATTTGATATCCACACCTAATCACAAATATTGCTATCATAGAGGAAAGAGGGAGAATAAAGAAATTATTATTTCAAAACGAAATTATCAATTTATAAAAAAGAACATGATATCAGACTAGTAGCTAGTCTACCTTATCGCAAAAGCGCATTTGCGTACACATTTGAACCGAACATATGGGATTATTATTTCTCGCCCACTTATCGCTCAAGACAAGCTGTTCCATAGGCAAAAAGCTGTGCAGAATTTCCTTATCCCATCCACGTGACCTGCTTATCCCATCCACATGACCTGCTTATCCCATCCACGTGACTCCAGATTATAACAATTTAGGCTGTTTTCAGAGCAATTTACGCCTAAATATTATGTAGAAATATCAAAACGGCAATATTTAGTGCGTCCGCCATTTTCGCATTGTTGAATGACGTCAAAAACATTTCTGACGTCACTAAAATGCAACAACAATGTGACGCACGTTATTGATACAGTTTGGCGCCACGACGTCTTTGTCAATAGATACTGAACCAACGTTAGTTTCAAACCCCAATATAAACAAAACCGACGCTTGAAATGCTATTTCGCTTCCGTTTTTAGGTGCTAAACTATGTTTACACCCATTTTTGCATCTGGAAAATTCGTTGGTGAACTTATTTTTTAGATTGGAACAAACACATAAAAATCTAAAAAATTATGCGGAACTGACATAATTCATATAAAACCCTTAAACGCCACAAAGTGGGCGAGAAAAAGTATCTATCATGATGTATTGTTGTGGGACAAGGAAATCCCACCCTCGGACCTGAATAATTTCGTCAGAAACTCGGCAGAGCCTCGTTTCTGACGAATTATTCTGGTCCTCGGGTGGGATTTCCTTGTCCCACAACAATACATATAAAGGATACTCTTAATCCCAGTTCTGTAGGTTTCTTGATGATGCTCATACACAATGTGTGTGGAAAAGCAAGTTTGTGTATTAATTCCAATTTTAGTAGGGGTTACTTATGATGTATACATGTAATTTGATATCTGCTCTAAGACCCCCTTTAAGGGTTTGGAGTGAAAGAGGTCCTGATTCATATTAGATATTAGTATTGTACACATCATTACTAGAATGAACTTAACACGGCAAATAGCACAGACCCTGATGAGACGCCGCGTCTTGCGGCGCCTCATCTGGGTCAACGTTATTTGTAAATGCTCCATTTTGGTATTTTTTCTTTATAAATGCATTTACCCACAACTGCGTTCATTGAATTTTAGGCAATCTACATTTTGTACACCCCTTGCTAGTACAATTGGCATTACTATTGTACTATTAATCACTGTGATGAAACTGAAGTACACACACACTTTTTTCCGCATACTTCAGTTCAGGCGAGTCATTCTCGTGAGTCACTCAACAAGAACCCTTGTATGACGGGCGAATAAAAACTATCAATAGCAAGCTCAGTGCCAGCCTGCACAGCCACAAAGGTAAGGTCGGCACGATTAAGGTGATAAGTTACCCTATCAAAAAGGAAGGACTTCTTTTAAATAAATCGTCAACTATAAAGGTGCGCAAACTGAATTTGAAGTTTTCGAATGTGGCACAAAGGACTTTTCCCAAACCGCACCTCATATGCTTTACATGTTCTGGAAGTCTTGAGCACGTAGCTCTATTGGACGCTTGGTAAAGCCCCATGTCATTCGTGTGTTACAATTGTGTGTTAGACGCTAATGGGCTGCAAGTTCCGCTTTATAGTTCCGGCTTACGCGCGTAGGAATATTCTTAATCCGGCGTCGTATTGTTTACACCGTCTTATCGGTTTCTGAAGAGATCCACCGACATGGGTTTACATGTAATCCTGCCATATATGGATAAACAGGAAGATAAATTCGTCAGAGTTAATTAGCGGAGAGATTATGATGCCATAAATCAATCCTAAGTGCATACGCTTTAGCATTGTTAAGCCGACTTGTAGCATATTGATAACCAAGAACCACAAGATACTATCCGGAATAATTAAATCGAATAATGCATTTGGCGTAAGAAATTTGGTGCGGAAATGCCAAAGAAATGCACAGTGCTTGGGGCTTTCAGTTTTTATAAAATGCGTTTTAATGGTTCTTAATGTTACTGATATGCTATCGTTTAATTCAGGTTAAAATAGACATTGATAGACCAAAAGGCTAGAATCTTTGTTTTTTGTGCTACTGATACACGTTTGAGCCACGTCGTGAAAAATAGTTGTTCTTGTATGGTTGTTTGCGATCAACAAATGACATCAGACTGCGCCTCCATGTAGTCGGATCAGCACATTTATTATCCCTATCCTGGAAAGTTATACACCTAAGCATGCTACGTCGAATATTTCTAGATTTTTAGATTCGTGTATGTTTTACCTGTTCACAAACGCTGAAGATCGGTTTTCTCGCAATTATTTGGCTTAACCATCTCACTCAATGGCGTGTATTTTGACATCTAAACGGAAGTTGAAAGTATAAGATTATAGCTAAACAACAGAAAGTTCAAACAGACGGGCAATACGAGAATGTCTTCTTCCAGCTATATTTTAAAAATATAATATGTTAGATATAGATATGCACTGCTCAACCTCGTTTGAACAATATTTGTACTAAACTACTTCGATCCCTGTCAATGCTTATATTGATGCTTTCGCAAGATGTTTTTCGCACATTTTCGAAAAAGTTAAAACTAAATTATAGTATCATTTTATCAAATATGTCGTACATGCAAACAATCCATATCCATCTCGTACATGCTACGATGATGATGATGTATATGCTTCAGGTTATTTAAACCGCATAAGCCTAGCGTCTTTTTTGTGGGACATAGGCAAACAGTACAGACCCAAATCAGACAGCGCGTACAGGGTCTCAACTGTTTGCTTACAGAATATTCTGTTGAAATTTGAATAAAAATGAAAAATACCACCCAGCAGACCTTACAACGGAATTGGACTGGTCCAATTGATAGGAGAGGGTTTTTCTCGCAGAGGTGACGGTAGTAATTCATTTCCCATAGACCAATATACAATATACACTTCAGCCAAAAAATCATTTTTAAGCGCATTCCGGTCACTTTCATCACTAGCTCAAGCATGCATGTGGACTCAATATTCTAAAAATCAAATAAAAACAACACCTCGTGTGGCATTTTGGAAACTCGCCATAACATAAACAAACCAGCCGTCTGCGGGGTAGCTCTTTCCTTTGAAAATCTACAAATCTCTGCATGTGCATAAAATAATGTAAAAATGTTTTATCAGTACAGAAAAATTTTAATAGAATTAATTGAAAGATCAAGCCCTATTTTCTTAGAAAAAATAATTTAAGCATGCACAGCAATTATAGAAGTCAAACCGTTGAATAGTCGTCAAACTGTGACGGAGCAACGTACCAATATAGATAGATAGATATATTCATCCAATAGCAGAAGCTGATATTTTAACTGTATTCAAGTTGTGTGCCAAAACTTTTGTGTAATCAGGAAATGATGACGTATATATTACCGTCACCCCTATACTGGAACCATCCTCCTTCAATTCTAAAAATTCTACCATCAGTTAAAAATTTTGGACCTTCCTACATTAGTTTTTGAATTTTACAAACACTTCTTGATCCAGCCTGCTTTAACAGTTCAATGAAAAAACTGGGTCTGCATTTTTTAAAGAAAATCATTAGGAAATAATACCCTGTTGTTGAAAGTGAGCTTTGTTAGTATGTCTTTTTACACATAACTCTAATTCTGAACCAACATTGCTACTAAAATGCATAACATGATGTTAAACTGCATAATTTGTGGTTCAGTAGGTTCAGTAGGTCCTTTTTAATGTCTACCCCCATTACAGTAGCAAAAACAGGATTTTTTTGTCTATTCAGTCAAATGTGGACAAAATGTCAGCTTTGGGCCTCAGAAATACAAACAACTCTTAAATATGACAAGATAGAATGAAAAAGTGACTTTCAGGGAAAACTGACAATTCACAGGTGTCAAATTAGTGGATACCATTGGTTCAGCCAACAAGTTTTACATTTTCAGTTAATCGGATGACCACTATTTCCTTAAACTGAGGCCCAAATTTTGCCATAAAAGCCCCTTATTTGATAAATGAACTTTAGCCTGTGTGAAATATATTTGCTTTTGGTAGATAAAATCACTAAGCATGTTCCAACATGATTTTTTATACCCCTCCCCCTCCCCAAAATACCAAAAATCCAAAACAGCTGACATTTTTGACCATCCGTCACCAACTTGGGATCAGAATGATTTTATTTCAGGTTTTAACTTGAGAATTACACCCTAACACATTTCATTTGATTCATGTGATGTGTTTCTTAGCACAGAAATTGAACAAATTCCAACTAGTGACACAGACTTACCTTGCAAATGTAAATAACCTTGTATCGGTATAAGGGTGATGGTACAAATTCATTTCAAACACCCCTGTACCAAAACCAACTTCCTTCAATCCTAAAGATTCTACTCTCAGCCTACAATTTAGGGCCTTCCTACATTAGCTTTTAAGTTTCACAAACACTCATTCATCCAGCTTCCTTGGACAGTTCAACAAATATTTTGTGTCCATGCTTGGCGGCCATATCCGAAAGCCTGCATTTTTAGAAAATCATTAGGCATTTTGAAATACCCTGCCGTTGACAAGTTTGATCTGTTAGTTTGACTTTTCAAACATTATACTGTATATCTGAACCATCATAGGTACTAAAATGCATGCATACGATGTAATTCTGCACACTTTAGGGGACGCTAAGTCCGATTTTGAATGTCAACCCCCATTAAAGTAGAAAAAAAATAACCCAAAAAAGCAACATGATTTTCTTCCGAAAATTTGTCTATTTTGGGAGTCAGGGTCAGTGAAATGTGGGGAAAATGTCAGTTTAATGGCTCAGAATGATAGATTTCTCTTTAGTTTGACAAATATTACATAACAGAGTGGCTTTGAAGGAAAATTGACATCTCACACATGTCAAAATGGTGGATGGCATTGTTTACATTTTCAGTGAATCATATAACCACTATTTCTTTTAAATGAGGTCCAATTTCGGCTATAACGGCTCTGGCGTAAACCTTTAATCGGTGGGTTGGTGCCTGATGCTTATCTGTAGCTGGACCCACCGTGAATCTACTTGATGTTTTCTTTAGCTCTGACTATCTGTGAGTCATGAGCCTTTTTCTTTGTTTCACCATGATGTGTTAATTTGATTAGAGTGTTTCTCCATGATGATACATTGCATTAGTTAGAAGGCTTCCATGCTAGCTGAACATTTCTTGTACTTCAACAACAGCAGAATCTAGGGCGAAGATTTGGTACCAGTAAAATGCATTTAAGCCCCCTCCCCCCCCCCCCGGTGGCTTAGGCTGCTGTCCGTTCTAAGACGGTGGTTCTGTTGTTGTTGACTTTTTGTTTATTGTTACTTCCATTGTGGGAGTCTTTAATTTTTCTACGTGTTGTTGTTCTTTACTTTATTGCCATTCTAGAATTGCAATCATCTTGATGGGGAAGAGAGAGCTGGTTGCTTTGCTTAATTTGTCTTCCTGGTGTCTCGTGATGGTTGAGTGGCTCCTCTTCGCGGTACCACGGGGTTGTCTGCGGTTTGTGATTGTGGTATTTCCTGGTCATACTCACTTACTATTTTTAAAGCCTCTTATTTGATAAGAAGAATTTCTGCTTGCCTGGATCTATTTAATTTTGGCAGATAAAACCACTGAAAATGCTCTAGCATTATTTTTATACCCCCACCCCACCCTCCCAAACACAGTAAGAATCGAAAGCTGACATTTTTGACCATCTGGCAACAACTTGGGGCCAGAATTCTTTCGTTTCAGGACTTAACTTGCGAAGTACTCACTGAACAGTTCATTTGATTCATACGATGTGCCTGCTCATTTCATGATTTTTCCCATTTTTGAGGGGTGTTGAACTTAGTCATTTTTTCTATGGGTGCATAGTTTGTGTAATCTGTAACTCGGAAAGTTTTCGTTCCTTGTTATTCAAAATGCATAATGATTGTTCACATATTGAAATATTGCACCTCCTATTTTGTGCACATTTCGTGATTTTTTCCTCATTTTTGAAGGGTGTTGAGCTTAGTTGGTCGTCACTGGATTTGTTTTGTAACAGAGGTTTTGCCCAAAGTACAAGTCATGATGTTATTAGACCCGTGCATAAGTGAGAACATATTATGATCATTAGAAACTATTCACATTTGCTAAAAACATAAACTTTTCTTCCTGCAAACTGTACTAAACAAAAACTTAAGTGATTCCCTTACCTGTGATATGGTTTTTATATTTACACGGCATAGATCAGATAGTATTAATGAATCTGATAGGCCTACCGATGTTATATTTCCAAGGTTAAAACGAGCGTGTTGTTTGCAAATAGATAGAAGCGATACGTTTCTATAATAAATTTAAAACAGCCTTCTTCCGCTTTAAGGTTGGGTTGCCTTTAGAAAGTATATCAAATGCGATCATTACATGCAATATAGTATGACCCGACAAATCTGATATATTGAGGGCAATCTTTGTACTTCCTGGACTTGGAGACTTAACAGATCCATTAAAACAATGCAAATTAATTTACCATAAAATATTAAGGCTACACGCAGTAATGCTTTGATTAAGTGACTTCAATGACGTCAGTGGTATAAATAAAATGCGAATTTCATCGATACAATTTGGCCAGCACATGGTACTTGGTATCATGGTACTTGTCGCATTATCCAGCATCGAAGGTTCAGACAAGCCTGCGCAAGTGCGCAGGGGGGGTATGGAGTCCGGACCCCCAACCCCTGAAAAATCACAAAAATATAGAGTTTCTTAACAATACTGGTCCGTTTCCCCTTAAAATCACAAAGCTACCAAGCCAGCATTCAATGTAGGGCCATCATCGGCACGCCAGCGAAACGCCATTTAAATGGCATTTCGCTGGCGGGCCAATGATGTCCCGCTTATAGTGGTATTTCGATCCTTCCTCCCCTCATCAAACTAAACAAAAAAAACGTTGTCAAAGTTGGACCCCCTCTGATAAATGTTTCTGGATCCGCGCATGGCTTCACTGCTCCGATAAACAAAGTATGGATGTAGATAAATATTTAGAGCAACATTTAGACCTCTAGCCCCACTGTAAACGTCAGTATGGGCGATTGAAGCAGGCCTTTTAAGGTCCACGATTTCATGTATTGGTTCACATCTTCAAACCCTCACAGGAAAATTAATCAACAAATGAGTATGACCAGGAAATGCCAAAAATAGGCACCACAAGGAAGAGACACTGAACACTGACATATCAGCTAGAACGGGATTAATTAAAGCAATTAGATAGCTCTTCTTCCACAAGACAATTTCAACCAGGCCTCCAGAGAAAAGGACGTAATTGAAAATTATTTTTCTGATAGCTCTACCAAAACATATGTTTTGGGTGCTCAAAAGAACCATCGATTTCCCGTTAAAAATACTGCAAGACACTTTGTTTCTGACGTACAGTTAGTTTTTGGCAGCATCTTAAGTTGGTTCACTTTGAAATTATCCCTCTTCGAATTAAAACAATAGTAAACTTTAGTCACTGCTAAAAGCTTGATCTTAGATGGTATTTGATTTTTTGCGTAAAATTGTGATAAACCGAATATAGCTTTACTGTTTTTTTTTATTTTAATCAAATAAAATATTGCAAGTTGCTGGTACCCGCCCTAACCAAATTGACTCAAAACAAGTTAGGTAAATTAATCTTCTTTCGAGTTAGCCGTGCTTTCATTAAAAACACAAAGTGTTAAGTTACTGTTGGTTTTAAGTATACAATTATTGACTTCCTTTAGGTAGACATGAGGATTTATCTACCCAAAAAAGTTATATTCCATGAGACCGCAAGGCCGAGGTGAATATCACTTTTAAGGGTAGATAAATCCTTATGTCTACCGAAATTTAAGTCAATAACTGATTTGTTATATGGCTTTTCAACTTGGAAAGAACATTTTTACTTTCACGTTTGTTGTTGAAATCATGTTCAACCTAAGGACTTTCTCACAAATTTAAGAAATTCTTATTGAAATATTTTAGTGTAAAATTTTGCATTTTAAAATGTATATAAATTCTCTGAATGAGAAATGTAAGATATAATCATAAAACTTTTTTTTTACAATTTGTTTATTCAAACATTGAACAAAAATGTTGTAAATTCATGAAAGTCTTAAATTTACCTTTTTGGAGGTGAAACAGCAAATCATGTCAATTTCATGCAACACGTGCTAGTTTCATACTCATCATGCTATTTTAGCTCTCTAGAGGGCGATATCAAAAGTGTCAAATATTATCTTCTGGAAACTAGTTTGAACTGGTTTTCATTCTACATCACTTTCTAGGCCAGTTTAGACCAGTCTACAGGTAGATATTGATATTTATGAAGACAAATTGGGCCAATCAGTAGACAGGATTCTCTCCAGTCATATAACAAACACAATTTAAACAGCTATGATTAAACATGAACGCCAAACACGTGTAAGGAGATAATTAAAAAAACATCTTATCCTGTGGATAGGATTAATACACAAGTGATATATCGATTCTAAGTCCCTGATAACTATGTAAAAACATGACGTAACTGTCACTCTTGGCTGGCAGGACAATATAGATCAATATAGTGTCCAAAAGAGGGCTTATCCTTGCTTTATCTCCTTGTTATATCTTGATTTATATGTTTTAGGAGATGATGCATTGATAAGTTAGGGGTCTTTCATGCAAACCAAATATCTATGTGTCTTGATCCACATCTGAATTAAGGGTGAGGTTGGCGCCGTTAAACCGGTTTAAGCCCTCCAGTAAAATATTTTACTGACCGTTCCAAGGCGGTACTTCTTTTGTGGATCTTTTATGTTTTTGTTCTGTCTTGTGTTTGCTATGTTTTATGCGCGTCTGTTTATATGTGCTTTGTGGTCACCTGCTGGGAAAGGGCTGACCTCTTGGCTCTCGTTTGTGGTGTCTAACTGTGAGTTTGTCACTTTCCCATTGGTATCCTGGGTCAGGTGTGGTACTTGATTGTATCGATTCCTGATCTTTGCACCATTACTTACTTTTAGATGACATGAGATTTTGATACTTATCGCATCGTCTGATAAACGCCCATGCCTGTGTATCCAGCAGTGGATAGAGGTCTAAATATTGACCTAAGTCTTCAGCTACATTCATACGTTTTCCATGAGAGCAGCGACTACTCTAGTGAGTCGGAGACTTTATTGTTCGACAATGCAGTAAGTATCAAAGTGTATGTGCTGGCTCCAATATGTATTTCACTGGCGATGTCCGCACTTCAGGAAATGGTGCTATTGTAACAAAGGTAATGGGCAAAACTTTTCGACATTTGGGGCCCCCAGGGGTTTTTGGGATCTGGGGAAAATGGCTTATTATTTTCAGGGATCTGGGGAGCACTGATAATTATTTTAGGGGAGCTGGGGAGCAAGCACATAGTTTTGGGGATCTAAGTACCCCTGCCAAAAAGCAAAAATAATAAAGGAAAAGCCTCCATTTTGTTTGATTTTTTAAAAATTATTCTGCTTCTGGGGATAGCCTCCCAGACTCCCCTTCAAAACTCTTAATGTATTTATTTCTGTACAAAAATGCGCATCTTCATTGATCGGAGAGGACAATATGGCAATTAAGTTTTGTTGTTGTTGATTTATTACTCTTAAAATTGTGTTTTATACATTGGTGATAACATACTCTGGAACCCCAAGATTGCACCAGATCGCACCATGTTTATCAAAAAAAAATTCGGGGACCATACCCCGGGCCCCCTAGCACTAGTGTGGCTCCATATTGCTACAACCCTACCTATGTTCGAGCCTCACCGGCGTCACTGCGTTGTGGTCCTTGAGCAAGACACATTTATCCTAGCTTAGTACTGGTTCAACCCAGGAAGACCCGTCCCGCATAACTGAAAGATTGTTGAGTGGACGTAAAGAATCAAATCAAACAAACAAACAAAACAGCCCTACCTACGTACCTGCTATGTAATCCTCTCATAGATAATAAGCTCATTTTTATACGTAAATTTGAAGAATGCTGATTAGATATATACTTATTTGTTGAAACCGAAGTTAAGCAAACGTAAAGGGGCTAATAGTAATTGTAGAAAAGTCTTTTTATGGTTACAAACAATAAATGCTTTCACTTTGTCTAAAAAATCTAGTTTAAGCTGTTGGAAAAAATGAGCCATTGCCCCCAACCAGAAAACAAATGGTCTGTCTGTAATTAAAAAAAATCTAGAGAGCATTCCTCCATGCCTACTCTACCAGGTACAGTAATAGTATTTTAAGGATGCCCTCATACTTGAGCCATATATCATGCATTTCATTGAAATAATCATATGTCATGTATTCCATGGCTAAGCCCTGTCTTTACATGTATAAGGCAAAATAATAAGCTATCATTAAGCTATGCGCCCTTGTATAACTTCATAGTTTTAAGTATGTGACTATTAATCCTATAGAAAGAAAAATACATTTTAGGGAGAATTGGCTTATATTTTTGGGGATTCGGGGAGAAGCTGAACTATTTTAGGGATTTGGGGAGCAAAGGCAAAATACTTTTAGGGAGCAGAGGAATTTTTTTCAGGGATTTGAGTAGATCAACGCATTATTTTCAGGGATCAAGGGAGCACAGACCCCCCTGGGGGCCTATTATTTAGATGATCAGCCTTTTCTTTTCTTTTTTTTTTGTTTTGTTTGTTTGATGCTTAACGACGCATCAGCCCTTGTGGGTCAACAGCGTCAGGTATTAAATTAAACATAATTTGAGTGGAAAAGTAAAAAAATGTATTATATGAAGTTAATGATGATGATGAGTTAGGATCATGACATTTAGTTTATATGATTGTTGAGAGTATCCGCCTTTATGCTAATAGAACTACCATGTTCATGCAAGTGCATTTAAGAAAACAAACGAGATTTTATATGCACTTATGTGGTTGTTACTGGTTCGAGTTTTCTTAAAACGGACAGCAACGACTCTGAAAAGACTATGCAGAGGCTGGTTGGTCTTGTAAAACAAGCGTTTAAAGAAACAGAAAAAAAGTGAAAACGATCAGTAAATACCTGAGTCACATACATGTATCACAAACTTATTTATGGTTCTAAGAGCATGAACCATTAGAATAAAGACAGGCAAAGACGAACACATAAAATAAGAGCAGAACGAGTGAAGTAGCTGGCTATCTCTTCCTATGAAAGGTGATACCCCAAAGTAGAAAGATAAAACATTGCTTACTAAATCACAAAACCAAGAGTGACCCACAGGTTTAGATAAACAAACAATTGTCAGCGTAAAATTGTAAACATTTTCTTACCCATATTTTTAGCATATCTTTGGGTGCTCAAAAGTACCTTAACCCATATAAGCCCAGCGTCCTTTTTATGGGACATCGGCAAGCAGTGCAAAACCAGATCAGACGCCACAAAACGCGGCGTCTGATCATGTTCTCCACCGTTTGCTTACCGACGTTTCTTTTAAAAGTTGAATAAAAATGAAAAATACCACCCAACAACCCTAAAATTGAAAATCGAATCGTCCAATTGATAGGGACGGGAAAATTCATTAGGCATTAATGGGTTAAGCATTAGGCATCAAAAGTTCTTTTGGGTACCCACAATATACGTATTAAGTAAGAAATTTATTTTTCTGTTGCGCGCTCCTAGCTACAGGCCTGCCAGATCTATTTACGAAACTCCCGCATATAATGAAAGCAACGACCACCACAACCACCAACAACAACAGAACCCCTGCCTTATAACGGACTGTAGCCAAAACCACTTTTGATATCATATCCTTTGTTGGAACGTATGTTTCTTTTAGCTAAATGAAACAGTATATAGAGGATCTTACATAAGTGCTCATGTTTTATTGAATTTATTAAATGAGTTGAGGAAAAGACATAAAATGCGAGGCTTGTCGAGCATTTTGTCTCGTTTTCTCAACGAGTTTTTATTACTTTGAAATCTAATTTCTGGCTTAAAAACGTTATAATTTTGTCAGTATGTACGAAGCGTTGTTATGGACGTCGTAACGTTTCCCGAAAATCTATAAACCACTAGTGGTACATCGATTTTATTGCATGGCGTTATTTTACTCTCTGACGGGACGTCATATGATAATGTGTGGTTCTATCTCCCCTTTAATTACATAGCATTTTTAAATCTTGTAAAACCTTGACACATATTCGCTGACACTGGTTTTATCTTTAAAAATATTAACACTTGAAGTATGTGGACCTCGACGCGAGAAAATCTGTCTTCGGGGTTTGCGAACAAGAAAGGTGTAGACCAGACTGCGCATCCGCGCAGACTGATCAGCATTTTTGTTATTCGCTTTTTGGAATGTATAATATCTTAACTTGCTATAGGTGAAATTTAATTTTTCTAGCTAGTCTCTGAAGCCGAGGAGACTGGTTTGAGTCTCACTTTGTCGGAAAGCCCGAAGACAGGTTTTGTCAATGCCCATATCATATCTGACTCGTGCTGCTGTATATCTTTTCATGCTAATATGAATCATAGCCGCATATATAAGACATTTATTAAAACAATAAATAACAGAACCCCTATTGACAGTTCAGCATTGCTCACATGAGAGACAACAGAAAAGAAGATACGGAACACACATTTTGAGGAAAATAACACTATCAGGTAAGGTACATTTAAGAAATTAATTCATTATATGGGCCTCGTCGCGAGAAAACCTGTCTTAGGGGTCTCCGACAAAGCGAGTTTCAAACCAGTCTCCTCAGCTACAGAGACTAGCTATAATAGTGAAATTTCTCTTGTGGCAAGTCTAGATATGAGACTTTCCAATATGCGAATAACAAAGGCGCTGATCAGACTGCGCGGATGCGCAGGCTGGTCTGCGCCTTTGTTGTTCGCACACCCCCGAAGACAGGTTTTCTCGCGTCGAGGCCCATTTGGAATCTACGTGGAATCATGAAGACTTCGGGTCTCTTGCAAAGTAAGTGAAGCCCGAAGGGCTTCACGTTAACTTTGCAAGAGACCCGAAGTATTCATGATTCCATGAACATTCCAAAAATTGAACATATTGCTTAAATTTACGTTTTATTATATATATCTAAAATATAAGAAGTATTTTTGATTTAGGAATTAATAAAAACAGTTATGATTTAAAATATAATCGCATTAACGGTTTAGTCGGAGTGTAAAATGGGAAAGTGGAACAGCTAGCTTGAACACGGACATCCAATGAAGCAAACAAGAGGCTTGTTTTGCACGTGCGTCTCAGGTGTGGCTCGCTGTCAATCAAACCACCAGTATCACTTCTGGTGAATGAGTTCGATGTTCAACGCGTATTGCACGGGCAAATGAGCTAGGCAGCTGTCAATAAAATTTGTGTAATTCATGAGGCTATGAACGGTTGCAAAAATCAAAAAAGATTTATTGCTTCGAAAATGTAATTATTTTCATGTATCTTCCCAGATTACATTTTGCGCGTCATCATGACGTCATGTTTTTGAGCGTTGTTTGACTATTGGATTATATTTAAAATATATACATTAAGCTTTTGAAAAGCAGATATTGACGCTTTAGATTTATTTTTCAATTTCTCAGGATGATGGAATTATAGTGAGGTAACTTGATTTGGTAAGATAAGTGCAGTATCTAACTACGGTGGATGGTTGATTTGATCTTTTAGATGTATCTCTTACATGTCATTGAGTAGAACATGTGGACCTGTTTTAAATGTGTAAAAAACACCCTAAGCATTCCCAAAGCAATATGACCTAATGATATGCAAACTGTGGCCCCCTTATCTCAGATTTGTTAATGAACGGTTGAGATATTGCCCTATCTAAAGTATTATCAATTAAAAACAATTTTAGGCATTTCCCATGTAAAGTAACTAATATGTGCATGAAACATTTATTTGACCCGTTAGTTTAAATGATCGTCTCAGTACCAATACTGATAAAAAGAGCTTGCGAAATCAAACAAAATACAAAAGGATTTCTAGCGATAACGCAGGCTATTTCCCTAAATAAGACGTTCGTTTTATTTTGTCGAAATAACGAATGGAGACACAAGGCACACTCAACAAACACATATAGACGAGCCGTCTATGTACTCTTGCCCGCTAGATCGTATATTTAAAACGGGTTTTCATAAATGCATGTAATATATCTACTTCGTTTTGAATGAGAATTTATTTTGATCAACAACTGTGCTCGCTATTCAGTAGCATGCTGGGAAATAGACCGTCAAACTAAGGTAAACAATCGTCCTACATTTATCACGATAGAGTACATTATATCTATTTATACAGTTGATGTACAATAAAAACGACCATCTTGCAAAGTGGTCTATTTTTGTCAGATGATTGATGTCTTCTTTCGCTTATACAACCCCTTTCCCCCCTAATCTCAAGATGCCCTTTACACATGTTGTATATTTATATAATGATGTTCAATTGTCCAAAGGGCATCTTGGGTCTAGGGGTGGGGGGAAGCATCTAAAACAAACTAATGGACACCAGTTTCATCTTTTCAATGACAAACATCACAATTTTAAGTTTATTTCGTACGAATGCGCAGAAGGAAAACAGCAAAGTTTTGGATTTACTAAAATTCTGGTCTAAACGACACCCAGTATAGAGACGTAAAATGAGGGGTGGGAGTAGAAAGCACAAGTTTTCAAGGCTTTGTAAATGATGCATCGCTTTGAAACGTATTTTGTTGCTAACTACTTATATCTCGTATATTATACTACCCAAACAGACGAATTTTAAAATCATTAGGGCTTTCTGAAAATTTAGCTTTTGTAATCATGTCAACTAGAGAAAATATACGCCTTATCGCTAGAGCTTCTTTCCAAGTTTATACCGTATATGCTACTACGAATATGGCCAGTACTCGGATTGTGTGTCCAATATATACGGTTAATTTGGGCGCGCATGGTCTGACCTCATGGCGCGTCGGACTTTGGAACCAGTGGACCATGGTCGATTCCTGGGTGGGCACCTATTATACATTATTTTTCTCTTCTTCTTTTTTTCAGCTTAATAATGCTGGATTACTTCCTATTAGTTATATGAATTGATATAAATGACAAAAAGTACACTCCATAACGTTTTATATTGAATTATCCTCAAAATCTGTGGGTTAGGGGTCAATTTTGCTCTCCTGAAAGAAAATTAGTCTGGTGACCCCCATTTTTTATTCTTTTTCTAAAAGGATATATAAAAGTCTATGAAATAAAAACGAAACTATAAGATTTTCAGTGTCAGATTTTTAATATACACTTTACTCTTAAATCGTATTCCATTTTGGGTGGAATTACCAAAATATATTATTCAGTGATTTGGCACGGCTTGGGAACACAAATACATTTCACATTTTCTAAAAAGCTTGTTGTCGTAAATAATAATTAAAAATAAAATTGAGAAGCAGGATGGCGAATACAAATATTTTAGCTAAATATTAAGGACTTGGTCTTTTTTTTCAGAAAATTTGTAAAAAGCTGAAAACTTCCATATGAGATTATGAAAAATAGAGCCAGGTGACATATCCTTTTTATTTCATAAATTGACGGTCCATACATAAAACAAACTGTATGCAAAGTATTAAAAGGTTTCAATGTGGGAAGTATTACCCGCAATTGCCCTTTAACACATTGACAAGCATTAAATTAAACAGCAAAAGATTATGTGAATATTTTATTCATAAATCAACTAGCTAACAAGTCGACCAAAGATCACTGACGTTTTGGGCCTTATACGCCTATTTTTCCGATTCCCATAACGCTGCCTTTTAGCTTCTGGTGTGATGCATGTAGTATTAGTGCAATATGTAAATCTAATGGCAAGAGCCAGCTAGCAAAATTCCTACGCACTCGAGAGATATGGCGGGTAGAAAGGGGAGGGGGTCTAAAATTTCATGACAATGAAAAGTGATTTTAAAATGATTTCTGCACTTTTTCTTGACTTATTTGGTAGGCATGGTGATATCTATTGAACATATCATATGCAGAGTATTAACGAATCACGATAGTTGATGAAACTGTTTTAAAAACAAAATAGATGAATTCGTAATAAATGATTTTGGGGAGATAATTTAGAAGTTGACTACATGTACCGTAAATAATACAAAACTGATATAGTGTAGGGGCCAAACTGAGATATATGGGCTATTTTGCGAGTTTGTTGCACCCCCCCAGGAAGAAAAAGTTGGTTACTATTTCCAGCCAGGGACATGTCTGGAGGCCTCAGGAACCCATGTTTTACTAAGTTTTCTGTGGTCAGGTTTCTGTAAATGGCCAGTAATCACCGTTACCCCACAAACATTGAAAATAGCAGTATACTAAATACAAGACTAAAAATATATTTTATAATAGAATCAATGAATTTATTTGAGGTCTAAATGTTTGATCTAGTCATAAACATTAATTACAGACATCTGTGAGATGTTTTACCGCTCATCAGCGTTACGTATGTTACATTTTATACGAAATTGCAGATAATGACTTTATATACTGCATATAAGAATGAACAATGTTCCCCAGCCGCAGGAAGAGAAACTTGGTTACTATTTTCAGCCTGCGACATGCCTTGGAGCTATAGAAACCCATGTTTTAGTAAGTTTTCTGTGGTTAGTTTTCTGTAAGGGAACTGTAATCAATGTTACCCTAATTTTGAAAATAGCAGTACACAGAATACAAGACTAGTAGGATAGTTTACAATAGCAATAAAGGAATTATTTTAGTTTTTCATGTTTAAGCTAGACATAAACATCAATTGCAGACATCTGTAATATGTATTTCTGCTTGTCAGAGTTACTTACGTTACATTGTTTTACGAAAATGCAGATAAAAACTGTATAGATTGTATATTATAATAAACCATGTTCCCAACCTTTAATGTGCGATAAAGATCCCTATTCTAATGATGAATATCCATTTTTCCAAATTTGAATCTATTTATAATTTGTAATTGGAGATAATTTGTAGTAAAATAAATTTTAAAATATGCTTATAAGCATATCATTTCCACTAACATACAGATTTTCTATTTCAACCATATACATTGCATTGGAATTGACAGTGTCTTCTTTCACCTCTGTCGCAATGAAATGAAATAACAGCATTGAAAACAAGTTTTACTGCCATGGACATTTAATTTCTGTCAATATATAAATAAGGTAACATAAGTAACAACAATTGTGTTTTGCTTAAATGGATATACTAAAAATTGTGGAGAGTAGACTCCTATTTTACCTAAGCCTGACGACACGAAGAGTCTACTCTCCACATATTTTAATAACTTCATTAATAGACAAAAAATTTTAAAATAAACATTCATCTAAGAGAGTTTTGAAATTTTGTTTGATCCTGTTACTTTGATACATGTATGGTCATCTACAGATTTTTTTATCAATGATTCATAGCAATGAACATAATATTTACTTTATGATACAAATATTGGACTGAATATACCGTACCTCAACAAATAAATTTAAATAGAAAAGCAATATTTCCTGCATCTGGTGGCAAGGCATGAGGATGGTGTGGGTGTCTTCCAGAGCAGGGGCTCTCTGTCGACTTTACACAGAGGACATATCATAAAACTAGTAAAGTTCCAGCTGAGCCTTCTTTGAATGAGTAACAAATTGGTCAAATTTGACGATTCACTGTTTTACAAGATATTAACCCTTTATACTATATGCATATATTTGTCAAGCCCATAACATATGTAACAGCACATTGTGATTATTTTAGCTTTAAATATGTTTTCCTGCTACAACTTGCTCCTTTTTTGCAGGTAGTAGAAGTACTTTATCATGCCTGAAAAAACTATGTTTGCTAAAAAGTGAGAATGACCATGAAATGTCACAATCATAGACTGTAGATCAAACAAAGGTACCGTGAGGAAGAAACACAGAACATTTTAGGTCTTGGCTGCATTTTGTTATCATCTAAAGTTCCTCTACCGTTTTTAAAAGTACAAATATGATAACAATCAAAGTACTTATCATTACAGAAATAGCACAGTTGATACCAAAATGTACCTGGTGCTTTGTAGATCTAGCATTTACTTTTTTCTTGTATGCTTAATACATTAATTTTCACTGTTGATAATTACTTTTTTTTAAAAAAATCAATGTATCCCTAGGCCTGTCACAATTGCAATCGTCTATTCTCACTATTCTCATATGATCTCATTATATCATATTGTACAATGCTTATTATATTATTTTATTATACAGCAATTTCGAAAGAAATAATTTTGTTTGTTAACCAAGCAAGTTTGAGGTAAAGCAACCTGAGCGATACGCGTAGACTTAAAAGCATATTACGTTGCACATTAATTACTAAGGTTTTTCATGTTAACATTAATTGCACATGTTTTTTTCTGTTAGTGAAGCTTTATTCTAAAGTCCATTTTGAGGAGTTATTCTTAAGCTTTAATCATAAACATGACTCACTGTAATTCAACAACATGGTTTGAATTTCTGAAAACCAGAGATTAAATTTTCGCCTGAGTGTCTGTTGAAAAACCAGTGCCACGACTCATGCGCAGTTGTTAGCTTTCTTACATTATTCACAAGGAAGTTCTTTTTTCTTTCTTTTTTGCAACTTTGGGTCTTGTTGAGCTATTTGTAACTCTGATACATGTTTACACATGAGGAGTAAGAGACTTATGTTCAGTTTGTTGGTTTCAAAGATTTACTGAATTAGCCTTATTGTATGCAAAACCATCAAAAATTGTGAGCAATACTGCAAACAACAGCTCGTAAACATATTTTTAGTTATAAACTTACTCATTCTTGCACCCATATCCATGTATATATTTGTTAATACTTACATTGTCTGAGGGCTGTTTCTGATTAAAGGAGAGTGTTTCAATTTTATTTTAGGTGTAATGCCATATTAAGATTACAAATTATGAGTATGTTACAAATTACAAGTGCAAGCTAATCTTGTACAGTCAAAACTCTTTATAACATCACTCTTTATAACAGAATATTCAATATCCGACATAAAATTGCTGGGAACCGATCTGTTTCCATTAAAATTCCCTCTTTATAACAGAATATTCACTTAACAACATTGACAGTAACTTCTGGGAACAGATATACAATTTTTATTGAAAATAAATTCATTATAACAGAATTGTTACCATGTGTCAGACAATTTTGTGATCAGTTCAAGGTATTTTGGCATGATCAGGTTTCTGTCTCACTTGATAAATGGGAAGCTTTGTGAATTTAGTGCAATATGAAATTGAACTGATGTATACATTTGGGATAATAGCATTTTAATTCATTTGTATAATATTTTCTTTTACCAAATGATTATTATGTGGAAATCTGGTAATTGTCAGAATTTTTTTTTTACAGCAAATTCACTTTAACGTCAAAGATAGCTTGGAACAAACAGTGTCGTTATAAAGAGGGTTGACTGTATATAACACTGGTTTATACATGTAGTGGATAACTTTAATGTAAAGACCAACCTTTTATGCAACGTATCACTGTTTCAGCAAACAAATATGGTTAAAACACAGATGCATTTTTATATGTAAGTACAAGCGAGTTTTCCACCTTAGGGACTTTTTCTATATCAAGCAAATCAGACATTAAACCAATAGATTATGTTCGTAATTTTGTGTTAGATAAACATTTTGTGGTGTAATTTCTCCAAACATTAGACATGACCTCAGAAAAACTGATGATAAACTGGGTGTGCACTCAAGCTATTAGCTGCTGCAATATAGTGAATGATGGATTCTTGCATAGCATGTGTATATATCATTGAATAACCTTGTTAAGAGCCTTAGTCACCAATAGGCCAACCAAGACACACTTACCTAATAGGATATTTTTCTATAGTATCAATGAGTTTATTTTAGCTTTACTTGTTTGAGCTGGGCATAAACATCAATTGCAGGAATCTGTGAAATATGTTTCTGCTCGTCAGCGTTACTTATGTTACGTTGTATACTAAATTGCAAATAATGACTTTATAGATTGCATTTTAGAACGAAAACATGTTCCCCAACCTTAAATTTATAATGTAGATATCTATTCTAATGGTAAATTTCCATTTTTACATATTTGAAGCTGTTGATTTCTTGTAGCTGTAGTGAAATTAATTTATAAATATGCTTATTAGCATGTAATTTGTACTGGCTTACAAATTTTCTATCCTCATTCATTAGGTAACATAATTTACAGGCCTATTATGACACTTTGACAATAGGAAACGTTGTAAAACAGACCACAGGAAACGTAGTAAAACATTCAGTACAATATTTGACTTATGAAGTAGATATTCTACATATTGACATGTACCATTGATTAAAAACCTGTAAACTGTCATATCAAAGTAAAATAATCAATAAAAATTACAAAAATCTCTTGATTAAGAGTTTATTTAGAATAATTTGTCCATAATTGAAAATACTTAAATAATATGTGGAGAGAAATTCAAATATATTCTGAGCCTAGCTGGTCGTCAGGCCCAGGTAAAATTAGTATTTTTATCCATTTATGCAAGGGACAATGTTGTTACCTACGTTACCTGATATATATTTACAGCAACAAACTATCCATCGTAGTTAAATTTGTTTATAAGTATTATTTCGTTTCATTGTGAAAGTGGTGAAGAAGACATTGTACATTCCAATGCAATGTAAATTGTCAAATAGAAAATCTCTACTTCTAATATTAGAAGTGACATGCTCATAAGCATACTTAAATATTTATTTTTCAACCCCTATTGCCAGTTACAAGTTGTAAATAGCCTTAGATATGTGAAAATAGAAATTTATCATTAGAATAGAGATCTTTAATACACATTTAAGGTTGGGGGAAGGGTTTGTTCTAATATGCAATCTATAAAGTCATTATCTGCGATTTCGTAAAAATGTAACATAAGTAACTCTGACAAGCAGAAAAACCTCACACACATGTATGCAATTGATGTTTATGACTAGCTGAAACATGTAAAGTTCAAATAATTTCATTTATACTTTTGAAAATATCATATTAGTCTTGTATTTTGTGAACTGCTATTTTCAATGTTAGTAGGGTAACATTAATTACAGGCCATTTACAGAAAAATGACCAAAGAAAACTTACTAAAACATGGGTTTGAAAACCCCAAGACATGTCCCAGGCTAAAAATAGTAACCTAGTTTCTCTTTCTGTGGCTGGGGAACATGGTTCATTCTTATATGCAATCTATAAAGTCATTATCTGCAATTTCGTATTAAATGTAACATACGTAACGCTGATGAGCGGTAAAACATCTCAGATATGTCTGCAATTAATGTTTATGACTAGATCAAACATTTAGACCTCAAATAAATTCATTGATACTATAATAAAATATATTATTAGTCTTGTATTTTGTGTAATGCTATTTTCAATGTTTGTGGGGTAACGGTGATTACAGGCCATTTACAGAAACCTGACCACAGAAAACTTAGTAAAACATGGGTTTCTGATGCCCCCAGACATGTCCCTGACTGAAAATAGTAACCAACTTTTTCTTCCTGGGGGGTGCAACAGAACTCAAAATTTGAGATTTGGCCCCTAGACCAATAGCTCAACAAAGAAATAAATACTTTTGAAGGAATGAAAGTGTCCCATTTAGCATTGGAAAGTAAAACTGATTCTAACTAGATCCTTTAAATATTCCTTTTGTTTTGTTTAAGGGTATAGCATGTCAAAATGTATTTAAAGTGTCCCAATATTTATGGTATTCATATACTTGTAGCTTCCTATATGAGCTAATAATTTATACCTGTTATAACTCTTTGCATGCCAGCAGAGAATTTTGTCATCTGCCAATAGCCTTTTGCAAACAGTTTGAACCCAGATGAAGACCAACAGAATGTCAGTCTTGATCTGGATATAAACTGTTTGACACTCTGATGGTGGTCCCGGGTGATTTATTTGTAAAAAAGTTAATTTTAGAGACTGTCAATAGACGAAAATAAAAACATGAACAATTCCCTAGCATGCAAATAGATAAGTACAGGACTTTTGCGAAATAATGTGTAATTAAAGCTGCATAGTCTGTTACTTGTGATCTTTTAATTTTTGAAATAATGTTTCTATTTTTCAAGAACACAGCAAAAAACTAAAAATTCAGGTACACATTTTACCAATTTCATAAATCTTAAAACATTATCAGTATCAAAACAACAGCATTTATGTTGAGAATTACCTGTCTCTAATTATTGGAGGGACGCAAATAATTACCAACAAGAGAAAAACACCTGTTTTTATAAGATAATTCACTTTTCCATACAATTTTCAGCTTAAGTGAACATATTTATTGTGGAAACATAACTTAATTCTTCTTTTACAAATGATTTAAAAAGAAAATAAAAATTTCGAAAAATGTTCATAGTTGCAGACTTAGTCTCTTTAAATAACAGTGAGCTTTTTTTCTTATGAAAAAATGCATAAACCTTGCTAATTCTACTTTCAATCTCTAAGTACTTAATATTAAACTAGCACAGAATACAAAACAATTTAGGAGGTTTGTTCTAGAGAATCATTAATGTCATTCGTTTTTAATTCGGTAGAAAAAGCATGTTATAGGCTTAGGCCCTGGGTTTTTGGGCTGCTGAACATCCCCCTTGTGCCAGCAAGCCACTACCATACAATGTGTAAAATATGGTTACACATATACAGGCAAAAGCATTTGCTGGCACATGGGGGGGGGGGTATGATATTTTTAAAAAAATATTTTCTGATTTCTATATATTTTAATGTAAAACTGATTGTTGTACCCAAAATTTTACATTTTTGAAGCATTTAAGATCGAAAATGGATTTCACTGCCACAAAGTACTCAGGTCAGGGTAGCTTCACGGCGAAGAAAGGGACGATTGACAAACTTTTATTTTTACTGAAAACCATAGGCATTTACCCATAGCAAGTGTCAATGAATCTTTGTTTTCTTCTACTCAGTCTCTACTAATCGTTATCTGCTTGCATACAGTAGACGAAGGCTACGATCCAAAATTATGACGTAAATACCACTAGATAGCTGGGTATGGATACAAATGGATTTTTCAGTTACCTCTCATATTAACTGCATTGATGCACATTGACCTTTCTGACCGGTATGCCTATGTGTCTTTATCATGTCATGATGACGTTGCACGTTTTGAATGATGTCGTCAATGACGTTAAAATGATACGAAAATCGATAATTACGTCATAATCACTAGCTAACTTGTAATTAAACTGATAAATAGAATACCAGGTTTTTCGCTCAGCTACGGGAACGCACGTTGAAACGCTCGGCAAGCCTCCCGATTCAACAAGCGTTCTCAAAGCCTTACCTGGTAAACTTGATATCAAAAGACACTCACCTAACATTCTCTATAACTTAACACATGTGCGATACATTGTAGGTACCCTAATTCTGTCTCACAAAATGGCCCAAGGATAATATTATACAATTATTGACTTCATTAAAATAATTTCCCATTATAAAAAGATTGGCTATAACATTAATGTATTGCAACAGACTGCATGCTTGGTAGTCAACCCAATCACAGTTGGCAACTTTGCTTTCCTCTTTAATTGCACGCCGGTGGGTCGGACTTCAGACTCTATGATGGTTCCGACTTAAAGACTTATCTATTGATGAGATGGTAGGGGCCCGATGCTTTGGCTGTTTGTCGGGCCCACCGGGGTTTACCTGTTGGATTTCTTTTGCTCCGGTATTCAGTTTAATTTACTGTTGAGTCCTTATCCTTGCTTTATCTCCTTGTTATATCTTGATTTATATGTTTTAGGAGATGATGCATTGATAAGTTAGGGGTCTTTCATGCAAACCAAATATCTATGTGTCTTGATCCACATATGAATTAAGGGTGAGGTTGGCGCCGTTAAACCGGTTTAAGCCCTCCAGTAAAATATTTTACTGACCGTTCCAAGGCGGTACTTCTTTTGTGGATTTTTTATGTTTTTGTTCTGTCTTGTGTTTGCTATGTTTTGTGCGCGTCTGTTTATATGTGCTTCGTGGTCACCTGCTGGGAAAGGGCTGACCTCTTGGCTCTGGTTTGTGGTGTCTTCTGTCAGTTTGTCACTTTCCCATTGGTATCCTGGGTCAGGTGTGGTACTTGATTGTATCGATTCCTGATCTTTGCAACCTTACTTACTTTCAATGAGGTAGACATCAGGATTTATCTACCCGAAAAAGTGATAATTCACCGAGGCCGCCAGGCCGAGGTGAATATCACTTTTAAGGGTAGATAAAGCCTTATGTCTACCGAAATTGAAGTCAATTAATGTTTTGTTATATGTCTTTTCAACTAAGAATAAAAATTTTCTACTTTCTTTTTTTCAAGTTTTAGCAAGTTTTATTAAAATATTATAATTTAGTATTTTGCATTTTAAAATGTATATTAATTCTCTCAATGGGGAATATAAAATGTTATCATAAAACTGTTTTTACAGTTTGTTTATTCAAACAAAGATAAATAAGCAAACAAAACAAAACAAAACTGTTGTAAAAATTCATGAAAGTCTTTAATTTACCTGTTTGGAGTTGAAACTGCAAATCATGTCAATTTCATGCAGCACATGCTAGTTTCACACTCATCATGCTATTTTTAGCTCTCTAGAGGGTAATATTGCAGAAGTGTCAAAAATATTAAATTCTGGAAACTAGTTGGAGCTGGATTTCTACCTATATCACCTTCTGAGTCAGTTTAGACCAGTTTTCAGGTAGACATAGTGATTTATGAAGACAAATTGGGCCAATCAGGAGACAGGATTCTCTCCAGTCATATAACAAATAAAGTTAAACATATATACTGTATATTTCAGGTCGTAGCATCATGTCTTCATCAGAGTGCAGTCCATACAAACTAAAAGAGACCATTACAGAAGAACTTAAACAGAAGGTACGAGATAACCAGGTCACGAGGTTATTTAGCTGTTTCATGTACGACTCAACTGAGCATGAACTCTATCATGCTCATAAATATTAAAATGACAACAATTGTTGGCATTTTAACAATTTTTAGTATGATAAAACGAATACTGAGAGATTGAAAGCAAGGCAAAGCTATTTCCGCTCAACAATGAAGCAAATGAAGGCCATTGATATTTGAGCCAGCGCATGAGATTTCCAACAATGTGGTATGTGCGACCAGCAAAGCCTCAGATCAGCCTTCGCACACGCGTAGTCTGATCAGAGCCTTTGCAAGTGGCTTTATTGTCCTATGATTGTTAAGCTACTGACTGAACACCATTTGGAGTTTCTAAGCTTAAAAGGAGGCTGCCCAGGCTCGTCTGAGTCTACACATATCAAAATGCCACATTCTTGGAAATCTCATGCACTGGCTCAAATTTAAAAGTATGTTCCCCCTTCATATGTTCCCTTTACACAATATAAGTGGGAAGCTGGGTCAAGGGGGAATATCCTTGGCTTATCCGTACAACTTCTTTATGTTCAACAGCATTTTCTATGGAAAATATATCACCACTAGCGTTGTCTAATATAAAGACGTAACAAGTAGATTATTTATTAAATAACACTATATTCAGTTTTATTAGTCACCCCTAATATTAACTGAATTGTTTCAACATAACCTAATAAACGTTTCCTATCTCACGGCATGTTACCTTTATCAGGTCATGATGACGTTGCACTTTTTGAATGACGTCGCTAATGACGCTGAATCAACACAAACATCAGAAATTACGTCATAATCGCTAGTTCGAAGAGTTTTTAACAATGGGTAAACTGATAAATAGAATACCAGGTTCGCGTCATTTTATATCAAGTTTACCAGGCTCGGCATTGAGAACGCATGTTGAATCGCTCGGCAAGCCTCGCGATGTCAACAAGCGTTCTCAAAGCCTTGCCTGGTAAACTTGATATCAAAAGACACTCACCTAGTATTCTCTATATCTCGGCAAGCCTCGCGATGTCAACAAGTGTTCTCAAAGCCTTGCCTGGTAAACTTGATATCAAAAGACACTCACCTAGTATTCTCTATATCTCGGCAAGCCCCGCGATGTCAACAAGCGTTCTCAAAGCCTTGCCTGGTAAACTTGATATCAAAAGACACTCACCCAGTATTCTCTATATCTCGGCAAGCCCCGCGATGTCAACAAGCATTCTCAAAGCCTTGCCTGGTAAACTTGATATCAAAAGACACTCACCCAGTATTCTCTATATCTCGGCAAGCCCCGCGATGTCAACAAGCATTCTCAAAGCCTTGCCTGGTAAACTTGATATCAAAAGACACTCACCCAGTATTCTCTATATCTCGGCAAGCCCCGCGATGTCAACAAGCGTTCTCAAAGCCTTGCCTGGTAAACTTGATATCAAAAGACACTCACCCAGTATTCTCTATATCTCGGCAAGCCCCGCGATGTCAACAAGCGTTCTCAAAGCCTTGCCTGGTAAACTTGATATCAAAAGACACTCACCCAGTATTCTCTATATCTCGGCAAGCCTCGCGATGTCAACAAGCGTTCTCAAAGCCTTGCCTGGTAAACTTGATATCAAAAGACACTCACCCAGTATTCTCTATATCTCGGCAAGCCCCGCGATGTCAACAAGCGTTCTCAAAGCCTTGCCTGGTAAACTTGATATCAAAAGACACTCACCCAGTATTCTCTATATCTCGGCAAGCCCCGCGATGTCAACAAGCGTTCTCAAAGCCTTGCCTGGTAAACTTGATATCAAAAGACACTCACCCAGTATTCTCTATATCTCGGCAAGCCCCGCGATGTCAACAAGCGTTCTCAAAGCCTTGCCTGGTAAACTTGATATCAAAAGACACTCACCCAGTATTCTCTATATCTCGGCAAGCCCCGCGATGTCAACAAGTGTTCTCAAAGCCTTGCCTGGTAAACTTGATATCAAAAGACACCCACCTAGTATTCTCTATATCTCGGCAAGCCTCGCGATGTCAACAAGTGTTCTCAAAGCCTTGCATGGTAAACTTGATATCAAAAGACACCCACCTAGTATTCTCTATATCTCGGCAAGCCTCGCGATGTCAACAAGTGTTCTCAAAGCCTTGCATGGTAAACTTGATATCAAAAGACACTCACCTAGTATTCTCTATACCTCGGCAAGCCTCGCGATGTCATCAAGCGTTCTCAAAGCCTTGCCTGGTAAACTTGATATCAAAAGACACTCACCTAGTATCCTCTATTAATCTTGCTACATTCCAGTTATAGAACACTGAACAGAAGTTATAAGTGGCCACTTTTTAAATTCATTTTTCTGGCTAAGCGCTAAGGATAGTGAAATGAATTTTTACCCAAATATGTGCATTTCAATGGACTAAGTTTAAGGGGTGCTTTGGAAGAGTTTTCTATCACTTCACAATTTTTGGGTTCAAAATTGCAAAAATCAACTTTTTTAAGAAAATAAGCGTTTTGAATGCATTTTGGATAGAATTGGTATACAGGTGATCCCGTCTACCCGACTTGAAAAAGCACCAAATACTTGAATTTTTACTTATGACAAATTTTTTGTGATTTTTTAATAAAAGATCATTTTCCGCATTTTCCCATATTTTCGAAAATCGTCAGCTGCATATACTAAAACCATTATATGCGCTTTATTTCGTGTGAATATGTTTGACCAAACATCAGCTTATTTTCTAGCGATATTTTTTTCAAGACTGGTGTCCACTTCCGGTTTTAACATGAAACTTTAAAGGTCATTTAAATGGCATATGTGAAAGATGTTTTTAATTTTAAGTAAAACAGTGACGCCTATTCATAATAAATAATCGCGTACAGAGCAATGCAAAGTGTGTATGCAAATTGCATGGTTAATGATAAAGCTGCTGATAGTGGCTGTCTTCGTGTTAATGTATAAGAGAAATGGAGAGTTCAATTGTCAAAAAGCTTTTGAATCTTTTTTTATCTTATATCACAGCTGCAAACTATTTAGATATAACGTATCTGAGGAATATATATCTAGGAACACTAAAAAGTGTGACTTTTTGAAATGAGGGTGCCTTTACTTGGACTTCGTTTGTGTAAGATCTAACAATTGTTTCGAAATGACACAATTTGCAGAGTCTCCTCAAACCTTGGATTTTTTCAGAATTAAAATTTTGTAAGAGCGGTTTTTACTCTCTGAACCGATGCAAAAAATGTAAGGTGGCAAATTATGACTTCGGTTCAGTGTATAAGCTTCTTTTTTTAAAAAAAAACTAGTGAGTATTACCAAGAAATGCCACAATTACAGATTATAGACCAACCCACATCACCATATGTAAGATACATAGAACCCTTGCAGCCAAACGAGAGCAAGAAAATAACTAAAGTTACAACCAGACATCAAATAGAAGTATACATTAAACAAGTATCATGTCCATTGGCTTTCCTCTTTTAAACATCTCAAACTGCCAATCAGTATCTAAATACCTAGCACAATATAGCAAACTGCTTATATTTAAATGACAGCTATATCACCAAATTTGATTTCATGAACTATGGTTTTGCTAAGCTGGTAGTTACATGGTTGTAAGCTATCATGATCATCCTCTCTCTCTCTCTCTCTCTCTCTCTCTCTCTCTCTCTCTCTCTCTCTCTCTCTCTCTCTCTCTCTCTCTCTCTCTCAGCAAAATGATTATAAAGCTAGAAAAGGGCACTAAATGCTACATTGTAAAACAAGGACCAAACACAAAACTCACACAGAAAATGGAAGCAACAATAAACAAGAAAACAACATCAGAACCATCGCCTTAGTTTACTGGGAGGCTTAAATATACTTTACCAGCCTAGATTCTGATGGAAATGGTCATTACTCGTATTGACTGAAAATAGTTACGCCTGTTACGATATATCCTTTGTATAATTTAAATGATGCCTTATGAAAACATGTGAATAAAATAACATAGAAACAACAACAGAACCATCGCCTTAAGTTACTGGGAGGCTTAAATATACTTTACCAGCCTAGATTCTGGTGGAAATGGTCATTACTCGTATTGACTGAAAATAGTAACGCCTGTTATGATATCCTTTGTATAATTTAAATGATGCTATATGAAAACATGTGAATAAAATAACATAGAAACAACAACAGAACCATCGCCTTAGGTTACTGGGAGGCTTAAATATACTTTACCAGCCTAGATTCTGATGGAAATGGTCATTACTCGTATTGACTGAAAAAAGTTACTCCTGTTATGATATCCTTTGTATAATTTAAATGATGCTATATGAAAACATGTGAATAAAATAACATAGAAACAAAAACAGAACCATCGCCTTAGGTTACTGGGAGGCTTAAATATACTTTACCAGCCTAGATTCTGATGGAAATGGTCATTACTCGTATTGACTGAAAATAGTAACGCCTGTTATGATACCCTTTGTATAATTTAAATGATGCTATATGAAAACATGTGAATAAAATAACATAGAAACAACAACAGAACCATCGCCTTAGGTTACTGGGAGGCTTAAATATACTTTACCAGCCTAGACCCTGATGGAAATGGTCATTACTCGTATTGACTGAAAATAGTTATGCCTGTTATGATACCCTTTGTATAATTTTAATGATGCTATATGAAAACATGTGAATAAAATAACATAGAAACAACAACAGAACCATCCCCTTAGTTTACTGGGTGGCTTAGATATACTTTATTAGCCTAGATTCTGATTGAATTGGTCATTACTCGTATTGACTGAAAATAGCTACGCCTGTTATGACTGTTATGATATCTTTTGTATAATTTAAATGGTGTTATATGAAAACATGTGAATAAAATAACATAGAATCAACAACAGAACCATCGCCTTAGGTTACTGGGAGGCTTAAATATACTTTACCAGCCTAGATTCTGATGGTAATGGTCATTATTCGTATTGACTGAAAATAGTTAAGCCGGTTATGACACCCTTTGTATAATCTAAATGATGGTATTACACCAAACATGTGAATAAAATGCATGTAAATAAATAGGGTAAAGTCGGGTAAATTCGGACGGTCGGCTAAATTCGGACAGCCACTTAGTTTGTATTATAGTTCAATTAATAAAATAAAAAATAAATTGACTAAGCAAACACTGAAAATCCTGATGAGACGGCTCATAAGGAGCCGTCTCATCTGGATTTACACTGTTTGCAATTGTGTGTCCGAATTTACCTGGTGCCCGAATTTACCCGACTTTACCCTACGTTGTTTACGATAAAATTCTTCCACCACTTTTTTCTTCGGACATCAGGTATATTCGGACAGCGACCTTGTTTGTTTTATACTTGAATTATTGGAATAAAAAATAAATTTACTAAACAAACAGTGAAAATCCTGATGAGACGGCTCATAAGGAGCCGTCTCATCTGGATTTCCACTGTTTGCAAATGTGTGTCCGAATTTACCCGACGTCCGAAGTTACCTGGCTTTACCCTATATTGCAGGCTATTGAGCGGGTAAATGCTGACAAAGAGTGCTCTGTGGAGAACTGTAGGTATGAGATTATACGAGAGAACAGATATGAAGCTGCATTGAGACATTTGGATGAGCACAATTTTAGAGATGAAGTTTTAAGCGTTAACTTCGGAGTGACCATTGAAATTCCAGAAATGAAAATGCTTTGTCAAAAAATATTAGAGGCTAACATGTCTCTTGCGCTCATATCTTTAAAATCAGATACAATTGTTGGAATGCGGGTTATGCGTATTTCAACGACTGAAGACAAATTCAAAGTAGAGGATTTCCAGTCACCCGCTGCCAAAAGCATGATTCAATTTCTTGACTACGCTAAGGAACGCTTGGATGTCTTCAAATATTATAATGTGAATGAAGCAGTTGATTTGTTTGGTCTTTCTGTAGATCGGGATTACAGAAGGCAGGGGATAGGACTAAAACTTTTGAAGGCGGCTCTTCTATTCCTGACCAGCATGGATCTAGGTCCTACTCTGGTTAAAGGTGGCTGTTCTTCGAATTATTCTAAGCGTATATACGAAAAACTTGATTTTGAAGAGCTTTTCGAAATCATGTATGAAGATTATAAACCAGATGGTAAAGTTGTTATAACCAAAACAGGAGAAAATAAATCCATGAAATCGTATGCTAAAATGGTATGATTTAGCACATGTTATATATAATACTGACATAATTAAGAAATGATTCACCCCAAATTTTCTGTTTTCTTAGAAATGGTATAAAATCTATCATATGACGTCGCGTCTGGGAGTGAAATAACGCCATGCAATAAAATCGATTAACCACTAGTGGTTTATGGATTTACGGGAAACGTTGTGACGTCCATAGCAACGTTGCGTACATGATGACAAAATCAAAACGTTTTTACGCCAGAAATGAGATTTCAAAGCATTTGTCATATGATAAATAGAATTTTACATTCATGCTCCTGTATTATTGAATTTATTAAACTCGTTGCGAAAAAGAGATAAAATGCTCGACAAGCCTCGCATTTTATCTCTTTTCCCCAACTCGTTTAATAAATTCAATAAAACATGAGCACTCATGTAAAATCCTCTATATTAATCACCAAATTCTGTTTATTCGTGTATCGAGATCAGTGAAGATTGGAAGCTGCGTTTGATTTAATACTTAGGTGTTGTGGTATTCATCCTTGTGATTTCATTTAAGAAATGAATAATTTTTTGAATTTTCATGGAATCATGAGTACTTTGGGTCCTTTGCAAAGTAAGTGAAGTCCGATGGGCTTCGAGTTAACTCTGCAAGAGACCCGAAGTATTCATGATTCCATGAGCCATTCCAAAAATTGAATTTATTGCTTATATTTACATTTTATTATAAATAGCTAAAATATAGAAAAATATTTTTAATTTAGGAATTAACACAGTTTTGTATCTAAAATATAATCGTAATAACAATATAGCCAGAGTGTAAAATGGAAAAGCGGAACAGCCAGCTTGAACACGGCCAGCCAATGGAGCAAACAAGAAGCTTGTTTTACACGTGCTCTCAGATGTGGCTCGCTGTCAATCAGAACACCAGTATCACATCTGGCGAATGAGTTCGATGTTCGAAGCGTCTTAAGCCCCTATCTCACTGGACTGCGACTGTTTTGCGACAGCTCGCGACAGACATCGCGAGTGGGTCGCAAAGCAGTCTCGAAACAGTCGCCAGTGATTCGTAATTTCCTCGCATGTGTCGCCAAGTGGCGCAAAGTAGTCGCGAAAATTTTGAACATGTTCAAAAATTTTATGCGACAAAATTCCTCGCAAAATAGTCGCAAAGTCATCGCGGGTGTCTCGAAACCGTCGCGAACTTGTCGCCGACCCCTCGCAATTTAGTCGCAATCATTTTTGAACACAAAATATTTGCGAGATAATTAAGACTGAATTGCGAATCAATTGCGACATAAATGAGACACTTCGCGACGACATTGCGAGTAAATTAAACTAAGCGATGCTCTGGCGAACGTCGTGAGACAGTCGCACGAACGTCTCACGACTTTCGCGCGAGTGTCTTAAATTACTCGCAATTATGTCGCCAAAGGTTCGTTAAAAGAGTTCCTCCTATCTGAGATGATAGTTCCCTCTAGTGCGAGATCTTGGTTAGGCATACTTAAGTATACACTTTTGACAAATTCAAGTTGTCAAGTATTCTTGCTATCTGAGAGGATAATTTTGTTAATTATGTTTTATAAGGCCTACTTAAATGTTTACTATTTCTATTAACAGTATAAAGGGATTATTATTGTGTCTTGGTAAGACTACAACAGCCTGCTTAGTCTCAGCAGCCCTTCTAAGAGTTTAATTTGGCATACAGAACCCTATAAACAAATTATCACTACAGCGGACAACTAAGATTCTGATTTGAATGCGCATCAGTGCAGTCTGACATGTGCCTTTGTTGTGCGCATAACTGTACCAAATAGATTTTCGCAGGATGAGGCTCATCTGAACTCATTGCAATTTTTATTTAATTGGGCTCATCATGCCATACGTATGGGCAATTAGAGCATGTGCGTTCTCGACTGACTTTCTTTAGCTGCTTGATGGGCCATCATAACTGTGCAGTATAAACGAGTAACTCTTTTCTATCTCAATATTTGCTACCATTCACCAGTCCAACACACCCAGCAGCGTGACACCTTCCAACAATCTAGCTCCTTCCAGCCCTCTAGTTCCTTCCAACAGTGCAGTACCTTGTTTCAATGCTTGCTAGCATGTATATGTTTCTTGGTTTATCATTTCTCGCAAAACCATCGTGCGACAGTCGCACGACCTTCGCGCGACAGTCGCACGACAGACGCACGACGTTCGTGAGAACGTCGTGAGGCGGTCGATGGTAATAAATGCTCGCAATTTCATCGTGTGAGCATCGTGCAGGTGTCTCGCGAATGTCGCACGAATGTCGCGCGAATGTCATGAAACATTCGCCAATGATTCGTGCGACAATCGTACGACATTCGTGCGACTATCGCAAATTTGTCTTATTCACCTATTCGGTGTGACCGCAATGTGATTATGGTTGCAATGTCGTATTTCTGTCGCCAAAACGTGTCTCAAATTAGTCTCGAAATAGTCGTAAATTGCTCGCATCCCAGTGAGATACTAGCTTTACACAGACAAGTGAGCTTGGCAGCTGTCTATCAAATTTGTGTAATTCATGAGGCTAAGAACGGTTGCAAAAAAAAAATCTAAGGATTCATTAAAGGATTCTTTCGAAAATGTAAATATTTGAGTTTGCACTCAGTATGTGCCGTTGATGTTTTACAAAACCATTTCTAATTTTTGGATCAATTTTTCAAATAGCCATGCTTGTGTGTATCAATTTTATAAAACTGTGACTATTTAAGGTGAAGATGAAACTTTTCAACGTTCTCACTTAGCTTAAGTAAGGGAATAAATGATGAGGGATACATTTGAAACTGTATCAACAATATGCCTAGTACATAAAATCACGTTAATAAATTGACCAATTTATGGTTTACGTTATTGTCAGTCAAAACGGTCATTTGGAACACGAGTCAGATTGAGTTTCCTCGGCAATCATTTCTGGTTAAAGATTACAGTATTTTGCAAAAGAACTGTTACAATAGTTTGCAGTGTGTTATTTCGTTATTAATTATATTAAAGTTAGGTAGGGGCCTGATGCTTTGGCTGTTGTCGGACCCACTGGGGTTTACCTGTTGGATATCTTTTGCTCAGGTATTCAATTTTATTTACTGCTGAGTCCTTATCTTTGCTTTATCTCCTTTTTATATCTTGATGTATATGTTCTAAAGATGATGCATTGATAAGTAAGGGGTCTTTCATGCAAACCAAACATCTAAGTGTCTTGATCCGCACCTGAACTAAGGGTAATGTTGGTGCGCCATGAAACCGGTTTAAGCCCCCCCCCACCCCCCCCCCCCCACCCCCCAGTAAAATATTTTTACTAATCGTTCCAAGGTGGTACTTCATTTGCGGATCATTTATGTTATTTCTGTCTTGTTTTTGTTATGCGTTCGTGCGCGTCTGTTTATTGATGCCCTGTGGTCACCTGCTGGGAAAGGGCTGACCTCTTGGCTCTCGTTTGTGATGTCTAATAGTGAAGTTGTCACTTTCTCATTGGTATCCTGGGTCAGGTGTGGTGCTTGATTGTATCAATTCCTGATCTTTGCCTTCTGTTTTATTTTAAAAGCAAATACCGAAAATAAAATAGACCGCTTTTTAAACAAGACTGTTTTTTCCAAAACAGCACCTATAAATCGAAAATTGAGAGCCTCTCTCCCCCCCCTCTCTCTCTCTCTCAAGCTTGTAAAGAGATCATAATACTGCTCCAATCATATACTATTTGTTTGCTGTATTTAGCAAATTGTTTATTGATATCCAGGCTATTCAAGTAGAATGTTTAGTTTTAAATTAGCTGAGAGCACAAAGTTGGAGAATAAGAAAACCTTTAATGTCATTACACATATGCGAGTTTCAAAAAAACATCTCATGTAAAATTTATGAAATGCAAATGTTATACCATGTATATTATTTAAATAAACAGATGATTGAGTAGCGGTGACTGATTCGGAGTTACTGTTGCTAACAAAATATTTTACTGACAATTTTCTCCAGACATATACTACTATGCAACTACCAGCTTAGCAAAAGCATAGTTCATGAAATCAAATGCTTTCATGTAAATATAAACAATTTGCCATATAGTGACAGGTATTTTATACTGATTGGCAGTTTGAGATGTTTAATAGAGGAAAGTCAATGGACATGATACTTGTTTAGTAGGTTTCCTTAATTTCAGTAACATATGTTGTTGGTACACATTGGAATTGCCTCATAGTAGCAATTCCAATGTGCACCTACAACATATTTCCATTCAATAAATGAGTGTTGTTCACCATAAAACAGGCTTTTCACAAACTTTTCAACTTTTTATGCTTCAGTGTAATTAGCAAGTTCTTGTATAGTTTGGCATGCACCCGGATGACAATAATAGATAGCCAATTATATATTATTGACAGCTTATCTTTAGATGTTTCTTTAGATTGAAATGCTAACTTGGTGGTTGCCTGGTTATATATTGTTTTGCCCGCATATAATAAAACTAACAAGTGAGTATGATTGGCAGTCGGGCCTGGACCCCCCCCCCCCCCCACACACACACACTGGCAAGAATTCCTGGATCCGCGCATGAGTTTATTCAATGTATCATCTCAGAAAAGTGATCAAATCAAATCAATTCTTGCAAAATGAATTCGCTGTGTAAGAAATGAATTCAATTTTTGGAATGTTCATGGAATCATAAATACTTGCAAAGGAAGTGAAGCCCGAATGGCTTCACGTTAACTTAACAAGAGACCCGAAGTATTCATGATTCCATGAACAGACCATGTTATTATAAATACCTAGAATATTTCTTTTATAATTTAGGAAACAAAACAGTTTTATATTTGATATGTAATTGTATTAACGATTTTATTGGAGAGTAAAACCGAAAAGTAGAACAGCCAGTGTGTGCAAACAAGAGGCTTGTTTTGCGCGTGTGACTCAGGTGTGGCTCGCTGTCAATCACACCACCAGTGTCACTTCTGGCGAATGAGCTCGGCGTTCGAATCGTATTGCACGGGTGAGCTTGACAGCTGTCAATCATATCTGTGTCATCCACGAGGCTATGAACAGTTGCAAAAATCTAAAGGTTTATTAAAGCTGCATAGTCTGTAACTTTTGATCTTCTAATTTTAAAAATAATGTTTGTATTTTTCAAGAACACAGTAATATTACTCAAATTCAGGTAAACATTTTACCATTTTCGTAAATCTTAACAAGTTATCACTATCAAAACAACTGCGTTTATGTTAAAATTCAAAGGTCTATAATTATTGGAGGGACGCAAATAATTACCAACAAGAGAAATATACACCTATTTGATAAGATAATTCACTTTTCCATGCAGTTTTCAGCTGTACTGAACATTTTTATTGTGAAAACATAGCTTAATTCTACTTTTACAAATGATTTAAAAAGAAAATAAAAATTTTCGAAAAATGTTCATAGTTACAGAGTATGCAGCTTTAAAGGATTGCTTCGAAAATGTAAATATAAATGTATATATACCATTAGATGGCATAAGGGAAATTGACTATTTCAAATCATATAAATCTCGTTTGGCATATTTTGTATATGAAACTTTGTCATTTGTCAATTCCATAATGCGACTTAAGTATCGAAAGAATTGTCATTATTAAGCTAAGGTTCACAGTAATATATCTGACGTAACATTTTTTTTAACAAAATATTGCCAATATTGATATGAGTTATTCATTAAAATATCTGAATGTAGAGTTACTACTTCAATAACATAACTTTATTCATAAAAGTAAGTAAGGGTGCAAAGATCAGGAATCGATACAATCAAGTACCACACCTGACCCAGGATACCAATGGGAAATTGACAAACTCACAGTTAGACACCACAAACGAGAGCCAAAGGGCCAGCCCTTTCCCAGCAGGTGACCACAAGACACATATAAACAGACGCGCACAAAGACATAGCAAACACAAGACAGAACAAACATAAAAGATCAATGAAAGAAGTACCGCCTTGGAACGGTCAGTGAAATATTTTACCGGAGGACTTAAACCGGTTTCACGTCGCCAACCTCACCCTTGATTCAGATGTGCATCAAGACACATAGATATTTGGTTTGCATGAAAGACCGCTAACTTATCATAAAGTCTCTCTTATCAGACAATGTAAAATCTGCAACATGAAGAGCACAATTAGTACCCATTGGAATTCTTATACTTTGTCTATAGAGTTAAGAACCAAATACCTACTGTAGCTTCAGTAGAGCCAGCGGTATGGGCACTTGCTTGTCTTCTCTGGGGATGGAATTTAAATAAATCGCTGTTGCTCCGTTCCATAGACGACGTTTTATTCTGCAATAAATTCTACGAAAACTGTTGACAGACGAAAACAACAACTTATCTTGAGGAATTAGCCAAATGTCACCCATTATATCGATATAGTTTTTTGCATCTTTATCCTTTGGTACTTTGGACTATTTAAGTATACATTAGCCATTGCCCATGCTAGAGTTTGTGTGGAACGTTTTATTTTAAAATAGAGAGTGACTATTTGTATTTTACGGTGGGGGTGGGAGAGTGGTGTTGGCGATTGTTTTTGCTTTCTAAAAAAACTATCCAGCTCTGCATTTTGTGGAAACTTTCATTGTAGATTTAATGGACTGTAGAGTCTGATCAGGATATTCGTAGATCACCATTACATCTGTTAATAGCGCAAGACCTCTAAAAAGTGCTTTGAGTGGACCCACCTCAAATAATTGATGAATTAAATACTGCTTACTTGTAGTTAATTGGCACTTACGTTTCCAGGACTGTGCTTTACGACCACAAATAAACTTGGTTAGCCCATAAAGTCTTGTTTTATATTTCCAAACCTTGATGATTATTACTGCTTAGGAAACAAAGACATATAACTATCTCAAGTCTTAAGAAAAACAATTTTATGGTATGCGAATAACAACGATGCTGATCAGCATGTATATCTACACAGGCTGATTGGCATCCTTGTTTTCTATATTTGACTTGTTTAATTGTTAATCTACATGAAATGTCTGAATCCAAGATTTTAGGTAGTGAGTATGCGATGGCAAACCACGAAGACAACATTTCTCTAGAGAAGATACAGTAAAACCTGTGTAAAACGGCCACTCAAAAAACAAACAAACAAAGATCTTAATGACAAATGGTAGATTAATGAGGTCGAAAGTATTGCAGAACGCTCCCCTTGGAGCATTCTGCAATACTTTTGACCTGCATTAAGCGATAAATGGTCTTGAAAACCAATTTTTGGTCTTTTTGAGAGTGGCCGTTTTACACAGGTTTTACTGTATATCCCTAGTAAGTGTTTAAAGCATGTCGGAGGAAACATCATGAATGTTTTATTAATCACTGAGGAATTTATTAGTCTTTCCGGTTCACATAAAAACAAAACATTGATTTGCGAAGTTTTAAGTAAAACGGCAGGAACGTGAATTCATACCAAGTGCGCAGTGGAAAAGTCATGGCGAGACGGTCAGCTCATCTAACCACACTTTTTCCTGGGCAAGCTTGAACAAGCAGTTAACCAGTACTTCGTGCACATATACGTTCGGTTGTTACTGACAACAACCCTTCTTGAATTATTCAGCGGAAGGGAGGAGAATGCATATGTAGTACAAATTAGAATACCTACAATGTCTATATTGCTTAGACCAACACCTATTGCAGATATTGCATGTGCGGATCCAGAGGGGGGACAGGGGGCCGGACCCCCTCCCCCTGGAAAATCACAAGTTATATGGGTTTCTATAGAAATTAGCATTTGGACCCACCCTGGAAAAAGTTGGACCCCTACATCTGGAAAATGTTGGACCCCCACTGGATCCTTGGAAAATATAGTTTTGTCTGTAATAGAACCATATTTATTTTTGTTGTTAAGATGTATAACAATTACAAGTAAACAAAAAGTGGGACATTTCTATCAATGGTTTGTTCAATTATTTCAGCAAGTTTTTATTCGATTTGAATATGGAGCAATTGTATTATAGATAGTAGAGAAATTATATGTAAAGAAACTAGATGTAAAATCTAGCTTCAGGTTTTTTTATACCTCATTTTTATAGACCAAAATGGATTTTTACTATTCCTCTTATTAACGTTTTAACAATATATCATAAATTGAGGATCTTACATGAGTGCTCATGTTCTATTAAATTTATTAAACGATGTGAGGAAAAGCGATAAAATGCAAGGCTTGACGAGCATTTTATCGTTTTTTCGCAGCGAGTTTAATAAATTAAAACAGGAGCACGAATGTTAGATTCTGTTTATCACAAGACTTCAACATTTTTTAAAATCGACTTTTGGCGTGAAAACGTCAACATTTGGCTATCTTTTACGCAAAGTAAAAATGGACGTCATTACGTTACGCAGCTAAATCTGTAAACCACTAGTGGTTTATCGAGTTTATTGCATGGCGTTATATCACTCCCAGGCGCGACGTCATGTGATAACATGGTTTTTACTGATCGTTCCGAGGCGGTGCTTCTTTGTAGATCATTTTTGCTATTTATGTTTTACGTTTTTTATCTGTATTATTATATATGTCTTGTCTGTTCCTTGCAACCTTGTGATCACCTGCTGAGAAAGGGCTAATTTCTTGGCACTCTTGTGTGTGATGTTTCCTTGTGTTTTTGTCACATTCCCAAATGGTGTCTGGGGTCAGGTGTGGTACTTGATTGTATCGATTCCTGATCTTTCCCTTCTTCTTTACTTTTAATTGTAGTGAGATGAGACATACAAGTATAGACAATGTAGTAGTAGTACACGAACCAGAATTAGCTATTAATCGCGAAATGGATGATTTTTATGAAGTTTAGAGAAAATATGTTTCAAGCCTTTATTGTAGCTGATCATCTTCAAAAGCGTTAGTTGTAATTTCCTGCTCTTCACTGGCGATTTGTTATTAAAGCAAATGCACTTTTAAGATTTAAAATGACTTAAATGTTCAATTACTTAGTTGCGTGTATGAATAATGCGTATGAATACTAAATTGTGCTAAATGTCCCATAAACACTGAACTAACACATGCCACCCCATGCAAAATTGTACATTACAGCGTGGCTGTGGAAACCTGCACATTTGCATCGATCGTATCGACGAGTAGCAAAGGCTTTGGCAAGTATGCGCATCAGCTGATGCGCATACTTGTCGAAGTCATCGCTGCTCGTATACACACGATGTGGAAGTAGATAAATGACCAAAATTAAGACTTATAGCCAAAATAGGATGCAAACTTAAAGAATATTTTACGCATATCTCATTGGCTGGTCCGGGTTAGTATGGGTTGCTGTTAAGTATTGGTTGCTGTTTAGTATGGGCTACTGTTTAGTGTGGGTTGCTGTGTATTATGGGTGACCGTTTAGTATGGGTTGCTTTTTAGTATTGGTTGCTGTTTAGTATGGGTTGCTGTTAAGTATGGGGTGTTGTTTAGTATGGGTTGCTGTTTAGTATGGGGTGCTGTATAGTATGGGTTGCTGTTAAGTATGGGTTGCTGTTAAGTATAGGGTGTTGTTAAGTATGGGGTGCTGTTTAGTATGGGTTACTGTCTGTCATAGGTCGCTGTGTAGTATGGGTTGCTGTTTAGTATGGGTTACTGTTTGGCATGGGTTTCTGTTTAGTATGTGTTACTGTTGTTGTTTAGTGTTTGTTGTTGTTCAGTATGGGTTACTGTTTAGTATGAATTGCAGTTTAGTATGGATTATCGTTTAGTGCGGGCTGCTGTTTAGTATTTGTTACTGTTTAGTATGGGTTGCTGTTTAGTATGGGTTGCTGTGTAGTATGAGTTGCTTAACACTACTTCTAGATATTTGGACGATATTTTAAACATTAATAATGTTTTTTTGACAATATGGTAAGTCAAATATACCCTTCAGAGTTCAACTTAATATAACTAATACCTCTAATACCGAAGCCGCATTTTTAGACTTGCATTTGTCGATTTCTAATGATATTGTTTCTACCAAAATTTATGATAAACGTGACGACTTTGATTTTGAAATTGTCAATTTCCCATTTTTAGATAGTGATGTTCCTCGCTCTACATCCTATGGAGTCTATATCTCTCAACTCATTCGTTTTGCTAGAGCATCTAGCTATGTTACTGACTTCAACACTCGCTAAACTCAGAAACTTCTTAAACAAGGCTATCGGTATCATAAACTTCGCAAAACCTTTTCTAAATTTCATAGACGATACTATGATTTGATATCTAAATTCCAAGTTGAACTTAAATCTCTCTTGCGTCAAGGACTTTCGGAACCTGAATTCTATGGTGACTTGGTGTATAAATTGAAGAAGATTGTTGGCTCTAATAGTTTTTCAGTGTAGTTCATTAAAATAATTTGCCATTATAAATAGATTGGCTATAACATTAATATATTGCAACATACTGCATGCTTGGTGGTCAACCCTATCACGGTCGGCAATTTTAGACTTCGAGCTAAAAAAGGTCCTGCTCCCCCCCCCCCCCTAGGGAATTTTGCAGACATATCCTATCTTGAAGAAAATTTAAGCCGCATCTTTTAAGACATGTTTGCACTCTGTGCTCCAGGGCGTTAGTCTCTGACAGCCTGTTACATATGTTACTGTAACAAACTAAGGAAAAATTCAAAATGAAAGTTTGAGCTACAGATAGAAGACATTAAACCATCTAATTATTCAATTTCCTTATGTAGTTTGCAAGCTGGATGCCTAAGGTACATAAAAGCAGCATTTTAAACAAAATTACAGCCTTCAATGGTGTTATAAGCGTTACATAGATTAAATTTCCCTTTGAAAGTTGAAATCGTGACTAACATCATTCATTTTACAGACAACTTGTGCATTTTTACAAGTGTTTTTAATCTTAGTTTACTAAAACACTCATTTGACTAATAGAAAAAACAAAGTTTGCTTTTCTATCTCAAATACATTGTTTTATATGAGCTATTAAACAACCTTACCCCCAATTTTAAGTATCCAATTTTGGTATCTATTATTGAAGAAAAATATATGAAAATATTTGACGCTCGTGGATATCTTACATTTTTGGCACTGTCTTGCTAATGCAATAAAGAGTTATACATTTGCAAGTTTGACATCAGGATCAGAGCACTTATTAAGGTATGTAACGTATGTTACATGGCATAATGAATGAGCTAGGAAATTTTCTTGGAAGTAAGAGATGATATTTCAGAAAAATACCGTTTTTCACATGTTTTCCTATTAATCTCTAGCCTTTGGTGCCTTAGTCTTAGTAATTACAGTCATTGCTGATAACAAGCCCATGGAATTGTGTTACCTATGTTATACATAACCTTTTTAATCACATATTTCCTTATGCCTATAATATTAAAATATATAGACATATAGATAGAAAATAATAGTTCTCATTTAAATGGCACAATTTAATAAATATTCCAATTAAATAAAATTATTCAAAAACAATCTATATTCAAGTCAACCTCACAATGTCTATCATTGTGTCTGCTTCTATGGCAAAATAATTACCCATTTCATCACAACCAGTAGAATCATGGCATTGTATTAGGACTGCAAACTGAGTACAATCCTGTTCCTCTCCACCCCTTTGGGAATTGTGCAAACATACCCTACCTTAAAGAACAATTCAAGCTGCCCCAAGTAAGAGATGTTTGCACTCTATTAACTAGGGGTTTAGCCTGTAATGGTATGATACGTATGTTACCATATCAATTTAAGAATAAAAGAATTGAAAGTCTGAGAAAAAGAACGAAGACATAAAACTATCTATTTGAATTATTCATGTAGTTTGCATGCTGAATACCTTTGATAAATAAGAAAAGATTTTTTAACAAATATACAGCTTTCTATGGTGTTATATGTGTTACATTAATTAAGATTACTTTTTAAAATTGGTAATTGTGACAAACATCACTTATAAGCATTTCGTGTGATCCTCCTCTTTTGCCATCAAAAGACTTAATTTTCTTTGTATGTGTGGCCAGTGCCAGCGTCAAACAACTTGACTCAGCCAAACTTGAATCCTTAGCATTCTTCAAAAGCAAAAACAGCATGTCAGTGTCATGGGATTAAACACCTGATTAAATATGGGTTTAATGCCATTTCGCATATATGAGTACAATGGAGTATGACTCTGGTGTATATCTCTTCCTGTGAAGTGGCAAGAGCAATCTAACTGCATCTGCATCTGCATCCATGCTAGTCAAATGATAACTTTGCTCTGATTTTTCAAAATCTATGTCTCTACCGTGTACCTCTAAGAATACTTTAAGATTTCTGACATTGGTCAAACAGAAATTTAATAGGCTGCTTTTTTGCATCATTTGCCATGGAACCTATCCAGTCCTTTGGGGCTTAAGTCCTCAGGTCTTAGATCAATAGTATTTTGCTGCGCCCAAAGAACTTGATAAGCTTTCTTTAGTTACAATGTTGACTCTTGATGGTTTTGGCAGACTGTCTGAAACAATTTCTGTTACACCTTGAAAGTTATCTGGTATAAGAGAAAGAATATGAAGTTGGACATTGCCATCAATTATGTTTGCAGTAGGTTGTTTTTTGATGTCAGTACATTGAAGCATGTCTTAAAATAATGTCAAACCTATGATTTCTCAGTTTTTGCAGCCATATCATTAGCTGTTGCATTCAAAAGAAGGAAAGTGGACTATAGGTATAATTGGATAACCAGTAGTTCTATATTATGCTCTATGGAAGATTTATACAGAGTAAACAAGTTGATAAGGTGCCTCATTTCATGATCCATTGAAAACACTGAAATTGAAAACACTTGCCTCTGACTGTGTAATCAAAAAGGATGTCACAACAATGCCCTTGCTCATTTATTATGACGAGTTATATATGTTACATCGTTTAATAAGCGCTCTTATCTTAGAAACTTAGTGAATCATTAAATTGAAAGGGTCTATTTGCGCTCTGTTCATCCTGCATTTCATTGCTTTACCTGCTGTGATACATCTAGTTCGTTTATCTGAAGGGAAAGAGTTACCTCGGTTTCAGCACTCCAGAAGTACTACATTGTAAGACTTCAAATAAGTTTTTGAATGCTTGGGGAAAGATAATAAGTGCAGAGACATTATTAGATGAAAATATGTGGGTTGCATGTATGGAAAGGCTACATTTATTAAAGTTAACCAGCTAAGATATGATTCTTTATCACAGAAATATCAAGGTACATCAGTCCAGGTACTCATTGCTCTTATTGGCATAGTTTTCCTCCTTGTAAAGCTTTAGTCTTTCTCCTACTTGCAGAGTATCACTTGAAACACATACTCAAAGAGCCAATTAGGAATTCATATCAGTTTCCGAATGTTCCAAGCCATAAATGGCAAAATTGGAAAGTTGATAATGGCTCATCAATTTTGAGTGGACTGGTGGTAAAATTATATAACAGTAAATGATTGAAATATTGTGTGATGATTCTACCAGTTGCAAGGAGGCGTGTGATAATAATGATAACCACAGAAGCAGACAACGACAAACGTTTAACATGGGTGTTAAATCGATGAGAAATAGTTTGGACCATTTCATTTATTGTATTTTCTTGTAAAAATGTAAAACTATCTTTTCATTTGTGGCTCTATATTTAGCATTATATGCACAGTATTAGGAAATGTGTCCAAAAGGTCATTGATAACATCTGTTAAGACAGTCCATGGGCTTGATAATTACAAATGAATATAAGTTCTAGTGTTTTGGCACCAAAGACTTATAAGTTCACATTAAGTGTCCTGATCTTAAACTTAATGACATCTTGTAGATATATGAGCAAGACAGACTAAGAAAATAAAAATATCCACATGCTGTAATCGCTTTCATGTGTTTTACTTAAACGGTAATAACAAAATTCGCTTCTATGTAAAACTGGGAGTAGGGCTGTGTATTAGCTCCTTTAAGACAATATATTTAAGATAGAAAAACAAACTTGGTTTTTCCTATTCATCAATTGAGTATATGTTTGTAAAATCTAATAAAACAGTTTGAAACCAAGTCATAGAAGTTGTTTAACTAAATGACGATAGCCACAATTATAGCTTTTAAATTATAATTAGGTTCATGTAACACACATAACACCACAGTTAGCCGTATTTATGTTAAACAGCTTCCATATGTAGTAAAGACATCCAGTATAAAGACTATAAGAATGCCCATTTATTAGATAATTTTAATGTCTTCTTTTAGTAGCATAAACATTCAAATTTCTTATTCTCAAATTGATATAGTAACATATGTAACAAGCTGTTACAGGCTAATGCCCCGACTTACAGAGTCCAAACATTTCTGATTAAATGCACCTTGAATGGCTACATAAGATGTAATTTTTCTGCAGAATTCCAAAGGGGATTAGGATGGAGCAGGCCCTTACTCAGTTTGATGTCAAAATACTGTTTGATGATTTTACTTATCACGCTAACATATGTAACGCTCTCTGATCTTTAAAACTTGGTGACAACTAGCAGATCTATAAGTCTTTATCATAGGAGCCAGTTTAAAATCCCTAAACAATGTAAAATATCCAACAGCTGCAAGTTTTTTCACAATTTTAGCTCAACTTTCAAACTACATTTCCTTTATTTGATGTAGTAACGCATGTAACCCGCTGTTTCAGACTAACGCCCCAACATAGAGAGTGCAAACATCCCTTATTCGATGCAGCTTGAGTTGTACTATAAGAAGGAATATGTCTGCAAAATTCCCTCGAGGAGATTAAAACAATTTTAGGCATATCTTAGGTAAAGACAGTGAGCTTGCCCATTTATTACATCAGGTAACATATGTTACAGCCTCTGATATTAAAATTTTTTCAACAAACTTGCAGATTTATGAGTCTTTTCATATAAGCAAATAAATCCCAAACAATGAAACACATTCATTAACTGCAAATATTTTTTAACTATTTTTACTTTAGTTTTAATACCAAACATTTCACCTTAAAACTGGGTAGGGGTTGGGTTGTTTAATTGCTTATTCCAGAAAAAATATTCAAGCTAGGGAAACAAACTTTAATTTTTCTGTTAGCCAATTGTAAAAGCTAGTCAGACATGGTTAAAAACATTTTGCAAAACACAGTGAGATTGTGAATGTAAATAATGTTAGCCACACTTGCAAATTTTAATGGGTTATCTGATTTATGTAACGCATATGACACCTTAGGAAGCCGCAATTTTGTTCAAATGGCTGTCATATGTAGTTAAGATATCCAGTATGCAGACTATATGAATGATTTTTAAAAATAAATATTTTAATGTCTTTAATTTGTAGCCCAAACTTTCAATTTACTTTTTCTTAGTTTGATTAAGTAACGTATGTTACAGGCTCTTACAGACTAACGCCCCGGAGCACAGAGTGCAAACATCTCTTAAAAGACTCGACTTTCAATTTTCTACAAGATAGGATATGTCTGCAAAATTCCCTAGGGGGGGAGCAAACCCATTCTCAGCCATCCGTCTAGTAACAGACAACATATTTTGTACATTTTTCTTCATTTTGGGCACAAAAAGACAGAAACAAAATTAAATGAAACTTATTGAAAAACAAAATACTTTTCGTTTGATAGTTGCATTGATCTGACTGTTGATTGTACTGAAAACAGAATATCCATTATCCAATGTTAAAATGAAGAAATGTATGAAATACCCCTGAAAGGTGCTCCGTTGTGTCATTTAGCTGACCGGAATAGAGGTTAATGTGTATCTGTTTAATGTCAATCGCTGTAAAGTGACTGCTCCCAGATATTTAGATTAACTCCAAAAATACCACTGTAATTATCTTAGCAGATGAATAAATGATCTGTGAAAATTAAATCAGTACATAATGAAATATTTACTTTTGATTAAAGTAAAATGTTCAAAACCATTAACATACACTTTAAGCAACCCTCCTGTGTTCAATTGTGGCTAGTACTTAAGACTAAAAGATACCATCAACCAACAGCAAGGAAGTGGGCCCTGTTTCCATTTGGGTGTCTGTGCATGTCTGTACTGAATCTCTTTAAAATAATTGAATCGAAATATCGAACTCTTTGGTGTTAGGTACATGTATCTTAAATTCTGTCAAATTTAGTTCTAAATCATCAATTTTGATTCATTTTGAATATAAAGGTATTCAAGAAACGAAGCTCTTATCATAGGAAGGATAAAATGAACCACATAAAAAAACCGGGACGAAACTCGAAAATCCCAACTGAGATATACTCAAAAGCAACCCATACTACACAGCAGCCAATGCCAGACAGTAAGCCAAACTATACAGGAACCCAGCCAGACAGACAGTAACCCAAACTACACAGCAACCCATGTCATTACAGGAACCCATATGAAACATCAACCCATACTACACAGCAACCATGCCAGACAGTAACTGATAGTAAACATTAACCAATACTATACAGCAACCCAGCCAGACAGACAGCAACCCAAACTACACAGCAACCCATGTCATTACAGGAACCCATACTACACATCAACCCATACTACACAGCAACCCATGCCAGACAGTAACCGATAGTAAACATTAACCCATACTACACAGCAACCCATGTCAGACTGTAACACGTACTAAACATCAATCCATGCTACATTACAACCAATACTAAACAGCAACCCACACTAAACACCAACCAATACTTAAGGCAACCCATACTAAGCAGCAATACATGTCAGGCAGCAACCCATATTAAACAGTAGCCCATACTAAACAACAACCACTACTAAACAGCAACCCATACTAAACAGCAACCCATACTAGACAGCAGCCCATACTTAACAGTAACCCATACTAAACAGCAACCCGTACTAAACAGCAGCCCATACTTAACAGTAACCCATACTAAACAACAACCACTACTAAACAGCAACCCATACTAAACAGCAACCCATACTAAACAGCAGCCCATACTTAACAGTAACCCATACTAAACAGCAACCATTACTAAACAGCCAAGTAAGTAAGGGTGCAAAGATCAAAAATCGATACAATCAAGTACCACACCTGACCCAGGATACCAATGGTAAAGTGACAAACTCACAGTTGGACATCACAAACGAGAGCCAAGTGGTTAGCCCTTTCCCAGCATTTGACCACAAGGCAAATATAAACAGACGCTCACAAAGGCATAGCAAACACAGGACAGAAAAAAACCCATAAACGATCCACAAAAGAAGTACCGCCTTGAAACGGTCAGTAAAATATTTTACTGGAGGGCTTAAACCGGTTTAACGGCGCCAACCTCACCCTTAATTCAGATGTGGATCAAGACAGATAGATATTTGGTTTGCATGAAAGACCCCTATCATATCAATGCATCATCTCCCAGAACATATAAATCAAGATATAACAAGGAGATAAAGCAAAGATAAGAACTGAACAGTAAATAAAACTGAATACCGGAACAAAAGAAATCCGACAAGCAAACCCCGGTGGGCCCAACAAACAGACAAAGTATCAGGCCCCTACCATCTCATCAATAGATAAGTCTTTAAGTCGGAACCGTTATAGAGTCTGAAGTCCGAGCCGCTGGAATTCTGCAGACAAATTACATCTTATGTAACCATTCAAGGTGCATTTAATAAGAAATGTTTGCACTCTGTAAGTTGGGGCGTTAGCCTGTAACAGCTTGTTACATATGTTACTATATCATTTTGAGAATAAGAAATTTTAATTTTTGAGCTTCTATAAGAATACATTAAAATTATCTAATAAATTGACACTCTTATAGTCTTTATACTAGATGTCTTTACACTAGAAAACACTAGAAATTATATTCATTTCTGATTATCAAGCCCATGGACTGTTTTTACAGATGTTATCAATGACATTTTGGACACATTTCCTTATACGGTGCATATAATGCTAAATATAGAGCCACAAATAGAAAAGATAGTTTTTCATTTTTACAAGAAAACACAATAAATGAAATGATCCAAACTATTTCTCATCGATTTAACACCCATGTTAAACGTTTGTCGTTGTCTGCTTCTGTGGTAATCATTATTATCACACGCCTCTTTGCAACTAGTAAAATCATCACACAATATTTCAATCATTTACTGTTATTCAATTTTACCACCAGTCCACTCAAAATTGATGAGCCATTATCAACTTTCCTATTTTGCCATTTATGGCTTGGAACATTCGGAAACTGATATGAATTCCTAATAGTTGGCTCTTTGAGTATGTGTTTCTAGTGATACTAGGAGAAAGACTAAAGCTTTACATGGAGGAAAACTATGCCATTAAGAGCTATGAGTACCTGGACTGATGTACCTTGATATTTCTGCGATAAAGAATCATATCTTAGCTGGTTAACTTTTATAAATGTAGCCTTTCCATACATGCAACCCACATATTTTCATCTAATAATGTCTCTGCACTTATTATCTTTCCCCAAGCATTCAAAAACTTATTTGAAGTCTTAGTACTTCTGAAGTGCTGAAACCAAGGTAACTCTTTCCCTTCAGATAAGCGAACTAGATGTATCACAGCAGGTAAAGCAATGGAATGCAGGATGAACAGAGCGCAAATAGACCCTTTCAATTCAATGATTCACTAAGTTTCTAAGATAAGAGCGCTTATTAAAGGATGTAACATATATAAATAGTCATAATAAATGAGCAAGGGCATTGTCGTGACATCCTTTTTGATTACACAGTCAGAGGCAAGTGTTTTCAATGGATCATGAAATGAGGCACCTTATCAACTTGTTTACTCTGTATAAATCTTCCATAGAGCATAATATAGAACTACTGGTTATCCCATTCTGCCTATAGTCCACTTTCCTTCTTTTGAATGCAACAGCTAATGATATGGCTGTAAAAACTGAGAAATCATAGGTTTTACATTATTTTAAGACATGCTTCAATGTACTGACATCAAAAAACAACCTACTGCAAACATAATTGATGGCAATGTCCAACTTCATAATCTTTCTCTTATACCAGATAACTTTCAAGGTGTAACAGAAATTGTTTCAGACGGTCTGCCAAAACCATCAAGAGTCAACATCGTAACTAAAGAAAACTTAGAAAGTTCTTTGGGCGCAGCAAAATACTACTGATCTAAGACCTGAGGACTTAAGCACCAAAAGACTGGATAGGTTCCATTGCAAATGATGCAAAAAAGCAGCCTATCAAATTTCTGTTTGACCAAAGTCAGAAATCTTAAAGTATTCTTAGAGGTACACGGTAGAGACATAGATTTTGCAAAATCAGAGCAAAGTTATCATTTGACTAGCACGGATGCAGATGCAGATGCAGTTAGATTGCTCTTGCCACTTCACAGGAAGAGGTATATACCAGAGTCATACTCCATTGTATGCATATATGTGAAATGGCATTAAACCCATATTTAATTAGGTGTTTGATCCCATGACACTGACATGCTGTTTCTGCTTTTGAAGAATGCTAAGGATTCAAGTTTGGTTGAGTCAAGTTGTTTGACGCTGACACTGGCCACACATACAAAGAAAATTAAGTCTTTTGATGGCAAAAGAGGAGGATCACACGAAATGCTTATAAGTGATGTTTGTCACAATTACCAATTTTAAAAAGTAATCTTTATTAATGTAACACATATAACACCATAGGAAGCTGTATATTTGTTAAAAAAATCTTTTCTTATGTATCAAAGGTATTCAGCATGCAAACTATATGAATAATTCAAATAAATAGATAGTTTTATGCCTTCTTTCTGTTTCTCAGACTTTCAATTCATTTTTCTTAAATTGATAGAGTAACATTCGTATCATACCATTACAGGCTAAACCCCTAATTAATGGAGTGCAAACATCTCTTATTTGATGCAGCTTGAATTGTTCTTTAAGGTAGGATATGTCTGCACACTTCCCAAAGGGGTGGAGAGAAACAGGATTGTACTCAGTTTGCAGTCCTAATACAATGCCATGATTCTACTGGTTGTCATGAAATGGGTGATTATTTTGCCATAGAAGCAGACACAATGATAGACATTGTGAGGGTGACTTGAATAAAGATTGTTTTTGAATAATTTGATTTAATAGGAATATTTATAAAATTGTGTCATTTAAATGAGAACTATTATTTTCTATCTATATGTCTATATATTTTAATATTATAGGCATAAGGAAATATGTGATTAAAAAGGTTATATATAACATAGGTAACACAATTCCATAGGCTTGTTATCAGCAATGACTGTAATTACTAAGACTAAGGCACCAGAGGCTAGAGATTAATAGGAAAACATGTGAAAAACGGTATTTTTCTGAAATATCATCTCTTACTTCCAAGAAAATTTCCTAGCTCATTCATTATGCCATGTAACATACGTTACATACCTTAATAAGTGCTCTGATCCTGATGTCAAACTTGCAAATGTATGATTCTGTATTGCATTAGCAAGACAGTGCCAAAAATGTAAGACATCCGCGAGCGTCAAATATTTTCATATATTTTTCTTCAATAATAGATACCAAAATTGGATACTTAAAATTGGGGGTAGGGTTGTTTAATAGCTCATATAAAACAATGTATTTGAGATAGAAAAGCAAACTTTGTTTTTTTCTATTAGTCAAATGAGTATTTTAGTAAACTAAGATTAAAAACACTTGTAAAAATGCACAAATTGTCTGTAAAATGAATGATGTTAGTCACGATTTCAACTTTCAAAGGGAAATTTAATCTGTGTAACGCATATAACACCATTGAAGGCTGAAACTTTGTTTGAAATGCTGCTTTTATGTAGCTTAGGCATCCAGCTTGCAAACTACATAAGAAATTTGAATAATTAGATGGTTCAATGTCTTCTATCTGTAGCTCAAACTTTCATTTTGATTTTTTCTTTAGTTTGTTACAGTAACATATGTAACAGGCTGTCAGAGACTAACGCCCCGGAGCACAGAGTGCAAACATCTCTTAAAAGATGCGGCTTGAAATGTTCTTCAAGGGAGGATATGTCTGCAAAATTCCCTAGGGGGTGGGGGGGGGAGCAGGACCTTTTTTAGCTCGAAGTCTATACGTAATAATTAGTACTTTAGGGGTTAAATTTAAGAAATAATTATTAAACATCGATTAGGTATCAAAGCAAACTCATCAATGTACACACTCCTTAAAATATTATTCTAAAACATTGTTAATTTTTCCCATAATCAAAAATATATAATTCTGCTCTGGTAGTGTGTAAGCAGAAGACAGTGCTTCCAGTTTTTTTTTGTGTAGAGCTAATTGGCCTTAAAATGACCAGACACCATGGGCAAGTGAAAAGTAATTAATTCAGCGGGAGCTGTCTATAATCAACTTTACTCTAAATTATCCTCCAATCAGAAACAATCTTACATCTGCAAGTCTGCTATCTATGCTCATTTAAACGGACTATCTAAATTATCCACCAATCCGAAACAATCTTACATCTGCAAGTCTGCTATCTATGATCATTGAAATGGACTATAATTTGTTGGGTATGAAAGCCAGGACCGTGCCGCGCTGCCGCGCCGAAATCTGCCGCGCCAGAAATATATTTTTCCTTTCCCGAAGCACTAAGAGGTGTAGTTCCGTATTTTTTCGCTCTGTCATCTGCAAATAGTATTATTAACAATTGCCAATACAAAAATACATTATTTTTTACCGAAATAACGATTTTAATGGCGATTTGACATGTGTCAGGGGTAGGTTAGCCCGTGCCGTGCCGTGCCTTGCCACTTGCGTTAATGGCAGTTTACCATATTTTTTAACAGTCGATTACTAGAACATTTGTCATGGCTGCATTTTTACTAGAATCCATGGCACGGATGATTCTTAGTGGGTGTTTTAGGCATGCAATGGAATATATTAATAATAATAACGCATACACTCAATTGGCCCCTTTTTCATGCGTTGTTCAGTTAAACTTGTTCACGGTCCGCTTGTATCATAATATAATCAAGGGACCATCATTAAATGAATAATTTTCTTGACTTTGATCAATAATAGAACCGAACAAGCTCATTAAAGAATCTAATCTGATCAATTAGTGCCGAAAGAATTTGGAACAAGAAGTTTGTGAACTTCAATGAGCTCAACATTAATTTGTGTTACTCAGAATCTAGTATTTATTTATTTATTTATTTATTTATTTATTTATTTATTTATTTATTTATTTATTTATTTATTTATTTATTTATTTATTTATTTAAGCAAAGCTAATGCGTCGATACGTCGGCTGGTCTGCGCCTTTGTTGTTTTTTTTTTGCAAACACCCACAACATTAGCAACGGTTTTTCGTCATATGTTTCACAGTGTCGGCCAAGACGAGTCTGCGCCTATGCACAGTCTCGCTATAGCCTCTACTGCTGGTTTATACAAGATGTTAAACTTTATACATTAACCACGTCGCTCATCTAATGAAACTAGCTAGAATATGGTTATATTACAAGATAGATAACGTTCGTTTATCATAAATTTGTTCACAGTGAAGGCTCAGACGAGTTTGTGCATACGCACAGTCTCGCCAGGGCCTTTACTGCTTGTTTACTGAATGCGAGAGCATTTAATCAATGGAAATGACGCCTTTCCCGAAATTTAGAACAAAACTAAAACTTTGAAAACAAATTTATTTTCTGATTTGAGGGTGCGTCATCAATAGTGCAGTGGGATTCCCACAGCCTATAACCGTTGCTTCGGGAAATATTACTGTGTTTATAGTCCATCCATGTATGATGTCATTGATGCCAGCAAACAAGACGATTACCTGCACAAATACAGGATTTTTTTTATTATTTAACTGAACTTTATTTTTTCTGAGTCCTATGTACCCTTCATGTCTTGTGATGTGATAGAAACCATGTTACATGTATATTGTATACAAACAGTATACTGTAAAGGCTCTAGCGAGACTGCGCATATGTGCAAGCTCGTCTGAGTATTAACTATGAACTGACTAATGATGTACATGTACATGTATGACCATTGAACAGAACTGAGTTTTATTCGAAATCCTGTAGGCTATAGAGCTCGCAAGGAATACAATCTACATCTTTCGGAGAAGGCGTGCTTAATTTTTTAACTTGCATATCCACTACCTTCAGTAAACAAGCAGTAAAGGCTCTGACAAGACTGTGCGTATGCGCATGGGTGGATTCAGAGGGGGGCATGGGGTCTGGACCCAAACTGTGCGTATGCGCATAGGCGTATTCAGAGGGGGGACATGGGGTCTGGACCCCCCCCCCTGAAAAATCACAAAACTATAGGGTGTTCTAGCAATACTGGTATGGATCTCCTGAAAAAATCACAATGTTACCAAGTCAGCATTAAATGTTGGGCCATAATTGGTACGACAGTCTCTCCCTTCATCAACTAAGAAAAAACAACATAAAACGTTGTCAAAGTCGAACCCCCTCTGGCAAAACTTTCTGGATCCGCGCAAAATGTGCAAACTCGTCTGAGCCTTCACTGAGATCTGACTTATGATGTACTTGCATGATCATTGAACAGAACTGAGTTTTATTCGAACTCCTGTAGGCTATATAGCTCGCAAGGATACAATCTACATCTTTCGAGGAAGGTGTGCTTAATTTTCTAACTCTTCAATAAACAAGCAGTAAAGGCTCTGGCGAGACTGTGCATATTCGCATGGGTGGATCCAGAGGGGGGACAGGGGGTTCGGACCCCCCCCTCCCTGAAATATCACAACACTATAGGGTTATAGCAATACTGGCCCGGATCCCCTGAAAAACCACAAGGTTACAAAGCCAGTATTCAATGTTGGGCCATCAACGGTACGACAGTGAAACTCCATTTTAATGGCGTTTGCTGGCGGGCCGATGTTGGTCCGCTTATGGTGGTATTTGGATCTCCCCTCGTCAACTAAGAAAAAAACGTTGTCAAAGTCGGACCCCCTCTGGCAAAACTTTCTGGATTCCTGTAAGATGCGAGAACTCGTCTGAGGAGCCTTCACTGTGAACAAATTTATGATGTGCGAACGTTATCTATCTTGTAATATTACAATATTCTAGCTAGTTTCATTAGATGAGCGACGTATTTTGTATAAACCAGCAATAGATGCTATGACGAGACTGTGCATATAGGTTTGATAGGATTCTGAGTAACACAAAGTAATGTCGCCTTATTGAAGTTCACAAACTTCTTTCTAGAAAATGATTAAGGAAGGGGAGCGCAGTGGCTCAGTGGTAGAGTGCTTGACTCGATACCGAAGGGCCGCGGGTTCGAACCTCACCGGCGTCACATTTCAAGAAAATCGCAGCAGTTTTCTTTGGGTCCTGTTTAAAAGAATTCCATTCTGTCTGGAACTGCATGTTCAACATAATCACCTTTTGTTTGAAAGATGTTGGGGCTATTTGTTTTGTAGTATCTGGCTCAGCCCTGGTTGCCCATTTCACCCGGTTGTGTCTAAGAGCTGTAACCGAACCGAATTCGGCTGAACCTACCAAACTTACCGAACGTTCACTTTTTTAACCTATTGATGGAATGTAGGACATTTCGGCCACGGACATTTCGGCCTAGGACGTTTCGGCCTGGACACTTCGGCCACGGACGTTTCGGCCACTGAAAATGCCAAAGGTGGACGTTTCGGCCAAAACTATAAATTGTGGGTTGGGGTGTGTGCATGCATAAATGTGTGCTGCATTTCTTTGGAAATAATTGACTGAATAATCTTATATACTCTACATTGTATTTCTCCCAAAATTTTATCAGTTATTAAACTGCATGTATTTACAAGCAGGGATGATAACAGTGTGGATCCTGATCAGTTAGGGAGCTGGCTGATCTGGATCTGCAGTGTTTTGAAGAGAAAAGATAAACCCAGATTCAGCATGAAACTAGTTAGCATTCATCCATTGTTATGAACAGTAGTAGATTCAAAGATACACGAGAATTGTTGTAAAACAAAAAATATAAACCAATTCAGGTAATGGATACTTTATACAGGTATTTCATAATCATTTACTGCTGTATAATATACACCATAATTTACCTCTTCCTATGAAAAAAAGCATACTCTTATTATCATGCATCTTTGAATCAACTGTAAGTATTGACATGCATATTTGATTTCAAAAGATAATGAAATGCATCACACATTTATGCATGCACACATCCCAAACCCAAAATTTATGGTTTTGGCCGAAACGTCCACCTTCGGTATTTTCCGTGGCCGAAACGTCCGTGGCCGAAATGTCCAGGCCGAATAGTCCTAGGCCGAAATGTCCGTGGCCGAAATGTCCGAGCACCTATTGATTATAGGTATGTGATTTTCTTTATATCCGTTTAAGGCTTCGGCCAATATATCTGTGTCCTTCAAAACCCTTCCAGTGCCTCACTAAGAATAAAGGTGTCGTCGCGTTGTCTCATAAAGTGTCGCCGAATTGTCTCAAAATCTGTCGACGAGTTGTCTCATAAAACGTGTCGCCATCGGCGACTTTCCGGTATATTTCGGTATGTTCTGCCACCAAGTTTATTTGAAGTAACTATAAATAGATTACGCATGTAGATAACTACAACGATCTATGCCAGATTAATATCATTTTTAATGAGACTAAAACTGTATTATTTTCAAGTGTATACAATTTACTTATTTAGACAATGATCTCAAGTAATGTTGTATTTGTTTAACATATCAGATGCTTTCATAGTTAGTGATTTCCATTTACCATTTGTATCAAAAGTTTTTCCCACTTCACATTCTACTTTTAATCCCTATATTTAATATTAAACATGAAATATACAAAATAAACCGTAACTCCAAACATTCTTAGTTATGAACTACTTATAATACTGCAATAGTGTAACAGGGGCTTTGAAACCTACGCAGCCAGATCAATGCTTAAACTTGCACTTCTCTTTTACAATGCAACTCCTCCACCTACTGACTTTCCAGACTAATTACAAATTTTCACCCTGTCCCTACAACAGGCTTACAATACACTACATGTATCCCTTTGATCTGCAAAAGACATCGTTCACATACTTTGAGTCAAACTTTCACGTTGGCAACCTTCAATTTGTATCTCATTCAATCAATAAACATCTAACACCAATCTATTGTGCATAAAATATCTTACAATTACAACAATACTTTAAATGTATGTTCTCCTTTGAATGCCGCTGAATATCTTTTTTAAAGATATTTCTTGTTATATGCTAATTGAAGAGCGTTCACAAACATTTAATGAGGGAGTATTGCTACCATACTGTAAGCTCTATAATAAATGCATTAGAAAAAAATGTGAATTTTCACTTTAAGCATCTTTTCTAACTAGAGTCAGACAAAGAATTTTGTTACGTGATGCATCTATTAATCCATAAGTGAGCAAGGTAATTTACAAGTGACAAAGAGTTATTATACAACAATATGAACATTTTTGACATAGGAATTATATTAAGGAAATCGTATTAGCCGCCATTAAGGCTGTCTGCCTGATGAACCATGTACATCCATATATGGTACATTTGTCATCAATCGTAGGCATAAGTATGGTGGTCCAAAAGCACACACATAGCATTTGCCTGCGCTTCATGAATCACCTGTAAAACTCACAAATGCCTGGTCTTCAGCCCACTTTTGCATGGGGTGGATCGGAGACCGAACAGTTGTGAACTATATATATATATATATATATATATATATATATATATATATATATATATATATATATATATATATATATATATATATATATATATATATATATATATATATATATATATATATCCAGTCGGCACCATCTCCGCTGAGTATGATTAAGTATGATTCAGTTCTCGAGATAGAGCTACCTGTTTAGCTCAGCACACATATATATGTTCTGTACTGTCTTTATGCCATCAGATATTGTACATTTTTGTATCCCCATGGGCTTCATAGCCTTTTGGAATTCTAAATGAACCACATTCATTCACAAATACAGCTTGACGCTAATGACCCTAACGGGTTGATGCGTTGTTAATAGCAATCAACCTACCAACTTTTCAGTTTAATTTTCAGGCATTCACTGGTTAGCAGTATTTATCAGTCACCTCTCATATTAACTACAGTGTTGCACGTTGTCTAATTAACGTTATCTATCTAACGGCATGTGCCTTTATAAGGTCATGATGACGTTGCACTTTTTGAAAGACGTCGTCGATGACATTGAATCGACACGAAACTCGATAATGACGTCATAATCGCTAGTTTGAAGAGTGAATCATCTTGTAAACTGATAAATAGAATACCAGGTTCGCGTTACTTGATATCAAGTTTACCAGGCTTGGCTTCGAGAACGCATGTTAAGTCCCCGGCAAGCCTCGCGATGTCAACAAACGTTCTCAAAGCTTTGCCTGGTAAACTTGATATCAAAGACACCCACCTCGTATTCTCTATGTTTGACGCCATCAGCAGTCATATCATATTCTAATGCGCTTGAGTTTGTAACGCGACGTTTGATTGGATATCAAGGACGTCCTACATCTTATCATCTTGTTATGGAGTCTATATTTCTCAACTCATCCGATTTGCAAGAGCATCTAGCCATGCACTCACAATAAACTTTTAACCAGAAACTTCTTAAACAAGGCTATCGGTACCATAAACTACGCAAAACTTCTTTTTCTAAATTTTATCGCTGATACTATGATTTGATATCTAAATTCCATGTCATACTTAACCCTCTCTTGCCGCATGGACTTTCTGGCTCAGGGTTTATGGCGACTTTGTATATAAATTGTTGGCACTAATAGTTATTCAGCGCTGATTATTATAATAATTTCTCATTATAAAAAGATTGGTTATAACATATATACAATATTGCAACAGACTGCATGCTTGGTGATCAACCCAATTACGGTTGGCAACTTTGCTTTCCTCTTTAATTGCAAGCCGGTTGGTTGGACCTCAGACTCTATGACGTCTCCGACTTATCTGCAGACGAGGAACGTTGACAACGTTGCTTTCCTCTGTAGATTCCATGTATTTGGTCAGGCCAATCAGGGTTTAAAGGGACAAATATTTTAGCAATAATACTGGTACCACTCATTATGACTCTCTCCAGGGGTCATACTGGGCAGATCAAAGGGACAGCCATAATGAGGTGATTAGGACTTCCTTACTGGGGCAATAAAGTGGCCCCATATAGGGATTAGGTAATTTATGATAAAATATTGATCTTTATCTTAGTGAATGAAATTGTGTTGCATACAGGTAAGTCCCCTCTTGAGGCCCCATTAATTTTGTGAGATACTGAAACTGTCCCTTATCAGTTAATCCTTTAATGATCTCTTTTGGACAGTAATCTTTGTCTTTAACTGTTGGATTTCTTTTGCTCCTGTATTCAGTTCTATGAAATGTTGAGTCCTTATCTATGTTTTATCTCCTTTTAATAGCTTGATATGTATGTACTAGGCGATGATGCATTGATAAGTTAGAGATCTTTCGTGTGAACCAAATATCTTGATCCACACCAGAGCTAAGGGTAAGTTAGCGCCATTAAACATGTTTGAGCACTCAAGTGATTTTTATGGACAGTTCCAAGGCGGTGCTTCTTTTGTGGATCATTTTTTTTTGTTATTTATGTTTCAAGTTTGTCTTTATTAAACTGTCCTGTTATGTTTCATATTTTTTTGTTATTCCCTGCAGCCTTGTGATCAACTGACCTTGTAATGTTTCCTTGTGTTTTTGTCACTTTCCCATACGGTGTTTCGGGTCAGGTGTGGTACTTGAGTGTATCGATTTCTGATCTTTGCCTTCTTCTTTACTTTTAATGAGAATCAGACAGTTCATATAATGATAGCTTAATATCTATACGCATCGTTGGATAAAAGATCCAACGTATGTCTGTACCTGTATCCCTTACCGAATAGGTGATGTTTCTTAAATTGACCCTTGCGCCACCTTTAATTTGCAGCTGACGACAATTTCAAATTTTGCTGCTTTTTCAACAATAGCAAATAAGGCATGATAGTTCATGAGAATTGTCTGCTGGCAGACATTCATTAAATATCATACCTTACTTTTTTCGAAAATTAGGAATGATGTCGGAAATTTTGTTGTCTGCTGCAGTTTTGATTGGCGCTTTAAGAGTTAATGAGAATCGGACAGTTTATTTAATGATAGATTAATATCCATACTCATCTATGGCTAAGAAGATCCAACGTATTTTTGTACATGTATCCCTTACCGAATAGGTGATGTTTCTTAACCCTAAAAGCGCCAAGGAAAAATGCCTCTGAAAATGTCGTCTGCTGAAGTCGTCTGCTGCAAATAATTGGCTAACATTATTGTCGAATTTCAGTATAGAAGCAAACAGCGTGGACCCAGAACAGACTGCTCCATAGGAGCAGTCTGATCTGGGTCCACACCGTTTGGCAAAGAGGATTCTTAAATATTTCGGCAGACGAGAAAAGCAGACGACCTTTTATGTGATTGGCGCTATAAGGGTTAAATTGAGAATATGTGTCCTGGTGCGGGCTGTAGGGAGGGTCGTTTATACATTGACGTTTTAAGTCATCAAAATCGGATACTATTTGAGCATTTAGAACTACATGTATTGCTTTGTCGTGCAACAACAGGGCATGCTTGGGCGTACAATATTTCGTTTCTTGTTTGTGTTTGTATTATTTCTTGACTTATTTTACTTTACGAAAATAAAGACGAGGTCATTTATTAGGAATTATTCGAAAATATTACCTAAAAACAACTGTTGCAACATTCGAAGTGTTTAATTTTCAGAACAAGAAAACTCTTTGGAAATAGATTAATAAAACAACAACACACAGACAGGACTTTTTTATTTGCGCTGAGAAAATGTTAAGCACACATGTAATATTTTCGTAAAATTCAGGAAACCTTATACTTCATACCCCTTACATAGGTTTTCGTGGATGTTCAGCTTACATACATATGCCTGGACCAATAAGTCCCAACGGGCAAGCATAGATAAACAAAAATGGTATAGCGTATTCTGGTCCCGAGATTATGCAACTTTTTTCATGCTCAACTCAACTGAGCACGAAATTTCAACTGCTCGAAAAAACTAAAAGTACCAACAAATGAAGAAAGTTCTTGCTTTAAGCCTCTCAGATGTTGTATTCATCATGCTTATAAATGTTAAAATGCCAACAATTGTTGGCATTTAATATTTATGAGCAGGGTAAATTTCGTGCTCAGCTGAGCATGAAACAAGGTTTATAGGCTCGGGGCCAGGTCTTTCAGGACAATTATAGAAGTAAGTAATGGTGCAAAGATCAGGAATCGATACAATCAAGTACCACACCTGACCCAGGATACCAATGGGAAAGTGACAAACTCACAGAAGACACCACAAACGAGAGCCAAGAGGTCAGCCCTTTCCCAGCAGGTGACCACAAAGCACATATAAACAGACGCGCACAAAACAAAGCAAACACAAGCTCATATTTATCATAGTGCTGATCTCTTACGCGTACTTTCTGAGGTAAGTAGAGGTTAAGCCGGTTTGTCATTAAGTAATAATCTCTGATAATTAAGCCCACCCACTAATCGTTTCAAAATGCAGCTTTACCATAAACGGGAGTAGATATTAGTCGAACCATAGTAGAGAGGAAGTTAAAGATCAGGAATCGATGCAATTGAGTACCATACCTAACCCGTAACAACAATGGGAAAGTGACAAAACACAACACGCAAAAGAGCCAAGACGGCATCCTTATTCACAAGGCTGCAAGGATAAGATAATAAAGCATAACAAAGATAAATATAAAACATAAGTAACAAAAAGGATCGATAAAAGAAGCACTGCCTTTGAACTGTCAGCAAAAAATCACTTGAGGGCTTAAACATGTTTAATGGTACCAACCCCACCCTTAGGTCACATTTGGGATCAAGACACTTAGATGTTTGATTCGCATGTAAGAGCCCTTACTTATCGATGTATCATCCCCAAGTACATATGAGCCGCAACATGAGATTTCCAACAATGTGGTATGTGCGAACAGCAAAGCCTCAGATCAACCTGTGCATACGCGCAGTCTGATCAGAGCCTTTGCTACATGTAGTCGCTTGAATATTGTATGTCTGTTAAGCTACTGACCGATCAGCATTTGAATTTTCCAAGTTTAAAAGGAGGCTGCACAGGCACGTCTGAGTCTACACATGTCAAAATGCCTCTTTGTTGGAAATGACATGTCGCGGCTCATATAAATCAAAATATAAAAAGGTGATAAAATAAAGTACAGTTGACAACGTTGCTTTCCTCTTCAATTGCACGCCGTTGGATCGGACCTCAGACTCTATGACGGTTCCAACTTATAAAAACTTATCTATAGATTAGATAGTTTGGGTCTGATGTTGTGTTGTTGGTCAAGCCCACCGAGGTTTAACTGTTGGATTTATTTTGCTCCGAAATTCATTTAGGCTGTACTGTTGGGTCCTCGATTGGGTTGACCATCAAGCAGTTGTGGCTTAAATTCTGGATAAGGGTTTTGTGCGAGTCCTTGTTTTGGGGTATAATTCTTAGTGTCTTTTCTACTTCAGTTTTGCGATCATCTTGCAGCAGTAGAGAGACTTCAATTGTGCATGGGTGTAAGTTCTCCAAAATCCTGAACTTTCAAACTCCGATCTTAAAACTTGCAGTATGCCAACTAAATATTCACAATTTGAAGTTTAAATGGTCATTTGTCTTTAGACAGACTGAATATAAATCAGAGAACCTATTATTATCTCCATAATTCAGCATTTTGAGGCTGACTTTCTATGGAAAGTACAGTCTCAAAATCCTGAATTCAGGAAAAATCCTGAAAACTTTCACCCATGATTGTGTTCTTGATGTTGTGTGGCTGTGAGTTCTGTATCTATTCATGGTGATGGGTTGTTTTGTGGTCTGTGATGTTGGCATTTCCTGGTCATACTCATTTGATTATTTTTCTTCTAAGTGCCTACAGTGGCATGCGCGGATCCAGAGGTGGGGGCAGGGGGTCCGGTCACCCCCCCCCCCCCCTGAAAAATAAAAAAAAAATATAGGGTTTCTTAGCAATACTGGTCCGGATCCCCATAAAATCATATACTACAAAGCCAGAATTCAATGTTGGGTCATCATCGCACGCCAGCGAACGTTTCGCTGGCGGGCCGATGATGGTCCGCTTATATTGGTACTTTGATCCGCCCTCCCCTCATTAACAAAAAAAAAATGTTGTCAAACGTTGACCCCCTCTGAAATAACTTTCTGGGTCCGTGCATAATCTTCAGAGCTCGAGCTGGTATCTGTTATTCTAAATATTACAGAGATGAAGTTTGTTCCCAGATCGTTACCCATTAATTGTGTATCTTGAATGAACTCCCCCGAAATTGGTCATTTCTTCTATAGAGAACTGCAAGCCATTGTGTAGTAATTCAATTCATTATGCATGAACATCTCTATTGATGACACAGTTATCAAGATGATCTAATTAATCTTATTAGAAAGCATCCGGAAAGGTTCGTGGAGTTTGTTTATCTTCCAAATTTCTGTGGAGCGAATATAAGGAATTTACTAGCAAAATATAGCTAGACATCAAAATATAGCTAAATTTTGGCATCGTTTTGAGTAGAATTAACAACAAATTTTCGACCGCTAACATAGAGCTTGTAAATTATTCCAAATCAATGGTTTACATGTAGATTAACACATTTTTAGGCGTAAAATGTACATATGGTCTTACTCATTAGTTTTAACATATGTTTTGAGTACCCACAACATATGTTTTGGTTACGATATAAGAAAATAGCTAAAGTAAGTAAGGGTGCAAAGATCAGGAATTGATACAATCAAGTAACACACACAAAAGCATGCAAATGAAATGAATAAATATATAATCGGCCCACTCTTGTTATCAAGCATGGGTTCTAAAACTTGCTTTATTGCATGTACATTGGCACACAATTTGTGAAAAGTCCTAGTTTCGATATTGCTGTATTTAGGGTAAAAGGGTGAACTCAATCAGATAGTAATAGAGTATTATTCTACTGACTCAAAGAGCTGCAAAAACCAATACGACATTGATTTACAAATGGCAATTTACAGTGAAACTTCAAAGAGCATATCTTTCCACTAACTAGTCACATGACAGTTATCGCTCCGCCCTTTGATTCCCGCCTACACTGGATGCAAGCGAGAAATATATAAGATATTTTATTACCAATATGAGTGGAGACTGATATTTGAAAGACATATGAAATATTCCACCCGGATTTAGTGTGTGTCGGATTTCCCTTACGCTGGTTATAAGGCAAGGTTAGTGGATCAATTTCAACTCTCTCTCTCTCTCTCTCTCTCTCTCTCTCTCTCTCTCTCTCTCTGTAAGTTTATCTAATTGCATTGACGTTATGTCGTGTATTTATTATTTTTGTTTGATTTTGTTTTGTTTTTGCAAAATCGAATTGTTTATACAAATCATATATTTTAGCACCCACAGATAAAACGTTTACCTTACAGTAAATTCGTTGCCTTATTTTCCAACACAACATATTTTATCATATATTGCCAAAATTGAATAGCAAATGTAGAGAATGTCAACATAATCTTAATGTCTAACGTCCATCATAGATGACAAATATTAAATCTACATAAAAATAATTTAATGTTTAGAACAAAATAGACGTATTTAGACCAGTCTTTAAGTGTTCTGGATACCCATAAACAGGACCTTAATCTTACAGTGAAGACTCAGACTTAAAAAACAATCGTCATTTTAACAGGGTCTTCAATGTTTGCAAAGATAAGCCATATTTAGGGATATAATGCATCATAATGTAAAAACATCGACTTTAGGCCCCTTAACAACAAACAGTGTTAGTTTTATAGCATTATTGTATCACTATGTTTGAGAAAATCCATCAAAATAAAAAGGGTTAGGAGCTTCTCGCGATTGCAACAAACAACAATATTTAAGCTGCTTTTTTGAGTAATTATAACTTGATAGTTCAAGTGAGTCTTTTGCTTTTTATTTTACAACAAGGCAACCACCAAGTTAGCATTTCATTCCAATGAAACATCTAAAGATAAGCTGTCAATAATATAAAATTGGCTCTATTATTGTCATCCAGGTGCATGCTAAACTACAAAAAAAACCTTGTTCATTTCTACATGCTCATTACACTGAAACATAAAAGTAGTTGAGAAGTTTGAGAAAAACCTGTTTTATGGTGAAACACACTCATTTATTGAATGGACATATGTTGTAGGTGCACATTGGAATTGCCTCTATAAGGCAATTCCAATGTGTACCAACAACATATATTACTGAAATTAAGGAAACTTATTTTGAAATATATACTAAACAAGTATCATGTCCATTGGTTTTCCTCTTTTAAACATCTCAAACTGCCAATCAGTATTAAAATACCTATTACTATATGGCGAATTGTTTATATTTACATGACAGCTATATCACCAAATTTGATTTCATGAACTATGATTTTGCGAAGCTGGCAGTTGCATTGTAATATGTGAATTGATTGACATGTACATGATGTCCAAAAAAAATGATTTTGTTGCATTCGAACAAAATTATTCTCTCTAGAAAGTATAATATCTTATGTTGATACAGAGAAAATCAATACTTTATATGGTCTCTGTAGGTATGCTTTGTTAGGGGCTTGCCTGGTAGTAAACAGTGAATTGAGACCACGATAACGGAGGGCAGTGGCTCAGTGGTAGAGTGCTTGACACGAGCTCGAAGGGTTGCGGGCTCGAGCCTCACTGGCGTTGTGTCCTTGGGCATGGCATTTGAATCCCCGCTTAGTGCTGGTTCAACCCAGGAAGAATCGTCCCGACATGACTTAAAAATGTTGACTGGGACGTACAAAATCAAATATGACAAACAAACGAGACCGTCATAAAAATGCAAAAAAATAATTAAAATGTTAGTTCGTTTGCCGTTGTTATCAAGAGAAAAAAACTATATACCCTTTGAAGCCTCAGTTGTATAATCTGAATCAGAATTGGTGTGAGTAGTGTGCAAATTTCAAAATACGGACTCCATTTAATAGTGGAATGCATAAAGAAATGTATAAGGGATGTTCATGGGATTGTATAAAGGAATGTATAGGTGATGGTAAAAAGAATATAAAGGGGTAGGTACTGGGCAATGGTAACCATGTTACCGAGTACTTGTGCTGGCTGGCGTACTGCAACTACTCATCATCATCATTATCATCATCATCATCAGCAGCAGCAGCAGCAGCAGTAGTATGGTATTGATATCTTTTCATGGGTTGGCAAAGTATGAGGTATATTTTTTAGATATTGTAAACACTTTTAATAGGTACTCAAAGTCTGTCAGCTGCTACAAAAACCAGATACAACATGCAAATAACTTAAATGCCCTCTTACAAGCACCCCTGTTGTTATCCAAATTCTCACTACTTTAAATGAATGATTCTTAATTATAAAAAAGCACTTTTAGGCGCGTTGCTGAATTTCATATAAGGCTTACTTTTTGAGAAAACTTACCTCATCGTCATAAAGGATGAAACCGGTATCAAATCAAAGCTAAATGCCTCTACTTTAATTTTGATTGGGTCGTACGTTCGAAAATTGGTAGCGTCATATCTAAAAAAGGGGAGATAACTCTATCCTTGCAAAAAAGGGAATTGTGAAGTACGAATTTCGAAACGGGTTTTTGCAGTTTAAAAACATTATTTTTTCATAAATTATTTTATTTTCTAAAATCATTTTAACTTTTATTTATTTTTAAATCAAATTTGGCCAATTTTCGCATTTGCAGATATAACTAATGAGGGATAACTCTTACTACCCTATAAAATAGAACATTTCCCTCGATATCGTTTCTAATAATACCATTATTTTTTGTAAAAAAAACGTAAAACTTCAGTAATTCGAAGAAAAATATAAATTCGCTATACAAAAATATGATTAACAGCATTCTGACATGTTTGACGGCTCGGGAAATCGCTTGCAAAGTTGCTACTCCGTGTGAAAAATACTCTGTTTTCGTACATTTCACCAATACACTATAAGACGCAGTTTCTGAATGCTTTTGAGAAAATTTACCTCATCGTCTTAAAAGATAAAACTAGTCTTGAATTAAAGACAAATGTCTATCCTTAATTTTTGTTTGGGTCGCACGCTCAGAAATGGGTAGTGCCATATTGAAAAAAGGGGAGATAACTTTATACTCGCAGAAAACAGAATCACGAAGTACGAATTTTAAAAGCATCAAGTATGGACTTTTTTCTGACGACAAAGGGTCTGACACATTTCATTTAGGTAATTTGGTATGCTTAATCCGAAAACCAATGTTTGCAAGCTGAGAAATGGCGTCTTATTGAGCTTATTTGCACGTTTTCAAGATGGCCGCCAAAATCATACAGTAATTTGCCTTGTTTTTGACTCATTGTTTAATGTACCTCGGAATATTTGCGGGGGTTCTGTGTTGGTCTTTTGTTTTATTATTTATCCCTTTATGTTCTTTCTATTTTTGTTAACACCTTGACGAGGAATAGACTGATAGTTGCCTTGCTTTAATTGTCTTCCTGATGTCTTGTGACTGTTAGTGTTTTATTGCTCTTCCTCACGATGCCGTCGGTTGATCTGCAGTAGTGAGTGTGGTATTTCCTGTTTATACTCACTTACTTTTTGCTTGTCTAGTGTCCAGCTATTATAATGAATGTTTTATTCATAGCACTATTTTGAACTAGTTTCAAGCTTTTAAAGTGATAAAGTTGGAAAAATTAAAGAGGTGTACTTACTAAATAACGAATATTCCTTTTTTCTAAGATTGTTCTCAAATTAAAGCCTAGAAGTTATTTAATCTTTCTGTGTTATTCTTTCTTTTTCATTTTTTCTTATAAATTCATGAGTATGCAAATGAGATCATTTGTATATTCATCATTGGGTCAAAGAGCTATACCTCAACTTTTATTTGGTACCATGTTTGGTAGTCCAGGATATATGGCAGCTGAAATATAGGTTATTTTGTAGGTCAAACCACTTTAGTTTTCTACTATTTTTGGCTTACTCATTTTATGTGTCCTTTAATATTCGTGATTATGAAAATTAGATATTTCGAATACATATAATCATAGGGTTGCATACCTATATCTCAACTTTTATTTGGTACCAACTTTTGTAGTCTAGGATAGTAAGCAGCTGGCGTATAGGTTATTTAGTAGGGATACCACCTTAATTATTCTACCAATTTTGTCTTATTTCTTATGTTAACATTAATATGCATGGGTATTTAAATTAGATTATTTGTATATTTAATCTTTTTCATCAAATGAAAATTTGTCAACTTTTATTTAGTACCTAGTTTTGAAGTTTATCATAGTTAGCATCTGACTTAGTGGTTATTTTGAACGTAAATCACCTTATTTTTCTACACATTTCCCTGTTATTTCTTAAGTGTTCCTTTATATTCATGAATATTCAAATTAGATAATTCGTATATTTAATCATTTTGGTCAAAATGCAATGTCTCAACTTGAATTTGGTACCAAGTTTTGCAGTCTACGATAGTTGGCAGCAGACATTTGGATAATTTTGTAGGTATACCCCCTTTAATTTTTCTACAAATTTTCTCTTATTTCTTATGCTTTCATTCATATTTATGAATATTTAAATTAGATAATTCGCATATTTCATAATTTCGATTAAATGGCAAAGTCTCAACTTTTATTTGGTACCAAGTTTTGTAAGATAGGATACTTATCAGCTAGTGTCATGTAAATTTTGTAGGTATACCACCTTAATTTTTCTACCAATTTTGTCCTATTTCTTATGTTGACATTAGTATTCATGAATATTTAAATTAGATAATTCGTATATTTAATAATTTTAGTCAGACGGCTATGTCTCAACTTTTATTGGGTACCAATTTTTATAGTCTAGGATAGTTAGCAGCTGGAGTACAGGTAATTTTGTAGGTGCACCCTCTTAATATTTCAACCATTTTTCTCTTATTTCTTATGTTTACATTAATATTCATAAATATTTAAATTAGATAATTCGCATATTTCATAATTTTGGTTAAATGACAACGTCTCAACTTTTATTTGATACCAAGTTTTGTAAGATAGGATACTTATCAGCTAGTGTCATGTAAATTTTGTAGGTATACCACCTTAATTTTTCTACCAATTTTGTCCTATTTCTTATGTTGACGTTAATATTCATGAATATTTAAATTAGATAATTCGTATATTTAATCATTTTAGTAAAATGGCTTTGTCTCAACTTTTATTGGGTACCAATTTTAATAGTCTAGGATAGTTAGCAGCTGGAGTACAGGTTATTTTGTACTTCTTTTGTGGATCTTTTATGTTTTTGTTCTGTCTTGTGTTTGCTATGTCTTTGTGCGCGTCTGTTTATATGTGCTTTGTGGTCACCTGCTGGGAGAGGGCTGACCTCTTGGCTCTCGTTTGTAGTGTCTACTGTGAGTTTGTCACTTTCCCATTGGTATCCTGGGTCAGGTGTGGTACTTGATTGTATCGATTCCTGATCTTTGCACCCTTACTTACTTTGTAGGTGCACCCTCTTAATATTTCAACCATTTTTGTCTTATTTCTTATGTTTACATTAATATTCATGAATATTTAAATTAGATAATTCGCATATTTCATAATTTTGGTTAAATGGCAAAGTCTCAACTTTTATTTAGTACCAAGTTTTATAGTCTTGTCTAATAAACAGCAGACATATAGGACATGTTGTAGGTATACCATCTTAATTTTTTCTACCAATTTTCTCTAATTTCTATTTTTTACATTAATATTCATGAATATTTAAATTAGATAATTCGCATATTTCATAAATTTGGTTAAATGGCAAAATCTCATCTTTTATTTGGTACCAAGTTTTATAATCTACTCTAGGAAACAGCAGACGTATAGGACATTTTGTAGGTATACCCCCTTAATTTTTCTACCAAATATCTCTTATTTCTTATTTACCATTAATATTCATGAATATTCAAATTAGATTATTCGTATGTTTAATCATTCTGGTCAAAATGCGATATCTCAATTTTAACTTGGTATCCAATTTTTGTAGTCAATAGTTAGTTGTAGACATACAGGTAATTTTGTAGGTATACTACCTTAATTTTTCTACCATTTTCTCTTATGTATTCTGATTTCATTAATATTTTCATGAATATTCAAATAAGATACTTAATATATATTTTATCATTTTGGTTAAATTGTTATGTCTCAAATTTATTTGGTACCAAATCTTGTAGTATAAGATAGTTAGCAGCTGGTGTAGAGGTAATTTTGTAGGTATACCCCTTAATTTTTCGACCATTTTTCTCCTATTTCGTATGTTCTCATTAATATTCATGAATATGCAAATGAGATCATTCGTATATCTATTCAGTTAGGCATTTTGCCAATGTCTCGACTTTAATTTCGAACCAAGATTCTTAGTCAAGAATGATAAACAGCGACTTGTAGATAATTTTGTAGATGACACCCCTTAATTTATGTTTTCTTTAATAATCGTGAATATGCAAATTAGATAATATTAATATTTAATAATTGCGTCATATTGCTGTGTCAGAATTTCTACTTTATCTGTACAAGAAAGACAGACTAGATATTTCAAACAGATTATATTTTTGTGTGAGTAAAGCTTTAAAAAAAAGCTGAGAAGCAATATTTCAAAGAGGTACTTAACGACGCTCATCTATGCTGGTTTTACATTATTTCTAGTACCAGAGTTGCCTCTCCATTTTATGAATGGCAATATTCGATTTTAACGTACGATCCTCACAAATTGATAGTACAGATATATTTACCTTTAATTGGTGCATGTATCATCATTTAGGACGATAATGTAAGTTTTCTCCAAAAGAAAATCAGCAAATCTCCTATGCTCGCATCAAGTATATTGGAAAAATGCATTAAAACGCTGTTTTTTCCACACAGGGGTGACAACTTTAGAAGCAAATTTCTGAGCCGTCAGGCATATCAGGATGCAGCAAATCATGTTTTTTAAAAGCAAATAGACAATTGTTTTAGAAATTATGAAGTTTTGTGGGTTCTGATTAAATATAACGGTATTATAAGTAATGATATAGAGGAAAATATTCAATTTTATAGGGTAATAAGAGTTATCCCCGAAAAATACTATGTTCAAATTTATAAAAATCAATAAAATTCATACAAATATAAATGACAGTAAATTTACTTTTAGAAAATAAAATCATTTGCGAAAAATGACGTTTTTTGTCAATACGAAATTAGTTTAAAAACCGTACTTTGCGTTTCCGTTTTTTGCAAACATTGAGTTATCTCCCCATTTTTTAATATGATGCTACCAATTTTTGAGAGTACGACCCAATCAGAAATAAAGCAGAATCATTTATCTTGAATTTAAGACCTGTTTCATCCTTTATGACGATGAGGTAAGTTTTTTCGAAAATTTGAATTTCAGCAACGCGCCTATTTAAAGTATAAACACCAATTAGCCTAGTTTAAAATTCTCTGAACCTAAGATGCGCAAAACGCTTATGCGAAACATACACCTTGAGTGTTGCGTTTGTGTCACCTAAGTTAACTTTATACGCTATAATTCTACAAGGCCTAATTAAGGTATAATTAAAGATCGTTGCCATTAACCGTGTTTCTCAATTCGTAACTTTAGTGTTTTTGAGTTATAAAACTACATGTAAAAGGACATCAGTCACGAATTACTCTCCGTGCGAAAATTACAACGGTGACTGCATGTTTGCACCTAAAATTTAGACAAAAATGAGGTGACCGGTAAACAACGACAGAATCACCGCTTTAGAACGGACAGCAACTACTCGTAGGTGATTGAATTTACAAAATACTTTACATAAACTTTTTATTTATCAATATTAAATATACCCTTCCTAAACCGATGGCCCCGGTTGCTGATCGTTCTAATGTGGTGGTTGGTCAACACTGCTCCCGTTGTGAGGAGGAGAGGGCGTATATATATTGTTTGGTCATAGTTTTGTGATGTAATTCTAGTGTCTTTTCTAGTTTGGCAATCATCTCACTGAGGAAGAGAGAGCGGGTTACTTCATTTTGATTGTATTCTCTCCGCTGGGACGTTTGTGTCTGTTTTCTGTCCATTTTCGTCGTGGTGACGAAGGTTGGTCTGTGATCCCCCGTCAAACTCACTTGTTTTTTTTTTTTTTTTTTTTTTTGTCAATTTGGGCAGCACATGCAGGTTTTGAACTTGTTGCATAGGCGACCAACGGAGGCTCAGAGTAACCTGCGCATCTGTACAGAAAGTATGGACGTACATGAAGGCTGAGATCGGGTTTAAAACTCTAGATGCGTGCTTAAGTGAAGATTTAACGCATGTGTGACAAATACGTGCACTATATAATCTTATGACAGGCTCTTATGTATATTTTAACTTCAAGGACATACTGTGAGGATAACGGAACTTTGGAGCCCGTACTTCAATGAGTCTGTTAACTTTTCCCATTGTTTTTGGTATGTGGATTTCATGTTTGGCCCTATTTTCTACCGCGATGCTTATGACGTTTTCTTATTGTGCACTCATTTCACAAATAAAGACTGAGTTATTTGATTGTTTTAATTTGATCTTACACGCAATTGGACAATCTCACCAGAGCTTTCTAGTCTCTGCACATATCTAATTTATATATTTATATGCATTATTTAATGAGGGTTAAACACATTAAGCTGATATAAAACTATTCTAACATGCGGCCCTCAGTGTTAACAAACGAACATATATACAAAAAATATATTCACATGACAAAGAGAGAAATATAACATTTTGATAAAATGATAAAACCTATACTACCATAAGCACATTCATTAATGAAATGATCAGCATACATCCTAGAGGAGTGCCAAGCTTCTGAACTAAGGCGACGGAGAATCACTGCTCAGTCGCCCAGGTTTAGCAGATGGATGCAGTTTGGGTGCATCTCCAGGGATGCAGTTTAGGTGCATCCCTAGCCTGGGCCCGAGCCTGAGTCGTGCATTTGGTGTGAAAAAAACTTACAGTGGAAGGACGTATTAAAAAACGTACTATGAAACATTTAGATCTTTGCATGAATAAAATGGACTATTGGTCATGAAGTATCACAGCAAACTATTTATAATATGGATATGATCCTGTCTTTAAAACTTGTTAGAGATGATGCATTGCCAATTGGAATCGAATTCCACAGTTTTGGTGATGTATACGAATATGACCTATCAAACAAGGAAGAGCGAGAAATGCACCATTGACCGACATTTGCAGCGTATGATTATGGGTTTCAGCCACTGGCTTCAGCAAATCCTTGATATACTGGGGTGTCAAATTGTTCATGGCTCTGTATGTAAAGACGGATAGAAAAAAACATGATAGAAGATAATGACTCAGACAAAAAGTACGGATTGCAGCACCACTGAATAGCTATACCATAACGCATGCAAGTTTGAGAAATGACTGCTTATGCGACAAACACCATTGTTTGTTTGTTTGTTTGTGTTTGTGCTTTGCGTGCCAGTCAACAATGCTTCATTAATGCCGGAACGTTGCCTGGTATGAACCAGTTCTAGGCTAGTAGAGAATAAAGTGTCTTTGCTAAAGGACAAAACACAGTCTTGAGGTTCGAGCCAGTGATCCCTCGATCTCTCAGGTCAATCACTATGTGCTTCTTTTGTTTGTGCTGAGTTGTTTTTCTTTGTTTTTCATAATACACTCTTTTTTAAAAAAATCTTCCACTATATTGTATTTTGGATTCGAACTGTTTGCAGATCTAAGCATACAAAGATCTTCACTAACATGAAAAAAATGTCATTGTATTCTTTAAGCGCACATGTGCAGCACAGCCTACGCCGGTCGCTCATGTTGTAGTAGCCATTTGCCGTGAGCTGCCTCAATGACACAGGAAACATTGATATAGCATTAAACAAAACCTATTATTAATTACGAGTCAAGTCAAATGACAGAACGAAAGCATGCCGTGTGATTGTATACGCTGTAATGCTTAATGCATTTATTTTATTGCTAGGAAATAATTTCCAATAACAGACATTTAAAGAAACTTACAGCAGCCAGTGAGCAGGTGGTATACGTATCGCTATCTCGAGTGCAAGAGTCGTGGAATATGTGCCTGTTCAAATTTCAGACATCTAGATAAGAGACTGAAATTTAAAAAAAAAACTAGTTTTCTTATTTCTAATTCAAAGCATGAGACGATTCTTTTTAGTGTCCAAAACACATGTTTAAATTGATGAATAAGAACATAATTCAAACAATGTTAATATTGATCTATGCTTATCCCCATGCGCAGATCCAGAGGGGGGACAGGGGATCCGTACCCCCCCTCCCCCCCTGAAAAATCACAAAATATAGGGTTCCTTAGCAATACTGGTCCAGATTTCCTGAAAATCACAAAACTACCAAACCAGCATTCCATGTTGGGCCATCATCGCCACGCCAATGAAACGCCATTTAAAAGATGGCCCGCTAATAGTAGTGCTCATCTCCCTCATCAACTAAAAATAAAATAAAAAATAAAAAAAATAAAAACTTTGTCAGAGTTGGACCACCTCTGCGAAAATTTCTCGGTCCACGCATGATTCCATTACATTCTTCGAGGCACTAGATATAAAAAAATGAAAGCTGTTGCATGCAGTTTTTTTATGTATGTACTGTCAATTCATGAAATAAAAAATATATACTAAAACGCATCACCCAGATTAAATACGTTATTTCACAGACCCTGAGAATGTCAGCGAGATAATTGTTATTGCATATCATAGTCTGACCATCTTGTAATGTGTCCTAGAAAGTTGTGGGTTTAGGACTGGGCTCAGCTGCAATATGTCTTCTCTGATGCTTAAAGAATGCATCTCATTTACAAAGGAAAACCATAGTAAATTGTTTGTTTGCTTTCTTGATGTCCAGAAGGCCTTTGACTGTGTGTGGCATAATGGATTATTCGTTAAATTGTACGACATGGGTATACGATCTAACCTACTTTGCGTTATTATTAACATGCATAGGGGCATGAAAAGGTCAGTCCTATATAAGGGTCACTACTCTGATTGGTTCGATATTCTCCAGGGATTGGGACAGGGTGGAGTTTTGTCCCATGTATTCTACTTGTGTTTCATAGATGAACTTATAAACCTGCTCGTTGTTAGTAAATACGGATTTAGAATAAACAGTAGAAGTATCTGCTCGCCAGCAGTTGCTGATGATATGCTTTTAATGGCTTTATCAAAATTAGGTCTCGATGAACTTTTGCGAATCTGTTTCCTTTATTCCTGTAAATGGAGGTACGAGTATGGCCCCTTAAAGTGCTCTGTAATTGTATTTAATGAAACAAGAGGACAGTTCGTAAAATCAAATAGAAAATGGCTTTTAGGACCACACACAGTTAAAGAAGAGGAGAGCTATAAGTATCTAGGCACCATGTTCAGCAAATATTTGTCTCTTAAAGCTAATATTAAGGATGCTTCAGACAAGTTAAAGGGGACGTTCGTCAGTCTGGTGAATAATGGTATTATTCATGAGAATGGCCTACATCCCCTGTCTTGCCAAAAAATATACAAATGTATTGTTCTGCCCAAAGCCCTGTATGGCTGTGAAAACTGGAGTAATATGACAGAGTCTGATGTATTAACTATGGAAAGAGCCCATAGATTTTGTATTAAATTTATGCAAGGACTTCATCGACGAACGAGGACTGATATAGCTCTTAGCATAATATCCATTTATTCCATTGAATCTGAAATAGATTTCAGAAAACTTATTTTGTTTGGTCAACTGTGTAGGCTGAATTTTGAACATTGGCTACGAGTCGTGTTTTTGAATAGATTATGTACATATTCTATGAATGGCTCTAAACAAACAGGTTTCATACCAGATATTGTCAGTATTCTCGGAAAGTATGGTCTCCTGGATGTTTTTACAGCATACAAGAGAGACGGTGTCTTTCCGAGTAGACTGACCTGGAATAGACGTGTAAGGAAGAAGATACAGGAACGAGAAGAGTATTTGTGGCATAGCCGGACATTGCAGCCAGAGTTTTCCCGCTTCAAACGCATACATTGTAACTATACCATTCATATTGCTTGGACCCTTTCAAAAAAATACCCGAAGCTAACATCAGCAGCTAGATCACTTATTCAAATGACATCTTTCCTGACGATTGATGCTGACAATGCCCGGCTGTGCTACAGATGCAATATGAACTATGTTAATATTATAGACCACTGTATAAGTGAATGCCCCTATGTCCACTTGGAAAGAGTTTCTCTCTGGGATAAAATTTATCAGTTTAACCCAGATGTATATATGTTTCTTATGAGACTGGATAAAGAAACACTGACAAATGTATTCCTGGGCGAAGCTTTGTTAGACCTAGTACAACTATTGCCAGAAGACGACCGCACTCTGTTTTGGTATATTTGTCTACCGGCTTTGCATGCCATATGGTCGAGATATTACCACGTGATGGTGTGATTTGGTGAGTTATGTCTTTGAGAGCGGTTTCTGTGAGAGTGTGGGAGCTTTCAGGCGTTGAAACATGCCATCAACATGTCTGCTTGTGTATGTCTGACATATACCTGGCGGATGTTTTTATGGCATGATTCCTCTGCTATAACATACTCAACCAGAGGTCGTCAGCAGGGATAATAACTCACTGTTCTATGCTTATATACTGATTATACTGGTTGATTGTTAACAGTTATACATATGAGCGGTTGGCATCGCACTCGTTAATCTTTTGCATTTCGTTTCGGCAAGGGATCTGCTTGCAATGTAGCCATAAGCTCATAATAATAAAAATCGTGTAAATATTGGTTTGTATCCAGCTTGTAATCTTATATATGTACTGTCTGTCTCTTGTATATTTAGTTACATGTATGTTTGTGTTTTGATAGTTTGTACTCTCCTACTTGGAGGAAATAAAGAAATCTATCTATCTATCTATCATCATTGAATGATTAGAAATGAATTGACAGTTCGGTATGCTCAAAATTACACCCCTTTAAAAATACCGACACACCCCACCCACCCTGATTACTATAGTCTAGTAATAAAAATCAACGTCTTGGGCATTTCAAAGTTTTCATTTTTTACGTCCGGTTTTATTGGAAGAGGCTAAGGGCATATATAAATCGCAGATTATGCATAAATTACGCTTGTATCACGTGTCTTTTCTATTGTACAAGTGACGTTAACGTATTTTTAAGACGTTCTCGATCACATGACAGCAGATCTCTGGCCATGATTCACATCAAAATGTCTTCCCTACATGACTGCCAGTATATGTAGTCAATATCAGTAATGAAAGCGTGCATAAAGGTAACTTATGGAGATGTTTCTAAAAAAGGAGCTTTAAATTAATGTTCAAATTTGACGTTTATTTTCGAAATTTTGAAGTTATCAATTACTTTTAATTAGAAACCGTCAATAAACTCTTTGGTGATATGGTATCATACCCGCCACAGTTTAAGCGTAAAAATAATCAAAAAGCTTCATTCAGTAACTGTGCAGAAAGGTGTTGGATGCTTATGTACCCATGTGACGTCATCAGCAGCGTCGCGTGATAGTGCAGTCAAATTAACGACTGATTCATACCAATTCTGGGTTGCACATTAAAATCTGAGAGTAACTTTTCAATCGCATATACGCGGTTTGCAAGAATAGTGCAAAAATATTGTGATACGTTTTCAAAGTCCTCTAGTCACCATGCTCAGTTTTTTATTATATCATATCAAATTTTCAGCATTTGACCACCAACACATAACAATGTGATCGTGCGTCATGAGAAGACTCCGATCAGCCTAGGCATCAGCTCAGTCTGATTACTCATCACTGTCCACATGAAGAAAACTCGGAGTTATCCACTGAGCACACAGTTAAATTATCTGAAAAAAACCCTTTAGAAATTCAGATGCGGATGCTAAGGCTGATCTGAGTCTTTGCTCGACGCACATTGTTGGTTTTTTACATGGCATGGCTTACCTACCAGTACCAAAGGCAAACGTTATCTCATATATACACACTAAATCAATGAACGGTCCTTTTTGTCTTCTTTTTATCGTTTTTTTCGGGGAGGGGATGGCGGTGTTTTTTTTGTTTGTTTTTTATTATTATTTTAGAAGAGTCCGGTAGCGCCAAATTATATAGTTGCAGAGCATAACAATAAGATACATCACATATCAGTTCTACGTTGACTCAGACTGTACTATCTGTCACTTTAGTACAGGATTTCATGAGATTTTATCATTGGCAACATCCAGCAGTCGATTAATACTTTGCCTACTAGGTAATTTAGCACGCTTTTTTGTCGCCAACTCATTTTTTTGCAAAATCAACTCTTTTTGAGAAATTCTTTCAAGAATACTATCAGAATGTCAAACGGTTTGGGTCCAGGTCCAAAACGTCGGGCCTGGTCTGGGTCCGAACTGATTGCCAAGGTTATTGGCAGACGATGTTAGTAGGCGAAGAGTAACTGGACATATTGCTAGACCCATTGTCACGATGTCTTTCATCTTGCTTCAGACAAAATGTTAGCCAACAGTAATAAATCATCCTGGCAGTGTGTACTGATATGATACAATAAAGTAATCATATTTAAGCAAGCTCGAGAGAGTTGGGTACTAATTTGACCGGCGAGTAGACTAGCCACTAGTCTGATATCATAAAAAGTATTCTTTTTAATAAATGATAATTTCGTTTTGAAATAATACTTTCTTTATTCTTCCTCTTTCCTTTATGATAACAATATTTGAGATAAAGTGAGGATATTATCGTGCAGTGAAAAATGCTGGTAATTTGATGTTTAGATGTGTGTTGGGTTCTTAGTCAGGTACAAGAAATAACGAAGACAATTTTCAACTTGACATCCTTTATGGAAATCCACAAATAAATATTCTTCATATAATAACAACGTTCATCAAAATAAATCTAGCTTTTCTTCTTTAATAAACCTTAAGTGTTCGACTGGTGATCCAGCTATTGATATCAATCTATTTGGAAATCCAAAACTTGTAGTTTACAAAGTTCAACGAATCAAATATAATCTTCTTCTATCAAATAATTTCAAAGTTCAACTAGTATTCCAGATAATAATTTTGGCTACTTTTTGGAAATCCAAAACTTGTATTTCACGACGGTATACCGATCATGCTCAGATCTAAATTCTAACTAATTTCTAAAAGTAAGGTAATTCTGCACCTATTCGCTACTTGGCGGATAACCAATCAAATCGTAATATATATAAGGATATGCACCTTTAATCTGTAAATTGAGAAATGGGCGGAGACAAGAAAATCATGGCGCTCCCATGTTTACTATCATCATCATCATCATCATCATCATCATCATCATCATCATCATCACCATCATCATCATCATCATCATCATCATCATCATCATCATCATCATCATCATCATCATCATCATCGAAATACCAATCATCATACATTGTAATAGAAATGTGTATTTTTCAAACCCATAATTCATTATTATTATTTTTTTTTGTGTGTGTTGCTGTTGTTGTTGTTGTTGTTGTTTTGCATAAAGTAGTAAAATCATTCCCTATCATCGTCTGATCAACGAAAATGTCGTCGTCGCGATTATAGTTGTTGTTGTATTGTTGTTTTCGTTGTTGTTGATGCTGCTGTTGTTGTTGTTGTTGTTGCTACTGTCTTGCTGTTGTGCCTCGAGAAATAATGGCATTCATTTTTTTTCGTCTTATCTAGGAAAATGTCGTCATCGTGATCATAGTTGTAGTTGTAGTTGTTGTTGTTGTTGTTAGCATTAATTATTATTGCCGACGTCGTTGTTGTTGTGTATTAAGCAGTGTTTTTGTCTTATCAATTAAAGTGTCCCCATTGTGATCATAGTAGTAGTAGTAGTAGTAGTAGTAGTAGTAGTAGTAGTAGTAGTAGTAGTAGTTGTTGTTGTTGTTGTTAAAAAGTCTACGAATCTAGCAAATCTTTAATGCTCACTTTGTTAAACAATCTTCTGATGGCCTTTGTTATAAATAAGCGGTCGATATAACACGGTAAATGTTACATGTATCATTCAACTGATCGTTTAATACGAAGCTAAATTTACTCCATCAAAATCACTTTTCCAAACATTTTCAAGCTATTATTATCGAATTTGGTATCAAAATAATGCTCACATTATCTAGATTTCAAAACTGGTACATAAAATGGCATATTTTATAATTTAAGAAATGCTTTTGAGACGAAATAAACAAAATTGTAAGTTCTTTCTTAAATGCCCGCTATCTGTCAATTGATAATATAACGTAAAACTTTGTAATGCATCCCTAAGAGATCCTAATCAAACAGAAGATAGAAATTAACGATGTAAGGTTACGCGCATTTAGATTGTACCCTCTGTTCAATAATAGATATATGTGGTCTGGCAATAAATTCTATCTGTAAGAGTGTTTGATAAGCAAATATGTTAAGTTGACCGGATTAGATGAAATGATACGAACTAATATTACTTTAAATTACCTGTTACCTGTCGGTACATGCATGTACGTCCGTCCGTTCGACTGTCAATCTATTTTCAATTTCGTATGCTTCATTTTAAGCTGTTTTACATAGATATATTAATTTAATTTATCATTTAATTACGAATCCTTTTGCGCTGATTTTTACAGCACAACAATATCTAAAAGAGAAGAGATTAGAACAAATATGTGAAATCAAACTATACTGAATGAAATGTAAAGTAACATTGACAAAAAAATCAAGGTCTAGGAGCCAGACTAACCGGCGAGCAGCCAAGGCTCAGATGAGTTAGCAAATCCATGCAGGCTCGTCAGAGTTTTCATTACTTTAACACTTTAAGAGCGAACTAAATTTGAGGGTTCAGTGGCTTAGGTTGCTGTCCATTTTAAGGCGGTTGTTCTGCTGTTGTTGATTCGTTGTAGATCGTTGCTCCCACTGTGGGATTCTGTAATTGCTCTATGTTCTGCTGTGCGTTATTTTGTGTCCTATACTAGTTTGCAATCATCTTGATGGGGAAGAGAGAGCTGGTTGCCTTGCCTTTTTTGTCTTCCTGGTGTCTCGTGGTCGCTGTGTGGCTTTTCCTCGCAGTGCCACAGGTTTGTCTGCAGTTTGTGATAGTGGTATTTCCTGATCATACTCACTTACTATTTCATGCTAAAACTTTACACTTCAAACCGACTCGTAGTAATGTGCGTACGCGTACTAGTCTATACGTCTAAAGAGTTTTTTTTCAACGTGGATAATGCGATAAGAAATACCGGTAGTTTATGGGCTTGCCTATATATTATGTTTGAAGTGACCATTTAACACACTGGATGTAGATCCATCTCAGCATTTAAAGTGAAGGACCATGACTGGTTCGTTTCTTTAAAATCAAGTTTGCTTTCATCGTTTATTTCATCAGTTTTAGGGGTGGGGTATCTTATAAGGTGAGGTTGGTACCATCAAATATGTTTGAGCCCTCCAGTAAATTTCTTACTAATCGTTCTTTTGAAGATCCTTTTTGTTATTAGTGTTTCTCGTGTTTGTCTTTGTCATACTGTCTTGTCTGTTCCTTGTAGCTTTGTGAACACCTGCTGGTAGAGGGCTGACCTCTTGTTTCGCTTGTGTGTGATGTTTCTTATGTTTTGTCACTTTCCTTTATGGTATCCTGGGTCGGTTGTGGTGTGTGGTACTTGATTGTATATATTCCTGATCATCGACCTCTTCCTTACTTTGTTGGGTGTTATAGACTAGTAGTTATTTTCCAGGAAACAGCTAGAAATCACTTTTGGGAGGCCGGAATGTTAATGCAAAGTTATATGCTAGAAACTGTTCAGTAGCTTATGCTGAACAGTACCTGGCCTGTCTGCACGCCAGAAAATGGCCCGTATGCAAATTACTGAGGTCAAAGGTCACCAAGTGCATTTTTGCATTTGTAGTGTTATATCAATCTAAATAACAGCTTTCGGGTTCATTTTTCAGTTGATACATTGACTTAAAACATGTCAAGAAGATGATTTCATGCTGTTTTTAGTGTTTACCAGAAAAATGAGGTGTATTTCTGGATTTTTAGTTAAAATCAAAGCACTAAAAGTACTAAAATGTTAGCGATATTTTTTTTGTGTAGTAGACGTATCATAAAATGTATGTATTCATTGTATTTATATACTTATAGGCAATTTTTGTTATTGAAGACCAATTCAGTTTAGATTTTAAAGAGACTAGGTCTGCGACTATGAACATTTTTCGAAAAATTTTCTTTTCTTTTTAAATAATTTGTAAAAATAGAATTAAGTTATTTTTTTCACAATAAATATGTTCAGTACAGCTAAAAACTGCATGGAAAAGTGAATTATCTTATAAAAACAGGTGTTTTTTCTCTAGTTTGTAATTATTAACGTCCCTCCAATAATTCTAGACAGTTGATAATAACATAAATGCTGTCGTTTTGATAGTGATAATTTGTTAAGACTTACGAAAATGGTAAAGTGTTTACCTAAGTTTGAGTATTTTTACAGTATTCTTGACAAATAGAAACTTTATTTCTAAAATTAGAGGATCAAAAGTTACAGACTATGCAGCTTTAAGGACTTTAATTGGAGAAATAGTCAGAGTTCGTCAAAATGTAAATACATATATGTGGATGTAGGGTGAATATGTTTGTTATGCCTGTACACCTTTTTTATCGTTTTACAGGTGCTAGTTATTCATTTGAAACTTATAACAAAACAAGCCATTTGGTGTACATGAACAATTCATGACAGACAAAGATAAGGTAAAATATGTAAGCATAATTTTAATCAGTTGTCAACAGACAACAGACAATACCAAAAAGATATGTAAAGCTGTTGGTGGTTCGTACCAATTACAAAGACTGGCATTACTTGTGATGTATGATGTTTTACCAACAACATAGAATAATTGGCATCGTAATAAGGAGTACATTATATGGGAAGCAAGGGAGTCAATCCTGGTGAAGAACATGACTTTAAGAATATAATGGAACTGCTTGATCATGTTAATGCGTCAAAAAGAATCTTCAGGACTTGATAAATCTGACTAAGGTTGGTGTTGTTGCTCCTGATGAAATATCGGCAGTATAACTCGGGTCTCTTGTGTGGGGAAGTGAGCAAATAAATGATTTGAAAGAACAGACTGATGCAGAATCTGGAGAGGTTTCATGATTATATCAAACAGAATAAATTTCATACTCTCTCTTCAATATACAAATTAAAGAAGTGGCTTTACAGACATCAGAGAACAAGGGCTCATCATGAACTTTTTAAAAGACGTTTAGTCAGCAAGGAAGCTCGTCGTGATAAAAGCTTAAGGAAGAATGCATGCCATTAATTTTCAAAAACCCTAATGGTTATTGCTAATGCTGGTAGAAAACTCCTTCCCTGTGACAGTAAATCAGACCTGGCTGCTATTTTGGATGCTGGGGTATCTCACAATAGCAATAATTGAAGGCCAAGCACTGATGCACACAGTTTGTAGAAAGACCAAAGCAAACGCTTTTTGGTGATTTAGCATACGACTTCACTGATGCTACCAGTAGAAATATTGAATCAAGAAAAGATGTTTGCTTTGATACATACCAGAACAATTCCATGAAAGACGCAACTAATGGAGATCTGGAAGCCTGAAATCAATACAGCATCTGATCAAAACAGGTATGCCCCTTTTCTGAAAACTTGGGAGCATCTCACACAATAAGGCCAACCTTGACGCATTCTAATCTAATGAACTAATGGTCCACTGTGGCTTAACTTGATATTTTCTTTACTCTGACTGACTACGAGTTGTGAGTCATTTTCTTTGTTTCGTAGTTACATGTTAAATCGAATAAATTGTTTGTTTGTTTTTGTGTGATGATGTAGTGCATAAGTTAGAAAGCCTCCATGTGAGCTTAACTGTTTTAGTGTTGTAACAACAGCTGAGTACATGCCAAATATTTGGCGCCAATAAAATGCTTTTAAGTCACCCTGTGACTTTGGCTGCTGTCCATTCTTTACTGTTGCTCCCAATGTTTATAGGGATTTGTGTTGGTCCTTGTCTTGTAATGTTTTGCAATCATATCTCTAAGATGAAAATGTTGGTTACTATACGTTTAGTGTCTTCCTGCTGTTATGTGGCTGTAAGTAGTCTGTATTTCTTCTCGTGGTGCTGTGGCTTGGTCGTCAGTGTATGATAGTGGTCATAATCACTTACTTCTTGGATGTATGTGGAGATATAGAACTGACAAAAGTTGCATAAGGCATGATCATAAAGAAGCCACCACAAGGGTTAAGTAGCATCATAAAGCCACATCAGATGTAGGGTATGAACGGTTTCGCATTTGTTGCAAGAACACAGATGTGCATGTACTACAATAAAGTAAAGTGTTTGTTTATTATAGTGTCACCCATATTGAAAGGGCCAGCTATTTCTGACTTTAGAGACACTTCAACGTGTCACATTTACTTCCCAAAGTTCATCCTTTTGCCAGGCACCAGACAGGCTAGAAATCGGTAACCATTTGTTTAACTAGCTGGCTGTTCACCAACTGGCCATATCAGATAAATTCCTACTGCCGCAGACATTGGGATTCAAACCTTCAGCCTCCCGCTCCTGTAGCAGATGCCTAAACCACTAGGCTATCGGGACAGGTACTCTTAACATCCGTTTTAAGAGAATTGTGCTAAGGCATATCCTGTAAACAGGTAGTTTCAAAAGTAAGAAAGAAGGCAACGATCAGAAATTGATAAAATCAAGCACCACCTGACCCAGGACACCACATGGGATTGTAACAAAATCACAATAAAACATCACATACAAGAGAGTCAAGAGTTCAGCCCTTTCCAAACAGGTGACCACAAGGCTACAGCGAACAGACAAGAAAACATGACAAATACGAAACACAAATAACAAAACTGATCCACAAAAGAAGAACTGCCTTGGACCCTTCAGTAAAAAAGATCTTACTGGAGAGCTTAAACCAGTTTCACAGCGCCAACCTCAAGTCTGTCAAGTTAAACAAATACTTAATTTGAATACACTGCGAGAATACGTATTGAAGTATTATGATAGCTGACACTGTCAGTCATTTCTGAGTATATCACAAACAGAAATCATGGAAGGTGATTGAGATTTATTCAGGACTCCTCAATAATTTAGGTGCTGGCATTCTAGCAGAAGAAACTTTACTAGGTGCTGAGCATTTGCCTCAGAAAGCTTTGATATCATATCCATAAATGAGTTGCACTCTCGACTGTTCGTCAAGGGATCTTAGAGCCAGAAAATGGTTCAACATAGTCGTAGAGCCCATTACCAGGCTACAGTCTGATAATTGTCTACTTTCATTTCAAGACAGCAAATTACCTATTCAGAATGGGTGGCAGAAAGATGAAAATGGTCGACAATTAAAGCCTCTGTTTGATCCATCCCTACAGGCCTGTGGATGTACTTAGTGATGTTCAATCGCAATATGTAAATGTCGCCAGGGATGATAACCTGTACACCTGCATGTTCTTGTGTGGACAAACTCATATAATGAACAGTGAAAATGCCCTTCTAAGCTTTCATCGTGCATTCAGTAAAGATTCTGATTAGACTGGGTGAATGTCAAAGCTGATTTTGTCAGGGCAATGGCTCATATTTCAAAGGGCTTTATGTGCAGTGGAATAAATTGAAAACAGTGATGCTTAAGTTTATCAGTTGGTGTACTTTGGACATAAATCTATCAATTGACAATTGCAGTTTATTAAAGATGCATCAGTCTCAAACTTTGCAAAGGATATTTGGTCAACATTTTAAGTAATCTGAAAAGAACCATGATATCAAAACTACTGGCTGGTAAAAACATATATTTCAAATCGAAAAAGTGATGCCCTTTTCAGCTTTAATCAAGAATGCCTCAATACTTTCAGTGCTTTGATTCTTAATTTCATTAATTTTGGTGCTGAAAAGAAGCACCTTATTTTCATAATCTTATTTGTACAGATACACATTAAAATGATCATGTACCTGATCCTATCTTAGCTTAAAATTAATTATTGTTTAAAATTTAAGAAAGAAATCATTTTTGCACTCCATGACCTTTGACCTCCTTCCTTAAACTTAATAACCAATTGCCAATCAGCAGACAGGCTAAGCATAAGTAGAGATTCACACAATTTTAGCACATGCCTGGTCTTCTTTAAGGTTAAAACAATTATTGCATGAAAAATAACAAATTAAGCACATTTTGCACTCCATGACCTTTGACCTCTGTCTTGACCTAATTATCAATTGCGAATCTGCAGACAGGCCTAGCTCTGTTACTCAGTCATTGGGCAAGCAGAATAACATTGTCTGCATCCATTAACATGCCGGCCTCCCATGTCTGAAAAAATGAGATTGGACCACCAGACTATTTGAGAAGGACGGCGAATACTTGTGATTAAAAATTTGCTCCGTCTATGTTAAACTGCTCAGCCATCTTTAATCAAAGAATACTGCAGTGTGACCTATTGACAATTACATCTGGCTCAGTAAATAAAACCTGACCAGCTGTAGCTTCAAGAAGCTGAACAGTAAAAAACAAACAAAAAAACACCATTTAAACTTTATGAAAAGTTTAGCGACAGTAACTTTATGTCTGAGCGTCATACACTTCGAGCTGCAAATCTCCAAGGTTTACCTATCCTGCTGCTTTAATTAGTTTCTTCTGTGGTGTATTGTAGAAATCAGCTGGGCATCCGTCTACTATACACGTAATATTCGTGTTTACTGTTCAAATGAATTACATAACAAGAAAAAATGAGATCAATATTTTTCTTACATTATCTTAGGTCTGATAATTTCATTCAGGTATCATCGCTTATTGAAAGGCATGATTGCCTCATGTAGAGTGAATCTGAATTCGTAGCATGCGTATAACAAATGTGCAGATAAGCTTTCTGATCAGCGCCCTTGTCATTCGCTATGACATTATTTATTGTAGCTGAACACACTGCTTTAAACCATAGCTAGTTGCAAAGTCAGGTGGCAGGTTTTCACTTAAAGAGGCCCATGTGGATCAAATCATATAAGAACGGCCGTTACAATACAAACGGCCAGTTTAGACTTTCCAGAACATTCACACAGTCTACATACTGAAGTATATACTGAACCTTCGTACACGCAATATACAGATTTCGATGAAGGTTCAGACTAACCTAACTATGTAGGTTTGAAGAATGAATAAACAGAGAAGATATCATCAATAGCACAGGACATGATTCAAATGCTTTATTTGTTTGGTGTGTAAGATTTCATGGTGCAGTCAACAATTATTCAATGATTACTTCCATTCAGATCTAACATATGCTTGTTAAACTTTAAACCAATCCTTGCAGTCACACACACGCAGATCCATAGCAAATGACTATACCATATCTATCTAATAATTTAGTCCTAAAATGAAATCTGGATATTACATATTGTGATATTGTTTATATACAAAATACGAAGGAAGACATCTGCGACCGTGTTACTAGTATGCTAAAATGAAAGACACAGACAAACAAAGATACTAAACTAAAACACTGTGAAAGTAAAAATAAAAATAACGCGAAGCGCCCAGCTCTCTCGCTCGCTCTCTCTCTCTCTCTCTGTGAGTTCATTACAAAACTAAAAATGACACAAAAAACTAAATCACAAAATCTGGAAGAAACACAAACGCCACACACATTGGGAGCTAAACTGATAATGAATGAATCACCGCTTTAGAATTAACATCAACTACTAGTAAGCCAAATCTTCGTCCTAGATGTGAACACATACATTGTTTAGCTCACTAGGGGGCTTCCTACATATAACTTGGTCATAACCGAGAAACAATCAAATCGAATTCACTAACTATGATTCAACACAAAAAATAACTATGACGAACGAAATTTCTAATTGGTCATCTCTGTTTTATTAAATTATTCAACAATAAAGTATAACAATTTCAAAGACAATACACCAACTTTAGTTTGGTAAGCGAATAATCGGGGCCTAAAAATTATATTTAAACAATTTCAATGTTATATCTTTCATAGTTTTTGCAAAAATCAAACATAATGGATGACCAAACAGCAGAGATGACCAATTAAAAATTGTGTTCAGTGTAATCTGACTATTGATGTCTTTTGAATCTAAAGAGAACATACATTTTGTAGAATTAAGAATGATATGGTTATCTTCAAATTGTCTGTGATAGTCTTTCTATTCTCAAACACAAGTTTAATGTGTAATATGTAGCAAACGCAGCCACTTAATTTTCTAATGCTAACTGGCATTTAAAAAGTTTTACTGCTTCTGCAAAAAGATAGTTTAATAAATGAAACGAAGTCAAAAGCAGGCACAAGAAGACAAACTGTAGTCAAGCATGCAATCTCATATACTGGTGATAAAAAATATTGACATTTTAGAAACTACCTCTTCCACGAGGACAAAACAACAAAAACAGATGCTGCATCAGCCTTATATTGTTCTATGTAAGGGATGATATTATTACCGTTTGGAATTGCCATTTATAATCATGACGTCACGTCTTGGAGTGAAGTAACGCCATGCAATAAAATCGATAAACCACTAGTGGTTTGGTTTACATATTTTCGGTTGATCCATATGTAGAATGTATTCAGTGATACCCTTGTTATATTCTAATAACAGATATAAAACATTTTATATAAAATGACCGTTCCAAGGCGGTGCTTTACTTCATTTGTGGATCATTTTTGTTATTTATGTTTCGTGTTTTTCATGCCTACTTGTCTGTTCATTGCAGCCTTGTGGTCACCTGCTGGGAAAGGGCTAACCGAAGGCTCTCTTGTAGGTGATGTTTTCTTGCGTTTTTGTCACTTTTCCATGTGTTGTCTTGGGTCAGGTGTGGTACTTGATTGTATCGATTCCTGATCTTTGCCTTCTTACTTATTTTGAATAGAACTGTATATAGTTTATATCCAACACTAACTATGAAATATGGTAAGACACGACTACAAAGTCGACAACACCAAATATGATGTTTAAAGATAAGCTTTATCTTACTTACGCTGTATTTTTTTTTATCATATCATTAGTTTTGTTTGACAATTATTTCTCGTTGAATACTTTAACGTTTATTAGGGACTTGTATACAGTGTCTTTATATCCAGATTTGACAATGTATGTGTTCACACAGCTTTAAGCATCGCAAAATTACCTCTCTTTTTTATTTACTTTTTTCACAAATAATAAAACTTTATGTAATCATATGTTCCAAATCGTATTGGAAGTAACATCAACGTCGATAAGAAAAGGCATCTGAGTTATCTGTTGTTTTTGGAAAGGCTATATCAATGACTTTAAAGAGCTATCATTTCCCAAAGGCCTAACAAATAGTTTATATTCTATTGGCCCAATTATAGTGTGCAATAAAATATACTTCAAACGTATATAGCAAGTCCATTTACGTTTTGTTTTCAGTGCTAGTGTTGTGATGTACTTCTTTAGGTCTGTTCGACTGTAGCAATCATCTCGCTGAGGAAGAGAGAGTCAGATTATTATTATAGGGATCATACATGCTTTTCTATGCATTAATATCTGCTGGACCCCGAGGATGATATTGAAACCCGAGCCTGAAAGGCGAGGGTTTTAACGACCCGCGAGCGGTCTAGCAGATGTGAATGTATTGTTCGTTATTATTGCATACAGTCATTTTGACACTGACAACTTTGAAAAGACGCTTCGAAAAGTTATTTTTGTATTACTATAACGGCGCGCTAAAGCAAGAAGGACTCGTAGGTTTTGAAAACGCCTGTTCGAGAGCAAAGACTTACGTCATCCTAACGTCACTAAATTACGTTCATGCATGTTACAGTTAATGACGTCAATTTTTGTGACGGCCTAGAATGCGTAAGCCGTGCAACAACAGCACGTGAATTGCCTGATTAATACATTGGTTTTTGCCGGTTAAAACTTGGCATTTAATAGCGGGCGACACGGCTTTTTTATGCAATAATATTGCTTATTGTATGTTTGTTTTGTGTTAGTGTGTATCTTTGTTTGTATGTGTTTGGTCAGTGATATGTAACGTTAACTGTGGCATCTTTTGGTCACATTCACTTATCATTTGCTATGCTCTTATCTGCCTAATTTGACTTATAGGAGATGATGCATTGATAAGTTAGGGGTCTTTCATGCAAACCAAACATCTATGTGTCTTGATCCACATCTGAACTAAGGGTGAGGTTGGTGCAACGTTAAACCGGTTTATGCCCTCCAGTAAAATATTATACTGGCCGTTCCAAGGCGGTACTTATTTTGTGGATATTTTATGTTTTTTCTGTCTTGTGTTTGCTATGCATTTGTATGCGTCTGTTTTTATGTGCCTTGTGGTCAACTGCTAGGAAAGGGCCGACCTCTTGGCTCTCGTTTGTGGTGTCTAGTTGTGAGTTTGTTACTTTCCCATTAGTATCCTGGGTCAGGTGTGGTACTTGATTGTATCGATTCCTGATCTTTGCACCCTTACTTACTTTCTAAAATAACCACAATAAGATACGAGTCAAAAACTGCTCACTGTGTCACTACGATGATTATTTTCCTTCTCACAATAACCAGGAATACTGTCGTCTTTCATATACCAGTTGTATACTGCTGATGGTCGACATCCTTTGTACTACAGCTTTTATTTTAAACGTCCATTATGGATTGGACTAAAAGGTTATGTGATCTGAGTGCTTGACAGTTGAGTTCAATCATTCATCTACCAAATGAATTTAGCCAATGAGTATCCTTGTAAGTTTTGGTACATATGGTTTACTGGCTAAAACATTGGATGGCGTGGACTAAATTTACAGGAGTTTACTTGTCTAGACCTTAGATAGCAGAAATTGTACAGTTAGCTATGCATCAAAATGCTAAGTTTTAGGACAAATTGAATACTTGCGTGTGTAAATAAAACAAGTAAAAACCCTGTCGCTTCGTCTTTTCTTTGAAGATAATGGCAAAATTGTTGTATATCATTCGTCATCCATTGGGATGCCGATTACTCTACTTTTTTCTAAAACCTGCGTTTAACTAGTAGAGAAAGTTAGAACACAATTCGATAACGGAACGTCTTAAAATATTGATTTCTGATTTTTCAAAGTCGAGGCGCTTCTTATGAGTACGTACATAACTCTCATTTGAATAGAAGAAGAAATTGGCTTCCTTAATGTTGCATTTTCAATAAAAGTAAGAAGGAAGGCAGAAATCAGAAATCGACACAATCAAGCACCACACCTGACCCTAAATACCGCATGTGAAAGTGACACAAACAATATGAACACATCGCAAACAAGAGAGCCAAGGGGTCAGCCCTTTCCAATGTACAACTGTGCATGTACCAAGTTAGCATTTCATTCCAATGTAACATCTAAAGATAAGCTGTCAATAAAATTTATTATTGTCATCCAGGAGCATGTCAAACTACACAAAAACTTGTTCATTTCTACATGCTCATTACACTGAAACATACAAAGTAGTTGAGAAGTTTATAAAAAAAAAGTTTTATGGTGAATAACAATCATCTATTGAATGGACATATCTGAAATATACACTAAACAAGTATCATGTCCATCGGCTTTCCTCTTTTAAATATCTCAAACTGTCAATCAGTATTAAAAAACATGTCACTGTCTGGCAAATTGTTTATATTTACATGACAGCTATAACGCCAAATTTGATTACATGAACTACCTCTTTGCTTACCTGCTAGTTGCATGGTAGTAATTGGTATTTAGATATAATCTAGGCGCAAACTCTATTGTTTTACCTTAATTGTTTGTATGTGTGCGTCTTTATCTGTGACTTAGCGTTTCCTCCACACAGTGCCATGGGTTGGTCTGTTATCTGTACTTGTTCCGTTTTCTCGTCACTTGTTTTATGGGTCATATGTGTCAAGATATTTCTTTGGTGCGTATGGGAAACATATACTGTAAATCCGGAAATTTTTGCGAGAATTTATTTTCGCGAATAGCGTTAAAAGACATATTTGCGGCGTTAAACATGATGTACCTTTATCAGTAAACGACAGAGTGATTTCGTCATTTCGCGAGGATTCTATTTCGCGAAACTTCGAAAATAAAACCCTCGCGAAAATTTCCTATTTTACAGTAAATAAAATGCAAATAATTACTACTAAATAAAGTTTTGCATCACCAACTAACTACGACAGATTTTAGTATACTTTTTTTCCACGTATACCAAATTTGATCTTTAAACTTGATACTGCCATAAAGGGTTCGATTCAGTATTTGACACAACAATAAATTTGTTTGGAAAGATAATGTGGAACTCTGTAAAATTGCATTTTTCTGTTAATACCAAAATTTAGGATTTTTTAAAAAATCCACCGCTTTTTTCATGGGCCTCAGAATTTAGTTTTAATTTTAACTCCTTACTCTTGAGGTTGAAAAATACCATTTTAAGCAAAAAGTGAAAATTGAATTTTAGAAAAAAAATACCATATTTGACCAACATTTGCGAATTTTGAAAACCTTTCAAATTTCTCAGTTGAAGCTGAGCCACTCATCTTTCCAACAAAATTGGGAATGGGTTTGGCACCAAAACAGCCTGCAAAATTCCTAACTGATTAAATTAATGTACTGTTTATCAATGTTGGAAATTTATGAAGTTGCATTTTGGGAAACCTTTAAGAAAGATAGTACAGGAGTTTCTGCTCAATTTTAACAGTTAGGAATCTGGCAGCAGGTTTGGTGCCAAAACAAAAATAATTTATGTAATGTAATAATTTTAAGAAAGATGAAAAAGAATTTGACAAAGAATTTCAAAAAAGACTCAAAAATTAGCATTTTTGGTCAAAAATCAAATATTTCTTCCAAAAAAGTAATTTTTCACTTTTGTTTTGGCTAAACAGTTTTTCACAATCTCTAGGGTAAGGGTTTTAAAACAAAACGGAATTCTGAAGGCCATGAAAAATGTCGTAGACTTTTAGAATATCTAAACATTTGCGTTTTAACAGAACAAATGCAATCTTACAAATTTCCACATTATGCTGTTGTTGTGCCAAATACTGAATTGAACCCTCTAAGGCAGCAATAAATTTAAAAACAAGGTTCGGAATGCGTTGAAAAAATGTAACACTTAGTAGTATATAAGAAACAGAACATAGTAGCCAATCGTTATCTATCATTCTTGAAAACGAAATGAACCCTAAAATGTTGGCCACTCACACACACACACACACACACACACACACACACACACACACACACACACACACACACACACACAGAGAGAGAGAGAGAGAGAGAGAGAGAGAGAGAGAGAGAGAGAGAGAGAGAGAGAGAGAGAGAGAGAGAGAGAGAGAGAGAGAGAGAGATGATGATGTGTTTCCAGGGCGGTGCTTCATTTGTGGATCCTTTTTTTTGTTATTTATTGTTTCATGTCTGTCTTTGTTGTGCTGTCCTGTCTGTTGCAGCCTAGTGATTACCTGCTGGGAAAGGGCTTACGTGTGTGATGGCTTATTGTGTTTTGTCACGTTCCCTTATGGTGTCCTGTGTCAGGTGTGGTACTTAATTGTATCGACTCCTGATCTTTGCCTTTACTTTACTTTGTCAAGACATACTGTTATATGATTTTGTAATGTGAAAATATCCAACTGATATGCAACAGTCTGTTACGCTTATATTTGCCACAAGGCGTAGTAATATCATGATTTTCTTGTCAACGCCATAATGTGTGTAATATGATATATATTAACAGCCACCATGTCTAAGGAAATCTACAGGCGTAAAGTGCAGTGTCCAATGGTTCCTAAGTGTCTATTTTTCAAGGGCGTCATACAACCAGGAAACCACCAAGTTAACATTTCATTCTAATGAAACATCTAAAGATAAGCTGTCAACTATCTATTATTGTCATTCATGTACATGCCAAACTACACAAAAACCTGTTCATTTCTACATGTTCATTACACTGAAACATAAAGTAGTTGAGAAGTTTGTGAAATAAACTGTTTTATGGTGAAAAACACTCATTTATTGAATGGGCATATGTTGTAGGTGCACATTGGAATTGCTTCTATGAGGCATACAACAACATATGTTACTGAAATTAAGGAAATCTATTTTGAAATATACACGAAACAAGTATCATGTCCTCTTTTAAACATCTCAAACTGCCAATCAGTATTAAAATACCTGTCACTATATGGCAAATTGTTTATATTTACATGACAGCTATATCACCAAATTTGATATTATGAACTACCTCTTTGCTTACTTGCTAGTTGCGTTGTAGTAAGTGCAGTGCAGTCTCGGCTAAAAGTATGTAAGTATAAGCATTAAATGCCATAATCAGAGACCCACAGGCAACCCAGGGCACAATGAGGAAGAGAGAAAGCGACATAAAACACAGACAGCCGCAAAACAATAAAAATAAAGCCCTCTCTTCCTCTGAAAGATGATTGCTAAACTAGAAAGGACACCGAGAACCACACTACAAAGAATTGGCCAAACACAAAAACCCACAGACAATTGGAGTACTTTAATTTATTCAATGTACATAGTGGATCTTACATGAGTGCACGTTTTATTGAATTTATTAAACGAGTTAAGGAAAAGAGATAGAATGCGAGGCTTGCCTATCATTTTATCTCTTTTTCGCAACGAGTTTAATAAATTCAATAATACAAGAGCGCGAAAGTCATAAGTTGATTAAGATTACTTTGAAATCTCATTTATGGCGTAAATACGTTATAATTTTACCATTATGTACGCAACGTTGTTCTGGTCGTTATAACGTTTCCCATAAATCTGTAAACCACAAGTGGTTTATCGATTTATTTGCATGGCGTTATTTCACTCCCAGAAGACGTTATATGATAAATGCAATTTTTAAGTTTTCTAGGCATCGTTCATATTCACTAATAATGTAAACTGTTAACGAAAGCCTTGAAATAGTCCTCACACCGTGCGCTAATCTCGTCCCCTACCAACTATCACCAGAGTTTCTCTGGTCTATATATACCAACACCAATGCACTCATTTTTATTTTTGAGTTGACCTAATAAATAAACACGTGGATCTCCATAAAAGTCAGTGGTGGCTCTTTCAAGTAAGCAAAGATATGGCATCGTTGGCGTCTAAGTCTATTGTTTCGGATAAGTCGGGCTGATATAGAATCAATTATTAGTTTACTTTGCATAATTTATATGATTCCTTTCTATTGTTTTTCTTCACATTTCATCCGGGCCTCGAGGGAAAGCTTCAGACGAGATTACTGAAATAGAAATCGCCTCGTCGCCAGAAAATCCTGATTTTGATGCATGGGAACAACAAATGCGCAGACCTGCTTGTGCATCCTCACAGACTAGTCAGCGCCTTTGTTACTCGCTACCTAAAAAGTGTAAAAGCTAAACTTGTTTAATAAACTAGTTCAATAACTTGACAAGTCTTCGAAACTGGAAAGTTTCGTTTTACGCTTACCCAGTTGAAAACCCCCACAACAGGTTTTCTCGCGTCGAGACCCAATTAGAGATTCAAGCCCTCCCTCGCCTGGGAAAATCAGACCTCTCATTTGCTGATGCCGTGTGTTAAAATTGTTATGCCCCCAACTTTGAAAAAGCTGAAGGGGCATCTTGCTTTTTGCTTGTCCGTGTGTGTGTGTGTCCATGTGTCCGTGTGTCCGTGCGTCAGTTCGAAAAAAAGTTGGGGTTTTTAAATTTCTTAAATAGATTACTAGTCAAAAATAGCTGACCCGTATTTTTGTCGGATTTATCTCCCTTTATGGAGTTATGTCCCTTTTTAAGGGTCAAAACGAAATTTTGTTATCAAAATATGTAAAAAAAAAATACTACATCTAGGAGCTTCAAACTTGCTCAGCTGATAGAGGATACTTATTAGTAGATTACCTGGTGAAAATTAAAAAAAAGTTGTTTTTGTTTACGAGTTATCGCTCTTTACCAATTTGGACATTGGAAACTTGTTATAAAGACATCTCAAAAACTATTTAAGCCAGTAGCCTAAAATTTAGTCAGCTGATAGAGGATGATGAGAGGATAACCTGGTGAAATAAAAAAAATAACAGTTTTTTTTTTTAGTTATTGGCATTTGCAAATTTGGCCATTGAAAACTTATAATCAAGCCATTTCGAAAAGTAATATATCTAGGAGCTTATTCAGCTGATAGAAGATCGTGACTAGAGTACCTGGTGATTTTTTTAAAGAGTTATTTTATTTTTTCAAGTTATTGCCCTTTGCAAATTTGTTGGGCATTGAAAACTTGTAGTACAGATACCTCAAAGCTTATTATGGCAATGAGGTTCAATGGTCAGGTTATGAGCTTCAAATTTGATCAGTGGATACAGGATGGTGAGATCGACAAGCTTATGGTTGGGGCATAGTGTTTCATAAACACAATTTCTAGTTTACTTATCCAAAAGGCATTTTTCAAGTTGCCAAGTCCTTTTAGGAGCTTTCTGAACATGATCCAAACTTTTTAAAACATTTTGCTACCAAAATATAACAGCTTACGACACTAATTGCGGGATTTATTTCCGAGTTAAGTTGATAATTTTTCATAAAATTTACGATACATGACGTCTGATTTCTCCAAGAATTCGTTCTTTTCAGTTCTCATCAGAAGCGTCGCGAGAAGAGACTGGTTATATTACTTACGACAAACAAAGATCATCACAGTATTAGCTGTGTCTGTATAAAGTATGGTTTTTTTTGTATTGTTTTTTCGCAACGATACTACCATGCAACTACTAGCTTAGCAATATCATAATTCATGGAATCAAAAATTAGTGATATAGCTGTCATTTAAATAGAAACAATTTGCCATATAGTGACAGGTATTTTAATACTGATTGGCAGTTTAAGATGTGTAAACGAGGAAAGCCAGTGGACATGGGACTTGTTTACATGTAGTGTATATTTCAAAATAGGTTTCTTAATTTCAGTAACATATGTTGTTGGTAGCCTCGCACCTACAACATATGTCCATTCAATAAATGAGTGTTTTACCATAAAACAGGTTTTTCACAAACGTCTCAACTACTTTTTATGTTTCAGTGTAATGAGCATGTAGAAATGAACAAGTTTTTGTGTAGTTTGGCATGCACCTGAATGACAATAATATACTCTACAAAAAAGTTAAGGAAATTGTGTTTGAGAGAATATGACAAAATGTCTAAAACATTTATAGACTTTTGAATTTCACAATAGTATAATGTGACCATTTTTCTTTATAACGACGCTTTGCTGGGGTCTGAAGCGCCCATAGCAGCTTAGTAAATCCATTTCAAAGTTGACTGGTCTTCACTCTATGTTCCCAAAAATTCAATTTACGGAGCAAACATAGGTTTTCAAACATTAACGTTCGCCAGGTCCCTCGGGAGATGGAGATGTTTAAAACCTAGGACGACAGATCAGGTGCTTATATGGGACACTTGATTAGTCCAGTGTACATGGATGAGATGTTGAGGTCTGTTGTCCTGCTTTTTTGTGCGAAAACCAGTGACAGTACCATGCCTAGGATGACAATGCCAGAACACACCTCACTAGAATCAGCAAAAACAATTTTGTGCGCATTGACTGGTCAGCTAGCTCATCAGTCATGTCTAAAATGTTAACATGTCTATGACAATTTTGGACAGAGGGTCCAACGCATAATAATGGCATCAAGAAACCCCAAGCATTTCGATGAAGTGTTGCATGAGATATTGATGCTGATCCATCAGCACCAAATCACCATTATTCAGAGTATGTGAAACCGGTGATAGTCCTAATTCGCCACTGACTGGGGACACACTCGTTACTGATGAAGGCAAACTCATTTTCGAAATGTGATGTTTAAGGCTGTCAGGTTAATTTCATGTGACGTTCAAAGGAATTGCACTTCAAGTTTTGAAAACTTACATGTTTTTCATGTGTTTTTGAGGAAATACTTTGTAGTCATTTTTGCGAAAAATGACTTTGACCACTGGGTTACTTAACACTGTGCCACAACAAAGGTATTGGTGCGAGCAAAACACTAAATTAAATATTTTTCTCATCCGATGACATGTATCTAAACAAATATATACAAATTGAATAATTGTTTGCTTTGGTGTTCTTAAGTTGCATGGTTTTCTCAGATTTCCTTGACTTTTTTTGTTGAGTATAGATACAGGTAGTCAATTTTATATTATTGACAGCTTATCTTTAGATGATTCATTGGAATGAAATGCTAACTTGGTGGCTGCCTGGTTGTAAATGGTAGCTTACATGTACTTTCTTTTTGCTCTTTATGATCTTTATGATCGTTGGTGTAGTAAAACAAGTGCAAACGTCATGAAAAAGTAACCATCACAGATCAACTTGTAGATACAAAAACTACCGATGAAAAGGCAAATAGTTATGCAAGACATTTTTCAATCGTGGTAAGCTTTGGTCATTCATCTATCTGTACGAAAGGCTTGGTAAAAGAGCTATTTAAACAAATCGATTAATTGTAGTCTGATTAAACATACTACTTATGATTAGAAATAAGTCTAAAATGGGAGATTGGTTTTATGCGATATAAAGGTAATTAAACTCTTTGCTAGGTCCAATAAGGTCAGCTTGGTTGTCACTGGTAATAGATGTGGTCTCGGTTTTGTTTTGACATACACGTCTCTTAAGCTTTTGATCGCAGCATTTGGTATATATAGAAGGGGTCATTCATGTCTTGGACTTATGTATATACACTGTATGGACAGTTTGACCTTTGATAACGTAGCGTAAAATAGACTACACATTCCCGATTCTGGCTACGAATCATCACGATTCGTCCCGACTAGACCTATATTGTAAAATCGGGATGCATCGGGATGGTCAAAACAGAAAATTCTGAAATCCCTAATATGTCTCACGACGTTCCTACGGTATCTCTACGACTCCTCTACGATTCATGACGGTGCTACTACGATGCTACTACGATGCTACTACGATGCTACTACGGCAGAGTCACGACATAACCGTTGGACAGTCGTACTGCATTCTTGGTGAATCGGGATGAATCTGTATGAGTCGGGGGTGAATCGTGTTGTCAGATGATACCCCGATTAACCCCGAACGCCCAAGAATTACGACGAATACTACCAAGATGCCACTAGGAATGACCCTGATCCCGCTACGGTAGAGCTACGACTTAGGCCACGCCCACAATCCAACACGATTCACCCCGACGAGTTTAAACGGTTTAAACTCGTCGTAGCGTTGTCCTCGAGGTTCCCGAATCACCAAGATTCTTCAAGAATCAGCACGGTACTACTACGATTCACGCCGGTGCATCCCGATGGCGCAACGGCGCTACTAAGAATCATGCCGATGCATCCCGATTTGACAAATCGGGGTGATTCGTAGCTCTGCCGTGGCCCAAAATCGTGACAGTGTAAAGCCCCAGTTACACATTCCCGATTCTGGCTACGACTCATCACGATTCGTCCCGATGAGACCTATATTGTAAAATCGGGATGCATCGGGATGGTCAAAACAGAAAATTCTGAAATCCCTACGATGTCTCACGACGTTCCTACGATATCTCTACGACTCCTCTACGATTCATGACGGTGCTACTACGATGCTACTACGATGCTACTACGGCAGAGTCACGACATAACCGTAGGACAGTCGTACTGCATTCTTGGTGAATCGGGATGAATCTGGATGAGTCGGGGGTGAATCGTGTTGTCAGATGATACCCCGATTAACCCCGAACGCCCAAGAATGACGACGAATACTACCACGATGCCACTAGGAATGACCCCGATCCCGCTACGGTAGAGCTACGACTTAGGCCACGCCCACAATCCAACACGATTCACCCCGACGAGTTTAAACGGTTTAAACTCGTCGTAGCGTAGTCCTCGAGGTTCCCGAATCACCAAGATTCTTCAAGAATCACCAAGGTACTACTACGATTCACGCCGGTGCATCCCGATGGCGCAACGGCGCTACTAAGAATCATGCCGATGCATCCCGATTTGACAAATCGGGGTGAGTCGTAGCTCTGCCGTGGCCCAAAATCGTGACAGTGTAACTGGGGCTTAACTGGGGCTTTAGATGCTCTTCCTGAAGGTTCTGTGGGTTGCTCTGCAGTTTGTGATTGTGACATTTCCTGGTCATACTCACTTACTTCTCTAGTTAAACATCACTGAAACATATGCTTTGCTACAACCACGCAACTAGCAGGTTAGCAAAGAGGTAGTTCATGAACTCGAATTCGGAGATATAGCTGTCATGCAAATATAAACAATCTATCATATAGTGACAGGTATTTTATGCTAATTGGCAGTTTGAGATGTTTAAAAGTTGAAAGCCAAGGGACATGATACTTGTTTAGTGTATATTTCAAAATAGGTTTCCTTAATTTCAGCAACAAATGTTGTTGGTACACACGGAATTGCCTCATAGAGGCAATTCCAATGTGCACAACATATACTGACCCATACTTCCAACGCCAAATGTTTCCGGAATGTTACTTTAATTAATATACGAGGTCTTGCCGAAATCACTGTAACGGTCAGGGGTTGTTGATACGCGCAGTCTGGTCAGAGCTTGAACATTCTATGACTGTCAGACATTCACCGAATCAGGTTATGATCAAAAGAGAACAATTGACCTATGAAGTTCTACTTTCATTTTCATAAATAAGTGTTTCAATTTTTGATAAAATTGCGTTACAATGGATGAAACAATATATGTAATTTTGAAGCTTCTGTTTGATTTTGCGTAAGAAGTCCGTTCAATAAATGAGTGTTTTTCACCATAAAACAGGTTTTCACAAACTTCTCAACTACTTTTTATGTTTCAGTGTAATGAGCATGTAGAAATGGACAAGTTTTTGTGTAGTTTGGCATGCACCTGGATGACAATAATAGATAGCCAAGTTATATTATTGACAGCTTATCTTTAGATGTTTCATTTGAATGAAATGTTAACTTGGTGGTTGCCTTGTTGTAAAACATATGTAAAACGATTATAAATGACACAAATCTGAAGTATCGACAATTTATTGGCATGATATGGTGATAAAAAATAGGAAACGAATGATATAGCTTGTAAGTATTACTTGACTTTTCGCTTACTGTAAAGGCGGCAACTTTAATATTCATATCTGGGTGTGGTTCGGCTATTTCATCTGCTAAGGAAGGGAAATCAGGTTTTATTTTATAATTTGGTAAAGAGTTAATAAGCCTTTTGAGCCGCGCAAACGTGCGTGCATTTCATGAAAATCCTAACCGTATATATACTGAACTCACATTTATTAACCCTTAAAGTGCATAATCACAAAATGAATGTTTTTTTTGTCGTCCACTAAACTATTTGAAGCCTCATAGATAAACAGTGTGGACCCAGATCAGACTGCTCCTATATAGGAGCAGTCTGATCTGGTCCACAATGTTTTCCACCCTGCTTATGTTAAATAGACATTTCAGATGCAGTTATTTTGCTGGCGTTTTAAGGACTGAATGACGACTGAGGTTGTGGCACAAGATGATGCAGTTACTTTTGAATAAAACCACGCCTCCTTTTCAGGTTTTACCTATGGCTAAGGTTGACTAGACTAATTACGCATTCATGAGGCTCCGCCTTTACAGTAGGCGAAAAGTCAAGTAATATACCTACTATTTTCAGCGAATGGCAAGCATGTTTCAATACAGATGAGGTATACTACAGTTTACCCACCTCACTTGTTTAGCGTACGCTGGTTTGATTACAAATACTTATATATATTGGAACATGGTGGCCATAGCTGAATAAAGATAACTATTTCAATGCAAGAAAGGAGGCAAAGATCAGAAATCAATACAATTAAGTACCACATGGGAAAGTGACAAAAACACAAAAAAGCATAAAATACAAGATATCCAAGAGGCCAGCCTCAAATCACGAATCATAATAAATTACTTTTAGCATCTTAAGACCAGCAATGGTATGCATCTGAGTTTAGCTGCTTAACAAGTTAAGGCGAACTCATTATGTGCAGCCCCATAACGATTTGCACAGAAAATTACATTGGTCATTTCTGTCACTGACATACATAGACAACTTAGTAGCCGAGGACGGAAATCGACATAAATAGGAAGCTGTTTTATGGGATAAGATAAAATGAGCCGCGATATTAAATTTCCAACAATGTAGTCATTGCGACCAGCAAAGCCTCAGATCAGCCTGCGCATACGCGCAGTCTGGTCAGAGCTTGAACATTCTATGACTGTTAAGCTACTAACCGAACATCATGTGGAGTTTCAAAACTTAAAAGGAGGCTCCTCAGGCTCGTCTTGTCAAAATGCCACATTGATGGAAATCACATGTCGCGGCTCAATTACATAGATGCCATTTAAGTAAATTGCCTTTTAAAAGTCACAGATCCCTACAAGGGTATAATAAAACAATTAAGTGAGTGTGACCAGGAAATGGAACAATGGCATATCACACCCCAGCCCATGGCACCGTGAAGAAGGGTCATTAGAGGACAAACTAAGACACGCATAACGCATTATTATGTGGCAAGAATACAATTAAAGCAACCAGCTGTTCTTCATCAATGAGATGATTACAAAACTAGAGAGGACACAAATAACTAATTCGCACAACCAGGACGAAACACAAATCACACGTTTTCTTCAGGTTTGTCATATTCAACAGCTTATAACTCTTAGAGTTTTTGTGATGGAAGCAAGCTGTTTGCAGTTTTGGAATGGTCAGTAGATTGTCTTTCAGAGACATGTTACATGTATTTTAATCTAAAATATTTATTTATTTTAATCTAAAATATTAATTGAGAAAATTATCAAATGAAACTATTTAACAAAATGTCAATGAGTTTATAGGGTGTAGTTGAAAATGTAACGTAAATGACACCATAATGCGCATAAATAACTTTGACAAACATTAATATCTGCAGGGAATTAACTGTTCTTATATATTACATGACTATTTAGTCAATTTGAATTATTCAAGTACTAACTTAACAGCCTTTATTACATATTTTTGCTTTTTTAAAAAAATGAGGGGTTGCGTAGTTTAAAACACGCTGTACCACCAAACGCCCCAGCCGCCAGAGGGCTAACATGTTTCAAAAAGTAGTTAGATGATACCTTTTATGAAATATGTATTCTACAAAATTCCCCCTGGGGGATCAAAAAAGCCTACACAAAACGGGCAACAGCAAACAATGACCAAAAGCATAAGAAATCTATTAAACCAATTCCAGTTTACGTTTCTTAAAGTTGAGAAGGGAGGTGGGGTTGAGGGGCGTGAAGGTTACTACAATTCTGCTCATGAACATGACTTTACCGGGGTTTACCTGATGGATTTCCTTTTGCTCCGGTATTCAGCTATATTTACTGTTGTGTCCTTATCTTTGCTTTATCTCCTTTTTATATCTTGATTTATATGTTCTAGGAGATGATGCATTGATAAGTTAGGGGTCTTTCATGCAAACCAAACATCTATATGTCTTGATCCACATCTGAACTAAGGGCGAGGTTGGCGCGCCGTGAAACCGGTTTAAGCCCTCCAGTAAAATATTTTTACTGACCGTTCCGAGGCGGTACTTCTTTTGTGGATCATTTCTGTCTTGTATTTTGTTATGCTATCGTGCGCGTCTGTTTATTGATGCCTTGTGATCACCTGCTGGGAAAGGGCTGACCTCTTGGCTCTCGTTTGTGATGTCTAATTGTGAAGTTGTCACTTTCCCATTGGTGTCCTGGGTCAGGTGTGGTGCTTGATTGTATCGATTCCTGATCTTTGCCCTCTTTCTTACTATGAGATTTCCAACAATGTGGTATGTGCGACCAGCGAAGGCTCAGGTCGGCCTGCGCATACACGCAGGCTGATCAGAGCATTTGCTAGTCGCTTGATTATTTTATGACTGTCACACTACTGACTGAACACCATTTGGAGTTTCTAAGCTTTTAAGGGGGCTGCACAGGCTCATCTGAGCCTACGCTTGTCAAAATGCCAGGTTATCAGAAATCACAATTCGCGACTCATTTTCGGGAGCGCCGTAGCTCAGTGGTAGAGTGCTTGACTCGAGACCGAGAGGCCTCACCGGCATCACTGCGTTTTGGTCCTTGAGCAAGACACATTCATCCTAGCTTAGTACTGGTTCAACCCAGGAAGACCCGTCCCTATATAACTGAAAGATTATTGATGGGACGTAAAGAATCAAATCAAACGGCTCATTTGGCATACATCTACTCTTTCTTTGATCTTCTTGTAGAATTTAGAGCCTGTATAGGTTTACTATATAAGGACGTCTATATAAGGACGTCATTAGCAGTCAATAGTGTCCCTATTTGCAAGTTAAGCTTATTAATAGTAATATGCTCCAAATCAATCCTTATTTAGATAATACAATCTGTAACTCAACTCAGACAAGAAAAATCCTGTGTCCGATCAAGTACCGCTGTAATGCTCTCATGGAATTCCAATACTGTGGTATTTTAATTCAGATTCTTGTAGCCCGTAAAGTGCCGCCTATAAACATCATAAATGCAGTTGATAGAAAGTTCAAGAAATGTGTTCGTTACTTTTCGCATCGGCGAAATGTGAAGGCTTGGAGGACTACTCCGCGCATTCGTTTATGTTCGCCGTAGCCAATAGTTTTTTTTTAATATATAAAAAGGGTCTTTGTCAGAAACTGACTAAGGACGTTTTGACGCCAATTTCAAACCATGTAGCGTCGAAAACTTTGACAACGTTTTATTTTAGTTGATGCGGGGAGAGATGATCCAAAAACCATCATCGGCACGCCAGCGAAACGCCATTGAAAGAAACCCTATATTTTTTTATGTTTTAGGGGGGTCCAGACCCCATACCCCCTCTCTGGGTCCGCGCATAGGCTTTGACCTGGCGCCAGGTGACGTCAGTCCTAAAGCGGTTATTCTGTTGTTATTGTTGTTAGTTCATGTTTGTTGTCATTCTCATATTGTGACGATATTTTTTGTGTGTTTGATCCTGTTCGTTAGTTGTGTCTTTACTAGTTTTGCAACCATTTTGCAAAGAAAGAGAGAGCTGAATGCTTTACAGTAAAACCTGTCTTAAGCGGCCACTCAAAAATACCAAAAATTGGTTTTCAGACCAATTATCGCTTAATGCAGGTCAAAAGTATTGCAAAATGTTCCACGGGGAGAATCCTGCAATACTGTAATGTCGACCTTCATTAAGCTATCACTTGCCATTAATTTTTTTTTTGTCTATTTTCGAATGGCCGATAAAGACAAGGTTTACTGTATTTTGATTGTATTTCATTTGAATGTCTTAGTCTGTATTCTGTTGTCTATTACTCACGGGGCCATGAGTTGGTTAGTAACCGGTGATTCTTGGATTCCCTGCTCATATTCACTGTTTTTACATAAAAATAAGAAAAGACTTCTCTATTAATTGCATTGCATTAGATATCAAAACAGAAATACATTGTAATGCCAAATGGCATTGTATTATAGATATTATTCAGTGTTAAAGTGCAAACATTCCATTTAACTCGTAACTGATCTTCCATTGACTTTTAAATGTATTCATTGACACTGACTTTTATATCTTGTTTGTTTAACTTTCCCAAGAGCCTTTTGATATTCACGTGTATTGGTCTTAGTTATTGAATTCTCATCAAAAACATGTAGTTGAATATGCTAGCATCCGTACTTTGTATATCCTGGTAATGCAAAGCGAATATTGTAGTACACAGAGTGAGCGTTGGCATTGTAGGTGGACTATACGAATCTATCATAAGTGTGAGGGTGGGATAGAAATATCCGTCCGTTTGACATCTGGGGGCTTGCCGAGTGATGACAAACTCTGATTCCGAGAGACGGAGTTTTCTATAATAATGGATTTTTTTTTTTGCTCACACAGATTTTTTTAAATAAGCTTCCGGAAGTCCCTAAATACGATAAGATGCAATTTCACATGATGACGTCACTTGAACACAACAATGACGTCATTTGACGGCCATGTTGTGGAGTTCCAATACAACCAATGTTTGTAGCCCTCACGTGACAGCCTGGGTAAGATATCATGGGTATGATCAGTTTTTTCTATCCCAGGGTAAAAACTCAGATATTCTTATCCGGTGTGCAAGAAATAGCGTATATTGGGGTGAACAGAAAAAAACATCTGGAGGGGGTTTCTGTAAAATCCAATTTAATATTAACTTAATTGTTGCTGTAAGCGGTGCAACCAGTCTGGATGCTGCAAGGTACATGAAAAGTAGATTCCTTTTTTGCGTATGTGTAAGGGGAGATCTGGAGTATTTACTGTAAATTAGACACAGATTGGCAATGCAACGGTGATGTCATTACCATACAAATAAAGCGCACATGCATTTCGTTTAACGCTACACGATGTAGTGCATGATACCCAGGCATCCAAATTAGATTACCTTGCACCCCAAGGACAATTTTTCGTGGGTGTCAAATTGTCCAATGGTACCCCCTAAATGCGAACGAAGTTGTCCTAAAAACAAATTTGGTATGCGCTATGTGAAAATGCATGGTTTCCATGGCAACCCCTTATATAATTTTCGAGAATGGTGGTAGGCCTACAAATTCAATCCTATCTAGGGTCCTACTTATCCTAGAGCACTAAAATGGGTGTCAAATGAAAGCTTAGACACACGACTTTCTTCTTGTGGTCAGATATATAAATTATCTAACTTGCATTTTCATGAATATTAATAAAAACCTTAAAAAATTAGGTAAATTCATAAAAAAACATAAATAAACATATTTCAGTCCAAAAACATCAAACCACCATTGTTGCAAGTTTTCATATCATCAGTGATACAATTTGATAAGTCCTTACATCCAGTGGTCCTATATGAATATATCTCATTTGCATATTCATGAATATTAATGAAAATGAAGGAAAAGACATCGGGTAAACTACTAACCAAAGGGGTAATCAGACCTACATTGAAAACATAGGAAATTTCATTTTTGGTGTAATTTTTTTCAATGGGACCACTTTAATGCATAAATAAGATTGTCCTCAAATATAAATGCGCTTTGGTTATATGAAATGTCATTGTTTCCAAGGCAGCCCATTATGCGACTTTTCTTTTCTTTTATTCTTTTGTGGATCATTTATGTTATTTCTGTCTTGTTTTGTGTTGCTTTCATGCACGTCTGTTTGATGATGCCTTGTGGTCACCTGCTGGGAAAGGGCTGGTCAACCTCTTGGCTCTCGTTTGTAATGTTTAATTGTGACGTTGTCACTTTCCCATTGGTATCCTGTGTCAGGTGTAGTACTTGATTGTATCGATTCCTGATCTTTGTCCTCTTTCTTACTTGGAGGAATAAGTTGTACGTAAAAATACTCATATAACAGCAGCAGCTCATCCTAGAGAACTAAAGTTGGTACCGAATTAATCCCTGGACAAAATAGTATAATTTGGTAGTTAGATATGCATTTTTTTAAGTTGATGACGGGGAGAAAGGATCCAAATACCACTAAAAGCGGGACATCACTGGCGGGTCGATTATGACCCAATATTGAAAGCTGGCTTGGCAGCCTTGTTATTGTTTAGGGGATCCGGACCAGTATTGCTAAGAAACCATATAGCTTTGTGATTTTTCAGGGGGGGGGATCTTGACCCCCTCCCCCCTCTAGATTCGCGCATGTTCGTTCACATGATGTTGTCTTATCATCGTCGATGTTTACTGAAATAATTTGGAGCAATCGTCGTTGATGTTTGTCGATTTTAAACAACATCAAAGGTTTGTTAATGTTTTGAGACCTTATATTAAGTCCATTTTCGCAACGCCAACGATAGACAAGAATCAATATTAAAGAAGAAAGGATACCTTGGAAACGAGTTGTAGCTCATTTTTTATAAAGCGTCCACGCACCTGCGACTTATGCAATCTGATCAGGAAATTCTCAATTCACGATGACCTAACTAACCCCTCATAGGTCAATATAGTGACCCAGATATCAGCCAGACGGGTATTTTATTGCCTAGTGCTCCTGACCATTCCCGGAGGGAGTTTCATGTTACGTTTTCAATATTCTCAGATTGAACTTTTTGTTTCTAAATTCATTTCTTGCTTTCTCTCGATTAAAATGCGGTGATATTTTACAAATTGTTTGTCTTTTAAGTCTTTGAGACATAATATAATGGCACTCTGATGGATGAAGATGGTCGTGTGGCGTATACAATGTAAGTGTTTTACATGTACTTCTATTTTGACAAAACATAAACAAACAATGATTCTAATGCGCTTGATTTCGTAACGTGACATCTGATTGGATAACGTCGAAAATTTGCGACATTATATGTTGCGATATACTGTCGGAATCAGTTTAACGTCATTATTTACGTCACATTTCGTTGGATGACGTGCGGCTTTATGCGGCTTGCAATGCTACATTTCGACAGGAAATTACAGACGTGTATTAGAATTGGGATAACTGTCGGATTTACGTTCGGAAATCACGTTTTACGGCTCCGCTCGCGCGTCTCCGTAAAACTCAATTTCCGACGTATATCCGACGATATACCTCCCCAAATGAAAATTTTGAATACAGTTATCCCCTAAATATCATTTAAAACAAATCCGGAACTGTATTGTATAATTCAATAGTGTGATGGGTGGCATATAACATCTAAAATTCGTTACTTTCGATTGATGTCAGCTTTAGTAGTAATCAAGGTAAAATCTCAACACATTGATGGCACGTACTGATCTAAATATTTATCGCTTAATTTCAGTATCATATGTTGTTGGTACACATTGGACTTGCCTCATAGAGGCAATTACAACCAATGTGCACCTACAACATATGTTCATTTAATAAATGAGTGTTTTTCACCATAGAAAATAGTAAGTGAGTATAAAACCGGGTTTTCACAAACTTCTCAACTACTTTCTATGCTTCAGTGTAATGAGTATGTAGAAATGAACAAGCTTTGTCAGAGGTGGTCCAACTTTGACAACGCTTTTTTACGTTGATGAGGGGTGGGAGGATCAAATACCACTATAAGCGGGCCATCATAGCCCAACATCGAATGCTGGCTCAGTAGCTTCGTAATTTTTCGGGGGATCTGAACCAGAATTGCTAAGAAACCCTATGACTTTGTGATTTTTCAGGGGGGTCTGGACCCCCAGTCCCCACCCCCTCTGGATCCGTGTATGTGTTCAAATGCAGCCAGAGATATTTTACGCTATCCTTATTAAATATAGGCTACTAAAGAACGTAGGCACAGAAGGAAGCAGACGACAATTGTCGAGAATGGCGGGAAATGGTTAAAATAAAACTCTAGGGTTAATGTCCTGAAAATCGCATTAATTCACCTAGCTGATTTTTACAAAGACTTAAAACTGATAGATAAAACGCCTTTCACCGGTGGGTCGGACTTCAGACTCTATGATGGTTCTGACTTAAAGACTTATCTATTGATGAGATGTTAGGGGCCTGATGCTTTGGCCGTTTGTCGGGCCCACCGGTGTTTACCTGTTGGATTTCTTTTGCTCCGGTATTCAGTTTAATTCACTGTTGAGTCCTTATCCTTGCTTTATCTCCTTGTTATATCTTGATTTATATGTTTTAGGAGATGATGCATTGATAAGTTAGGGGTCTTTCATGCAAACCAAATATCTATGTGTCTTGATCCACATCTGAATTAAGGGTGAGGTTGGCGCCGTTAAACCGGTTTAAGCCCTCCAGTAAAATATTTTACTGACCGTTCCAAGGCGGTACTTCTTTTGTGGATCTTTTATGTTTTTGTTCTGTCTTGTGTTTGCTATGTTTTGTGCGCGTCTGTTTATATGTGCTTTGTGGTCACCTGCTGGGAAAGGGCTGACCTCTTGGCTCTCGTTTGTGGTGTCTTCTGTGAGTTTGTCACTTTCCCATTGGTATCCTGGGTCAGGTGTGGTACTTGATTGTATCGATTCCTGATCTTTGCACCATTACTTACTTTCAATGTAAATGACATTCATTATAGATGTGGATCAAAGACTAAATGTTAGCCTAACCCTACTCTATATGGAGCAGGATATGTCAGGTCTCTTACCTTTCAAGACTTTTGAAAGATTTGTTACGTTAAAGAACCGCTTACCATCAACGTTTACCAGCTAAATCACCAGTCTCGGACATTTCTCCAGTAGTTTTAGAGTTGGTCATACTGCGTGACAAGTTCGATTTCTTCGCGCTGCGACTGATATATGTTCTGATAAACTGAAGTCAATTATGGATAATCAAAGAAATTGGATGGTGCGGTTTTTCTGCCCAGGAATCGCATTATTTTGTCTTACAAACGGATGTGAGCTAAGCTTATTGTAGTAAGCTGTACCAGTACATGTTTGAGGTCAAGCTGATTTTTCAGCACAATGACAGTCAATTACAAAAGAATAAAACTATTAAAACTTAATCACCAATCACGTGCATGGGTTCTTAAGTCTCCTTTTACGCTTAAAATCCCCATCTTATATACGATTCCAGCTTAACACCAGTCTAACCCTTTGTATTCTGGAAACCCGTGAATCGATACTTTACCAACCCCATGTCTGTCAAGTGAGAAAGAATAAAACCATTACAACTTAATCACCAATCACCTGCATGGGTTTTATGTATCCTTTTACGCTTAAAACCCCCATCTTATATAGAACTTCAGCTTAACAACCACGCTACTCCTTTGCATTTTGGAAACCCGTAATAGATTGGTACTCTACCAAAAAGGTGTCCACAGTATTCTGGTAAAGAACAGTATTCAGGCACAATAAATTGAATATTATAAAGGTGTGAATGGCGACGAAATGATCACTGACAATTTCATGTCACGACGGCGAAGAAAAACACCAATGCAACCAGCTCTCCCTTAAAGCTGCATACTCTGTAACTATGAACATTTTTCGAAAAATTGTATTTTCTTTTTAAATCATTTGTAAAAGTAGAATTAAGCTATGTTTTCACAATAAAAATGTTCAGTACAGCTGAAACTGCATGGAAAAGTGAATTATCTTATCAAATAGGTGTGTTTTTCTCTTGTTGGTAATTATTTGCGTCCCTCCAATAATTCTAGACCGTTGAATTTTAACATAAATGCAGTTGTTTTGATAGTGATTACTTGTTAAGATTTACGAAAAAGGTTTACCTGAATTTGAGTATTTTTACTGTGTTCTTGAAAAATAAAAACATTATTTTTAAAATTAGAAGATCAAAAGTTACAGACTATGCAGCTTTAAAACGTCTTAACTTATTTAACCCTTTGTACCAAAGCACAGATGAAAGTTTTAAGTCAGCGTCCTCATTGGTATATGGTCTAACCCACCATCATGCAATTGAAGATGAAACCATAGCTGTAAACCGTGATTCTGTTATACCAATACGAGCAAACTATCACAATTTACCCATGCTATAGCCCCACTCTTTTAACGGTCGATTGTATTTACAAATTGATAATGTAAATAAAGCTTGCCAACGATTTTTCTGATTTACTTAAAAAAATACTAAAGCTGTAAAGTTTTTAGAACTACAATTTCGCTATAACTTTTTTATCTTACAATTTTAGCCAAATGTGTTCGCGATGAAAGTTGTAGAGGAGACTCTCCGCCAACTTCTCCAATTGGTCTGGTGCTTGTGGCGGGGGTGTTCCTGAATACTTTTCATCGAAGATGTTTTTTACAATAAATGATGTAGTAAAAAACTATCGTGAGAAAACTGTTCTTAAAACATTAAAGCTGGAGTTTTTTTTAAATCCCTCATAAAATTGTAGCTCTTATATGCCCTGTCACAGAAGTTTTCAAACTAACGTCATATTCAACAATCAATCTTCAGTATGATTTTGAAAGGCTTGTTTTGGTAACATAGCAGTCAAACAGTTATTTCTATTGTTTCCACTCGCATTTTATCAAACTCTCACAGAACGAATACGCTGTGAAACATATGCGCCATAAGAAGGAGGAAAGGAAAGTGACCACCAACTGTCGTGCCAACCAAGAGTGACAGTGACGTAATACTTTGTTTACAATTGCTAAGTAAAATACTAACGTGTACACTTCACTTGAGCTAACGCTAATCGATAGATCACTTGTGTATTAATCCTATCCGCAGGATAGGATTAATACACAAGTGATCTAACGATTCTAAGTCCGTGATAACTTTGTAAACAAAACATGATGTCACTGTCACTCTTGGCTGGCAGGACAGTAGTAATTATAAATTAACCATATTGTTTTCAAAATTAAAATTTTCCCTTTTATCATACATTTTAGATGCAACCATGCAATTTGCTAACCCATGACCCCTTGGTTTGTACAATGAAACATCACATGTTTATGATGTCAAGCCAGATGAAAGAAAAACTAGTATTCATATGAATGTATTTCTATCGCGTCCTCATACAAATTATGGAATCTTTTTTCTTGCTCACATTATATATCACATTTTTATATTTAAAAAAAGGCTCTAAGAGGATCCTGAATACGCGACATAACGATGTTCATAGCTTGTCTTCAGATGTGCGGCCGTGCCTTTTAATCTTTCTCACGAGTTGGCATGGGGTATATGAGGTAGATAGAATTGATCATTTGTGTTCAGTGGAGACAGGAAAATCCCAACCCCAGTTTCAGTGTGAAATAAGGCTTGCCGAGCTTACCACAAGACGGTGGACCAGAGGGTTCTGATTTTCCTGTTGCCACTGAACACCAATGATCGATTATTTTTCATCATATTTGTACATCGGGGCAGCCTTACCTATTGCTATACTCCACTTGCTGGTCCATCTGTGCCGTTTAATTGTTCCCTATTTGTGCCTACTTTGGCGAATTAGATTTTGTATTAGTTCTACAGTCAATAGCACCTATTACTCTTTCTACACCTTTTAACTCGTCAATATACCGACGATATGGATCATATGAGCTACTAGGAAGCAATACATCAATCAGCCAATACCATCAACAATGTCTTTGCTCATTTACACGGATATCAAATAAAGATAATCAACTTAAAATGTCCAATATTGAAAGCTAATTAATGATCACTTTCTTAATTTCATGTCACACCAGATAGCTATTGATCACTGATACTAAAGCCGTCTTATACTATTGATTATAAGTAAAATTGTACGTAAATTCAACAATGAAATTTAAGATAAAAGGAAGAGCTTCAACAATGATGATTCGATTTTGTACTCAGACTGTTCGTAGATTCCAGTATGTTTAGGTATGTCAAAGATTTCGCTCGTTCTAAAACAAGTATTTACCAGCGAAAACCTCCCTATCTTTATCGCGAAACACGAAGCCTTGTTTTTCCGACTAAAAGGACACGTTCAAATATAAAACAAATATCTTTTTCTGAAATTTCAAATAAAACAATTGATATTGACTAGACAGTGTCACAATTTCAGATGCCCATGGTAACAACAGGAAGACAATCAAAATACAGACAAACAAATCTAAGGAAAGCAGAATACCGCTTAAGCCGGTGCTAGGGGGCATGATAATTGTTGCACTTTCCATTAGTTCTCATGAACAGACTCAATAAAACCGAGCCTGCCGTTTTTCTTATATTGTAGGTTCTCATTATAACTGAAGGATCCAGAGGGGTTTTTTTTCAGATTTTTACGCATGACGAATAGCAGACAGAGGAAATGATGAACTATCTTTTTTAAAAAAAAAAAGTGGAAGTCTTTGCTATTAAACTGTGTTTAAAACTATTACATGATGCCAACGACAACGTAAGAACACATTCTTACAGGCCAGATGAAATCCGTCCCTGACATCACTTGGCAAGCCTCGTAATACCAAATGGTGTTCTTCTGCACTAAGTTTTCTACCCGCCCCCTCATTAATGATATTTTCTTAACATACGCAATACAGTAATGACCATTGAGAAAGGTCTGAAGGTATACACAGATGATGTATTGTCCGACCATATAATAAAGCCGAACATTGGTTATGACAACATTAAGTGTCTCTCGAATTATTGTTTTCCACATCATAAATTTTACAGAATCCTTTGTGTGTTTACTTTCTTTGATGTCCATTTCTCAATTTCTTGGTTGCGTTGTTTGCGTTGTCTGACAGCATTGGTATAGAATTTTAGTTTTCATATATTGCTAGAGATGATTTATTATGCTTGGCTTTGCAGTGTAAACTTCTCCCCTTTTGAAATGTATTGAACCTCTATGACATCCTAATTCTATATGGTGTCGTCTTGAGAGCTTGGTTTTACAAAGGCTGCCCACGCATCTCATTTTCCATAGGAAAAAAGTGCTGCACGGGCCAAATTAATTTGGCTGTGAATTTTGGTCAGTATAGTTTTTTTTATCTGGACACAGCTTATGCCAATCAAAAGTTAAGTGTTAGAAATGCCAGTGGTTTACTATAATAAGTTGAAAGGGAATGCCTTTAGTCGCAGACTACTCTGCAATGATTGTAATGGGCATCCATATTTCGTGGACATGCAGCAAAAATTGTGCCTGCAGTTTTCAAGTAGTTAACTGTTTTATAATTTGGGTATGACCTGGTCGGAAACCCTGAAGACATGTTTTGTTGCGTCGAGGCTCAAAAACCTGGAAAAATAGAACCTTCCAAAACAGAGAGAAAACCAAGACGCGGTTACTTAGACTTGGGTCGTTCTATGACATGTGAGTGTCATTTCTGGGTCATACTCCCTAGCTTTCTACCACCAATAACATGTAAAATATGTGGCCTTAACATTGAAAAATTTCGCAGCGACACTTCAAGGTTGCAATGATGCAATGAGTATTGGGCTGGAAGAATGTACCATATGTCGGAGCCACATACAGACCATATGAGCACACATAACATATTCTATCTATCTTTATGCTTTTCATCTTTTATGTGGAGAGTAAACGATGCTATACAACATATTAATTACCGTTCTTAGTGGCTAAAATTAAAAGAGAATGCTAAACGCATTTTCCTTAAACGGTTTTGTGTGTTGTCATCTTAAGTGTGTTACATTTAATTTAAATTTAGATTGAAACAGATAAAGTGGCATTATATAATATCTGGGGGACGTCATGGAGATCAAACAACCTTACATTATTTTCCTATCAATACACGTTTTTGACATGGTGTCATTTACCTAGTTTCGTTACTTGTGCATATCATATTTAGGTCTTATGTGCTATAACTACATGAGATATATCCATACAATTAAAACATCACACAGTAAAATAAATTTGATTCCCCAGTGACTTCGAATACTGTCCATAGGTGGTTCCTTTGATTCAGTGTTTATTGGTGTTCCAATTGTTTTGGGCGGTTTGTTTTTCCTAGTTTTCAGTGTCTAGTACTACAACCATCTCGTTGAGATAGAGAGAGAGAGCCGGTTGCTTTACTGTAACTGTCTTATTAATGCCATGTGGCTGTTAATGATCTATGTCTCTTGCTCATAGTGACATGAGTTGTTCGGCAGTGTGTGACTGTCAGGCTCACTACTTTTGAATGAATCTGAATTCAGTAAATTAAATTAGTTCTTTAAATTTATTGGCTCCAAAATAATCTGTGTGGTCACATTAGAGCTCAGCGAACGCATGATTAGTTCACACAACCTTTCTGTATTGAGCAAAATAAGTAAAAATGGCACGAACTATAAAACAAATGGGGTTTGTGGTGGTGGGGAGAGAACAAAATGAACGCAATACTATATCATAACTCTATGAATTGTGCATTGCGACGAGGGACTATAATTTGCTAGGGATACTACCATGTAACTACCAGCTTAGCTAAAGCATAGTTCATAAAATCAAATTTGGTGATATAGCTGTCATGTAAATATAAACAATTTGCTGTAGCAGTTTGAGATGTCTAAAAGAGGGCGGCCAATGGACATAATACTTGTTTAGTGTATATTTCAAAATAGGTTTCCTTAATTTTACTAACATATGTTGTTGGTACACATTGGAATTGCCTCTTAAAGGCAATTCCAATGTGTACCTACAACATATGTCCATTCAATAAATGAATGCTTTTCAGCATAAAACAGGGTTTTCACAAAATTCTCAACTGCTTTTATGTTTCAGCGTAATGAGCAAGTAGAAATGAAAAAGTTTTTGTGTAGTTTGGCTGCACCTGGATGACAATAATAGATAGCCAATTTTATATTATTGACAGCTTATCTTTAGATGTTTCATTGGAATGAAATGCTAACTTGGTGGTTGCCTGGTTATATTTTGCAAAGTTCATGCTGGTTTGGGTCTCTATCATGGACAACAACATCTTGGTGGTGTATTGCTGCGGCACTTTGCAATTATGTCATTTTAATCTTTTCTCTCGCAGTCTAATCTATCAACCTTGCACCATGGCCCACGTTTTATGTGATGAAGTATTTCCAGTTTTAGACAACTACTGCTGAAAGTAGTGTTAGTATCCCGTGGTGGCCATCATTTGTGGCGAAATTGTGAAAATGCTATCATTTGCAGAGGATGTGTCGATTTCTAACAGAGAGCATGATGACATTTCGGATTCTTCGATATTCTTAATTGTAATTGTTCAGAGAAGGCACAGTTTTATGCTAGGTGAATACTTTAGTCTTATCTTATTGGAGCTACTTTCACTGCCAAACGCTTTTCCTAAGATAGCAAAAAGGCATATAGCGACATCGTTCTAATTGACATATTGCATCGTATTTATTTGTCCGAATTTTAACGACAAATACACAATAATATCAGCCTTATTAGTTTGGCTGTGACGTGTAAAGCAACGTCTGTTTGAAGCCCGACTCGGCTATGGTTTGCCGTCATATTATAGGGGAGCCCCAACCCAAAATGGCGACAAGAACCTCTCTTCCACCAGAAGTAATATGATAATAATATGCCGGTGGTTAGGAAATGTTGATATGCATATGTATGCCAAATGTGATCAAAAGAGATTCTGGCACTTGTAACATCGGCGAGCAGCGAAGGCTTAAACGAGCCTGCGTACTCTCGCGAGAGCCTTTGCTGTACGTATAAACAAAGCATGAATGTAGATGTAAAATGCCAAAATGGAGACCTCTAGCCTTACTGAATACTTCAGCATGGTCGTTTAAAGGAGACATTTGTGTATCTGCGATAAGTACCAAAATCTTGTATTCTGGTCCATTTGTGGCTACTATGTGGTAGGTCAGGCTGTGGATACTAAAATACAACCACGCAACTAGCAATTTAGCAATATACTCCCATGAAACATCTCAAGATAAGCTGTCAGAAGAATAAAATAGACAGTCTATTATTGTCGAGCACCTAAACTACATAAAAAGTTGTTTATTTCTGCATGCTCATTTCTTTGAATAAATGAAAGTGGTTGAGAATTTGTTTTTTAAAAAAAGCTTATGGTGAAAAAATCATTAATTGAAAAGACATATGTTGTATATACACATTGGAATTGCCTCAAAGACCAATTCCAATGTGTAGCCTCAAAAAATTTGGAAGAAAACTATTTGAAAATTTACTTTTTCCATGTATCATGTCAACTGTCTTTACCACTTTTAAAATCCCAAACTGCCAATCAGTATTAAAATTCCTGTCACTCTACTGCAAATTGTTTATATTTGCATGACAGCTATATCTTTAAATTCGAGTTCATTAACTGTCTCTTTGCTAACCTGCTATTTGTGTGGCTATATTGCTTAAAGTGCTGTGGCCATACATAATGATAGAGTAATGTAGTGTGTAGGTTTGCTCCATATTAATGAGATGTGAACTTGGGATAACAATAGAAAATTGGTCTGTTCTAGAAAGCCTGTTTGCTAAGAGTTCATAAATGTGCAACATCATAAGTAAATTATCTGAAATGAAAAACGGACCCTTGAAAAAAAAAGGGTTTTCCTACTTAATGTGAAAACAGCTGTTTTAGTTTAATAGAGTACGTGCATGCGTGTAATTGTAAGTGCAGCATTTTCAAGCCCCCTAGCACCGGTTTAAGTGATATTCTTTTCCGTGTCCCAATGAACCAGAATGAAATAAAACTAATAATACAGCCACGAAACTAGCAGGTTAGCAAAGAGTTAGTTCATGAACTCAAATTTGGAGATAAAGGTGTCATGCAAATATAAACATTTTGCAGTAGAGTGACAGGAATTTTAATACTAATTGGCAGTTTGGGATGTTTAAAAGAGGTAAAGAGAATGGACATGATACTTGCAAAATGTAAATTCCCAAATAGTTTTCTTCCTTATTTTCTGTTACATATGTTGTAGGTACACATTGCAATTGCCTCTAAGAGGCAATTCCAATGTGTACCTACAACATATGTCTTTTCAATAAATGAGTTTTTCACCATAAGCTTTTTTTTAAACAAATTATCAAGCACTTTCATTTATTCAAAGAAATGAGCATGTAGAAATGAACAAGTTTTCATGTAGTTTGCCATGCACCTGGATGACAATAATAGACTGTCTATTTTATGCTTCTGACAGCTTATCTTGAGATGTTTCATGGGAGTATATTGCTAAATTGCTAGTTGCACGGTTGTAAGAACATTTTGATGTACGGATGGTGTTGGACTGACTCCACGCAGCACAACGACCATTGTTACAACAGTTAAAAAAACTATAGAAATCCTAAACATACTTGTTTGTTAGAGTTTGTTAATGAGAGATAATTAATGAAAATGGTAACATCTTTGACGCCCTTAACACTGACTCCGAAGGCATTCTGCTTCCAGAGATTTTAATCATTATAGCACTCTAACTTTGATATATTGATCTTATCAATTTAAAAAATGTATTTCTGCTGGTGACCGATAATGTTGTATCAATATTAAACCACCATTAAAACGTCATTAACTAATCACATTGAAGGATTTAATGATTATAACAAATTTACGTCAATTTAAAATTTGATCAGTACACCATATAACTTTTTTTATATAACTTCATGCTGTGAGCTTTGTTCCCTATGAACATAGCTGTCATGTATATAACTATAAATAGGTTTCATTAAAACAATATGTATGTTTTTAAAGCTTTTTGTCACAATAGTAAACATATAGTGATAAAAATGTGACTTGGACATCCTTCTTATTTGTGATTTTGGTAGAGTATTATATATTTGGCTAACGAGAAATCGGATGCTCCGTGGATTCAGATAATATATGAATTTGAGCCGCGACATGAGATTTCCAACAATGTGGTATGTGCGACCAACAAAGCCTCAGATCAGCCTGCGCATACGCGCAGTCTGGTCAGAGCCTTTGCTAGTCGCTTGAATATACTATGAGAGTAAACCTACTGACTGAACATCATTTGGTGTTTCTAAGCTTATCAGGAAGCTACACAGGCTTGTCTGAGTCTACACTTGTCGAAAAGCCACATTGTTGGAAATCACGTGTCGCGGCTCATATGTGTTCTAGTATGTACCACAAACTCAAGCGTTACTTTAACGATGATGCCTGAAGAGTTTTGGAAAGGTCATTGAATATTCATGTCTCGTGTCATTCCCGGCAGGCTATAGCACTATCTACTATCTGATGAACTGGTCCTCATTTAAGAAGATACCTGCAATTAGTCTAGGGAAAAATACAATTGAAGAGTTTGAATACTTCCATACGAGCTAAACTAATTCTGAATTTTAAAACAATATAATCTACAATGAAGATTTAGCCAGTAAGATTACTTTAAGCCCCCAGTGGTTTCTGCTGCAGCCCGTTCTAAAGAGGAGGTTTTGAAACCGGTTTAAGCCCTCCAGTAAAATATTTTACTGACCGTTCCAAGGCGGTACTTCTTTAGTGGATCTTTTATGTTTTTTTTCTGTCTTGTCTTTGTTATGCCTTTGTGCCCGTTTGTTTAATTGTGCCTTGTGGTCACCTGCTGGGAAAGGGCTGACCTCTTGGCTCTCGTTTGTGGTGTCCAACTGTGAGTTTGTCACTTTTCCATTGGTATCCTGGGTCAGGTGTGGTACTTGATTGTATCAATTCCTGATCTTTGCACCCTTACTTACTTTGCTGTTTTATTCATTTGTTGTTGTTGATCCCATTGTTTGTAGGGCGTTTGTGTTGGGTCCTTGTATTGTTTTGCAGTGCTTCGTGTTCTTTTTAGTTTTGCAATCATACCGCTGGAGAGAGAGAGATGGTTGCTTTACTTGTTTGTGCTGTGAATGTCATGTCGTTGTTATCGTTCTTTGGCTCATGGTGCCATTGGCTGGTCTGTAGTATATGATTGTGTCATTTCATGGTCCCATCGGGGTTAAACTGTTCCTTTTGCTCCAGTATTCAGCTATAAGTACTGTTGAGTCCTTATCTTTGTTTTATCTCCTTTTTATATCTCGATTTCTATGTACTAGGAGATGATACATCGATAAGTTATAGATCTTTCATCCTATCCAAACATCTATGTGCCTTGATCCACAATAAAAATAAATTTGAGGTTGGCACCGTCAAGTATGTTTAAGCCCTTCAGTAATTTTCTTACTGAACGTTCCAAGGCGGTGCTTTTTTGGGGATCATTTTTGTTATTTGTGTTTTGTGTTTGTCATACTGCCTTGTCTGTCCCTTGCAGCCTTGAAGTCGCCTGCTGGGAAAGGGCTGACCTCTTGGCTCTTTTGTGTGTGATGTTATCTTGTGTTTTTGTCACTTTCCCATAGTGTGTCCTGGGTCAGGTGTGGTATTGTATCGATTCCTTCTTCCGTACTTTACTTTTGAATAAGGACTGGGTGAGTCAATATGTCAGCCATTCGCTTTTCTCTTTAACATTCCACACTTTGTGTACTCATATTGCTAACATTTAATGGCGTTTAAAGCGAACACATCAATTATTTGTCATGTTATCAGAGACAATTCCTCTTTTAGATCTGATTTTTAACTTTGCACATCGTGTCTGTTGTTTCAACAGTGAAGAGAGGAAAGATTGAATACGTTCTGATTTCTGAAATTTCATATTTCATAACTTTTGTTTTTATTCATTTTACTGTTCTAAGCCATACATCGAGAGAGTGCTGACTTTGCAGTTAAGCAAATGATTTATCATTAAGGAAGGAATGACTGTAGCAACCAGAATATATCAAGGACTAGATAAACATGTAATTTACAGAGTGTATTTTTATCCAAATAATTTGAAGAATAAAATCGGATCGTTTGGAGATAGAGTAATTATTAAAGTGAGTATGACCATGAAATGCCTCAACCACCGATCACAGACCAACCCATGGCACCGTGAGGAAGGGTCACCAGAACTAAGGAAAATAGACACACATAAAGTAGAGCTGTCATCAGAACATGCCACAATTACAAAACACAGACCGACGCATGTAATCTTATTTTTTGTGACTTTTAAGGGGGTGCAGACCCCATATCCCCTACCCCTCTCCCTGAACACTCAGAACTAAATCAGAACCAAACGCCTTACCCACCCACACAATGAAAACATTGCCAATGAACCAACAACAGCGGTTCCGTGGTGAGAGGCTTATATACTGTAAATTCGAAAAAATTTCGCGAGGTATATATTTTCGCGAAACTTCGCACATGCGGAGTTTCGCGATAATAAAACCCTTGCGAAATGGCGAAATCTTTGTACTTTACTAATGTAGGTAAATCATGCCAAAGTCGCGATTTTTTTACGTGGCAAATATGTCTTTAAACGCTTTTGGCGTATAAAAATTCTCGCGAACATTTTACCATTTTACAGAAGATTTTACAGGCAAATTCTTTATTAAACAGGATAACATAACAGCAGACTCGATTTTATTGAGACTTTTCATGAGACGCATTAAAATATCTCTTGAGCCTCATTGGTCAAAATCAATGACGGCAAGCAAGTGAACCCCCAAGTATGCACTTTTACTGGCTGAGCTAAATGTCGGACTACGTTTTTTTACTATACAATCTAGAGAGGGAACGTCAAAATGTGTGGGAGTGTCATTAAATTTCACTTTTATTATGAATTCGCTTTACAGAATTCAATTTAAGAGACCTTTAAAATGACCCGTATTGTTACAAGAGCCACAAAATAAACATCACTACAATCTCTCTACATAGAAACTGGCCGGGTAAGACTTGCTTCCAGACGATAAAAATCAAAGTGTGTCCTCTTTTACAAAATGCAAAAAATGAAATGACCCCTGAATACCTCTCCTCTCTTGTACTGTAGGTAGTACAACAAGATATAGATTACGCAATGAATCAGACCTTCAAACTATTCCTGCTAAATCACAACAGCGCTATATCTCTTTTCTGCCCTCAGTAACACGAGCCTGGAACAGATTATCTGAAGAAACAAAAACCTCGCCTTCTATCATTGCATTCAAACACAAACTTCAATATTATTATTGCGGTAAGAGAATAGGCCAAATACACAATACACGCCTATGACTAAATTGTTCTTCTCTACAACAAAATGTATTCTCAAAGAACATCACAAATGATCTCCATTGTGAGTGTGGAGAAATTGAAGACACTGAACACTACCTCCTAAATTGTAATCTCTTCCAAAAATTGCGTGAAGAACTCTTAAGTACAGTCAACTTTTCCATAGTTCAACCGGTTTAAAATGCAGGCTCTTAATGTAGATAAGTAGACTTTTTGGGCACATCCTGTAGACACTGAAAAATGCCACTGCCAGGAGCACTTTTGGACTAACATCGACGTCTGGAGAGTTTTATTTTCGTTGAAGTTAACAGGAAAAGGTCACATGGAGTCGAGTCTGGTGAATAAATCGGATGGTGGAGCTGTACCACAGTTTCCTTCTCTTGGAAATCCTGAACAAGTTTGCACTTGTGGGCACATGCATTGTTATAAATAAGACTCTAAGAAAGATTGCATGTTTGCTTTTCTTATGTTTTTTATTTTCATTTTTGAAACCAAATCATTCTTATAGAACTAGCCTGTATATTGTCGATGTTGGCACTTAAACCCGAACAATGGCCAATCAGAATTAAAAAATAAGGCATATGAAACTTTTTCCCGCGCTTTTGTTCTTTGAGGATTGCAAGCTTAGCTTGGTCTTTGCACAGCCACCGCTTATTATTGACGCGTCTCTGGGTCTATATATCCACGTTTCATCAACTCTAAAAAGCTCTGATATTCTAGATTTGTTACCATTTTGGCACTTTATAAAAAATACTAGTAGCCTTTTTTGTTATTTCGTTTTGTATCTGACGCAATTCACTATATGTCTGTGAACCTGAAATTTTTAGAGTAACGTGACTATAATATAGGTCCGTCTTTCAAAACTTTCTTGAGTTTTCATCAAACCCATACTATTTTAGTCAGTGTATTACGAGTTCGCATGCTAGAACTTTCAATAACTTTTGTGAGAGTGACAGGATTCAAACAAGATTTCGTTCCATAAATTCAAAACCACTTCCCCTTGAAATCACCGCAATTTCCACGAGTTTCTTACTACGATGTGGTAAGGAAAGTAAGAAAGGTGGCTAAGATCAGAAACCGATACAATCAAGTAGCACACCTGACCAAGGATATTACAAGGAGGCGAATTTGTGTCAGATGAATTGAACGACTCTCATAATTCTACACTGGCCATGCCTGGTAGGTCATTAGCTTCCATAGACTACTATTCGGAAAACTTAAAACATCTTCTCTTCTTAAACCGTATGGCTACGAGCCTGTAAATTTACTATGTAGCTATCTTTAGTTCTAGCCTACATAAATCCTGGCAACCATTCACATGGGGTCCAAATTGGTAATGCACTGTGTCATTTGCTCCCATAGACTCGAAATAAAAAATGGGAAAAATCTTCTGAAACTATGAGGTCAACAGAACATGTGAGCAGTTAAGGCTCAATGAGCCTCTTGTTTAACCCATATAAGCATAGCGTCTTTTTTGTGGGACATAGAGAAACAGTGCAGCCCCAGATCAGATGCCGCAGATATTAAAAATTATAAAATTTACCAAACGAATATCATCACACTGGTCAATGTAAAAGCACCGGTGGTTGCTACAACGAGCTGGTGGTTGCATTTTACAGCACCGGTGGTGGCGTAAAAGGTAAAAAAATCTATACCTGTTGACTTTATTATTTATTTATAAACTTGCATTTATTTTATTTGTGATGACACCTAGCGCACAGACCACTGGTAACATTGCAGTTTATGGCTCTGCCAAGCAATTGGTGATTTAATTCATGGTTCGGACTGCAAATCCAACAAAGTTCTGGAGTTTCGTCGTGACAGGTGTTTTTTCTAGTGTAACTGCTTAAATTGAGTGAAATCTGCACGTCTAAGCGCAGCTGGTGTCATATTCCCATGAAATAACATCCAAAAAACGATTACTACTTTGGGTTTTTTTTCTTGGTAAACAAGCAAATGTTTTATTGAGAATTTTTTATTACAACGCACTGGGAGCATTTTTTGACGCATTGATACAACGCACTGATGGTTGCACAGAACTCCTGTGGTTGCTGGTGCAGCCTCACCACAGCATTCACTGTTTTTATAAACGGTACATAAATCGTTATTTGAGCCAGCACATGATATTTCAGTACCAGGATGAAGACTCAGGTGAGCCTATGCAAATGTACAGACTCGCCAGAGCCTTCTCTGCATAGAAAAAATAGAGAGTAGCAATCGTTTTGGGGTATTATTTCACGGGCCTATGATAACATAGCTGCAGCTGTGCTTAGACATGCAGAATTTCCTGAAGTTAGGCAGTCACAATAGAAAAAGCACCTGTCACTGTCAAACTCCACAACTGTGTCGGATTTATCGGTCAAACCATGAATTAAAACGCCAATTGCATGGCAGAGCCATAAACTGCAATGATTCTGACGGTTTGTGCGCATTGGGTCATCAAAAGTAAAATAAAAGCAAGCTTATAAAGAAATCATACAGTCAATAGGCATAGATTTTGTGGTTTTTGTACACTGATGAAGGCTCAAGCGTGACTCTGCAAATGTGTAGCCACACCAGAGATGCTCCAGAGCTAGCCCTATTCGCACTTTGAGAGTGTTTCCGCCTATTTTTCAGATTGGCCCCAAAACTTTTAATTTAATGAGATTGTTTGTCTGTTATGATACATTACAATAGTTAATAAGCCTCCATGCGAGCTTAAATTTTTTTTTGCTTCCACAACAGCAGATTCTAGGGTGAAGATTTGGTATCAGTAAAATGCAATTTTAGCACCCCAGAGGAATAGGCTGTCTGTTCTAAGGTGGTGATTGTGTTGTTGTTGATTCGTTGTTGATTGTTACTCCCATTACAGGATTCTGTAAATGTTCTATATTTTGTTACTTTATGTCCATTCTTGTTTTATAATCATCTTGATAGGGAAGAGAGAGAGCTGGCTGCTTTGCTTAGTTTGTCTACCTGGTGTCTCGTGATTGTTGTGTGGCTATTCCTCTCAGTGCCATGGGTTTGTTTGCAGTTTGTGATTGTGATACTCACTATTTTTGGGTGTCATTCATGCGAACAGCGATGGCTTTGGCCACATTTGCTTGGTCTAGTCTGAGCCTTCGTCACAGTTTAAAATTCTCATGTGGTGACTCAAATGGCGATTGAATACCATTTTGTGCGAGCAGCGAAGGATCTGGCGAGTCTGCACATTTGCACAGGCTTACCTTAGCCTTCGTCACTGTACAAAATCTCTTTTGCTGCCTTAAATGGCGATTTGTGTGCTATTCACATAAGCAGCGAATACTCTGGTGAGTCTGCACATTTGCGCAGGCAGTCACTTGACAATGTAATAAACATCAAGATCTCTTGTGCTGGCAGCAAAGAATCTTGGGAGTATGCACGTTTGCACAGGCTCGCCTGAGCCTTCTATACACTATCGAAATATCATGTGCTGGTTGAAATGGCATTTTTTGCAACGTTTATGTGAACAACGAATGATGTGGTGAGTCTGCACCAGCAACCACAGGAATTCTGTGCAACCATCAGTGCGTTGTATCAATGCGTCAAAAAATGCTCCCAGTGCGTTGTAATAAAAATTCCTCAATAAACATTTGCTAGTTTACCAAGAAAAACAAACAAAGTAGTAATCGTTTTTTGGATGTTATTTCATGGGAATATGACAACAGCTGCGCTTAGACATGCAGATTTCACTCAATTTAGGCATTTACACTAGAAAAAAGCACCTGTCACGGCAAAACTTCAGAACTGTGTTGGATTTGCAGTTCAAACCAAGAATTAAATCACCAATTGCTTGGCAGCGCCATAAACTGTAATCTTACCGACGGTCTGTGCGCCTGGTGTCATCACAAATAAAATAAATGCAAGCTTATAAATAAATCATAAAGTCAACAGGTATAGATTTTGTTTACCTTTTCCGCCATTTTACGCCACCACCAGTGCCGAAATAAGCCACCACCAGTTCGTTGTAGCAACCACCGGTGCTTTTACATTGACCAGTGTGATCATATACCTGAAAAAGATATTATTAATTAGTAAAGTCATCCCAACACAAATATGAATCAAATTTTCAAGGATTAATCTGGTCACGTGTTTCCGAGGCAACAATATTTGGACCAGGGGTAGCCTTTCAATTTTCACACGTGCATATCACGGTAGCGGATTATGCAATGGCTATGTTTTTTTAAAAAAGAAAATATTCGTTATTCAATATTTTTACGTTTAGAATTTATTCTGGTCTATTTGTACCCAATTTCAGGAATGTGAGGCTAAAATCTGTCATTTTTAGTGAATTGTGTCATTTTTTACATTTTTGTCACCGCCCTATCTCCTAGAAATAACAACTAGAACGCGCAGTCGATGGGGCGCCATCGCGAATCCCCACGCTAAAGTTTTTGAGCCCCCAGCACCCCAAGTCCCAACCCTGGCCCATAATCCGGGCAACATGTTGAAAAGTCTGTTCAATATGTTTTCTATCTTTTATTTGTAAGAAAACACACAAAGTTTGGTATAATAATTGAAATTGACATGGTAACGGAAATTCAATGATATTTGACCTTTTGACCTCACGCTAAGGTCACCAGTTTGACCCTAGGATAAAAATGTTACTTGCATTTTATTCTACTTGTCATCCCCGTCAATTTGATATGCCACATGACCATGTTTGAAAAAAAATTGACCCCCCTGGGCACCCCATCGCCCAAAAGTCCCACCCTGGGGCATGACCAGTGTGACAGAATGAAAATCCCGTCTGATATGTTTTATATCTCTCATTTGTGAGAACACACACAAAGTTTGGTATAAAAATCTTCGAAATTGACATGTTAACCAAAATTTAATGATATTTGACCTTTTGACCTCACCCCAAGGTCACCATTTTGAACCTAGTATGAAAATTTTGTTTTGTTATGAGAGAGACCTTATGTTGTCTCTGTCAGACAATAATCAAGCTGATATTATTGAAGCTTTAAACTCTACCTCCAGATATTTAGATGACTTGCTTAATATTGATATTCCTCATTTTGAACAAATGGTAGGTCAGATATATCCCACGGACTTAAGTTAAATAAGGCGAATTCATCTGATACTGAAGCTCCATTTTTGGACTTGAACTTGTCAATAACAAATGGCATAGTTTCTTCTAAAATTTATGATAAACGGGATGATTTTAATAATGAAATAGTAAATTTCCCATTTCTTGATGGAGATGTTCCTCGCTCTCCTTCCTATGGTGTATATATTTCTCAGCTTATTCGTTTTGCTAGAGTGTGTTCTAATGTTGATGACTTCAACAACAGAAACTTATTTTTAACTGCTAAATTATTAAAACAAGGTTATAGATATCATAAAATTCGTAAAGCATTTTCTAAATTCTACCACAGACACTCAGAGTTAATTGTTAAATACAACATCGGGTTAAAAACTCTTCTGCAACAAGGCATATCAGAACCTATATTTTATGGTGATTTAGTTTATAAATTCAAACGAATTGTTGGAAAACCTAATTTTAGTGACCAATTCAAAAAGATAGTAAAACGTTATATAAGGGTTGGATATAATTTAGATATCATGCGACAGTCTGCATGCCTAGTTTTAAACCCAATCACGGTTTATAGCTATGGTTTCCTCTTTAATTGCACTACGGTGGGTCAGGCCTCAGACTCTATGACGGCTCTGACATAAAGCTTTAATCGGTGGGTTGGTGCCTGATGCTTATCTGTAGCTGGACCCACCGTGGCTCAACTTGAGGTTTTCTTTAGCTCTGACTATCTGTGAGTCATGAGTCCTTTTCTTTGTTTCATCATGGTGTAGTAATTTGATTAGAGTGTTTTTTTCATGATGATACATTGCATTAGTTAGATGGCATCCATGCGAGCTGAACATTTCTTGTACTTCAACAACAGCAGAATCTAGGGCGAAGATTTGGTACCAGTACAATGCATTTAAGCCCCCCCCCCCCCCCGGTGGCTTAAGCTGCTGTCCGTTCTAAGGCGGTAGTTCTGTTGTTCTTGTCTTTTTGTTTATTGTTACTCCCATTGTGGGAGGCTGTAATTGTTCTATGTTTTGTTGTACGTAACTTTATGTCCATTCTAGTATTGCAATCATCTTGATGGGGAAGAGAGAGCTGATTGCTTTGCTTAATTTGTCTTCCTGGTGTCTTGTGATGGTTGAGCGGCTCTTCCTCGCGGTGCCACGGGGTTGTCTGCAGTTTGTGATTGTGGTATTTCCTGATCATACTCACTTACTATTTTTTAAGGACAGAAAAGCAGGGTGGAAGTTAGCTCATGTTCATGCCATTAGAAATAGTTAGTATATGTGTATGGCTTTGGTACTTTTTTCAGAAACATGTCATACTGCAGCTTATTTGCATTTACATAAATAGCACATGTTAGGGCTTCATGTTGGTACTTTTTTCAGAAACATGTCATACTGCAGCTTATTTGCATTTACATAAATAGCACATGTTAGGGCTTCATGTCACTGATGAGTGCCAAGAGCAATTCTTTGTTTGTTTCCCTACCCTGCTTAGAATGTTGATGAACTAGCGTAGCGGGGAAGGGGTTCTCTATCAGTTTGATAGGAACAACCTTACCTCGGTACTTAATCATCGGCACATTGGTAGTGTCAAAATCTGTTAAACAGTGTATTACTGTAGATCTCTTCCCCCATATTCTGGCCAATGTTGTTGACATTCAGGACGTGCACCTTTTGTTGCATACACCATTGTTGAACAAAACACCCAGGTTATCCTCTGCGAGAACGTTTGTATGACTTTATAGACTGCTGATTATACATTGTACGTATATATGTATCAGTGACAAAACCAACATGCCCTGCCTTTAGTGCCTTGTTGAATACTGGTGCCATCAGATCCTTGAAGGTGACAGGAAAAGCTATTATGCTCTGTAGTTACGGCATTACCATCAAAGTTATGTGCAGCACTACACGGCCAATCTAATGTTGGTTCAATGGGTGATTGCAAGCCATGCGGAAGTTTGGACTTGTCAGTTTTGGTGGAAATTCTATCAGGAGTTGAATGAGACCATGGTACAGTTCCCAGAAGAAATGGCAGTGTCAACTCAAGGTCAACATCATGCCCAATAGAAAGAAGGTCATGCTGACCAAAGACGCTCCTTTAAGCTCTCAACTGGCTGTTTTCCTTTTTGTAAATTGGACAATTTCTTCTTGCTTGACCTAGCAAGCCTCAAACTTTAGTAGCTTGTAGCACTTTATTGGGTTGTGAAAGACAGATTTTTTAACTAAAAGTGTGTCAATGAAGTCTGCAACAGCCTTCCTGCCAATGTCATCAGCCTCAATAAGATCTTTAGCTATACCAGGCTTAGCAGGAACACTGAAAGACAAAAGGTACAGTTCATTGTCTTCAAAACTAGAACTAAAAGGATTGGTGAGGCCTGATTCTGCCTCTAGCACTCGTTCTACTTTGCATCTGAGCAGATTGAATACAAATGTATTTCATTTCAGTGCATTGAAGAGTCGTTTCAATATTTTGAGCTCTGATGTGATGAGTAATTCACCGTTCTATCTGTAGTACGAAGCATAGCTTATATGTGGTTTAAAACAAGCTAAGATTTGATTATGATTAAAAACAAATTTTCTACAATCTACTCATTTTTGGCCCAAAGAACCAACCCAGCTGTGAAAACCCTTAGACTAGCTTCGTACTGTGTAACTCAGTATTTTGATAGCGAGATCAAGCATGAGTAACCCGAAGGCCACCGTAGTCTCAGCTAGTCTGATACCTTTAAACTGAAGCCAACCATCTGAGAGAGCATATACCCTGACTAGCAGGCAGTAGGTGGTTATATAAGTTGAGCAAATCTACATATACCGGGCAGGTGGTGGCCCAGAGGTGAACCATCACCACAAACCCGGCAATGAGACTTCTAAGCTGCCTTATCAGACATCAGTAATCTAGTCAGGGCAATACTATATCAGGATCAGTCGTGACAGGTAGGCCGAGCGGGAATAGACCCATCGAAATCAAGAGGCTGGTGACTCCTGACTGATCGGAACAGGTCAGCCATGTTTAACAGGTTGATGAAGGAACCGTATCAGGATCAATGCGTGATGGGTGGTCAAGCGGATCCAGGCGCAATCACTGTGATGGGTGGTCAAGAAGATCCAGGCCAGATCACTGATCAAGACAGGTCAATAATGTTTAAAGTTAGATAAAGAAGCCATCAATTAGTTTAGTAGATGACTCATTTGGGGGGAAATTTACATTAGATTTCATCAGAAGTCAATGAATCCCCAAAAAATGAATGCAATGTGAAGTATGAAATAGTCACATTGGGCTTTTTGCTGAAGCCTATAATACCTTTTTATTGTTTGCCTGATAGTTTTGTCAAAAGCTTTTCTCCAATGGTTGTGACACTCTAAACCCATTTTGTTCGAGAAGTTTTTTGCATCTGCGATGTGTATCAGACAAATTTATGAGTGTAATCAGTTACACAGGTACATATTGTGTGTAGCTGTTGTGATCGTTTTCAATGAACATTGGGAACATGGCACACAGATAGAGCTGACATGCAATTAAAAGTTGTTTTCCTTGTAGCCCTAATCAGTGTCAACACCATCTGAATTATATCCACATACTTTGCCCAGAACTGAGCTGTTTCATAGTGACTGTCTTTCAGAACTTCCTATTTCAAAGCATGGCATCTACTGTTATGTGAGCAAACAACAAAGGTTGATAGATCACATTATAATATTATTTTAAGTCAATATAAATTAATAAGGAACTTCATTTTATTTCAGCCTTATAATTACAGACTTAATACATGTATAGTCACTAACTGCTATACAGATACTCAGAATAACTTATGTATCATTTGGTAATACACATAACAGTTAAAAATCGGGCATTTAAAAAATGCTAACTTAAAATAGGTAAACCTTGTTAAAAGAAGTACATAAACCTGTGCCAGCATGCAAATAAGTATAAATAGGGCTTGTTAGAGACATTAACTTGAATGTTTAATGCTATTTTGAAGGTAACATACATAACATGGGCCTGAAAAATAGTGTAAGCGACCATAATAAAGAACTTTAAATCATTTAACTAGCAGCCTTATAGATTTACTATATTCTGTGACAAATGTAATACACGTAAAGTCAATAAATACCATACTGATACTCAGAAATAACGCAGGAAACACTAAGTAACGTATACAACGGTAATAACTCAAGACATTTATAAAATCAATATTAAAAATATGTAACTATGTTATAAGAAATTCATAAACCTGTGTCAGCATGCAAACATATCATCGTTGAGACATTATCAAGGACGTTTAATGCTAATTTTGGGGGTAATGTATATAACGTGATGTTACACGTTATCGCTGCCACTCTCAGAGGGCTAACATCTTTTATTTTGTGTCTTATATAATGTAGTTTCCGAAAATCACAGTGTACAAAATTTCCCCTGGGGGAGGGGGTCTATAGCAAGCTCAAGGCCTATATACAGTTGTTTCGTAGGTCCGCCACAAAAACAGTTTTGACCAAAAGGGTATTGCTCGATAACATACCCAATCAAACTGAGCTTTGCTAAACTCGCTTCTTTTAGTGACTTCATTGTCCCCAAAGGAGAAGATTTATAAGAAACTAACGCAGAAAAAAAGATAAATCTTCCATAAATATCTATTACATTCAGATATTCTGAGGTTGCCTTGTAAAAGTCAATAACTCAACTTTGCAGACGAATTCAGTAATGTTATTTTCCTTTTTATAAAGTGCTATTATTGTGACATAAATTCGAGTTCTATTTCGGTAAAGCTTCTCCTTGTATTATCGTTTTGTCATAGCATTGCTCAGGTCTGTTGTGACTATCTGAAAGTTGAATACCGCTTTAAGGCCATTTCTAGTGGTAGTGATGTTGCATTTGAGAGCAAATATCGCATTCCATTTGGGCATTGGTTACTTATCGCAAAAAACGATCAGCAAACGCATAAACGAGCCTGTGCATCCACGCACTCTCGCCAGAGCCTATTCAGCTGGCATACAGAAAAAGATAAAATTAGAGGAAGCTCACAAACGGAATGAGGACTCTAACCCCAGAAAACAGCTATATACATGTATGTGTACATGCATGGATGTCAATAATGTCATGCGCGGATCCAGAGGGTGGGGGCAGTGGGTCCAGACCCCTCCCCCCTGAAAAATCACAAACAAGGGTTCCTTAACAATCCTTAAAGTCACAAAACTACCAAGCAAGCATTCAATGTTTGGACATCATCTGCACGCCAGGGTCGATGATGGCCCGCTTAGAATAGTATTTCGATCCTCCCTCCCCTCATCAACTATAAAAAAACGTTGTCAAAGTTGGACCCCCGTATGACAAAACTTTCTGGATCCGCGCATGTATGGGGATTGTAGTCTGTAGTTTCTCTCTATTTGGAATCGTTTATGGGACAGTACATGAGCTGTCGGTCGAGAAGCATGTGTATTATGCAGGAAATCATACGAGTTATTTATTTTATCTTGAGTTCGAAAGGATTGCCTCCTTTCACGTTAAAGATTCCGTAATTTCAAAACATATTTTTTAATGTATTACAATGTCATAAAATGTCAGGTTCGAGCTAAATATATCATATTCAATGAGTCTGAAAAAACTCATTAGAAAATAAGAAAGCATCCATCAAACATGACAAACATGACAGTTCCCACTATAATTGAATTATATTTCATATCGTTTCTTCCCTGGAAAAAACATTCTTAAAATATTGTTCTATTGGACAGACTGGTAAGGAATCCAGTCCATGAAAAGGAACGATTTGCCTTTTTACACTTTCAATGCAACCCGGAAATATAGCTAAATTTAGCATCTGCTGATATCGCCTGCTGCATTTTTTTTATTTTACCCTTTTAAATCTGATGGATTATCTCATATTGATTCGGTGAGCCGTTGGTAGTTCCCGTCATAAAACCAACACACAAATCTTATACCATCCCGGCGGAGCACTGGCTTATACCCAGGAAAAACACAATTAGTTTGGAATTGTCAATTTTGTATTTAGGGGCTTGCAGTCAATTGTTTATAAAATAATGTTTTCTCTCTTTGAAGAGTGTTTTTATCTTTGCAAACAGTGCAGACCGTGATATGAAATGCCACTTTATGCTAGCTCGTGGATTATCTTACGTACAGGTGGACACACATGGTTTAATATTTTATACCACCTACATCAGTGTAGGTCTTGCACATCACGAGATATTTCCTGCTAAAGTTGGTAAGGGTGGTATTAAACAGAATACATTAACTTGCATGCACTCAGTTAAGTGCGCTGAGATCTATGAATCTTTTGGAGCTTTAAGTTTGCTTCTAAAATAATAAATAAATTATAACATAGACAAAGTAGAGTAACTCCAGTAAATGACACCCCCCCCCCCCCAAATAAAAAAAAACTACCATCTAAATATTGATGACACCATGTGGAAGACAGTTTAGCTTCATATTGAATTTTACTAATTATTTAATTATCTGGCTATCTTGTCCGTTTCGTTGAGTGTGTTAGTTTTAGAGGACCGCACACACAAGCAAAATAACCAATTACTATGGAACTTTTTTGCCACTTGCAAGACTCGGACTTCAAAGAAGAAAGTTAGGTTTTTAGTATCAGCAATGAAAAGATGTACATTTTAACAAAGCGGGTGACTTCCCAGAATTTCCCAGAATATCTGATGTCAATTATGGGACGAAAATGACAACATCCCACTATTGAACTCATAAAGCATTGAACAATGAATCCCTTGCAAGCAATGAATCAGATATACCGTGGAACGAATAAAAAGTGCTTATAACATGCATAGCCATGGCAGGTACATTGCATACCAATGGCGTTAACTCTTTACCTTCCGGTGTCATCTTTTGTCGCTTTCTAATAACCTTTGCAATCAATTTGTACCCGACGGTTTGTCGGGCCAGATCTGAGTCCAAAACCTTTTGCAAGGCGGCACTAGCAGGAAATGAGTTAGTCTGTGTTCAGAGATCCCGCTTCTGGCCAAACTCTGTCTCAAACAAGAGGAGTCGTACACCAATTCCATAATAATTGTGGGCCTCGTCGAGAGAAAATCTGTCTTTGGGGGTTTCCGACAAAGCAACACTCAAACCAGTCTGCTCAGCTATAGAGACTAGCTAGAAAATTGTAATTAGTCTAGATAATTATGATACTTTCTAACAAGCGAATATCAATGGCGCTGATCGGACTGCGTGGATGCGCAGGCTGGTCTGCGTCTTTGTTGTTCGCCACCCCCCGAAGACAGGCTTTCTCGCGACGATGCCCATATAGTTTCTATATCGCTGACTGCTACGAACTACTTCTATTACATACAGCATCCATTTTCCCTCGATGAAGATCCAATAAGATAGTTTTCAGTGTAATTAAAGATTATTACTTCGGGCACTACATCTTCTTATTTGCTCCATGATTGTTGGGAATAACATGTATTACTCTTCACGCTTTGTCTGCTGGTGGCGCCTGTCGTCTGCTGATGTTCATAGCAAACGATTTGGAACCCAATGAGGCCTAACATATATCTAGATCGAAACTGTTCGACACTCTGATGGTACTCCCAAATATTATTTTTGAAAAACGTTAACTATAGGAAAGGGAACTAAGTAGATGAATGACCAGAATACAATCGAATAAATTTATTAAGCCGATCCGTATGGTAATGCTACTTGTATCTAATGTAGACCAGTTCGTTTAATGTATGTACGCAGATGTGCAGTGGGGCATTTGATCTATGTATTTCATGCGCGGGTCTAGAATTGTTTGCCAGAAAGTTTTGACGTTTATTTTTTTTTTTATTTTATTTTTTTTTTTTTTTGGTGATGAAGGGAAAGAGGACCTAAATAGCACTAATACGGGCCATCATTGGCCCACCAGCAAAATTTATATAAAAAAACTTTGACGTTCCATGGCTAGGCATGAACTATCAAATTTCGGCTTTGCCATCGTGGAAAAAATGTCTATGACCAAACCGTACTATTATGACTAAACCGTATTATTATGGACAGTTTTTTAGATATATAACTACATAAAACCATTTGAAGTCTGATTTTATTTCTGTTTTGGTATAACAATGCAGAGGTTGTTAACTAGAGGATGCAATAACTAGACGATGCAACCTCGAAATAAACGCATTAAAAAGTTCTCATTTTTGTCAGCCTTTATCTAAAGGTAATTTTACTGTAACACCGGAGAAAGCGGCAATACGCAAATGGCCGGTGTAGTATGACCACAAGCACATATATCTTTTAGCTTCAATGGTTCCCGGTTGAGTCACGTGTTGCTACTTTCTGTAAAGGATGGCATACATTGGCACAGTTCATATAATGAGAACAAAATCATGGCTTTTTCAGGATAAGTAAATCGCTTCAACAAAACAGAATTGATACAAAAATCTTAAGAGTTCGTCTGAATGTCGGTCCTCTGAATTTAAATAGGCAGTCCATGTCATGTTTTACCTTCTTGCTTTATTCAAGTTCTCTTGTTGTTTACGAACGTTGTAAATCTAAGAAATGAACTTGAAACATGTAATGCAGAAAATGCAGAAAAAAACAGGTTTCTTCATTGAGGACAAAGTAGTGACAAATGGATCTTATTCTCGATTCTTCTTCATGATATCAATGCAGTCTTGATTAAATTGACTCTAGATTTTGACGAATTGAAGCTATATAGTGTGATCATGAATAGAGCCAATTTTGAAACCTATTTAGAAATACTTAACCCTTAACATGCTCTATACTTTATAATTTCAACTCAATGTTTTATCGTTTTTCGGCGATTTTGATTGGTACGTTGGTAAAATTAAATGGATTTTTCACTTCGATATTGTATTTATTATCTGCCCTGATTTCACAGTACTAATAAAACTTCGAACACAAGTATTGTTATGTCCGAGATAAAAAAAAAAATCACCAATATAGTTAAGCATGTTTAAAGCTCATTTTAAAAACCTTACACCGTATGGTGGCGCGTCTTCAAAGCAACGGGGGGAACTCAAAGAAATGAACTGGGTGACAGGGTTATGTGACGTCACTTAACAAAACAGTCACGTCATCGAAGAGAATCATCATCGGTATATTTAAAGCTCAGCATTCGGCTCAGGTGAGCTAAAATTGATGGGTGTCCAATATTTTTAAGATACAATGTAGTTATTGTTATTTATTACTTGAATATTTTATATTTGTTGGAAGACTTAAATTTGTTTTCGTTCCAATCATCCTGTTGGTCCAACTTATCCTGCTGTCTGGACCAACTTGCGCCGACAGCGGGGTAAGTTGGTCCGGTTGACATCATCTTGGAAAAGAGCTATATTAATCAGAATTCATCATTTTCTGAGTGAAAAACGATAGAAAAGGTTAAAAATATGATTATACTAATTACACAACCCGAATGCAATAATAGTAAATGAGTATTTACCTCAGTACATTGAAAAATGCAATTTTCACACCAACTAATCCTGGTCTCCCCTAACTGATTCATAATTTTATGATGGCGTCATATCGACGTCCAAACAACGTCATGCCGTGTGGACGTTCTGATGGCATCAGTTATGTTCAAAAGACAGTAAAGAACAAAAAAGAGAAAAAAATAATAAAGCTGAAAAAATCGAAAGATCTATAATTATTGGCAATATCTAAAGTGTTATGTGAAAAAAAAACACAAAGTGTGGCTGAAGATAAAGGCTCAAGCTTTGAAAGGAGACCTAGCGCATATGCGGTGAAAATTAAAACTTCATGTGCTGACACAAACGCTCTTATTAAGAACAGCTGTATATGTAATAAGTTATATTCAGAAAATAGCTTGTATGAGTTATTGATATAAACACAAGAGGAGGCGGAGCCCCGAGTGTGTAAATGTCAATTATGAGTACAAGCCATTTTCTAGATATTTTTTTATCATGGCCAAACAGAAACAAGCATTTAAAATTTCCACTCATTTAATTGTTCCACCTTATCTGCTAATTTACGAAGACTGACAGAACTATTCTAGCCAACTTCCTGTTGATGAGTTACCCCTTTAAGCACTGGATAAAATGTTTGTCTGAAAATGTCATCTGTGTATGTCGTCTGCCGCATAAATGACTGATGTAAGTAAATGCAAAAAGTATGGGACCAATCAGACTGCTTCTGGTCTTGATCCACACTAGTACTGTTTGCCTCTACATATTCATAAGTCCGTAATGTCAGCAAACATTTGCAGCAGAAGGATTGAGTAGATGCATTTTGCTGGTGCTTTATGGGTTAAGATAGATAAAGCAGGTGTCACAAATGATATCTGACACCGTGCTCTTAAAGCTACATAGTCTGCAACTTTAAGCTTTTTTCGAAAAAAAATATTTTCTTTTTAAATCATTTATAAAAGCAGAATTAAGTTAAGTTTTCACAATAAATCTGTTCACTATAGCTAAAAACTGCATGGAAAAGTGAATTATCTTATAAAAACAGGTGTTTTTCTCTTGTTGGTAATTATTTGCGTCCCTCCAATAATTATAGACAGTCAAGCTTTAACATAAATGATGTTGTTTTGATACTGATAATTTGTAAATATTTACGAAATTGTTACGAGGGACGTTTTTTATGTTCGTAGAGAGGTAGATTTAATGAAAACGGCGAAAGTAAATGCATACATCATGCATATATTTGGAAAGATTGAGCTTTAATCTATACATGCTCCCTAAAATTATTTCAAAATGCATTACTTTAATGTCTTCTAAGAGGCAAAGACATACCTATATATCGCACACTGGAAATATGGCAGAAATATGACATTTATGGACTTAGTCTCTGACAGAACGTCAGTAACAATTGCATGAAAATGGGTCCATAGCCATACACGGCTTCTGAAAATTTGGCTGCAGATCAAGGACACCACGTGCTACAATATTATATAAACATTATAGCAAATACGCAGCAATTATTGGATATGGAAGATGTGTTTGGAACCTCAGCAAAGTAAGCAGTAGGCATATAAACTTTTTTTAAAAAAATTGACGCAAGTGTAAGTTGGATATGGGCTTTGAAATGTGGCTTAATATGTTAGCTGTAAAGCAGTATTATATTTTTTCTTGTTTATATGGTAAATGGAAGTGTTGTGGTTACTTTCATCTCAAAACAAAGTTAATGCTTTTGTTTTATTAGAAATGAACTGCAAAATGAATAGCCTAGGGGGTGCGAAAATCCCTTATTTTGTACATAAATGACGTCATGGAGCGTTACTATATTTAGATGATACATTAAAACTATTTGTGTGCCTCTAAACAGGTGTTGAAATCACTGTAATAAGAAAATTATGCAGATCTGATTGTTATTTGGTTTTCTAGGCGGGGTTGATTTACCCCACCCACTTTTTATAACATGGGGGTATGTCAGTACCGGAAGTTGTCAGTTACACGCTTAAATCGATACTTCAATATAACTGCTGACGAATGATTGAGTATATAATGCGCTATGCAAAACCTGAAGAAATTTTAAAATTTGTTCATAATCGTAATTTTAACAGATATGATAACTAGCACTTGATTGTGATTATTTTGGTATATTGATGGGTGTTTTAAAATTGTTATAGAACAGCAAACAGCATGCTTATAGTTTTGCTGCACTTATCTACGATTAGCGTTTGAATAATTAATTTTGATGGTGCAAAAGAAAAATCGGCTTGAAAAATGCGTATATCACCATAGCGAATGGAACTTAACAGCGTCTAATTTCCTGCTTGCTGCGTGGTTAAAATGGCTTGGATTTCGACTAGTGTCCTTTTCACGCCCTATTGAAAGCTATATACCTTGACCAAACTGAGCGCTAATGATGTAAAATTTATATCAGTTGGTAGACAAAAGCTAGAATTTTCAAAATATATATACATATGGTACCGTAAATTCTATATTTTTAGAGATACAGCCCGATTCTACGAACATAAAAAATGACCCTCGTAAAATGTATACCTGAATTTTAGTTTTTTTACTGTGTTCTTGAAATATAGAAGCATTTTTTAAAAAATTAAAAGATCAAAAGTTACAGACTATGCAGCTTTAATAAATCTTTCTCCAGTTAGAGCACCGCCTAAATTGAGAGAAATTACAAGTAAATTGAATTTTTAGCGCCGTTCACTTACTAAGAAGTCTAGGTTTTATCAAAATTGTAGTTAATTCAAATATTGCATCACAACATCTAACAGAAAAATCCGGACCGTGATACAAGTAATAGTTATACCATGGGTTGTCCGTCTGTACGTGAAGATAATCAACGAGCTTTAGCGAGTGGATTATCTTACGTACAGGCGGATAACCCATGGTATAACTATTTTATGCCACCTACATCAGTGTAGACCTTGCACAGCACGGGTTAATTCGTGCTAAAGTTGGTAAGGGTGGTATAAGTGACCTTTTAACATGTCATCACTAGCTATTAATCCGCAATTTTCCAAGAAGAAAAATTTAATGCCGATTAAATAATGGTTTGATCATCGGGCGAGAAATACACTGAGAATTGTTTTAATGAATTTGCTTGATTAACGACGCGTGTTTTTGAAATGTTCAGTTTTGTCTTGGGAAAAAGAATTTGTGAAATTTCATTGGACTCAATACGGAAGCTGATTTCTTTCCTTGCTAGTAGCGACTTTTGTCGTCTGCTGACAACCTTTTCAAACAGTTTGGACCCAGAATAGGACAGACAGAACGTCAATCTTGATCTGTATCCAAACCGTTTGACACTCGAATTGTGTTACTGAAAGAATTTTTTGAAAAAGTTAATTTTGAAAAAAGTCAGCAGACGACATGAAAAACATGAAAACTACCCAGAGTGCAAAGAGTTAATGGTATTTAACAGATGACAATGTCTACGTTCTTTGAAAGATACAGCGATTGTTTTATCCCGCCTTAGTATGAGAAAAGAGCTATTTGTATTTGGTCAAACTTTAGTGTCGTCTGCTGATAACCTCTGCAAACAGTTTTGACCCAGACCAGGCCCGACAAACCGTCGGGCCTGATCTGGATCAAAACCGTTTGACACTCTGATAGTGTTCCTGAAAGAATTTTTCGAAAAAGTTGATTTTGAAAAAAATCAGCAGACGACAAAAAGCATACACAATTACCAAGTACAAGTAGGGAAATAGTTAAAGCTGCATAGTCTGTAACTTTTGATCTTCTAATTTTAAAAATAATGTTTTTATTTTTCAAGAACACAGTAAAAATACTCAAATTCAGGTAAATATTTTACCATTTTCGTAAATCTTAACAAGTTATCACTATCAAACTTACTGCATTTATGTTAAAATTCAACGGTCTAGAATTATTGGAGGGACGCGAATAATTACCAACAAGAGAAATAAACACCTAATTGTTGAGATAATTCACTTTTACATGCAGTTTTCAGCTGTACTGAACATTTTTATTGTGAAAACATAGCTTAATTCTACTTTTACAAATGATTTGAAAAGAAAATAAAAAATTTCGAAAAATGTTCATAGTTACAGAGTATGCAGCTTTAAGCAGACATGCTTAGAGGGGACCGCACGTTCCAGTGTAATCATAAGATTCATGTGCTTGTCACATTGGCGAACCAAAAGCGATAACTGTGCGTGAACATTCATAGAATAAAGTCTATGCGATCGGTACTATTAATATTGGCACACTTCGAATCGAACTATAGTCCCTACTATAGTAACTATAGTTTGATTCGAACATCGATAGTCGCTACTATAGTTCTACTAGAGATCAACGGTGGGTCAGAGCATACTCTAGAAGATTGTCTGGTTCCCTCCTCTAGCCCTATCTAACAAGATGGGTTCAAGATCTGTCAGTAGCCTCAAAATAATTTGTTTCAGAAAATAAATACTCGCTGTGCTCTGTTTGCGGTCCTACTTATTCGTAATTGTTAATTAGAAATGGTTGTACAGTATATGAACATCATTTTTGTCTGCAATGAAGAATTGAAAGGGGGCATGCAAGTCAATTCACTTTGTTTACTTGGCAAAAAACTAAAGTTCCAACTGCAGCCGTTCGGATGTAAACGTGCGCGCGCATTATTACGTGGAACTTTAGTTCGATTCGAAGTGGGTCATTACCACATGGATTGGTTCATATAATTAAGATCAATTCGCCTAGAAAATCTAATTAGCTTGTGACTGTTTCAAGTTTCTTTAAAGTCGTTCATGTGAAAATTTAAAATCACTAGGCCATCTTAAATATTTTCTTCAGGAAGTAGCGTTACTTTATATAAAAGGCAATGTGATTATGGTGTTCAGGACTTCGAAAAGTTTGGAAAAGTTTGGAATTCATTTTAATACGTTTACCCATTCACCCCAGGGGTGTTAAGGGGAATATCTAGATTTTACGGGACAGATGGAAAAGCGTGCTCGAGGCTTGACGAGTAAGCGCCGTTTTTTCTCTCTCACATCCAAAAACCCTTTTCCGAAATGCTCATTTCACACGTGGTATCTTGGACATCTATCTCACTAAAATCCGATATATCTTGTGTTTGGGTACATATGCAGTCATAGTCACAAAACCCAGTTCTGACACCAATATTTGCTTACAGATTTTCGATTTAAAAGGAAAATGAAAACAATGGACATAGCACCCATAAAGTATAGGGAAGTAATTACGACAAGTGTAAGTCATTACAACCAGGCAACCACCAAGTTAGCATTTCATTCCAATGAAATATCTAAAGATAAGCTGCTAATAATATAAAATTGGCTATCTATTGTTGTCAGCCAGTTGCATGCCAAACTACAATAAACTTGTTCATTTCTACATGCTCATTACACTGAAACATAAAAAGTAGTTGAGAAGTTTGTGAAAACCCTGTTTTATGGTGAAAAACACTCATTTATTGAATGGACCCATGTTGTAGGTGCACATTTGAATTGCCTCTATGAGGCAATTCCAATGTGTACCAACAACATATGTTACTGGAATTCAGGAAACCTATTTTGAAATATACACTAAACAAGTATCATGCCTATTGGCTTTCCTCTTTTAAACATATCAAACTGCCATTCAGTATTAAAATACCTGTCACTATATGGCAAATTGTTTAAATTTGCATTTGGCATTGTGTCAGCAAGCAATTGATATTGCACCAGCATGCAATTGGCATTGTGCATTAGGAGGTATTTGATGTTCACATTAGAATATCAACGAAAATGTGCAATAATATAGTTAATCTTTGTATCAGACATGTTCCAAAGCGCAAGCAGAAATAAGGGGAACGACGCACTTTCTTTTCTTTATTCTTCAACATTATAAACGTACATGCTACCTTTTTGTCCCAGAGTACATGTACTAGAACGCGAGTACTCAAAAAATATAGCTGTGCGTGGTTGTAAAGTCAAAATTGATTCAATGTTTTTTTTTTGTTATCCTTTAAGACGCACGTATTATCTTTTTATTTATTAATGAATGTATCCGTAGACACGATGGTAACTTCTTAACAGTCGAATCAATCACTATCAGTATTTATTCCAATTGTATAAGATATATTTCTTCTCGTATACACGCTAACTCGGAAAGTTTAACCATACTTGTCTTTAATAACACAAATCCGACGGCAGATTGTTTCGTAGGAAATTTGGTAAAATATTTTACTGACCGTTCCATGGCGGTACTTCTTTTGTGGATCTTTTATGTTTTTGTTCTGTCTTGTGTTTGCTATGTCTTTGTGCGCGTCTGTTTATATGTGCTTTGTGGCCACCTGCTGGGAAAGGGCTGACCTCTTGGCTCTCGTTTGTGGTGTCTACTGTGAGTTTGTCACTTTCCCATTGGTATCCTGGGTCAGGTGTGGTACTAGATTGTATCGATTCCTGATCTTTGCACCCTTACTTACTTTGATCAGCCATCCGGTGGAACAATGCATATGAGATTCATAGAGGGACTTTAGTTATCTTTTTAAAGCTTTGACACAAAAAAGTTGAGTCACATGAGATTCTGGCTTGGACATATTTCTTCAAAAGAGAAATTCAAGGAACGAACAGCATATCTATTAGCTTTGAAAGTACTCTCTCTCTCTCCTCTCTCTCTCTCTCTCTCTCTCTCTCTCTCTCTCTCTCTCTCTCTCTCTCTCTCTCTCTCTCTCTCTCTCTCTCTCTCTCTTTGTAGCAGGCAATGGTACAGAAAGCACAAACATGCACAAACACTAAAACACGCAGATAGATACATGTACGCTAACAAACACAATGTTTATGCAATAATATAGGGACCATACATGTTTTTCATGCATTAACACTTGCCGGGTCCCGAGGAAGGTGTTTGAACACGAGGCCGATAGGCCGAGTGCACTAACATCTTCCAAGGGATTTTATGCAATGACACAAACATATGTGATCGTTAATATTGCATATTTTACCTTATTCCAACCAAATTCGCACTGAAAACCCTGTTCAAACTATAAATATATCATTTCTTAAACTGAATTTCTCTGAACAAAATGGCGTCGACTGTAAACTTTAGAACGTCATAACGTGTCACAACGTCAACGCCATACGCAACGTTTTCGCCAACAAAAGCATCAGCAAAATGATTAGTCTACGAAGTCCGCAACGCTTTCTCTATACAACGTCATGTAAATAACTCGGGGCTTTTTTGAAGTATTTTTAAGTTTAAACCCATGTTCAAACAGCATTTGAATCTCCTGATTTTAACATGGATTTTCGTTCATTTGACAATGGGTAAAAACAGCTATACAGTACGAATAGGTTTCTATGCAAGAATACTCTTTTAAATCATAGGAAGCCATTTCTAAAAAGGTCTGACTATAATGGGAAACGCCAGGTCGAGGGACGAATGAAACAATGCTGAATACTGACAGTAACAGCATTCTTACAATAACCCAGGACACGTTTATTGCTTTTAATCGAGATCAATTTAACCTCATGTGAGAAAACCTATCTTCGGAGACTGCGACAGGAGATAACAATAACAGACCTGATCAGCTACAGGGACAGGCTAGAATCTACAACTTTTGGTTTCAGCTAGTAGATATATTGCAGTAGCTTTATTCGAACAATAATGCCACTGACCAGTCTGCGCAGATGCGCAGACTGGTCAGTGGCATTGTTGTTCGCACACAATAAACCATGTTTTCTCGCCATGTGGTTGGTTGAAACTAGAACAAACACCAACACATTAACTTTCACTACGTCAGAAACGAAGCCATTTTTCATGTGGCATTGTGTTTCGGTGTCAGGTGGAGGCCAAGGGCTGTTCTGTTAGAAAGCTAAGAATATTCTCACCACGTCCCAGGAAAGTCTGCCCATGCCAGTGCGAGCAACAGAGACATAGTAACATGCGCATATGCGCATACCAAACTAGCACTTTAATTGTTCACTGTATCGAAGTTATCAAAGTATAAGCCCTGTACTCGCGATATACCAATTTACAAATCTTTGCCGATCCTTGTAGCTAAGCCAAATCTCAAAACTTAGGCAGTTTTCTTTTTTCGTGATATGTTTTATTCAGTTTGGAATTAGAATCGTCCTGGATAATTGTAAAGGTTAAAATATCATATATATGGCTACCAAGTACATGTTGCTGCCAAGCAGGCACACAGCCTTAAACCAATGTCGTATCCACAGGGACCAGTCACAGCCCCTAAGAATAGAAAAAGGAGGCATATATCTACTTTTATGCTTATAAATACATGCCTACTTTTTCATAAAAAAGTTTGTGACAAGTTCCTGTGGTCATATCAACGTCGATGCGTGTTTGTAATGACGTCATGTGCTTGCTGGATTATGTCATCAACTCTTGCTATGTACAGATTTCGGTATAACTCGGTGAAATGTAAACCCTTATTATTTTGGTACCCGTAAACAAATACTTTTGAAAACCGTAAAACCCCCAAAAGAAATCAAGTGCACACATTATTACAACCAGACAACCACCAAGTTAGCATTTCATTCCAATGAAACTTCTCAAGATAACTGTCAATAATATATAATTGGCTGTCTATTATTGCCATCCAGGTGCATGCCAAACTACACAACAGCTTGTTCATTTCTACATGCTCATTACACAGAAACATAAAACGTATTTGAGAAGTAAGTGAAAAACCCTGTTTTATGGTGAAAAACACTCATTTATTGAATGGACATATGTTGTAGTTGCACACTGGAATTGCCTCTATGAGGCAATTTCAATGTGTACCAACAACACATGTTACTGAAATTAAGGAAGTCTTTTTTGAAATATACATTAGATGTCCTCTTTAAACCATCTCAAACTGCCAATCAGTGTTAAAATACCGTCACTATATGGCAAATACTTTACAGTTACATGACAGCTATATCACCGAAATTTGATTTCATGTACTATGCTTTGCTAAGCTGGTAGTTGCATGGTAGTATATAAAATAAAAACCTTCTGGGGCATAAATCACACAGAAAATAACTATGATTTAGAAATGCTAACATTTAGGCCCTCTGGGCCAACTCGTCAGAGCAACCGCTACTCGCTCATACAAACTATGTTTGAAGAGTACGTTCTAGACGACAATAGTTAGGAATCCTCCATGCGAGCTTAACATTTTTGTGCTTCGGCAACAGCAGAATCTAGGGCGGGGATTTTGGTGCCAATGGAATGCATTTTGGCCCATGGTGACTTTGGCTGCTGTCCGTTCTAAGGCGGTGGTTCTATTGTTGTTGATTCGTTGTTGATTGTTACTGTTATTGTGGGATTCTGTAATTGTTCTATGTTTTGCTGTGTGTTACTTTGTGTTCATTCTATTTTTGCAATCATCTCGATGGGAAGAGAGAGTTGGTTGCTTTGCTTTGTTTGTCTTCCTGGTGTCTAATGTTTATTGTATGACTCTTCCTCACGATGCTACGGGTTTGTCTGCAGTTTTTATTGTGGTATTTCCTGATCATACTCACTTACTATTTTAGACCAAGTCATCTAGCCCTGCATGCATACATTTATTAAAGCTCTATTATCACTAGCTCTGGTTTATTATTGATGATTTTAACAAAATATTTAGAACATTTGTTCAATCTGAATAGAATGAATATCTCTGATGTTTGTTTATATACACTCCGATTCCTGTAAATGTATAACTTAATGAACATTGTGACAGTTTTATTAGTTTCTGCTACTAACCATTTACAATGATGGGCCGCGACGCAACAAAACCTGTCTTCGGGGTTTCTGAAAAAGCGAAACTCAAACCAGTCTCCTCAGCTACAAAGACTAGCTAGAAATTGAAATTTCGCTTGTAGCAAGTCTAGATATGTTACTTTCAAAAACGCGAATAACAAAGGCACTGATCAGTCTGCGCGGATGCGCAGGCTGGTCTGCGCCTTTGTTAATCGCAAACACCCGAAGTAAGGTTCTCTCGCGTAGAGGCCTATGTGATCACAAATAAAAAATGAATACTTAATGGTCAGTTGAGTTTCGATCATACAATTTTTACGAGGCCAGAGTTTTATATCCATGCGCCTTCAGTTGTTTGATCTAAGTGGAGTTGATCAAAGGTGAGGTTGGCGCGCCGTGAAACCGATTTAAGCCCTATTTTTACTGACCGTTCCAAGGCGGTGCTGCTTTTGTGGATCTTTTATGTTATTTCTGTCTTGTTTTGTTATGCTTTTGTGTGCATCTGTTTATTGATGCCTTGTAATCACCTGCTGGGAAAGGGCTGACCTATTTGCTCTCGTTTGTGATGTCAAATTGTGAAGTTGTCACTTTCCCAGTGGTATCCTGGGTCAGGTGTGGTGCTTGATTGTATCGATTCATGATTTTTGCCATATTTCTTACTTTGGCATGGACAAATAGCCAAACAATTGAATCAGTTCATGACATTCTGGTACTTATTGCAAATGCGTAAGTATATTCATTAAGCATACATGCACAGCTAATTAGTGGGCATAGCAGTGTAATTTTTGGCCTGAGCCATCATCTACATCCGGCTTAAGCTCCGTGTGCGAGGAATGAAAGTTATTGCCTCTTCAATGTTCGCATATACTCTACATTCATCATCTTGTTAGATTAATATAGCATGTTAATAGCTTTAGACAAGAGTTTATTCTCTCTCTGATTTGCAGAAGACAGGCTGGTTGCTTTACTTTAATTGTCTTCCTGATGTCTTGTGACTGTAAGTGTTCTGTGGCTTTTCCTTTTCTCACGGTGCCGTGGTTGGTCTGCTGTGTGTGATTGTGATATTTCCTGATCATACTCTCTTGTAATTCTTTACACATCTGGGATCATAGTCCAGTTTTATAAGCAAATCTATGTAAATGCTGAGTTGAAGTTTTGTTTTTATTTCTAAATTCTATTCCAATGGGTCAATGTCATTGGTATCCTCCGCTCGCTGAGTGTTGACTTTCTTTAACTTTTCCATTTATATTTTGTTACTGCATGTGTCTGATGGCTTAATCCTTTGTCTGCTTTTGTCGTTTGCTGATAACATTTCAAAAAGATTTGGCACACTGATGGAATTTTCGAAATATCTTTCTTAAAAGAACTTGATTTTGAAAAAAGCAACAAACGACAAAAAAGTCATGAAAACTTTCCAACATGCAACTAGGTTAGGGACAATAGTATTTTCAAAATGTCGTCGACTAAAGTAATAAATTGAATTTTAAATTGCTCCAGATTCCGAAATTTCAAATTGCTCAATTTTCTAATTCTGTGGTGAAGAATCTTTTTGGGGAGAATTAATGTTTAAAGAAACTTCTAAAGTAGTGTTACTATGGAGACAGACGTATATCATAGCCTGTTAGTTACGGCTGGTGGCATAACTCTAAATCGCTATTATCGTATAAATGCAGGTCAAAAGAATTGCAGAATGCTCCAAGAGAGCATTCTGCAAAACTTTCGACCTTCATATAACTTCCATTTGTAGTTAAGACCTATGTTTTATCTATTTTTGAGTGGTCGTTTTAGACGGGTTAAAATGTGTTCCGATGATAAAAACAACACAAAAACAACGTAGTGGTTTGGGGACAAAGTTTTCACTAACCAACGATTGCTCTTAAATGTAAAGAAATATTTTGAGTAATGTTGCAACTTATTATTGTTTTGAAGACCATCCTTAATATGAGACGTGAACAAGGGACCTTTTTTCGCATCATTATTCCATTACAAAAATAATCTGAAACATGGATCCGAAAGAAATAACGTACACAATTTGAAAATTGCAGCCTCAGTTTATTTGAGTTTTTTCATAATAATCAACATCTTCACTTGACAGTGAGACAAAGCCCGCGTCCGTTAGCAGCAGCTTAAGTTTTAACCAGTTTTATGCCGTTACCAAATATTTCAAAAGGACCAGAGCATGAACAATTATCAACACTATGTCGATGAACGGGGAGAACTTCGCCAACTTGTCTAGACACTGACTGCTCCAGTGATATCTATAAATAACATAAAATGATATCATTCACTTTACAGTAAAACCTGTCTTAATTTAAGCGGCCACTCAAAATGGAGACCAAAAAATGTTTTTCTATCGTATAAATGCAGATCAAAAGAAGTTTGCAGATTGCTCCAATAGAGCATTCTGCAATACTTTCGATCTCCATTTAGCTTCCATTTGTCGTTAAGACCTATGTTTTGTTTATACATGAGTGGCCGTTTTAGACAGGTTTTACTGTATTCCGAAGATAAAACAACAAACAAAAAACGATGCTCAACGATGTCTTCTGAAATAACTTTTTTATAACTTTTATATTCAAATGCATTAAATCTGTCATCCTCTTATACTTCAGCCGCTTACAAAATTCCAAGGTAAGCTGTGCCTTTGCTATTTGTATCGCCAAGTTTTGAGGATGCACAACTGCGTTTTACCAAGTATCATAGCATCTATGTCTAGAAATGAACATATAAAATATACCATTATTGTACAACATTAATCTTAACTGACAAACAGCAACCAAAGGATGGGCTTTGGCGGCGACACTGTTTCAAAAGTGAACCATTTAGTGTCAATTTGTTAGGAATATAGTGTGTTCAAATTTGATTTTTGCCTTTAAAAGCCGAAGTTTAATGCTGATTCTAAACGCATATAGACTACCTCAGCTGAATTGAGTTATGTAATTGGAAGTCTCAAAGATACATTTATAGAAGCAACAACATGATAAAATGGACTTTTGCCATGTGTAAACTACATGTACCAGTTTCTAAAAAGTTAGTGGATACATGTATGAGTATCGACTAGGTCGGTAGTTCGACAGAATAGAGGTCAAACTATCTTGTTTGTTTTAGGTATTGCTATGTTTATTAAGTTAATCCGCTATGATTATTGTCGGTGGGTCTGACAAGTAATTTCTTTATTCTACGTACAAACGTGAATGTTTATTTATATTATTAGTCATAGTGGGTGGAACTTAGCATGAATATTCTTGAAGGAAGGGGTTAAATAAATAGAGAATACTAGGTGAGTGTCTTTTGATATCAAGTTTACCAGGCAAGGCTTTGAGAACTCTTGTTGACATCGCGAGGCTTGCCGAGCGATTCAACATGCGTTCTCAAAGCCGAGCCTGGTAAACTTGATATCAAAAGACGCAAACCTGGTATTCTATTTATCAGTTTACCAATTGCTGAACACTCTTCAAACTAGCGTCTATGACGTAATTTTTTATTTTTGTGTTGATTCAGCGTCTTTAGCGACGTCATTTAAAAAGTGCAACGTCATCATGACCTGATAAAGGTAACATGCCGTGAGATAGGAAACGTTTATTAGGTTATGTTGAAGCAATTCGGTTAGTATGAGCGGTGACTGATAAACGATCATATTTGATCTTCAATTAATATTACATGTTATTATTTTCAGATCACCCACTCAACGATGCTCCTGACAACCAAGTGCCTCTCAGAATCTCTTATCATCATCCTAGTGTCTTTAATCCTCATACATTACTCAGAATGTAAACCAGACTTTGGCTTAGATGCAGTTCTCGATTCTCCCGCCGCTCAAGAACATTCTCTAGAACCCAACACAGACACTGACAAAAGTGAATCTAACGAAGATGAAAGAGATTTAGAAAATTGGCAAAAACGAGCTTGGAATAAAAACTTCGCAGTTTGGGGTAAAAAGAGATGGGGCAATTTCGCTACTTGGGGAAAGAGAAATTCGCCAGGTGAATACGCAACGGGTCCATACAATGAATTTAAACCCGTAGATAAAAGGGGGTGGTTTAAGTTTAATTCTTGGGGTAAAAGGAGCGCGGATGATATAGAAAATGATAAAAGAAAGTGGTCAAGTTTTGCATCATGGGGGAAAAGAGATGGAGAATCTAGTGACGTGGATCCTGAGAAGAGAAAATGGTCATCTTTCGCATCATGGGGTAAACGGTATAACGGTGATGATGGTGATGAGTTGGATAATATACAAGATTCTAGTGGTACAGATACAGATAAGAGGAAGTGGTCTAGTTTTGCAAGCTGGGGTAAAAGAGATTTAGATGATAACGAGCCTGCTAAACGGAAGTGGTCAAGTTTTGCAAGCTGGGGTAAAAGAGACTCAGACAATAACGAGCCTGATAAACGGAAGTGGTCTAGTTTCGCTAGCTGGGGTAAAAGAGATTTAGATAATAACGAGCCAGATAAAAGAAAGTGGTCAAATTTTGCTAGCTGGGGTAAGAGAGACTTAGATAGTAACGAGCCAGATAAACGAAAGTGGTCAAATTTCGCTAGCTGGGGTAAGAGAGGCGATGCGGGATATTTACCTGAGAAGAGAATGTCACAGTTTTCATCATGGGGCAAAAGACGGTTGTATCCATTTGAGTGGGCCAAACGACGTTGGGCACAATTTAACAGCTGGGGAAAAAGAAAATGGGCAGGTTTAGCAACGTGGGGAAAACGATCAATACCTGACGATACAGAAGATGCAATCATAGATTCGATTGTTTTGAAACTTTTGCAATTCTTCGATCGAAACGGTAAGTCTTTCTACATTCTTTATAGGAAAAACAAAAACAAGTGAAATACGTTCAAGAAATGCCAAGTCCACAGAGCACATAGCTTTACAACCAGGCAACCACCAAGTTAGCAATGCTTTACGTCACAGTCAACAGCTATGGTCATGGGGGACGGTCAGTTCACCTAACCACACTTTTTCCTGGGCAAGCTTGAACAAGCAGTTAACCAGTAATTCGTGCATATACTTTCGCTTGTAGCTGACAACAACCCTTCTGGAATGAATCAGCGGAAGATGACTGCTAAACTAGAAAGGTCACCAAGAAGCTAATTCAGAAACATATAATGATCAGTTATCTGCCCTGGGGTTTATGATTCATGTTTGTCGTTGTTATGGTGTCTTGTTTTTTTCCTTGCAGCCTTTGGTCACCTACTGGGGAAATGGCTGACCTATTGGCTCTCTTGTGTGTTATGTGTCCTTGTGGTTTTGTCACTTCCCCCTTGTGTGTACCGGGTCAGGTGTGGAACATGGCTGTATCGACTCCTGTTATTTGCCGTCTTCTTTACTTTAGAAAATGAATTCGATGCAAACATGTTTCGATATATGAAAGGAACTTATCTCTACCTGCTAGTATCGTATGCTGATAACATTTTCAAACACGTTAGACCAGGATATCGATATCTAATTATTGTTTTCTCCGCCCCTTCCTGTGCTTCACAACCAATCAGTTTACACAGACATTTATATTTTTGGCCAACGTATTCACACATTTTGTCACCATTTGTAATATCTTAAGTAAATCCGTGAAGTGGTCAATGCGATTATTTCCGAACACAGAAATGAATAGGGGAGAAAACTCTGAGTAGGGCATAGATCATATATTACAATTATAAAAAAATAAGTGGTTCACTCGCTGCGCTCTTTCCCACTTAATCCCTTTATAATTTTAATATATGATCTATAACCTATACTTATATTCCAGAAAGAACATTAAGAAAAATATATATTGAAAAAAAACAGCAGACGATAAAAATTGTCCAGCATGCGAAGAGCTCGAATTTTCTGTGAATGATCTAATGACGTTTTTATAGTGCAAAGACAATACACAAATATAGAAATGTCCACAAAGAATTAATGTGGTTTCAAATTAATTAGATTGTGTGATTTGGAAAAAACACATTATACTTGATAAACAATCTTTTAAACTCTTAGATGTTGTTTTCTTGTTTAAAAAGTAGGGACTGTACAAACAAGGAATTATTTGATACACGTGAATATTATTGAAACTAGTTCTATCTCCGCGTGACAAGAAGCTAAGACCTCTGATAGTATTAATGACAATTAATTAATCCATTAAATTAGCATTTTTTATCGGATTTAACCCTCTGTAAAGTAATGAATTCTTCCTTCTGGTTTGATACAGCAAACTTGGTATTGACCATTGTACATATCTAGGGGTGTCAGGTTATAATTTAATAAAAAATCATTTTTTGTCTGAATACCTTTTTTACCTTTACAGTGTAGTACGGCATTTCATCTGAGTCTTCTCTGTTTGTAAAAGTATCCGTTAAGAGGTTTCACATATGGCCACATCAAATAAATTTTTAGATTCTCATCCAAATTTTGTGGAAAATTGGGTTGGGTTAGAGGTTTTTATTTTTTATTTTTCGGACTGCTTTAAAAACACTCAGACCAAGTATATATATATGTTTATTGGGTCCGAGAAAAACAGAACAGTGCTAAAAGAAGCTTAGAAGCTTTAAATACCATGAAATTAAATGGTCAACATTAATACATGATAAATATTAACATCAATTCTCTGTAACCACCAAAAAATTCAAATAGGGCCCCGGCACGGACCGACTCGGAATTGGATGAAACTTTCACAGAATGGTCAGTACCACTCAGGAATAGGAAAACAATTGCCAAAAGTTTGCTATCAACGTTCGTTGCCATGGTAACCAAGGAAAGCACTTTTTGCCAAATTTGGACAAAATTCACTAATGAATTTATTGAATTTAGCACCTTTTCTGGCTGAAATATCTAGTATTTTAGAATAGAACATAACAAAACCGTTTTATTTCTTAAATTATTCAATGTTTTTCCAATAAAAATTAAGAGTTAAAAGAGTTAAAAATACATCTGACTTAAATTGCTATCACCGTAAATTATAGCTACTAAGCAACTTTTTAGAAACTTTCAGATTCTCAAATTTAGGCCTTTTTTAAACGAGTATATCATAAACGGCACCACGCTTTCAATATTCTCACTACATTTGTTGGAAGCTAGTAAGTGTATATATTGCAAACGTGTAAAAATTAGAGTGGGGTAAAAACATCTGTATCATAAAACCATCCCAAGAAATTTGCACTGTTTGCCATTTTTGTAAAAAAGAAGCTTAAGGGGTGGTCACATAATTTGGACATTAAACTGCAAAAAGATTCAGCATGAGCTATGTTTTGGTAATAATTGATAAACTTAGTAAAAACATAATACAGATCGGCAATATTTGTCATTACGGATAGAGCAAAAATGGATTTTCCATGTTTTTTTAGCCAAAATGTGTACAAAACAGGGGGGAGGGGAAATAAAGTGGGCATTTTTCTCTAATATTAAAGATATCTTGAAAAGAAAATAACTATAATGAATACAACATTAAACTAGTTTTCTTATAATACCATTTAAATTTCGAAGTTTGAAGAAATAAAAGGAACAAGGGGCAATAACTCTTCGCAAACCAACGAAAACGTTAAAAGGCTTATATATGATTTTTTTTCACTTTTTGTTCATTTTTAAATGATAATTGTTGAGACAAGACTTGGCAAAACAAATGAATCTGACTTTAGAATTTTTCACTGATGCAATGTGTTATTTTTGAAAAAATAAAAATGCTCAAAATGATTCATTTTCCTTGTAACCATGGCAACCAAAGTGGGTGGGGTAGCCAAATATGAAAAAAAACCCTATTTTTAGGCATTTTTGAACTACTGCAGTCATTTTCCTCGCTTACATAGAGACATAAACAATAAATGGTATGTTCTAGATAGTATTTAGCTTTCATTAAATGTAAAGCATGCTAAGGACAGTACCACACATTGGTCGTAACCATGGAAACAACATGGTATTGTTGCGAAATGGAGATTAAATGAATTAGGTCTTAAAGTGGCAAAAAAAATCCAGATGACTTAAATGCAAGTTTCAATATTTTAAAAAGATAGTGGAATTGAGCTATATAGCATTACCAATATGATTTAAGCATACTTAATATGTTTTGTTTAATTAAGTAGCAATCATTGACGTTAAATGTGGGTGGGGTAACCAGATATATAGCCAAAAATAATTATGGTGATTTTTAAGCAGGTATTCCCAATAGCAGTGGCTATGATGATATATTTGCATACTGCCAATACTTTAAGGGGCATTCAGGTTTTGTTAACTGTAAAAACATGTAAAGGGAGTTACCTCCCTCTTTCCGTTACCATGGAAACAAGCACAGGCATTGTAAAATGAAAATTGAATTCTTAAAGTGGTTAAAAATTCCACTGGAAAAATGCATAATACTGCAAAGCTTCAATGTGCATAAACTTTTGTTTGTTTTGTTGCTTTACGTCCCAAATCAACAGCTATGGTCATTGCGGGACGGTCAGTTCACCTAACCACACTTTTTCCTGGGCAGGCTTGAAGCAAGCGGTTAACCAGTAATTCGTGCACATACTTTCGCTTGTAACTGACAACAACCCTTCTTGAATAAATCAGCAGAAGGGAGGAGAATGACCGCAGAAATTATTTCATGATCAATCTCCACGAAAGTATGGGACCGGACCGGGATCGAACTCGCGACCCCTGGATCTGCAGTCAGACACGCATCTGTAGCCAGACACGTTATCTGCGCAATGTGCATAAAGATAGTTGAGATGATTAACATAATCTATATGCTTTAAGCTAAATTATTAAGTTAAGTTTTATTTGGTAAATATAGTAGTTAAAAGTCGGTGGGTATTAACCAAATAATTACAAACAATAAGTTTAGCCTGTAGAAGCAAGTATTCGTAATAGTGGTGGTGATAATGACATATTTTCATACTGCCAATACCTAATAAGACATTTCAAAGGTCATCGAAATCTGACCAATTCTTCCCCGCCTCTTAACAATGTATCTATTCCAGTTTGGTCGAAATCAGTCAACTGGTTCAGACAATAATGTACGGAAATGAAAGCCAACGCCAATGGGATCTGCACCAAAAGCAACATGTCGCCCACATAACTATTCATATTCTTCTTTTCTGGAAGAAGATAATTTGCTTTGAATATAAGCCTTTCTTGTGAAATCGCTGATGGTATGATCATTTGGTTACTTTGATAACATGATTTGGGAGAAATGATTTTTATGCCCCAAACATTTTTAACAAGTTGGAGGGGCATATTGCTTTGGGTCCGTCGGTCATTCCGTTTGTGCGTCCGTTACAAAAATTGGATTACAGTTTTGAAATTTCATAAATAGATTTGTTATCAAAAAATAGTTGATCCGTATTTTCTAGTCCAAATTTGTGGAGTTATGTCCCTTTTAAAGGAAATGAAATTTTGTAATCAATATATCTCAAAAAGTATAACAGCTAGGAGCTTCAAATTTAGTCAGCAAATAGAGGATAATGAGTAGATTACCTGGGGAAAGATTTTTACAAATTTTTTTTTTGCTATTGCCCTTTGAAAATGTGGACATAGAAAGCTTGATATCTCTAAAACAATAATACAGCAAGGAGCTTCAAACTTGGACAGCTGATAGAGGATAGATAATAAGTAGATGACCTGGTGAAAATGTAAGGAAACGTTATTTTATTTTTTCGAGTTATTGTCCTTTGCATTTTTACAGGTTATTGCCCTTTGCAAATTTAATTTTATAATCAAGATATCTCAAAAAGTATAACAGCTAGGAGCTTCAAACTTAGTCAGCAGATAGAGGATAGATAATAAGTAGATGACCTGGTGAAAATGTAAGGAAACGTTATTTTATTTTTTTCGAGTTATTGCCCTTTGCATTTTTACAGGTTATTGCCCTTTGCAAATTTAGTTTTATAATCAAGATATCTCAAAAAGGATTAACAGCTAGGAGCTTCAAACTTAGTCAGCAGATAGAGGATACTGAGAAGATTATCTGACGATATTATAACTGTTTTTTTAGTTATTGCCCTTTGAAAATTTGGACATAGAAAGCTTTATATTTCAAAAACGATTACAGCTAGGAGCTTCAAACTTGGACAGCTGATAGAGGATAATGCATGTTACTGGTTAATGCCCTTTGCAAATTTGCACATAGAAAACATGAAACAAAAGTAATCTTGAAAACCATTACAGCTAGTAGCCTCAGATAGAGGACGGTAAGTAGCAATACCAAAATAAAATTTAAACTAGAAATTGTGTTATTGAAACACTGTGCCCCCAACCACATGCTTGTTCATAAGGATGATCTCACTAGGTAATCTATTATTGATAATCAGGTACAGGTTACATACTATGTGAATGAATAATAAATGTAATCTCTTGTTGTAGGGAAACAATTTACTTTGAATATGCTATTGTAAGATATACATGTAAACTGCTCAACAAAAGTTTAGCACGGATAAATTAAAATTGATTTCTATTTGAGCAAATTGCTTAAAGTTATAAAATATAGTTGAGCAGTATATTAAATTTGAAATATCAGGTCATTAAGTAACAGTAATCACATTCTTTCCTGAATACCATTCGTGACTGATATAGATCCAAACCGTTTTTGAAAACGTAAAGAGAGAGAGAGAGAGAGAGAGAGAGAGAGAGAGAGAGAGAGAGAGAGAGAGAGAGAGACTGGTGCATGCAAATCCTTTCAGGAAAATCAAAGTAAACAATGCATTGGCAGATCGACAAGTAGAGAGAGAGAGAGAGAGAGAGAGAGAGAGAGAGAGAGAGAGAGAGAGAGAGAGAGAGAGAGAGAGAGATGTGTTTGTGTTCTTTTTGAATTTCGTCAGTTTGCTTTACTCTGGGAACTCGTCTATGTATTTCAAAGTTTAGTGTAGTTCTTTGCAAAAAAATCTGATTGTACGAGATGTCTAGCGGTTTCAATTCTTGAGTGACATTATTAACTGGAAGTCAAAGTCGGCTTTTGCGCAGATGGAGAGCGAGCGAAAGCGTTTTGGTTTTCTGAAGGAAGCTCGTGACGAGTGAACGTAGGAGACCCGGCTTATCGAATAGTTAAATCAGTGGGCTTTTACGACTTGTAAGAAATTGAGTGACATAACATGCACGTGCCTGGCTCTCGACTTGGCGAATACCGCACGCGCTGGATATTTTACTGAATCATATTGCCGTGTTTTTAACACGTTTCTACCATATTTTGACATGCATATATACCGTTTTTTTTTCTCATGATAAAGACCACATTCTAAAATTTCGAACACTGGCATTTTTCTGAAACGTAATTTATAAAATTACGAACAGCTGAAATAATGATAATAAATTAGTGTTAGAACTTTTAGAACATTTACCGTACCTACACTTCTCTTAACACTTCAATAATCTTAAGCATGGTGAAGTTGGTTTGTTTTTCGCTTTTCGTTATTCATTTTTCGCTTTTTGTTTTCTCTTTTCGTTTTTCAGTATTTGTTTTTCACTTTTTGTTATTCGCTATTCGATTTTCGCTTTTCGCTTTTCGTTTTTATTTTTTTTTTCATTCCAAATCGTATATCGTATTTTGACATTCAAAATCCTATTTTGACATTAGAAATCGGCCCGAATACCGTATTGTGACATTCAAAATCCTATTTTGACATTCGAACTTGGGACGAAAATCATATTGTGACATTCAAAATCCTATTTTGACATTCGAACTGGGGCCCAATATCGTATTTTGACATTCAATATCCTATTTTGACATTGAAAAATACTATTTTGACATTCGAACGGGGGCGGAATATCATATTTTGACATTTAAAATCCTATTTTGATATTCAACTAGGGCCGACTTTCATATTTTGACATTCGAAATCCTATCTTAATATTCGAACAGGGGCCGCATATCGTATTTTGACATTCAAAATCCTATTTTGACCTTCGAAATAGGGCCAAATATCGTATTTTTACATTCACAATCCTATTCTGACATTCAAAATAAGGCCAAATATGTTATTTTGACATTGAAAATCCTATTTTGACATTCGAAATAAGGCCGAATATTGTATTTTCACATTCAAAATCCTATTTTGACATTAGAACTGAGGCAGAATATCGTATTTTGACATTCAAAATCCTATTTTGACATTCGAAATATGGCGGAATATCGTATTTTGACATTCAAAATCCTATTTTGACATTAAAACTGAGGCCGTATATCGTATTTTGACATTCAAAATCCTATATTAACATTCGAAATTGAGCCGAATATCGTGTTTTGACATTCAAAATACTAAATTGATATTCGAACTGGGGCGAAATATCGTATTTTGACATATGAAATCCTATTTCGATATTCGAAATTGTGCCAAAAGTCGTATTTTGACGTTCAAAATCCTAATTTGACATTCAAAATGGGGCCGAATATCGTATCTTGACATTCAAAATCCTATTTTGACATTCGAACTGAGGCCGAATGTCGAATTTGACATTCAAAATCCCATTTTGACATTCAAAATTGGGCCGATTATCGTATTTTGACATTCAAAATCCTATTTTGACATTCGAACTGAGGCCGAAGCTCGTATTTTGACATTCAAAATCCTTTTTTGACATTGGAACTGGGGCCAATTATCGTATTTTGACATTCAAAATCCTATTTTGACATTAGAAATCTGGCCGAATATCGTATTTTGACATTCAAAATACTATTTTGACATCGAACTGAGGCGGAATATCGTATTTTGACATTCAAAATCCTATTTTGACATTCAAAATCGGGTCGAATATCGTATTTCATCATTCAAAATTCTTTTGAAATCGGGCCGCATATCGTATTTTGACATTTAAAATCCTTTTTGACATTCGAAATCTGGCCGAATATCGTATTTTAACATTCAAAACCCTATTCTGACATTCGAACTGAGGCGGAATATCGCATTTTGACATTCAAAAGCGTATATTGACATTCGAACAGGGGCCGAATATCGCATTTTGACATTCAAAATCCTTTTTTGACATTCAAACAGGGGCAGAATATCGCATTTTGACATTCAAAATCCTATTTTGACATTCCAACAGGGACCGAACTGCGTATTTTGACACTTAAAATCCTATTTTGACATTCGAAATAGAGCCGAATATCGTTTTTGTTGTCATTCAAAATCCTATTTTGCTATTCGAACTGAGGCCGAATATCGTATTTTGACATTCAAAATCATATTTTGACATTTAAACTGGGGCCGAATATCGTATTTTGGCATTCAATATCCTATTTTGACATTTGAAATCGGGCCGTAGTATAATATTGTGCCTTAATAAATCCTTCATAGCGTAACTGAGCATGTCTTACTGTACATCTTGCCTTGGTTGCCATAGCAACCAAGTCATATAACTGAACATATCGAGCAAAAATCTTTCATGTATTCTAGTGAACTAGATTTTTTAACACATCTCAAAGATTCACCTGGTGAGTGTGTGATACTACAAATATTGTTTTGCCTCTCTATTGATAAAAAGTGGGTGGGGTAATTTGACCACTGTTGCAAGTCTCGTTGCAAGGCCATTACAGTTTGTCCCAATCAGATTATTTGCTTTTTAGAAACATAGATGCCGCTTTTAATTCAAATGTATATTGACCACTAAATGAGCCTCATCCCGAGATAACCTGCCTTTGGGGTTTCCAACAAAGCGAGTTTCAAACCAGTCTCCTAAGCTACAGAGACTAGCATACTCAAGTGAAAAACACATACAATTATTTCCACGTATAATGTATGACACAAAACATAATGTTACAGGCTTTAAGATGACAATTTTATATCTCAAACAGTATTTTATCCCTTTTCGTTGAAAAGGGAATACTAGAACTCCAGTTTTTTCTTGAATTAAAATGATGGTTTCTTGTTGCTATGCAAGTATTGTATTATTGTTTCCATGGCAACCATCCATTTTGGAGACTTTATGTATCACAAGTTTACATACGTAGTCTTATAAACACTTCAATAAGTCGATTTTCACTATAATTATGTGTTTTGATAAAACTTTTGCTTGCCTAAACATAGCATTTCTTACTGTACATCTTGCCTTGGTTACCATAGCAACCAAGTAATATAATTGAAAAATATCAACCAAAAACTCGTTCATGTATTCTAGTGAACTAGATTTGATAACACATCTCAAAGATACACTTGGTGAGTGGATGAAACTACAAATATTGGTTTGCCTCTCTATTGATAAAAAGTGGGTGGGGTATTTTGCCCCCTGTTGCAAGTCTTGTTGCGAGGCCATTACAGTTTACCCCAGTCAGTTTTTTTGCTTTTTATAAACATAAATACAGCTGCTTTTAATTCAAATGTATATCAAGTCTCAAATGTCGGTGCCGTTCGTAGCACAGTTAATTGTATATACTCATAATATCGAGAAAATGTGCCCCTTTTTTAGAATATAACAGCTAATAAAATTTTACAATAAGCGTTAATGTGAAAGTTACCATGCTGATTTAAAAGGGTAATTATAACTACAATTGCTAAATATTTAATAATAATTTGAACTGACACAGTAAGAACAGGAAAGGATATTTTTCACAGGGACCCCTGATTTTCTGAAAAATGCTCATTTTCATCACTATGGACCCCGTTGCCATGGAAACGAGACGAGATATTGAAAAACGAAAGCAAGTTTCAATACACAGTTTTTGGTACTCTACTCAAATACGATGGTTTCATACAAATCTGTGACTATGCGTGCCGCGATTTTTTGGTGGTTACAGATAATTGATGTTAAGTGTCCAAATAAAAATCTTTTTTTTTTTTTGCAAAAGTGCTGGCCAGAAAATTGCACCCAAAATTATCAGCCTTTTTCAAACAATTTTTCTGTTTTTAAGCAAATAAAAAAATGGGTTCGGAAGGTTTTTGAAAAACTTCATTTTGTAAAGCTTTATTTTACCGCCTTATTCGTCTTGAAAATGAAAACAAGCTTTCACCTGTGAGTCGTGAGTTTTTTGTTTCATCAGAGTGTGTTAACTTGATCAGATTGTTTCAATATGGCGGTGTATACAACTAAGTTGGCTATCGAATAAGAATTTAAACATTGTAAATTAGTCAAAATATACACCCAACACACGAGCGAATACATAAACATATAGGACAGTCTGAAGAAAAAAGCCAGAAATGTTTAGCTAAACAAATATGGTATTCAGATTTAAGGGTGAGGAATTTCCTGATGTGGTCTCTTAATGTCTTTATCAGACTCATCATAGACGAAACTTAATACCAAGTACCTCGAGGCAGCCTACGACAGGAAATGATTTCTTGAGATCAGGAAGATATCCCTATTATTAGGAAGAGTGACAGGATCATTAGACACTAAAAACTCAATTGAAAAATCAGCATCATGTTTGCACCGGAATGATCTGTAATACATCATGATCCGTTCCTTATTACACAATAAGGAAACTTTCAGTAAGATCGGCTATATTCGTAATGCCATGAAACAGCACACACATTTTCTACTTTGTCACAAGAGCATCTAGGATACCAGTCTATGTCACAATAAAACTTTAAAAATTTGAAAAAAAATTGTACAGAGATATTACCGACATATCTTAAGGAAACAAAGTAAACGTTCTCGCATAAAGATAATGAAATCTTAGATTCATTAGAAATTCGATTCTACCCGCGGTATCTGTCTCATTGATGAGTAATTTAACCTGGAAGTGATAATCAAAGGTGTGTGTTTTGGTGTGTGTTTTTTTTCTGATTCTGATAGCGTAGACCTTGCCATCTTAACATTATTGAGAATTTTAACAGTTCTAATTGTTGACATCGTTATAAAAGATTGGTTATAACATTAATGTATTGCGACAGACTGCATGCTTTGGTGTTAACCCAATCACGGTTGGTAACTTTGGTTTCCTCTTTAATTGCACGCCGGCGGGTCGGACCTCAGATTCTATGACTGTTCATTCTTAAGACTTATCTAAAGATAAGATAGTTGGGGTCTGATATCGTGTCTGTGGTGGGGCCCATAGAGTTTAACTGTTGGATTACTTTTGCTCTGATATTCAGTTGTATGTACTGTTGATTCCTCGCCTTTGTTTTATTTCCTTTTTATATCTTGATTAGTATGTACTAGGAGATGATGCATCGATAAGTTAGGGACTTTCATGCGAACCGAACATCTATGTGTCCTGATCCACATTAGAATCAGGGTGGAGTTTGTACCGTTAAACATATTTAAGCCCTCCAGTATTTTTTCATTTGCGCTTCTTTTGTGGAGCATTCTTGTTATTTGTGTTATTTGTGTTTTTCTTTGTTATACTGTCGTGTCTGTTCCTTGCAGTCTTGTGATCACCTGCTGGGAAAGGGTTGACCTCTTGGCTCTCTTGTGTGTGATATTTTCTTGTGTTTTTTGTCACTTTCCAATATGGTGTCCTGGGTCAGGTGTGGTTCTTGATTGTATCGATTCCTGATCTTTGCCTTCTTTCTTACTTTCGATACCATTTATTCTAGAATACGGTGCATGAAAACGTACATCCTTCCTGTTGACTAATATAGAGTTACGTGAATTTAGGAATCAGATGCCACAATTTGTAATTTGTTTGCCTACTTTGTCATGTCTTTTATGTTAAGTTAAATAGTTGTAAACAGCATGTAGTTGATTCATAATATTGTAAAATCGATTCCTGATCTTTGCCTTGTAATATTGTGATTGTGGCATTTGTCTATGTTATTTAAGAAATGAATTAGATCACTGGAATGTTCATGGGGTCATGAATACTTCGGGTCGCTTGCAAAGTAAGTGAAGTCCAAAGGGCTTCACGTTAACTTTGCAAGAGACCCGATGTATTCATCACACTGGTAAATGTATATGCCGATTTGCTGGTATTTACGCGTATTGTCGGTACTTCATAGACCGGAAGTGGTAGATATTTGTGTTAATACTAAATAGAAAAACATGTCATATGCCTTAAGGACTATAGAATTAGATCATTTTTAAGTATTCAGTTCTATAGTCCTTTAGGCATATGGCATGTTTTCTATATAGTATTAACACCAATATCTACCACTTCCGGTCTATGAAGTACTGGCAATACGCGTAAATACCAGCAAATCGGCATAAACATTTACCAGTGTGTTCATGATCCCGTGGTTAATTTTTCGTGTGGCTTCACGCCTGTTATATTAGACTTTATTTGACACCTTGGTGACGACAAAGACAAGCGCCGAAAGGTCGTATTCGGGCATCCACATAAATGCCACACTTAGAATAAAAGAAAAAAAATATTATTCATATAAATGTGATATTGGAATTGTTCTTGCTTTATCTGTTCTGGTTTTGCTTTGTATAGAATTTGGTTTAACTGAATTGACATTTACACAGTAATTACGTCATTGCTCGCCAAGGCTTGTGTGATATTTATTTGTAAATAAACTGTTCTAATTTGGGGTAATTTAGCAACGAATCAAAAAGTTAGATTTCTTGAGGATTTACGTTTATTGTGTGGTTTAAAGAACTCGTAAATTCTCAGCATGCTTCACGTTGTATTTGAAAATGACAGAATTAATTGTTATCTATTAACTGTTATAAAAGCTCCCACTCCTTGAGATTCTTACTGGTGGGAGTTTACAGATTCTATAAGTCCAGATAAGGATAGTTTGTGAAACTAAAATTGCATTTATTTCCTTACCCATCAATTTAAACATGTGTTTTGGATGCTCAAAAGAACCGTCCCATTGAGACGGTTCTTTTGAGTAACCACAACATATGTTTTGGGTGAGAAATAAGAAAAATAATTTTCCAGTACGCACTCTTATCTGGGGGCCTGTAAAATAAAGATTTAAAAAATAAGTCTCAAGGCAAAGATGAAACAATTATTGGCACTTAACAGAAAAAGCCTCCATATAAGAGAGTGTAATGAAATTATTTTTCTTATTTCTCAACCAAAACATATATTGTGGGTATAAAAAAAAACCGTCTCAATGAGACGGCTCGTCTCGATGAGACGGTTCTTTTGAGCACCTTAAACACAGGTTTTAAATGATGGATAAGAAAATAATTGTAATTTTAAAATATCCTTATTTGGACCTAAGAAAACTATTGCGTTGCATTCAATGTCCTAGAAATTTCACATCAGAGGAAGAAATCGTGTTTGATTTTAACACGTATTGATAAGTAAGAAAGAGGGCAAAGATCAGGAATCGGTACAATCAAGCACCAAACCTGTCCCAGGATAACATAATAAGAGCACGAAATAGCCGCGTGTTGTTCACCCGAGTACGAATGGAACACATCATATAAATACATGCACTAATAAAACAAAAACAATTTCATCTACGTATGGCTATAATGATAAGGTGCACACCCCACTTTTCTGCTACATTTTTGTATCAATTTTACCTTTTGTTATTGGAGGGAGGGAGGTCTATGCGGATTGAACAAGGGACCTCTCGCTTGTGAAGCGAGCACGTTAGGATCAGCGGGTGGGGGGGGGGGCATTGTGTTACAAACTGTTACAGCGAATCCAGGGAGAGACCCATACACACCATTATGAAAGTTTCTTCCAAATCTCTTAATTATCTTCCAATATTCTTTTCAAATTCAATGGTGGATAGGAAAGTTGACTTTTAACCTTGAAAGAACCCTTTATCAGTGATTGGTTAATAAGTACTTCACATGTGACAGCACAAGGAGCCTGTTGGAAAAGAAACTATTTGTCCAGGTTCTATTGTGAAGGGATTATGAACATAGATTTAGATGAAGACCAACAAAATCATTTCTCAAATATTCAAGGGAGTTATCAACCTACATGTACCCCTAGCCAACCAAACTCCATTGTCATGTCAACACTTTGTGATAAGTTAAAGAAACACATATTGAACTATTTTCTATTCTTGCCATTTAACTTTATAATCCTTCAATGAATATGAATGGTGAGTTCATAGTTTGACAAGAGGTTTAGAAGAAATTTCATAATGGTTTGTATGCATCTCTGTCTGTATTAGCTATAATGTCACAAACTGATATAAGCATTGGGGTGTAGGGCATGCATTGAAAGTGAACATTCACGACTATCTTGTGGTCGTACAATAAATAGTCACTGTTTCTTCCAGCAGATTCATGGAAGTTCCAATCAATTTTTCTTGCGTGAATAAATAAATCGTGAGCGCAACTGCCTTTTTTCTTTAATATACGGTGGGTTTATGCGTTATACTTCATAAAATAAGCTTTAATAAATGTACCAGCTAATAAGCGTTTGGTAATTGTCTCATATAAGAACAGCGAACACTGTTACTAGTCATCGCAAGCAGGTATTAGACGAAGGTGATGAAACCAAAAGCTAGACACCTACTGTCCTGCCAGCGAAGAGTGACAGTGGCGTAATATGTCGTTTACAATTGTTAAAGAGACTAAGTCTGCAACTATGAACATGTTTCGAAAAATTTTCTTTTCTTTTTAAATCATTTGTAAAAGCAGAATTAAGAAAAGTTTTCACAATAAATCTGTTCACTATAGCTGAAAACTGCATGGAAAAGTGAATAATCTTATAAAAACAGGCGTTTTTTCTCTTGTTGGTAGTTATTTGCGTCCCTCCAATAATTATAAACAGTCAATTTTTAACATAAATGCTGTTGTTTTGATACTGATAATTTGTAAAGATTTACGAAATTGGTAAGATGTATACCTGAATTTTAGCTTTTTACTGTGTTACTTGAAAAGTAGAAACATTGTTTCAAAAATAAAAAGATCAAAAGTTACAGACTATACAGCTTTAAGTAAAACATTAACTTGTACAATCCACTTGAACTAACGCGAATTGATAGATCACTTGTGTATTAATCATATCCACAGGATAGGATTAATACACAATCGATATATCGATTATAAATCCCTGATAACTTTGTAAACAAAACATGACGTTACTGTCACTCATGGTTGTCACGACTATATAATCCTTATTTGTAACTCATTACCAAACTGAATACATAACAGCAAATCAAAGATAAATTCTTTCCCAATGATGAAACAAAGCTAGAAAGAACACAAAATATACCACAAGGCCGGGAGTAAAGCGAAACTTCTGAACAAACAGCAGCTGTTTCGATTTCTACATGAGAGCCATCTTGGCATCCAAGATGTAATAACCCTTTGTATGCTAAGAGTAAAACAAACCTTCATGGACAGAAATGTTTGATTGTCCGCTCTTATCTAGCGGCATGTATTATTAACTATTAACTAACATGAGCCCTTTTCTTTGTTTCATCATAGTGTGTGTTAATTTTCTGTGATGATACACTGTATTAGTTAAGAAGCCTCCATGCGAGCTAAACAATTTTGCGTCTTAACCAAAACAGAATCTAGGGCGAATATTTGGTACCAGTAAAATGCAATTAGCCCCCCCCCCCCCCCCCCCGTGTCTTAGGCTGCCGTCCGCTCTAAAGCGGTGGTTCTGTTATTGTTGATTTGTTGTTTGGTGTGCTTCCAATTGGTTGTGGGGGTTCTGTGTTTGTCTTTGTTTTGTTGTGCATTACTTTGTGTCCTTTTAGTTTTGCAATCATCTTGAAGAGGAAGAAAGAGCTGGTTGCTATGCTTTTATTGTCTTACAGATGTTTTGTTACTGTAAATGTTCTGTGACTCTTCCTCAGGGTCCATGTGTTGGTCTGCGATGTGTGATTGTGGTATTTCCTGATCATACTCACTCACTTACTCCCCTTTTTCTAACCACAAACTGGAATGTCTGCATGACCTTACCTACTGTCCGGCCAGCCAAAGAATGACAGCGACTTCATGTTTTGTTTAAAATTGTTAAGTAAAACATTAACTTGTACACACCACTTAAGCTAACGGGAATCGATAGGTCACTTGTGTATTAATCCTATCCTGTGGATAGGATTAATAGACAAGTGATCTATCGCTTCTAAGTCCCTGATCATTTTGTATACAAAACATTACATCACTGTCACTCTTGGCCGGCAGGACAGTAAACAGGGGTTATACAAAATGTTTGAGAAAGGTTCTTGACTTGTATAAAATCAAGATTTCGTGAAGAAACAAGGATAACACCATATACCTTCCTTTATTAGTAGTCATGTCATGTGTAATAGAATTAACGCAGTGTTATGTATTATTTATAAAGTAAAGAATGATATCAATATAAGAGCGTGTTGTGGGAAAATGGGATCCGACAAAGAATTCAAAACAAGAAATGTCACAGTTACGTGACGAATGCCCCCAAAGGAATTGGTCTAGCATAAGACACATTTGAGGATAGTTATTTGTAATAAAAGAGATACTAGAAATGTTTCATGTTTATTTGAACAGATTTGAATTTCACTTTTTGCGGTTGGATATAAATAAAACAAACACATTTTGCTTTCTCCTGCATAAGGGACGTGTCCCTAGTATTGCCAAATAAACAAGATGGCAATTTAAAGAATAGCCATAACACGGCGGTCCTAAATACATCCCCGACCCCTTTAACTGATTTTAAGAGCTAAAACGGGTGCATTTTTCCAAGAAAATACGTAATTAAGTGTGAGATTTTCTTTTAAGTTTAGAGGGACATTCAGTCCAATAATCAAATAAGAAACAGCATATGTGTGCCTGTTTTTGCTTGGAAACTGGGCTTAATAAGTTCTTCCATACATGGGCCCAAATGGGTATCTCATGTTTAAATTGTGTCTTTGAAAAACATTTGAAAAAAAATTCTCAAAACTCACAGCGGACTCAAATTCTTAGATATTTTAAGTATCTGTCGCCGATAAAATTGATCACCAAATATTGCATTTGAGTATTTTGCATACAATTTAGTGTTGCTACGAAAACTGTAAACCCTAAAATTTGATGTTCAAGTTGCTTCCAAAATGGTAAATTTCCAACTGAAATGCTTTATTTTCTAACAGAACACGCTTTAATTATTTATGTACAATATATAAAAGGTTCCAAGAGAAGAACTTCTAATATTTTAGAAAAAATGCTCGAGAAGGATTTAGTACATTTCGTTTCAGACAGCATTTTTAAACGCTTAAAATTTGACTACTCATCTTCAGAGAATGTTTCAAACCAGAAAAAAAAATTAAGAATTATTTTCTTGATGACTGTGTATTCCTAGAGATCAGACTAACCCATGGAAATCAATTATTACCAAATATAACGAGAAATAAACGAGTAACGGCATTTTCAAATTTGTTCAAATAAACATGAAACACCTCTTGTATGCTCAGGATACGAAAAACCTAGAAATGAAGTCAGAAGTCAATGTCAAAGTCAAAGTGACCCAAAATTGTATGCACCACTCAGCCATCCCAAGAGGAATTCACACACATAATTTGGGATTCCTACCTAAAATAATATAGGCAATATGCTCCAGACACAATTATTCTAGAAACTATGCCATAGGTCAAGGTCACATTACTTGTTTGAAATAAAAAAAAGTGCTAAAATGTTAAGGATACAAGTGCAATTTATTTCCAAAACCTTACCGTATTTCTTCTGCGCATGCGTACGAAATGCACCTAAAACTGTGACATTTGTCATTGGAAGATGAAACTAGTGTATTTCAGTTTATTTTTAGATGCCCCCAAGACCCAAGATGCCCTTTGGACGACGACATGTCGCTATAAACATTTACAACATATGCACTGGACATTTTTTGGTCTAGGGGGGAAAGCATATAAAACAAACTGAAAGACACCAGTTTCATCTTTCCAATGACAATTATCACAATTTTATGTGTATTTCGTACGCATGCGCAGAATGAATACGGTAAGGTTTAGGAAATATCATAAACATTTTAGCACTTTTACTTTTTTTAAACTAGCAATGCATTTCCTCAAAGTCTTGTCTAAACGGCACCCAGTAAAAAGACGTAAAATGAGGGATGGGAGTAGAAAGTGCACGTTTTCACTAAATTGTAAATGGTGAATCGCTTTAAAACGTATTTTGTTGCTTACTATGCATATTTAACTGCTGAACTACACCAATTTTAAAAACATTCGGGCAAATCTGAAAATTTGGTGTTTCTAATCATGTCAACGCCTTATCGCTAGAGCTCCTTTATTAAACGAGTTAAGAAAAAGAGATAAAATGCTCGGCAAACCTTGCATTTTATCTCTCTTCCCCAACGCGTTTAATAATTTCAATATAACATGAGCACTCATGTAAGAGGGGTTTTGGCAGCTGTCTGTTCTAAGGCGGTTGTTCTGATGCTTTTGATTCATTGTTTTAATTGCTACCTTTGTCTGAGAGGGTTAAGAGCTTGGTCCATGTTTTGCAATGCTATGTGCGAATCCAAAGTGGGGAGAGGGGTCTGACCCCCCTCCCTTCTGAAAAATTACAAAAATATAGGTCTGGATCCCTTGAAAAATCACAAAGCTACCAAGCCAGCATTTAATGTTGTGCAATCATCGGCAGGCCAGCGAAACGCCATTTAAATGGCGTCTCGCTGGCGGACCGATGATGGCCCCGCTTATCCCCTATAAAACACAAAAAACTCAAAGTTTGACCCCCTCTGATTTAACTTTCAGCACTTGTTCATATTCTATTTTTCATTCACCCCGCTGAGGAAGAGCTTGATCATTCTAAGGTAACATTAACCATAAAGGAACTTATTTTACAGGAAAAGATTAATTTTGTCTATATGTAGACAGCCAGTAAAATTGATCTGACAATAAGGGAGTCGTGTTCTTAATATGAGCTTGGTACGTGGTATGAATAATTGATCACCCAAATGAGATATATAACCAAAACAATATATTATGTAATTGAGATTTAGATTCCGTTCTTTCAAAACTTAAACTTCTGACCTATCATTTAGTCTTTGGGTGCTAGGATAAGATAACGTAGACAGGAATAGCATGTACAAAAAACCGACTCAAGCCAGGCCTCGAGGTTATAAAACTTGACTTCATTCTCAAACTCAAAATAAAGCGCATTGGATGGCTGCTTGCAGACACGTTTCCGCAAGCAGTCAAAAATTGCGCTTTATTGTGAGTTTGAGACTGAACTCAAGTTTCATAACCTCAAGGCAGACCATTCTTACCTAGAACTATTTATTTGCTTTATTGAGGATCTTGCATGTTTTATTGAATTGATTAAACGAGTTGTGAAAAATAGATAAAATGCTAGGCTTGCCGATCATTTAATCTCTTTTTCGCTCCTGATCAGGATGTGGTGTCTGATCTGGGTCTGCACTGTTTGTCTATGTCCCACAAAAAGGACGATATGCTTATGAATATGGAATAATGTGTCGACGGCCTTATGCAAAGTAATATTTCACGGAATACATTCTTAATACTAATTAGGAAACTTTGCTGGTATGATACCGTTCCTGCCAACGTTTCAAGATAGTATATTTATTTTGAAAGTCAGACAGTTCAATCAAGTCAGTGTACATTCAAATATATATATCATTGTCAAAATTAGATTGTCATATTAGAGGCAATATGATATATGCAACTCTGATGCGTCTGATCCTGCATAAACACAAATGAATTCTTATTATTTGTACTGTACTTAATTAGTGTGCGCTACCCAAACAGAATCTCGTTTGTGCATATTTGGTAGAAAACGGATCTATAGAAAAAGCAAAGCATCTGCAATGAAACGTCTTGGGGTAACTTTTTTCATTCTGGATACAGGTAATCAAGTATTTTGGCTAACACTGGTAAAGGACCTAGTCTGCACTATTTGCTAAGATAAAACAAATCTTCAGGGACAGAAAACATATCTAAATTTAGAAATTTAGACATATCGCCCCTTAAAGTACAAAATTAAAAAAAACGGTGCTAATAGTATCAATATGTCTGGGTAAACCAATTAGAAAGGAGATGGTTAGCTGGTTTAATGGAAACTTCCAGCTGTCGATATGGACATATCAATCCCGCTTATCTGCAAACAAATAACCGAATTTATTTTATACTAAACAGTGCAATCCATGCATGCATATTAAAACAATATAAAAAAGATTGATCTGTAGATAAAGGCAGCCATTTTCCCTCTACCTGTCGTCTTTGATGGGCTCCAGTTACTTTTTAAAATCAAACTGCGGCTTCAAATTTGGCAGAATGTATCTGCATGATTATAGTTTTATAGTATATAAGTGCAGACATAAGACTTTGACGGAGAGACGCACAACCTGAACAGATAATCGTTTTTGTGACTTTTCTCGGGAAACCTCTGAAATGATGATCACGTGTGGCTTTATTTGTGAGAGATATAACATCAGCTTGTTTCTGTAGGATCTCTCAACACTATAAATGGTTGAAAAGAATTGGGCATGACTGTCATTGAAATAGTGAAGATTTGTATACAGATAAATACCGAGAGATCCAAAATCATCTATAGCAAGTGTACTCATCTACAACAGAGTACCAGAGGGCTTCCCTAACAATTTTGCCAACCGAAAAGTATAACATACCCTTCATGGGACATAAAATCCCGTATCTGTCATCATTGTTAGTAACCTGTCATCAAAGCAGCCGGTCGTACATACACCGTACGGTGTGTTGCATGTAGCCCATAAAAAGTATGAAATAAAAAGATTTTTTTTTAGGTATATAACAAATATATTTCATATTATAACCATGTAAGATTCTCCATTTTTATGAGCTTAATTCAAGCATTGTTTGTTGTCACTTCCTTGTGTGCGGGTTTTTTTGTGTTGGATCATTGGTGTGTGGTCTGGTTCTAGTTAAGTTATCATCTTGCTGAGGAAGAGAGAGCTAGTTGCTTTATTTTAATTGGTGTAATGCCTATATGTGTCCTGCGTCTCTTCCTCACGGTGCCGCGTGTTAGTCTGTCGCCAGTGCTTGTTGCAATTTCTCAATTTCAAGTTTATAGGCACTGTTGAACAAGTCATATAATATTAACATTAATGAGCCGCGACATGAGATTTCCAACAATGTGGTATGTGCAACCAGCAAATCCTCAGACCAGCCTGCGCCTACGTGCAGTCTGATCAGAGCCTTTGCTAGTCGCTTAAATATTTTATGAGTGTTAAAGCTGCATAATCTGTAACTTTTGATTTTTTCATTTTAAAAATAATGTTTCTATTTTTCAAGAACACAGTAAAAATACTAAAATTCAGGTATACATTTTACCTTTTTCGTAATAATTAACGAATTATTAGTGCCAAAACAATAGCATTTATGTTAAAAATCAACTGTCTAGAATTATTGGAGGGACGCAAATAATTACAAACAAGAGAAATACACCTGTTTTTATAAGATAATTCACTTTTTCATGCAGTTTTTAGCCGTAGAAGTAAGATTTATTGTGACAACATATCTTTATTCTACTTTTGCAAATGATTTAAAAAGAAAATATTTTTTTTTTCGAAAAATGTTCATAGTTACAGAGTATGCAGCTTTAAGCTAATGATTGAACATCATTTCGGGTTTCTAAGCTTAAAAGGAGGCTGCACAGGCTCGTCTGAGTCTACACTTGTCAAAATGCCACATTGTTGGAAATCACATCACGGCTCAATTTTTATAGATGTGATTTATCAAATTTAACGACTACGTGATACACGTAGTTTAGCAACTATGAGTTTTTTTTTGTCAATAGTACTATGTTGCACTTTTATGAGAGAAAATTTTCTTGTTTGTTTTTTTTTACATTGATACAGTTTCTTCGCCTCTAATGAGACAAAGTTTTTACACTGGAAAATGATGACTGACAGTAATAAAACTTTGAGTTTCTGACTTGTGAAAGTTTGTCCTTGAAGAATTTCGTTTTGTTTGATTTTGTATGCTTTATGTGTCTTGATCCACAGCTGAATTAAGGGTGAGGTTGGCGCCGTGAAACCGGTTTAAGCCCTCCAGTAAAATATTTTTACTGACCGTTCCAATGCGGTACTTCTTTTGTGGATCATTTATGTTTCTCTGTGCCTTTTGTCCGTCTGTTTATTAGTGCCTTGTGGTCACCTGCTGGGAAAGGGTTGACCTCTTGGCTCTCGTTTGTGGTGTCTAACTTAGTTTGTCACTTTCCCATTGGTATCCTGGGTGATAGTATCGACTCCTGATCTTTACACCCTTACTTACTTTGCTCCTGCTTCTGTTTTCTTGTGTGTGTTTATGGTTGGGTTTTTGTGGTGTGTTTTTTTCTTGCTATTTTTTTTTTTGGAGGGAGTGTTTTTTGTTTTTGTTTTAGGGGGTCGTTAAGTGTGTGTGTGTGTGTGTGCGTGTGTGCGTGCGTGCGCGTGTGTTTTCTCCTCTATTTTTAGAGGGGGGTAGTTTTTATTTGTTTTTTTGTTTTAGAGGGTATTTTTTTATCTTGTTCCGCTTAACTCTTTCCATTCTGGATAACAGTTAAGTTAAAAGATACTTTGACAAACAGTGACGACCCAGATAAATACTTCATAATTAGGCGGCATTTCATCAGAGATATAAAACAATCTTTATAGGCAGTAATACACCGTACTTTAGAATTTTTCACTTTATTAAAATGCGATAAGTCTATGCTTTTGTGGCGACGATCCTTCAGAGTTAAAATGGTTAAGGAGTGAAACATTCGTTTCCCTAACTTATATAGCATGAACTGTCTACTCCCCCTTCAAAAGCGTAACAACATTAAAAACAAACAAAAACAATCAATCGATAGATAGATAAGAAACTTGCCTTCTTCCTTATAGTGTATGTGAAACGAAACATTTTGTGTGCGAAAATCGAGAATAAAGTTAATAAAATGAGTACGTGAGTCTCAAGGCTCAGACAAATCTAGCAAATTTGAAAATGGCAAACTCTATCTGCTGGTTATATTGAGTCCTGACTACCCTTCCTGTCTTGTGGCTTGAAGGACTGCGCCGAAAAGTCAGCGGCGGAACTCTAATACGACATGCATATATCTTAAAGCCACGCCCCAGATAAGCAATCCAACAGCTTATGATATATCCGTCACATAAAATACGTAACTTATAGCCATGCGTGCGTCGTATTAAGAGTACGTGTTATTAATCTTAATTAGTATAATTACACAAAGTCTAAATCAAATAATGCCATAATAGGATAACTGCGTCATTAATGAATAGCATAAATCATTCTGATATACACCGACAGCTCATTGAGTTACCATGGTTACAGAATAATTAAGAAGATGCAGTACCGCAACTTAAGTCTTATCCTTATCTCTTACATGTACCTTGCTAGCGGTAACTTTTGTATTAAAGGACCACAATGATAAGCAAACTATGATCTCTTAAATGTGACTTTTAAATATGTATGTTTTAGCTTGTATATCTGTTATCACATTGTTGTTGTAACATGTATTGTTGATCTTTTATACCGAAATATACTGCTCAACTAAAGTTTAGCACGGATTTTAATATGATGCCCCACTTTGAATGAACATGAAACATTTTATTTGATGTAATCAACATGTATGGGGATCTTGAAATTTACGTTTTTTTCGTGTCCGCCAGACAAAAGGTAATCTGGTTAGGCGTCAGTGGATTGACGTTAAATTTGAGGTTATGGGCATGTAAAGGATACACGTCTACATCGAAAATTTAAACTTTTGATTCTAATGTAAAGCAAAAGGTTCTAAATGATGAAAACCGTTAAAAACGTCAAAGTTTGATACCCGTTTATGCCACGTTTTATCGTTCCATTATGACGTCAAAATGATATTTTCCACTTCTTTACTTCTTCAGCGAACTGAATCGAGCGGTCAAGTACTCTTTTTGATGCTGGAGTGGCACACGTACCAGGAACATTTCTGTTAGTTGATCCTTTGAAAACGTCTGCTTTAAATAGCGTTTCCGCCTACACTTAGCCTCAACTTCAGATTAACGTCATTTTTTATGAATTTAATTCCCAGGGACAAAATTTTATGAACGTGCCTTGCCCTTAATTGTCTCTCTTTTGGCATCCTCTTAAACAAGAAAACCCTTCAAATTAAGCATGCCTACACAACGAAAACAGTACTGTTTTTGCCTTGTTAACGTCATTATAACAACGACGTTAGTTGTTATCAAGACTCAACTTTTGCTTCAAATGCTTAATGAAGACGACCTTATTTTTTTTTCAGAATGGCAAATTCGACAAAGCTGGAAAACAAAGGACTTTATAAACCGATGCTGTATCAATTTTGTATTGTCAATAATGCAGTTGAAACACGTTTTTGACCCCTCTCTTGTTTAAAGTATTGAACGACGCAGTAGACGTCCAATTTAAGCACACCAATTGCTGTCCTCAACTTTATCACATATCAAACCATCATTTCAGCAGATATTTTATAACTTTAAGCCATTTGCTGAAACAAAAATCAATTTTTATTTATCCGTGCTAAACTTTTGTTGAGCAGTATAAATCAATCAATCTGTCGTCTGATAACCTTTGCCAAACAGACTGAACGTCAGTCCTGATCTGGATCCAAACTGTTTGACACTCAGATAGTGTTCCGTTTGTGCGTTTAAGTGTTAACCTCAGATATTTCCGAGTAGATAAGCCCTAAACATTTAATCGTAAAATATAATATTAATAGATCATGGGCGAATAAACATTAAATTACAAATAAACACAACAGATTGGCCTCTATTTTTATAATAACAGCCAAGTATGACCAGGAAATGCCACACTCACAGCCCACAGACTAACCCACGGTACCACGAGGACAGAGACACAGAGCACAGGCAGCCAAAAGACAGCAATAACACATTTAAAGTGAAGCAACCAGCTGTTTTAGCATTTCACATAATAATCATAATGAGGTGATGTTTTCTTGCACATGACTAGTATTTAGCCACATGCTTATAAAATTTAATGTTATGTAGTTGATTATTCCTCTAAGTTCGCATTGAGCTTTTCTAACTTATCAGCATTTTTATATTATTGTTAAGATTTGTTTAATCTCCTCAAAAAAATCTGGAAAAGTGGATCCATTAAAAATATAGAGAACCTACAATATAATAAAAACAGCAAGTCTAAACTTACAAACTACTAATAACTAATCAAGTACACTCTCACACTGGGCTTCACCTTATATTCTATAAAGTCACGTGATAGAAGCTGACACCAGCGCCATCTGTTGATATCAGTATTAACCAATCATATCTCAAGGTATCAGTAAAGCGCCCATTACATATGTATGGTTCCATTTATATCAACCAATATGAAGATGCAATAGTGACTCGAAGTCAAACGTACCAGTTGCGCGATTCCCCAAAGGTCATATGCTTGGATGTATTGCGAAATCCTGCCAATCAATGTCAAGCTTGATATGATATATTTATACCAGACAAAAATAGAAACACTTACAGTAACATTTCCGATTTTTTTCGAAAATAATAATAAATTCAGCTATTTAATTTATACTGATCTTATGTGTGATAATCGAACACTGTATCCTATGAATTTTATACATTTAGATTTAATACACGTGTTGTAAAATGAAAAAGAACAGGGTAGGGGTCATTTTTAAATATCACAGAAGGTTTAATGAGAGGTATGGCCTCCGTCAGGCCGCATACTGGCAGTGCACCAGCGACGCATTAAATCAAAAATGATTCTGATGTCATTCTGAGGGATCGCTGCAAACGCATTGATCACTTGAGGACGTATTCCAACATCATGTTGGCATAAATGTACGGCGTTACAGCATAAAATGTCCTAAATATGTTTATTCAGTACCAGATCAGGAATTCTAGGTAGGCATGATAGTGTAATGATGTTCTGATTTTTGAGTAAGACTCTGGACGAGCGTGCTAAAGTCTTGGCATAGCACGGTTTGACATATTAACAGTTGCCAGAAAGCACAGAAACAATATCCAGATACACTGTTCTGTCAAAATGCCATGTGAACAGTACAGTCGATTAAGTGTGTGCAAACGTTACCTACCCGTTGAAGTTGTCCATCATTTTCATGCAAGGTACAAGATTGGGTATTGATTGATGCTATGCTGAACTTTCGTTACAAACCGACAAGTAGTAACGATTTCATTGATTAAAAAACATGAACCTTAAAAGGTAAACTGAACAGGAAAAAAGTTACAGTATGCGTTTCTATTTTGTCAGATATACTTGGTTGATGCAATATTACTAAACAAAGTAACATTTCTCAACGCGACCTTTCAAATGTGTTAAAACACCCCATCAGAATCGACAGGGTTATCAACGTGGCCTTTAAGAAAAAGTAACTAGCTGTTGTCATAATTCCCTAAAAAAGATACACTAGCCAATCAGAAGTGTCAACAACACATCTTTTATGAACACATACAGTTAAACTAAAATAAACATTGGCAAACAATGTAGATCCCCAAAGGTGAATTCAGAACCATTGTGAATCCTTTCAGGTAAAGCCCGCCATTTACACAGAAAATATCAAACATCACAAAACAAGAAGCAAACACAAAACCTCCACACACAATGTTTGCAAAGACAAACAATGAATCAAAAACAACAAAACATCAACAGAATCACCGCCTTAAAATTAACAGCAGTCAATGCAACTGGAGATGGGGTTGTGTGTTTAATATATTTACTGGACAAACCCTTGCCCTAAAGTCTACTGTTGTTTCAAAATTGTTTGGCTCGCAAGAAGTCTTCCAAACTTCTGTAATGTATCATCATAGGGAAACAATCTCTAGGCTCACTGGAAAGTTGCCGATGTATCTGATAAGTAACATTTTCATATATTGTCCACAAAATGTAGGGGATATTGGGGCACAAAAATCTAGAAATTAAACTCTTTATTTGTCGTGTAAAGAAGTTAGTTTTTTCATAGGGCAATATGTAAGCCAGTAACAAACTTGGGGTCAAGACCGTAATTTCACAAAAATATCAAAAAATGTCGACATGGGCTCGATAATGTATGCTAAAGATACATTTTGGATACCTTTGTTTTTTAAGATTTTTTTCGCGTACCATAATTGTTATTTCTAGGCGATAGTATGGTGGCAAAATGTAAAAAATGACATAATTCACAAAAAATTGACAGATTTTAGCCACGTATTCCTGAAATTGAGGACAAAGAGATCAAAACAAATTTTAAACAAAAAAAAACAAATGTATAACGGATATTTTCTTTGTAAAAACATAGCCATTGCATAATCAGGCACCGTGATATTCACGTGTAAAAATTGAAAGGCTACCCCTGGACTAAATATGGTTGTCTCAGAAACACGTGACCAGATTAATCCTAGAAAATGTTATAGATGACTAGGCTAATTATACTAGCTGTTTCAGGTACATGACAGTGTTTGGTAATTGCTATGAATTTTAATATTCGATTACCCCCTACTTTTTGTGAACAGTATATAATGAACTTGCACTCTAGCTGGCAGTCAGCCTCGGGACACAATCAACCCACCACCGAAATGCTAATATTGCCTTGGCGTTTCGCTGACAAGCCGACGGTGGCCTGCTTTAATATACTTACTACATATTTGTGGAGAAAAAGCTTTCCAAACGATAATTCGTTGTTCCTTTTCTTTTTCAGGAGATAACACACTGGACAGAGATGAACTTCAAGGCTACATCAAGACTCTGATGTCACTTCCGTCCAAAGAGGAAACCGGAAGCACGTGATGCTCACTATATATGAAATACAGTGACAGTGTTGTCAACTTTATTTTTGTTTTTAGATGATATATTTTCATGCAGAGGAAGGGAAATAACTATGTATCAACATAATGGTGGTGTTCACTGCAGATAGAATTTGTAATTAACCCTTTTAAGCCTAGCGTCCTTTTTATGGGACATCGGCAAACATTGAAAATTCAGATCAGACGCCGCAGAACACGGCGTCTGATCAGGCCATAAAGCTCGAGTTAATTCTCAGACTCAAAATAAAGCGCAATGATGGGCTGCTTGCGGAAACGTGTCCGCAAGCAGCCCATCATTGCGATTTATTTTGAGTCTGAGAATTAACTCAAGTTTTATAACCTCGAGGCCAGGTTTTGCACTGTTTGCTTGCAAAATGTACTTTTAAAATTTGAATGAAATTGAAATTTACCACCAAACAACCCTTAATTTCGAAATGGATTCGTCCAAATGATAAGGACGGGAAATTCCATTGGGCATAGATGGGTTAAAATAATTTCTTATCCCTCCACTATAACATAAGTTGTGCGATCTCAAATAGTTCTTTTGAGTATACAAACACATGTAAACTGTTGGATAAAAGTATTAAAACTTTCAAGCTTAAAAAACTTTGTCTATCTAGGCCTTGGGGTAGTTATGCGAAAATAAATGGAAAATTCTACGCCCGACTTTGAAATAGCTCCAAATAAAATGACTGTTCCGATCGTTATTTGTCTTACATACCCAGGAACACTTCTATTGTATGTACTCGTTTGAAAAGTCTCAATGAGCAACAGAACACACCCTTTTCCAGAGATTGTTCAGAATGTCGTTGGAAACATGTCTTATCAAGAGCTTTCGTGGTTTGATTCTTGGTTTTAGATAAATTAAACATTTTGACAAGCCTAAAATCACTGTTAACGTACGTGCAAAGCAATGCAGTGGGAAAATATTTTAATCAGCTTGGAGCCAAAGGTCAATGTCAGATATACTTAATATCTGTCCTAATGTGCGTACAGGAATTCAGTGAACAACGCTTTTTTGCGTTTATTTCGTTATGTGCGGACTGATCGTACAATGACCATCAAAATTTAATGCATCTATACACCGCCTAATTGATGATATTTTTTTCGTTACAAAATGTATTGTCAAATGGGCTGTGATATGATGGAATTTGTCCTCATTTGAGCATTTGCATTTTTTAATTTACCCTAAATGCACCTTTGTACGGATCACTGCCTTTAGTTTACTATCGATGAATAATTATACAGTTTTATAAGACGAAGTAACGTGTCTTATCATATCAAAATAGTTGCATCAAATGCGATTTATGGCAATAAATTGGGCTCAAAAAATTTTGGCATACAAGAAAATATTGAGGCCTTAATCCCAGTGGGTACCCGTCCACTTCTTCCTATAAAATGAATCTCTGTGTTCCCCTGTTCCTCAATTTAAAATCTTGATTTTCTGTGTTCCCTTCTTATCTGATCATCAGATTTTAAACATTTTCCTTGTTTTATTAAATAAATTGAACTTTCTATTTGTTTATTCCAAATACTGATTTGTTGACTCCAGACGATGCAAAACATGCATGCCAAAACGTAATTCTGGGCAATTATAAATGATAAGAGAAAATAAACACAGGGCTCACCCGTTAGGTGTGGTTCAAGTGGAAAAAAAGACTCATCCAATAAAAATAATGCTGATCGAGGTCGGAAGGAGAAACTAGTGATGGGGCCTCTGCAGCCTCCTTTTGAGCTTAGAAACTCCAAATGGTGTTCAGTCAGTAGCTTTACAATCATAGAATACTCAAGCGACTATCAAAGGCTCCGATCAGACTGCGCGTATGCGCAGGCTGATCTGAGGCTTTGCTGGTCGCACATACCTTATTGTTGGAAATCTCATGCACTGGCTCGTTTTGTGTTTGGGGTCAATATGGTTTTGGGGGTGGCTGAGAACTAAATTTTCATGCGAAGTGCATTATAGGCTATAAATAATGCACCAGTCATTTGTAACCACTGCTTCCCCCCAGCCCCTGAGGAGGACGGGGATATCCTTGGCCTGGTAAATGTGCTGTGTTTTTACTTTTACATTGCCTCCAAAATGCGGAGAAAATGTAGGGGTTTGATAGACCTAGACAAACATGACAGTGCAGTATAATAACAGACTGCGGGGGAGAACTGTCATGGTTTTGACAGCCAGCTGTCCCCACAGTGTGGTGGTCACTATTAGGGGGAACGGCAGACACAAAGTCACTGTCCTCGACATTCGTCTGGGCTGGTGCGTGGTCACAAATGACTAGTGCATAAAGGCGAAAAAAATATGCTAACCACGCCGCAGCTGGGAAAATGCGTTGTTAGTACAGGGTCATACCAGGGACCCGCAGCCAGGAAATCAAAGTCCCCGCCGTTCCCTGGCTTTGTGGGCCGTAGTTACGAATGAGTTGTTTATTAGACAATGCAGAGCGCAATCAAATAATGTGACTCCCGTTAATATATCTGATGAACAGCCTCCTCATTAATTTTTTTAATATTATTATCTGTTGTAATATGTGCCCTAGAGCTGTCGAGCAAGCAACACAGGCCACGACGCGAGAAAACCTGTCTTCTTGGTTTCCAACAAAACGAGTTTTAAACCAGTCTAATCGGCTAAACAGGCTAGCTTGAAATTGAAATTTCTCTCGTAGCAAGTGTAGATATGATTCATCTAAAAAGCAGACAACAAAGATGCTGATGAGACTGCGCGGATGCAAAGGCTGGTCTGTGCCTTTATTGTTACAAATCACCGAAGACAGGTTTTTGCAGTCGCGGCCCAATTGCTATCCATGAACGCTTAGAAAACACGGGAAATATGATAACTCAGACATAATTGTAATTTGCGCAGTCTCTTCAAAGCATTTGCAGTGTGAATGTAGGCACATCAAGAGTTATCCTGCTGGTGACTGTTTTCTATATAATACAACCTTATATACGAAAGTAAACATGGTATTCATTGAACTGTATAAACCACGTGTTACCCATATGAAATACACTGAGGGAAAATAAGGAATTTTCTAAATCGAAAACGACTAAGTTATTTTATTTTACAAGAGATTCTAGACTTATTTTCCTATCATAAATATTCAAATATGCAAAAGTATATTAGGCGGTGTTTTATTATATGTATGTGCAAAATTTTAGTCCAAAATTTTATCATTAAAGACATTTTAAAAAAGAAAAACGTTGTTCACTGAATTTCTGTACGGACTTTGCCTAAGCTACTATCCTGCCAGCCAAGAGTGACTTTGACTTCATGATTTCTTTACAAAGTTATCAGGGACTTATAATCGATAAATCACTTGTGTATTAATCCTATCCTCAGGATAGGATTAATACATAAGTGATCTATCGGTTCGCGTTAACTCAAGTGAAGTGAACACGTTAGTGTTACTTAGCAATTGTAAACAAAAACTATTACGTCACTGTCACTCTTGGTTGGCACGACAGTAGTGTTCCAGTGTTAGTTGTGAATGAAATTAAAGGCTAGACAAAGAACAGTTCAGCAAGTGCGGATCTAGAGGGGGCCCGGACCTCACCCCCCCCCCCCCTGGAAATTACAAAAATATAGGGTTCCTTAGCAATACTGGTCCGGATCCTCTGAAATTCACAAAGCCATCAAGCCAGCATTCAATGTCGGGTCATCATTTAAATGGGGTTTCGCTGCGGGCCAATGATGGCCCGCTTGTAGTGTTAGTTGGATCCTTTCTTTAAAAAAAAAAAAAAAAAAAAAAAAAAAAAAAAAAAAAAAAAAACTTGCAAAGTTGGACCCTCTCTGGCCAAGCTTTCTAGATCTGCGCATGGTAAGCAATGTCATCGCGATTCAAGACCGGGTGAAATCTCAACTCGACCTTTTCAGTTACTGAGAAAATGTTGGATGATTGAACAAGGGAGCAGCAAATACAACCAGGCAACCACCAAGTTAGCACTTCATTCCAATGAAACATCAAAAGATCAGCTGTCAATATCATAACACCTGGCTATCTATTACAACAAGGCAACCACCAATTTAGCATTTCATTTCAATGAAACATCTAAAGATAAGCTGACAATAATATAAAAATGGTTATCTATTATTGTCATGTAGGTGCATGCCAAACTACACAAAAACTTGTTCATTTCTACATGCTCATTACACTGAAGCATAAAAAGTGGTAGAGAAGTTTGTGAAAACCTGTTTTATGCTGAAAAACACTCATTTATTGAATGGACATATGTTGTAGGTGCACATTGGTTTTGCCTCTCTGAGGCAATTCCAATATGTGCCAATAACATATGTTACTGAAATTAAGGAAACCTACGTAACAAGTATCATGTCCATTGGCTTTCCTCCTTTAGAACATCTCAAACTGCCAATCAGTATTAAAATATAGCAAATTGTTTGAATTTACGTGGCAGCGATATCATCGAATTTGACTTCATGAACTATGCTTTTGCTAAGCTGGTAGTTGCATGGTAGTAAGCTGATCAGACTACGTAAATGTGCATGCTTAACTGCATCTTTGTGCTTTGTATATTGCGGCAACAGAATAATAAAATATACTTTTGGCAAATACATGTATCAAGTTTAAGTGCCTCCACTGCCACTGCAAGAGAAAATATTTGTTTCAGACTTTTGATGAAATTGACAGCATATAACAGTAAGCAACAATTATGGGTTTTTAAATCGAAAATATGAGGCATATTATTTTATAAATACAATGTTCAGACCGCCCATCAAAAGACGTGTGGCACCAAAGAAGAATGGTCGTGGATTACACTGTCACGTGAAACCATACCTTTGTTTTTGTTGAGGGGTAACATTTGCGTCGGCTCGTCAGATTTGGTACTACTGTCCTGCCAGCCAAGAGTGGCGGTGACGTCATGTTTTGTTTTCAAAGTTATCAGGGACAAATACTCGATAGATTAATTGTGTATTAATCCTAACCGCAGGATAGGATTAATACACAAGTGATCTATCGATTCGTGTTAGATCAAGAGGAGTGTACAAGTTAAATTTAACTACACCGTTGTAAACAAATTATTACGACACTGTCACTCTTGGTTTGCACGACAGTAATCGCGGTGACGAACAGCGAAGGTTATTACATTGAATCAGCTAATTCTCGAAGTTCCATATAGTTTGTGCTCCTAAAATTGCATTTATTTCCTTACCCATTAATTTAAACATGTGCTTTGGGTGCTCAAAAGAACCGTCTCATAAGACGTTTCTTTTGAGTACCCACAACATACATTTTGGCTGAAGATACGAAAAATAATTTTCCAGTACGAACCTGTTAAATCTTCGACGTGGTATAAATGAGGCATTCTGGTTGAATATCCCAGTATTCATGGTGTTTCCATGAGAAAATTTATTCTATTTTAGTGTTGAAATGAGTGAAATGGAATGCTTCACCCTTTGGTAAACGAGGATGTGTCACAATATACTATTCAAATAAATTGGTCAAAATAAGTTAAGTTTCATGTCAGTTTTTCCATAGGCTTAATGTTTAATTCCCAAAGTTAAGTTGTTTATTTCAAAATATCGTACTTACTCAACTCAGGTTAGACAACAATATCTTAGGTGTATTTATACAAAGTTTCAATTGAAAATACCGATTGTCTTTTGGTACTTGCTAATTTTTCCAAGAGTTTCCATTGTTTTTGCCAATTTTACAAAAGGTGTGATAGGGAACGAAACGAGACGTTTACTGAAATATATGACGCTCTATGGAAAATCTATCAATTTCAGTGAAACCAAGCACATGATGGGAAGAAACATTCCTGCTACTTTGCTGAAAATTATATTCAGTAAAATATTATGATAACACATACAAGTCTATGTGCAAAATACAACTGGGGCTTAACTTATTTTGACCAGTTTTATTTTCGGTCAGGTACCAAAAGTAATTCCACAACGTCAGAAGTCCTATAGACTTCAATGTATTTTCACATTTGCAAGAAAATTTACTTACTCGCCATTACCGAGGTCGTACCAAGCTGCCAGGCAACTTCTAAAGACCCAACTAGCCAGCGTATTTTTATGCATTTTGTGTCGTGTGACCGCTAAATAGATATGGTAATACCTTTTCATTAAAACATTTTTCGTGCTCAACTCAACTGACGCGAAATTTCAACTGCTCATAAAAAAACTATAATTACGACAATTGAAGATGTTTCTTGCTTTAAGTCTCTCAGATGTTGTATTTATCATGCTTATAAATGTTAAATGCCAACGATTGTTGCCATTTTAACATTAATGAGCAGGATCAGTTTCGAACTCAGTTGAAGTGAGTATGACAAAAGTTTTATAACATCGGGACAATGCATTTTCAAAGTTTTGTAAAAGTTTATAAACTGTTGTATTTGAAAAGTGCAAAGTCGAGACCTCATCTTAATTATACAGTGCATGTATCTATTCATTTTAAAGCTTTACAACAGTTACAAAGTAATTCCTATTTAATCTTGATATCACGCATTAAATAGATGTTTGTAATTTACTTGAAAATGCATTAAAGTCTATGGGAAAATAATTTTGTGTAATAATTTTGGTCCTTGACTGTAGCTATAATAATTGGCTTCATATGCTTTATGCGTAAAGGCCTAAAAGGTAATAATGTTGCTTTACGATTACCAGCTTGACGTGTATAACAGTATTTTATTTCTGGTGTCAGAATGGCGCTACTCTGATTTTCAACAATGGTTTTGCTCTGTTATTCATGCAATTAAAGTTAAAACTAGTGCGATATCTGTAGTCGTGTGTCTATTTTAGTTCTTTAAGATTGCCGTACGATATGTAGTATTCGTCTTTACTTTACTTTTCTCACTTAATTGTCCGGGCCCCCCGAGTTCTTAAAAAATCGTACTCAACTCAACTAGGCATGAAGTTTATCAGGCTTTTATATGTTAAAATGCCAACACTAAAATTCATTAGCATAATAATTTAATAACAACTGTTTAAATGTCAACAATTGTTGGCATTTTACATTTGTTAAAGTAATAAATAAAACATCAGATAATTTGAAAGCAACAAATGTCATCATTTTCCATCAATTTATTTTTATGGGCAGTTGAAATTTCATGCTCATTTGAGCTGAGCATGAAAAAAAGTTTTATACCCTCGAGGTCAGGAGAGGTACCATATCATTTTCACCAGTTCAAAGTTATCTTGTGCTACTAAATATGTATTACCGTCTTGATGGTCACCAGCATAAATCAGCCTATGTGAACATTGTGTTGTGTCAATAGCTTTAAAAAGTAAAAATGATTAAGAAATCTCACAATCATACACAGCAGACCAACCGACTGGCACTATGTTCTAACACTAGCAGATACATGAAATCAAGAAGACATGTCACAATCATACACAGCAGACCAACCGACTGGCACTATGTTCTAACATTAGCAGGTACATGAAATCAAGAAGACATGTCACAATCATACACAGCAGACCAACCCACCAACACTGTGTTCTAACACTAGCAGGTACATGAAATCAAGAAGACATGTCACAATCATACACAGCAGACAAACCTACCGACACTGTGTTCTAACACTAGCAGGTACATGAAATCAAGAAGACATGTCACAATCATACACAGCAGACCAACACACCGACACTGTGTTCTAACACTAGCAGGTACATGAAATCAAGAAGACATGTCACAATCATACACAGCAGACCAACGCACCGACACTGTGTTCTAACACTAGCAGGTACATGAAATCAAGAAGACATGTCACAATCATACACAGCAGACCAACCCACCAACACTGTGTTCTAACACTAGCAGGAACATTGAATCAAGAAGACATGTCACAATCATACACAGCAGACAAACCCACCAACACTGTGTTCTAACACTAGCAGGTACATGAAATCAAGAAGACATGTCACAACCATACACAGCAGACAAACCCACCAACACTGTGTTCTAACACTAGCAGGTACATGAAATCAAGAAGACATGTCACAACCATACACAGCAGACAAACCCACCAACACTGTGTTCTAACACTAGCAGGTACATGAAATCAAGAAGACATGTCACAATCATACACAGCAGACCAACCCACCAACACTGTGTTCTAACACTAGCAGGTACATGAAATCAAGAAGACATGTCACAACCATACACAGCAGACCAACGCACCAACACTGTGTTCTAACACTAGCAGGTACATGAAATCAAGAAGACATGTCACAACCATACACAGCAGACCAACGCACCGACACTGTGTTCTTACACTAGCAGGTACGTGAAATCAAGAAGACATGTCACAACCATACACAGCAGACCAACGCACCGACACTGTGTTCTAACACTAGCAGGTACATGAAATCAAGAAGACATGTCACAATCATACACAGCAGACCAACACACCGACACTGTGTTCTAACACTAGCAGGTACGTGAAATCAAGAAGACATGTCACAATCATACACAGCAGACAAACCCACCGACACTGTGTTCTAACACTAGCAGGTACGTGAAATCAAGAAGACATGTCACAATCATACACAGCAGACAAACCCACCGACACTGTGTTCTAACACTAGCAGGTACATGAAATCAAGAAGACATGTCACAATCATACACAGCAGACCAACCCACCAACACTGTGTTCTAACACTAGCAGGTACATGAAATCAAGAAGACATGTCACAACCATACACAGCAGACCAACGCACCGACACTGTGTTCTAACACTAGCAGGTACGTGAAATCAAGAAGACATGTCACAACCATACACAGCAGACCAACCCACCAACACTGTGTTCTAACACTAGCAGGTACATGAAATCAAGAAGACATGTCACAATCATACACAGCAGACCAACACACCAACACTGTGTTCTAACACTAGCAGGTACATGAAATCAAGAAGACATTTCACAATCATACACAGCAGACAAACCTACCGACACTGTGTTCTAACACTAGCAGGTACATGAAATCAAGAAGACATGTCACAACCATACACAGCAGACCAACCCACCGACACTGTGTTCTAACACTAGCAGGTACATTGAATCAAGAAGACATGTCACAATCATACACAGCAGACCAACCCACCAACACTGTGTTCTAACACTAGCAGGTACGTGAAATCAAGAAGACATGTCACAACCATACACAGCAGACCAACGCACCGACACTGTGTTCTAACACTAGCAGGTACATGAAATCAAGAAGACATGTCACAATCATACACAGCAGACCAAAACACCGACACTGTGTTCTAACACTAGCAGGTACGTGAAATCAAGAAGACATGTCACAACCATACACAGCAGACAAACCTACCGACACTGTGTTCTAACACTAGCAGTTACATGAAATCAAGAAGACATGTCACAATCATACACAGCAGACCAACCCACCAACACTGTGTTCTAACACTAGCAGGTACATGAAATCAAGAAGACATGTCACAATCATACACAGCAGACAAACCCACCAACACTGTGTTCTAACACTAGCAGGTACATGAAATCAAGAAGACATGTCACAATCATACACAGCAGACCAACCGACTGGCACTATGTTCTAACACTAGCAGATACATGAAATCAAGAAGATATGTCACAATCATACACAGCAGACCAACCCACCAACACTGTGTTCTAACACTAGCAGGTACATGAAATCAAGAAGACATGTCACAATCATACACAGCAGACAAACCTACCGACACTGTGTTCTAACACTAGCAGGTACATGAAATCAAGAAGACATGTCACAATCATACACAGCAGACAAACCTACCAACACTGTGTTCTAACACTAGCAGGTACATGAAATCAAGAAGACATGTCACAATCATACACAGCAGACCAACACACCGACACTGTGTTCTAACACTAGCAGGTACGTGAAATCAAGAAGACATGTCACAACCATACACAGCAGACAAACCCACCGACACTGTGTTCTAACACTAGCAGGTACATGAAATCAAGAAGACATGTCACAATCATACACAGCAGACCAACCGACTGGCACTATGTTCTAACACTAGCAGATACATGAAATCAAGAAGACATGTCACAATCATACACAGCAGACCAACGCACCGACACTGTGTTCTAACACTAGCAGGAACATTGAATCAAGAAGACATGTCACAATCATACACAGCAGACCAACGCACCGACACTGTGTTCTAACATTAGCAGGTACATGAAATCAAGAAGACATGTCACAATCATACACAGCAGACCAACCGACTGGCACTATGTTCTAACACTAGCAGATACATGAAATCAAGAAGACATGTCACAATCATACACAGCAGACCAACGCACCAACACTGTGTTCTAACACTAGCAGGAACATGAAATCAAGAAGACATGTCACAATCATACACAGCAGACAAACCCACCAACACTGTGTTCTAACACTAGCAGATACATGAAATCAAGAAGACATGTCACAATCATACACAGCAGACCAACGCACCGACACTGTGTTCTAACACTAGCAGGTACATGAAATCAAGAAGACATGTCACAATCATACACAGCAGACCAACGCACCGACACTGTGTTCTAACACTAGCAGGAACATTGAATCAAGAAGACATGTCACAATCATACACAGCAGACAAACCCACCAACACTGTGTTCTAACACTAGCAGGTACATTGAATCAAGAAGACATGTCGCAATCATACACAGCAGACCAACCCACCAACACTATGTTCTAACACTAGCAGGTACATGAAATCAAGAAGACATGTCACAACCATACACAGCAGACAAACCCACCAACACTGTGTTCTAACACTAGCAGGTACATGAAATCAAGAAGACATGTCACAACCATACACAGCAGACCAACGCACCAACACTGTGTTCTAACACTAGCAGGTACATGAAATCAAGAAGACATGTCACAATCATACACAGCAGACAAACCCACCAACACTGTGTTCTAACACTAGCAGATACATGAAATCAAGAAGACATGTCACAATCATACACAGCAGACCAACCTACCGACACTGTGTTCTAACACTAGCAGGTACATGAAATCAAGAAGACATGTCACAATCATACACAGCAGACCAACACACCAACACTGTGTTCTAACACTAGCAGGTACATGAAATCAAGAAGACATGTCACAATCATACACAGCAGACCAACACTCCGACACTGTGTTCTAACATTAGCAGGTACATGAAATCAAGAAGACATGTCACAATCATACACAGCAGACCAACCTACCGATACTGTGTTCTAACACTAGCAGGTACATTGAATCAAGAAGACATGTCACAACCATACACAGCAGACCAACCTACCAACACTGTGTTCTAACACTAGCAGGTACATTGAATCAAGAAGACATGTCACAATCATACACAGCAGACCAACCCACCAACACTGTGTTCTAACACTAGCAGGTACATGAAATCAAGAAGACATGTCACAATCATACACAGCAGACAAACCCACCAACACTGTGTTCTAACACTAGCAGGTACATGAAATCAAGAAGACATGTCACAATCATACACAGCAGACCAACACACCGACACTGTGTTCTAATACTAGCAGGTACATGAAATCAAGAAGACATGTCACAATCATACACAGCAGACCAACCTACCGACACTGTGTTCTAACACTAGCAGGTACATGAAATCAAGAAGACATGTCACAATCATACACAGCAGACAAACCTACCGACACTGTGTTCTAACACTAGCAGGTACATGAAATCAAGAAGACATGTCACAACCATACACAGCAGACAAACCCACCAACACTGTGTTCTAACACTAGCAGGTACATGAAATCAAGAAGACATGTCACAACCATACACAGCAGACCAACACACCGACACTGTGTTCTAACACTAGCAGATACATGAAATCAAGAAGACATGTCACAATCATACACAGCAGACAAACCCACCAACACTGTGTTCTAACACTAGCAGGTACATGAAATCAAGAAGACATGTCACAACCATACACAGCAGACCAACCCACCAACACTGTGTTCTAACACTAGCAGATACATGAAATCAAGAAGACATGTCACAATCATACACAGCAGACCAACCTACCGACACTGTGTTCTAACACTAGCAGGTACATGAAATCAAGAAGACATGTCACAATCATACACAGCAGACCAACCCACCGACACTGTGTTCTAACACTAGCAGGTACATGAAATCAAGAAGACATGTCACAATCATACACAGCAGACCAACCCACCAACACTGTGTTCTAACACTAGCAGGTACATTGAATCAAGAAGACATGTCACAACCATACACAGCAGACCAACCTACCAACACTGTGTTCTAACACTAGCAGGTACATTGAATCAAGAAGACATGTCACAATCATACACAGCAGACCAACCCACCAACACTGTGTTCTAACACTAGCAGGTACATGAAATCAAGAAGACATGTCACAATCATACACAGCAGACCAACCCACCAACACTGTGTTCTAACACTAGCAGGTACATGAAATCAAGAAGACATGTCACAATCATACACAGCAGACAAACCCACCAAAACTGTGTTCTAACACTAGCAGGTACATGAAATCAAGAAGACATGTCACAATCATACACAGCAGACCAACACACCGACACTGTGTTCTAATACTAGCAGGTACATGAAATCAAGAAGACATGTCACAATCATACACAGCAGACCAACCTACCGACACTGTGTTCTAACACTAGCAGGTACATGAAATCAAGAAGACATGTCACAATCATACACAGCAGACCAACCTACCGACACTGTGTTCTAACACTAGCAGGTACATGAAATCAAGAAGACATGTCACAATCATACACAGCAGACCAACACACCGACACTGTTTTCTAACACTAGCAGATACATGAAATCAAGAAGACATGTCACAATCATACACAGCAGACCAACCCACCAACACTGTGTTCTAACACTAGCAGGTACATGAAATCAAGAAGACATGTCACAATCATACACAGCAGACCAACACACCGACACTGTGTTCTAACACTAGCAGGAACATTGAATCAAGAAGACATGTCACAATCATACACAGCAGACCAACCCACCAACACTGTGTTCTAACACTAGCAGGTACATGAAATCAAGAAGACATGTCACAACCATACGCAGCAGACAAATCCACCAACACTGTGTTCTAACACTAGCAGATACATGAAATCAAGAAGACATGTCACAATCATACACAGCAGACCAACACACCGACACTGTGTTCTAACACTAGCAGGTACATAAAATCAAGAAGACATGTCACAACCATACACAGCAGACCAACACACCGACACTGTGTTCTAACACTAGCAGGTACATGAAATCAAGAAGACATGTCACAATCATACACAGCAGACAAACCCACCAACACTGTGTTCTAACATTAGCAGGTACATTGAATCAAGAAGACATGTCACAACCATACACAGCAGACCAACCTACCAACACTGTGTTCTAACACTAGCAGATACATGAAATCAAGAAGACATGTCACAATCATACACAGCAGACCAACCTACCGACACTGTGTTCTAACACTAGCAGGTACATGAAATCAAGAAGACATGTCACAATCATTCACAGCAGACCAACCGACTGGCACTATGTTCTAACACTAGCAGGTACATGAAATCAAGAAGACATGTCACAATCATACACAGCAGACCAACACACCGACACTGTGTTCTAACACTAGCAGGTACATGAAATCAAGAAGACATGTCACAACCATACACAGCAGACCAACACACCGACACTGTGTTCTAACACTAGCAGGTACATGAAATCAAGAAGACATGTCACAATCATACACAGCAGACAAACCCACCAACACTGTGTTCTAACATTAGCAGGTACATTGAATCAAGAAGACATGTCACAACCATACACAGCAGACCAACAAACCGACACTGTGTTCTAACATTAGCAGGTACATGAAATCAAGAAGACATGTCACAATCATACACAGCAGACCAACGCACCGACACTGTGTTCTAACACTAGCAGGTACATGAAATCAAGAAGACATGTCACAATCATACACAGCAGACAAACCCACCAACACTGTGTTCTAACACAAGCAGATACATGAAATCAAGAAGACATGTCACAATCATACACAGCAGACCAACCTACCGACACTGTGTTCTAACACTAGCAGGTACATGAAATCAAGAAGACATGTCACAATCATACACAGCAGACAAACCTACCGACACTGTGTTCTAACACTAGCAGGAACATTGAATCAAGAAGACATGTCACAATCATACACAGCAGACCAACCTACCAACACTGTGTTCTAACACTAGCAGGTACATGAAATCAAGAAGACATGTCACAATCATACACAGCAGACCAACACACCGACACTGTGTTCTAACACTAGCAGATACATGAAATCAAGAAGACATGTCACAATCATACACAGCAGACCAACCTATCGACACTGTGTTCTAACACTAGCAGGTACATGGAATCAAGAAGACATGTCACAATCATACACAGCAGACCAACCTACCGACACTGTGTTCTAACACTAGCAGGTACATGGAATCAAGAAGACATGTCACAATCATACACAGCAGACCAACCTACCGACACTGTGTTCTAACATTAGCAGGTACATGGAATCAAGAAGACATGTCACAATCATACACAGCAGACCAACCTACCGACACTGTGTTCTAACACTAGCAGGTACATGGAATCAAGAAGACATGTCACAATCATACACCGCAGACCAACCTACCGACACTGTTTTCTAACATTAGCAGGTACATGGAATCAAGAAGACATGTCACAATCATACACAGCAGACCAACCTACCGACACTGTGTTCTAACATTAGCAGGTACATGGAATCAAGAAGACATGTCACAATCATACACAGCAGACCAACCGACTGGCACTATGTTCTAACACTAGCAGATACATGAAATCAAGAAGACATGTCACAATCATACACAGCAGACCAACCTACCGACACTGTGTTCTAACACTAGCAGGAACATTGAATCAAGAAGACATGTCACAATCATACACAGCAGACAAACCCACCGACACTGTGTTCTAACACTAGCAGGTACATGAAATCAAGAAGACATGTCACAATCATACACAGCAGACAAACCTACCGACACTGTGTTCAAACACTAGCAGGTACGTGAAATCAAGAAGGCATGTCACAATCATACACAGCAGACCAACGCACCGACACTGTGTTCTAACACTAGCAGGTACATGAAATCAAGAAGACATGTCACAATCATACACAGCAGACCAACACACCGACACTGTGTTCAAACACTAGCAGGTACGTGAAATCAAGAAGACATGTCACAATCATACACAGCAGACCAACACACTGACACTGTGTTCTAACATTAGCAGGTACATGGAATCAAGAAGACATGTCACAATCATACACAGCAGACAAACCCACCGACACTGTGTTCTAATACTAGCAGGTACATGGAATCAAGAAGACATGTCACAATCATACACAGCAGACCAACCCACCGACACTGTGTTCTAACACTAGCGGGTACATGGAATCAAGAAGACATGTCACAATCATACACAGCAGACCAACCGACTGGCACTATGTTCTAACATTAGCAGATACATGTAATCAAGAAGACATGTCACAATCATACACAGCAGACCAACCGACTGGCACTATGTTCTAACACTAGCAGGTACATGAAATCAAGAAGACATGTCACAATCATACACAGCAGACCAACCGACTGGCACTATGTTCTAACACTAGCAGATGCATGAAATCAAGATGACATGTCACAATCATACACAGCAGACAAACCCACCGACACTGTGTTCTAACACTAGCAGATACATGAAATCAAGAAGACATGTCACAATCATACACAGCAGACCAACACACCGACACTGTGTTCTAACACTAGCAGATACATGAAATCAAGAAGACATGTCACAACCATACACAGCAGACAAACCCACCAACACTGTGTTCTAACACTAGCAGGTACATGAAATCAAGAAGACATGTCACAACCATACACAGCAGACCAACACACCGACACTGTGTTCTAACACTAGCAGATACATGAAATCAAGAAGACATGTCACAATCATACACAGCAGACCAACACACCGACACTGTGTTCTAACACTAGCAGATACATGAAATCAAGAAGACATGTCACAACCATACACAGCAGACCAACCCACCGACACTGTGTTCTAACACTAGCAGGTACATGAAATCAAGAAGACATGTCACAATCATACACAGCAGACCAACACACCGACACTGTGTTCTAACACTAGCAGATACATGAAATCAAGAAGACATGTCACAATCATACACAGCAGACAAACCCACCAACACTGTGTTCTAACACTAGCAGGTACATGAAATCAAGAAGACATGTCACAATCATACACATCAGACCAACACACCGACACTGTGTTCTAACACTAGCAGGAACATTGAATCAAGAAGACATGTCACAATCATACACAGCAGACCAACCCACCAACACTGTGTTCTAACACTAGCAGGTACATGAAATCAAGAAGACATGTCACAACCATACACAGCAGACAAACCCACCAACACTGTGTTCTAACACTAGCAGATACATGAAATCAAGAAGACATGTCACAATCATACACAGCAGACCAACACACCGACACTGTGTTCTAACACTAGCAGGTACATGAAATCAAGAAGACATGTCACAACCATACACAGCAGACCAACACACCGACACTGTGTTCTAACACTAGCAGGTACATGAAATCAAGAAGACATGTCACAATCATACACAGCAGACAAACCCACCAACACTGTGTTCTAACATTAGCAGGTACATTGAATCAAGAAGACATGTCACAACCATACACAGCAGACCAACCTACCAACACTGTGTTCTAACACTAGCAGATACATGAAATCAAGAAGACATGTCACAATCATACACAGCAGACCAACCTACCGACACTGTGTTCTAACACTAGCAGGTACATGAAATCAAGAAGACATGTCACAATCATTCACAGCAGACCAACCGACTGGCACTATGTTCTAACACTAGCAGGTACATGAAATCAAGAAGACATGTCACAATCATACACAGCAGACCAACACACCGACACTGTGTTCTAACACTAGCAGGTACATGAAATCAAGAAGACATGTCACAACCATACACAGCAGACCAACACACCGACACTGTGTTCTAACACTAGCAGGTACATGAAATCAAGAAGACATGTCACAATCATACACAGCAGACAAACCCACCAACACTGTGTTCTAACATTAGCAGGTACATTGAATCAAGAAGACATGTCACAACCATACACAGCAGACCAACACACCGACACTGTGTTCTAACACTAGCAGGTACATGAAATCAAGAAGACATGTCACAATCATACACAGCAGACCAACGCACCGACACTGTGTTCTAACACTAGCAGGTACATGAAATCAAGAAGACATGTCACAATCATACACAGCAGACAAACCCACCAACACTGTGTTCTAACACTAGCAGATACATGAAATCAAGAAGACATGTCACAATCATACACAGCAGACCAACCTACCTACACTGTGTTCTAACACTAGCAGGTACATGAAATCAAGAAGACATGTCACAATCATACACAGCAGACAAACCTACCGACACTGTGTTCTAACACTAGCAGGAACATTGAATCAAGAAGACATGTCACAATCATACACAGCAGACCAACCTACCAACACTGTGTTCTAACACTAGCAGGTACATGAAATCAAGAAGACATGTCACAATCATACACAGCAGACCAACACACCGACACTGTGTTCTAACACTAGCAGATACATGAAATCAAGAAGACATGTCACAATTATACACAGCAGACCAACCTACCGACACTGTGTTCTAACACTAGCAGGTACATGGAATCAAGAAGACATGTCACAATCATACACAGCAGACCAACCTACCGACACTGTGTTCTAACACTAGCAGGTACATGGAATCAAGAAGACATGTCACAATCATACACAGCAGACCAACCTACCGACACTGTGTTCTAACATTAGCAGGTACATGGAATCAAGAAGACATGTCACAATCATACACAGCAGACCAACCTACCGACACTGTGTTCTAACACTAGCAGGTACATGGAATCAAGAAGACATGTCACAATCATACACAGCAGACCAACCTACCGACACTGTGTTCTAACATTAGCAGGTACATGGAATCAAGAAGACATGTCACAATCATACACAGCAGACCAACCTACCGACACTGTGTTCTAACATTAGCAGGTACATGGAATCAAGAAGACATGTCACAATCATACACAGCAGACCAACCGACTGGCACTATGTTCTAACACTAGCAGATACATGAAATCAAGAAGACATGTCACAATCATACACAGCAGACCAACCTACCCTACCGACACTGTGTTCTAACACTAGCAGGAACATTGAATCAAGAAGACATGTCACAATCATACACAGCAGACAAACCCACCGACACTGTGTTCTAACACTAGCAGGTACATGAAATCAAGAAGACATGTCACAATCATACACAGCAGACAAACCTACCGACACTGTGTTCAAACACTAGCAGGTACGTGAAATCAAGAAGACATGTCACAATCATACACAGCAGACCAACGCACCGACACTGTGTTCTAACACTAGCAGGTACATGAAATCAAGAAGACATGTCACAATCATACACAGCAGACCAACACACCGACACTGTGTTCAAACACTAGCAGGTACGTGAAATCAAGAAGACATGTCACAATCATACACAGCAGACCAACACACCGACACTGTGTTCTAACATTAGCAGGTACATGGAATCAAGAAGACATGTCACAATCATACACAGCAGACAAACCCACCGACACTGTGTTCTAATACTAGCAGGTAAATGGAATCAAGAAGACATGTCACAATCATACACAGCAGACCAACCCACCGACACTGTGTTCTAACACTAGCGGGTACATGGAATCAAGAAGACATGTCACAATCATACACAGCAGACCAACCGACTGGCACTATGTTCTAACACTAGCAGATACATGTAATCAAGAAGACATGTCACAATCATACACAGCAGACCAACCGACTGGCACTATGTTCTAACACTAGCAGGTACATGAAATCAAGAAGACATGTCACAATCATACACAGCAGACCAACCGACTGGCACTATGTTCTAACACTAGCAGATACATGAAATCAAGAAGACATGTCACAATCATACACAGCAGACAAACCCACCGACACTGTGTTCTAACACTAGCAGATACATGAAATCAAGAAGACATGTCACAATCATACACAGCAGACCAACACACCGACACTGTGTTCTAACACTAGCAGATACATGAAATCAAGAAGACATGTCACAACCATACACAGCAGACAAACCCACCAACACTGTGTTCTAACACTAGCAGGTACATGAAATCAAGAAGACATGTCACAACCATACACAGCAGACCAACACACCGACACTGTGTTCTAACACTAGCAGGTACATGAAATCAAGAAGACATGTCACAACCATACACAGCAGACCAACACACCGACACTGTGTTCTAACACTAGCAGATACATGAAATCAAGAAGACATGTCACAATCATACACAGCAGACCAACACACCGACACTGTGTTCTAACACTAGCAGGTACATGAAATCAAGAAGACATGTCACAATCATACACAGCAGACCAACACACCGACACTGTGTTCTAACACTAGCAGATACATGAAATCAAGAAGACATGTCACAATTATACACAGCAGACCAACCTACCGACACTGTGTTCTAACACTAGCAGGTACATGGAATCAAGAAGACATGTCACAATCATACACAGCAGACCAACCTACCGACACTGTGTTCTAACACTAGCAGGTACATGGAATCAAGAAGACATGTCACAATCATACACAGCAGACCAACCTACCGACACTGTGTTCTAACATTAGCAGGTACATGGAATCAAGAAGACATGTCACAATCATACACAGCAGACCAACCTACCGACACTGTGTTCTAACACTAGCAGGTACATGGAATCAAGAAGACATGTCACAATCATACACAGCAGACCAACCTACCGACACTGTGTTCTAACATTAGCAGGTACATGGAATCAAGAAGACATGTCACAATCATACACAGCAGACCAACCTACCGACACTGTGTTCTAACATTAGCAGGTACATGGAATCAAGAAGACATGTCACAATCATACACAGCAGACCAACCGACTGGCACTATGTTCTAACACTAGCAGATACATGAAATCAAGAAGACATGTCACAATCATACACAGCAGACCAACCTACCCTACCGACACTGTGTTCTAACACTAGCAGGAACATTGAATCAAGAAGACATGTCACAATCATACACAGCAGACAAACCCACCGACACTGTGTTCTAACACTAGCAGGTACATGAAATCAAGAAGACATGTCACAATCATACACAGCAGACAAACCTACCGACACTGTGTTCAAACACTAGCAGGTACGTGAAATCAAGAAGACATGTCACAATCATACACAGCAGACCAACGCACCGACACTGTGTTCTAACACTAGCAGGTACATGAAATCAAGAAGACATGTCACAATCATACACAGCAGACCAACACACCGACACTGTGTTCAAACACTAGCAGGTACGTGAAATCAAGAAGACATGTCACAATCATACACAGCAGACCAACACACCGACACTGTGTTCTAACATTAGCAGGTACATGGAATCAAGAAGACATGTCACAATCATACACAGCAGACAAACCCACCGACACTGTGTTCTAATACTAGCAGGTACATGGAATCAAGAAGACATGTCACAATCATACACAGCAGACCAACCCACCGACACTGTGTTCTAACACTAGCGGGTACATGGAATCAAGAAGACATGTCACAATCATACACAGCAGACCAACCGACTGGCACTATGTTCTAACACTAGCAGATACATGTAATCAAGAAGACATGTCACAATCATACACAGCAGACCAACCGACTGGCACTATGTTCTAACACTAGCAGGTACATGAAATCAAGAAGACATGTCACAATCATACACAGCAGACCAACCGACTGGCACTATGTTCTAACACTAGCAGATACATGAAATCAAGAAGACATGTCACAATCATACACAGCAGACAAACCCACCGACACTGTGTTCTAACACTAGCAGATACATGAAATCAAGAAGACATGTCACAATCATACACAGCAGACCAACACACCGACACTGTGTTCTAACACTAGCAGATACATGAAATCAAGAAGACATGTCACAACCATACACAGCAGACAAACCCACTTACACTGTGTTCTAACACTAGCAGGTACATGAAATCAAGAAGACATGTCACAACCATACACAGCAGACCAACACACCGACACTGTGTTCTAACACTAGCAGGTACATGAAATCAAGAAGACATGTCACAACCATACACAGCAGACCAACACACCGACACTGTGTTCTAACACTAGCAGATACATGAAATCAAGAAGACATGTCACAATCATACACAGCAGACCAACACACCGACACTGTGTTCTAACACTAGCAGATACATGAAATCAAGAAGACATGTCACAACCATACACAGCAGACAAACCCACCAACACTGTGTTCTAATACTAGCAGGTACATGGAATCAAGAAGACATGTCACAATCATACACAGCAGACCAACCCACCGACACTGTGTTCTAACACTAGCAGGTACATGAAATCAAGAAGACATGTCACAATCAAACACAGCAGACCAATCCACCAACACTGTGTTCTAACACTAGCAGGTACATGAAATCAAGAAGACATGTCACAACCATACACAGCAGACAAACCCACCAACACTGTGTTCTAACACTAGCAGGTACATGAAATCAAGAAGACATGTCACAACCATACACAGCAGACAAACCCACCAACACTTTGTTCTAACACTAGCATGAACATTGAATCAAGAAGACATGTCACAATCATACACAGCAGACCAACCCACCAACACTGTGTTCTAACACTAGCAGGTACATGAAATCAAGAAGACATGTCACAATCATACACAGCAGACCAACCTACCGACACTGTGTTCTAACACTAGCAGGAACATTGAATCAAGAAGACATGTCACAACCATACACAGCAGACCAACCCACCGACACTGTGTTCTAACACTAGCAGGTACATGAAATCAAGAAGACATGTCACAACCATACACAGCAGACCAACCCACCAACACTGTGTTCTAACACTAGCAGGTACATGAAATCAAGAAGACATGTCACAACCATACACAGCAGACAAACCCACCAACACTGTGTTCTAACACTAGCAGGTACATGAAATCAAGAAGACATGTCACAATCATACACAGCAGACCAACCCACCGACACTGTGTTCTAACACTAGCAGGTACATGAAATCAAGAAGACATGTCACAACCATACACAGCAGACCAACCCACCAACACTGTGTTCTAACACTAGCAGGTACATGAAATCAAGAAGACATGTCACAACCATACACAGCAGACAAACCCACCAACACTGTGTTCTAACATTAGCAGGTACATGAAATCAAGAAGACATGTCACAACCATACACAGCAGACCAACCCACCAACACTGCGTTCTAACACTAGCAGGTACATGAAATCAAGAAGACATGTCACAATCATACACAGCAGACAAACCCACCAACACTGTGTTCTAACACTAGCAGGTACATGAAATCAAGAAGACATGTCACAACCATACACAGCAGACCAACCCACCAACACTGTGTTCTAACACTAGCAGGTACATGAAATCAAGAAGACATGTCACAACCATACACAGCAGACCAACCCACCAACACTGTGTTCTAACACTAGCAGGTACATGAAATCAAGAAGACATGTCACAATTATACACAGCAGACAAACCTACCGACACTGTGTTCTAACATTAGCAGATACATGAAATCAAGAAGACATGTCACAACCATACACAGCAGACAAACCCACCAACACTGTGTTCTAACACTAGCAGGTACATGAAATCAAGAAGACATGTCACAACCATACACAGCAGACCAACCCACCAACACTGTGTTCTAACACTAGCAGATACATGAAATCAAGAAGACATGTCACAATCATACACAGCAGACCAACCCACCAACACTGTGTTCTAACACTAGCAGGTACATGAAATAAAGAAGACATGTCACAACCATACACAGCAGACAAACCCACCAACACTGTGTTCTAACACTAGCAGGTACGTGAAATCAAGAAGACATGTCACAACCATACACAGCAGACAAACCCACCAACACTGTGTTCTAACACTAGCAGGTACATTGAATCAAGAAGACATGTCACAACCATACACAGCAGACAAACCCACCAACACTGTGTTCTAACACTAGCAGGTACATGAAATCAAGAAGACATGTCACAACCATACACAGCAGACAAACCCACCAACACTGTGTTCTAACACTAGCAGGTACATGAAATCAAGAAGACATGTCACAATCATACACAGCAGACCAACCCACCAACACTGTGTTCTAACACTAGCAGGTACATGAAATCAAGAAGACATGTCACAATCATACACAGCAGACCAACCTACCGACACTGTGTTCTAACACTAGCAGGTACTTGAAATAAAGAAGACATGTCACAATCATACCCAGCAGACAAACCCACCAACACTGTGTTCTAACACTAGCAGGTACGTGAAATCAAGAAGACATGTCACAACCATACACAGCAGACAAACCCACCAACACTGTGTTCTAACACTAGCAGGTACATGAAATCAAGAAGACATGTCACAACCATACACAGCAGACAAACCCACCAACACTGTGTTCTAACACTAGCAGGTACATGAAATCAAGAAGACATGTCACAACCATACACAGCAGACCAACACACCGACACTGTGTTCTAACACTAGCAGGTACATGAAATCAAGAAGACATGTCACAACCATACACAGCAGACAAACCCACCAACACTGTGTTCTAACACTAGCAGATACATGAAATCAAGAAGACATGTCACAATCATACACAGCAGACCAACCCACCAACACTGTGTTCTAACACTAGCAGGTACGTGAAATCAAGAAGACATGTCACAACCATACACAGCAGACAAACCCACCAACACTGTGTTCTAACACTAGCAGGTACATTGAATCAAGAAGACATGTCACAATCATACACAGCAGACCAACACACCGACACTGTGTTCTAACACTAGCAGGAACATTGAATCAAGAAGACATGTCACAATCATACACAGCAGACAAACCCACCAACACTGTGTTCTAACACTAGCAGGTACGTGAAATCAAGAAGACATGTCGCAACCATACACAGCAGACCAACGCACCGACACTGTGTTCTAACACTAGCAGGTACATGAAATCAAGAAGACATGTCACAATCATACACAGCAGACAAACCTACCGACACTGTGTTCTAACACTAGCAGGTACATGAAATCAAGAAGACATGTCACAATCATACACAGCAGACCAACCCACCAACACTGTGTTCTAACACTAGCAGGTACATGAAATCAAGAAGACATGTCACAATCATACACAGCAGACCAACACACCGACAGTGTGTTCTAACATTAGCAGGTACATGAAATCAAGAAGACATGTCACAATCATACACAGCAGACCAACACACCGACACTGTGTTCTAACATTAGCAGGTACATGAAATAAAGAAGACATCTCACAATCATACACAGCAGACCAACGCACCGACACTGTGTTCTAACATTAGCAGGTACATGAAATAAAGAAGACATGTCACAACCATACACAGCAGACCAACCTACCGATACTGTGTTCTAACACTAGCAGGTACATGAAATCAAGAAGACATTTCATAATCATACACAGCAGACCAACGCACCAACACTGTGTTCTAACACTAGCAGGTACATGAAATCAAGAAGACATGTCACAATCATACACAGCAGACAAACCTACCAACACTGTGTTCTAACACTAGCAGGTACATGAAATCAAGAAGACATGTCACAACCATACACAGCAGACCAACCCACCAACACTGTGTTCTAACACTAGCAGATACATGAAATCAAGAAGACATGTCACAATCATACACAGCAGACAAACCCACCAACACTGTGTTCTAACACTAGCAGGTACATGAAATAAAGAAGACATGTCACAACCATACACAGCAGACAAACCCACCAACACGTGTTCTAACACTAGCATTTACGTGAAATCAAGAAGACATGTCACAACCATACACAGCAGACAAACCCACCAACACTGTGTTCTAACACTAGCAGGTACATTGAATCAAGAAGACATGTCACAACCATACACAGCAGACAAACCCACCAACACTGTGTTCTAACACTAGCAGGTACATGAAATCAAGAAGACATGTCACAACCATACACAGCAGACAAACCCACCAACACTGTGTTCTAACACTAGCAGGTACATGAAATCAAGAAGACATGTCACAATCATACACAGCAGACCAACCCACCAACACTGTGTTCTAACACTAGCAGGTACAAGAAATCAAGAAGACATGTCACAATCATACACAGCAGACCAACCTACCGACACTGTGTTCTAACACTAGTAGGTACATGAAATAAAGAAGACATGTCACAATCATACCCAGCAGACAAACCCACCAACACTGTGTTCTAACACTAGCAGGTACGTGAAATCAAGAAGACATGTCACAACCATACACAGCAGACAAACCCACCAACACTGTGTTCTAACACTAGCAGGTACATGAAATCAAGAAGACATGTCACAACCATACACAGCAGACAAACCCACCAACACTGTGTTCTAACACTAGCAGGTACATGAAATCAAGAAGACATGTCACAATCATACACAGCAGACAAACACACCGACACTGTGTTCTAACATTAGCAGGTACATGAAATAAAGAAGACATCTCACAATCATACACAGCAGACCAACGCACCGACACTGTGTTCTAACATTAGCAGGTACATGAAATAAAGAAGACATGTCACAACCATACACAGCAGACCAACCTACCGATACTGTGTTCTAACACTAGCAGGTACATGAAATCAAGAAGACATTTCATAATCATACACAGCAGACCAACGCACCAACACTGTGTTCTAACACTAGCAGGTACATGAAATCAAGAAGACATGTCACAATCATACACAGCAGACAAACCCACCAACACTGTGTTCTAACACTAGCAGATACATGAAATCAAGAAGACATGTCACAATCATACACAGCAGACCAACCCACCGACACTGTGTTCTAACACTAGCAGGTACATGAAATCAAGAAGACATGTCACAACCATACACAGCAGACCAACCCACCAACACTGTGTTCTAACACTAGCAGGTACATGAAATCAAGAAGACATGTCACAACCATACACAGCAGACCAACCCACCAACACTGTGTTCTAACACTAGCAGGTTAATGAAATCAAGAAGACATGTCACAACCATACAGAGCAGACCAACACACCGACACTGTGTTCTAACACTAGCAGGTACATGAAATCAAGAAGACATGTCACAATCATACACAGCAGACCAACCTACCGACACTGTGTTCTAACATTAGCAGGTACATGGAATCAAGAAGACATGTCACAATCATACACAGCAGACCAACCGACTGGCACTATGTTCTAACACTAGCAGGTACATGAAATCAAGAAGACATGTCACAATCATACACAGCAGACCAACCGACTGGCACTATGTTCTAACACTAGCAGGTACATGAAATCAAGAAGACATGTCACAATCATACACAGCAGACCAACCCACCAACACTGTGTTCTAACACTAGCAGGTACATGAAATCAAGAAGACATGTCACAATCATACACAGCAGACAAACCTACTGACACTGTGTTCTAACACTAGCAGGTACATGAAATCAAGAAGACATGTCACAATCATACACAGCAGACAAACCTACCAACACTGTGTTCTAACACTAGCAGGTACATGAAATCAAGAAGACATGTCACAATCATACACAGCAGACCAACACACCGACACTGTGTTCTAACACTAGCAGGTACGTGAAATCAAGAAGACATGTCACAACCATACACAGCAGACAAACCCACCGACACTGTGTTCTAACACTAGCAGGTACATGAAATCAAGAAGACATGTCACAATCATACACAGCAGACCAACCTACCGACACTGTGTTCTAACACTAGCAGGTACATGAAATAAAGAAGACATGTCACAATCATTCCCAGCAGACAAACCCACCAACACTGTGTTCTAACACTAGCAGGTACGTGTAATCAAGAAGACATGTCACAACCATACACAGCAGACAAACCCACCAACACTGTGTTCTAACACTAGCAGGTACATGAAATCAAGAAGACATGTCACAACCATACACAGCAGACAAACCCACCAACACTGTGTTCTAACACTAGCAGGTACATGAAATCAAGAAGACATGTCACAACCATACACAGCAGACCAACACACCGACACTGTGTTCTAACACTAGCAGGTACATGAAATCAAGAAGACATGTCACAACCATACACAGCAGACAAACCCACCAACACTGTGTTCTAACACTAGCAGATACATGAAATCAAGAAGACATGTCACAATCATACACAGCAGACCAACCCACCAACACTGTGTTCTAACACTAGCAGGTACGTGAAATCAAGAAGACATGTCACAACCATACACAGCAGACAAACCCACCAACACTGTGTTCTAACACTAGCAGGTACATTGAATCAAGAAGACATGTCACAATCATACACAGCAGACCAACACACCGACACTGTGTTCTAACACTAGCAGGAACATTGAATCAAGAAGACATGTCACAATCATACACAGCAGACAAACCCACCAACACTGTGTTCTAACACTAGCAGGTACGTGAAATCAAGAAGACATGTCGCAACCATACACAGCAGACCAACGCACCGACACTGTGTTCTAACACTAGCAGGTACATGAAATCAAGAAGACATGTCACAATCATACACAGCAGACAAACCTACCGACACTGTGTTCTAACACTAGCAGGTACATGAAATCAAGAAGACATGTCACAATCATACACAGCAGACCAACCCACCAACACTGTGTTCTAACACTAGCAGGTACATGAAATCAAGAAGACATGTCACAATCATACACAGCAGACCAACACACCGACAGTGTGTTCTAACATTAGCAGGTACATGAAATCAAGAAGACATGTCACAATCATACACAGCAGACCAACACACCGACACTGTGTTCTAACATTAGCAGGTACATGAAATAAAGAAGACATCTCACAATCATACACAGCAGACCAACGCACCGACACTGTGTTCTAACATTAGCAGGTACATGAAATAAAGAAGACATGTCACAACCATACACAGCAGACCAACCTACCGATACTGTGTTCTAACACTAGCAGGTACATGAAATCAAGAAGACATGTCACAATCATACACAGCAGACAAACCCACCAACACTGTGTTCTAACACTAGCAGGTACATGAAATCAAGAAGACATGTCACAACCATACACAGCAGACCAACCCACCAACACTGTGTTCTAACACTAGCAGGTACATGAAATCAAGAAGACATGTCACAATCATACACAGCAGACAAACCCACCAACACTGTGTTCTAACACTAGCAGATACATGAAATCAAGAAGACATGTCACAATCATACACAGCAGACCAACCCACCGACACTGTGTTCTAACACTAGCAGGTACATGAAATCAAAAACATGTCACAACCATACACAGCAGACCAACCCACCAACACTGTGTTCTAACACTAGCAGGTACATGAAATCAAGAAGACATGTCACAACCATACACAGCAGACCAACCCACCAACACTGTGTTCTAACACTAGCAGGTTAATGAAATCAAGAAGACATGTCACAACCATACAGAGCAGACCAACACACCGACACTGTGTTCTAACACTAGCAGGTACATGAAATCAAGAAGACATGTCACAATCATACACAGCAGACCAACCTACCGACACTGTGTTCTAACATTAGCAGGTACATGGAATCAAGAAGACATGTCACAATCATACACAGCAGACCAACCGACTGGCACTATGTTCTAACACTAGCAGGTACATGAAATCAAGAAGACATGTCACAATCATACACAGCAGACCAACCGACTGGCACTATGTTCTAACACTAGCAGGTACATGAAATCAAGAAGACATGTCACAATCATACACAGCAGACCAACCCACCAACACTGTGTTCTAACACTAGCAGGTACATGAAATCAAGAAGACATGTCACAATCATACACAACAGACCAACCTACCGACACTGTGTTCAAACACTAGCAGGTACATGAAATCAAGAAGACATGTCACAATCATACACAGCAGACCAACCTACCGACACTGTGTTCTAACATTAGCAGGTACATGAAATCAAGAAGACATGTCACAATCATACACAGCAGACCAACCCACCGACACTGCTCGAACACTAGCAGGTACATGTAATCAAGAAGACATGTCACAATCATACACAGCAGACCAACCCACCGGTACTGTAATGAATACTTTGTTATCCGTAAGAGCAGAGTATTCATTAAAGTGTTTTTATATCATGATTTTGCCGCCTTTCCTTTGATCTATGATGCACAATAATTTCCACAAGACCCTGTAAAGGGTGGAGCTTATAATTGACTAGAATATCTGATGAATAAATTAAACTTTGGTTGTTATATTGGTCATGATACAAGAATTTTATTGTACAAATACTCTTGAATATACAAACATTTAGGGGATAACTGTATTCAAAATTTTCATTTGGGGAGGTATATCGTCGGATATACGGTCGGAAATTTAGTTTTACGGCGACGCGTAAGCGGAGCCGTAAAACGTGATTTCCGAACGTATATCCGACGATATACCTCCCCAAATGAAAATTTCGAATATGGTTATCCCCATTCTAATGCACTATTAACATTTTTCCTTCAAAAAAGACAGTGACAATGTACTTTGTTGCGCCTATACGTCCAGCTGTGCTAGCTGCATAAAACCGCTTGCCAGCTGCATATATTCACTTGTCAACCAATGAAAAGCGACGTTACGTAATGACGTCGGGTTTCCGACAGTATATCGCAGGATATGGCAAATTTATGACGTTATCTAATCAGACGTCGCGTTGCATTTGCAAGTGCATTAGAATCCCTCTTGTGGGGGTGTGTGGATTCGTCTTCAACTCGTCCCGCCTACAAGAGGGAATAGTTGTATATACACTCGTAAAATTGTACAATAAAGCTAACTTGAAATACAGCTCTATTGATTTATTCATGGTGGACCATGTTTGTCATGTTTTGTTGAGATTATTTCTCCTATTGAAAGTATTGAAAGTTGAATAGTTTCCATATTGGTCGAGTTTTTGCCATGATAAGTTAGGAAAACATATGCATTTCTTGTCCTGCCTTGTTAGCGTTTGTGAAAAACAGATATTTAGGCGATACTTAAATAAATCGTTAGGTTCCTATTAAAACCGATTTTTAGAGAATAAAAATCAGTTAGGTTAACATTAAGACTATCAAAGCGTTTATACTTCGCTCAAGGGAGTAACTGGTTTTTGATAATGAAGCAGTTCTCCAGACAAGAGTGCTTAATCGAAAAAAAAATTCTTAATTATCAACTACAACATGTGTTGTGGGTACTCAAAAGAACCGTCTCATTGAGACGGTTCTTTTGAACAATGTAGCTCACCCAGTCCAAAATTTAATCCAGATTATCTTTATTTGGTATCTTTATTACACTTTAAGGCTTCATCTTGATGCTGTTTGGTATCTCAATTGTACTTAAAGTATGTATGTCCAGCCATCATTTGGGGCTATGGTACTTATTTTGCTAAAACACTATCTTTAGTCTGATTAAAATATTCTGCCGCTTGGCCTTTGTCAAGAAACGAATATCTGGTTGGCTTAGACAATGGAGATGTAGCTCACAACATAAATTCAGATATTTGTTTTTGCGGCCGAAAATATGTAACAGAGTAAAGATAGTGTATTTAAGATACCTAACAGCAATAAGATGATACCTTAAAGTGTAATATAGATGCCAAACAGCAAAAAGGTGAAGCCTTAAAGTGTATCAAAGATACCACACCACAATAAGATGAAGCTTAAAGTGTAATTAAGATACCAAACAGCATAAAGATGAAGCCTTAAAGTGTATCAAAGACACCAAACCACAATAAGATGAAGCTTTAAAAGTGTAATAGAGCGCTACCAAACCTCAATAAAATGGCGCATTTAAGTGTAATGGAGATACACACACCGCAAAAAGATGAAGCCTTAAGCTGCAATATAAATAATTACCAAGCCACATTTTGATAAAGTCTTATAGTGTAATAGAGATACCAAAGCACAATAAGATGAATATCAGATACATGTACCCAAAAACTAAGAAACTGGGCTAAAATATAAATATGATCGTATCAAATAAATGTGAATACTTTCACCAATTTGGGAAAAGTTTTATCAAAGTAATGTAATAATCATCATTGGTAGCATTAAATTCTGTTGCATGCTACGTAATTATCAAGCTTTTGTTGTCGACAGCTGACTTTTTTTAAAAAAAAATAATCAAAACATACTTTCAGGAACAGTCGCGTTGAATATATATCAGGACCGAATTTCTGTAGGTCTTGATCTTGGTCAAAACTGTTTGCAGAGGTAAGCAGCAGACGACAAAAGTTCCTGCTAGCAAAGAAAGAGTTATATCTAGTTGAAAACAGTCAACATTTTATTCCTGTTCGTGTTGTCATGCAAGTATCCTAAAAATAGTTCCCTCGAAAATGAAATAAGAGAACCTGCAAAAGTTGATCCGTCCGCCAGTCACTGCTTACTCACTCGTAGCGCAAACTCATCCTTCTTTTTTTGACCGAGGGTGTTCATATAAATTTGACACAGTGGTATATTACAATAATCATTTCAAGTTTTTTTTTCTTTTTCCTCTTCTTCTTCTTCTTCTTCTTCTTCTTCTTCTGTTTCTTCTTCTTTTTCTTCTTCTTCTTCTTCTTCTTCTTCTTCTTCTTCTTCTTCTCCTCCTTCACACAGCCTTAAAAAACAATTCCATGGCGGCGCAATTTTTTCTCATTTCTTCATCTTTTCAAGAGGTACATCCAGTGACCTGTCTAATATACGTCACTGGTATATCATATCCTATAAACAGAGTTCTCTTGTTGCGTCTGCGTTGGTTACTTATAAAACTTTTACTCCTCAGTATTTCATGCAGCAGTTCGATTTAATTGTTTCTTCAGTTGTAAATTACTTTAATTGTAATTGAGCCATGACATGGGATTTCCAACAATGTGATATGTGCGACCAGCAAGGGCTCAGACCAGCCTGCGCAGACGCACAGTCTGATCAGAGCCTTTGCTCGCCACTTGAATATTCTATGAGTGTTAAGCTACTGACTGAACATCATTTGTAGTTGCTATGCTTAAAAGGAGGCTGCACAGGCTCGTCTGAGTCTACACTTGTCAAAATGCCACATTGTTGGAAATCACACGTCGCGGCTCAATTGTTCCTTTGTGCATAGAAGACTGCACGTATACAGAAGAATATGTGATTGTGTTGCAGACTACTAAAAACAGAAGAATAGACAATCATCATGCCACTTAGCATCTTGTAAGTGCACCTGCTTTTGTCTGGAATTGATTTTGCGACAATATTCAAAAAGACAGAATTTTTCAGAAACTCTTTTTAGAGTATGGTGAATGTTCTGTAAGAGTACACGAAACTTTGTGCTTATGTACGCAACGTTGTTATAGGTCGCACTGTACTATTGGAATTTCCTATATAGTTTAATGTGCAAAGAACACAAGTAATTTCTAAATGACAACTTCTGGAACATCAATCTACACTTATTCTTGCTCAGAAACTCAAGAAAAACAAACTAAGTGTCAAAAGTCTCGATTTCTCCAGATTGCTTTTCTAAAATTCTTTAGAGTTTGGGGAGACCGTACTTTTTTTTCAAATTTTCTGCTTCTCCCGCCCATGAATACACTGACCTGGCAAAATTCATTTCCCGAAATGGAAAGAGCACAGATTTTACTAAAACCTTCTGGAGCTGCCTGGCATAGGGAGGGCTTCCAGTCTGAAAAAGAAATTATGACCAAGTGTTAGGAGAGTGAAAATCAGGGTTGACCAAAGTACCCCCGGACTTGTTTCTAATGCGCATAAATCCTATTGCACCCAAAACCACGGTGTCTAATTGTACAGTGATACCTATAGACGCCATAACGTTTGGCGAAAATCTATAAACCACTTGTGGTTTATCATTATCATCGACCGGAAGCATTTTATCAAATACTCACTGTGGGTACATGTGACATATTTGTTTACCAAATGCGTCACAGAGTCATGTGATTCGCCTGATTGGCTGATTCAATAATGTTTATCAAGCGCGTAATCACGTGTCACTGAAACGGTTTCTTTGAAAATGCCATGCGGAGAATGTATTCAAAAATGTTTAGTGCATACAATATGATCAGCCTATGGCTGAATACCGTAACACCTATCATTGTTATGATTTGGCTACCCAAAATGACTAGATATCACCATTGAAGGGGCCCCAGGGGTTTTGGGGATATGTAGAGAATGGCTATTTATTTTCAGAGAGCTGGGGAGCACTGGTAATTATTTTAGGGGAGCTAGGGAGCAAGCTCATAATTTTGGGGATATAGGGAGCCTTGCCAAAAAGCAAAAAAAAATAAGGAAAAGCGTCTATTTTTTAAAAATTTCTTCTGCTTCTCGGGGGCTAGCCCCCCAGACCCCCCCCCTCCAGACCCCCCTTGTAAATTCTAAATGTATTTATTTTCATACTAACGTCCTCATCTAGATTGTTCCGAGAGAGAAATATGCCAATTCAGTTTTCTTGTTGATTTTTTCCCTTAGAATTGTTTATTTTTACCCTTAGAATTGTTTATTTTTAGGTTGGTAATAACATACTTTGGGACGCCCCAGATTGCACCAGATGACACCAACTTTGTTAAATTTTACGGGGGAGCATGCCCCGGACCCCCTAGCAACAGTGTGTGTACACAATGTTACGGGGCCACCTACACACCTGCTATTTTATTATCTTTTTAGGTAATTAGCCCTTTTTAAAGGTGTTTTTGAAAAATGCTTATACGATATATACTTGCTTTATTTAACTGAAGTTAAACAAGCGTATTGACACGGATAGCAATTGTAGAAAAGACTATTTATAGTTAAGTGCTTTCACTTAAGTGTCTAGAAAAATCTAGTTTAAGCTGTTGGAAAAATCAGCCCCTGTTCCCAAAAAGAAAAACGAATGGTATGTCTCTAAACCTCCAAGCCTACTCTAACAGGTACAGCAACAACATTTTAAGGATGGCCTCATACTTTGATCCATATATAATGAATTTCATTGAAATTAATTATATGTCATGCATTCCATGACTTTTATAAGTCATGTATTCCATTGCAAAGACCTGTCTTTACATGTATAAGACAAAATATTAAGTGATCATTAAGTCATGCGCTCTTATATAGCTTCATAGTTTTAAGTATATTATTTTATCCTACGGAAAGATACATACATTTTAGGGAGAATTGGCTTATATTTTTGGGGATTTGGGGAGAAGCTGAACTATTTTTAGGGATTTGGGGAGCGAAGGCAAATACTTTTAGGAAGACAAGGAAATTATTTGCAGGGAGACGGGGAGATGAATGCATTATTTTCAGGGATCAAGGGAGCACAGACCCCCCTGGGGGGCTCAATTGAAGGATTATCTAAAGGCATTTAACGCTTGTTACTTTTTAACGTATGTGTTTTGAGTAATGCGTACCGCGTAGCAGCACAAACCCGAATTTTCAGTCGTGATGTCCCATAGCGGACAGGTCGATTCTTTAGTATCGCGTCTGCGCAAGACAAAGGTGGTTTATCGATTTTATTGCATGGCGTTATTTCACTCTCAGACGCGCGTTGTCATATTATAAAAGAATTTTGCAGAAGCCATTTCAGACTTTTTCAAACATGGAACATGCATCGTTGTATTCGATAATTTAGAAAAAATGCACAAATTAGAAAAAAAGGTTCAGATACAACATGATTAGCTATCGCACTTTCAAAAGGCAAATAACAAAGGCGTGGATATGCAGACGACTGGTCAGGGTATCGGTTGCTCGCATAAAACAAAAGCATGTTTTAGTGTAAACAATAATATATTTCAATAAAGTACATTGACATACTATATACCGCCGTGTTATGTGCATCATATACACAAGGCAAGCCATTTGAAAGATGTACAGTAAGAAGCTTTACACCCAGTCACTGACATTGTCCCAGTTCAAAACCAACCCACTCAAATGCCACCAGGTTCTATATGGCAAATCATGAAAAAAGAGAGAAACGAAAATACTGCACCGCTCTGTAAAGGCAAATAGCTTTAGTCCTCATGCTATTGATTCTAAAATGGTTCCATCAACCGTTTACCAATTAATTATTGAAAATAAAACATAATAAGATATCAAAATCTTGACAGTTATAGTTTCAATAATGTTTAATTCATTTATCAAATGTCAATATCTGGTTTATATTCTAAATTACATTTGCACGCTTGTGCGAGTTTTATTTTGTTTAGCATTTGAAAGCTGCCATCAAAGAAAATAATGTATATTAATTAGAAATCGATGTTCTCTTATTCTATCCAAATAGAATATATTTAATCATATCACTTACATATTTCATAGTTAGTGCCCTAGAGATCATCAATAAATATTTGTCCATTTGCTAAATATGATGAGAGTTAACCATTGTATGCAGGGTAATTTTACATGTTTTTATTGTCGTCTACTGACTTTTTTTTCCAAAATTGACTTTCATAAAAAAATCTTTCAGGAACACAATCAGAGTGTCAAATGGGTTGATTCAAACTGTTCGCAAAGGTTATCAGCAGATGAGAAAAGTCGTAGTGGCAGGAACAAAGTTCAGTCCTAATGGAATAAAAACAAGATGTGTTCATGAAACATTAATAGTGCGTAGGAACATATGCAATTCACTGCAAAGCTATATGAAGGAACTACAGAATCAGAAGTACATTATTTTCTTATTTGCCCTAAACACAACAATGGAAGTCGTTTACTATTTGAAAACGTATCAAATATACTCTTTCCAAACGTTAATTATAACACATTTATTACATTGATGCCTAAGTATATACTGTATGTAAAGTACTTCTAGAAGGCTTCATAGACGCCTTGTATGATGCAAATACTTCTATATTAGATGGTGTATTTAAATATGTAGACTCAAAAAAGCGTTTAAATCCTTTCCAAGAATTAATTGACACCTCAATTGATAATTAACGTTTCTTCAAACAAGTATGAGAAACCTGAACGCCGCAAAAAGGTCCTCATGTCGGCCTTTTTCTCTTGCCTTATTTGGGCGTCGGTGTGGTTGCGCCAGCATGGCTAAGAATCATTAAACGTGAGATGGCTAGTTGCACATCAGTTATTTAAAGTCAATATGCCCCTGTCTGCATTCACAGTGAGGCAAAGGCGTGCATACATCCTCCACTAATATCACCCCATCCAGAGGTCAAATTGATGTCGCCGTTTATTTGCAGCAATAACATTTGAAGACTCGCTGTTAGCGCTGTTCGCGCAACGATGGCATTAAACATGATCTTATATCCACAGTCTCAATAGGGTGACTGGTCTATGTCGTCTCTCTATATTGTCACATTGTTTAGTTGTTATGTTATATGTAATGAGACCAACGGGTAGCAACTGGGCTGTTTGGAATCCTTGTAAAATAAATAAAGCATTTAAATTAAAATCAAAGCTACATATATCAAACTGCTATTGTATTCATTTATTTTCCAAAGTAGGTCAAATGTCAAGATCACATATTTCAGTATATTTGAAAACGTCACTCTTACAAGGTATTCACATATCAAAGTTGTAGGTCAGATGGTTCAAAGATTTTGACAAAGCATTCGAAGTTCGTTGGACGCATAGGGATCAAAATAAAATGAGCTCCTAATTACCGAAACCAATACCAGGGACATAAAAATCCAGTAGTTTAAATAGTTTTGGCCGTTAGAGTTTGCTGTGTGTATGCTGGTCTATTATTTTTATAAGTAAAATAAAGGTAAGGTCAAATAAATATAGTAAGAAGTGAACAAAGCTCACATACCCCCGGCGGTAGCCATCAGATGTTGTAACAATTTCAGGGAAAAGACAAAATTATGAGATTGTCAAAGATTTCACAATCCTAAATCAAGTAGTTGCTAAGAAGGCAGAATAGGATTAGCATCTTAATTTTCATTTGCACAATACACTTTGCCTACCTGAAGGTGTAAACATAATTTCATAATACTAAATCAAGTAGTTGTTGAAAAGTCCATATGTGTTATATAGGAGTGACAGAAGGAAAAATTGAAAATTTGAAAAAAGAAAGTAAAATGAGGATTAGCATCTTAATTTTCATTTACCAAATACACTTTGCCTACCTGAAGGTGTACACAAAATTTAATAATCCTAAATTAAGTAGTTGTTGAGAAAACTGACGAAAAATGTCCATATGTGTTATAAAGGAGTGATAGAAGGAAAATTGAAAAAAGAAGGCAAAATGTGGATTAGCATGTTAATTTTCATTTACGCAATACACCTGAAGGTGCACACAAAATTTCATAGTCCTAAATCAAGCAGTTGCTGCGAAAACTGACGGAAAAAGTCCATATGTGATATATAAGAGTGACAGAAGGAAATTTTAATTTAAAAAAAAGAAGGCAAACTGAAGATAAACATCTTAATTTTCATTTACACAATACTCTTTGCCTACCTGAAGGTGTACACAAGATTTCATTATCCTAAATCAAGTAGTTGCTGAGAAAACTCTGACGAAAAATGTCCATATGTGTTATAAATTGAAAAAAGAAGGCAAAATGAGATTTTGTCATCTTAATTTTCATTTACACAATACACTTTGCCTACCCGAAGATGTACACAAAATTTGAAGAAAAAAAACTGGATCCAAAAAAGATCTGAGAAATCTGCGACAGAAATTTTCATTGGAGAGAAAGAAAAATGAATAAATAAAGAGACTGATAAGCAATATGTGGCTGTATTTTGTTACACAACTCATCACTATCAAACTGTGTACCGAATTTCAAAATCCTAATTTAAGTAGTTGCTGAGAAATCTTTGACAGAAAAAAGTTTACAGACAGACAAACAAACAGACAAACATAGTTACAGAAAAGGCAAAAACTATATACCCCCTATATACTTCGTACCGGGGGTAAAATTAAGTCCTCCTATCGTAGACCAAAGGAATTCTCATAGGGTAATTGCTCTATGTTTTGTTGTACGTTATTTTATGTCCATTCTAGTATTGCAATCATCTTGGTGGGGAAGAGAGAGCTGGTTGCTTCGCTTAATTTGTCTACCTGGTGTCTCGTAATGGTTGAGCGGCTCTTCCTCGCGGTGCCACAGGGTTGTCTGCGGTTTGTGATTGTGGTATTTCCTGATCACACTCACTTACTTTTTTTCATAGTGTTTTTTTGATTTTAGGAATTAATCTAGTCTGAATTGCACTTGATTATAGGCAGCAGGCGTAAACAGCAGAATAGAAATGGCGGGAGAAGGGTTAACTTAGTTAGCGCTTGTTGAAACCAGACCTTATGTCAATGTCAAATGATTGTTTTGCTCCCTTTACAGTCGAATTAATGGGCTCTGTTTATTATCAATGAAATTTAGCCAGTCCATGCCATAAAGACCATTATCGCCCATGATCAGAAATATACTTTAACTCTTTGTAGAACAGTGGGATGTTTAATAAAGTGCAATACAATATTAAAAATCAGAATGGTCTATTGTATGTATTGAGGGGTCGTTGGTCATCTTTTTCGAAAAAAATCGTATTTCTTACTCTAAAGATCGAGGTTGGCGCCGTGAAACTGGTTTAAGCCCTCCAGTAAAATATTTTTACTGACCGTTCCAAGGCAGTACTTCTTATGTGGATCATTTGTGTTATTTATGTCTTGTGTTTTTCATGCTTTGGCGTCCGTTCATTGCTGCCTTGTGGTCACCTGCTGGGAAAGGGCTGACCTCTTGGCTTATGTTTGTGATGTTAAATTGTTTTTTGTCACTTTCCCATGTCGTATCCTGGGTCAGGTGTGGTACTTGTTTGTATCGATTCCTGATCTTTACCGACTTCCTTACTTTACACAAGATGAACGTATTCGTTCGTATACAAATGGTTGAACCGGGCCGCGTAGCGCAGTCGGTAACGTGTCTGGCTACAGATGCGTGTCTGACTGCAGATCCAGGGGTCGCGAGTTCGATCCCGGCCGGTACCATACTTTCGTGGAGATTGATCATGAAATAATTTCTACGGTCACTCTCCTCCCTTCCGCTGATTCAATCAAGAAGGGTTGTTGTCAGTTACAAGCGAAAGTATGTGCACAAATTACTGGTTAACCGCTTGCTCAAGCCTGCCTAGGAAAAGGTGTGGTTAAGTGAACTGACCGTCCCGCAATGACCATAGCTGTTGACATGGGACGTAAAGCAACAAAAACAAACAAACAAGTAAACAAATGGTTGAGATATCCTGGTAGGATGATTTAACACTTCTATTAGATACATAAGAGTAGTTTTGAACGCGCGTCAATGAACGAAGTCAAATATGTGAAGTTAACACAAGGATCGCTGACCTGAGCTAGAAACGAAACGTATCCTATAGTGCCAGGATACTTATTATGCTTAAAGCGTTTTATCACAATTCATCTAAATGGCATTTGTTAAGTAACTTTAAATGTTTTGTGCAATTCTTGCTAAATTAAACGATCGTTTAACTCATTTGAAATGTTGCGCACGGAAGCATCCACATTTGGTAAAGACCATGTTCACATCAACACGACCTGGTCTGGTCATGGATAGAGTCATACAAAAGGTCGTGGTCAGATCATCACGACCTAGCATGTTTAGACTAGTTTATGGATAGAGACATAACAAAGATCGTTGTCAGATCAGAGAGACATTATCTGGTTATGGATAGTATAACAAAGAGTGTTGTCAAATCAGCACGACCTTGCCTGTTTATGGACGGCACAGCAAAAATAGTGGTCAGATAAGCGTGACCTAGTCTGTTTATGGATATCATAACAAAGATCGTTGTCAGATCAGAACGATCTAGCCTATTCATGGACAGCATAACAAAGATAGTGGTCCGATTAGCGTGACCTAGCTTGTTTATGGATATCATAACAAAGATCGTTGTCAGATCAGCACGACCAGTCCTGTTTATGGACAGCATAACAAAGACTGTGGTCAGATCAGCAGACCTAGCCTGTTTATGGACAGCATAACAAAGATCGTTGTCAGATCAGCAGACCTAGCCTGTTTATGGATATCGTAACAAAAATAGTAAGTGAGTATGATCAGGAAATACCACAATCACAAACTGCAGACAACCCCGTGGCACCGCGAGGAAGAGCCGCTCAACCATCACGAGACACCAGAAAGACAAATTAAGCAAAGCAATCAGCTCTCTCTTCCCCATCAAGATGATTGCAATTCTAGAATGATCATAAAGTAACGTACAACAAAACATAGAACAATTACAGACTCTCACAATGGATTGTTGTCAGATCAGCACGACATAATTATAACAAAGATTGTTGTCAGATCAGCGCGACCTAGCCTGGTTATGGATATTATAACAAAGATCGTGGTCAGATCAGGGCGACCAAATTGTCCATTTTTCAAATTTCAGGAGTTTTCCAGGACCAAAGGCAAATTCAAGAACTTTTCAAGGTCTGTGCGAACCCAGAAATAAAAAATCAAACCATACGAACATGACTCGCTTCCCAACTTCCCTCCACTGTGAACTTGGTGGACTGCTTACAGCTTGTGCAGGGTGTGCATTACCAGTCTATGCCCTAATTGACATAGTCTTACTGTCCTGCCAGCCAGGAGTGACAGTGACTTCATGTTTTGTTTTCACAGTTATCAGGCAATATAGTAGATAGATCACTTGTGTATTAATCCTATCCTCAGGTTAGGATCAATACAGAAGTGATCTATCGATTCGCATTAGCTCAAGTGAAGTGTGCACGTTAGTGTTTTACTTAGCAATTGTAAACAAAGTATTCCGTCACTGTCACTTTTGGCTGGCAGGACAGTGGGTAGGCGGGTTTTAAGTTTACTAAACTTATTATTTTGTAAACAGATACATGGTGTGAGCAACACATCACTATTGTTTCAGCTAAATAAAACATTTAATTTTAGGATTTACAATAGCTCGGCACTTACATGATTGCCTTTGAGCAGATTACTTAAAGACCTAAATTCTTAGACAATAAAAGTGGCACCACTGCCTGCGGGCTATTTAAGACATATCAAAAACTAATCTTTATGAAGTGGTTATAACTTCCTAACAGGGGGCAATAAAGTGGTCCCATGAAGGGTTCATATACTTTCTGATAAAATATTGATATCTATCTCAGTGAAAGAAATTATGTTGTATACAGGTAGGTCCCTCTTGAGGCCTCTTTAATCCTGTGAGATACTGAAACTGTCCCTTATCAGTTAATCCTTAAGAGAATAAAGCAAAATCATCGCCTAACTATAAAAAGATCTCCATAATGTGCACATTGTGTAAATGCAAGGCAAATTAGCAAAGGAAACTGACATTTTTGACGAATCGGAATTGAAATGAATGGTATTTGCCGTAATAATGATCATTTTTGTGATTTTGAACGGATACGTTAAAGTATTTGTTACAAGTAATGTACTCTTAAAACATTAAGCACTATCTGATACATACAGGGACCAGCCAACAAAATTTAGGGAACTTATCGCATATATGCTAGCAGCAAACACTCAGACGAATCTTTTCGCCTCGTACACACAGCCTATTGATGTGGATGAACACGGATCGGAGTGACGTGCTGCTGGTATGGGTATGTGAGATAAATATGGGAGACCGGGGCAAAATGATACACGGGACAAAATGAAACAGCGCGATTTTTCAAACAATGATGCCATATATGACGTTTCTTACTCAAACTGAATGCGCATTTTGAAATTCGCCATATTATAAGAAAGGCTCAGCCAAAGCAGAGCAAAGTTAAGCTTTTTATATAAACAATTGACTTTTTAGGAACCCTGAGTAAATTTCGAAGGTATCAGTTATTCTATGAATGTGAAAAATGTGTTAGATATATATTTTAATTGTATCGTGTAAATTGAACTATATAGATACTGATATGTCTCCAAATAATCAGAACTATTGTGGGGCGCGTGTTTTTGAATTGTTACGAGAACAGTAAACAAGAGGTCACTGGGGCAAAATGATACAGCGTGGTTGGGGCAAAATGATACAGTCTGAAATAATCTATTTTGACTCTGTTTTAAAGCAGTTTCAAGATATTTTTATCGAAACTGTCTGTTCCTATCACAAAAAAAATAAATGATACTGCTATGTCAGAAAAGAACCATTTTATTTTTCAGAATGTTAAAAATGGGTGGTCAACTGTATCATTCTGCCCCGTGGCAAAACATAAAACATGAATGGTAACAAATGTGACTCAGAAAACTGTTCGTGTTCAATCATATTTCCGTGGCGATATATAGCATTATAAATTGTTTAATTGTGTTTATAGTTACTTGAATATTTGAATTTGAGATGAGAAAAGTCTTACTGTATCATTTTGCCCCGCGTACTGTATCATTTTGCCCCGTGCACGGGGCAAAATGATACAGCTGACCACACATTTTGAATGCTTGATTTCAACACTAATGTCACTTTATGCCTGTTTTTCTTTCTCTCAAGTTGTAGCTAATACTTGATAGTGTATTATACATTTAAAAGCAATAAGATATATCCAGTCATAAAAGCAGGAAAAAAAATATTTTAAAAAGGTGGATCATTTTGCCCCGGTCTCCCCTAGAATCCATCATTGGAGTTCAGTGGGGACAGAAAAATCCCAACCCGAGGGCCCACCGTTCCAGAAAGAAACGAGGCTTGCCGAGTTTCCCACTGTACGGTGGACCCGAGGGTTGGGATTTTCTGGAACCACTGTACACCAATGATCGATTCTTTTTCTCATATACCACGACCATACGGTACAGTACTGTGTAATATATGTTGGTGACGTCACTGAGATCGATGTTTATAGATTGGTTCCCCTCGTTGATAAAGCTCCACTTCCGCTACTGACAAGCTATTAAAGGGAGAGAACCAGTCTACGATGTTTACAGTCAATGGCGCGCGCTGTACAAATCAACTTGAAACGGCGAATAAACAGCGTATAAAACAATGAACAAATGGTTATTTCATCCAAATGGATTTACAAGAACTAGCTTATCAGCCACAGTATCTCGAGTAAGTAATTTTGTTGAGGAAAATGTGTGTGTGTGGTGTGTTTTTACATCGTGAAGGCTCCCCGTACCGGTAGATTCAGTCACTCAATGCCCAACACAACAGGTTAAAATATGTCAATCGCAATGCACTCAGCATGTTCAAAGCATTGAATAAAGGTTGTAAGTAAAAATGCGCAGTTTTACTTTTAAACCAAGTTGAAGGCCGACTTAAATCGCTGAAAATTCAACATAGAATTTTTTTCTGGACTGACAATTCAACTTTCGTTTTCGAAGGAATACGGTCACGCGCCAAAATGTTATCTCACATTAGGCCTAGCAACCGGCCGCGTGTGGCTTACCTCGTATTAGATACGCTTACCTCACATGGGTAGCGATGTGGGACAGATTTTTCCGACAGCGAGCTTACATAGGGACCACTCCATCTCGTATGCGTTGGTATTTGAGAAAAATAGAATCCATCATTGGTGTTCAGTGGGGACAGAAAAATCCCAACCCGAGGGCCCACCGTTCAAGTGGGAAACGAGGCTTGCCGAGTTTTCCACTGAACGGTGGACCCAAGGTGTTTTTTTTTCTGGAACCACTGAACACCAATGATCGATTCTTTTTCTCATATACCACGACCGTACGGTACAGTACTTAGAGATTATCTCATGGCGTTTTGGTTATCGCCCGAAGTATCAACCCGAGACCCCATTATCAGCCCGAGAGCTTAGGTTGATACTGAGGGTGATAACCAAAACCCCATGTTATAATCTGTTTATCATATATTCCATTTCACTATTTCAATGCGTTTGACGTACAAAAATGTAAGTAAAACAGAGGAATGGCGTACATTTAGCGTTACGTCACGCCACTTGTTTACATCTGACGTCATCAAATGATCAACGTTACGCGCCGGGCATGATAACCCCTCTCCGTTCAAAATACATGACTTCCAGTTATCATCACGACAGGCTGATAACCAGTTGGCGGGAGAGAGCTTATCGCATATGCAGACTTTGGGTAATCCTGGCAAAATGAGTCTTAAATATAGTTGAAGGCCGACTTAAAAATCGCTGGAAATTCAACATAGATTTTTTTTCCTGACTGACAACAATTCAACTTTCGTTTTCGAAGGAATACAGGCATGCGCAAAAAATGTTATCTCACATTAGCAACCGGCCGCGTGTGGCTTATCTCGTATTAGTTACGCTTATCTCACACGGGTAGCGATGTGGGACAGATTTTTCCGACAGCGAGCTTACACGGAGATCACTCAATCTCGTATGCGTTGGTATGTGAAAAGATTTTTTCCAACAGCGAGCTAACATAGGGATCACTCGATCTTGTATGCGTTGGTATGTGAGAAAGAATTATCTCACATAGGTAAAAACAACAGAAATCCCGTTCTGGTGTGCGAGAACACTTTGTCTCACTTATATAGACCTTTATTAAATTTAATATGTCAAGTATCGTTTTTCTTTCATAAATAACGTAATAAACCCGATTTCGTCAGTTCCTCTGAGATTATAAGTGCTGCAGTGGTTGTACAGAGAGAACAATGTGACTCATGGAGAGAGCAAAAACTATTAATGAGCCAGTGCTTGAGATTTCCAACAAAGTGGTATGTGCCACCAGCAAAGCCTCAGATCAGCCTGCGCATACGCGCAGTCTGATCAGAGCCTTTGCTAGTCGCTTGAGTATTCTATGATTGTTAAGCTACTGACTGAACACCATTTGGAGTTTCTAAGCTTAAAAGTAGGCTGCAGAGGCTCGTCCGAGTCAACACTTGTCAAAATGTCAATTTTTTGGAAATCTCATGCCGTGGCTCATTTTTTAATTCAAAACGCTTGGTGACCTACATAAAAAAGGTAATAGTACACTGTCTCGTGAATTGTATTCAAGGGACGTAACACAGTCTAGATATCAAATACCATAGACCACGAGCGCTCAGCTTCTAGAAGACTGATTTTGATCGTGTTTGCTCATTAAAGCCCCGCTTTGAAAAAGTGGGAGGGCTATACAGAATTTGTGTTGTCTGTCATTACGTCCGTTTGTTCGTCAGTCATATTTTTTTCGTTTCCGCTCAATATCTTCAGACCTTTTTTTATAGAATTTGCCTTAATTTTATATATGCATTCATATTGACAAGATCTACCTTAGAATTGTACAGTTCGGCCCACAAGATCCTGAGAGTGTGCAAAAATTTCACAGTGACCTTTCCAGAGCTATCTTAGTATCAATCATTACAAACATAAACCAGCTCCATTTATCAGCTCTAGTTTCAGAACTCCTTCAAGCCTTGCTGAGTAAAATAAACAAACTTTTACTCTGACTGAGATGAACTGTTTATACTTGCTTTGTCCTAAATTTGCAATATTTATTTCATTTTTGGTGGATCTGAAATTTCTTGACCAGATATTATTAGAAATATTGAAGACTGGCTCCAGTCTGAAACATTGATATGCCAGAAACATGTTCATATTTGTATTTTAATTTAGCTCTTTTAAATTATTTACCCTTGTACTGTTGAACGCAAATATGTCCTTTATAAAACAGTGTAGATTCAGATCAGTTGGCTTCTTACGGAGTCATTTGATCAAAATCTACAGTTCTCCATGTAACCTCACAATACACTGTTTTAATTAAAATCACGAAACTGAACTGCCTGGAAAATATAAGTGAATGTGTGTGTGGGGGACTTACTTTTTTTGGTGCGGATTCTGTCGGCGTCCGTGTAGCTTCTTTTCCGTACCAGTGGACGGATTTTGACCCAACTTGCATAGATACATTGTTGGGAGGTGGAACGAGTTGATTAGCTTACATACCTTGGCCTTATTTCCAAGGTCACGGACGTAACTTTGAAATGTCCGATATATGCTTTCAGTGCGTTATCTCCTGAACTAGTGGATGGGTTTTGATTAAACTTAAAGAGATACATTATTGGGTGGAGGGGAAGTCTAGATCAGATTTTGATTACCTTGGTCTTACATGTATTTTAAAGGTCAAACTGGCACTTTGAAAAGTCCAAAATAGGGTTTCCATGCATTATCCTCTGAATCAGTGGATGTTTTTTTTACCAAACTTGCATGGATAAATTTTGGGAAGAGGGGAAGAGTTGATTAGATTTGATGACCTTGACCTAATTTTCAAGGTCACACTAGCACTTTGAAATGTCCAAAATAGTGTTTACGTGCGTTATTTTCCGAACTAGTCAATGGATTTTAACCAAACTTGCATACATGTAGATACATTATTGCGAGTAGGGGAACAGTTCATTAGATTTTGGTGACCTTGACCTGATTTCAAAGGTCAAACCAGCATTTTGAAATGTCCTAAACAGGGTTTCTGTGTGCTATATTCTTGCCCAGCAGATGGATTTTGACCACACTTGCATATATACATAGTTGTAAGAGTGGTAAGAGTTGATTAGACTTTGGTGACCTTGACATAATTTTCAAGGTGACCATCCTTTTAGGACTGTATAAGTCAGCTATTTCCACTATCTTCAGAACTGGTGGTTCAATTTTAACCAAACTCGCATAAATATATTTTAGAAGAGGGTTAAAAGTTGATTAGTTTTGGTGACCTTGACCTTATTTTCAAGGTCACTCCAGCACTTTGAAATGCCAACTTTTGACCAAAATAGGGCGTTTGTATGATCTCTTGAAATGAACAATGAATTCTAGCTAAACTTTATATATTGTATAATTGTCGCAAAATGAAGAGTTTTTAAGGTCACCATCCTTAAAAAACTGTAAAATCAGCCTTTTCTGAGCCTTTTTTCTGAACCATTGGGGTTTTCTCACCAAATTTGCATATTTTGTTTTTGCTTGATTTGACTCTTTACGTCCCATCAACAATCTTTCAGTTAAACCTGGATTGAACCAGTACTAAACTAGGATAAATGTGTCTTGCTCAAGGACCACAACGCAGTGTCGCCGATGAGGCTCGAACCCTCAGTCTCGAGTCAGGCATTCTTCCACTGAGCCACTGCGCTCCCTCCAAATTTGCATAGAAACATTGTTTGGAGTCAGAATATTAGATTTGATGACCTTGACCTTATATCCACGGTAACCACAGCACTTTGTAATTTCAAAGTTTGACCAAAATTGTGTTTGTGCATGCTCTCCCTTGAAATAATTGATGAATTTCAGCCTGTATAATTGTGACACAATGAAGAGCATACGAATCACTTGCGATTGGGGGACATAGTTTTCCTCTGAAAACACTGCTTTAATTTTAATCTGATAAACCAATGTTTTAGACTGGATATAGTCTGGAATGTTCCCGTTAAATCATAGTTGGGACCGCATAGATCAAGGGAAATGCGGCAAAGTCATTATAAAAGTTTAAGTTATATGATTGTATTGTTATTCGTCTATACGGGAAGATAATCCACAAGCTTTAGCGAGCTGATTAACTCCCATACAGACGCAAAAAACATACAATAACTTTCTTATTCCACCAACATGCATCTGCACTTTTAGCATTACGAGATACTTGATTTAAAACATTAGAATATTAATAAAAAAAAAAGGTGCAATAACTAAACTCATATTTCTTTAAATGACGGCATCTAAATGTACATTGTACTTCTAGATAAAATGAGAAATCAGAATCTCCTTCTAATGCACCAGTCATTTGTATCCCGCGCCCCCTCGGGGAGGGGGAATGGCGGGGCTTTTAGCTTTTCAAAATTCAAAGCCCTGCACTGCGTGCAAAATTTGTGGTAAAATCCCTACTAAATACCCCTGCCTCACGGTGGTTGATGATAATAAATAATAGTGTGGAGTCGCGCGACAGCCTTGTAGAGCCACAAAATGCTCCATACACAATATGCTCTCTCGAGGTGCATACTGTGTACCCTGCATACACAATATGCTCCCCATTAAATCGGGAGCATATTGTGTAGGACATGTATCATACCTACACAATATGCTCCCTAGCGGAGGAGCGCAGTCGTGGTAGAGTGCTTGACCCGATATCGATGGGTTGCGGGTTCGAGCCTCACCTGAACACAGATGTGTTCTTGAACATGACGCTAAATATCCTGTGCTCAGTACTGGTTCCCCCCCCCCCCCGATGAAGTCGGCGGGATATTGTTTTGGCGTCGGCCGTCTGTGCACCCGTCTGTCTGTCTGTCCACCTGTCCTTCCAGAAACATACCTAAGTACCTATTAGTCAGATTTGATGCATTCTCTGCATGAATGGATAGTACCATGGACAGTCCCAAGTGCGGATCCAGATGGGGGGAGCAGGGGGTTCGGACCTCCCCCGGAAAATCACAAGTTATATATTTTCTATAGGCTACATTGGTAGCATTTTGGTAATGGGAGCATATTGTGTAGGTAAGGTACACAATATGCTACCTTGGTAGTATCATGATAACGGGAGCATATTGTGTAGGTAAGGTATACAATATGCTTCATCGGTAGTATTATGATAATTGGAGCATATTGTGTAGGTAAGGTACACAATATGCTACCTCAGTAGTACTATGATAATGGGAGCATATTGTGTAGGTAAGGTACACAATATGCTACCTCAGTTGTATTATGATAATGGGAGCATATTGTGTAGGTAAGGTACACAATACATTACCTCAGTAGTATTATGATATTTGGAGCATATTGTGTAGGTAAGGCACTCAATATGCTACCTCAGTACTATTATTATAATTGGAGCATATTGTGTAGGTAGGGTACAAAATATGCTACCTTGGTAGTATTATATGATAATGGGGTAGTTATATGATAATTAGGGTATATTGTGTAGGTAGGGTACACAACATGCTACATTGGTAGCATTTTGGTAATGGGAGCATATTGTGTAGGTTAGGTACACAATATGCTACCTCAGAAGTATTATGATATTTGGAGCATATTGTGTAGGTAAGGTACACAATATGCTACCTCAGAAGTATTATGATATTCGGAGCATATTGTGTAGGTAAGGTACACAATTTGCTACCTTGGTGGTATTATGATAATGGGAGCATATTGTGTATGTAGGGTCACACAATATGCTACCTTGATAGTATTATAATAGGGTAGTAATACGATAATGGGAGCATATTGTGTAGGCAAGGTACACAATATGCTACCTCGGTAGAATTATGATAATTGGATCATATTATGTAGGTAAGGTACACAATATGCTACCTCAGTAATATTATAATATTCGGAGCATATTGTGTGGTAAGGTACACAATATGCTACATTGGTGGTATTATGATAATGGGAGCATATTGTGTAGGTAAGGTACACAATATGCTACCTCGGTAGTATAATGATAATTAGAGCATATTGTGTAGGTAAGGTACACAATATGCTACATTGGTAGCATTTTAGTAATGGGAGCATATTGTGTAGGTTAGGTACACAATATGCTACCTCGGTAGTACTATGATATTTGGAGCATATTGTGTAGGTAAGGTACACAATATGCTACTTCAGTAGTATTATGATATTCGGAGCATATTGTGTAGGTAAGGTACACCATATGCTACCTTGGTGGTATTATGATAATGAAGGCATATTGTGTAGGTAAGGTACACAATATGCTACCTCGGCAGTATTATGATAATTGGAGCATATTGTGTAGGTAAGGTACACACTATGTAACCTCAGTAGTATTATGATATTTCAAGCATATTGTGTAGGTAAGGCACACAATATGCTACCTCAGTACTATTATTAAAATTGGAGCATATTGTGTAGGTAGGGTACAAAATATGCTACCTTGGTAGTATTATATGATAATGGAGTAGTAATATGATAATGGGGGCATATTGTGTAGGTAGGGTACACAATATGCTACATTGGTGGCATTTTGGTAATGGGAGCATATTGTGTAGGTAAGGTACATAATATGCTACCTTGGTAGTATCATGATAACGGGAGCATATTGTGTAGGTAAGGTACACAATATGCTTCATCGGTAGTATTATGATAATTGGAGCATATTGTGTAGGTAAGGTACACAATATGCTACCTCAGTAGTATTATGATATTCGGAGCTTATTGTGTAGGTAAGGTACACAATATGCTACCTTGGTGGAATTATGTTATTGGGAGCATATAATGTAGGTAGTGTCACACAATATGCTACCTCGGTAGCATTATGATAATTGGATCTTATTGTGTAGGTAAGATTCACAATATGCTACCTTAGTAGTATTATAATATTTGGAGCATATTGTGTAGGTAAGGTACATAATATGCTACCTTTGTGGTATTATGATAATGGGAGCATATTGTGTAGGTAAGGTACACAATATGCTACCTCGGTAGTATTATGATAATTGGAGCATATTGTGTAGGTAAGATACACAATATGCTACATTGGTAGCATTTTGGTAATGGGAGCATATTGTGTAGGTTAGGTATGCAATATGCTACCTTGGTAATATTATGATAATGGGAGCATATTGTGTAGGTAAGGTACACAATATGCTACCTCAGTAGTATTATGATAATTGGAGCATATTGTGTATGCTGGGTACACAATACGCTACATTAGTAGTTTTATTTTATTGGAAGCGTATTGTGTAGGTATGGTTCAGTATAATGGTACTTAGGTAGAATCATTGTGATGGTATACTATTCAAAGTTAGATAACGATATATGGGTAGAATTTGTAGAGCAAGAAACTACTGCGCCGAAGGATATGAAGTAAGTGCATACATTAAATCATCACCATAAAACGGTCAGTAGCATGCAAATTGTCAAAATACATTATTCAAGTTTACTCAGTATTAGTTCTGATCATAATCTTAAAACATACATACAATAAATGATTCGTCACCTTTATAATGAATCGTCTCATATCTTTGCGAGCGCCCGCTTACTAGTAAGTGTCAGTGCAGAACATTGTATGTTTCTGTGGTATATACCTGAATTAACCGCGTTCAGAAAGTCTCTATTACCATGTTAGCCCCATGCCTTCCAACATGTTTCAGTATAACCTGAAATACATGTATGGTTTGGAGAGTTATGCCTTTTGAAAAAAATCAAAATAGTTGCCATGGGAGCCAAATTGGATGTCAGAATCGAATGATTCAAGCAATTCTGAATGTCCATGTTGCCCTATCCCTCAAACCAAGTTTAGATTCAATCTGGATTAGGGATGGGTAAAGATGGTCTTTGAAGGATATCTAGATGGCTACAATGGTCATATTATATATTCCAATGGAACAGGTATAGCATTTATGAATGTCCATGGTGTCCTCGACTCATACAGGCTCATTACATTTCTACATTTAACCCCCGGCGTTTCCCCATTTTTCCTTACTACGGTTTCCAAAGGTTGATTCATGTCAGGAAAGAAGCCAAATTTGGAGACAACGTCTCCAAAATGTTGTTGATGGGGATTAAAGACCACTATAATACAATTATGATGCGGGCATGGCTTTAGACATAAGGTTAGTAAGATAGACAGATGGATGTCGAGAGGACAGTTAGAAAAAAAGGCAAACATACCTCAAGACATGTTTTCAAGAAGAGCATATTGTGTACCCTCGGACGACCACTGAAATAACATATGTACCGACCCTACACAATATGCTCCTCTGGTAGCATATTGTGTATGCAGGGTACACAAAATGCTCCAGCGGAGCATATTGTGTATGCAGGGTACACAATATGCTACTAAAAGGAGCATATTGTGTAGGGGAGCATTTTGTGGACCCACACAGCCTGCCTACTATCTGCCAATCATCGGCCGATAGTCGGCCGACTTCATTTGTAAATTAGTCACTCAAACTCGGCCAATAGTCAGCTGATTATCGAGTGACAGCCGGCTGAGAGACGGCTGTTGATCTTTTTAACGTCCTATCGTCGACAGACACCGATTGTCAGCCGATGATCGCCCCATTGTTGGCCCTTATAAGCCATTGTTACTTTTATAGTGTTCATGAATAACTAATTTTGAAGTTTCTGCTTTTTCTGAATGTTTTCTTCTTTTGGCGAAAAACGACTTAGTACAAACGGTCAATTCCACTATTTTATACAGGATGCGCATGGTTACTAAAACCAAAATGTCACATAATACTTTTATCAGTCAGCGGAACATTCGGCCGATCATTGCTCGACTTATTGTATGCATCTCGACGACAAATACAATCGGCCGACGAATGGCTGATCATCGGGCGATGGTCAGCCGATTCGAAAACTTTTTGGTTGATTAAGTTAATCGGTGAGGTTTGTTTTTAGTGTAACTGCTCCAGTCTGCCGACTAAAATCATATTTATCGGTCGATCAACATGAAAAAAATCTAGTCCGTCGACTGTAACTCAGGCATTAAATGTTCGAATGCATTTTTGCATCACTTAGATACCGGGGGTGCGATAACTGGAGAAAGAGCATTTATTTGAATAAACAAGGTGCTAGTTGCTACTTTGCTGTCTGCTGATAATCTTTGCAAACAGTTTGGATCCAGATCAGAACCGACAGAACATCAGTTCTGATCATGATTCAAATTGTTTGACACTTTGATAATGTTTCCGAAAGATTTATGAAAAAGAAATTTTTTAAAGAAAAAAGGTCAGCAGACACAAACACCTATTGCAAATTTTATTGGGCACAGACTCATCCATACTTTAAAAAACTGCCCAGATATGAAAATTGTTTCTATATTTTTGTACATGTGTAAGAGGTCATTTTCCCCACATTTGTACCAGAGTTATGTCCCTTGATTTACGTCCAAATATCGTTTCCGCTCAATATCTTGAGGACCATTTTATAGAATCTCACCAAATTTTATATAGGAATTCATATTGACAAGATCTAGCTTGGGATTGCTACATGTCACTTTTCCCACATTTGCACCACAGTTATGGCCCTTGATTTACGTCAAAATTTCGTTTCCGCTCAATATCTTGAGAACAAATTGACAGAATTTTACCAAATTTTAAATGTGCATTCATATTGACAAGATCTAACTTGGGATTGTTACACGTTATTTTTCGCAGATTTGCACTAGAATTATGGCCCTTGATTTATGCCAAAATTTCTTTTCATCCAATATCTTGAAAACAAATTGGCAAATTGTATATATGCATTCGTATTGGCAAGATCTAGTTTGTAACAGAGTTATGAAAAGCGCTGCAGCGAGGCTATAGTCAGATTCTCTGACAATTCTAGTTAGGCTTGTAATTCAGTCTCTGTAGAACAACGGTTAATAGGCGTCTACTTTTGAAATCAAATGACAGGCTGTTATTACAGTTTTAGAGGAAATGTCATTATATTGAACAAACTAAGTGTTCAAGGAGAAATTGAACTAAATTTAGATAATTGTATGGTTATAACATGACTCGTGCGCTCGCACTATATGTGTAACGTACACGCCCACGAGCCCATACTTGGACTGTTCCAGTTGATGAATTGGAGCAGTCGATAATCCTCAAATGGCAATAGTAGAAAACAGTGTAAGGTCAGGTGTCGCAGAAAAAGGACTCCATTAGGGTCTGCACTGCATTCTTTGAAGAATATGCGTTGGAGACAAAATGGTAAACACGGATAGACTATAACATAGACAAGTCTGCGTGTCCTACGGTTTATAGCTTTCTCTTGAATAAGGTGTCAGACCTCAGATCCAATGGCGACTCTGGTTTAAAAGCTTTCACTGTTGGATTCATGTCTGGTCTCTGTCTTTGGCTGGGCATACCATGACGCACCTGATTTTTCTTAACCTCTGGTGGTCTGCGAGTTGTGTGCCGTTTTTGTTGTATGCACTTGAATCACAGTATATTATCTGGAAAAACGGATCCTTCAGAAATAGAGAGAACCTACAATATTAGAAAACAGCAGACTCGGTTTTATTGAGTCTGTTCATGAGAACTAATGGAAAGTGCAACAATTCTCACGCCCCTAGCACCGGCTTAAGCGGTATTCTGCTTTCTGTCAGAACCCAATACTCCTGAAGGACCAGAGTATGAAAAATATCAACACTATATGCTGGATAACGACCAATATTGACATTTAAAGTAAGGGTGCAAAGATCAGGAATCGATACAATCAAGTACCACACCTGGCCCAGGATACCAATAGGAAAGTGACAAACTCACAATTAGACATCACAAACGAGAGCCAAGAGGTCAGCCCTTTCCCAGCAGGTGACCACAAGGCACAAATAAACAGACACGCACAAAGGCATAACAAACACAAGACAGAAGACCCCTTACTTATCAATGCATCATCTCCTAGAATATACATGTGTATAAATCAAGACATAAAAAGGAGATAAAACAAAGATAAGGATTCAACATTATATAAAACTGAATAGTGGAGCAAAAGAACTCCAGCAGGTAAACCCCGGTGGGCCTAACAAACAGTTAAAGCATCAGGCCCCTACCATCTCATCAATATATAAGTCTTAAAGTCGGAACCGTCATAGAGTCTGAAGTCCGACCCACCGGCGTGCAATTAAAGAGGAAAGCAAAGTTGCCAAGCCACCACGCATGCAGTCTATTGCAATACATTAATGTTATAGCCAATCTTTTTATAATTGGAAATTATTTTAAAGGACTGCGCTGAGTAATTATTTAACCACATTGCAATAAACTAAGCGGATGATTCCAGTGTAAGTGGTATATAAATGCAAGGAAAGAGCATGCAATGCTATTGACGATCATATAAGGCGATATTTATTACATGGAATTAAGTAACTCTTTCCTTGCTTGCAGCGACTTTTGTCGTCTGTTGGTAAAATCTTTGCAAACAGTTTGAAACCAGATCAGGACCTAAAAAACGTCGGTCATGTTCTGGATCCAAACAATTTAACACTGAAAGAATTCTTTTGAAAAGTTTATTTTGAAAAAGGTCAACAAACGACAACAAAAACATGAACAATTGCCCAGCATGCAGAGTTAAGCAAAGAAACAACCTTGAGATGAGACTATAGACAGCTTTGTTCATATCTAAACCCCCTCTAGCATCAGACCTTAATCAAAAGATTTTGTCCAATTCCGAATGATTGTATAGCTCCAGTAAAACCTACACTGCCATCCAACCTTTAACACTGAAGGAATTTTCAACTAAGACTGGTCAAATGCTTCCAATTCATATTTTGGAGGAAAGCGTAGAAAATCTCTGTTGCCAATGTTTAAATGTCGTGGTATGGCACCTAACCTGGGTCTGTCTTGTTTGCAAATGTTCATCAATAAGGGATAAAATTAAGCACTTACTAACTTGCTAAATGATAGTAGTTTTTCCCAAAAAGCAAGTTGAAATTACCATCACTTGCTATTTTAGCAAGTGAATACAAGTCGTTCTCACATCAGCTAAATTTAAAATAATGCATAAAGTGCTTGATAAACAATGTAGATCCAGATTAGCCAGCGCCTTTGAAACAGTGTAGCTGGCTGATCAGGATCTACACTGTTTGCAAGGTAACCCAAATGTGATTTCAGAAAGGCGATATTTTAAATAACTTTTTGCCACACATCTTGTCAAACACATATGCTATAATTGAATTTGTTCGAGTGAATAAGCAAGTTGAACATTAACTTTTAGCAAGTAAGAAAAATTATCATTTGTTATTTTAAAAATTCTAAATTTTGATCCCTACATTTATCCGATTTTCTTAGAATCCTCTGTTTCCGTTTTGTTCATTAAAACACTGCACATGAGGCACTAACCCACAGATAAAAGTTTTACCTTAAAAGTGAGTATAACCAGGAAATGCCATAATCACACATTGCAGACCAACCCACGACACCGTGAGGAAGAGACTAATAACACAAAAAGCCACAAATCTTCTATCTAGATTCTGCTGTTGTTAAAACACAAAAAATACTTAAGCTCACATGGAGGCTTCTAACTTATGCAATGCATCGTCACAGAGAAACTAACAAACACACTATCGTGAAACAAAGTAAAAAGGCTCATGACTCAGCCAGAGCTAAAGAAAACATCAAGTTTAGCCACAGTAGACCAAGCCAAAGAAAAGGATTAGGCAAAACCCACCGGTGAAAGTTTACGTCAGGGTCGCTATTGAGTCTGAGGCCTGACACACCGTCATGTATTAACAGCCAAAACCAAAGTTGGATTTTTAACATGGCATATTACATCCACTCTTTTATAAAAAAAATAGTAAGTGTTAAAGCTTCATCATATTTTTAAACTGATCGGGAAAAGAAGGCTTTCCAACGAATATTTAGTATTTTTAACTAAATCACCATAAAACACAGAGCCTGATATGCCTTGTTGCAGAAGAGCGTTTAAGCCAACCATTGTATTTAACGATCAACTTGAGTTTCTATGAGCCTCCGCTGCTCACTAATATGATAAGTACTAAAATCTCATATACACATGTTTACATAAACTTACGGACTTTAAAACTTGGATAGCAACTCTAATTTGTGTCTAAAATGCAAATCAATGATTTTTGTTGATTGTACGTTTAAGAGTGTTCAGCTATCAGTAACACGTGTAAAATGTGTTCAATTAAAATGTATTTAAATCATTTAAAGTGTAAACTTTCTGCGAAAGGGGTCAATTGTTTCATATAACAAAATGTTATCAGTGAAAGAATCCCTATTTCTCTAAATCAAGAAACACTAGAAGCATAAAAAAATAAATGAGTATTATCAGAAAATACTACTATCACACACTGCAGACCAATCCCCGTCACCGTGAGGAAGAGCCACAGAACATCAACAGCAACAAGACAGAAATACTATTAAAGCAAAGCAACCAGCCCTTTCTTCCTCGTCAAGAAGACTATAAAGGGCACAAAGTAAGGCATACCAAAACAAAGACCAACACAGAACCCCCACAAATAATGGGTCCCGGTGGGCTTAAATGCATTTTACTGGCGCCAAATCTTCGCCCTAGATTCCGTTGTTGTTAAAACACACTAATTGTTATTCTCGCATGGAGGCTTCCTAACTAATGCAATGCATCATCACAGAGAATCAATCTAATCAAATTAATATACTATAATGAAACAAAGAAAGGGCTCATGACTCCCAGACAGTCAGAGCTAAAGATATCTACAGTGGGTCTAGCCAAAGACATACACAAGCACCAACCAACGGATTAAAGCTTTACGTCAAGGCCGTCATTGAGTCTGAGGCCTGATCCACCGTCGTGCAATTAAAGGGGAAACCATATCTATAAACCGTGACTGGATTTACAACCACGCATGCAGACTGTCGCATGGTATCCATGATGTATCCCACTTTTTTATCATGTTTAATTATCTTTTTAAATTGGTCAGTAAATTAGGCTTTCCAATAAGTCTTTTAAATTAGCATCATGGACTTTAGTCACTCTCGCAAAGGGCGTAGCCAGAACGCTGAAAAAGTCATGCACATCAAAGGGAGACTACTAGAACGAGTAGTGATTCTCATCAATTGTGTCCCTTTTCAAAATAGGAACTTTTCTTAAAGGAAAGAATTTGCTCCCAGAGGGAGCGAATTCGTTTCTTTAAGAGAAGTTCCTTATGGTATGGAAATTCAATATTACCATATTAGGCGAGTTCGCTTGAATTTTCATTACGCACGAGAGTAATTGCGTAATGGGAGCTACGCCAATGCTCGCGTTGATTGGAAGGTCTATGATACAGCTTGTTTGCTGTTTTGACGTTGATCTGTTGGTACACTTTCATTCGATATATAATAAATAATTACTTATGAAATTTTCAATGACTAAATGACTTAATTGATTCGAATCTAATGTTATCGAGTTTAGTTGTAAAATTAAAAATTTTAAGTGCTGACTGAAGTGCCAACTCATAACGACATCATTGAAGCTAAGGAAGTTTACGCTCAATTGTTTTTTGAAAGTAAAAAAAGGGCAAAGATCAGGAATCGATACAATCAAGCACCACACCTGACCCAGGATGCCAATGGGAGAGTGACAACTTTACAATTAGACATCACAAATCATGAGAGCCAAGAGGTCAGCCCTTTCCCAGCAGGTGACCACAAGGCACCAATTAGCAGCCGCGCACGAAATCGACAGAAATAACATAAATGATCCACAAAAGAAGCACCGCCTTGGAACGGTCAATAAACATATTTTACTTGAGAGCTTAAACCGGTTTCACGGCGCGCCACCCTCACCCTTAGTTCAGATGTGGATCAAGACACACAGATGTTTGGTTTGAAAATCTGCGTTTCTTCTTTCAGTATGTGATAAAGGTGAAAAAAGATAAGGCTGTTTAAAAATGTTATTTCTTTAATAACAAATCCATGTAGGTCCCTGTCAACAGGTTCTCAGGTTTAACATCAAGCTGTTTCATCAGCTTTTCAGCTACTTCTTGACCCTCCTCTACCGTCTGTTCAGGTCGTAACACTACCTGTAAACACAACATAAATATAGTTCACCAAACAAGTAAGATATCTACTGTCGTGCCAACCAAGAGTGAGTGACGTAAATTTTGTTTACAATTGCTTAGTAAAATATTAATTTGTACACTCCACTTGAGCTAAAGCGAATCGAAAGATCACTTGTGTATTAATCCTATCCTGAGGATAGGATTAATACACAAGTGATCTTCTGATTATTAGTCCCTGACAACTTTGTAAACAAAACAAGACGTCACTGTCACTCTTGGCTGGCAGGACAGTAGTTAACCCTTTCCTTCATGAGTATTTATGCTATGCTCCTCCCACTATGAAAAATTATATAAATAAACTTTCATGTTAGTACATAGAACATGGAAATTACTTGTCGGGTCCACTAGTGTATGATAGGGAGCACCGTGACTCAGTGGTAGAGTGATTGACTCGAGACCGAGGGGCCGTGGGTTCGATTGTCCCCCCATCAAGCGGGCGAGGAAAGATAATACTGATAAAAATTGATCTAAACCAACTTTTATTTTATCTCCCCTAATACTAACAAAACAACTTGTTCATTTCAACATGCTCATTACACTGAAACATAAAAAGTAGTTGAGAAGTTTGTGAAAACCCTGTTTTATGGTGAAAAACACTCATTTATTGAATGGACATATGTTGTAGATGCACATTGGAATTGCCTCTATAAGGCAATTCCAATCGGTACCAACAACATATGTTACTGAAATAATGGAACCCTATTTTGAAATATACACTAAACAAGTATCATGTCCATTGGCTTTCCTCTTTTTAACATCTCAAACTGCCAATCAATATTAAAACACCTGTCACTATATATGGCAAATTGTTTATATTTACATGACAGCTATATCACCAAATTTGATTTCATGAGCTATGCTTTTGCTAGGCTGGTAGTTGCATGGTAGTATTTTAACAGTTTTCCAAACTGAAGCTGGCTTGCATGAGCGTTCATACACAGCCAGTTTCAACAACAAATATCCACTCTGGATGGCTTTTAAAATAATTCTCATGACAAACTTACCTCTAACTCCATAAAGTTACCGAGCCCCTCCACCTCATCCACGTGCACTCTAGTTTGTCCTACCATATATAATAACCTTGTTTTCTTCACCCGACCCTTTACACCAAGAGCTTTACCGAGGGTTTCCTGAAATATGTAGTGTCGTTTGAAGATATCTAGATGCGTCTGAGCTGGTATGCACATTTGTTGTTTAAGAAATAAATCCTCTCTAGCAGTGAATTGTTGCGTAATAATTCACTGTTTGGAGGTCAGTTGTAAAGAAGATCAAATCAAGAGTGCGCAGCGCGAGTGATATATCTTCGCACAACTGACCGACAAACAGTGAATTATTACTCAACAATTCACGCACTGGAGCCGATCTATTTCGATTCTTTACACAAAAAACGACAAAAACACATTTGAAGTCTTCAGCTTTTCCAACTTTCCGCCATTGCACTGATGAACTCCCACCAATAATTAGATTACGTCGCATTCGTTTACGTGTATTTGTAACGCCTTTCAAGCATAAAAACAACACCGTCTGACGCCATGAATGACGCCATTTTCGAGTAACAAATGACATCAGCTAGCACGCACTTTCCTCGCGCTTTCAAAACTCTGATTTTTTGTTTGATATATCACACTTTATAGGTGAGGTGTGTTAAAATATAGGGTATAGGACGACGCTCGCTTCAGCAAAAAATGAGAATGGGTACACGTTCTTCTCCTAAACATTACTTTAAACAAAGACATGCACAAAGATCTTGTTTAACTGTCTAGCTATAGGTTTGCTTAGAAATACTGGTACGGACCCCCCCCCCCCCTCCAGAATTGCTTCTCGTAGGAGGTCCGTGGGGCTCTCTGTAATACATGTATATAGGTGAAAATTCTAAATTTCCAAAATCCTGAAATTAAGAAATTCAAATTTTAAAAATTGCAGGATGGCTACAAAAATGAATAATTTAAAGTTAATTGTGTTTAGATAATCTGACAACTAATCAAAGAATCTATTATAATCTCCTTAATTCAGCTTTTTGATACTGAATTCAGGATTAATCCTGAAAACTTTCACCCATGCATGTATATGTTTATGACTAAAAAAACGTTGTCTACATGCTAAATCAGGGCTTTTTCCAGCAATTTTGGGAAAGGCCCCTGGCCAAAATTGGGGGGAAAATGGTCAAAACAACATTAAAATTGTGAGAAGTTAACGACATAGAACATAACAAGGGGGGGGGGGGCAGAAGGTATCCTCAAAACCAAGTTATTTTAGGTTGCATTATGCCAAGCATACCACTTAAGCACAAGTGTTGATATGGGTCATTGTTTCTCATTTGAAGTAGTGGTCTCTAAAATAAAATAAAAATAAAATAAAATAAAAATAAAAATATTTTTTTTACTTTACTTAACTGGGAAAACAGACATGGTATTGGGGGGAAAAGGTGGCTATTTTCGAGAGAAAGGCAGAAAATCTCCTGAAAATTATTCATATTGTGGCTAATCGCTACATTGATCCTTACTATGTCAAGATGATAGCTATCTAACTTTATAGAGAGACTGAATAACAAAGATGTTGAACAGACTGCGCAGTCTGTTCTGCGTCTTTGTAGTTCTCATGCACAGAAACAGGGGTTTCTCGCGACGACCGACGTTCAACCAATGGCGTAGTCAGAACGCTGAAAAATGTACCCATATCAAAGAGAGACTACTGTTTCAAGCAATGATTCTCTACAATTACGTCCCTTTTCAAAATAGGAACTTCTCTTAAAGGAAAGAATTTGCCCCCAGATGGAGCGATTTCTTTCCTTTAAAATCAGTTCCTTTAGGTTTAAAAAAAATCAGTTTTACAGCATTAGGTGAGCTCCCTTGAGACTTACTATTTTATTACGCACGTGCGTATACTGCGTAATGGGCGTTACGCCAATGAAAACAAACCAATCTTTAAACACTCTTACCTGCAGCCCCTCAGAATCTGTAATTTGTGTGATATGGTAATCACTGAACTTGGGTCCTCTTTCATCTTTCCGATCATAAAATATTAGCTGAGATGGGGCTCCCTGTAATAAGAAGAAAAGATATTCCAGAAGCGGCCCAAGTGGGTATGAGGCCCAGTTTGTAAATTGGCTCATAAAAATGGCCACCCTCGTCAGCTTTTCTTGGTGCAATGATCACCATGCGCGGGTCCGGGGGACTGGGGGGACAGGGGGTCCGGATCCCCCTGAAAAATCACAAAAATAGGGTATCTTGGCAATACTGGTCCGGATCCCCTTAAAAATCACAAAGCTGCAAAGCCAGCATTCAATGTTGGGCCATCACCATCATCATCATCAGCAGCAGCAGCAGCAGCATTTGATGGCATCCGATGTTGGGCCGATGATGGCACGCATATAGTGGTATTGGATTCTTTCTCCCCTTCTCCCCTCATGAACAAAAAACCCAAAAAAAAACAACGTTGTCATAGTTGGACCCCCTCTGACAAAACTGTCTGGATCCGCGCATATAAGAAATACACTGATAGATATAATACGCGCGCGTAAGTTAAATGAACAGAGTATATAGCAGTGATCATGCGCGGATCCAGACACTATATATGCGGACCATCTTCGCAGGCGACACAAATCCCAGTCCAGGGCCTCACCATTCGGTTTCAGAACAGCGTGCTCAGCGGCATCAAAGTCTTAAGAGATGCATGTAATATCCACAGTAACTATTTTACTAGTACAGGAGTCAAAATTCTGAGCTAGTTTTCCATCAGAATTTGCGTCCGGTCGCAGAAACTTCGGCGTTATCCACCCTTCAACAAACTCGTCATGAATAGTGGCGCATGTTTTGTGAGTTAGCTTGGTTTTTGTTGTTGTTTTTGCTGGGGAATTCTTTCATTTGATTTTTTTCTTCGTTTCTACTCGATAAGCATGTATAAACCAAAATATATACATTTGGAATTTCTATGGATATGCGCAGATGTAGCCCGCATCTTTTGGATCCTTGCGAAACTCAACAATACTACGTTTGGACGTACAAAAAAACTGTTTTTATCTGTTCATAAACACCATTCTCGCCATCGGCACGACAGCGAAACGCCAATTTATTTGGCCCGACACCTATGTTGGCTTTTTAGTTGTTATGAGCAGTTGGAATTTCATGCTCAACTGATGGTCCGTGGGATGGACTTGGTCGGTGCTTGTCATACTTTTTTATAACCTCGAGGCCACCTTATTAACCAGTTATTACCTGTAGCTTTCGAAGTTTCAGTCTTCCATTGGGTACGTTGAAGAAAACATCATCTTGTGGTATAACCGTCGCTTCAGAGCCGCTCAGATGACCAGCGATCGCCTTCAATTCTTCCACGTGATCTACACGTGCTTTTATTTCAACATTAGCAGGCATGCTGAAATATGAAAATGCTTCCGTGCCATGTTGTTATACTAGATTTGATGACTTAGTACTGTCGTGCCAACCAAGAGTGACAGTGACGTAATACTTGGTTTAGCATTGTTAAGTAAAACACAACTTGTTCACTTCACTTGAGCTAACGCGAATCGATAGATCACTTGTGTATTAATCCTATCCTGAGGATAGGATTAATACACAAGTGATCCATCGATTATAAGTTCCTGATAACTTTGTAAACAAAACATGAAGTCACTGTCACTCTTGGCTGGCAGGACAGTAGCAAGTATCTTTAACATACGAAAGTACTTTTTAGGGGGTACTTTAACTAGCTTTGGCATATGACAGTACAGACCAATAAATAATTTGCACAAAGCGACTGTGTCGTTGATGTTAAAGTGTATGTTCTAGACTTTTAACATTTTACTTGAATCAAAAATAAATATTTCATTATATTTTGATTTAATTTTCACAGGTCATGATTTATTTATCTGCTAAGTTAATTACAGGACTATTTATTGGCTTTATGTAAGAATCTGGGAGCAGCCATCTTACAGCAACAGATACAGGTTAACCTGAGAAACTTTACCTCTTTATGCAGGTCAGCTAAATGATCGAAGCAGCACATTCATTTCAGTATTAGATTTTAATTGAAATCTGACTGATCAATGCAAATTAGAATGTTACAACTGCCAAAAGAAAAGTATTTTATTTTTCAATAAGTTTCATTTGATTTTAATCTGTCTTTTTGTACGCAAAATGAAGAAACTTATTACAAAATATCAAAATATACTCATGAGGCCCAGTCTGAGGTCCCAGTATTCCATATCGCTTTAATTATTTTGAAAAAAAAAATATTGTCGAAATTTTCGCATGCCTGCGGGATTAAGAGTATCTTTCATATGTATTGTTGTGGGACAGGGAAATCCCACCCGAGGACCAGAATAATTAGTCAGAAACGAGGCTCTGCCGAGTTTCTGACGGAATTATTCAGGTCCGAGGGTGGGATTCCCTTGTCCCACAACAATACATCATGATGGATACTTTTTCTCACCCACTTTGTGACTTTTTAAGGTTTTATACAAATTCTGTCAGTTCCGCATATTTTTTTTAGATTTTTTGCGTTTGTTCCAATCTAAAAAATAAGTTTACCAACGAATTTTCCAGATGCAGAAATGGGTGTAAACAGAGTTTAGCACCTAAAAAACGGAAGCAAAATGGTATTTCAAGCGTCGGTTTTGTTTTAATTGGGTTTTGAAACTAACGTTGGTATCAGTATCTATTGACAAAGACGTCGTGGCGCCAAACTGTGTCAATAACGTGCGTCACATTGTTGTTGCATTTTAGTGACGTCAGAAATGTTTTTGACGTCATTCAACAATGCGCAAATGGCGGACGCCCTAAATATTGCCGTTTTGATATTTCTACATAATATTTAGGCGTAAATTGCTCTGAAAACAGCCAGTTAATTGTTATAATTTTAAGTCACGTGGATGGGATAAGCAGGTCATGTGGATGGGATAAGCAGGTCACGTGGATGGGATAAGGAAATTCCGCACGGCGTTTTGCCTATGGTACAGCTTGTCCTGAGCGATAAGTGGGCGAGAAATTACATATCCCTTAAAATAAATAAGGCAAATATCCCCGGAATTCAGAAAGCATTGTATCCCCATATCCCTAAAATTGATCCAAGCATCCCGCATCTCTTTAAATATTTACAAAAACATCCTGTATCCCTTTAAAGGGAAAATTCACACTTTTTTGGCCAATACCCCTGTATCCCTAAAAACCCTTCTAGGGCCTCACTCATATCAATGCACACATTGCTAAAGATATTAACGTTACTCTGAAACATTGTTATTGTTTGCCATTAGAATTTTCAAACGCAAGCTTAGGCTACTACCATTGCATCTTATTTCTCCTTCAACTAAATGGAAATAGTATGACTGAGCCAGTGCATGTGATTTCCAACAATGTGGCATTTTGACATGTGTAGACTTAAACAAGCCTGTGCAGCCTCCTTTTAAGCTTAGAAACTCCAAATGGTGTTCAGTCAGTAGCTTAACAATCATGGAATACTCAAGCGACTAGCAAAGGCTCTGATCAGAGTGCGCGTATGCGCAGGCTGATCTGACGCTTAGCTGGTCGCACATACCACATTGTTGGAAATCTCATGCCACGGCTCATTATTATTTTTGTGTAATAGCGCATTTGTTTGAATTGACCGGAAATGCCGTAATTTCGCACTATAACAAATTTTCCAATTTAATGGTTTTATTTGCCGTTTACCGCGCTAATATTTTCCCAATCTGAAGTCCCAAAATTGCAACAAAAAAAAATCCCTGAATGTTGTCTGCTCGCTCGGACTCGTCTGCTTATATATGTCACCACTGCCCGAGTTTCTTTTTCAAATGTTTCTTTATTGTAAAATAAATCATTGTCATAATATACTGGCATGCTAAGCGTAGGCCTAAACAATAGGGGAGACCGGGGCAAAATGATACACGGGGCAAAATGAAACAGCGCGATTTTTCAAACACACTGGTCAATGTAAACGCACCGGTGGTTGCTACAACGAGCTGGTGGTTGCATTTTTCAGCACCGGTGGTGGCGTAAAAGGTAAAAATATCTATACCTGCTGACTTTATTATTTATTTATAAACTTGCATTTATTTTATTTGTGATGACACCTGGCGCACAGACCACCGGTAACATTGCAGTTTATGGCTCTGTCAAGCAATTGGTGATATAATTCATGGTTTGGACTGCAAATCCAACAAAGTTCTGGAGTTTTGCCGTGACAGGTGTTTTTTCTAGTGTAACTGCCTAAATTGAGTGAAATCTGCACGTCTAAGCGCAGCTGTTGTCATATTCCCATGAAATAACATCCAAAAAACGATTACTACTTTGGGGTTTTTTTTCTTGGTAAACTAGCAAATGTTTTATTGAGGAATTTTTATTACAACGCACGGGGAGCATTTTTGACGCATTGATACAACGCACTGATAGTTGCACAGAATTCCTGTGGTTGCTGGTGCAGACTCACCACATCATTCGCTGTTCACATAAACATTGCAAAAATCGCCATTTCAACCAGCACATGATATTTCGATACTGTATAGAAGGCTCAGGCGAGCCTGTGCAAACGTGCATACTCCCAAGAGCCTTTGCTGCCAGCACAAGAGATCTTGATATTTATTACATTGTCCAGTGACTGCCTGCGCAAATGTGCAGACTCACCAGAGTATTCGCTGCTGGCGTGAATAGCACACAAATCACCATTTAAGGCAGCACAAGAGATTTTGTACAGTGACGAAGGCTAAGGTAAGCCTGTGCAAATGTGCAGACTCGCCAGATCCTTCGCTGCTCGCACAAAAAGGCATTCAATCGCGCAGTGGCTCAGTGGTAAAGTGCTTGACTCGAGACCGAAGGGCCGCGGGTTCGAGCCTCCCCGGCGTCACTGCGTTGTGGTCCTTGAGCAAGACACATTTATCCTAGCTTAGTACTGGTTCAACCCAGGAAGACCCGTCACGCATAACTGAAAGATTGCTGAGTGGACGTAAAGAATCAAATCAAACAAACAAACAAACAAAGCAGACTCGCCAGATCCTTCACTGCTCGCACAAAAAGGCATTCAATCGCCATTTGAGTCACCACATGAAAATCTTAAACTGTGACGAAGGCTCAGACTAGACCAAGCAAATGACGCCAAAGCCATCGCTGTTCGCATGAATGACACCCAAAAATAGTGAGTATCACAATCACAAACTGCAGACAAACCCATGGCACTGAGAGGAATAGCCACACAACAATCACGAGACACCAGGAAGACAAACTAAGCAAAGCAGCCGGCTCTCTCTCTCTCTCTCTTCCCCATCAAGATGATTGTAAAACAAGAATGGACATAAAGTAACAAAATATAGAACAATTACAGAATCCTGTAATGGGAGTGACAATCAACAACGAATCAACAACAACAGAATCACCGCCTTAGAACAGACAGCAACCTATACCTCTGGGGTGCTAAAATTGCATTTTACTGGTACCAAATCTTCGCCCTAGAATCTGCTGTTGTTGAAGCACAAAAAAAATAAGCTCGCATGGAGGCTTATTAACTATTGTAATGTATCTTAACGGACAAACAATCTCATTAATTTAAAAGTTTTGGGGCCAATCTGAAAAATAGGCGGAAACACTCTCAAAGTGCGAACAGGACTAGCTCTGGAGCATCTCTGGTGAGGCTACACATTTGCGGAGTCACGCTTGAGCCTTCATCAGTGTACAAAAAACACAAAATCTATGCCTATTGACTGTATGATTCTTTATAAGCTTGCTTTTATTTTACTTTTGATGACCCAATGCGCACAAACCGTCAGAAACATTGCAGTTTATGGCTCTGCCATGCAATTGGCGTTTTAATTCATGGTTTGACCGATAAATCCGACACAGTTGTGGAGTTTGACAGTGACAGGTGCTTTTTCTATTGTGACTGCCTAACTTCAGGAAATTCTGCATGTCTAAGCGCAGCTGCAGCTATGTTATCATAGTCTATGAAATAACATCCAAAAACGATTACTACTCTCTATTTTTTCTATGCAGAGAAGACTCTGGCGAGTCTGTACATTTGCATAGGCTCACCTGAGTCTTCGTCCTGGTACTGAAATATCATGTGCCGGCTCAAATAACGATTTATGTACCGTTTATAAGAACAGTGAATGCTGTGGTGAGGCTGCACCAGCAACCACAGGAATTCTGTGCAACCATCAGTGCGTTGTATCAATGCGTCAAAAAATGCTCCCAGTGCGATGTAATAAAAATTCCTCAATAAAACATTTGCTAGTTTACCAAGAAAAAAAACCCAAAGTAGCAATCGTTTTTGGATGTTATTTCATGGGAATATGACAACAGCTGCGCTTAGACGTGCAGATTTCACTCAATTTAGGCAGGTACACTAGAAAAAACACCTGTCACGGCAAAACTCCAGAACTTTGTTGGATTTGCAGTCCAAACCATGAATTAAATCACCAATTGCTTGGCAGAGCCATAAACTGCAATGTTACCGGTGGTCTGTGCGCCAGGTGTCATCAGAAATAAAATAAATGCAAGTTTATAAATAAATAATTTAGTCAACAGGTATTGATTTTTTTACCTTTTACGTCACCACCGGTGCTGTAAAATGCAACCACCAGCTCGTTGTAGCAACCACCGGTGCGTTTACATTGACCAGTGTGTATATGACGTTTCTTACTCAAACTGAACGCGCATTTTGAAATCCGCCATTTTATAAGAAAGGCTCCGCCAAAACAGAGCAAAGTTAAGCTTTTTATATAAACAATGGGCTTTTGAGGCACCCTGAGTTAATTTCGAAGGTGTCAGTTATTTTATGAATGTGAAAAATGTGGTAGATATATGTATTTTAATTGTATCGTGTAAATTGAACTATATATATAGATACTGATATGTCTCCAAATAATCAGAACTATTGTGGGGTGTCGTATTTTTTTGAATTGTTACGAAGACAGTAAACAAGAGGTCACTGGGGCAAAATGATAAGCGTGGTTGGGGCAAAATGATACAGTCTGAAATAACCTAATTTGACTCTGTTTTAACGCATTTTCAAGGTATCTGTATCGAAACTGTCTATTCCTATCACAAGAAAATTAAATGATACTGCTGTGTCAGAAAAGTACCATTTTATTTTTCAGAATGTTAAAAATGGGTGGTCAACTGTATCATTTTGCCCTGTGGCAAAACATAAAACATGAATGGTAACAAATGTGACTCAGAAAATTCAGAAAACTGTTCGTGTTCAATCACATTTCCGTGGCGATATATAGCATTATAAATTGTTTAATTGTGTTTATATACTGACGGGCTTTAAAAACGCTACACTAACTTCCTGCTATAACTTACAAAAGACAGTCGAATGTAAACTTTCTTTGCTTCGATGATGCCATCGTGAGGTGGCTTCTTCAGGCAACACTGAAGTTTTAATTGTACAACTAAACTCGACGATGTTATTGCTTAGTAAAATTTTCGTCACTGAAACATTTCTTAAGGAGCAGAGTTTTTAAGACATCGAATGAACGGGTACACACAGATTAACGTCAAAAAAGCAGAACTGTTGTATCATAGACCTGCCAATCAAAATGAAAGCCATTCTTTAATGACTTACAAAGTTCATGACACACATTTGATGCTTCTGGTGTTTCTTGATTTAAAGAAATAGGGATCTTTCACTGATATAATTTTGTGAAATAAAAGAGTTGACCCCTATCTCAAAGAATTTGCATTTTAAATGCTTTAAATTAATTTGAAGTGGGCACATTTTTCATGTGTTACTCATAAATGCACACTCTTTAATATATAATCAAATTGATTGCTTAGCATTCTTTTTTGAGACATACATTAAAGCTGCTGTCCTATAGTGTAGCGTTTTTAAAGCCCGTCAGTATAGTTATTTCTGTGCTACGTCTTGAATATTTGAATCTGAGATGAGAAAAGTCTTACTGTATCATTTTGCCCCGAGTCTTGTATCATTTTGCCCCGTGCACGGGGCAAAATGATACAGCTGACCACACATTTTGAATGCTTGATTTATGCACTTATGTCACTTTATGCCGGTTTTTCTTTCTCTCAAGTTGTAGCTTATACTTGACAGTGTATTATAAATTTAATAGCAATAAGATATATCCAGCCATAAAAGCAGGAAAAAAAATATTTAAAAAAAGTGGATCATTTTGCCCCGGTCTCCCCTATGGACCCAGATCAGACTGCAGGGTTCATATAGTCGTCCATGCCAGCCATCACTGATATAATAATGGACCCGTTGCGAGAACCTGACTGATCAGCTACACAGACTAGCTAGAATAATCAAATTTGCATGAAGTAAGCTTAGGTACAAAGGGCCAGGCGCAGATTAGACTGCGCCGATGCGCAGGCTGGTCAGGTCTGCGCAGTTAGGTTTTTCGCATGCAACAAACTCTGACTTCCTCGCGTCTAGGTCCATTATGATATTCTGACTATGTCCTGCCAATACTTTTTGCGCTGAAAATGTAGTTTGGAAGAAGTCTGATGCCCAGTATTTTTGTGAACTTGGACACGCCCAGTCGGGGTGCGGATAGTTTACCAGAGATAGAAGCCTACCCCATCACCGTTTGTAAAACATGAAGGATTCTGGCACCTATGCGTGTAAATGTTTGCGATGTGTGTGTTTGATATTCATGGCTTATAGGGTAATGTAATTAAATAGATTGCAAGCAAAGAAAATAAATATGAAAAAATTCATGCCTGTTTAAAATTCCCTCCAAATTCCTTATTGAATATGCAGGAAGAGAGGTGTCTGGGCTAATTACATAGATATTAGTACACCGGGAAGTAAAGCGGGAGATGAATTGAAGCTTTTCAATGCCTTCAGCTCTGATAATCATGCTCTTATTCTTAACGGCTTGGATAAATCAGCATATCTGCAAGGGAATTACAGGACTGCATAAAATCGAAATATTACTGGAACTACTTTTTGCGTGATACGCAGCGACGACCGCATTGCATCGTTACATTTTTGGGGCAATACACAGGTATTTTTTTCTAAGAACTATGTTATCTGGAGAGATTCCGTGTAAATTTTGATATGGCGACAAACATTTGTCATCCAATCAATCACTTTTTAATGAGAGTACTGTCGTCATGAATGTTTTCTAGTGAATATTTCCATTTTAATTTGCACCATATAACCCTGATAAAACGGTGCCTATGTAGATACTCATTGTACTATTTTATCCGCAATGGATTAAAAAAATACAATAAAAAACACCCAAACAAAACGTATCTATGCAGTATTGGAATAAAACTGAAATTATCTGTTAAAAACTCTCAGCTAGCTGTCAAACAGGTAAGGTGTCACCTTAATCTCTTTTTCAAAAAGCAAACAATTTTAGTCAACAACAGATGGGATATGGGCTCATTTAAATAGATCGATCTTGATCTATATCTTTCCAATATGAAAGTAAAATGAAGTCTTTGTTCTCAAGTTTCAGTTTCAAAGATGAGTTCTGAAAGTGGTGGATCAAGGTATACTCCGTCAACGGGCATGACACCAAGAGAATTGTGTGACAACGATGATTTGGCGACAGCTGTGACAATGGATTCCTACCTTGGCTTCAGAACCCACAAGATGAATACTAAGTATGCAGCCTACAAATGTATATGAAGCTTATCTCTGTTCATTAAGTATGGTATTAAAGTTCAACTAAGGGTTTTGCTTAAAACCTTCTACATCTTTGTAGAAAAAAATGTGAGAAATCAGATAAATTGACTGAAAAATTTACTTTTACCTTATGGCTTAATCAGTACAAATTCAATAAAAAGACGGCCATTTCTGTTATTAACACTTAATTTAAGTGCCTGTAAAACACATCTGAAACTATCTTATACTGCATGCATATTTTCTAACCTTGACTAATGTTTAGTAAAGAAGCAAACAGAATGGACCCAGATTACATTCCTAAAGTCTAAACTGGGGGTCTACACTGTCAAAGAAGGTTCAAAAACATTAATTTAAAAATCAGGCGGACTTGTTGCGTATTAAGGGTTGAATGTATTGTATCTCTGTATATAAAGCTATTGGTTTAAATACTTTTGATTTGTATACATCTAAAATCTAATGCTGTATTTATTTTTTCAGATACAAAGAGCCCAAACCGAAACAAAAGGAAGAGTTTAAAGAGATTATGACAAGGTTTGCTGAGCATCAAGTCTATGAGAGAACATTCAGAGAAATGATGAATACAGAACTTGTGAAGAACAGTCTTGTTACCAAAGCTAAGAAACAACAACTGATCTTAAAACAGCATGTAAGCCCTTTAATAAGAATTTGGAACTTATTACATCACATTTATTATGGAAGCAGATAATAACTCAGACCAAAAATAGACCTACATGTATAGCTGCACAGGCATTAAAAAGCGAATCTCAGATATATGTCTATGATTTGTCTTTTTAATTTTTATTCAGATTTTCCGGTATTTGAAGGTGTTTGACAAGCGGTCAGGGTTTGAAGTTCAGCTGTATACGATCCGTCTTTCTACTTTTTATTCAGATTTTCCGGTATTCGAAGATGTATGACAAGAGGTCAGGGTTTGAAGTTCAGCTGTGTATCTAAGCTGTCTTTGTAATTTTATTCAGATTTTCCGGTATTTGAAGATGTTTGACAAGAGGTCAGGGTTTGAAGTTCAGCTGTGTACAAGATATGCTATGGAAGGACATGTTGGAGGAAAGATATGTGCCACCAGAAACTGGTAGGGCCAGAATTTTTTTATTAGTTGATTTACCGTATTTTTTTCAGTTTAAGGGTCAGTGGGACTAAAAAAATAAATAAAAAAGCTCTGAAAATAACCAGTTAACTGGTCATTTTCAGAGCTTTTTTTAATATCTCCAGAAAAAAACAGTAAAACTAGTATTAAGTAAGGCAACCCAACATTCTGTATTAAACTTTTACATATTTTATCATTTTCCTAAAAATTTGGACAGGACAATCACTTTTTACAGTATCACTCTCAAAAATACACAGACAGAACCTCAATTTTTTTTTAAAAAAATTCAACGAAACAAATAATATTTAGAGTCGGCGGATACAATAAAAAAAAATTTAGAAATTAAATTCTATTTTTTTCCTACTTTCCGGAAAATTACAGTAGGAGGGTTCGTAATTCAACTAATAAAAAAATTCCGGCCTAAACATCAACTTATTAACGATTGCATGAGGGGTAATTTTTCATGCTTTTGTTGTTGTCTGCGGACTTTTTTCAAAGTTTTCTTTTCCAAAACATTCTTTCAGGAACTCTTTCATAGTGTCAAATGGTTTCGATCCTGATCAGGACCGACATTCTTTCAGGACCACTATCAGAGTGTCAAAAATTCTGTCAGTCCTGATCTTGATCCAAACCTATGCAAAAGACTACAAATAATAGCAAGGAAAGAGTACATGTATCATGCATGGGCCTTCACTGATTGATTCTTAAATTACACTTTATGGCCCACTGCGGCCTCACTGTAAGGCAAAAAAAATCAGGTTACATGAATTTTTTAAAAAAAAGGTAGGAAAATATTTTTATTTTGTTAAAAGTTTTTACATGTGGAAGATGGGGAAACAAGATGGCCGACCTTGGAAATCACCTAAATATGCTTAAAAACTTAAGGGTTGGGGGGGGAACCTGAAACACAAAATTTTTTATTTTAGGCCTAAGCTTAGCTTCTGACAGATATATACCTCCTCAAATCAGTTTAAGCTTGATCTTGGTGAGCTATTGTAAATTTGTAATCGGCAGTCATGCTCAAACTTTTACCTCAAATGATATCTCCTCCTGAACCACTGGTCTAAAATCAAAATAAGTTGCACAAACTGTTCCACTCCACTGAACAAAATGACCCACAGAGCAGCTAAACATAGAAATATCTTTAAGCAATATTTCCTTAAACACAGATCCAAATTTTAAATAATGTTGTATGAATGTTCCCTATAATGCCCTCTACCAAAATAACAACAGTTCTGCTCAACAAAATGACGTAGTTACTGATCAATGTTTCACATTCAACTTTTGATGCAAATATTCATGAATAATTTTAATGGCCAATCAGCGTGACACATCTTTACACTGATAATTTCTTATTGTTTAAAATCAATTTAAAATGAAGAGCCAGTTCTCGAGCTTCCCTAATTTTGCCTTTTTCCCTCAATTCATCAGATCCTTGGCCTAACTTCAGAAAAGTAGGGAAATTCCTGTGGCATCATGTTTTTGAAAGTGTATACGCTTGAGGTATATTGGCAGAACTCTTACATTTAACAGCAGAGTACTTAATTACCAATTAAATTTCTTATTTCTCAACCAAAACTTATGTTATGGTTTCTCAACGAGACGGTTCTTTTGAGCACCAAAAACATCAATTGGTTAAAACTGATGATCAGGGGACAAAAATTTGGCTCGTAATTATGAGTGAAATCTAGAAAGGGTGTATGATTCTTCCCATAGCACTCTTCCTGTAGGACGAGTGCTTTGGGAAGAATTACTCGAGGAAGTTATATTGCATATAACTCCTTTATGCTCTTCATTGCATACACTTTTAAAGGACAAGTGCATGGGTTTGCAGGCCGAGTGAAAATTGTTAGTCACTCATACTGCAGGACAAGTGCATTATTGAAACATTTTTGTCCCCTGATGATTGAGAAAATATTCACAATTTTACACGAATATAATTTTGTCTTTATACTATGGAACTATTTTTTTCCATGTTATAGGCAGAAGCATGAGAAGATTGAGATGTTAATCGGTTGTATTGCGGAGCTAACAGAAGAAGAGGAACACCAACTCCTCACTCCGGGACATAATGATTTCAGTGTGATGTTCTCCTGCAGGAAGAACTGTGCCCAGTTGTGGCTCGGACCAGCATCTTTCATTAACCATGACTGTAGGTCTAATTGTAAGGTAAGATTATCAGATCTCAGCCAGCTCCTCCAGGGTTCGCAGAAGGGTTTTCTTGAAAAGTCCCTGATAATGAAATATGCCTTGAAAAGTACTGGAGAATCACTATAAGGCCTTGAAAAGTACTTGAATTTCACTATTTTCTGTAAGACTTAATCCTGTTAATGTAGACTAAAATTTAAAAAAAAATTGTTTTAAAGACAATGAACATTTGAAGTTGAAATTGGTAATACTTTAATAACAACCTCGCAAGTAGCAAGTAAACAATAGCATATCTGGAGTTGCATCATCGCAAGACCATCGGATCAGATTTCAAAGATTCGCCCGAACAAGATATGGCGTAATAAGTGACAAGCTCGTCATAGTAAAAGAAACCGCAATCCATATTTAGCAACACCAATTTATTTGTGTAGCAAGTAGCAGGGCTAAACTTTTGTCAAAAAATCATGATCATTTAGTAAAGAGGCGGAGTGAAGTGGTTGTAAACATTAATGTGCTGCACCGTGGCAAAATAAACTGTCCGTTTGCGCGGTACAGGCTGATTGGGATCATTATGTGGGCACTTTATAGCTATTTAAAGGACCTTAAGCTTTCCCGCTGCAGACAGCGTAGTGTAACACGACCCTTGGGTACAGGCTGATCCAAGTCTTCCTTTAGCGCACATGTCATAGTTTCGTTTGGTGTGGCTTAATTTCAATAGCTGAATACAAATTTTCTGTATATAAAGTTGTTTCAGCAAAATAACTTTAGTAAAACTTGGATCTTCCAACGTGCGGATAAAAGAACTGAAAACTCGTATTCGAGCACTGATATTTGGAAGTTATAACAGAGAGCTTGACTCGAGACCGCGGTGCCATGAGTTCCAGCCTCACCGGCTTGATTGTGTATGGGCCGTAAAGAATCAAATCAAACAAACTCCATTACCCGGGAAGCAGAGCCTGTGTCACGATACACACCGGCTAGGTGGCAATAGCGAACAATCTTTTATTTACAGGTAAATCGTTCAGGATTGCAAAAAGCGTTTTAGTGAAAACTTATTGTGGAAAGACCACAAGCGCGTGCCAAATATGGGAATTGTCATATAACAGGTTTTATCCTATCACACAAGATGAAAGAGAGCATTGACCCACCTATGCGCAAGACATGACTGTCAATCATTTCTGAAACTGGCTCAGGAGCACCTGATAGGCAGTTTGACAAGAAATCTAACTGTCTTTGATTTCTGACAGCACACTGAGAAACTTACCGTTTGTGACGAAAATAGTTGGTCGGCGTGTCTTTGTTTTTTGAGAGTTACACCGTTTTATGAACTGATTACAGAAGTCGTTTTGCTAACTTGCGCAGTTGTACTTTTATAGATTTACTTACAGTTTCACATGAATAATTCCAAATAGTAATTCCTAAGGGAATAATAAACTATAAAGTCAATGAAATGCATTCTCTTTTTATCGAATTTTCGGTCATGGGAGCGCAGTGGCTCAGACTCGAGATAGAGGGGCTGCGGGTTCGAGCCTCACCGGCGTCACTGCGTTGTGTCCTTGAGCAAGAACATTAATCCTAGCTTAGGACTGGTTCTACCCAGGAAGACCCGTCCCTTTATAACTGAAAGATTGATGATGGGATGTAAAGAATCAAATCAAACAAAAAACAAACAAAATTTTCGGTCATGGACCTTCTTCAGGATATTCTTAACAACTTTTTCAACTAAGTAGCATCTATGATGACCATATATGCAGGCCTCCAGATAAGAATGTGTATTGGAAAAAACTATTTGCTTTATTTCACATCCAAAACATATGTTGTGGGTACTCAAAAGAACCGTCTCAATGAGACAGTTCTTTTGAGCACCCATAAGGCCATAACACATGTTTAAATTGATGGGTATAAAAACTATGACACTTTTACACTAATAAAATTACATATCTGTATCTATGCATATGGCTGACAATGGGCAGTCTACATAAGCCATATTGTCATCATGGATAAATTTTTAGTGTTAAGATTTGAATTTTGAGCGAAGTTAGGATTTTTGGAAATTTTATATTCACAGTGCATTCAGGCCTTTAGTTAAGGGTGCAGAACAGAAAAAATAATTTTCTTATTTCTCAACCAAAGCATATGTTGTGGGTACTCAAAAGAACCGTCTCCATGGGCACCCAAAACATATGCTGAAAATTAAGGGTAAGAAAATATTTACAATTTTACGCTCAAGAATTTTGTTTATCTAAACCTATGCTCATGTATATATCTGACAGTAGTTGATTTTGAAAATATCTTACGGTATCTGTATCACTGAATTGTTATTTTTTATTTCTCAAGTTTGTATCTACTGGTCGAGACACAGCATGTGTGAAGGTTCTTCGAGACATCAAGAAGGGTGAAGAAATCACATGTTTCTATGGTGAAGATTTCTTTGGAGACTGCAACTCTCTCTGTGAATGTGAGACTTGTGAAAGGTACTTAGGCCAAATAAAAAATACCCTACCTTTAGAAATTAACTGGTGAAATTATAGATCTTTTTTTCAGGTTTTCTGGAAAAAATGCCTTTCATAATGCATAAAACTTATTTTTTCCCAGAAAAAAATAATTAAACAAAATATGTGTGCCTACCCTCTAAAGTTTTCAGACCTGTTACCCGAAACACACATTTTTTTCATTTGGCCTTACCAAGGTTATTCATACGTCGAGATTAAACAAACATATCCTAAACTACCAGGTAGAATTTCACCAAACTTTACAGAAATGATCCTTGATCCTTTTTTAAAGTTCTCAAAGCTTTCAATTCCATGCCTGAATTTTGGTTACCATCAGCTAAAAAGCAAAACTATAAAAGTCTTCTTGACAAAAACTACTAGACCAATTTGAAAATAATTTGGCACAAAATGGTCCTTGTATATATGACCCTCTACAAAGATTGATCTGTTGAAAAACATGGTCACCAGGGGGCGGGGCCAGTCAATATAGGCAGGTTTACCACGGTTTGTGAAAAAAAGTCTGGAAAAGGAAATTTCATTTTAAGTCTGGAAAATTTAGAAAAAATGAAAAGTCAGGGAATTAAAAAATATAAAAAGTTGATAGTTAATAGGCTTCTGGAAGTTATGTTTTCTATAAATTGCATGAACTTTAGAGTTTTTTCTAATTTCTTGATTTGAGATTTTTCTTTAAAGACATGCGCGGATCCAGGAATTTTTGTCAGGGGGGTCCAGGTCAGTTTGACAAAAAAAGCTCTGATAACGTTTCCCATATAACTTGTGATTTTCCAGGGGGAGTCCGGACCCCCTGTCCCCCCTCTGGATCCGCACTTGAAAGATTAAATCAGCAAGTATAAATTTTTGTCTAAAATTTTCGAATCATTGATGAATGAGAATTGCAATTATTGGCTTTCAAAGAGGACTGGAAAAAGATCAAAAGCTCAGTGAAAAGTCAGGGAATTCGAAAATGGAGATTGAGTGGCAACCCTATATAGGGAGAACTTCAACAATCTGAAACATGAAAAGGTTATTCTGAATGTAAAAAAAATGGTTTAAGAATGTGATTTACTGCTAAGAGCATGATGCCCTTTAGAGCAGTCAATTACACGTATATGCCAGATCAGATTTACCCAATTAATAGATCTGACAAGGGTAAACCTCATTGTATTTTAATGGATGGATCAAACGCAGTTCATAGATGAAACCTGTGTAAAAATCAATGTTAAAGAGCACAGTGGCAGAGTGGTAGAGTGTTAGACTTTTGATCAAAGGGCCTCTAGTGTTGTGTCCTTGATCAAAACTATTTATCCTCTGCTTTGTGCTGGTTCAACCCAGGAAGACAGTAAAACATCCTGACTTGGCTGAAAAATTGTTGATTAGGACATAAAGCATCAACACAAACAAACAAAAATATCACTGTTACCTAATGAGAGGGTCAGACCTAAATTAACCTCAGTGTTACCCAATTGATGGTTAAATCCTGGTTCAACTGCAACACACCAGGTAGGCGGCAATCAAAAACGCCAATCCTATCAAGGAATGTAGATCAAAAATTGTTAGAAAAAGAGTTTTCGGTTGCTGCACTGGCAACAAATGGCAACTGAAAAACACTGTTTCTATCGATTTTTGGTTCAGGTTTGTCGATTGTTGATAGTGTTTTTGATTGCCGCCTACCCAGTGTGCTCAATATATGTTTTTTTCAATCTTCAGGAGAAAAATGGGGAAGTTCCGTCCAACAGACCCAAAGAGCCCCGAGGTTGACAAGGGCTACAAGCTGCGAGATACTGACGATAGATTACACAGGATGAAAGCCCAGGCAGCCAAACATAGATCTCAAGAAGCAGTCATTATTAATGGCTATTGTAATAATGGTAAGCTAAGGGTCAGGCAGCCAAACATAGATCTCAAGAAGCAGTCATTATTAATGGCTATTGTAATAATGGTAAGCTAAGGCCCAGGCAGCCAAACATAGATCTCAAGAAGCAGACATTATTAATGGCTATTGTAATAATGGTAAGCTAAGGCCCAGGCAGCCAAACATAGATCTCAAGAAGCAGTCATTATTAATGGCTATTGTAATAATGGTAAGCTAAGGCCCAGGCAGCCAAACATAGATCTCAAGAAGCAGTCATTATTAATGGCTATTGTAATAATGGTAAGCTAAGGCCCAGGCAGCCAAACATAGATCTCAAGAAGCAGACATTATTAATGGCTATTGTAATAATGGTAAGCTAAGGCCCAGGCAGCCAAACATAGATCTCAAGAAGCAGTCATTATTAATGGCTATTGTAATAATGGTAAGCTAAGGCCCAGGCAGCCAAACATAGATCTCAAGAAGAAGTCATTATTAATGGCTATTGTAATAATGGTAAGCTAAGGCCCAGGCAGCCAAACAAAGATCTCAAGAAGCAGTCATTATTAATGGTTATTGTAATAATGGTTACTTTGGTAAGCTAAGAGCCAGGCAGCCAAACAAGTAAGAGTCAAACTTGTCTGCACAGCTGCAGAGACTTGCTAAAATAATTATTTTTTGGATGTGGCAAGATTAGGCCAAATTCAAAATTACCTGTGTTTAAGGTAACCAGACCCTACCTAAAGTTACTGGTGAAACCTATAACTTTTTTCTGGTTTTCTGGAAGAAATAGAATTTTTTGCATTTGAAATGCACAAAATTGTATTATTTTTTTTCAAAAAAAAAAGAAGAAAAAAATATGTATGCCTACCCTACCTAAAATTTTCAGACCCGTTACCCAAAACACACTTATTTTTTTAATTGGCCTTAACTACCATACTAACCAGAAAGTGAATAGCAAAGGCACCGATCAGACTGGTCTGCCACTTTGTTGTTCCCATGCAACAAAGTCAGATTTTCTTGTGACGAGGTCCAGTTAACAATTGTCATGCTGAATATTTTCATGTACTCTACCTGCATTCTAGAAGTTCGTAATCATGTATTTTCAAAGTGGAAAACAGTGTTATACCTGATCAGATAATTTCGTCAGAAGACAGCTGATCTGGGTCAACAGTGTTTTCAAAAAAGGATCTACAGTGCTTTCAAGAAAGGATAAATCTAGCTTCAGCAGGATAAGGTTAACAATAATTTAAGGGTAATATTGAGATTATTTTCTAACCCAGCAGTTTTAACATTTGTTTTGGGTGCTCAAAAGAACCATTCTGCTGGTCCTGGTCTGGGTCCAAACTGTTTGCAAAGGTTATCAACAGAGGACAAAAGTGTCTAGTCTGAACCTTTGCTGGTCACACATGGCCATCAACCCTTCTAGATAATCCTCATTCCTCAAAATAATGTTTGGTGTAAGATTTCTTCTATCTTGATAAAAAGTAACCGAAACTTCAGGGGACAAAAATTCCGCTCGCCCACTCGTAATTAGGAGTAAAATCTACGAAAGGCAAGTAATTTTTCCCAAGCACTCATCCTACAGGACAAGTGCTTTGGGAAGAATTACTCATCCTTTCCAGTTTCACCCTAAAATCTGAGGGTGAAACTAGTATTTTCTGAGTATTAACTGTGAAATCTTTATGTCAGTATCTGGGATGGAGTTAACTGTTATGATTTTGACTGGGTAAATAAAATTTTAACAGTGATATAAGGAACTTTATAAGTCATATTATGTAAATGTTACCCCCTTATGTTCTTTATTGTATATGCTTTTAAAGGACAGGTACATGTGTTTGCAGGAGGAGTGAAAATTGTATGTCACCTGTCCTGCAGGACAAGAGCCAGATTGAAGTATTTGTCCCCTGAACTTGTATTTTTTTTCCATTTTAGAAAACTGGGATATACGAGATGGTAACTTAAAGAAACAAGCTCATCTTTTACGAAAAGCAGAGTTAAAGAGAAGAGGCATCACTCGATACGATGCTGAGATCTTACTAGCACAAGGACTTGAATTACCTGAACCTAAGGTTGTTCTAGAGCGGAAGATACCTGCTAACATGACAAAGAATCACACTGTCAATATTAATGAGTTTCAGGGTCGCCAACGTCTGTCTCCTAGGAAACACCTATCGTCACAGTCCTTGTTAAGTATGCCAGTGCAACCTGCTTTAAGAACTAGGCATTCCCCAAAAAAACATCTAAAAAATTTAGCTAATAGTTTTAATCAAAGCTTCCCTACCTCGATTGATAATAAGCCTTTAGAAAAAGGGGGTTTTGGCTTAAATGGCGTAACTAAACAACTCAGTGAAGCTGTGATAACTCAGTCTGACAGTGGACTAAGACATAGTCCCAGGTTACAATATAAAACTACAGTTGCTAGTGTACAAGTAAAGGAAGAGATTGATAGTTCACCGTGCAGCCAACCAGATCAGAATCTCAAAACAGTCGCTGATGTAAACTCTGTCTCCGGTGACGACGGGAGAAATATTTTTAGCAAATTACAGTTTGAAGTTGATGGGCTACAGGGTCTTAGTGTGGAAACTCAAAATTTAAACGAGATTAAAGAAATAAAAAGACTTGATATACAGGGTTGTCATAACTCACAAGAGACAGAGAAGAAAGGGGAGACAACTAGAACACCAGAAATGCCTCTATTAACTCCCTTTGATTCAGAACCACCATCTTGTTGTGGGGGTGAGGGGCTGGCTGAGAATGAGAGTCCCACACAGTGTATTCCACCTTTAGAGCCTTCTCCATCAATAACAATAGACTCTTCATCTCAAGCGAGTAACAAGGTAACTAGCTCAGGAAAACGAAAACGGGCTTTACTGTCCGATGGAACTGAGGTTTCTAAACAACTGAGAAAAAGCCCACGTAAAAAGATGAGTCGAGTTGGAAGTCCTTATAAAATAACAGAGTCTGTGGAGAAACCAGTTGATATTTCTGAAACAAACTTTAGTTTAGAAAATGATCAAACATTACCTGGTAACCAGAGGAAACGTTTACGATCAAATTCTGGCCAACCGGCAGTGGCTAGTTCATCAATAGTAGAAGGTGTGAATAATAAACTTTCACTATTTTCAGATTTAAAATCCACAGCCAAGTCAGATTCTTCTGACTTGACTGTTGATTTTAAATCTGAAAATAGTGAAAGTCCATTGACGACAAAAAGACACTCCAAGGTGAAAGTTTCAAGGACAGATTCTGTAGTTAGTTTTGAACAAGATGCGGGGCCAACACTTAGAACAAGATCTCATTCTAAAGACAATTCTCAAGCAGTATTGACGAGCTCAGGGCCGAGAAAATGTGATACTAATGTGTTTGATAGATTAAATAGTGCAGAATGTGCAGCAGATGGAGGGGTGAGTATAAAGCAGGAGACTAAGTCAGGAACAGAACATGCGAGTCACTATGCTAATGTCAATATCTTTGAATCGTTGAGCAAGAGGCTGACTTCTAGTGACAGTAAAATCACCCCTCAGAACGGTCACATTGGGAGAAAATCCTCAAAATCGAGAAAAAGAAGATTAAGTTTTGGTGGCATTATAAAATCTCCGATCTATCGTGAATCATCGCACAAGAAGAAAAAGTTCTCGTTGGATGGGGAAACACCGAAAAGAACTACCTCAACACGGAATATTTTCTCCGACCTGTCTCCGACTAAAATTCCTAGGATCACAATCAAGATGCCTAGAGACCCTGTATTAGTAAAAGAACTAGCCAATCAGCATTCAGATGGTGTGCAATTTAAACTTGAGAGCCCTCAGCCGTCGGTCCATGGCACGCCGGACAATAGTGATAGCAGCGATTCGGACAAGGAAGAGAGTCCGCTGAACTGCACCAAGTTTAGACCAGCACGCCAGATAAATCCTGGTGGATTTTCAATGAACACTAGTCAGTTTTATTCCAGTAATGGTAACTGTCCAAAGTTAATGAGAATTAAAGTAGGTGACTCGCATATTGATATAAAGATACCACAGTATAATGATAGAGCCTGATCAGGCCTTTAGTTAAGGGTATGTATCAAAAATTAATTTTCTTAATTTCTCCACCAAAATGTATGCAGTGATTTGTTTACAATTTAGGGCTGATGGGTCCTGGAACTCGCTATTTCCCATATCAATGAGTCCAACTGCAAACTTATGAGTCCAGAACACCATTTTTCATGATAAGTCTGCAATACCATTGCATCCTGGGACTCGCTGAAATAAAAACTTAACATCTGAGCAAAAAATATGAGTAAAAGATGCAGGATGCGCAAATAAAAAAATCACTGCATATGTTGTGGGTACTAAAAAGAACCGTCTCAATGAGACGGTTCTTTTGAGCACCCAAAACATATGTTCAAACTGATTGGTAAGAAAATATTTACAATAAAACACTCAACTTTTGTTTATCTAAGCCTGTGGCCTGATTAACTCTGAGCATGCTGGGTAATTTATAAAATTCAAAATTTATTGGCTCAGTTGGTATAGGGTTAGACTGGGTGTCGAAGGGTTGCTAGTTCGAGACTCCCCGACCTTACTGTGTTGTGTCACATAACTAAAAACTTGTTGACTGGGACGTAAAGAATCAAACAGAACTGTGTTGTGTCTTTGAGCAAAATTGCTTAGTACATGGACTGGTTCAACCCAAGAAGACAAAAACAGCATGACATGACCATTTTTTATAAAAAAAAAAAGTTTACTGGGACGTAAAGCATCAACACAAACAAATTGATTGTTAGGTTAAGTTTGATAATTCATGTGCCTTGTCTGTCTGAGCAGACACATCAAGAGGTGTAAAGCAGGGCTGTGGAAATACCATGCCAGACTTGTCCGACCTGGTCACATTTCATTCAGGACAAGTTGAAAATTTCTATTGTCCTTGGATTTCTATTGTCCTTGGACAAGTACAAATGTATTAAGCTAATACAATTCTGTAGTTCATATTTTGATTAATTATTATGAGCTCACATCTTGCATTGAAAACAGTGTGGATCCTGATCAGCTGGCTTCATCAGAAGCCAGCTGATCTGGATCTACACTCTTTTTACAAGAGAAGCCAGCTGATCAGGATCCATACTGTTTGCAAGAGTTGATATATATCTGGTTTCGTACTGTTTTTGAAAGAATAAATTGTTCACGCACAGTAAGGTATAAGCTAATTTGTTCTTTCGGACAATTACAATTTTCTATGGACAAATTATGGCTATTTACTTGTCCCTGGACAAGTCGAAAATTTTGCTATTTCCACACCCCTGTGTAAAGCCTTATTTTTGGTGAAAAAAGGTGGGGTGTCCTAGAAAATTGTCAACTTGACAAGCCTACTCTTTGGTGAAAAAAGAATGAAATGTCCTAGAATTTGTCAAGCCTACTTTTTGGTGAAAAAGGGTTGAGATGTTCTAAAATTTGTCTTCTATTCTAGAGATGTTACTCTAGGGCAGCAAAATATTTTACAAAAATGGTTTATTTCCCTTTGATCAATGTGAGAAGAGTAGTTTATAATCATATGAGCCAGTGCATGAGATTTCCAACATTGTGGTATATGCAATCAACAAAGCCTCAAATCAGCCTGCGCATATGCGCAGTCTGATCAGAGCCTTTGCTAGTCGCTTGAGTATTCTATGATTGTTAAGCTACTGACTGAACACCGTTTGGAGTTTCTAAGCTTAAAAAGAGACTGTAGAGTCTCTTCTGAGTCCACACATGTCAAAATGCTACATTCTTGGATATCTCATGCGCTGGCCCAATTGTATAACTATATGATCCAAGATGGTGCCTAAGCATGTAGCAGCCTTATCATAGATCTAGATAAGCAAAATATTTTTAGCGTAAAATTGTGATTTTCATATTCATCAGTGCTTTGGGTGCTCAAAGGAACTATTTTATTGAGGTTTTTCTTTTGAGTACCCACAACATATTTTTGGTTGAGAAATAAGAAAAATAATTTTCAGATACACACTTATCTGGAGCCCTGCCTAAACCGCTAAGACTGAATGCACAGTACTTTGACAAACAGTGAAGACCCAGATAAAATGGTACAAAATGTGGCATTTCATCTGGGTCATCACTGTTTGCTAATGTAAAAACAATCATCAGGGGGCAGAAATAATCAATCTTTAAAATTTTCAACCTGTGACCCCTTAAAATACTAAATGGACAATTGTATACTTATTTTTTCAATATGTTTAGGAAAACCCATTAGAATGGAAAGGGTAAGGCATAGAAAAAAACAACAACAAAGCTCTTCTTGTTATAGGTTAAGTAAGAACTAAAGGTGAAAAGAAAACTTGGGAGAAAATCATGGGTGAAAGTTTTCAGGATAATACCATGGGTGATGGTTTTCAGGATTTTCCCTGAATTCAGGATTCTGAGGCTACCTTTCCATTGAAAGGCAACCTCAAAAAACTGAATTAGGCATTTTATATTAGCTTGTCTGATTGATTTTCTGTCAGATTATCTAGCATGACAATTTGCAGTTTAACCCCTTGTATTTTGATGGATTTCCCCACACGATAAGTATGGGACTGCCCATTATGTACTTTAAGGGGTCACAGGTAGAATTTTCTAAATGATAAAGTATTTCTGTCTCTGAAGATCGATTTTGTCTTAGCAAACAGTGCAGACCCTGATGAAATGCAGCTTTATGCTGCGTTTCATCTGGGTCTTCACTGTTTTTCAAAGTACCCATTTAGGGATATCTGGTCTTCAAAGGGGTAAACTTTATTGGACATACAGCATGTTTTAGGTTTTAGACTTCTAAAATTCAGGATTTTGGAAATTTTCAGTTTCCACTCATGGAATATTATATTTAGTAGGCCACAAAACTTATTTAATAACCCAAATATGTAAATCAGTTCCCTGTTATTCAGCAAGCAGAAGGTGGAAGTTTTCATGATCATGCCTGAATTCAGGATTTTGGGGCTGACTTTCAACTGAATTGAAAGCGGGCCTATTGAAAGTCATCCTCATAATTCCGAACTAGGCATAAAATGGGTTTCAGTTTTCTAAGTTTCCAAGCACAATAACCCTTCCCACTCATACCCACCACCCCAGCCCCTTTCTTATTATCCTAAAATCAGACCCAATAAAGCAGCCTATTGGTTGATTTAGAGTTGAAATTTTAGCACTTATACCAGGACTACAGATAAACAAATATTTTGGGGTAAAACTGTGAATATTTTCTCATCCATCTGTTAAAACATTTATTTTGGATGCTCAAAAGAACCATTTCATTGAGACAGCTCTTATGAGTACCCACAACAACATATATTTTGGCTGAGAAATAAGAAAAATATTTTTTTAATTATTCCCCAAAGCACTCATGCATTTGCATTTAACAGTTATTTATGTGCAAATACAGTTACAGTAAAACCTGTCTTAAGCGACCACTCAAAAAGAAGACCAAATATTGTTTTTTAAGACTGATTTTCGCTTAATGCAGGTCAAAAGTATTGCAGAATGCTCCAAGAGAGCATTCTGCAATACTTTCGACCTTCATAAAGCTACCATTTGTCTTTAAGACCTTTGTTGTGTCTATTTTTGAGTAGCCGCTTAAGAGACATGTTTTACTGTATTGTAGTTTTTTTTTTAATTTGCTTTTTTTTGCTCTTAATAAAAATGAAATTCACAATGTGTGATTACTGAATGTTTCACTAATTTAATAATGCCATCATTTTTCCTAAATGTTATTTAAAAGGTAGCTTTCCAGAACTCAATGATAAAATCATTGAGCCAGTTAACAAGATTTTGGTACTTATTACATATGCATTAAGTCAAACGTCAGGACTTTAGTTAAGAATGCGTAACAGAAAAATAATTTTCTTATTTCTCAACCAACACATATGTTGTGGGTACTCAAAAGAACCGTCTCAATGAGACGGTTCTTTTGAGCACCCAAAACATATCGTTGGTTCGTTTACAAAACCTTGTACATGCACTTTAGTAAATTTTACAGGAGAGACAAAAAACTTTCTTATTTGTTTGCTTTTTGTTATATTCGTGTAAGATTCAGACTGAAAGCATATTTTAAGTTTATTTAACGGGTACAAGTAATACATTGGCAGAGTTTTATGTTTCTAGCATACTGTGATACTTTTAAAAATATATATGAGATTTTGTAACCTGATATTGCAGATACGACATTTTGCCATTTTTTGAAACTCAATAAAGACAAGTTGCATTATAATTAGATAGATAAAAAGGTAACCAAATGTAGTACTGTTCCTTTTGAGACGTGTAAGCTGCATTTGATGTATCCACATTACCTGTGCTGACATTTTGATTTATAAGGACAAAATCTCGTATAATACAACATCCACAAAATTGCGAGGTTTACAAATTCTCGTATCTGAAGCATTTTCGTAAATAATCTGACTGAAGGGTAGAAACAAGTCCTCATGACAAATTTATGCATGAATTCGCGAGAAAGTGTTCATAGACAATCTTTGAAACCCTCAAAGTATTAAACCAAATGAAGCTTACCTGTTTTTTTGTCTTATAAAATTTCCGTTTACGAGGTTTTAGAACTTGTAATTTTGACTAGCTAAGGTACGAGCTTTTGGAACATCACAAAACAACAACTTTTCATTGGCTATTGCATACAAGGTTTTGTGACCTGGTGCGCTAGACCGTCTTTATTGGCGCCATGCTAAAAACAGGGTTTTGCAAGAAAGTGCACATACGAGGTTTTGTAAACGAACCAACATTATGCTAAAAATTATGGGTAAGAAAATATTTACAATTTTAAGCTGAAAATTCTTGTTGATCTAAAAGTAAGTAAGGTTGCAAAGATCAGGAATCGATACAATCAAGTACCACACCTGACCCAGGATACCAATGGGAAAGTGACAAACTCACAGAAGACACCACAAACGAGAGCTAAGAGGTCAGCCCTTTCCCAGCAGGTGACCACGAAGCACATATAAACAGACGCGCACAAAACATAGCAAACACAAGACAGAACAAAAACATAAAAGATCCACAAAAGAAGTACCGCCTTGGAACGGTCAGTAAAATATTTTACTGGAGGGCTTAAACCGGTTTAACGGCGCCAACCTCACCCTTAATTCAGATGTGGATCAAGACACATAGATATTTGGTTTGCATGAAAGACCCCTAACTTATCAATGCATCATCTCTAAAAACATATAAATCAAGATATAACAAGGAGATAAAGCAAGGATAAGGACTCAACAGTAAATTAAACTGAATACCGGAGCAAAAGAAATCCAACAGGTAAACCCCGGTGGGCCCGACAAACAGCCAAAGCATCAGGCCCCTACCATCTCATCAATAGAAAAGTCTTTAAGTCGGAACCATCATAGAGTCTGAAGTCCGACCCACCGGCGTGCAATTAAAGAGGAAAGCAAAGTTGCCAACCGTGATTGGGTTGACTACCAAGCATGCAGTCTGTTGCAATACATTAATGTTATAGCCAATCTTTTTATAATGGGAAATTATTTTAATGAACTGCGCTGAAAAATTATTAGAGCCAACAATCTTCTTCAACTTATACACCAAACCTGTGAAACGTGCATGCATAGTTATCTCATGGGACTAGAGGTAGAAAGTTTGGCCTGAATATTAATCTTTCCTCCTACTTTAGGTGTGCAAGCAGCATAGGCTCTGCCTAGACTGCACGAATGCACAGGCTTGTCTGAACCTTTGCTGCTTGCATATGTGATAAGTACCAAAAGCTCTTGTACTGGCCGATATATTGTAGTTTAACTTGACAGTTCATTACTATGAGATAATGAACAATTGTATATTTATGGAATAGTACTGTAGACTTATTTTATAGTGTAGTGAAAGATTTAAACCCCTTTTCATTCTTGGAACCTGTATTTATATATACTAAGAAAAATAATTGAAGGATATTAAAATTCTTTTGACACTATAACATTTGAGAAAATAATTTCCAAACAAAGTATTTTCCTATCTGATAGAACTACCAATATGCAATTCATAATAATGCAAAATAAAATTTATCGATCATTGAATACGATACAGTACCACACCAAATGTACAAACCCAAAGTTCACAAGCAAAAACATTAGCGTTTATATTTTTTGCTGCAACCTTGACCTTTTCCGACCACAGTCAAGTGTTCACACCTGCACATAATAACATGACAACTTCTTCAACAAAAATGCACAGATATGGCATTCCCAAGCCAATATGACAACAAATTAGAAGTAACACGCTGACAACAAATACAAAATTAGGTGTCATACTTTTGGCTGAGAGCCAGCAACGATTTTGGAGCCAGTCATTATGGAATACAAACGATAAAAATGGGATTCAACCATTATTGAATGTTTGTGACTTTTCAGTATAGAGAGTTGCACCATTTGGACATGTACTGTACTTTAATCATTGAAGTGTGGCTTAAATCAAACATTCATTTTGATTGCAGATATCTTGAACTATGAAATGCATGCATAATTAGTTCAGTTTTTATCGTATTGGATGTCAGATATGGAACTGAATCTAAATATTCTTCAATTGATTTTTAGCTCACCTGAGCCGAAGGCTCATGGGTGACCTAATAGTATACCAGTCACTCCGGTGTCAATCTGTCGTCAGTCCGTCCACAATTTCAAACATTTTCTCCTCTGAAACCACTGGGCCAATTAAATTCATATTTTATATGGAGACTCCTTAGGATACGGGGACAAAAGTTTGTTCAAAGTTTGTTCAAATGGTCTTGATCACATGACCCAAGATGGCAGCCACGCCCATATATGGTAAAAACCTTTTAAAAATCTTCTTCTCCAGAACCAGAAGGCAAATGACCTTGGGACTTGGTATGTAGCATTGGGGTTGTGGGGCCTACAAAGTTTGTTCAAATGATGATCCTAGGTTGACCCTGACCTACTTAACGTCAAGGTCAAATTTGCTTACTAATGCATATAAATGGGAAAATTTCTGAAAGTTAATTTGTTTGAAAACTGTGGAAGTCTTAGTCATTATTCTCACTTGTTATGTTTAACCTAATGAGACAATGGCTATAAATAAGTTCCAAAGGTCAACCTTGGCTATAAATAAGTTCCAAAGGTCAAGGTTGACCTTTCAGCTTAGGTCACTCATAATGGAGTCCCATCAATATATTTAAACATAGTTTTCTCACAAACCATTGGCCCAATTGAACTCAAATTTCATGTGAAGACTCCTTATGATAAGTTAGCCAAAGTTTATGCAAAATATTTTGGTCACATGACCAAGATGGCCCCCACGCCATATATGGTAAAACCCCCTTAAAATCTTCTTCTCCAGAACCAGAAGGCTGATGACCTTGGGACTTGGTATGTAGCATTGGGATTGTGGGGCCTACCAAATTTTTCAAATGATGATCCTAAGGTGACCTTGACCTACTTAACGTCAAAGTCAAATTTTCTTCCTAATGCATTTTAATGGGAATTTTTTTTGAAAAGTTGATTTTTTGAAAACTGTTGAAGCCAAAGTCATTATTCTCACTTGATATGTTAAACCTAATGAGACGATAGCTATAAATAAGTTTCAAAGGTCAAGGCCACCACACCCATATTTGGTAAAACCCTTTAATATCTTATTCTCTGGAACAAAAGGGCAATGGTCTTGGGACTTGTTATGTAGCCTTGGGGATGTGGTCTCTACTAGGTTTGCACAAATGATGAATCAAGCTTGAACTACTTTATGTTAAGGTCAAATTTGATTCCTAATGGGAAAAATCTTGAAATGTTCATTTTTCTATATCTGTTTAAGCCCAAATCATAATACTTTCCAGAAATGTTTAACCTTATGAGACAATGGTTTTATATATGTACCAAATGTTAAGCTGACCTGTGACCTTTTATCTAATGCCTATCATTTGGACTGCCACATACCTAACTAAACATTGGTTTCTCAGAAATCACTGGGCTGTTTGATCGAGTATTCATTAGATTGTTTTAGGTCACTTGACCAAAATGGCTGCAACCCCCATATATGGTAAAACAAAATGTGTTTTATTAATATAAGTGGTAGTTGATCTTGACCTATTTTAACATCATTAAAGAGATCGGGTGAGCGCGGTCCTCTTGTCTGAGTGTACATTGAGGTAGTAGATCCCAAAGATGGGTTTTCTTGTGATGCGGCCATTATGATGCTGGGGAAAATTATAGAAAATGTGGCCCTGAGGTTATAAAACTTTTTTCATACTCAACTCAGCTGAGCACGAAATTTATCCTGCTCATAAATGTTAAAATGCCAACAATTGTTGGCATTTTAACATTTATTAGCATGATAAATACAACATCTGAGAGACTTAAAGCAAGAAACTAATGTATTTGTTGGTATTTTTGTTTTGGTATCCTGTGTCAGGTGTGGTACTTGATTGTATTGATTCCTGATCTTTGCACCCTTACTTACTTTTATGAGCAGTTGAAATTTCATGCTCAGTTGAGTTGAACATGAAAAAAGTTTTTATAACCTCAGGGCCTGACTGCTCACACGGTTTCTTCTTGCAGTATTTAGAACAACAATGATTTTAGACCCAGCTTTTGAACTTTAGAACTAAACTGATCTGAGCCTACACTCTATTCAAAAATGGATTTTTAGAGGTTTAGACTGACAAGAAAGGGTTACTGAGTTTTGATGTATTTATTTGTTTTGTTGCTTTTACGCCCAAGTCAACAGCTACGGTCATGGCGGGATGGTCAGTTCACCTACCCACGCTTTTTCCTGGGCAAGCTTAAATAAGCAGTTAACCAGTACTTCGTGCACATAATTATGCTTGTAACTGACAACAACCCTCCTTGAATGATTCAAGGGAAGGGAGGAGAATGACAGTAGAAATTATTTTGTGATCAATCTCCACGTAAGTATTGGACTGGGCCGGGATTGAACTCGCGACCCCTGGATCTGCAGTCAGACTAGCATCTGTTGCCAGACACGTTACCGAGTGCGTTACGCGGCCCGGTGAGTTTTGATGCTGATATATTTTTACATCAAGTATGGGTCCCGAAAAGCATAATTTTTCAGCATAATTTCATGGGTGAAAGCTTTCAGAATTTTCCCTGAATTCAGGATTTTGAGGCTGACTTTCCATAGAAAGTCGGCCTCAAAATGCTGAATTAGGGAGATTATAGTAGGTTTTCATATTTATATACAGTCTGTCTAAAGACAAATGACCATTAAAATTGGAACTGTGAATATTTAGAGGGCATACTGCAAGTTTTAAGATTGAAGTCTCAAAAGTTTAGGATTTTAGAAATTTTGAAATTTCACCCATGTAAATTTGTGAATAAGTTTTTATCCGTCAGATTAAACATGTGTTTTGGGTTGCTAAAAAAACACCTCTTTGAGACGGTTCCTTTGAGTACCCACAACATATGTTTGGTTGAAAATTAAGAGAGAAAAAAACTTTCAATTACATACTTTCATCTGGAGATAAATTTAAATGTACTATTTTATGGATGACAATTAAAGCCAAAATAAGCCCAACACATGAAAGAGCTTCTGTCATGCCAACCACCGGGCCGCGTAGCGCAGTCAGTAACGTGTCTGGCTACAGATGAGTGTCTGACTGCAGATCCAGGGGTCGCGAGTTCGATCCCGGTCCGGTCCCATACTTTCGTGGAGATTGATCATGAAATGATTTCTACGGTCATTCTCCTCCCTTCCGCTGATTCATTCAAGAAGGGTTGTTGTCAGTTACAAGCCAAAGTATGTGCACGAATTACTGGTTAACCGCTTGTTCAAGCCTGCCCAGGAAAAAGTGTGGTTAGGTGAACTGACCGTCCCGCAATGACCATAGCTGTTGACTTGGGACGTAAAGCAACAAAACCAACCAACCAACTGTCATGCCAACCAAGAGTGACAGTAACATAATCTTTTGTGTACAATTGTTAAGTCAAATTTTAACTCGTACACCCCACTTGCGCTACCTGCAGATAGGATTAATTCACACATGATCATTTGATCATAAGTACCGGATAGCTTTGTAAACAAAACATGAAGTCACTGTCACTCTTGGCTGGCATAGTCCTGAGTTATTAATGTATGTGAGATTAAATCAACCCTTGTCCTGCTGAACCCGAATCTATCGTCATCAGATCACTGGTTTCCACTCTGATTGAAAATGAATGCATGCAACTGCAATGCTGCAGGTTTATGGGATAAAAATTGGGGAAGGAGTGTAGTACATAAAAATATTCAGCTTGACAAGGGGTAAGCCAAATTGGCAAGTTGTTATAGGCTTTCATGCATGCTAATGTACAGTGAAACCTGTCTTAAGCGGCCACTCGAAAACAGATAAAACAAAGATCTTAAAGACAAATGGTAGCTTAATGAAGGTCAAAAGTATTGCAGAATGCTCTCTTGGAGCATTCTGCAATTCTTTTGACCTGCATTAAACCAGAATTGGTCTTTAAAAACAATTTTGGTCATCTTTTTGAGTGGTCGCATAAGATAGGTTTTACTGTATACTATAAGGTTCCTTTTAATTTTGGCTCTTGTTTGTGTGGCAATCTGTTACAATACCTCCTAGAAGTTGTTAATATATTCATTTATTGTCAACATCTTAACTCTTTGCACGCTAGGTTATTTTTCATACATTTGTTGTTGGCTGATGATTTTTTTTTTCAAAATTAACTTTTTTCAAAACAAAATTTCAGGAACATTATCAGAGTGCCAAATAGTATGGATGTAGATCAGGACCAACATTCAGTCAGTCCTGATCTGGATCCAAACTGTTTGCAAAGATTATAAGCAGACGACAAAAGTTGGCGCTAACAAGGAAAGGGTTCAGCAGTTATCATACAGGGTTCAGCGGAGTAGGTTTGAGGCTCATGTGAAGCAGCTAACCAATAAGGGTGATAAACAAGACATGATGATAAACAAGAAATGCCGATAAACAAGATGTAAAACATGGTTTTACCAATATTTTATATGATGTTAAATCATCATTAACCCTCTGTATTCAGGGAACCCCTAAACAAGTACTTTTGCAAACAGTGAAGATCCAAGATGAAATGCAGCATAATGCATAAAGGTAAAGAAGATCTTCAGACAAAAGAATACAATATTTTTTTAAAGTACAGTCTGACACCCTAGATATGTACAATGGACTATCCAAAATTTATTGTATCAAACCAGAAAGAAAATACATTAGTATACAAAGGGTTAATCAATTATTTACTATTCATTACTTATTAAAGTAATTGTTGTGAAGACATACTGTCAAATCTTGTTAATTCGAAGTCCTTGTGGCTGAATATTTTATTTCAAATTATCAGTAGTTTAAGGGAACACATTGGCTCAGTGGTAGAATGCTTGACTCGAAACCGAAGGGCCGCAGGCTCGAGCCTCACCGGCGTCACTGTGTTGTGTCCTTGAGCAAGGCACATTTATCCTTGCTTAGTACTGGTTCAACCCAGGAAGACCCATCTTGCCGTAACTGAAAGATTGTTGGCTGGGACGTAAAGAATCCAATAAAACAAAAATCAGAAGTTTGAATTATAGGTAGGTAGACATAAAAATATAAAATCCCCCAAAATGATTATTATCAGCTTTTTTTCTGTCAAACGTAAGTTTTGGGCGCATAAAAGAAACGTTGTTTTATGCACCCAAAACGTATGATATTATAGACACTTATTAAAGTAGAACATGAATATGTTCTTTTATCTGAATCCAGTGTGTCCCAAATTTATTTCCTATTAGCGAGTATTTCCAAAAATAGAAGTTTGAATTTGAGGTTTTACTGTACTGTATTTGCCCTGAATATTTGAATACCTCATCGTCTAACCAAACAGGAGAAATCTTTTTTACAAAGTGTCACTGTGTCCTGGAGCAAGACAATTTATTTGCAACTTAGTACTGATTCAACCCAGGAAGACCTGTCCCGACATGACTGAAAATTGTTGACTGGGCCATAAAGAATCAAACAAACAGACTAATAAATATAGTGATGAATAAGCAAAGAGTGTAACCCCTGATCAGACTACTCCTCTTGGAGTAGTGTGATCTGGGTAAACAGTTTGCTCAGACAATTCTGCATGAATAATTTAGTGTTTTTTTTATATTAGTTTATTTTACAAACTGATGAAGAGTGCAAAAAGTAGTGATGAAAATGGCAAATGGACCTCGATGCCAGAAAGCCTGTCTTTGGGGGTTTGCTAACAACAAAGGCACAGACCAGCCTGCGCATCTGCTATCTGCTCAGCACTTTGTTATTCGCTCATTGGAAACATAGCATGTATGGCTACAAGCGAAATTTTAATTTTCAGCTAGTCTCTAGCTGAGCAGGATGGTTTGAATATTACTTGGTCGGAATCCCTGAAGGCAGGTTTTCTCATGTCACGGTTCACAGATTTAACCCTGGTCATGTAGTTCCTGGAGTAGCAGTCTGAGCTGGCTGATTATAAAACCTTATTCATGCTCAACTCGACTGAGCATGAATTTTCCATTGCTTATAAATGCTAAAAAATGCAATATTATTTGTTGCTCTAAAACTCTCAGTTGTAGCATTATCCTGCTAGTAAATGTTGAAATGCCAACAGCAGGATACATTTTATGCTCAATTGAGTTGAGCATGAAAAAGTTGTTTAACCTAATGGCCTAGCTCTGGGGTTATAAAACTTTTTTGTGCTCAACTCAACTTAGCATGAAAATTCAACTGCTCATAAAAATTAAAATTCAGACAAACGCAGAAATTCCTTGCTGAATATCTCTCAGATGTTGTATTTATCATGCTAATAAATGGTAAAATGCCAACTAAATGAGGAAAAAGTTTTATAGCCTCGGGGCCAGTGCTCACGCCTATTTGCTTAATATGGTACACATAGTCTTCACTCAAATCTGCTCATGTTGATTTTCCAAGCTGACCCGATGTGGTTAAAATGAAATTTCTAAGCACACCTGGAGCTTATAAAGTTAAATGTGGTCTGTTGCTCAAGATTTTAGACGTGCATGTTCCCTGTTTGCATGTGTTGGTTTTTATTCCTTATCTTAATGTTGACTGTTAAACATGTTTTAACATGTTTGTGTGACTTACTGTTGACTGTTAAACACATTTTAAACATGTTTGTGTGATGTTAAACATTTTGTGTGACTAAATGCTGACTGTTAAACACATTTTAAACATGTTTGTGTGATGTTAAACATGTTTGAGTGACTTAATGCTGATTTTTAAACATGTTTGTGTGAGCTGGTGAGACAACAGTTTATTTATTGTAAACATGTTTTGGAATGTAATGAACTTGAGGAAATACATAGAGTAGAATTTTCTTATCGTTTTATTGTTTTTCTTGGCCTGCTGAACCATGATAACAACCACCCAGCTAGCAATTTAGCAATATACTCCCATGAAGCATCTCAAGATAAGCTGTCAGAAGCATAAAATAGTCTATTATTGTCATCCAGGGGCATGCCAAACTACATGAAAAATTGTTCATTTCTACATGCTCATTTCTTTGAATAAATGAAAGTGGTTGAGAATTTGTTTAAAAAAAAGCTTATGGTGAAAAACTCATTTATTGAAAAGACTTATGTTGTAGATGCAATTCCAATGTGTACATACAACATATGTAAGTGACAATAAGGAGGAAAACTAATTGAAATTATCATGTCCATTGTCTTTACCTCTTTTAAACATCCCAAACTGCCAATCAGTATTAAAATTCCTGTCACTCTACTGCAAATTGTTTATATTTGCATGACAGATACAGCTATATCTCGAATTTGTGAATTCGAGTTTGTGAACTACCTCTTTGCTAACCTGCTAGTTGCGTGGTTAAAATCCTTGTTTAAAAACACTGTAGATCCACATCAGCTGGCTTCTGATGAAGACCTCTGATCATTATCCACACTGTTTTCCACTCTGATTAAAAAACATGCTGCAATGCTGCAGGTAAACACAATCAAAAATTGTGGAGGCTACATGTACATCACATGGGTGAAAGTTTTCAGGATTATTCCAGATTACAGTTTTTTGAGGCTGGTTTTCCATAGAAAGTCAGCCTCAAAATACTGAATAAGGCAGATTATAAAAGCTTTTTTTGATATATTTTCATACCACATTTTTAAGATTTCAATTTTTAAGTTCAGGATTTTAGAAATTTCGACCTTTCACCCATGAAAATGTGTGGCATGTTAAGGGTTAAAATGAGAATTGGTAGTATCATGAATTCTTCAATATTTCACGATTGGATCTGTTCTTTTCCAACATTTTGAGAAAATAGTAATGCCAAGAAATATCGTCTGTAAGTTCTGGGTGGAAAGCTGTGGAGAACACATGACCTTGTTGCACAGCAACAATAACATCATCGTCTAAATCAGACCGATGAAGTGTTGCTAAAACATTTACTGCAGGATCGAGAGTTTTTAAAATGGCAGGTGCACGGATAAATACACCAGGAAATGAGTCTCTCTGCATAATTGTTTTAGTTTCTTCACTCGTTATTGATATGTCACTCTCAAAGCTGTGCAGTTGGCGTCCAAAATAGTTTCTGGAGACATCAGTATCCATCACTCCAAGCTGAAAGAATGGAAAAAATCATCATCGATCAATTCTTTGGCAATCATCATCATCGACCATATTTAAGCCTGGTTGTGTATTAAATTATCATCACATAGATCCAGATAAGGAAATTTTATGAGTGTAAAATTGAAATTATTTTCTTACCCATCAATTTAAACATGTGTTTTGGGTGCTTAAAGGACCAGCTCATTGAGACGGTTCTTTTGAGTACCCACAACATATGTTTTGGATGAGAAATAAAGAAAATAGTTTTCGAATATGCACTTTTAGCTGGAGTCCTGTGCTCAAACCAGCCTTCTGAGGTAATGAGATTAATCAGAAAGTTAAAATCTTATATGAAGCAAGTTTAGACATCATACTTAGCCGGAAGGGAACAACAAAGGCACTGATTAGACTGCGCAGATCTGCACCTTTGTTGTTTGCATACAATTAAGTCAGGTTTTCTCACAATATAGCCATGATTTATTTTAATAATCCTCTCTTAAGGATCTTATATATGTATATCCGGAAGAATTTGTCTCCTTTAGGGTCCATAACCCATTTAAGCCAGTTCTCATGCTTATGAATTGAATGAATGAATGAATTGTCTATTGGTACCCTTAAACCAGCAGGTCATATGTTGAAGCCTCCATCTTGTAACATTCTATTGTAGAGATGCAATCTTGGCCCTAAATCTGAGTCAAGTCATGGATGTGAGATGTATATAGCTGCTAAACAGTAAGATTGCTGCAGCTGTCTGTCTCCACATTATCCCACATCTAGCACATAGCTTGGCCGTAACCTTTAAACACTAGCTTTGACATTTATGTTCAATTTTCATTAATGTTCTCCAAGTCGATCTGTCTTTAGTTAAGCTTGTAATTAAAATACTTGCTTGAGTAAAAGTAAAGATTATGTGATTTCTTGCGAAATTATTTCCTTATTTCTTAACAAAACGTACGCTGAGGGTACATAAAAGATTTGTCAGGACTGAGACGATTTTCGAATGTCAATAGCAAATGTACATTTTGTATGGTGTCCAGGGGCGGATCCAGGATTTCTGGAAATGGGGCTCATATATTTGAAGGTGGGGTGGGGGTTCGCTTTGCTGATTTTATCTCATTTTTCTTTAATATCCCATGAAAATGAAATAATTTGGTCACACTGAGACCAAATTATTTCAGTTTCATAGGATATCTAAAAACGGTGGGCGGGGATGGCTTCGAGTGAATCCCCTGAACCCCCTCTGGATCAGCCACTGGTGTCAATCCAAGAAAGCTCTCCTCTCACAGGGATGTATTATAACGTCCATGCCTCTCATTATTTACTTAAAATGATTATTGCAGTGGGTATATACTTTTATTACTGAATCCAATTTTTCATCAACCTTTTGATTTCTCAGTTTAAACTACAGTGAAACCCGTCTTATAAGCGGCCACTCAAAAATAGACAAAACAAATGTCTTAAAGACAAATTGAAGCTTAATTAAGGTCGAAAGTATTGCAGAATGCATTCTACAATACTTTTGACCTGCATTAAGCGATAATCAGTCTTTAAAATCATTTTGGTCTTTTTTAGTGTCCCCTTAATACAGGTTTTAATGTATGGTGCAAGCTGAGTTTGGAATTGCGTGTTCAGATGTATAGTCTAGAAAAATAGAACTTTCGTACCGAAGTTTGTCCACCTTCCTTTTGGTTTTCCATCACCTTGGATAACAAAATCATTCCTGCGCATGTCCCCCAAGTCACGTGCTTCTCGTCTTTGATCCAGTTTTTCAGAGGTTCCATCATATTATTTCTTTTTAGGTATAGACTCATCGTGGTACTCTCGCCCCCTGAAACACGATTGAAGAAAGGTACATTCATTCATGTGTGCTCTCTACTACTGACCCCATTTATACTCCTGGAAACACACTGCTCTACACCCCCACCCCATGACACCATTTGGTAAGGTTTTTATTATGTATATATATGGTATATGTAAGACTGGAAATCGTCCAAACAGTTAAATGTAACTACATACTAGAAATTATCCTCTCTAATAGCACTTTTAACTCTTTCAAACTCAATTCTCGCCAGATTTTTTGAAAAGTCAGTGAGATATGTATATTTGAGAGAATTAGTTACATTTATACAAGAACATATAAACATGATTAAAAACCTAACTGAATGAACTACAAAAGTCTAGGTATATGTAAGTGTTTTCCAACAGTTTTCTGCGTTTTGGGTGGTTTTAGGTCTTTCTAGTAGCCATGTACTAGTGCCACAGTCTTTTTAGGATATTTTCATTTCACCCACATGTGGTTTCCAACAATGTGGCAGTTTTACAAGTGCAGCCTCAGACGAGCCTGTGCAGCCTCCTTTGAAGCTTAGTAACTCCAAATGATGTTCGGTCAGTAAACTATTCTAACGACTAGCAAAGGCTCTGACCAGACTGCGCGTATGCGCAGGCTGATCTGAGCCTATGCTGGTTGTACATACCACATTTTTGAGAATCTCATGTCGGTGCTCATATGTGTGCGAAATTAAAATAACCTGATTAGATTTATTTTTACTTGAGCATGTTTTGTGTTTGTGTTCCCCTCCAACAACCGCAATCAGCTTTCCTACTGGTTGGGTTTTATTCCAAAATCAACAGAAGGCTTATCTTATGTTTTGGCGCTCTGTTCAAAAATCCAATGCCTTTATGTTTGGCTTAAACGATCCTCTCGTATCACCACGTTTAGCTTTAGATGTCATGGGCGGATCCAGAGGGGGGACAGGGGTCCGGACCCCTCCCCCCCTCCTGAAAAATCACAAAAAGTATAGGGTTTCTTTGCAATACTGGTCCGGATCCCCTGAAAAATAACAAAGCTACCAAGCCAGCATTCAATGTTGGGCCATCAACTGCAGGAAGCTCAAAATGTTCTACACTTATTTGAGCATGTGCTTGACAAAAAATTCAAATTTTAGGTTTATACAAAACGATGTCTCGGAGCAGTCTTAACCGATTTGAGATTTAGAAAGCTTGGGTCCTTTGCTATTCCGAATGAGTGTTTGGCAAAACTCTGCTGAGCGCAAAGCCAAATCAACGTGGTGAAGGTAGATTAAAGGTTCCTTGGATTTATGAGGAGAAAAAATTGTTCAGAGATACTTTTTTCTTGGCGAAGCCCAGTCACCGTTTTGCAAGCCTGTGTCTCGATAATGTTAAAATGTATTAGTATGCAAAATTTGATTAAAATATACCATGTTTTGTTTGTTTTCTTGCTTTACGTCCCAAGTCAACAGCGGGACGGTCAGTTCACCTTCCAGGGCAAGCTTGAACAAGCGGCTAACCAGTAATTCGTGCACATACTTTCGCTTGTAACTGATAACAAACCGTCTTGAATGGATCAGAAGAAGGGAGGCGAATGGCCGTAGAATTTATTTCATGATCAATCTCCACGAAAGTATGGGACCGGGCTGGCATCGAACTCGAGACCCCTGGATCTGCAGTCAGACACACAATTGTAGCCATGCAGACACGTTACCGATTGCGCTACGTGGACCAGCAAATATACCATGTGGTTCAAGAGTCATGACTATTTCACTAAAAGACCTTGACCGTCCAAAATGATGCTCGTCATACCCTTGTCACCGTTTTGCATACCAGTGGCTGGACAATATTAAAATAAATAAGTATGCAAAATTTGATCCAAATATCCAATGTGGTTCGTGAGTTATGAGCATTTTCACTATCTGACCACAACAGGCTGGACTGATGCTCAGCAAACTATTGTCCATAAAAAGGTGGTTTCGGAATGTTGACATGCATATGTATGCAAATTTTTATCAAAATATACCATGAGGACGGACAGACTCACATTAGTGTAGACCCAAGGGTCGTGCACTACCTAGTTTTTTATAGCAAACTCTAGACTGGCTCCAGTCCTTAAAACAATTTTTCATCCTTGTGTCATATCATTTACTTGTAACTAGTCTTACTCTGATGGCTCTGTTTTAAAACAGAGCCATCAGAGTAAGACTAGCTACAAGTTTATGATATGACACATTGATGAAAAATTATTTTAAGGACTGCAGCGAGTCTAAGCAAACACCCACCTGGGATAATAAGACCATCTAAATCATCGTTGACATCTTCAGCCTTTCTAACTTCCATTAGTTCCAAACTCACTGGTTCATCCAACTGGTCACGCGCTTTTTGAAGTGCCACCCTGTGTTCCAGGAATGCACCTTGAATTTCAAGAATTCCAATTCTATACACTAGCGACGACTTTTTCATGTTTATTGGCGTGGGAGTTCTGTAAAAAAATGTTGATTGATTTTAGTACAGTGTAAAAACAAGTAATTAATATCAGAGGATGAGCCTTTTTTGTTTGGGGGGGGGGGGGGGGGATCTTCTTTGTTTTAGGTTTGATGAGATGGTTGGGGCCTGATGCTTTGGCTGTTGTCAGGCCCACAGTGGTTTACCTGTTGGATTTCTTTTGCTCTGGTATTCAGTTTTATGTACTGTTGAGCCATTATATTTGTTGTTATATCTTGATCGATGATGCATTGATAAGCTTAGGACTTTTCATTGCAACCAAACATCTATGTGTCTTGATCCACATCTTAACTAAGGGTGAGGTTGGCGCCATGAAACCGGTTTAAGCCCTCCAGTAAATACTGACCGTTCCAAGGTGGTACTTCTTTTGTGGACCATTTGCGTTCTTTGTGTCTTTTCGCGTCTGTTCATTGCTACCTTGTGGTCACCTGAAGGGAAATGGCTGACCTTTTGGCTCTTGTTTGTGATTTTTATTGTAATTTTGTTTCTTTCCCATTTGGTATCTTGGGACAGGTGTGGTACTTAATTGTATCGATTCCTGATCCTTGCTGTCTTTCTTACTTTGTCACCTGCTTCTCTGGCTCCTCTGCTTATTTTCGTAAGTCGCCTATACTGCAAGATCTGGGTTAATAAAGTTTGCTTTCATGTGCGGATCCAGAGAGGGGCAGGGGGTCCGGACCCCCTACCCTCTCTGAAAAATCACAAAAAAATTAGGATTTCTTAGCAATACTGGTCTGGATCCCCTGAAAATTCCCAAAGCTACCAAGCCAGAATTCAATGTTGGGCCATCATCGGCACGCCAGCAAAACGCCATTTAAATAGCGTTTCGCTGGCGGGCCGATGATGGTCTGCTAGATCTTCCCTCCACTCATAAACTAAAAAAATAAATAAATAAACGTTGTCAAAGTTGGACCCCCTCTGACAAAACTTTCTGGATCCGCGCGTGGCTTTCATGCATGAAAACAAAGTAGTCCGATGTGCACTTGAATATATTGCAGCAGACGTAAAAAGCAGACGACATTTTCATGAAAAAAAAACTGGGATAAGGGTTATGTTGTCATTATTAAATTCAACATCAAGGCCAACAATCATGTCATGTCGTGTGCCTGAGTTAATGTGTCATTAAATACAATATGAAGGGCCGCATGATAATGTCGGAATTTTCTTGCATGTGAGTGTGATGGATACTCACTTGATGATTATTAATAATGACGAATCTTATCTCGCACACTCGCAGTATAGAAGATTCAGACAAAACATTAGCATGCAGCCCCTGATGTTGATTTTAATAATGTCACGATAATCCTTATCCTGCACACGTGTTTACTTTTTGTTGTGATTTCATTACCATGGGTGAAAGCTCAAAATCTCTAAAATCCTGAACTTTTGAATTTCAAAACTCAAAACAAGCAGTATGCCTACAAAATGATAACAATTACAAGATAAATGGTCTGTTGTCTTAAGACATACTGTAAATATACTATTGCCATAAAGTTAAGCATATTCCATTTGATAATACCTCTTAGGTTTTAGAAACGGCTTGAACGGAAACTTTTGAGAGATACCAAAAATTTATTGTGGTAGACAACAAAAACAGGATACCAGCGAGTTGAAAAAGAAAAGCTGTGGAATCTCTGACTTGTTCATAGGCTGCAAACACCTTACAAAAATAACCCATAAATTTTACAAAATTCAATGAAAACAGCATGGAGGCCAAGAGTCAGCAAAACCTTTACAACAAGGCTGCGATAGTTGTAATTTCTTCAAAACTTACTCTTTGGAGCATACACTTTCAGGATCTGATGCAATAAGTCACGAAATGGCTCACAATAATCCACAACTTCCGGTTTATGTTGTGTATAGCCTTCACACTATCAAATAACAACTTGGCACATTTTCATCGTTAAAATCACTGGATGCAAGCATTCTTGATATGAAATCCTGGCCCATTCAAGCAGTAGAGTCTAGCAAAATTCACAATGGTTTTGATACGACAGATTTTCGGTTTCAAACACGTCACCCGAGCTAGTCCCACACATGTTCGATAGGGTTCAAGTCCGGCAACAAGCTTGACCATGGAAGACTAACGATGTTCTGTTGATTTGTGTATTCCTCGATGATGCGAGTACAGTGAGGTCTTGCAATGTCAACTGGGAGCACCATTTTTTGGCCATCTAGCGAGTCCAGGGGTGACCTAACGCCAGATTCCAGGATTTCGTCCTGGTACTTTTGAGCGTTCAAAGTCCTAGTAACCACCTTTAACTGTATCTGATAGTCGTCAGACAATGCACCACGTACCATATTGCTTTAGTAAAAATTCCTTGCACTCAAGAGTTAATGTAGACCGTTTCCTTTTTGTAATACTACCACTCTCTCTATGATCTTTCAAAGGTCTGCTTACAACACTCTGAGACACGTTTAATACCCTTGCATGTCATCTTGTTTCATGCCAGCGTTCCTTATGGCAATTTTCACATTCTGTCATCTTTCTTCTTTGTGGATTTATCCAACATACGCATTTTAAGGCTATTTCATGACTCAACAGCAAAAGAAATTCATTCTTGCATGCCAACTCCTGGACAGTACTGTGTCCTAAGCTTCCCGTTCATGGACAGTAGTTAATGAAACTAAACGAAGTTATTCAAAATTTTTAGCCAAAATACAAGTGTACATGTAGAATAAAACCCAAAACTCAAATTATTTTTCATTACTTCGAAAATGGGGATCGTATAAAAATATGCTTAACTTCATGGCAATAGTATAGATCAGAGATGCATTTATAATCTGCTTAATTCAGCCTCAAAATCCTGAATTCAGGACTAATCCTGAAAACTTTCACCCATGCACTTCATCATTAAGGGCTGCATGTCAATGTTTTGTCTGAATCTTCTATACTGTGAGTATGAGAGATAAGGGTTCTCATGTCATAGATAAAATCAACATCAAGGGCCGCATGTCAATATTTTGTCTCAATCTTCTATACTGTGAGTATGCGAGATAAGGGTTCTCGTGTCATAGATAAAACCAACACCAATGGTTGCATGCCAATGTTTCGCCTGAATCTTCTATACTGAGAGTATGCGATATAAGCCTTATCTGGGCCGCATGCCAATGTTTTGTCTGAATCTTCTATACTGCGAATGTGCGGAATAACAGTGGTTATCGTGTCATAGATAAATTCAACACCAAGGGCCGCATGCTAATGTTTTATCAGAATCTTCTATACTGTGAGTGTGCGAGATATTAGTCGTGTCATAAATAAAATCAACATCAAAGGTCGCATGCCAATGTTTTGTCTGAATCTTCTATATAGCCAGAACGCGGGATAAGGGTTATCGTGTCATTATTAAATTCAAGATCAAGGGTCGCATGTCACTGTTTTGTCTGAATCTTCTATACTGTGAGTGTGCAGGATAAGGCTTGTCGCGTCATAGATGACCGCATGCCCATGTTTTGTCTGAATCTTCAATATAACCAGTATGCGGGATAAGGACTATCGTGTCATTACTAAATTCAACATCATGGGTCGCTGTTTGAATCTTCTATACTGCGAATGTGCGGTGTCATTATTCAATTCAACACCAAGGGCCGCGTCTGAATATTCTTTACTGTTAGGTTCTCGTGTCATTCAACATCAATGTTATGTTCGAATCTTCTGTACTGTGAATGTGCGACGGCACAGACTCTGGCTAACTACGCGGGTATGCAGTCGCGTAAGTTCAGCGACCGACTCGTCAATGATTATAATTTACGGCGTGACCTACATTTTGCGGGCGTGAAGGAGAGCATTAAATTATTTGCTCCAGCAAACACGTCCACCACTCGATAAATATAAACTTAATCTTCTTAACGAAATCACGGACCATGCTCGATATGAGAACAATTAGTCTGATTAATCCTAAGATCACTCCAGATAAGCTCATAATATAAACCTTTACAACCAATTTCAACTACGTTCTTTGTGGAATGATAATTACGAGATTAGCACCTATAGAGTGCATGTATTATATTACCTAACGGAAACCTTTGTCATGTTTGTGTATCTTTGGGGTTGAGAGTATAAATATAACGTCACTCTCACGAGAGCATGTAACTCACGCATTGTATATATGTTATATGACGATGAGCTGTATATGCTTAAGTCTAATAAAATTTATGTTATGTTATAAATAAACAGTCGACGACGACCCTTTTCTGGTGATCGATGCGTTCTTGCAAGTTCTTACATTTGTATCAGATAAATTCAAAATTCCGAGTAAAACATGTAATAAGCAGACAGGAAATATTCCCAGATGAGTCTGCTCCTTAGGGAGCAGCCTCATCAGGGACTATTTGTCTTTTTTCAACATATTATGGATTTATCAATCGATGGATTTGTCCAGTTTTTTTGTGTTTTTTGTTGTTTTTTTGTTGTTGTTTTTTCATTTTGAAAAAAAAATCAGCAATGCAAAGAGTAAACCATACATAAAATAATAAACAATGAAAAAATGATACTCACATGTATTCACCAATTCACGCAATGTTGCATCAGTCAACCAACGAACGAGTAGGCTAGAGAATATAAAACCGATATTCTTTATTTGTTTATCAGTTGATTGGTCACTCCTTTATTTCATTGTATAAAGCTCAAAACACCATAAAGCTGACGCACGGATAACAAGTTATGTGTTAACCAACAGTGATTTTTCAAGGTCATAGCTTATACATTATACATTATATATTTCTCACATATTGACGAACCATTCACCGGGTAAAATTCACAATTCACTACTAAACAAACTGTGATAATCTTATTAAATCGTTGCATAAGATTTATATAACTGAGTTTACGTAAGTTCAAAAATCGTTTTTAATCAAAATTTGACTTGTTGAGACAATATAATTCATATCTACGTTGAACTGAGGACAGTAGGGAGGACAAAATCAAGGCTGAAATTTTAAAGATGACGGACAAACTATCAAATGGTAAGTATTTTATTTCTCTTTATCGTACAATTTATACGTAGCATTTGAATTTTCCATGCACAGATCTAGAGGGGGGACCGGGGGTCCGGACCCCCTTCCCTGAAAAATCACAAAAATATAGGGTTTCTTAGCATTACTGGTCCGGATCCGCTGAAAAATCACAAAGCTACCAAGCCAGCATTCAATGTTTGGCCATTATCGGCACGCTAGCGAAACGTCATTTAAATGGCGTTTCGCTGGCGGGACGATGATGGCCCGATTTAAGTGGTAGCAATTAAAAAAAAAAAAGTTGTCAAAGTTGGATCCCATGTGTAAAAAACTTTCTGGATACGCGCATGATTTTCAAGTATATTTTGTGTATTTAAATGAATGCATTTTTCATACGTTTCCAGTATTGATTATGTGAGACATAACACGAGATATCCAACAATGTGCTCAGATCAGCCTGTGCATACGCGCAGTCAGAGCCTTTGCTAGTCGCTTGAATAGTCTATAACTGTTAAGCTACTGAATGAACACTATTTGGGTATTCTAAGCTAACTGGAGGCTGCACAGGCTCGCCTGAGTCTACAATTGTTAAACAGCCACATTGTTGGAAATCACATGTCACGGCTCGTAACAGACTAATAATCGCAGATCGAGATAAGCACGCAACATTCTTGAGCGTAAACTTGTTAATAGTTTCCCATTCACCAATTTTAACAGGTGTTTTTGGTGCTCAAAGGAAGCGTCTCATTGTGACGGTTCTTTTGTGTACCCACAACATATATTTTGGTGGAGAAATAAGAATCTATTTTTATTACACGCTCTTATCTAGTCCAGAATAGTATCGACTGAGTCTTGAATATTTTATAATGGGAGGGGCTCCTTCAATTAATGCTATTTTTCCTAGATTCTGCTTCTCCAAGAATGCATGTTTGGGGTTTCACCGAAAGCCTCAACTTCGGTTAGGTTTGATGTGATGCCGCGTGTCCAAACCTCATCTGGGTATTCGGTCAATGCATGCTGATGCCCATTGCTACATATGGAAATTAAGTTTACATGTAAAAACTGTATACCACCTTTATTCAGGCCTCCAGATTAGAGAGCGTATTGGAAAACTATTTTATTTCTCATCCAAAACATATGTTGTGGGTACTCAAAAGAATCGTCTCGATGAGACGGTTCTTTACGGTACCAAAAACACATGTTTAAATTGATAGGTAAGAAAATAATTACAATTTTATGCTTTAAAAATCCTTATCTGGATCTATGCTTATAAGCACGATTATTTTCGTAATGCACAAGGTCTACACTGATGTAGGTTGGTATAAATAGTTTTACTAAGTAATAGGACCAGCTGCGAATTTGACAAACTCGAGTGACAGTGATTCCAGACAATGCAACAAACACTGGTCGTAGCCAGTATGAGGCACCAAGAGGAAGAGACACAAGGGAAACAACTAGCCACATACTGTATATTTCTTTTCAGCCATTCGCACATAATACCTTTAAAATACAAATATAGGTCGATTTTTTTTTTCATTTGTAGGAATTGATGTGACCAACCTCGTGGTGGAAAATGGAACATCTGCAACAAGTCAAAGAGGTTAGTAAGTCTTCCATTATTTTTGTTTTCATTTGACACACGAACACATATAGCTCGCACATTAATGCATACGCATCCCAACACACGTACGTTTAACTGATCGTTTGAAGTTAATGTCATGTCATGATCACAGCTGCATCTACGCTAACACAATGTACCCACATCTCTCTCTCTCTCTCTCTCTCTCTCTCTCTCTGGCTCTTCGCTGAGCAGGTAGCATGAATCGAAAATACATAAGGTATTTGAGCCCCGCAGCCAAAATATGTGTAAGTGATAGGCGAACAAGAAATACGCAGATCAGCCTGCACAGAAAGTTAATGTACTTGATTAACTGGGTCCATTTAGTTTCTGTAGCTGAGCTGGCTGGTTTGAGTCTATCATAGTCGCAAACCGATGCGAGCGAAGTAGCTCTCTTATCTTTGGTTTTCTGTTTATCATTCAATTATTGAAATTAGCACATCAGATTTGCTTTGACGCAAGTTGTCCATCCTCTGTTATTGACAGCTGGAAGTAAATTGCTAAACTCTTTGCATACTGGGTAATTTTTCATGCATTTTTTCGTCTGTTTTTTTTTTCAAAATCATTTTTTTTTCGAAATTTCTCTCAGAGTTTCAAACAGTTTGGGTCCAGATTAGGCCCGACTCTATAACGGGCAGTTTGGATCCAGATGAGGCCCGACGTTGACATTGAGTCGGGCCTAATCTGGATCCAAACTGTTTCCAAAAATAGTTAGCAGATGAATGCTTGTAGGCAAAGGGTTAATATTTTGTTGATTGAGCAGCTTTTTGTGAAAACTGAATCCATGTGTCAAGCCTCAATATTTGGCCTCATCTAGTCAGGAGGCCATGGTTAATTCTTATTTATTAGTTAAGGTTCATTTTACGCCAGAAAGCTGGAGAAAGTTTATTGAGAAATACAGTCAAAATAAGAGAAAATCAATGCTAAGGAAGGACTTATTGCTTGATTATTGAATTTTGCGGGACACTAAGTTTTCGAACCAAACTAAAAGTGGCGTATAATAAAACCATAGTAGAATCAAGATGGTAGCTTGAACGTTCCAATATTTACTGACCGCATTCGATATGGCCTGGCAAAGTTGATCCGTCCGTTATAAGTGTGTCAAAGAGCTTTTGGAAGAAGTCGGCGAGTAGCTAAGGTTCAAACACGCAGTATCGCCATAGCCTGAATTGTTCGCATGCACAAAGTATCAAAGTAGATACGGCCTAACGCCATAAATTCGAGTTCTAACTGCGCATGCACGTCTTAAGATGTATGAAAACGGCACCGTTTTTCACCAGTGCAAGTTCGAGTTTTTTTGTCTTTTCTTACTAATACTATTCTTCGTACAATTCGAGCCAAAATGTATGGAAGCAGGGTCAACGTATTTTGTTTTTATTTACTAAAATTTTCTTCAGGTACTTTCAAGGTGAAGGCAGGACTAGCCCAGATGGCCAAGGGTGGTATTATAATGGATGTCACCACCCCGGAGGAAGCCAGAATCGCGGAGGAAGCCGGTGTAAGTTGGTTTCAATCATTATGAATGACGTTACTTTATAACATTGACTTTATTATATAATGTGTTAGCAACTTACGATAGCATTAAGATGTGGAACGCCTGGACTGTCTTAAATTGTGTACTTTCTACGGCAGTTGAGGCGTTGCATAGTAAGAGGAAACAATTCATTACCCATAACTACAATTTTCAAAATGACCCACACACGCTTCAATTCAGTTAGGTTATCACAAACATGTAGCCCTATACAAAATATCATGTTGGCAACGTCTGGAGGATTTTTTTGTATACTGAGGGGCATTAAAACGCACCATTTTACATTCTCTGTCTCTTCCACATGGTTGATTTGAGGATTGTTTCTTTATCATTTTTATCCTCTTGCAAAATGGACCATGATTTGTCATAATTTCGATTTGCTCATGCTGTTCATTCTGACGTAATACCGATGTAAGTTTTTTTTCAACAATTGTCATCTGGCAAATGTGAATTTGATTCAATTTGAAAACAAACACTTTTAGGTGGTAGCCAGATGTCTTAACAAATGGAAAATAACAAACGTTTTCTGAAATAATCGTTTTATTACACTCCCACTCGCAGCGTTTCTTTGCTAACGTCAGTGTTAAATTTTCAAACTTCAATAACAGACGGGTGGCGCCCGCGCATGACGCGTCTTTTGTCTTTTATGCAATTGTTTGAGGAGTATCTGTTGGCAACAAAAAGATTTTGATTATTCCTGATCCTTAGGATATAAACGGCCAATTACGTCAAAAATCAATGACGCCATGTAGACGTAATGAACGTTGCCAGAGGCCTAAAACTTCAAATTTGATTTTGTCTTTCCTTTTGCTTTCAAGAACAAACATCGGTTTGAACACTTTTTTTCGTTCATTATGGAAGGTGTGGGTACTCTGTGACTTTTTGAATTAGAGTTGTCTCAGAATTATCGCGACGTCACTGTAATCATAAGCCTCAGCGTTTCGATTTTCTTATTAGATGCAAGCTAAATGACGGAACTTGTCAATTTTATTTTTCACATATTGAAAATATCCAATTTTTGACATAAATTAGCATTTAAGCAGGTGGTGCGTTTTTAAAGTCCTTCAGTATATGTATACAACAAAGTCACAGACCAATCTGCGCTGGAAAGAAAATTAGCTAAACGTGATGCATCCAAAATCTATTTGTTCTAACTAGTCTATGTAGCTATATTTGAGTGTGATGTTGTCACAAATCTCGGAGACAGGGTTTATCACCACTATACTCTTGTAACATTATATTTTAGTTGAGAAATAAGATTACAAACTTGATAACCTGGGCTGCTGATTGCTAAGCATTGCTTTTTTCAGACTTCTGGTTCTAGGTTTGGGTTTTGTCTTTGTTTTGGTGTGCATTATTTTGCCTTTCTGGTTTTTAATCGTCTTGACTAGGAAGAGAGTTGATTGCTTTGCTTTAATTGTCTTCCTGATGTCTTGTTACTGTTAATATTCTGTGGCTCTTCCTCACTGTGCCGTGGGCTGCAATGTGTGATTGTGATATAAATGATAAAACTCACTTTTTTTTGTTGGTTATATATTGTTATTTCAAATATTGCGTTTGTATTCTTACAGGCATGCGCAGTGATGGCACTAGAGCGAGTACCAGCCGATATCAGAAGGGACGGCGGTGTAGCACGAATGACAGACCCAAAAGTAAGGACACACACATGTGCATTAATTTTTTCAACAGTTTAGCTGTAATTTTCAGGGACAATCATTCAACACAATGAGAAAAGTTAAGGGATACATACTGTACCATTACAATCAGTATTGTTTAGAACATATAATCCTAGTGTCCTTTTTAAATTGTTGGGCATAGGCAAAGAGTGCAGACCCAGATCAGACGCCAAAAAAACGTAGCGTCTGACCAGGCACTTCACGGATTTCTCAAAGAATGTTTTATAAAAAGAATGGATCAAAATGGAAAATACACCTAGCAACCCTTCAAACGAAAATGGACTGGTCCAATTGATTGGGAAGTTCCATTCGGCTTAAATGGGTTAAAACAGTGTAATATTACACCAGTCTATATGGGTTATAAGATGGTATTAGTACTGCCACATTCTGTTGTTCAAATTTAAAATATTTATGCATGAGTTTTTTGCTGGTTCCAGATTTAATCCTTTAAGCGCCAATCACGACTGCAGCAGACAACAAAATTTGTGACATTTTTCCCAATTTACGACAAAAATAAGGTATGCTATTTCATGAGAATCGTCTGCCAGCAGACGATTCTCATGAAATAACATGCCTTTTTGTTATTTTTGAAAAAGCAGCAAATTTTTAGATTGTCATCTGCTGCAAATTATAGGTAGCGCTATAAGGGTTAATTCTATTGCATTGTATTTTAGATCATTAAAGAGATTATAGCAGCAGTTACAATACCTGTGATGGCAAAAACAAGAATAGGACACATTGCAGAATCTCAAATTCTAGAGGCATTAGGTGTGGATATGATAGACGAATCAGAAGGTACGGATTAGTAATCCTCTTATAGATCCATGGACATCCCTATTTTCCAGTTTAAACCATTCGACCACATGTAATAAATAAAGGATACTTTTCCGAGGCTTTTTTGTTAAACCGCGAGGTGAGCCCTCCGAGCGGTTTAAACAGAAAGTCGAGGAAGAATCCTTTATTTAGCTTGTAGTATGGCGCAGGCGCAAATAAACACGTGTTACTGACACTTGACGAAATCTACATTCACTCCTCCCTGCATCCGGCCTAAGCTGTCAATTTTATGTTACATTTACCTACGGGTTAATTTGTCGCTGTTTAGGAAGTTCCCGCCTACATCGCTGTTTAACTAAAATTGAAAGTAAGAGTACGGTTTTAAGCTCCTCCTTCGTCGTTATTCTAGGGTGTCTGATTTAAACATCAGCAATGATCAAAGAAAAAAGCATCGGCCATACTACAGCAACTTCTTACTACCATGCAACTACCAGCTTAGCAGAAGCATTGTTCTTGAAATCAAATTTGGTGATATAGCTGTCACGTAAATATAAATAATTTGACATATAGTGACAGGTATTTTAATACTGATTTGACAATGGACAGGATACTTATTAAGAAGGTTTCCTTAATTTCTGTAACATAACATCTATGAGGCAATTCCAATATGCACCTACAACATATGTCTATAATAAATGAGTCCTGATTTTTCACCTTAAAACAGGGTTCACAAACTTCTAAACTACTTTTTAGGTTTCAGTGTAATGAGCATGTAGAAATGAACAAGTTTTTGTGTAGCATGCACCTGGATGACAATAATAGATAGCCAATTTTATTGACAGCTAATCTTAAGATGTTTCATTGGAATGAAATGCTAACTTGGTGGTTGCCTGGTTGTAGTTATCTTCTTATTGGTCCATGGACGCTCTCTATTTTCGATTTTAAGGTATTTACCCAAACCATTCGCCCACAACAACTTCTTACCCAAAGTATTCTAAAACGTGAACAAGTATTGCAGGGTTTGTAATATGGAGTGACTAACTGACATGTATTCAGAGCTTGGTTCTGAACAGTGTAAACACTAATCCAGCTATTCCTTCCAAAGATTGATCTAGGCAATTGATCGAGTTACTATTCGACAAAGGGTCAATCTGTCAATTTATGGTAAATAATTTATGGTATCAAAATAGTTTAAACTGTGAAAAAATAGCTCAAAATGATGTGAAAAGAAAATAACATGATTTGATAATCAAAAAGCGATGTTCCTTTTTTAATTCATGAACATCTTTACCAGTGTGTAACTATTGGCCAGGGTATCAGTGCCATATGCTTACCCAAGAAATCTCTGAGTGGCACACAAACCAACTTGAAAGATGAAGCATTAAATAAGAGAATTTTTATGATTGCCAAGTTATCATTAAGAATTCAGTCTCTTACCTGCAATGTTTAGAGACAGCTTAAACAGCTATGAATGCCTTTTCTCCGTCTGATTACTAGGAGACGAGATCAATGAGGACCATGCAGTAACATTGTAAAGATGGAATAAATGCTTGACAGTAAGCTTTTTCTAATATCTTACACAGAAATAATAATTTATTGCAAACTATCACAGCAATGGCGTAGCCAGAACGCTAAAAAGGTTACGCACATCAAAGGGAGAGTACTGGATCAAGCAGTGGTTCTCTTCAATTGTGTCCCTTTTCAAAATGGGAACTTCTCTTAAAGGAAAGAATTTGCTCTCAGAGGCCAATGCACAGTTCATAGTTTTTACAGCCATTGTCTAAGCCAGGAAGCATTTTTCAAATACTAACGTCAATTCTTTAGTATCGCGCCTGCGCACACTATGTTTTTTTACAGTTTATAATGTTCTCTGTTCCAGTGTTGACACCAGCCGACGAGGAGAACCATATAAACAAACATAATTTCACAGTACCGTTCGTCTGTGGGGCACGTGACTTAGGTGAAGCATTACGTAGAATCTCAGAGGGAGCTGCCATGATCAGGACAAAAGGTCTTGCTGGAACAGGTATACAGTTCTTGATTTTTGAATAGCGCATTACATTATTACTACCATGCAACTGATAGCTAAGCAAAAGCATAGTTCATGAAATCAAATAGCTGTCATGTTAATATAAACAATTTGCCATATAAGGACAGGTATTTTAATACTGATTGGCAGTTTGAGATGTTCGAGGAAAGCCAATGGACATGATACTTGTTTAGTGTATATTTCAAAATAGGTGTCATTAATTTGTTGGTACTCATAGGAATGACCTCATAGAGGCAATTTCAATGTGCACCTACAACATATGTCCATTCAATAAATGAGTGTTTTCGCCATTAAACAGGGTTTTCACAAATTTCTCAACTACTTTTTATGTTTCAGCGAGCAGCAAAGGCTGTGGGCGAGACTGAGCAGATGCACAGGCATATTTGAACCAGCTGCACGCTGGTGCAATAAGTGCAAAAAAATCATGAACTGGCTCCAGGCTTGCCACTTTTTCTAAATGTAGTGTTCACCCTAGACCCGCATTTACTTACTATCCTGTAGGAGCTGTCATCGCCTCGTGGATAATGCACTTGTCCAGAAGATTCTCTTTAATGAGTTACTCTCATATTAACTGCATTGATAAATAGAGAACACTTACTAACTAGGTAAAACTAGCGAAGATGACGTAATGATCAAATTTTTATGTCAATTCAGCGTCATTGGCAACGTCATTCGTTTATCAGGCAACGTGCAACGTTGCAGTAAATATGAATGGTAACTGATAAACGTTGTCTTTCTCACGGCATGTGCCTTTATCAGGTCATGCACTTTTTGAATGACATCGCTAATGATGCTGAATCAACACAAAAATCGAAATTTACGTCATAATCGCTAGTTTGAAGAGTGAATCAGCGGATAAACTGATAATTAGATTACCAGGTTCGTGTCTTTTGATATCAAGTTTACCAGGCTAGGCTTTGAGAACGCATGTTGAATCGCTGGGCAAGCCTCGCAATGTCAACATGTGTTCTCAAAGCTCAACTTTGAGAATGCATGTTGAATCGCCAAGCAAGCCTCGGGATGTCAACAAGCATTCTCAAAGCCATGCCTGGTAAACCTGATATCGAAAGACACTCACCTAGTATTCTCTTTTAATCAGTCTGTTGGATGAGACCCCCATGCCCAATTGCCCATATCACCCAACCTGTTGTTGGGACATTAAATACAATACATGAGCCCCCACATGTGATTTCCAACAATGTGGCATTTTGACAAGTGTAGGCTCAGACGAGCCTGTGCAGCCTCCTTTTAAGCTTAGAAACTTCAAATGATGTTCAGTCAGTAGCTTAGCATTCGTAGAATATGCAAGCAACTTGCAAAGGCTCTGATCAGACTGCGCGTATGCGCAGGCTGATCCGAGGTATTGCTGGTCGCACATACCACATTGTTGGAAATCTCATGTCACGGCTCACATTATAACTATCATTTAATGCTATAAATCTGGCTATTGCAGGAGATGTAGCAGAAGCAGTAAGACATGCCCGTACAATCAACAAACAGATAAAGGTGGCACAAGCCCTGGACTCTACAGAGTTGTTTAATTATGCCAAGGAACTCCGGGTACCAATAGATCTCCTACAGAAGACAGCAGAACTTGGAAGGCTACCAGTGGTCAACTTTGCTGCTGGTGGAATAGGTAAGCCTGTCCTTATTGATGCACAATGTTTATACTGAGTGAAAAATATTAGCAATATAAATTGGGAATTCACAGTTTGGAAGAAATTTCATAATATCATAAATATTTGAAAATGTGTATGAGTACTATAACATTAACCGGTTGACATTTCACATAATGTAAAGTCCGATTTTAAGCCCCCTTGCCTTAACAGCTTATCTGGCATTTGCGCAAGTAGTTTTCTGTTAAAAGTTTCATTTGTCCATCAAATGTTTAGATCTAATAGCTAAAGTAAAAACCAGTTTCAAACTGAAGGTTCTGTTTACCCTTTTCGAACAATTTTTAGTTGAAAATCGTATTTTTTCAAATTATCCCCTTTCAATTGAATGGGGTCTGAAATTGAAATGCTTAGCTGATCAATTCGTCGCTATGAAATCGGAATTTGTTTGGGTTTTTTTACTTCTTGCTGGTAGCCATTAGATAATTTTCAAACAACTGACATGTTTACGCACCTGCTTATAATATATATATAATGCTAAAAGATCGCCTATTGGAATACCCATTATAAGTAATTGCTTAACTTGTTTTCCTCAGTATAGCTATGATAATGCATAATATGAAGCTCTTTTTGGTGAAAATATGCATTTATTTCGAGGGACGAAAGCTATAAACATTTTATAAAACAGGGGAAGAAAAGCAGGTTAACTTGTTCTAAATATTTAGACCAACACTTAAATAAATTTAACAGATTCAACTTGAAGTAGCTAAAACTACATTGCTTGTATCATTTTCACGCAGACCAGTAAATTCAGTATGTTGTATTGCAAGGATTACATTTTACCAAAAACTGCATTATGTTTGCCACTGTTATTTGACGCACATATTTAAACTCGTATTCCTCAAGCTGTTTGAAAAGGCAATAACTACACAGCTCAGTCATTTTCCAAATCTTTCCCCCAATAAAATGTGTTCAATATCTCAAACCAAATGCACTGGAAACATAAAATTATACACTGTCATATTTTAGGTTGACATTGTTTGTTCACATAGAACATTACCCTTGATTAAGCAAATTTTCCTTCAAACAGTATATCTAGATAGAGTTAATGAAATCAAATACAAATGATAATATATAGAGCCATATCTGGGGTCTTGTAACAAAACAAGTGGGTATGACCAGGAAATTCCACAATCACATACTGCATTACTCTGAGGGTGTGACATAGACTCTCTGGAGTTTAGGAGAAAGTGTTGTTTTCAGAGAAAACAATGGTCCCCCACTACAAACGCTCGAATTTGACATATTTGGCTCCGCTATGACCTTATAAATTAGGCGAGGTCTGCTGACAACTGGTTGTCACCTGTCTTTTTGGTCTGGTGACAACCGGTTGTCACTAGCAAAATGTCTGGTGACAACCGGTTGTCACCAGCAAAAAGTTTGCTGACAACCAGCTGTATATTTTCCAATACCAATGTATAGAGATTTTTATACAAAAAATACATTTGTGTATATGATGAAATGGTATTTAACAGTGATTTTGTTACCTGCATCTTTTACTCACAATTTTGTCTCTGGGAATCAAAGTTTTGCTTTCAGCGAGTCCCAGGATGCAATGGTATTGCAGACTTGTCATGAAAAATAGTTTCTGGACTCTTAAGTTTGCAGTATGACCCATTGATATGGCAAACAGCGAGTCCCAGAACCCATTAGCCCAAATTTATAAATCAAGTTTCAACTATACAATGCTTGGTAATTATTGGTTAATTGACTAATCATTATTAAAGGTACTATTCTTTAACTCTTATAAAATGGAATCTTCCAGTTTATTATCTGTACTTTACAGCTTAGTTATTAGACAAGTTAACAAATACCTCCTGATCAGACTCACTCTGTGGTAAATGGAAACTTCCAGTTGATTGTTTGGACTTTTACTAATCATATCTGATTATTATTAATGATTGATTTGCAAAAAACAACTTAACAACACATAGTCCCTGATCAGATTGCTCCTGCAAGGATTGGTGTGCGCAAACTTTTCCTCTTAAAAATGAGGATTTAATTTAATTCTGCTAATTGTGAAAACTGCAATAACAATACATATAGTTATTTAATCTATTTGTTCCTTTAAAGCTGTGCTAGTATCATATAAGTTGATAGAATATAAATGAACATTGATATGCAATGTATGAGCACTAAATCTTCATCTAGTATTTTTCTGTAATAAAAATACCAAATTGAAAATTCATTATTTTCTTATTCAATAGTTATTTATGTTTTCTATAACTGTATTTAAAATGTCACTAGACTCCAGTAGAATTCCAAGAAAACATGCTAATTAAACAGTAGAATTGGAAAAATACAGCTGGTTGTCAGCAGACTATTTGCTGGTGACAACTGGTTGTCACTAGACATTTTGCTAGTGACAACCGGTTGTCACCAGACCAAAAAGTCTAGTGACAACCGGTTGTCAGCAGACACTTCCTATAAATTATGACAAGGTCACCAAAACATAAGCAAGTCTTCATCATTCCCAAATGTTAAATCCATACACAATTAGTTCCAATCTGTCCACTTGTTCACAAGATACCATGCATACAGGTAAGCATTATGCAAATGAGATCTGCACCATAACAATATGTCCCGCTCCCGTTCGGAGAGGGCGTAATTATAGAAAACCAAAAAAGATATGTTAAATCACAGGAGCTTGAAGTTTGATCCTTATATCACTTCTAATCCCTAAAACCTAAATCTCATAATTTCATGACGTAGTGACATAGTGATCGTCTGGTTTTGAGGCAATTGGGGTGAGATAAAGATAGAACTTCAAGCTCCTGTGGTTAAATGCACAATTGAATGATTGTCTTAATTCTTAGCATACCAAAAACCAGTAAACAGAACTTGGGCAAATGGTAAAGATCAGGGTCTAAAACGTTTGCTAAGACTTAAACAATCTTAAGGGAAAGAAGAAGAGCGCCATCATTTGGAAATTCTGACCTTTGACCCTTAAAATATATTTAAATATATCCCCCCTCTTTTTCAGCCACACCCGCTGACGTGTCACTGATGATGCAGCTTGGAGTAGACGGGGTGTTTGTTGGCTCTGGAATATTCAAAAGTTCAAACCCACCATCACGTGCTGTTGCCATGGCACAGGCTGTCACTCATTACAAGGAGCCAAAGATATTGGCTGAACTCAGCAGTGACCTAGGTCAAGCTATGTTTGGAATCACGAAGGCGGAGCATGAGAACAAAGAACAAACAAAAGAGTGGGTTGTGAAAGGGGACAAAACAAAAATCTGGAATTCAACTCTTGGTGAACCAAAAACATTCAAAGCTCCAGCATATTCATAAGTTATTTCATTACGAAGCTGGTTTATCCATCTTTACCCATAAAGCGCCAAAAATGCATCTGAAAATGTCGTCTTCTTAAGTCGTCTGCTGCAAATAGTTGCCTAACATTGCTGAAGAATTAAGTATAGAAGCAAAAAGCGTGGACCCAGAACAAACTGCTCCTATAGGAGCAGTCTGATCTGGGTCCACACTGGTTGCCATAGAGGCTTCTTAAACATTTCATCAGACGAGAAAAGCAGACGACTTTTGTTGCAATGGGCGCATTTAGGGTTAATTTGTACACTGTCCAGAATAAAACTGCAAATTCTGCATAGAGACATACTACTTCTACAAATTGTGTCATAGTTTGTAAAACAGGGATGTAAGATAATTAATTTGATTCTAGATTATCAGACAGGCACAAAGACAACTGTCACCAAACATATGTTGTATGTACCTCTTGCATTATTAAATCAATGTCTTGGGCTTTGAGTCATTGAATAAGTAAGTTTCACATGAAGCCGAGATTTTCCCTCATCAAGTAATAAAACTTACATGCAGTTCAATTAAATCATTCAAGGACATCAGCGTCTATTTTTTAGTGAAAGCCATTTTATGCAAGCAGTCTTATTATACATATTGAATGTTAGGGCTGCGTCTTACGCCTACATAGTGCCATTTAGTTGTTCATGTGGGCCAACTCATTGGGTTTTGGAATTTTCAACTTGTTGAGGAAGCTTAGAATTTTCAATTTCTTGAGAAAGCTTGGAATTATCAACTTGTTGAAGAAGCACATGCTCATCTGGGAATAGGCTGCTCACCAGTAACAAAAGAACCAAAATCTCATGTGCTGGCTAAGACTGGGTCTCAATGCAATGAACCTCTCATCTGTTTGAGATTATTAAAGGCGCAAACTAGCCTGCTTGGTGATATAACTGTCATGTAAATATAAACAATTTGCCGTAGAGTGACAGGTATTTTAATACTGATTGGCAGTTTGAGATGTTTAAAAGTGGAAAGCCAATGGACATGATACTTGTTAAGTGTACTTTTCAAAAAAAGGTTTCCTTAATTTCAGTAACATGTGTTGTTGGTTCACATTTGAATTGTCTCATCAAGAAGGTTCTTTTGAGTACCCACAACATATGTTATGGATGAAAAATAAAGAAATTAGTTTTCTAATACGCACTCTTATCTGGAGGCCTGAAAACCTAAGGATTATGCGATTGGTATTTGAATGTATGCAGATAAAATGGTGCATGAAATGCTTCATTCACTTTTGTTATGAATGAATAATTTATATATATATATATATATATATATATATATATATATATATATATATATATATATATATATATATATATATATATATATGTATGAATATAAAACAAACAAAACATCGTTTTTTTTTTGTTATTTTCGTTTTCATTTTTTAAATGTACAATTCCAGCGGCCCCACAACTGTAGTTAACCCTGTATACATATAATTTTAAGAACAGTCGACTCTAAGTAACTCAAGGGTCATGTAACTAGACTTTCTTACCCTTGAAATTAAAGTTGATTGAATAAAAGGGATTAATGAATTATCCTCATATCAAATAGCAAAAACGTGACTATGACTAGGAAATGCCACAATGGAGGATTAAATATCAACCCAAGACACATTTTTAAGATACTGATAGTTCTCATAGGTAACACCACACAATTCAAATTTCCAGTTGAAAGGTCTTTTTTCTCACAATGAGGCTCAGGTCATTGCATTAACTAGGCCGAGTGGTTCTCTCATAACGAGGCTTGTTTCTTCATAACAAGGCATTGTGGGTCACAACCATCCTTGAAATTTTGCAATAAAAGCAAGAAAGATGGCAAAGACCAGGAAACGATACAATCAAGTACCACACCTGACCCAGGATACCACATGGGAAAGTAACAAAAATACAATAAACATCACCAACAAGAGCCAAAAAGTTAGCCCTTTTCCAGCTGGTGACCACAAGGCAGCAATGAACAGACGCAAAAGCATGAGAAACTCAAGACACAAAAACACAAACGATACACAAAAGAAGTACCCCCCTGGAATGGTCAGTATAATATTTTACTGGAGGGCTTAAACAAGTTTCATGGCGCCAACTTCGCCCTTAATTCTGATGTGGACCAGGACACATTTGGGAAAAGGACAAAACACAAAAAATACAACAGCCAAGATATCAGCCCTTTCCCAGCAGGTGACCACAAGGCTACAAGGATTAGACAAAACAGCACAACAAACACCTACATGAAGCATAACTAACAAAAACGATCCACAAAAGAAGCACCACCTTAGAACGGTCAGTAAAAATACTTTCACTGGAGGGCTTAACTGTTTTCACGGCGCCAACCTCACCCTTTGTTCTGATGTGGATCAAGGAATGCAAATAGCTCATAATTACATAGGCTTCCCAACGTTTTTCGCATTTCTCAACCAAATATATATCGTAGATACTCAAAAACCGCCTCATAGAGTCTCCAGACATATTTTAACTCATTAATGTGAATTACAAAATTAATTCTCAATAAACAATTGCTTGAGTTCAACAGGCTCGAGTTACCAAGAGTCAGCTCTGGCCCTGACATTATAAAACTTTGTTCATGATCAACTCAACTGAGCATGAAATTTCAATTACTCTTAAAATTGAAATACTGAAAAAGAAAAACTTTTCTTGCTTTTAAAAGCTCATGTGTAGAAATTAACCTGCTGATAAATGTTAAAATGCCAAAAATTGTTACAATTGTTGGCATTATAACATTTATGAGCAATTTGTTGGAATTATAACATTTAAGAGCAATTTGTTGACATTATAATTTTCATGAGCAATTTGTTGGCATTATAACATTATGAGCAGGATAAATTACATGGTCACTTGAGTTGAGCATGAAAAACACCTTAAAAAACCTCGGGAACGGGTCAAGTTAAATCTGCACTGTACAATGTTTTGTCCGTGTGTGCTGTGTTCTGAAAGTGCTCGTTGTAAGTTGGAATCGTTAGTCGAACCAGATAAAAATAAAAAAATTAGCTGTGACATGTGATTTCCAACAATGTGTAGACTTAAATGAGCGTGTGCTGCCTCCCTTTAAGCATAGAAACTCAGTAGCCTGATAGTCATAGAATATTCAAGCAACTACCAAAGGCTCTGATCAGACTGGGCATATGCCCAGGCTGGTCAGAGCCTTTGCTAGTCTGGTCGCACATACCACATTTTTGGAAATCTCATGTTACGGCTCAAATAGGCTATTATGCAATAGTGTTACCACCGATTCTCAATGTTCCGAACAGAAACTAAAGTCTTTGTGGACCAGCCTGCATTGTCCCAGTCCTGCTAGTATCAACCATACGCTGACTGATAAACAAGGTTAGACATGATCGAGCCTGCAACATCTCTGTTCAACAACTATATACCAACTAATATAAAGGGATTGGTAACATATTAAAGCCTTATTTCATTGCACTTGATTCACAGCACCAAGGAGTATACCCTAAAATGCTTAAAATAATTTCCCACAGACATCTCAAAATGATGTCATGTGAATGTATTTTTATGTATATATGTTGCGTTTGTTACTGAGGGCCACTTGGTAGAATAGTTTGTATATATTAGCTAAATGTGTTTCACCCTCATTAAATAATGTATATAAATAATTAAACAAATTGTGAAAGTGAGAAACATATCGAAATTCCTGAACCAAAATATAGTTAGGGGTACTCAAAATAATTGTCTTTAATGTGACGATTATTATGAGCACCAAAAACACATGCTTAACTCGATGGATGACATAAAAATAGAAGTATACCCTAAATGCTTAAAATAGTTTCCCACAAAAAACAGCTCAAAATAATAATCCCTCATGCTCAGTTGAAGATTAATTTACAATATTACTGTATGCATCTAAGCATGAGGGGATCGTTCTTTTTAGCAATATGTCGAATCTTGTCAGGACCCCTCCCAGAGAGAGGGAGAGAAAAAAGAAGAATGTGATAGACTAAAAGGCCCCACCTATATTTTCCTCCAGAGAAGCAAATTTCATTCTGTCAACAAGCCAAATATGACAGAGCCATCTCTCTGAAAGCTACCACCCTACTGCACACAAGTAAAAATAATGCTTTTTGGTCCTCTGAATAATGTTAACCCTGAAAGCGCCAATCACATGAAAAGTCGTCTGCTTTTGTCATCTGCTGAAATGTTTAAGAAGCCCCTTGGTCAAACAGTGTAGACCCTGATCAGACTGCTCCTACAGGAGCAGTCTGATCTTGGTCCACACTGTTTGCCTCCATACTTACATTAGTTAATAATGTTAGCAAATATATGCAGCAGATGACTTTAGCACGGCCACCAATCCATCTCCTTCATCGCATAAAATCAATACTGTGTTATAAAGAAGAGGGACCCGTTTCCTATGAATGAGATGGACCATAATTCGACAAAATCGTTATTTTCTCTAAACAATACAAATTTTAGAAATCCGAAAATGCTATTCGATGGCCCTGGTGTTTACCTTCGACATACCTCAAATAGTGTCCCCTGGCACATAAACTGATTCAAGAATGTGTGTTGAAGTTGAAACAATGTATTTTTTTCTTCAATACAAAACAATTTAAACTGTAAAGCAGAAAATCCTCTTAAAACTAATACCAGTGTCGAAAAGTTTAATGAGTGTCTCATCGAATAGCATTGCCCGATTTCTAAATTTTGCTCTCAAAATTAGGAAACAGAAAGTTTAATCCAACTGGTATATGCGATTAAGGAGATGGATTGGTGGCCGTGTTTAGCAGGCGTCACCAGAACGTTATAAATCCAATTCTGACTAGCGTTCTATAAATGATTATCATCATCATCGTTATCATCATCATCATTATTGTCATGTTCGTTACCATCATCTTGATCACCATGATCCAGACGGTGTAAGTCATAATAATGTACGTTATCAAACCCCTTGTAGTTGCCAAAATCTGTCAGGGGAGATAAATTGTTCAAAAGATCCTTGAGTGTAGCAGGCATGTCCCACTTCCTGACTGTCTCCACATCAAAGTGAATGAATATAACTTCCATGGACCGCCGTAATAGGCTGTAAACTGAAATAAAGTACAGTAAAACATGTCTTAAGCGGCCACTCAAAATGAAGACAAAATTGGTTTTCAAGACCGATTACCGCTTAATGCAGGTCAAAAGTATTGCAGAATGCTCCAAGAGAGCATTCTGCAATACTTTTGACCTGCATTTAGCTACCATTTGTCTTTAAGATCTTTATTTGTCTATTTTTGAGTGGCCGCTTAAGACAGGTTTTACTGTAATATTAAATTGATACGCTAAATGGTGAAAATGGGGGTTTTCATGAGGGCCAGGCATCCAGATAAGAGTGCAAAATTGAAAACAAAATTGTATCTCAACCAAAACAGATGCTGTGGGTACTCAAAAGACGGTGAAATACGTATGCAGTGAGTTTGTTACATGCGCATCATGCATCTTTTGCCCATAATTTTGTCTCTGGGATGCAAAGTTTTTTTTATTTCAGCGAGTCCCAGGATGCAACAATATTGCAGACGTGTCATTAAAATAGTGTTCTGCATGGACTCATAAGTTTGCAGTTGGACTCATTGATATGGGAAACGGCGAGTCCACAATATTTTAAATGAATCACTGCTTAAGTTTTCACTGAAAGGTAAGGAAATAATAACAATATTTTGGTAAAACAATTGCTTATCTGGACCTCTGTTCTGGTACTATATATACGTTAAGCCAGTCTTTAAAATGTATGTATGCACTGTTAGCTAGTGGGTCTTGAAGTGTGCATTTTGGCCTGTGCCTTCATCAACGTCCCTACTCCGTGTGTGTAATGCGAGATTCTGCATGTTTGCATATGCGATAAATACAGGTTATTACATGGCCGAGGTGTGCCTCTAGGTCATATTGACACTGGAAAGCCATATAGGCCCCCGGGTTTTAGCCGAGGGCCTATATGGCTATCCAGTGCCAATATGACCTAGAGGCACACCTCGGCCATATTATAACCTTTTTATTACATGTCTTCTACATTTTACATAGTAAAATTGCCGTTAGCACTCGGTAATATTTTCAATTGGACTGAATCCATAATGGCAGTCACATGACGATGCCAAAAATCTATATTGGGGCCTCAATATGGATTGTTGGCACTGCCTCATAGTAGGAATCGTTCACATTTTCGATTAGAACAAGGCTAGGCTACTCGTTTCAACATGGCTGAGTAGATTTAGAATCGTTATGAGACCCTGTTTTCCGATGTATTTTACGCTCGATTCGGGCGATAAAATAGCGAAATGCCAGAAGAATTAAGAATGGGATATCAGAACATGAAACAGTTAGGCTTTTCGCCAGTTTCGGTTAAACAAACAAAGTGGCTAACACTGAGGCTGGTAAAGTACACGGGTGTCAAGCTCTGAAGCTTGTCCAGAAAAAAAAGTGTGGATATGGGAACTGACCGTTTCGGCATGAGAATAGCTGTTGCCGCAAACAATGCAAAAACTACTGCATACTCGCTTGCATGCATGATCACACACACGCACGCACGCAGTTTCTGAGATAAGCTCTTCCACTTTAAATTGAAGAAGAGTCTATGTATTAAAAATGGGTGTTAGACAAATTCTGGAGAAAAAAAATGAAATTCAAAAAAGGCAAAATGGTTAAGTAAACAGTGTAGATCCAGATGAGGTGGCTTGTGAGCCATCTCATCTGGATCTACACTGTTTTGTCGGACCATCTTTACAGGTCTGTAGTGTTGAACGGGTTAACGAAGGCTGAACGACAGCCTCTGAGCCGTCGTAAAATTTCAACAGTTTAGCGAAGATGCATAAACTCTTCGTTCGTTACAGTGCGTTCTTGTTAATCAATTTTTGCTAACGAGGGCTAAACGATGATGTAACGAAATGAAATTGGGATACCGAAGCTTCTTGTTACCCACCCCTGCTGATCGGATGATCGATCGTTACCGGGATAAGCATTGTTGTTGTTGGTGATGATTCACTGTATATTGTTGCTCCTATTGTCTGTGGGGGTTTCTGTGTTTGATCCTTGTTTTATATGAATGCAGTATTCAGTGTGTCTTTTCTAGCTTTTCAATCATCTTGATTGGGAAGACAGGTCTGGTTTGTTTTACTTTATTTGCCTTCATGATGTCCTGTGACTGTTAATGTTCTGTCACAGTATGGATGGTCCTCAGTGTGTGATTGTGGTACTTCCCGACGTAGTCTTATACATGTAGTTGTCTTGGTTCGTCGTCATCATATTGTTTTTCGTAGTTGATCCACTGATTAGCAGTTCATTGACCTCTTCTCTTGCAATTAAACGTCGGTCAGCATAATTATTTTCTTTTGCCTAGGGACATTTTGGTTTATTTCATATGCCCCAGAACCCCCGACATAAAAGTTTATTAAATATGAAGTTAAGCATAGGCTGTCCGCCTGTACGTGGAGATACTCCATGAGCTTTAGCGAGTTGATTATCTCAAGTACAGGTGGACAAACATGGTATTACTATTTTATACCATCTACATAAGTGTAGACCTTGCTCATCGTGAGATATTTCGTACTAAAGTTGGTAAGGCCATCCTTAAAATATATTTGTTTGTCGTGCTCCTACCCATCAACTTTAGTTTGGGTAGATAGGTCTTTTTTCAGAAATTCTGCATAATTTTATGACCTCTTTTACTATCACTTTTAGAGGTCTACAAATGCTGTATATGGGGTAAGCATGCATAAAATAACAGCCTCCGTAACCTTTCTTTAATTAAAATACAGCTTTTAATGAGAAGTATTTTTAGAGAAAAATCTAAAAACAAAAAGATTCTCAGAAAGGCATATTTTTTTTTTTTTTTTTTTTTTTGGGGGGGGGGGGGGAGGGGCTGTTTTGGGAGAGTAGGTAGGGGCACAGCAAACCAACATTTTTTAAGGTCTGCCTAAGGGTGATATAAATGTGTCGAGTTTTAGAAATATCCTGCTCCGAACGCTACGCCACTCACGGGTGGTAAACCTAGGAACTACCACGAAATTGTGTTAACGCAATTTTGTTCCCAAGCCACATCCGGGATACGTCGTGGTAGTTTCCAGGCCGAAATTGGATAAACAAAGGTTCATTTTCGTGTTATTTTTACTATTTAGAACGACTTGTGGTAAAATCGGGGAATGTGGTTCCGTGTAAATATGTCTCAGCGTCCCATCTAGCCCAAAATTTTGTATGAAAAGTTACTTTATTTCTTTAGATGCGTGTTTCCCCACTGACCATCGGACCAACTTTCTCCAAAGTACAGTGCCAGTTCGAAGGATTTTAGCCCATATCTGTCAAATCAATTGGAATTTGATATCATTTGACGATGAAAATGATAAAAAGACCCTCAATAAACGTTCCTACACAGAAAAACATATCTGAGCATTTTACTCGTAAACGAGTCATGCCCCGTTCGTCCTGTGTGGTAGTTTCCAGCACATCGTGGTAGTTAAAATGCTATCGTGGTAGTTGCCAAGACCATGAAGTAGTTCCCATCAACAGCTTTCGGCTCTTTTAAGAATCGCCAATACTAGTGCACCTATCATACCCCCACCACGAAAGGGGGGATACCATAGGGATTAGACAGCCCAAAATCACAACCAAAGGAATCAGATTATACACCTAAACACGCGGTTGGGACATTTTATACTTTTTCTGGAAGTTCTAAATTAGGTTTTATAACAAATATGATGGCCCCAAAAGAATTTTGGACACCAAATATTTGCATATGGGTAGGGAATCCAACCAAGTTTTCAACAGTATCTTTTTCCCTATGGGTATCCCCCTGCCTCCCTCTGGGGGGAAACATTAATAGGTGCTTTGGGATCAGTCGTGACTCAATTTTATAATTGATATGCGTTTCTCTGGAAGAAATCATACCCATACAATTAATGGCTTGTACAGTTGTAGCGAGCAGCCCCTTTCCAAAATGTGGTCTGGCAAATTGTTTGCTCATTTAAATACATGTTTACAACCGTTTTCATAATTTCATATTTTCCTGTTTTGGCATCGTCTGATTGTAATGTTTGCTTGTCATCACTTATATTTTCCACAGTATAGTAGAATAGAATTTACCTATCGCATTTGTTTCCATGTTTAGACATTTGTACCCCAATTGCGGGAGGTAAAATGGCTATTTTTGTGTATTTTCAGACACCTGTGCAAAAAGTTTATGAAGTGAGAATACTTGCTGTCAAAAGGACAAAATTATTCCAACTTTAACCTTAACCGTTCAGTATTTTGATATGTTATGATTTTCAAACAATTATGACCCCAAATGGAATGTAATTTGACATATTATTCCTCGATGTGGGTCGTTTGACATTGTACTATATACTGTTAAAGACACATGAAAACTAGGGTATTTGCAACTGAATTACTAGTCCTAACCATAGACATACAAAAAGAATATAGACATTGGGTCGTAATCTCAACTTCATAATAATCAAGTTTATTATCTGTATATGTTTTACAATCAACTTCGTTTCTGACTTTAAGTCATTCAATTTTTTGATACTTTGTCACATAAATGAATAATTATATAGTATTTATTACACCATATGACCCCAATTGATCTGAGACAAATATCAAGTTAACCCTGATTGGGGACCAAATCTTTTGAAACAGTACAACTCCAGAACTATAACATTAAAAAAATCTAAACAGTGAAATTTTGATAAATATGTCTGTTTTGTGCAGATTTTCTTATGTTCAACGTGTAACCAGTACATTTCTGCACAGACACAGTTTTATGAAATTACTCAAAATTAGCCATTTTACCACATAGTAAGAAAGAGGGCAAAGATCAGGCATCGATACAATCAAGCACCAAACCTGACCCAGGATACCAATGGGAAAGTGACAACGTCACTATTTAGACATCACAAACGAGAGCCAAGAGGTCAGCCCTTTCCTAGCAGGTGACCACAAGGCATCAACAAACAGGCATTCATGAAAGCATAGCAAAACAAGACATAAAATAACATAAATGATCCACAAAAGAAGCAACGCCTTGGAACGGTCAGTAAAAATATTTTACTGGAGGGCTCAAATGGTTGCCATAGCTCAACTAAGTTATGATTGGCAGCGGTGATGCAATACACTGTTTCGTTGAAGATATTAATAGGTTTATTATCATTCGAAGAAGAGCTTATCTATTGCTAAGGCATATGACATGGAGATTTAACCTATATGTCCAAAGGGTAAATTACTTTTTCTGTTTTAAACGGGCATCTACACAGGGGCATAATTTGAACAATTTTGGTAGAGGTCCACTAGGGGATGTTAGATACCAAATATCAAGGCTTTAAGCCTTGTGGTTTCAGATGAGAAGATGTGTCTATGTTTTCCCTATATAAGCCTGTGTAAAACATGTGACCCCCAGGGCGGGGAAATTTTTGGCCCTAGGAGCATAATTTGAACAAACTTGGTAAAGGTCCACTAGATGATGCTTCATACCTTGTGGTTTCAAACAAGAAGATTTTTCATGCTCTCCCTTTTAAGCCTATGTAAAACATATGACCCCCCCGGGCGGATCCATTTTTTGCCCCAGAGGCATAATTTTAACAATTTTGGTTTGAAGTCCACTAGGTGATGCTACATGCCATGGCCTTGTGGTTTCAGACAAGAAGATTTTTAAAGTTTTCATCTCGAAAATCTATTTTTAGCCTCTATGACCTAGATATGCAACGGACCTAAACCATTTAAACATGTACAATTATTAAAGAGGATCATACCTGCCAAGTTTGGTCAAATTCAAGTTTAGGAGGAGATGTCATTTGAGTCAATTGTTAACTGACAACGACTACGGACGACGGAGGAAGACCGATCACAAAAGCTCACCTTGTCAATACTTGACAGGTGAGCTAAAAAATAAAGAAGCCCCTGATTAGTGAACATCTGCTGATGGGAACTACTACTAAAATCCTACAAAGTCTTGGCAACTACCACGAAAGTATTTTAACTACCACGATACACTGGAAACTACCACACAGGACGAACGGGACATGAATCCTTTCCGAGTAAATGCTCAGATATGTTTTTCGGTTTAGGAACGTTTATTGAGGGTCTTTTTATCATTTTCATCATCAAATGATATCAAAATTCATTTAATTTGACAGATATGGGCTAAAATCCTTCGAACTGGCACTGTACTTTGGAGAAAGTTGGTCCGATGGTCAGTGGGGAAACACGCATCTAAAGAAATAAAGTAACTTTTCATACAAAATTTTGGGCTAGATGGGACGCTGAGACATATTTACACGGAACCACATTCCCCGATTTTACCACAAGTCGTTCTAAATAGTAAAAATAAAACAAAAATGAACCTTTGTTTATCCAATTTTCGGCCTGGAAACTACCACGACGTATCCCGGATGTGGCTTGGGAACAAAATTACGTTAACACAATTTCGTGGTAGTTCCTAGGTTTACCACCCGTGCACTTGTAAAAAGTTTATTGATTCGTACATAAAGAGAAAATATTTGCTTGCATCTGATGTATTGATACTTGTATCTTAATTATATTTGATACCCGAACGTAAATCGGTACTTTGGCAAACTGTGAAGACCCAGACATTAAGCCGTATTTCATCTCGGTCTGCACATTTTGCTTCTTCAGGGAAATAAATACCCAAAGCACACGATAATTTAGAAATGCTATAAACGTAGGCCTATATCGTACATGTAGGCTACATTGTACATGTAACATCCATAACAGACCTCCAGATAAGAGTGCGTACTGGAAAATAATTTTCTTATTTCTCAATCAAAACATATGTTGTGGGTACACGGTTCTTTTGAGCACACAAAACACATGTTTAAATATTGACGGGTAAGGAAATAAATGCAATTTTAGGTGCACAAGCTATTGTTATCTAGACCTTTGGCTTATCATTTAACTGCAACTCGAAATCGTATGGTGATATATTCAACAAGTTTCAACCACAAAACAGCTGTTATAAACATCAACATACTAAACCTACAGCTAAAACACTCCCATATCCCACTAAATATAACAGGCATTCAATAGTACGTACGGCCAAACACATCATAAAATATATGTAACTACTCCCCCCCCCCTCCCCCCCGATACTATATTTCTAAAATCAAAACTAAGGATTTTAAGGGGGGATGGGGTTAGTCAATAAAACTATTCGGACTTGTAGGTTGTAAAACAGATTAGAACCAGACCAGGCCTACATGCGCGGTGATCATGATGGTGGTTTCGATACTGGGTCCGAGTGATGATTATTTTGCTTTAATGTCGCCTAAGCCATGGTCTGCAGACATGCTGGCTCCAGTGGATATCATAGTGCTCACACTAAGGCTTTAAATATCCGTCCGTCTGTCTGTCTGTTTGTCTCTCTCGGAAAACGTGGTAAAAAGTGTTTGGGAGAACTGGTCAGTACCTACAAAGACGTCAAGTGAAAACGTAATTTGAACGTGAGATTTAATTTAGAGTATTACCAGTGACCTATATAGGTCACTGGTATTACGTGGAACTTAATTTAAACCTTTCCCCACCCCCATTTACCTGGAATATGTATCCATACCAACGCCCTCCTCTCCTCGAAGGTATCCGCGGACGGGTGGAACACACCTTTACCATTCAACAACAGGGGGTACCCTGTGTACGCGTCTCTCACTATCCATGGATGAGTGACGTACGTGTTCATAGCCGTGCCCCTGTACGGCGGTATTCGCCCGTATCGAACTAATTTACCGTTGTAATCAATCCAGAAAAGGTCGACACTTCTGTCTGAACGGTTAAAGAAGTTGGCGTAAGAAGGAACGTCATTGTTAAGTGACTTTGGCGTCGAAGTTGGACAAGACATATTTGTTGACGTTTTCCATTTAGTTTTTATTTACACTTTTTAGGTGTAACACTCGATTCAACCACGGAGAAATTATCTGGCTAGGGAAGCATTGGCTTTTACAAAAGAAAATCGGCTCATTGGTTTAGTGTTGTTAAACTCATTGTGTCTACGAGATTAGTGTACTTATCGCATCAGCGAACAGCGAAGGCCCCGGGCGAAGGCCCAGGCACAGGCACAGATTCAACAGAGCCTTTGCTGCTTGCATACACGAAGTATTGATGTAGGGGAGACCGGGGCTGGTTGATGCAGGGGCAGGTTGATGCAGAGGGAATAAAATGACGATTGGGCTATGTACGATGTCAAAAATGACGAAATTAAGTTGCCATTCACTGCCGTCATCTTCTACGGAAGTTTTACGCGTTTTGAACCATCGGTGCGATTTTGGCGAAGGAAATTCTTTTTAGGAGCATGAAAGTAAAATTTTAGGTATATTGCAGTTTTTCGTTTAGCGCACATTTGTTTCTGGCTGACCATGTTTCATTTATGTATAATGGTAGAGAAATTCTTTATCTTCAAAGTCACACGCCCCTTTAAAGCAGAACATTAATTATTAGTTGTCTACCTTGACTTATGACACGTGGGCTATAGCTGGGGCAGGTTGATGCATTAAGCATGGGGCAGGTTGATGATCAACCTGCTCCGTGGTGGTTCTAGACAAAGATATACAGAGGATATATTAATTTTTGTTGAATAAGGCTTTCATCTCATCGAGCGAAGTGGAAAACATTTATATTTTATGTGAAAGTATAAAATATGCATTATATAACATCCATATTTTCTTGTATTACACTACTGTGTATCCCAGATAGCAAGGATCAGTGGGGCCCACGTTGGTAGTTAGTAGAAATGTGGGCGTTGGCATACCAAGTGAACGTTGGACCAACATCGAACGAACGCAACAATGTCAACTATTTCTCTCACAAGATTTGTTAACAATGTATTATTGCAAAATTCTCTGTATCTATATTCTGACTAATGTATTTTACTATTAGACAGATGTAAAAAGAAGCTTATGGTTTCAGAGCACATTGCATTGGGCCAAAATCGCATTTGCGATGGAGGGGAAATACATTAAGGTGCAAACTTAATATGTAACTAAATCAGTTCCATTCACGCTTATAATTTTTATAAAAAGTTTTAAAAACTATTTGATTATAGTTTGACATGTTGGATATTGGAATGGTTGGTTAAGCGTGGGTTTAACCAGTGACCTCTAATATATGTCACTGGTTTAACGTGGAATGACCAACGCTTTACCAACCTTAAAATTCAAAATTGCACAAGAATTGCCTAAAAATGGCGTTTACGTATGTCACAACTGTGAATGATGAAGAGGGTGATTTCCTTTAATTCAAAAACACAAACTCTATGAGCAGCGGCAAATAAAATCCTGCAATTGTCATTTTGCGCCCAAGGAAGAGTCTTTGCCAGGTCTTTTATTTGAATATCTGGAAAGCTAATGACTCGTATCCTTTCGTGTGGCCAGTAACGACATGTGACCTGACGGTGCTTCGCAGACGCACATGTTGTTTTACTTCTTCCTAGGACGAACATGTAATTTTTCGAATGGCTAGGTCCTGGGTCATATGAGTCGCATCATGAGAAAAGTTTGACCAGGTCCTACATACACCGACTGTACAGCCACAGTAGATGGCTAGATCCTAGACATTATGGAATACGGATGTAGTGGTGTTGTACCATCTATGCAGTGGGAGAAGTTGCTAATCTCCACAGTCACTGCGCAGATGATCTGCTCCTTTCCTTTTGCACATGCAGTCAGATTTTCGCCTGACGCGGTTAATATCATTCCATATAGCAATGAAATGAAATGTTCCAGTTTAAAATGTTTTAAAGTTTCAAAATTAAAAGTATACGAGTTTGGTCATTTTATCCCTTCAATTGTTCATGCACATTCCACTTTCAGATATCTTTTGCTATCTGTATAGACAAGTCAAATGGTTTAAACTGTATTCGATAAAATGATCTTACTACATAAAAACAAACAAAGTCCTATTTGTCTAAAGAAATGGTATATCTACGTTGCGTTGACAAGTTGACTAACACAAGAGATAAATGCATCAACTTGCCCCAAGCGTTGCATCAACATGCCCCACTACTGGGGCAGGTTGATGCACTCGACCTGTCAGCGAAATTGGTTTAAACGGACGAAAAATATAACGAAATTTAAGGATTTCTTTTTTGTTTTGAATAGAGGAAATATAGAGCTTTTTGCTCATACGAAAATTATTATATTTGGTCATTCTGTTCAGGAGTTACCCCAAAAAGACTAAAAAATGCATCAACCAGCCCCGGTCTCCCCTAGATGAACTCTCAGACCAAAATTTGACTTCTATACCCAGCCAGCACATGTAGTGTCGGGCCAGAAAAACGCCATTCGAATTGCGTTTCGCTAGAGGGCCGATGGCAGCTTACCGGGTATCTTCGCTTGATACATTGTACGTCAATATGGGGCGTTTATTATAGGGGCATTTGCACACATACGATAAATACGGAAATCTCATGTGTTCGCCCATATCATTATCCTCGGAAGGCATCGTTCTTGGGCATTCGCGCATCGAGCGGGGTGGGGGGGGGGTGGGGGGACAGGGGATCCGGACCCCCCTGAAAAATCACAAAATTATAGGGGTTATCTTAGCAATTCTTGTCAGGATCCTCTGTACAATCACAAAGCTATTAAGCCAGCATTCATTCTTGCGCCACCATTGTCCCGCTAGCGAAGCGCCTTTTAAAAGGCGTTTCGCTGCAAAGGGCCGATGGTTGCCCGCTTATAGTACTGAAGAAAAAAAACCGCAGTCAAAGTTGGACCCCCTCTGAAAAACATTCTGGATCCGCGCATGTTGGGTACGAGTAACTAACGAGGCTCCTAGGATACCTGTTCTTTAGCTTCCCTGAAATAACTATGCTTTATGTTCCAGTATTGTTTCCCCCAGGAAGGGGAGGGTACTCTGATACTTTCATAAAAAATATGTAGGCTCGAGCTACTTTTTGGGTTAAAAGATATTTAATTTCAATATTTTTGCGGGATTTCGAAAAAATGAATATTTTTGGAGTATGATGATTTTGTGGATATTTTGGGGGTCATTGCAAAATTGGACTATATTTGGGGGTAGGTATATTTTGGGGGCTGTTAAAATTTAGATCTAGAAAATCTAGAATTCCTGATATTTCAAATTTTGGGAGTGAACAGTAGATGCTGGGTCCGACCCTACGTATTAAGAAAAAATGAGGGAGCCCACCCCCCCCCCCCCCTCCTGGCTGTTCCCCTCAAAATTTAGCGGACAATATATATAAAACAAGTATAAGCATTTCCAAATAAGCTTGCCATATTCCAGCACTTAACTTTGTAGCGAAAGCCGGCATGCCTACAAACCCCGTCAGTGGAAAAGCATGCTCATCCACTAGGATGAGCATGCTTTTCCACTGACGGTGGCAGCGGTGGAATAATGCCAACTGCCAGACCCCAGTTGCCTTACCCATGTATTTCCCAGGCCAAGTTTCTGGTCGAGACTTCTAGGAGGGGAAATAAATGTGACGCTGTGCAGTCACGTGCATAATACGTTGATACACCGTTCTATGATACAACGTACTTGTGTACGGTAGATGTAATATGCAAATTAGAAATCCTGTAGTTTGGGATACGGGTAAAAGTAGCCTATATGAATAATAAACCACCCTTGGTGTTTGAGCATGTTTTTCCACTGACGGGGTTTGTAGGTTTGTCGGCTAACTCTACATTTGGTGTTAGCGGTGGGATGATGTCAACTACCAGACTGGAGTTGCCTTACCCATGTATTTCCCAGGCCAAATCGTGTCGAGACTTCTCGTAGGGGAAAGTAATGTGATGATGTACAGTCAAGTGCAAAATAAGTTGGTACCAACTACTTGGTGTACGGATGTACTATGTAAATTAGAAACCCTGTAGTTTGTGATAGGGGTAAAAGTAGCCTAAGTAATAAACCACCCTAGTGTTTAAATGCTTTTCCTCTGAGTGGATTTGTAGGCTTGCATGCTAACGCTACATTTAGTGGCAGCAGCGGGATAATGTCAACTGCCAGACCGCAGTCGCATTACACAATCATGTATTTCCTAGGCCAAGTTCTCTGTGACGAGTGCAGTCACGTGCATAGCGCGTTGCTCCAACGTACTAGGTGTAAGGAAGTATGTACTATGCAAATTAGAAATCCTATAGTTTGTGATACGGGTGAAAGTAGGCTATATATAAATAATAAACCACCCTTGGTGCTTGAGCATGCGGGTTTTTAGGCCTGTCAGTTAATGCTACATTTGGTGGCAGCGGCGGGATAATGTCAACTGCCAGACCGCAGTTGCATTGCACATGTATTTCCTAGGCCAAGTCTCAGCTCGAGTCTTCTGTGTGACGATGTATGGTCACGTGCATAGCGCGTTGCTTCATCGTACTAGGTGTTTCATCGTACTAGGTGTACGGAAGGATGTACTACGCATATTAGAAATCCTATAGTTTGTGATGCAGGTGAAAGTAGGCTATATATAAATAATAAACCACCCTTGGTGTTTGAGCATGCTTTTCCACTGACGGGGTTTGTAGGCTTATCGGCTAACACTACATTTGCTGGCAGCGGTAGGATAATGTCAACTGCCAGACTGGAGTTGCCTTGCCTTGCTCATGTATTTCCTAGGCCGAGTCTGGTCGACTACAACTTAAGTGGGTTGTAGTCTACTGACTGAAAGTAAAGTAGCCATTTAAAAGCTGTCTCAAAGGAAAGTGACGAATGTATTAAATAACACGCCCATCTCTGGAGCTGGGTGTATCATTTTAATGTTGTGACACCATGAGACAATACATACAAGTATTATCTACAGAAAAGGCTATAGCATGCTACACCACTTAGCTGTGGCTACCATACAGGTTGCAAATTTAGTTAAGTATATGTGCCATCTTACTTGCAATAATAAACTTCTTAAAATGCCGCATGTGTTTTTTTTTCAAGTGAGCTTATTCATTTGTGCAAAATATACAAAATCATTGACGTAGCACCCATTGCGCAGGGTACGCACGTACGTAATAAAAATAGTAACATTCAAGGGAGGTCACTTAATGTTATAAAAGTGCTTTTCCAAACTATAAGGAACTGCTCATAAAGAAAAGAATTCGCTCGCTCTGGGAGCAAATTCTTTCCTTTAAGAGAAGTTCCCATTTTGAAAAGGGACGTAATTGATGAGAATCATGGCTTTATACATAAGTCTCCCTTTGATGTGCGTAACTTTTTCAGCGGTCTGGCTACGCCTTTGAACAATGTGTGCATTTCACGCGGTTGTTCACCATAAACCTTAAAAACGTCACTTCCGCGGATCAAGAGGGGGTAGGGGGTGCGGATTCCCCCACCCCTGAAAAATCACAAAGCTATAGGGTTTCTTAAGTTATACTGGTCTTAGTCCCCTGAAAAATCACAAAGCTGCCAAGCCAGCATTCAATGTTGGCCCATCAACGGCACGCCAGCGAAGCGCCATTTAAATGGCGTTTCGCCGGTGGGTCGATGATTGCCCGCTTAAAGTGGGTGGTATTTGGTTCCTTTCCATCCCTCATCAACTAAAAACATGTTTTCAATAGTCAAGCAGCTAGGTTTTTGAAAATTGACTTGGCACAATTTTCCAGCCAGAAAAGGTTTGACTTCAGAAACAGTTGAACTACCCTTCTGCAACATTTCTAGGCACATCGTACAGTCAAATTGTGGTAGCAGTTTTCAAGGAGGAGTCGTTTTGTACACCTTCCCCATTTTTACTATAAAAACAAAATGGCGACATTTGAATAAGAAATGGTATCCAGGTTGTATCCAGCTGGTACATACGTCGTTATTTACTGCCAAAACCTCAATAAGGACCTAAACAATTATGAAAATAAATAATGTGCACCCAGAAGCACAATTTTTATGTTATAACTGTCATTTACATTATATCTTCAATTATGCCTTATAAAATCAATTAATTTTGGTCGAAGTTTAATTTTATAAGTTCTATCATGGGTATATACGTTTTACATACCATGTTTGAAAAAGATAATTACCTGACTGTTTCAAAACTGCAAACATCTTGTTTCTATCATAATTACTTTAAGAATTATAAGCTGTTGAATATTATTACCCCCCAAAAATGGTGAATATGGTTAGAACCATTTTCACATTGCAAGTTAGCATGCAATACCACTTTTTGACTTTTTAAACCATAATTGAGCATTCTATCGATGCACGATAGTAAAACGCTATACTTAACTGCGTTTCTGGTGTAAAGTTCCATATTTTAATGCTTGTATGACAATATGTAACGTACATTACAAACTTTAAGACTTCCTATATATATATATTGCAGAATACCTTATATGTCATATGGTATTTTATTTAATTCCAAACCTGCTGTTTTAACTTTATAACAAGACAGTAGTTTGTTCTAAAATATTTATCAGTTTTTATTAAGTTACTATATCTATAAACATTTAAATTTGCATTAAAGACTTTTTTAAGTATTCATCTCCACGAAATATCATTTTGATTTGTCCAAAGTTAAAGATTCTAATACATATAAACAAAGAAATAGACAGCTCTTTAGTAGCAGTAGAATACATTCCATTTCTGTCAAGTTTATCAAAGTAACATATATAACCTTATCAAATAACATAAGGTCCTATGTTTGTCCTAAATGTTACAAAAGACAGTATACGATTGGGCCCTGACTGTAAAAACAGGTGAGACAAATTTGTTTAAAATTATATTGCTAGTAATTATCTTTCAAATAAAGTTAATATTGATATTATTATTAATATTTTTGTACTGTCGGTGCAATACACCTGCAATACACCTGGGATAGATATACCAGTATCTGCTTATCTATAATTTCTCATTAGAGATTACAGCAGACGATTATCTTGTTGAAGGCATCAAATTGTGTGGCTTACATTGCAATCCAATCTGCTTTTATAGATCTACGAATAATGGCCTTTCTTTTCTGACACGGTTGGAAATAACTGAAACAATATTGACTAGGCTGATAAACGGCAACGCAAACCAAAATGTAGCTTCATTTAAAACCACTGAAGCATTGTTATAAATTGTCTTATATTAGTATGTACATTGCTTTATGTTCAACTGATAGCCATTGATCCGTTTCACGCAAGGTACTTAGAGGGGAATATTATTTGACCTATAACATTAAGAACGTTAAAAAGACATCATATCACAGCATTTATGAAAAACGCATGCAAACTTCTAAGAAAAATTTTGATTTGGGTTTTTGGGTTTAAATACATGTGTATTTATATATTTCCAATTAAATTTAAAATTCAAATTTTAGATTTGATGTTATTGCCGGAAAACAGTGTTCCATTTGAAGGGCTATACTACAGTAGTATTCTCTATTTATCAGTCACATGCCCATATTACCTTACCTGTTGTTGGGACATTAAATACAATACATAATAACTATCATTTAAAGCTATAAATCTGACTATTGCAGGAGATGTAGCAGAAGCAGTAAGACATGCCCGTACGATCAACAAACAGATAAAGGTGGCGCAAGCCCTTGACTCTACAGAATTGTTTAATTATGCCAAGGAACTCCGGGTCCCAATAGATCTCCTCCAAAAGACAGCAGAACTTGGAAGGTTACCAGTGGTCAACTTTGCTGCTGGGGGAATAGGTAAGTTGGTCACCATTGTGACATAAACAGCTTGTTCAAGAAGCTAAAACAGTTATTTGTTAGCTGCCTTCAGTTAATAATTTTATTATTTTCACTCAGGACATTAAATCAAGAATACTGCGCTGCTAAAAGTGAGTATGACCAGGAAATGCCACAAAAACAGATTAGGAGAAACTGGTATTGTTTCAGAGTAACCATAAGGTTCCCTTCCACAAACGCTGAAATTTGACCTTGAAAATTAGGGTACGATCAACCTAACTTATCAAGTTGCATCATGCCCCAACATTATGTCCATACGAGTTAGGTTCGAATCTGCAAACCAGTTCATGAGGTATATTCATACAAGAGAGCGAGAAAAATTGCACAAAACTTTATGCTCCCATTCAGAGGGTGCCCATAATTTAACTAAAAAGATAGGTCAGATGCACAATTAAACAATTGTCTTAATTCTTACTTTACCAAAAACCTGTAAACAGTACTTTGGCAAATGGTGAAGACCGGATTGGATGCCACACTATGTGACATTTCATCAGGGGCTTCACCGTTCGCTAAGACTTAAGCAATCTTTAGGGACAGAAGAAGAGCACCATAACATAGAAATTCTGACCTTTGACCCTTAAAATACATTTAAATTTATCAGTTGTCAGTTACAAGCGAAAGTATGTGCACGAAGTACTGGTTAACTGCTTGTTCAAGCTTGCCCAGGAAAAAGTGTGGTTAGGTGAACTGACCGTCCCGCAATGACCATAGCTGTTGACTTGGGACGTAAAGCAACAAAACAAACAAAACAAATTTATCAGTCACCTCTCATACTAACTGCAGTTTTGCACGTTGGCCTGATAAACGTTGCCTATCTCACGGCAAGTGCCTTTATCAGGTCATCATGACCTCAAAGCCGATATACAGTGTATATTTCTTTAAGTCATGACGTTGATCTTTTTGAATAACGTCGTCAATGACATTGAATTGACACGAAACTCAAGAATGACATCGTAATCGCTTGTTTGTAGAGTGAATCAACTAGTAAACTGATGAATAGAATACCAGGTTCGTTTCGTTTGATATCAAGTGTACAAGGCTCGGCTTCGACAACGCATGTTGAATCGCTCTGCAAGCCTCGCGACGTCAACAAGCGTTCTCAAAGCCTTGCCTGGTTAACTTGATATCAAAAAACACTCATCTAGTATTCTCTTTATATCCCCCTCTTTTTCAGCCACACCTGCCGATGTGTCACTGATGATGCAGCTTGGAGTAGACGGGGTGTTTGTTGGCTCTGGAATATTCAAAAGTTCAAACCCACCATCACGTGCCGTTGCCATGGCACAAGCTGTCACTCATTACAAGGAACCAAAGATATTGGCTGAACTCAGCAGTGACCTAGGTCAAGCTATGTTTGGAATCACGAAGGCGGAGCATGAGAATAAAGAACAATCAAAAGAATGAGTTGTAAAAGGAGACAAAACAAAAATCTGGAATTCAACTCTTGGCGATCCAAAAACATTCAAAGCTCCAGCATATTCATAATTTATTTCATTACGAAGCTGGTTTATCCATCTTTGCCTTTAAAGCGTCAAAACAATGCATCTGAAAATGTCATCTGCTAAAGTCGTCTGCCGCAAATAATTGCCTAACATTGCTGAGGAATTAATTATAGTTGCAAACAGCGTGGACCCAGAACAGACTGCTCCAATAGGAGCAGTCTGATCTGGGCCCACACTGTTTGCCATAGAGGCGTCTTAAACATTTCAGCAGACGAGAAAAGCAGACAACTTTTGTTGCAATTGGCGCATTAAGGGTTAATTTTTACACTGTCCAGATTCTGCATAGAGACATACTACTTCTACAAAATGTGTCATAGTTTTAAACACAGCGTTGTAATAGAATACATTTGATTCTAGATTATCAGACATGCACAGACAAAGACAAATGTCACCAAACATGTGTTGTATGTACGACTTGCGTTATTTGATCAATGCCTTGGGCTTTGAGTCATTGAATAAGCAAGTTTCACATGAAACTGAAATTTTCCTTCATCTAGTGATAAAACTTACATGCAGTTCAATTATAGCATTCTAGAACATCAGCGTCTATTTTGTAGAGAAAGCCATTTTATGCAAGCAGTCTGATTAAACATATTGAGTGTTAGGGCTGCGTCTTACGCCTACATAGTGCCATTTAGTTGTTGATGTGGGCCAACTTATTGGGTTTTGGAATTATCAACTTGTTGAGGAAGCTTGGAAATATCAACTTGTTGAAGAAGAACATGCTCGTCTGAGAACAGGCTGCTCACCAGTTACAAAAGAACCAAAATCTTATGTGCTGGCTAAGACTGGGTCTCAATGCAATAAACCGCTTATTTTTTGAGATTATTTAAGGCGCAAACCAGCCTTGTGAACAACACCACTGCCTTTGTTATTCGTTTAAGTCTCCACTGGCCACAAACAAAATGTCAATATTCTAGCTGTTCTCTACTGCAGAGCAGACTCGTCTTAATCTTGTTTTGTCTAAAAATCTGAATACAGGTTTTCTGGCATCGAAGACAAAATACTACCATGCAACTACCAGCTTAGCAAAAGCATAGTTCATATAATCAAATTTGGTGATATAGCTATAGTGACAGATATTTTAACACTGATTGGCAGATTGAGATGTTTAAAACAGGTAAGCCAATGGGCATGATACTTGTTAAATGTATATTTCAAAATAGGTTTCCTTAATTTCAGTAACATATGTTGTTGGTACACATTGGAATTGCCTCATAGAGGCGATTCCAATGTGCACCTACAACATATGTCCATTCAATAAATGAGTGTTTTTCACCATATAGCAGATTTTCACAAAATTTTCAACTACTTTTTATGCTTCAATGAACATGTAGAAATGAACAAGTTTTTGTGTAGTTTGGCATGCACCTGGATGACACTAATAGACAGTCAAGTTTATATTATTGACAAGTTATCTTAAGATGTTTCATTGGAATGAAATGCTAACTTTGTGGTTGCCTGGTGGTAATTGTTTCATTCTCAGTATCTTATCCTGGAGTTATTTTGAAAAGATGTTGCTCATTTCATGAGCCATAATTAGGTAAAATTCAGGAACCTAAGGATTGTGTGATTGGTATTTGAATGTATGAGATAAAACAGTGCATGAAGTGGTTCATTCACTTTTGCTATGAAAGAAGAATTTATATAAATTATTCTCCATATATGTGTATGGATATAAAAACAAACAAAACATTGTCTTTTCTGTTATTTTTGTTTTCTTTTTTGTAAATGTACAATTCAAATGGTCCCACAATTGTCGGTAACCCTGAATATAATTCTAGGAACAGTCGACTCTAAGTAACTCAAGATTCATGTAACTAGACTTTTTCACTTTGAAATTAAAGTTGATTGAATAAAAGGAATTAATGAACTATCCTCATATCAAATAGTAAAAACATGACTTTGCCTGAGGAAATTCCACAATGGAGGATTACATATCAACCCACGACACATTTGTAAGATACTGATTGTTCTCATGGGTAACACCACAAAATTTAAATTTCCGGTCGCAATGTCTTTTTTTCTCACAATGAGGCTCAGGTCATTGCATTAACTAGGCTGAGTGGTTTTAACGAGGCATTGTAGGTCACAACCATCCATGAAATTTTGCAATAAAAGTAAGAAAGACGGCAAAGATCAGGAAACAATACAATAAAGTACCACACCTGACCCAGGATACCACATGGGAAAGTAAAAAATACAATAAACATCACCAACAAGAGCCAAGAGGTCAGCCCTTTCCCACAAGACAGCAATGAACAGACCACAACGACACAAAAAACACAAATGATCCACAAAAGAAGTGCCGCCTTGGAACTCAGTAAAATGTTTTACTGGAGGGCTTAAACCCTTAATTCTCTTAATTCTGATGTGGACCAGGACACATTTGGTCAATTGACAAAAAACAATAAAAACACGACAGCCACTATATCAGCCCTTCCCCAGCAGGTGACCACAAGGTTACAAGCCTGCGACAGCAAAACACACACCAACTTGAAGCATAACTAACAAAAACGAGCCACAAAAGAAGCACCACCTTGGAACGGTCAGTAAAATAATTTTACTGGCTTAACCGGTTTCAAGGCGCCAACCTCACCCTTAGGTATAATGTGGATCAAGGAATGAAAATAGCTCATAATTACATAGGCTTCTCAACGATTTTCCCACTTCTCAACCAAATATATGTTTTGGATACTCAAAAAACCACAAACATATTTTAACTCATTAATATGAATCTCAAAATTAATTCCCCATTCACAGTGGTTTGAGTTAACCAGGCTTGAGTTACCAAGAGCCAGCACTGGCCCTGACATTATAAAACTTTGTTCATGATCAAATCAACTGAGGATGACATATCAATTATTCCTAAAAACTGAAATACTGAAAAAGAAAAAAACTTTTCTTGATTAAAAAGCTCTCATGTTGTAATTAACCTGCTGATAAATGTTACATTGTCAGCAATTGTTGGCATTTTAACTTTTATGAGCAGGATAAATTACATGCTCACTTGAGTTGAGCATGAAAATATAAAAACCTCGTGGCATGGTCAAGTTAATTCTGCTTTTTACAGAGTTTTGTAAGTATGTCCTGGGTTCAGATTACGCTCACTGTAAGTTGGAATATGGAGTCAAACCACATAAAAATGAACAAGATAAATTATTATGCAATACTGATAGAACAGACAAAAACATTATACAATTATTGACAAATGAGGCATCGGATATGATGTGATATCGACCAGAGAATACCAATATTGACCTCGGGTCGATATCACATTATATCCAATGCCTCATTAGTCAATAACTGTTTTATTATATAACATTTAGAGAAAGATGTACAGGTATTATTGCACCTGTAAAAAAATACTTAACTTATATACAAGTTTTGGGACAGACAAGCATTTAGCAGAAACAGAGCAACCCTAAATAAGACCACCCTTTTACTATTGCATATATGTTGTGCATGAGTGTCATCATTCAACATTTACAAACAAGAATTCTAACACACTTCGCATGTAGAGCCAATGATAAAATAAGTGTGATATGCCAAACAATAATTCACAGCTTTGAAAGCGCAGGGAAACTGTGTGATAGCTGACGTCATTTGTTACTGGTAAATGACGTCATTCATGGCGTTAGACGGTGTAGCGTCGTTTTTACGCTTGAAAGACGTTACAAATACATGTAAACGCATGCGACGTGGTCTAAGTATTGGCAGGAGTTCTTCAGTGCAAAGGCGGAAAGTTGGAAGAAGCTGAAGACTTCAAATTTGTTTTCGCCGTTTATTGTGCATTAAAATCGAAATAGATCAGCTCCAGTGCGTGATTTGTTGCGTTCTCAGCATCTACGATATGATTATTAGCAACGCTTTAGAAAAGCAGAACCAGAACGGAAAAAAACAGCAAGGAGTCTAATTTTAGTAACTAATATACTCTGGCAAGCGCGCGCGAGCCAGTGAATATGACAATATATTGACTGGCCAAGTGAGCTCTCTAAGCCAATGACATTCGGTCTTTTTTCTTAATTATATAATAATACACGATTATTGACTAATGAGGCATTGGATATGATGTGATATCGACCAGATAATACCAATATTGACCGAAGCGAAGCCGAGGTCAATATTGGTATTCTCTGGTCGATATCAAATCAGATCCAATGCCTCATTAGTCAATAACTGTTTTATTATATAACGTTTAGAGAAAGATGTGCAGGTATTATTGCACCTGGAAAAAAATACTGAACTTATATACAAGTTTTGGGACAGACAAGCATTTAGCAGAAACAGTGCAACCCTAAATAAGACCACCCATTTACTATTGCATATATGTTGTGCATGAGTGTCATCATTCAACATTTACAAACAAGAATTCTAACACACTTCGCATGTAGAGCAAATGATAAAATAAGTGTGATATGCCAAACAATAATTCACAGCTTTGAAAGCGCAGGGAAAATGTGTGATAGCTGACGTCATTTGTTACTGGTAAATGACGTCATTCATGGCGTTAGACGGTGTAACGTCGTTTTTACGCTTGAAAGACGTTACAAATACATGTAAACGTATGCGACGTGGTCTAAGTATTGGCGGGAGTTCTTCAGTGCAAAGGCGGAAAGTTGGAAGAAGCTGAAGACTTCAAATTTGTTTTCGCCGTTTATTGTGCATTAAAATCGAAATAGATCAGCTTCAGTGCGTGATTTGTTGCGTTCTCAGCATCTACTATATGATTATTAGCCACGCTTTAGAAAAGCAGAACCAGAACGGAAAAACAGCAAGGAGTCTAATTTTAGTAACTAATATACACTGGCAAGCGAGCGCAAGCCAGTGAATATGACAATATATTGACTGGCCACGTGAGCGCTCTAAGCCAATGAAATTCAGTCTTTTTTCTTAGTTATATAATAATATACAATTATTGACTAATGAGGCATTGGATATGATGTGATATCGACCAGAGAATATCAATATTGACAGAGAAGCGAAGCCGAGGTCAATATTGGTATTCTCTGGTAGATATCACACATATCCAATGCATCATTAGTCAATAACTGTTTTATTATAGAACATATAGAGAAAGATGTACAGGTATCATTGCACCTGAAAAATATACTGAACTTATATACAAGTTTTGGGACAGTCAAGCATTTAGCAGAAACAGTCCAGACCTAGATAAGACCACCCGTTTACTACTTTATATATGTTGTGCATGAGTGTCATCATTCAACATTTAGAGAAAGATGTACAGGTATCATTGCACCTGAAAAATATACTGAACTTATATACAAGTTTTGGGACAGTCAAGCATTTAGCAGAAACAGTCAAGACCTAGATAAGACCACCCGTTTACTACTTTATATATGTTGTGCATGAGTGTCATCATTCAACATTTACTAACAAGAATTCTAACACGCCTCGCCCGTAGAGCCAATGTTAAAATAGTGTGTAATATCAAACAATAATTCACAGCTTTGAAAGCGCAGGGAAAATGTATGATAGCTGACGTCATTGTTTTACTGGAAAATGACGTCATTCATGGCGTTAGACGGTGTAACGTCGTTTTTACGCTTGAAAGACGTTACAAATACATGTAAACGTATGCGACGTGGTCTAAGTATTGGCGGGAGTTCTTCAGTGCAGAGGCGGAAAGGATCATTGACACTTGCTATGGGTAAATGCCTATGGTTTTCAGTAAAAATAAAAGTTTGTCAATTGTCCCTTTCTTCACCTTGAAGCTACACTGACCTGAGTACTTTATGGCTGTGAAATCCGTTTTCGATATTAAATGCTTCAAAGATGCTGAATTTTGGGTAGAATAATCAGTTTTACATTAAGATATAAAGAAATCCGAAAACATTTTTAAAATATCATTCCCCCCCCTCCCCGTGTGCCAGCAAAAACTTTTGCATGTATGTGTGTTACCATATTTTACACATTGTATGAAAGTGGCTTGCTGGCACAAGGGGGGAAAGATGTTCAGCAGCCCAAAAACCCAGGGCCTAAGCCCATAAAATGCCTTTTCTACCAAATAAGAAATTAATGACAGTAATGAAATTCTCTAGAACCAACCTCCTAAATTGCTTTGTATTCTGTGCTAGTTTAATATAAAGTACTTAAAGATTAAAAGTAGAATTAGCAAGGTTTTATGCATTTTTCATAAGAAAAAATCTCTCTGTTATTAAATGACACATTATTTTGCAAACGTCCTGTACTTATCTATTTGCATGCTAGGGAATTGTTCATGTTATTATTTTCGTCTGCTGATTTTCTTCAAAGTAAAGTTTTTGAAAATAAACCACACAGGACCACCATCAGAGTGTCAAACAGTTTGGATTCAGATCAAGACGGACATTCTGTTGGTCTTCATCTGGGTTCAAAATGTTTGCAAAAGGCTATTGGCAAACGACAAAATTATCCACTGGCATGCAAAGAGTTATAACAGGTAAATACTTTAGTGTTCAATATATTGTCTCCTATAGGGATATACATGCATATGTATACCATAAATATTCGGACACTTAAAATACATTCAACATGCTATGCCCTTTAAAAAAAGCAAAAGTAATATTCAAAGGATCTAGTTAGAATCAGCTTAACTTTCAAATGCTAAATGGGACACTTTCATTCCTTCAAAAATATTTATTTCTTTTGTTGAGTTTTCAGTTTTGTATTATTTACGGTACAAGTAGTCAAAAATGTACAGGTAACTTCTAAATTGTCTCCCCAAAATCATTTTATTACAAAACATATTTTGTTTTTAAAACAATTTCATCAATTATCGCGATTCGTTAATACTCTGCATATGGTATAATCAATAGATATCACCATGCTTACCAAATAAATCAAGAAAACGTGCAGAAATCACTTTTTTAAGCACTTTTTATATTCATGAAATTTCAGACCCCCTCCCCTTTCTATCCGCCATAACTCTCGAGTGCGTAGGAATTTTGAAAATATTTTGCTAGCTGGCACTTGGCATTAGATTCATCTATTGCACTGATACTACATGCACCACACTAGAAGCTCAAAAGCAGCGTTCTGTGTCTCAGAAAAATAGGCGTATAAGGTCCAAACCGTCAATGATCCTTTGGAAGATGCTGAAGACTTCAAATTTGTTTTCATCGTTTATTGTGCATTAAAATCGAAATAGATCAGCTCCAGTGCGTGATTTGTTGCTTTCTCTGCAACTATGATAGGATTATTAGCGACGCTTTAGAAAAGCAGAGCCGGAACAGAAAAAACACAAGGAGTCTAATTTTAGTAACTAATATTCACTGGCAAGCGCGCGCCAGCCAGTGAATATGACAATATGTAGACTGGCCACGTGAGCGCTCTAAGCCAATGAAAATCGGCCTTTTTACTCAGTTATATAATAAAAGGATTTATCTACCCGAAAAAGTGATAATTCATCCAGGCCGCTAGGCCGAGGTGAATATCACTTTTAAGGGTAGATAAATCCTTATGTCTACTGATATTGAAGTCAATAACTGTTTTGTTATATGACTTTTCATTTAAGAAAGTAAATTTTGCTACTTTCAATTTAGTTGTTAAAGACATGTTCAACCTTAAATCTAAGACATCTTAGGACTTTCTCACAAATTTTAGCAACTTTTCTTAAAATCTCTTAATGTAGTATTTTGCATTTTCAAACTTATATGAATTTTTATTGGGGAATATAAAATGTAATCATAAAACTGTTTTTACAGTCTGTTTATTCAAACAAAGATAAATAAGCAAACAAAACAAAGAAAACTTTTGTAAAAATTCATGAAAGTCTTTAATTTACGTGTTGAAGATTGAAACAGCAAATCATGTCAATTTCATGCAGCACATGCTAGTTTCACACTCATCATGCTATTTTTAGCTCTCTAGAGGGTAATATTGCAGAAGTGTCAAAAATATTAACTTCTGGAAACTAGTTCCAGCTGGTTTTATGCAATATTAACTTGTGGACAGGTTCAGACCAGTTTCCAGGTAGACATAGAGATTTATGAAGACAAATTGGGCCAATCAGGAGACAGGATTCTCTCCAGTCATATAACAAAAGAAAATATACTAGGCAAAAGTTCTAACCGGCCACCTGCATTTAATCAATTTTCTTCCTAACGTAAAATGACATGACTACTCTTTTTGGATCTCGAAATAGCCAGAAGTATCATGTACAGTAATGATATTGACAAAAAGTTCAACAGTACATGCAGGATGCCAATCTCCATTTTCAAAATTCGCATTTGGCACAATTTGTGAGTCAGGACTTTTTGAAATAACCCCCTTTCACACGCAAAACAATTTCATTTCAAAAGCCAAACTCATACTGAACAAAAAGGTGCTGAAATGAGCACTTCATCTGCATTATATAGACTCGTTGTTGTTGGCCAAAGTGTCAAAAATTACCCACCATCCAATGCAGATTCTTGTGAATTTTGAAATTGAGGGTACGTGTATTCGGCAAAGCCTCCCGGATACAATTAATGAATTTTGTTTAGCCGTTTTCTGGTATCGTTACTTATGAGCTGGCCTTTTTGGTAGCTTTTCAGAAAATTGGAAAAACACACGTGGCCGGTTAGAACTTTTGACTAGTATACGAGGGGTGATCAGAAAGTTCACGGAAAATAGTTGCCATTTCTACATCGTTTGATCAATGTAGCTTGAATTACAGCACATAATACTGCAACACATATGCTGTTGATCCGTTACAACATGCTTGATGTTAGTCGTCTACGTGTGTTACAGCTGTCGTCAAGGCAACGCTATATAGCGCAAACCAGCCCATTTTACGTTGCATTTTGACGTTTTACTACACAACCAATTAAATTTCAACGTTTTGTAAAATTTTGTTATGCTGTGATAGCCCATATTGCGTTCAATGCATATTTAACAACATATTTACTCCTCTTCTATGCAAACGTTCAAAGATATATATCTAACAGATGGTGTTCTAAATCGAAACGAATAACAGTACTGTCAAAAGGCAAAGCATTCAACTTCTATGAACCTATTGTCTGTTTTTGGCATGTCAAATTTTCAAAATAAACTGTTTACACACTTCAAAAAGCTCCCTTTTTCAGGACAGTAGATCTAATACTGACAGTTTAGTCCGATTTCATAATTATAGTAATGAACACTGACAAGAAAATGAGTTTTTATTTAAAATTTACATTAAATTGAAAAATGGACTCATTTTAGGCCTCCCCTTCGGACTGAAACCTATTAATTTGAATGCATAGCGCAGCGGAATAACATAAAAACCTCATATTATGTTCAAAGAATGACGAAACATTATTTTCAGTCAAAAATTCCAATCAATTCAAACAAAATTAAGAGTTGTATCCCAGAGAAGCAAACCAGGGGTACAGATGAGCGGGTTCCAGAAAAGTGACATCACAGCGGCGCCTCGTGCTCATACGTCTGACGTCACATTTTCTAAATTTGAATTTCAGTCAACTTGTTATGAATGGTAGTTTATATCTATGAATTTTCATTGCAATCGATAAAAGCAATGCGATTTAATAGCACTTTTCCGCGAACTTTCTGATCATCCCTCGTAGTTATAGATTTATACCTTAAAATACTCACAAAGAAAGCTAAAAAGAATGATCCCCTCATGCTTTGATTCATAAGTAATACTATGAATTAATCTGCAAAAACTCTAGGACCAATCGGTGTATTTTGGGACAGGAGATTTATTCTGACAGAAGCATTTGTACATTTACGTGACCATTGTAAACCAGGAGTGACAGTGACGTACTATTTGGTTTATAATTGGTAAGTAAAACATAAACTTGTACACTCACTCCACTTGGGCTACCGCGAATCGATAGATCACCTATGTATAAACGAGTGATCTATCGAATATAAGTCCCTTATAACTTTGTAAACAAAACATGACATCACTGTAGGACAGTTGTAAGCAAATAGAGTAAATTTTGACCTTGTATTGCTACCTCCGAATGTACCTGCTCTCCGAAGTAACCCGATTTGACCGTAAATAAAAACTAGAGGACCTGACGGTCCTGAAGCGCTCACCTGATTTCCTTAATAATGTTAAAATAGGTCAAGATCAACTAGGGCTTAAAATGAAACATATTTTGATTTATAGGGGTTGCAGCCATTTTGGTCAAGTGACCTAAAACAATCTAATGAATACTCCATCAAACAGCCCAGTGATTTCTGAGGAAAAGATGTTTAGATAGGTATGTGACAGTCCAAATGAGTGGCCTTGGATAAAAGGTCACAGGTCAGCTTGACATTTGGTACTTATATAAAACCGTTGTCTCATTAGGTTAAACATTTCTTGCAAGTATTATAATTTCGGCCTAAACAGTAATAGAAAAATGAACATTTCAAGATTTTTCCCATATAAATGCAATAGGAATCAAATTTGACCTTGCCATAAAGTAGGTCAAGGTCAACCTAGATTCATCATTTGTGCAAATCTGGTAGGGCCCACATCCTCAATGCTACATACCAAGTCCTAAGGCCATTGGCCTTTTAGTTGCAGAGGAGAAGATATTTAAAAGGTTTTTAACATATATGGGCGTGGTGGCCATCTTGGTCATGTGACCAGTACAATTGTTACAAATTTTGGCTAACCTATTATATGGAGCCTTCATATGAAATTTGAATTCAAATGGCCTAGTGGTTTCTGAGGAAACTATGTTTTAATGTGTTGATGGGATTCCAATATGAGCAACCTTGGCTGAAAAGTTAAAGGTCAACCATGACCTTTGAAACTTATTTATAGCCATTGTCTCATTTGGTTTAACATATCAAGTGAGAATAATGACTTTGGCTTCAACAGTTTTCAAAAAGTGAACTTTTTCAAAAAAATCCCATTTAAATGCATAAGAAGAAAATTTGACCTTGACGTTAAGTAGGTCAAGGTCAACTTAGGTTCATCATTTCAACAAACTGGGTAGACCCCACATCCCCAATGCTACATACCAAGTCCCAAGGTCATCGGCCTTCTGGTTCTGGAGATGAAGATTTTTAAATGTTTTTTTACCATATATGGGCGTGGCGGCCATCTTGGTCATGTGACCAAATTTTTTTGCATAAATTTTGGCTAACCTATCATAAGGAGTCTTCACATGAAATTTGAGCTCAATTGGGCCAATGGTCAGTGAAAAAACTATGTTTTAATATTTGGATGGGACTCCAATATGAGCAGCCTAAGCTGAAAGGTCAAAGGCCAACCTTGACCTTTGGAACTTATTTATAGCCATTGTCTCATTAGGTTAACATATCCAGTGAGAACAATGACTAAAGCTTCCACAGTTTTCAAAAAAATCAACTTTTCAGAAATTTTCCCATTAAAATGCATTAGGAAGCAAATTTGACCTTGACGTTAAGTAGGTCAAGGTCAACCTAGGATCATGATTTGAACAAACTTGGTAGGCCCCACAACCCCAATGCTACATACCAAGTCCCAAGGTCATCGGTCTTCTGGTTTTGGAGAAGAAGATTTTTAGAGGGTTTTTACCATATATGGGCATGGCGGCCATTTTGGTCAGGTGACCAGGACCATTTTAACAAACTTTCGTTCCCCTATCCTAAGGAGTCTCCATATGAAATTTGAGTTCAATTGGCCCAGTAGTTTCAGAGGAGAAGATGTTTGAAAATGTTGACGGACGACGGACGACGGACGACGGACGGACGGACGACGGACGCCGGAGTCACTGGTATACTATTAGCTCACCAATGAGCCTTCGGCTCAGGTGAGCTAAAAAGTGAAACACAGTAGCCGTCACCAATTAGTTAAGTATGAACTTATAACATGATGGACTTTGTTTGGTCTTCTACAACTAAACAATACGAAATAATACTTTTGTGGTAGCAATGAATAATTTTAACCCTGAAAGCCCCAATCAAAACAAAAGTCATCTGCTTTTTGTCATCTGCTGAAATAATTAAGAAGCAAATAGTGTAGACACTGATCAGACTCGTCATTCAGACTACAGGAGCAGTCTGATCTGGGTCCATACTGTTTGCCAGCATACTTACATTAGACAATAATGTTAGTTAATATATGCAGCAGATGACTTTAGCAGGCGTCACCAGAACCCGGAATTACAATGCCCCCTTAAAGTTAAGGAAGACATAAGTTAAGTATTGATATTACAACATGCTATATTAAATGCTAAATAAATTGCCTGGATCAATGTGGTACTTGTGGTCAAAGATATCATTGTGATATTCAGAAAAAAATGAAACCATTTTGATTTTAATCAGTTTGAAACGTTATTTTTCACATCCTGAAAAAAAATACTTAACTTAAGTCTTCATTAACTTTAAGGAGGCATTGTAATTCCGGGCCCTGAACGTTGTGAATCCAATTCTGACTAGCGCTCTATAAATGATTATCATCATCATTGTCATCATTACCATTATCATCATCATTGTCTTCATCATTGTCATCATCATTATCACCATCATTATCATCATCATTGTCATCATCATTGTCATCATCGTTGTCATCATCGTTATCATCATCCTGATCACCCTGATCCAGACGGTGTATGTCATAATAATGTACGTTATCAAACCCCTTGCAGTTGCAAAAGTCTGTCAGGGGAGATAAATTGTTCAAAAGATCCTTGAGTGTAGCAGGCATGTCCAATTTCCTGACTGTCTCCGCATCAAAGTGAATAAATATAACTTCCATAGACCGCCGTAATAGGCTATAAACTGAAATAAAGTAATACTAACAATTAAAGCGCCAAGAAAAAAAATGCATCTGAAAATGTCGTCTGCTGAAGACGTCTGCTGCAAATAATTGCCTAACATTGCTGACGAATAAGGTATTGAAGCAAACAGCGTGTACCCAGAACAGACTGCTCCTATAGGAGCAGTCTGATCTGGGTCCACACTGTTTGCCATAGAAGCGTCTTAAACAATTCAGCAGACGAGAAAAGCAGATGACTTTTGTTGCGATTGGCGTATTAAGGGTTAAATTTATATGCGAAATGGTGAAAATGAGGTATTCATGAGGTGCAGGCATTCAGATAAGAGTGCAAAATTGAAAAAAATATTTTGTATCTCAAGCAAAACAGATGCTGTGGGTACTCAGAAACGGTTCTTTTGGGCATCCGAAATACACATGAGCCACAATCTGTGGAAACCAGCCTTAATGACGAAGTCGTCAAAATTTAGGTAATTACAGACACTTTAATCTACGAAGGTTTAAGAAACTATCCTGCAAATTTTATGAAGTTATCTCCATTATTCATGTAAAACTATTAGTCTAGTCAGTATAACTGATAAGGTTGAACTAATTGCAACAGAATTTTTTTAGCAATCCTGTGACTGTTTGGGTTATCTTGAGCAACATTCTAAAAGTTGCAAGTCCTATCTTGTGGGGAAGTATATATATTTTTGACTTTAAAATGATCACTTTTATGCTTAAAGCGGCCATTGAAGATTATTGTTTATTCATTGGGACACTTTTTCTGCTGTTGTTTTAAGTTATTTATGCTTCGACTATAGTGTTTTTTATTATATGAGTATTACACATGATAAAAACATATCAAACCGTATCAAATGAGCCGAAATGTTAAAAATCAGGGGCTGAATTACCCCACCCACCATATTACAATCATATTAAGATTAGAAACACAATAGTTCTGTTTACTTTTCTACTACAACATAAACGTATTTTTTTAACAGTGTTGGGGTTTTGTGATTGGACTTAATGACTTAACAACATACCATATGGTATTACAGTTATATACGTTACTTACTTTAAAATGTATTACTATTCATAGACCGTAGGCTGCCAAAAGACCTCTAAGGAATGAGGTTTGTAGACTGCGATTTTCTAAAACCACATGATACTAGTCACATATTAAAGTATGTTAGCTTTTTAGCGGTCAAGGTGTTACCCTGCAATAGCAACATTCACTACGTTACCCTAGAATAATAGGAATTCCTATAGTGTTATTATAACAACTTATTCCTTATTCTTACATATCAATATTATCTTTTAATTGAAAGCAAATGGCTAGCAACATGATTTAACTAATTTAGGCACCTGCTATTACAGTTATACATGTTACTTTCTATTAACTGCAATATCTTATGCAATAACAGCACTATATGAGTTTACACTACTAATGTATGTAAATTGCTGTCATTGGAGTGCTCAGTATTCAGAGAAATGATGAATATTATTTGAAAAACAAGTAACTAAAAATAAACCCCAACAAAACATTATGGATTAAAAGAAAGAAACTTGAACCTAAATCACATAAAACGACAAGTGTTTTATCAAATATATAAACAGCATTTTTAGAAACTACTTATATTTATGATCAAATTATGCTTCTTAAATGCTTATATATGATATCTTTTTATCTCTCTGTAATGTTTGTGTTTCCTTCTTTATATATATTAAATGATATATACAAGACATTTTTACACTGACTACAGTATAAGTTAGTTGAAACATTGATATAAAGCAATTGTGGTTGCTTTGTAAGCCGCCAAAATACATATAATTATAGCTTATCAACTATTGACTACAGCAACTATATTGATAACATTCTGGGACAAACGCTTACTCAAAACTCCTTAAAGTACCTTTGTCATTTCAAACAAAGGTCAAAATCAAGAAATGAAACATTAAACCAGACATTAATCCTTGTCATATTGACACAAAATCCAGTTGGGTGAAGAAAGAATACACTTTATCTTACGTTTGTTTAAACATTTAACTTTTCCATCTAGCATGCAGAAAGAACAATGTAACATCTATTTGACATTAAATACTTGAATGTCAACAGATCTAATTCAGCGTGACAATTTTGACTGTTAAGTCTTATACAAGAGGTGTTTCATGTTTATTTGAACAAATTTGAAATTTCCGTATCTCATTTATTTCTTATTATATTTAGTAATATTACATTTACATTGGCTAATCTGATCTCCAGGAATGCGCAGTCACCAAGAAAATAGCTCTTTACTTTAATCGCTGGATTAAAACAGTCTCTGAAGATGAGAAGTCAAAGTTTAAGCGTTTAAAAATGCTATCTGAAACGAAATGTTCAAAATTGTTCTCGAACGATTTCTCTTAAAGGGGTGAAGTTTTTCTCTTGGAACCTATTATAAATTGTACATAAATGATTAAAGTGTGGTCTACTAGGAACTAAAGCATTTCCGTTGGGTATTTACTTTTTTGAAGAAACCTAAACATCAAATTTTGGGGTTTACAATTTCCAAAGCAACACTAAATTGTAAGCAAAATACATGAATGCAATATTTGGTGATCAGTTTTATCGGCGATATATATGCTTGAACTATTTAAGAACTTGTGTCGGCTGTGAGGTTTGAGAATTTGTTTTTCACAATTCTTCCATTCTACATATTTTATACATGGAATGCCCATTTGGGCACTCGTATGGTAGAACGTATAAAGTCCAGGTGTCAAGCAAAAGCAGGCGCACAGAAGCTGTTTTTCATTTGAATATTAGGCTGAATGCTCCTCTAAACTTAAAATAAATTTGAACACTTTTATACACATTTTACTTAGAAATACACCCGTTTTAGCTCTTAAAATCAGTAAAAGGGGGTTGGCGTGTATTTTGGGACGCCGTGTTATAGGTTTGCTTTAAATTGCCCATCTGTCTATTTGGTCATACCAGGGTCATTTCCGTTATTTAAGAGAAAGCAAAAGTTATTTATTTTATTTACATGCAACCTCGAAAAATGAAATTCACATTTGTTCAAATAAAGATGAAACAGGTCTAGTTTCGTAAATAAGAATCGACTTGTTTCTTTGGATAAGATCCTATCACATGAGACCATAACCATTAAGTAAAGTAAGAAAACCCACCATTATACCTGATTTTCCCCATTTTTAGGGAAATGTTTTCTTCTATTCTTCTAAGTAATACATCTTCTTATAAAGTGTTATTAATTAAAGCTGCATACTCTGTAACTATGAACATTTTTCGAAAAATTTTATTTTCTTTTTAAATCATTTGTAAAAGTAGAATTAAGCTATGTTTTCACAATAAAAATGTTCAGTACAGCTGAAAACTGCATGGAAAAGTGAACTATCTTATCAAATAATTGTGTTTTTCTCTTGTTGGTAATTATTTGCGTCCCTCCAATAATTCTAGACCGTTGAATTTTAACATAAATGCAGTTGTTTTGATAGTGATACCTTGTTAAGATTTACGAAAATGGTAAAATGTTTACCTGAATTTGAGTAATTTTACTGTGTTCTTGAAAAATAAAAACATTTTTTTTTAAAAATTAGAAGACCAAAAGTTACAGACTAAGCAGCTTTAAGCAAATAAGTTGGTGTGATATGTAGTTTTATTAATTAAACGATGGAAGTTATGCTGAAAATAAAAACTTTTTTCAGTTCAAAAGCTTAAAACAAGTAATGTGTCACCATCTGCAGTATACAATTTGATTTTGAGACAGACTCCTTAAAATAACTGATTACAGACATATATAATGCATACTTTCTAATGTAACATATATCAAAATTTATTCTACCAACTCTTAGATGATTGATTTAATCTGGAATGTTAGCAAAGATAAAATTGTATGCTACCACCTCCATAAAAACATTTATTAATGAGAATTTTTTCCGTAAATTGACCCAGATATCCAAGGAACTAGCCTGTATCATGTTACTAACTATGTTTGTATAATGTGAACAACAGTAAACTGGGTACACAAAAAATATATTTAAATAACTGATTAGATTTCCTTCAATTAAACTTAGTTTTTTGTTAATGCTTTTTTCAGATAAATATTACAAAAATCTACATCCACCATATATTAGCTTTTCAGTCCCAATTGTGTAATGTCTTAAACATTTAGCACAAAGGTAGGTTCTAATGCTATATTTTATACAGTTATATATCGTACTTCGATATATTTGACAGGAAATGGGAATGTATTCTTCTATTGTTACTAAAGATCTATCTTTTTCTATGTTATGAGTTTTAAAATGTATATCTTTGGACAAATCAAAATAAATATTTTGTAGATAAAAACGATCAAATATGTACTATTTCACAAATTTTAATATATCAAATTAAGTGTATAGATATAGTTACTTGATAAGAACTGATAATTATTTTAGGACAAACTGGTATCTTGTTATCAATTAAACACAAAAACAGTTTTTGAAATGAAATAAAATACCATATGACCTATAAGATAAGGTATTTAGTAATATATGTAGCAAGTCTTAAAGTTTGTAATGTCCGTTACATATTGCCTCACAAGCAACAAAATGATACTTTACACCAGAAAGAAACGATATTATGTGTAACTTTTCACTCTTGTTTATCCATTAAATGCTCACATATGGGTTTTAAAATTTAATAGATAGCATAACATGATAACTTTCACAGTGCAAATGTTCTTTAACCATATTTAACATTTTATTTGCGATAATCATATTCAACAGCTTATAATTCTTAAATTATTTATGATAGAAACAAGCTGTTTGCAGCTTTGAAATAGTCAGTTAATAGTCGTTTAGGAATGAGGTTAGTTAAAACCTAAATACTCATTATAAAGCTTATCAAATGAAACTATTGAACAGATTTTTAATGATTTCATAAGGTGTAGTTGGAAATGTAACGTAAATGTCATAAATAACATAAAGGTGTGTTTCTGGAAGCAAACAATGAATTTTGATACTTGTTTACGCCCCAAAACAAGCTGTTGGCAGTAAAGAACAACTGTATACAACTGCTGGATACCACCTGGATACCATTTCTTTTTCAAATGTCGCAATTTTGCTTTAAAAGTAAAAACAATGGGGTATGTGTATATAAAGCATCCTCCTGAAAAACTACTACCACAATTTGACCGCACAGTGTGTATAGAAATGTTGTAGAAGGTTAGTCCTAACTCATGAAGTTAAACCTTTTCTGGCAGGAAAATTGTGCCAATCGAGTTTTCAAATATTTAGCTCCTTGACTAATAGAGAGTCTGATTGATAATCTGACTTAAATATTTAGACATCAATAGAATGGATTTTAGCTTTAATTTAAATAAGAATACATACTTTCATAAAGATTATGCTCTCCCTGCCACTGATTTTCAGTTACTGATGACAATACCTGGTGTTCACTTAGTACAGGTAAACCACTTATGGAATGGAGCAATGATAACTGATCTTCATGGTATGATTGAACACAAATAAAAATGTTGAAAGCAACATCGTCCAATCACAACAACAACAACTACAACAACAACAACTCGTATTTTTATTGTGAGAGTCGCTATATAAGGTTATCAGTGTGTTATGAATGTTAGAATAATACTAATATATTGTAATAGAAATGTAAACAGAACTATTGTGTTTCTTATCCTAATATATTGGTGGGTGGGGTAATTCAACCCCTGAATTTCAACATTTTGGCTCATTTAAATGATTTCATATGGGTTTCATCATGTGTAATACTCATATAATCAAAACAAATTATATAACCAAAGCCTAAATGACTTAAAACAACTGCAGAAGAAGTGTCCCTTGAATAAAAATAATCTTTGATTACCACTTTAAGCATAAAAGTGATCATTTTTAAGTTGAAAATATGAACACTTCCCCACAAGATAGGACTTGCAACTTTTAGTCTGGATCAAAGACATATTAATGCAGCAACTAAAACTAATGGCATTTCTGTTGCAATTAGTTCTAGGTTAGCCTACAGGGATTTTTTTTTTGCAATTTTGGGAAGGGGCCCTAGGGCCTTTCAGATTGGGAAAATTAGCGCGGTAAACCACTATTTTGGGAAATTTTCTAAACAAACAAGAACAGCATTTTTGGTCAGTTTAAAAACAATATTAGCTATTACACATACTATTGCCATTAAATTGAAGGAAAATAGGATGCAATTCTAGTAGATTGTCATCATGTAGTTTGTGAGTGTGTGTGTGTGGTGACTGAATGAAAATTCTCAAAAAAAAAAAAATTTTTTTTTTTTTTTTTTTTTTTAGATTGGGAATTTTTTTTTCAAATTGGGAAAAAAGTCACCTAAATCCCATTGGGAAAGGGGCCGAATTTCGGCCCCTGAGGACACAAAAAAAAATCCCTGGCCTATTTTTGAAGCCCCACCGAAACACTGTCTAAACTTTAACACGCAATGTCAGAAACGCCATGACGTTACTAATGATGTCAAAGTTAACTTCCTGATTTGGGGATGCGTCGGGTGCATGAAAAACATGCTATTTCTTGCTAACATACGTTTTATTATCCTTAGCAAGTGTGCACTGAAATTCGAAGAAAAGTTGACACTGGATCAGATTTGCCTGAAGTTTGCATGATCTGAAATCGACTGACCATACTTTAAAAATTCTGACATTGCTTAGGTTAAGTTGTTGCCATGAAAACATATGGCTTGATAACGAAGAAGTTTAATAAGAAATAAATGCCAGTTTTATAAGTTTTAAGGCAATATATAAACATGTCACATTTCTTAATTTTTGATGCTTTTATTTCAAATGATTTTTACATAAAAAGTCTTAAATGTCATTAAGGCAGGTTTTCACACATGTTTTCACTGAAAGGTAAGAAAATAATTACAATAACATGATAAAACAATTGCTTATCTGGACATCTGTTCTGGTACTATACGTTAAGCCGGTCCTTAAAATACATGCACTGCTAGCTAGTGGTACTTGAAGTGTGCATTTTTGCCTGGGCCTTCATAAACGTCCCTATTCCGTGTGTGCAAGCAGAGAACGTGCATGTTTGCATATGCAATAAGTACCAACATTTACTGATTGGCTCAAAGGACCTCGGACAGTCTCCTTTTCAATCTGCCTAATTTTTGAAAGCCTGTGGCTAGGATAATACATTATTTACAACTAATTTTTTGTGCTTAAATCAGATCCTTACATTTTGTGCACCTAGTTATATAAAAGTATTTGGAAAATATTGCACATTAATGTCAGGACTTCATGGTGAAGGGGGTGGGGGTATTTTTAGCGACCAAATTTTATTTCACAGAAAGTCAAGGTTTTGACAGATACTCACCTAAATACACGAAAATATAGTGTTTGCGGCATAAAAATTGAGACGAAAGTGATTAGTTTGCATAAAATTGAGGTTTTGAAGAGTTCATATTTTCCTTTAAATAAGTATGCTGTCCATAACTTTTGACTATTACCTGTAATATTTTAAGTGCACTCAGATGATCTGTTCACTGATGTGTAACATACCTACATACTGTATACAACATACCCTAGATAAGCACAGTTTTTTAGTGTAAAATTGTAAAGATTGTCTTTCTCATCAGATTTAACATATAATATGGTGTTCGAAAGAACCGTCTCATTGCGACGGTTCTTATGAGTACCCACAACACATGTTTTGGTTTAGAAATAAGACAATTAGTTAATTGGTACACACTCATAACTAAAGCCCTGGTACATGCCATTGTAAATTGATATTTACCTACAGGTTTGTACAAAATAAGTTCCTAATAAGTTTTTATAAGAAATTGTTTTTGAGCATTTTGACATCGTTCCCCCCCGTGACCAATCATGCCAATTTTATATGATGTGTTAAATGTAGAACCACAACTGTATGCAAAAGGATTAGTTTGGTCACGGGGGGAAAGCACTTCAGTAAAACTTTTTCTATTTCCTATATGTTGAATAGCAAAAACAGTGTTTTCGACCCATATTTTTTAATAGGTACTGGTCCAATGCGAAAAACACTTGTGCGTATAATTCGAGAGTTACAATTACTATCTTTTTCATGGAAAAAAATAGCATTTTCCTTGAAACTAGTTTTCGACCATTTTTGTGGGCAATCCTTCATTAAGACTGTCCGAGGTCCTTAAGTGCTGAGCTAGAAGTTTTGAGCTATCAGTCTGACTGTCTGTGAGTTCAATAAAAGACATTTTCTTTGTTTCATCACAGTAGGTTAAATTTACTTGATTGATCCCCTTTGATGATACATTGCATAAGTTAGGATGACTTCTTGCGAGCTAAACAGCAGCAGAAAATATCTACCCCCCCCCCCCCGCACACACACACACACACACACACACACACACACACACCACTAAAAGTGGCCTCGGCTGCTTTCGAATATTAGGCGACGTTTCTATTGTTTGTTGTTGTCCCTTTGGGCCGACCTTAAAAAATGTTGGTTTACCGTGCTCCTAACTACCCACACAAAACAGACCCTACCCCCAAAAAATATTGTCTTTCTGAGATTTTTTTTCTCTAATTCTGTTAACAAACTTTCGTGACCTCGTGTTGAGAATGAAAAAATCAGTTTACTGGCAATGGCCCCATATGGCTAAGGCGACAATACTTTGCAAACTTTGACCACTGTGAATTAGAAGATATTCCTTAACAGACAGACAGTGACCTAATGTTGAGAATGAATAAATCAGTTTACTGGCAATGGCCCCATATGGCTAAGGCGACAATATTTGCAAACTTTGACCACTGTGAATTAGAAGATATTCCTTAACAGACAGACAGTGACCTCCTGTTGAGAATGAATAAATCAGTTTACTGGCAATGGTCCCATACGGCTAAGGAGACAATACTTCACTTACTAATTACTTTGACCACTGTGGATTAGAATATATTCCTGTACAGTTGAGAATGAATAAATAATTAAAATCATTAAAATCTGTATTTCAGTTGAAGAAAGGTTACAGAGACTGTTATTATATGCATTCTTACCTTGCATACAACATTTGTAGACCTCTAAAAGTGATAGTAAGAAGAGGTCATAAAATTATGCTGAATTTCTTTAAAAAAAAGACCTACCGACCTACCCAAACTGAAATTGATGGGTAGGAGCATGGCAAACAAATATATTTTGAAGGAAGGCCTTGGTATGTGTGGGGATGTGGGGGTTTAGCGTTTGGCATTGATGTGTGATGTATAGCTTGGTGCTAAATCTAAGTTTGCAAAGTCTTTTTTTTTTTTTTTTTTTTTTTTTTAGATTTTTCATTCAGTCACCACACACACACACACACACACACACACACACTCACAAGCTACATGATGACAATCTACTAGAATTGCATCCTATTTTCCTTCAATTTAATGGCAATAGTATGTGTAATAGCTAATTTTGTTTTTAAACTGACCAAAAATGCTGTTCTTGTTTGTTTAGAAAATTTCCCAAAATAGTGGTTTACCACGCTAATTTTCCCAATCTGAAAGGCCCTAGGGCCCCTTCCCAAAATTGCAAAAAAAATCCCTGGGCATTTCCTGTCCTTATTCACTTGTGCTTTTAGAAATATGAATATGATGTATGCTTAACTAAAGTACCATTAAAATGGTGTGTGCTGAAAACTTAATTTATATAAACTCTAAGCATGAATGACCTTGCAATAATTTCTATATTTGAGTATTGGACTTAAAATTATTGTCGCCGTCTATTTATACAGACTATAAACTGACATAAAATATTGAATAAAGTAAAAGTATAAATACGTCGTAAACTTAAACTTTGATCACACAATAATTAAAGACTAAAAATAAAATCTGCACCTGTAGAAAGCATTTAAGCACCCAATAGCTTCGGCAGCTGTTCGATCAAAGCGGGTGCCCCCCCCCTCCCCCGGGAGGTTCAAAGACGGTGGTTCTGTATTTGTTGTTGATTCACTATTTATTTTGCTCTTATATTGTCTGTGGGGGTTTCTGTGTTCGGTCCTTATTTTATTTTTCAGTATTAGTGTGTCCTTTCTAGCTTTTCAATCATCTTGAAAAGAGGTCTGGTTGTTTTACTTTAATTGCCTTTATGGTGTCTTGTGACTGTTAGTGTTCTGTCACAGTGTGGATGGTCCTCGGTATGTGATTGTGGTATTTCCCGACGAAGTCTAATAGTTGTATTGCTCATCGCCATCACAGTTGTCGTCGTTGTTGATGTTGCTCACTGATTAGTAATTCATTGATCTCTTCTCTTGCAATAAAACATCGGTCAACATAATTATATTCTTTTGCCAAGGGACATTTTTTATATTTCCAATGCCCCAGAACCTCCGACATAAAAGCTTATTCAATATCCAGTTAAATGTGGCGAGTTTTAGAAACGCTATATCACTTGTAAAAAATAATTGATTCGTACATAAAGAGAAAATATTTGCATTGATACATGTATAGAACTTAAGTTAACTTGATATCCAAACGTAAATCGGTACTTTGGTCAGATATAAAGCGGTATTTCATCTGGGTCTGCACATTTTGCTTCTTCAGGGAAATAATAATAATAATAATAATAATAATAATAATAATAATAATAATAATAATAATAATCTTTATTTCATCCACAAGTGAAGAGCGTGCACAGATTATACAAATATAATAGCAATATAGAAAACATATTTCATATATACATATGTACACCACTATAACCCCTTTGAAAGCTAATGGCCTCCACCCTCCAGCCGGAGACAACAGATCAGGGGCGGTCCATTGGATAAATATAGGGGCGCCATAAACGTATATTGCACATGTAGGCTACATGAACAGCCATAATAGGCCTCCAGATAAGAGTGCGTATATATACTGGACAATATTTTCTTAATTCTCAACCAAAAAAATATGTTGTGAGTACACGGTTCTTTTGAGCACCCAAAACACATGTTTAAATTGATGGGTCAGGAAATAAATGCAATTTTAGGTGCACAAACTATTCTTATCTAGGCCTATACCATAGCATGGCTTATCATTCAACTGCAACTCGAAATCGTGAAGTTGTATATTTTAACAAGTTTCAACCACAAAACAGCTGTTATAAACATCAACATACTACACCTACAGCTAAAACACTCCCATATCCCACTTAATATAACAAGCTTTCAATAGTACGTTTTAGAGCCAAACACATAAACATATATGTGTTTCTACTCCACCATACTATATTATTTCTAAAATCAAAACTAAGGATTTTAAGGGGAGTGAGGGGGGTAGTCAATAACCTATTCGGACTTGTAGGTTTCAAAAACAGATTAGAACCAGATCAGGCCTACATGCGCGGTGGTTATGATGGTGATTTCGGACCAAGTATGGACCCAGAGTGCGGGCATTTTGTTTTAATGTCGCCTAAGTCATAGTCGGCACACATGCTGGCTCCAGTGGATATCATAGTGATCCCACTAAGTCTTTAAATATCCTTCTGTCTGTATGTATGTATGTCTGTCTGTCCGTCCGTCCGTCCGTCTCTCTTTCTCTCTCTCTCAGAAAACGTGTTAAACAGTGTTTGGGTGGCAAACTGGTCAGTACCTAAAAAGACGTCAAGTGAAAACGTAATTTGAACGTCAGATTAAATTTAGAGTATTACGTGGAATTAGCTTAAACCTTACTCCCCACCCCCATTTACCTGGAATATGAATCCATACCAACAAGGTATCCGCGGACGGATGGTACACACCTTTACCATTCAACAGCAGGGGGTACCCCGTGTGCGCATCTCTCACTATCCATGGATGAGTGACGTAAGTGTTCATAGCCGTGCCCATGTACGGCGGTATTCGCCCGTATCGAACTAATTTACCATTGTAATCAATCCAGAAAAGGTCAACACTTCTGTCTGAACGGTTAAAGAAGTTGGTGTTAGAAGCAAAGTCATTGTTAAGCGACTTTGGCGTCGAAGTTGGACTAGACATATTTGTTGACGTTTTCCATTTAGTTTTTATTTACACTTTTGAGGTGTAACACTCGATTTAACCACGGTGAAATTATCTGGCTCAAGCATTGACTTTTACAAAAGAAATTCGGCTCACTGGATAGTGTTGTCACTAAATCTATGTGCTAAACGTAGTCTACGAGATTATTGTACTTAACGCATCAGCGTACAGCGAAGGCCTAGGCATATGCACAGACTCAACAGGGCCTGTGTTTGCTCGCATACGAAGTCCATTCGAATTGCGTTTCGCTAGAGGGCCGATGGCAGCCCGCTTTTATATGTTTACCCGGTATCTTACAGTGTACGTCAATATGCACGGTGTATATATAGAAGTCAAGGATCCTATCCGTTCAACTTCCCGAGCCCTATCCGCTCCAGAAAAGGAGCATTTATATATACGTAATATATACGTACATGTGGGCTCGGGCCAATTTTGAGGTTCAAATTTTGAATTTCAATACTTTTTTGTGATATGAGGCGCTCAAAAGGGGCATTTACATACATAGCCTACGATACGTACTGAAATCTCGTGAGTTGGCACATATCATTATCCTTGGAAAGGCATCGTTCTTAGGCATGCGCGGATCCAGCGGGGAGTGGGGGGACAGGGGTCCGGACCCCCTGAAAAATCACAAAATTATAGGGGTTATCTTAGCTATACTGGTCCGGATCTTCTGTAAAATCACAAAGCTATTCAGCCAGCATTCAATACTGGGCCACCATTGGCCCGCTGGCGAAACTCCATTTAAATGACGTTTCACTGGAGGGCAGATGGTGGCCCGCTTATGGTACTAAAATTAAAAAAAAAACGTAGTCAAAGTTGGACCCCTCTGATAAAATTTTCTGGATCCGCGCATATTGGGTACGGGTAACTAACGAGGCTCACCATGGGATAACTGTTCCCTACATAAGCTTGTACATCTGTTCTTTTTTTTCCAATATGTGTTCCACTGTGTCCCTCGAAGGGTGGCAGTGGAGGTACTCTTAAATTTTCAAATAATATACGTAGGCTCCGGCCATTTTTGGGTTCGAAATTTTGAATTCCAATAAGAAAAAAATTGTGGATATTTTTGGGGGTCATTGCATTTATTGGACTATATTTGGGGGTCATTTCTATGTATTTTAGAGTCTTTTCTTAAGGTCAAGGAACAGAATGGGAATATTTTTTAGGAGTGTTAAAATCTAAGATATTCAAGTATGCCTGGAATTCCTGATATTGTTTTGGGTGAATAGTAGATGCTGGATCCGTCCCCCCGGCTGTTCCCCTTCAAAATTTTACCATACTCTTGACAAATGAGCTGGCAATATATTTAAAACAAGTATAAGCTTTTAAAAAATTGCCATCTTTCAGCACTTGAATGAAAGTAAAGTAGCCATTTGAAATCAAAGTAAAGTGATGAATTTATAAAATAACACGCCCATCTCTGGAGCTGGGTGTATCATTTTAATGCTGTGACACCATACGACAATACATATACTCAACCGAAGTTATAAGTGGCCATCTAACCATTTTTTGCGCCTGTTCAGAAAATAAACATCGCTCTTACAAAATTTTAATTCCATAAGAAAATTCAAGACTTTTTCGAGACTCTGAAAATCATGCCATTTCAAAGTGACTGGTAGATCTTGCACAGACGAAGTCAGAGAAAAGATACCTTCATTTCAAAAAGTTACACTTTTTACTGTTATATAAAATATCCCTCAGATATGTTATCCATTCATATTTTAATTAATTTAAAGCTGCTAATAACAGCTTGATATAAGATGAAAAAGAATCAAAAGGTTTGTTACAATTGAACTCCGTTTCTCTTCTACGTTAACATGAAGGCAGCCACTATCAGCAGTTTAATCAAAGAGTTTTAGCTTTAACCATGCAATTTGCATATCAATTTGCATATCAACTTTGCATCACTCTGTACGCTTTATTATCTGTGGCATGGCATTGGAATTTTCAGCGATTATTCGTTTTGAAGAGGCTTCACTGTTTTATTTAATAAATAATTACAACTGTCATAACATTTATTGAGATCCGCTAATCTGATTGATCAAGAACGGTCATCTGATCGCATTGACCTGCATTTCATTTTTCAATGAACCCGGTCCGTATTCATGAGGGGCGGGGCCATTCACGACAGAACTACTTTTGTGATTCTGTGCAATGCTTCTATGAAGAGCAGCTACTGACACTTTACCTTACACTTACACCTATATTGTCAGGAAGAAAAGCAAAGATTAATTACATACGACGCCTAAATTAACAGTAGCCATACCGATCGGATCAGCTGTCAGCTGCCATGCGCGGATCCAGGAATTTTCGTCAGGAGGGGGGGGGGCACGTCAAATCTGACAAAATAAGCTCTGACAACGTTGTTTGTTTTTTGTTTTTTTGGGTTTTTTTTTTTTTTTTGCTTTTTCTTAGTCCTCAGCTTATTTTACAGAAGTCAAATGGTTAATTTCAAAGAAAAATATCCCTTTTCAGGGTTCCGGAGGGGGTCTAAATTTTTCTAGGGGGGGTCCAACTATTTCCAGGGGGGGGGGGGGTCCATTGCTTATTACCTATAGAAACCCATATAACTTGTGATTTTCCAGGGGGTGTCCGGACCCCCTGTCCCCTTTCTGGATCCGCACTTGGTTTCGATCTATTTAATTTTCCAGTCCGCAAAATGATGCGATCACCTCTTGCACCTGTGCTTGTTTTCCTGCAACTTCGTTGTATGTTTTCAGTCGAGCCCCGCAATAAAATCGTTTCTTGAACTTACTGCATGACTGTTGCCTGGTTTATCCAACATCTTTTGCAATTCGTCTTTCAATAAAGATAGCTCAATTTCTTTTTGCTGGGGGTCATTTCTTTTCCTTTCCTAGACGTTTTGACAGATGATGCTTTTCGTCACCAATGTAAATGAATGACGTCATATCCAATGACGTAACTATCGTACACATTCTAATGAACACCCATTGTTAAGTTTTTGTAAAAGCGAGATTCTAGTCTCTAAGTTGTTTATTTTCAATTAGAGAACGGCCGCCATTTTGATTTTTTTGAACGTCGTAACGTCTCCTTACGCACGTCATAATCTAAATGCTCGAAACGAACTATTAGCTGGAAACGTATTTTTTTAAGGAAAACATAATTATAAATACTGAATAAGAATGAATAAAGAAGAAGTTGTAATTATAAGAATTGAAAGTTATTTTTCTGCGTTTCACTGAGGTATGAAATGTCGTTTAAATTACATCTAATTTTAGATGTAATTTTCCCGACATTTCATACCTCAGTGAAACGCAGAAAAATAACTTTCAATTCTTAAATCAAAAATATCTTTGGCATATGCCATTTAAATGACCTTTAAAGTTTCACGATCTATCTATCTGTATTTTTTACAGTATGTGCAGTTGAATATTTTCGAAAATATCAAAAAATGCGGAAAATGAGCTTTTTTGAAAAAATCATAAAAAATCGTTCATAAGCAAAAACTTAGGGGTTTTGGTTTTTTTCAAGTTGGCTAGACCGGTTTGAAATTACCTGTACTTCAATTCGAAACAAAACTGCACTCAAACCCTTATTTTCTTAAAAAAATGTTTGTTGCATTTTTGAACCCAAAAATTTCTGAAGTGTTATAAAACTCTTCCAAAGCACCACTTAACTGTAGTCCACTGAAATGCACATATTTGGGCAAAAATTCATTTCAATATCATTAGCGCTGAGTCAGAAAAAAAAGAAATTGAAAAGTGGCCACTTATAACTTCGTTTCATTGTACAGGTAATATTCACAGAAAAGCCTATCTCATTCTACATCACAGTCAATTCTATATGCCATCTTAACTTGCAATAATAAACTTCTTAAAATGCCGCATGTGCGTTTTCTAATGAGCTTTTTCAATGACGTAGCCAGAACGCTGAAAAAGTTACGGACATCAAAGGGAGACTACTGTATCAAGCAATGATTCCCTGCAATTACGTCCCTTTTCAAAATGGAAAGTATTTCAAAGGAACGAATTTGCTCCTATAGAGAGCGAACTTTTTGCTTTAAGATCAGTTCTTTACTCTTGGCTTTAAGAGCAGTTCCTTATGGCATGGCAAATCACTTTACCACATTAGGTGAGCTCCCTCGAGTGTTACTATTTTTATTACGCACGTGCGTATACTGCGTAATGGGAATTACGCCAATGATTTTCATTTGTGAAAAATGTTCAAAACGTCACTTGCACGGATCTAGAGGGGGGATAGGTGGTCCTGATCCCCCACCCCTTAAAAATCACAAGGCTATAGGGTTTCTTAGCTATACTGGTCTCAGTCCCCTGAAAAATCAAAATCACAAAGTTTAACGTTGGCCAATTTAAATGGCGTTTCGCTGGTAGGTCGATGATTGTCCGCTTATAGTGGTATTTGGTTCCTTTCCATCCCTCATCAACTAAAAAAAAGTTTTCAACATTGGAATAAAAGTCTCACAAAACTTTCTGGATCCGAGCATGCATCATCAAAAAATTTTCAGCATACGCCATATTCATACTCGATCCTTGCTTTGAGAGACCAAATAAGGCTCGATATTTCATGGTGATCGTTCAGGCGATTCACAAAACATTTCAAGCCTTGTTTTGTCCGCCCGCTAAAGAAAATCAAGACAAAAATTGAGCCGTGGCATGTGATTTCCAACAATGTGGCATTTTGACAAGTGTTGACTCAGACCAGCTTGTGTAGCCTCCTTTTAGGCTTAGAAACTCCAAATGATGTTCATTCAATAGCTTAACACTCATAGGATACTCAAACGACTAGCAAAGGCTCTGATCAGACTGCGCACATGCGCAGGCTGATCTGAGGCTTTGCTGGTCGCACATACCACATTGTTGGAAATCCCATGCCACGGATAAAATATTGCCTGCTGCTTGCAATCATCTCGCGGTGCCTTGTTTTGGTCACTGCGAATGAAGCACTCAGTTGTTTTAAGGGTTATACAAGTAAGAAGCTGGCGCAATGCACATTTTCACGTGACTTCAGTTACTCTCTTGCCTAAGGCGAGGTGTCAGGAAACTCGCCTTTGATGTTCGACTGTCTAAAACAAAGGTAAACAAGGTTTAATTGCTAAATTAAAATTAATAGTATACGTGCAAACAAAATTTAAGTTTCACTCTGAGACGTCCATTGTGGTCTGAGTTGAATAATAATGATTAAAATATTTCAGGTATAAAGAAAGATGAGTTTTTGCTGCTCAAAAAAATAGTAGACATGACATTTGCGATCAAAGCATCTGTCATTGTGCCGTGTAGAGTGCTTATGACATTTAGCGCATCGATACCGTATTTGTCATGGAGTGCCATTTAATTTAACCATTGTTCTGGTAACCGCAGATATATCCACAGGAGCTTTAAGTTCGATCCTTAAATATCTTCTATAGCCTCAAACCGACTGCTCATAATGCCATTACGTAGTACATAACAACGTGATGACATGGGCGGTCGGCTTTGAGACTAAAGAAGTGATATAAGGATCGAACTTTAAGCTGCTGTGATATATATCCTTTTTGTATTTAAGCACTTGTGCTTTTTGAAAATTTAACCAGGAAAGTATCTCTGTTTTGCTAGTATTATTATCACAGCCTCTATCTTGATAAAACTTCTTATTTAATGTTTTTCTACAAACTCATTGTAATGATTTTGTACTTGGGACAGCCATACTAACGCTACTTTTTTAGATAGTGTAAAATGGGGGGGGGACGGAGGGGGTCAGGTTATATTATTTTTGGTTTCCAGTGTGTGTGTGTCTGGGGGGGGGTCATTGTATTTACATTTTGTTAGAATGGGAGGTCACTCAAAATTTTGATGATGGACCGAAATCTCAGCCGCCCCCCCCCCCCCCCTGACACTTTAATAATGAGCGGTCCCTTAGAGAGAGAGAGAGAGAGAGAGAGAGAGAGTGCGCAAAATGGTTTCCACACTTTCACCTGGTGTATATCATTAAAAAACATTTTCAACCATGTCCAGGTAATGTCATGTTTTATGTTGGCGTGATCGTATAACATTTAATTAGCTGCTTAAGATTCAGAAGTTTTTCATGATGGCTTTAAGATGGCGGTTAATAAGCTTGATAATCACACTGTTCTGTTTTAGATCACATTTTTGCCAGGAAAACAGTACCATAGAGCCAAGTAGGTAAGAAATGTTAAAATTCGTTTTTTCAAGGAATGCATTATTCTAAAATGAAATAATTTTGCAAGTCCCAAAAATTGGGTATCTGTCGCCTTGGCGAGCAGCGAAGGGTCCACATAAAAATCCAATTGATAATGGGCTTAAAAATGAGACCATTTTCTCAAATTTAAACAGTTGCTTTGCATACTTATAGATAGCTTTAGATTATCCACAACATATGTTTGATTAAGAAATAAAACAAAATCATTGCACACTCTTATTTTGAAGCCTGAAAGGCTCTGGCAAGTCTTCGCAGCTCGTGTACTTAAAGTATGGGTAAATATACATTGCATTAGTTAGAAGGCTTCCATGCGAGCTGAACATTTCTTGAACTTCAACAACAGCAGAATCTATGGCGAAGATTTGGTACCAGTAAAATGCATTTAAGCCCCCCGGTGGCTTAGGCTGCTGTCCGTTCTAAGGCGGTGGTTCCGTTGTTGTTGACTTTTGGTTTATTGTTACTCCAAGTGTGGGAGTCTGTAATTATTCTATGTTTTGTTGTACGTTACTTTATGTCCATTCTAGTATTGCAATCATCTTGATGAGGAAGAGAGAGCTGGTTGCTTTGCTTAATTTGTCTTCCTTGTGTCTCGTGATGGTTGAGTGACTCTTCCTCGCGGTGCCATGGCGTTGTCTGCGGTTTGTGAATGTGGTATATCCTGATCATACTCAATTACTATTTATTTAGTTAAAATTATAGACTTCTAGCACAACTGGATGTGTGTTTGACTCAAGCATCGACCCACCGATTAAAAGCCTTTTTATAAGTCAGTGACGTCACTGAGGCCCTGACCCATCGTAGTGCAATTAAAAAGGTAGTTGACCAAAGTTAACCCCAGGGTGCTTGTTTTTGTAGTATCCATTATATGTGCGTAACACTTTTACTGTTCTGATATATGGTTCTATATCTTTTCAGCTGTGCAATAAGAAATGAATTGCCATGCAGTGGAAACGGAATCTGCTCAGAAAGCGTATGCTACTGCTACGTGGGACACGCTGGATATGCCTGTGAAGTCGATGACGTCATCCTGACTAATCCAGTTACCCCCGTGACCCTGCCGGAGACTAACTGTCCGACTGTTCATGGACTAACTTGTAATTGGCACGGGACGTGTGTCGATGGCAAGTGTGTTTGTGACGCACCATGGAGAGGTCAAGCATGTGAGGAAAATCCGCTAGAGCAGTTTTGTGACGAGCACTGGGAATGTGCCGAGTGTATCGCGTTTGGACTTGATTGTGAGGTTAACTGTACCTCCTCCTCGACTATTTATAGACTTGTTGAAAATATTTCGCCAACTGCTGAGGATATGTTTTGTCGTCACAAGAGCGACATTATATCCTGTTCATTTTACTATCAGCTCAGCCCTGAACAAGAAAATGGCAAAGATGTTGTCCGTGTTCAACCATGCCCAAACTGGTTGATAGCTCTGACTGGTTCCTCTGCTTTTCTAGTCAATGCTGCTGAAGACCAGTCAACGGTCGTTCCAGACTTGTTCACCGAAGTTTTAGCGGAAACAACGCCATTGGAGTCGGCATTTGTTACGCAGATAGTGACGAAATCTACACAGATAGTGACGCAATCTACACAGAAAGTGACGGAATCTACTACTTCATTGGCGGAATCTACTTCCGTGACGGAAGAATTATTCGAAAGTAAAACCAGGATAATTCAGCTTGAAACCAGTAGTTTACCAAACTCGATGGTTTGTGTATGTTACAGTATAAAAGTTTTAATGACATGTCTAATAATCCGTTTCATTTGTTTGCTTTTAATAACTGACAATAAAAACTCATAAAGTTTGAACAAGCACATGTACATGAAATGGGACATTCATGGTTCAATCAAGTTGGGCTGAAAATGTAAGTTGTCTTTACCACAATAAATATAGAGATATCTTACACAAATACATAAATATCTTACACGTTCAGTTCAGCCAAGCCAATCAATCAGGAAAGTCTGGCACAATTCGAGAATCGAATCAAGCCTCGGGTGTACGTATGGCGCATTACGTGAAGTACTATGTATGGAAAAGCTCCATTTTGTAAGCGCGAACTGGCGTAGGGATAATAAGTTCTGTTGCATGTGGTTTCCATTTTTCTGATTACCTGAAAAGTTTTATCAGCAGAATAAATGAAGTTGATATATTTTCATAGCGAACATAAACATTATTTACAACCGATTGTTTTGCTGCAATCACACTTATTATTGTGCCGGTGTCCCAGTTTATCTTGCCCCCTGGACAGGTTGCCCCCCGGGGGGCAAGCCAACCGCGGTTGCCTTGCCCCCCGGGGGGCAAGCTGTCCCGGGATATCTTGCCCCCCACCCTGGTTATCTTCACCCCCGGGGGGCAAGCTGTCCAGGCCGGTTTATCTTGCCCCCCGCCCAACACAAGTTAAAATATATACATGTTATTTTGTTATTTTTCTGTATCATTTTAATGAATTAAGATCCTCCATAAGTCATAAAGTAAGAAATTGGTGCCTGTGGGGTTAATATTGGTAAAACCTTAACATCATCTTGAATAAAAATATCAAGATTTAGTGATTTTAAGCTTAATTATTTTGCTAATACTACTTATTTTAAACTATCTGAATGTGATGATGTATCAATTATAAACATAATTCAAATCAAATTTAGCTGTTTTCTTTGTAGCATTGTTCTGTATGCTTAGTTGCAGGGGTGGGGGTAAGCTGTCCAGGCCAGTTTATCTTGCCCCCCACCCACCTGGGCATCAAAGTAAAAGTATTGTGCCTATGCTACTTATTTTAAACTATCTGAATGTGAAGATGTATCAATCTAAAACATAATTCAAGTCAAATTCAGCTGATTTCTTTGTCGGATTGTTCTGTATGCTTAGTTGCAGGGGTGGGGGGTAAGCTGTCCAGGCCAGTTTATCTTGCCCCCCACTCACTTGGGTATCAAAGTAAAATTATTTTGCTAATTCTACTTATTTTAATCTATCTGATTGTGAAGATGTATCAATCTCAAACAAAATTCAAGTCAAATTCAGCTGATTTCTTTGTCGGATTGTTCCGTATACTTAGTTACAGGGGTGGGGGGTAAGCTGTCCAGGCCAGTTTATCTTGCCCCCCACCCACTTGGGTATCTAAGTAAAATTATTTTGCTAAGTTTTCTCATTTAAACTATCTGATTGTGAAGATGTATCAATTATAAACATAATTCAAGTCAAATTCAGCTGTTTTCTTTGTCGGATTGTTCTGTATGCTTAGTTGCACGGGTAGGGGGTAAGCTGTCCAGGCCAGTTTATCTTGCCCCCCACCCACCTAAGTATCAAAGTAAAAGTATTGTGCCTATTCTTCTTATTTTAAACTATCTGAATGTGAAGATGTATCAATAATAAACATAATTCAAGTCAAATTCAGCTGTTTTCTTTGTCAGATTGTTCTGTATGCTTAGTTGCAGGGGTGGGGGGTAAGCTGTCCAGGCCAGTTTATCTTGCCCCCAACCCACCTGAGTATCAAAGTAAAATTATTTTGCTAAGTTTTCTCATTTTAAACTATCTGAATGTGATGATGTACCAATTATAAACATAATTCAAGTCAAATTCAGCTGTTTTCTTTGTCGCATGATTCTGTATGCTTAGTTGCAGGGGTGGGGGGTAAGCTGTCCAGGCCAGTTTATCTTGCCCCCCCCCCCACCCACTTGGGTATCAAGTAAAATTATTTTGCTAATTCTACTTATTTTAAACTATTTGAATGTGAAGATGTATCAATTATAAACATAATTCAAGTGAAATTCAGCTGTTTTCTTTGTCGGATTGTTCCGTATACTTAGTTACAGGGGTGGGGGGTAAGCTGTCCAGGCCAGTTTATCTTGCCCCCACCCACTTGGGTATCAAAGTAAAAATATTTTGCTAATTCTACTTATTTTAATCTATCTGATTGTGAAGATGTATCAATCTAAAACATAATTCAAGCCAAATTCAGCTGATTTCTTTGTCGAATAGTTCGGTATACTTAGTTACAGGGGTGGGGGATAAGCTGTCCAGGCCAGTTTGTCTTGAGCCCCACCCACCTGTGTATCAAAGTAATTTTTTTTTGCTAAGTTTTTTCATTTTAAACTATCTGAATGTGAAGATGTAACAATTATAAACATAATTCAAGTCAAATTTAGCTGTTTTCTTTGTTGCATTGTTCTGTATGCTTAGTTGCAGGGGTGGGGGGTAAGCTGTCCAGGCCAGTTTATCTTGCCCCCCACCCACCTGAGTATCAAAGAAAAATTATTTTGATAATTCTACTTATTTTAAACTATCTGAATGTGAAGATGTATCTATTATAAACATATTTCAAGTCAAATTCAGCTGTTTTCTTTGTCAGATTGTTCTGTATGCTTAGTTTCAGAGGTGGGGGGTAAGCTGTCCAGGCCAGTTTATCTTGACCCCCACCCACCTGAGTATCAAAGTAAAAATATTTTGCTAAGTTTTCTCATTTAAACTATCTTAATGTGATGATGTATCAATTATAAACATAATTCAAGTCGAATTCAGCTGTTTTCTTTGTCGGATTGTTCTGTATGCTTAGTTGCATGGGTGGGGGTAAGCTGTCCAGGCCAGTTTATCTTGCCCCCCACCCACCTGAGTATCAAAGTAAAAGTATTGTGCCTATTCTTCTTATTTTAAACTATCTGAATGTGAAGATGTATCAATAATAAACATAATTCAAGTCAAATTCAGCTGTTTTCTTTGTCAGATTGTTCTGTATGCTTAGTTGCAGGGGTGGGGGGTAAGCTGTCCAGGCCAGTTTATCTTGCCCCCCACCCACCTGAGTATCAAAGTAAAATTTTTTTGCTAAGTTTTCTCATTTTAAACTATCTGAATGTGATGATATACCAATTTTAAACATAATTCAAGTCAAATTTAGCTGTTTTCTTTGTCGCATTGTTCTGTATGCTTAGTTGCAGGGGTGGGGGGTAAGCTGTCCAGGCCAGTTTATCTTGCCCCCCACCCACTTGGGTATCAAAGTAAAATTATTTTGCTAATTCTACTTATTTTAAACTATTTGAATGTGAAGATGTATCAATTATAAACATAATTCAAGTGAAATTTAGCTGTTTTCTTTGTCGCATTGTTCTGTATGCTTTGTTGCAGGGGTGGGGGTAAGCTGTCCAGGCCAGTCTATCTTGCCCCCCACCCACTTGGGTATCAAAGTAAAATTATTTTGCTAATTCTACTTATTTTAAACTATTTGAATGTGAAGATGTATCAATTATAAACCTAATTCAAGTGAAATTCAGCTGTTTTCTTTGTCGGATTGTTCCGTATACTTAGTTACAAGGGTGGTGGGTAAGCTGTCCAGGCCAGTTTATCTTGCCCCCCCCACCCACTTGGGTATCAAAGTAAAATTATTTTGCTAAGTTTTCTCATTTTAAACTATCTGAATGTGATGATGTATCAATTATAAACATAATTCAAGTGAAATTCAGCTGTTTTCTTTGTTGGATTGTTCCGTATACTTAGTTACAGGGGTGGGGGGTAAGCTGCCCAGGCCAGTTTATCTTGACCCCCACCCACCTGAGTATCAAAGTAAAATTATATTGCAAAGTTTTCTCATTTTAAACTATCTGAATAGGATGATGTTCCAATTATAAACATAATTCAAGTCAAATTTAGCTGTTTTCTTTGTCGCATCGTTCTGTATGCTTAGTTGCAGGGGTGGGGGGTAAGCTGTCCAGGCCAGTTTATCTTGACCCCCACCCACCTGAGTATCAAAGTAAAATTATTTTGCTAATTCTACTTATTTCATTCTATCTGATTGTAAAGATGTATCAATCTAAAACATGATTCAAGTCAAGTATTGTGCCTATTCTTCTTATTTTAAACTATCTGAATGTGAAGATGTATCAATAATAAACATAATTCAAGTCAAATTCAGCTGTTTTCTTTGTCAGATTGTTCTGTATGCTTAGTTGCAGGGGTGGGGGGTAAGCTGTCCAGGCCAGTTTATCTTGCCCCCCACCCACCTGAGTATCAAAGTAAAATTTTTTTGCTAAGTTTTCTCATTTTAAACTATCTGAATGTGATGATATACCAATTTTAAACATAATTCAAGTCAAATTTAGCTGTTTTCTTTGTCGCATTGTTCTGTATGCTTAGTTGCAGGGGTGGGGGGTAAGCTGTCCAGGCCAGTTTATCTTGCCCCCACCCACTTGGGTATCAAAGTAAAATTATTTTGCTAATTCTACTTATTTTAAACTATTTGAATGTGAAGATGTATCAATTATAAACATAATTCAAGTGAAATTTAGCTGTTTTCTTTGTCGCATTGTTCTGTATGCTTTGTTGCAGGGGTGGGGGTAAGCTGTCCAGGCCAGTCTATCTTGCCCCCCACCCACTTGGGTATCAAAGTAAAATTATTTTGCTAATTCTACTTATTTTAAACTATTTGAATGTGAAGATGTATCAATTATAAACCTAATTCAAGTGAAATTCAGCTGTTTTCTTTGTCGGATTGTTCCGTATACTTAGTTACAAGGGTGGTGGGTAAGCTGTCCAGGCCAGTTTATCTTGCCCCCCCCCCCACCCACTTGGGTATCAAAGTAAAATTATTTTGCTAAGTTTTCTCATTTTAAACTATCTGAATGTGATGATGTATCAATTATAAACATAATTCAAGTGAAATTCAGCTGTTTTCTTTGTTGGATTGTTCCGTATACTTAGTTACAGGGGTGGGGGGTAAGCTGCCCAGGCCAGTTTATCTTGACCCCCACCCACCTGAGTATCAAAGTAAAATTATATTGCAAAGTTTTCTCATTTTAAACTATCTGAATAGGATGATGTTCCAATTATAAACATAATTCAAGTCAAATTTAGCTGTTTTCTTTGTCGCATCGTTCTGTATGCTTAGTTGCAGGGGTGGGGGGTAAGCTGTCCAGGCCAGTTTATCTTGACCCCCACCCACCTGAGTATCAAAGTAAAATTATTTTGCTAATTCTACTTATTTCATTCTATCTGATTGTAAAGATGTATCAATCTAAAACATGATTCAAGTCAAATTCAGCTTATTTCTTTGTCGGATTGTTCCGTATACTTAGTTACAGGAGTGGGGGGTAAGCTGTGCAGGCCAGTTTATCTTGACCCCCACCCACCTGAGTATCAAAGTAAAAGTATTTTGCTAAGTTTTCTCATTTTTAACTATCTGAATGTGATGATGTGTCACCAGGCGCGAAAAGGGGGTCCAGGGGTTTGGAGTTATAGCCCCTTGTATCTATCTGGAGATGAGACTGGGTGAACGCACTCGCTTGACTAAATTTGGGGAATTAAACTCAAGATAGGCAGCACCCAGAACTCACTCCAGAAACTTAGAATATGAATTGGATTTCTCAATGCCTCTCCCCTTTTTCGGTACCCTGTGACGCAGTTCTTAAGCACTAATTGAAATAACACTCTGAGACGATTTGAATTTCTATAATTTTAATAAATGCAAAATGTTCTAAAACGCGATGGATGCAGACTGTTGAAATTTATTATTATTGTCCTAAATTTTTCCACTAGTTGATATTTTCCCCGTTTCCTCACAATTAAGTCCTTGAATTTCACTTTCCTAGTATTATAAGTCCTAAAGATCACTTTTCCTGTAAATCACAAATGTTCTAATTTTATCTTTATTAAAAACGCGAAGTCCCTAAAAATATTTCACTTTACATCCGTCACCAACTTATGTATATAATTTTCCAAGATTGAGTTGCCCACGATCTAAATTGAAGAGTCCACCATTCTTAAATCTAATCATGAAATGCCTAATTCTATCTACTTTGAGTCCTAAGGTCCTAAGTTCCCCTTTCATAAATTTTGCACATCACATTTCCAAAAACTGTTCAGATAGGCTTGACAAAGATTTATAAGTCCCTAAAACAGAAACCAAAAATCAAACGGTCTGCATAGAGTCTACAATGTAAAATCCTATTGTTCAGTTTAAAAGCAAGATCTTTATTGTTCCATTCCCAGGTTAAGACTGACTGATGGACCCTCAAATTTGGGTCCCAGGAAAACTCCCTGAGTCCGAAAACAGCCAATGAGAAATACTATAACAATTAACCAACCAAACAATTCTCTAATTATAACCAATGAAATTATTTTTTGAATTCACTGCGGACATGTGCTAAAACTTGCTTGAAGCCAAATCTGTTTACTTATCAAGACATTGTTATAAAAACCCCTTAATTTCCTCAATTAACATTTCCATTGTTCTCCTAAGGAAGCTAGAAACCAAAAATATCTATGTTTTCCAAAAGGTGTTAAAAGCACCTAGGCTAAAACCTGCTCAAGGGCTGATTAGATCTCAGGTTGTCAAATTCTGCAATCTAAAAGTCCAAACATCTTTGTCAGATTGTTCTGTATGCTTAGTTTCAGAGGTGGGGGGGTAAGCTGTCCAGGCCAGTTTATCTTGACCCCCACCCACCTGAGTATCAAAGTAAAATTATTTTGCTAAGTTTTCTCATTTAAACTAACTGAATGTGATGATGTATCAATTATAAACATAATTCAAGTCGAATTCAGCTGTTTTCTTTGTCACATTGTTCTGTATGCTTAGTTGCAGGGGTGGGGGGTAAGCTGTCCAGGCCAGTTTATCTTGACCCCCACCCACCTGAGTATCAAAGTAAAATTATTTTGCTAATTCTACTTATATCAATCAATCTGATTGTAAAGATGTATCAATCTAAGACATGATTCAAGTCAAATTTAGCTGTTTTCTTTGTTGGATTGTTCTGTATGCTTAGTTGCATGGGTGGGGGTAAGCTGTCCAGGCCAGTTTATCTTGCCCCCCACCCACTTGGGTATCAAAGTAAAATTATTTTGCAGATAAACTGGCCTGGACAGCTTACCCCCCACCCCTGTAACTAAGTATACTGATCAATCTGACAAAGAAAACAGCTGAAGTTGACTTGAATTATGTTTATAATAGAAACATCTTCGCATTCAGATAGTTTAAAATAAGTAGAATTAGCAAAATAATTGTACTTTGATACTCAGGTGGGTGGGGGTCAAGATAAACTGGCCTGGACAGCTTACCTCCCAACCCTGTAACTAAGTATACCGAACAATCCTACAAAGAAAACAGCTGAATTTGACTTGTATTATGTTTTAAATTGATACATCTTCACATTCAGATAGTTTAAAATAAGTAGAATTAGCAAAATAATTTTTCTTTGATACTCAGGTGGGTGGGGGGCAAGATAAACTGGCCTGGACAGCTTACCCCCCACCCATGCAACTAAGCATACAGAACAATCTGACAAACAAGACAGCTGAATTTGACTTGAATTGTGTTTATAATTGATACATCATCACATTCAGATAGTTTAAAATAAGTAGAATTAGCAAAATAATTTTACTTTGATACTCAGGTGGGTGGGGGTCAAGATAAACTGGCCTGGACAGCTTACCCCCCACTCCTGTAACTAAGTATACAGAACAATCCAACAAAGAAAACAGCTGAATTTCACTTGAATTATGTTTATAATTGATACATCATCACATTCAGATAGCTTAAATAAGAAAACTTAGCAAAATAATTTTACTATGATACTCAGCTGGGTGGGGGTCAAGATAAACTGGCCTGGACAGCTTACCCCCCACCCCTGTAACTAAGTATACGGAACAATCCTACAAAGAAAACAGCTGAATTTGATTTGAATTATGTTTTAAATTGATACATCTTCACATTCAGATAGTTTAAAATAAGTAGAATTAGCAAAATAATTTTACTTTGATACCCAAGTGGGTGGGGGGCAAGATAAACTGGCCTGGACAGCTTACCCCCCACCTCTGAAACTAAGCATACAGAACAATCTGACAAAGAAAACAGCTGAATTTGACTTGAATTATGTTAATAATAGATACATCTTCACATTCAGATAGTTTAAAATAAGTAGAATTAGCAAAATAATTTTACTTTGATACCCAAGTGGGTGGGGGGCAAGATAAACTGGCCTGGACAGCTTACCCCCCAACCATGCAACTAAGCATACAGAACAATCCGACAAAGAAAACAGCTGAATTCGACTTGAATTATGTTTATAATTGATACATCATCACATTCAGATAGTTTAAATGAGAAAACTTAGCAAAATAACTTTACTTTGATACTCAGGTGGGTGGGGGTCAAGATAAATTGGCCTGGACGACTTACCCCCCACCTCTGAAACTAAGCATACAGAACAATCTGACAAAGAAAACAGCTGAATTTGACTTGAATTATGTTTATAATAGATACATCTTCACATTCAGATAGTTTAAAATAAGTAGAATTAGCAAAATAATTTTATTTTGATACCCAAGTGGGTGGGGGGCAAGATAAACTGGCCTGGACAGCTTACCCCCCACCCCTGTAACTAAGTATACAGAACAATCCTACAAAGAAAACGGCTGAATTTCACTTGAATTATGTTTATAATTGATACATCATCACATTCAGATAGTTTAAAATGAGAAAACTTAGCAAAATAATTTTACTTTGATACTCAGGTGGGTGGGGGTCAAGATAAACTGGCCTGGACAGCTTACCCCCCCCCCCCACCCCTGTAACTAAGTATGCTGAACAATCCAACAAAGAAAACAGCTGAATTTCACTTGAATTATGTTTATAATTGATACATCATCACATTCAGATAGTTTTAAATGAGAAAACTTAGCAAAATAATTTTACTTTGATACTCAGGTGGGTGGGGGTCAAGATAAACTGGCCTGGACAGCTTACCCCCCACCCCTGTAACTAAGTATATGGAACAATCCTACAAAGAAAACAGCTGAATTTGACTTGAATTATGTTTATAATAGATACATCTTCACATTCAGATAGTTTAAAATAAGTAGAATTAGCAAAATAATTTTACTTTGATACCACAGTGGGTGGGGGGGCAAGCTAAACTGGCCTGGACAGCTTACCCCCCACCAATGCAACTAAGCATACAGAACAATCTGACAAAGAAAACAGATGAATTTGACTTGAATTATGTTTATTATTGATACATCTTCACATTCAGATAGTTTTAAATAAGAAGAATAGGCACAATAGTTTTACTTTGATACTCAGGTGGGTGGGGGGCAAGATAAACTGGCCTGGACAGCTTACCTCCCACCCATGCCACTAAGCATACAGAACAATCCGACAAAGAAAACAGCTGAATTCGACTTGAATTATGTTTATAATTGATACATCATCACATTCAGATAGTTTAAATGAGAAAACTTAGCAAAACAATTTTACTTTGATACTCAGGTGGGTGGGGGTCAAGATAAACTGGCCTGGTCAGCTTACCCCCCACCTCTGAAACTAAGCATACAGAACAATCTGACAAAGAAAACAGCTGAATTTGACTTGAATTATGTTTATTATAGATACATCTTCACATTCAGATAGTTTAAAATAAGTAGAATTAACAAAATAATTTTACTTTGATACCCAAGTGGGTGGGGGGCAAGATAAACTGGCCTGGACAGCTTACCCCCCACCCCTGCAACTAAGCATACAGAACAATCCTACAAAGAAAACGGCTGAATTTCACTTGAATTATGTTTATAATTGATACATCATCACATTCAGATAGTTTAAATGAGAAAACTTATCAAAATAATTTTACTTTGATACTCAGGTGGGTGGGGGTCAACATAAACTGGCCTGGACAGCTTACCCCCCACCCCTGTAACTAAGTATACGGAACAATCCAACAAAGAAAACAGCTGAATTTCACTTGAATTATGTTTATAATTGATACATCATCATATTCAGATAGTTTAAATGAGAAAACTTAGCAAAATAATTTTACTTTGATACTCAGGTGGGTGGGGGTCAAGATAAACTGGCCTGGACAGCTTACCCCCCCCCCCCCCCCCACCCCTGTAACTAAGTATGCTGAACAATCCAACAAAGAAAACAGCTGAATTTCACTTGAATTATGTTTATAATTGAAACATCATCACATTCAGATAGTTTAAAATGAGAAAACTTAGCAAAATAATTTTACTTTGATACTCAGGTGGGTGGGGGTCAAGATAAACTGGCCTGAATTTGACTTGAATTATGTTTATAATAGATACATCTTAACATTCAGATAGTTTAAAATAAGTAGAATTAGCAAAATAATTTTATTTTGATACCCAAGTGGGTGGGGGGCAAGATAAACTGGCCTGGACAGCTTACCCCCCACCCCTGTAACTAAGTATACAGAACAATCCTACAAAGAAAACGGCTGAATTTCAATTGAATTATCTTTATAATTGATACATCATCACATTTAGATAGTTTAAAATGAGAAAACTTAGCAAAATAATTTTACTTTGATACGCAGGTGGGTGGGGGTCAAGATAAACTGGCCTGGACAGCTTACCCCCCACCCCTGTAACTAAGTATACGGAACAATCCTACAAAGAAAACAGCTGAATTTGATTTGAATTATGTTTTAAATTGATACATCTTCACATTCAGATAGTTTAAAATAAGTAGAATTAGCAAAATAATTTTACTTTGATACCCAAGTGGGTGGGGGGCAAGATAAACTGGCCTGGACAGCTTACCCCCCACCTCTGAAACTAAGCATACAGAACAATCTGACAAAGAAAACAGTTGAATTTGACTTGAATTATGTTAATAATAGATACATCTTCACATTCAGATAGTTTAAAAAGAGTAGAATTAGCAAAATAATTTTACTTTGATACCCAAGTGGGTGGGGGGCAAGATAAACTGGCCTGGACAGCTTACCCCCCAACCATGCAACTAAGCATACAGAACAATCCGACAAAGAAAACAGCTGAATTCGACTTGAATTATGTTTATAATTGATACATCATCACATTCAGATAGTTTAAATGAGAAAACTTAGCAAAATAATTTTACTTTGATACTCAGGTGGGTGGGGGTCAAGATAAATTGGCCTGGACAGCTTACCCCCCACCTCTGAAACTAAGCATACAGAACAATCTGACAAAGAAAACAGCTGAATTTGACTTGAATTATGTTTATAATAGATACATCTTCACATTCAGATAGTTTAAAATAAGTAGAATTAGCAAAATAATTTTATTTTGATACCCAAGTGGTAGGGGGACAAGATAAACTGGCCTGGACAGCTTACCCCCCACCCCTGTAACTAAGTATACAGAACAATCCTACAAAGAAAACGGCTGAATTTCACTTGAATTATGTTTATAGTTGATACATCATCACATTCAGATAGTTTAAATGAGAAAACTTAGCAAAATAATTTTACTTTGATACTCAGGTGGGTGGGGGTCAAGATAAACTGGCCTGGACAGCTTACCCCCCCCCCCACCCCTGTTACTAAGTATGCTGAACAATCCAACAAAGAAAACAGCTGAATTTCACTTGAATTATGTTTATAATTGATACATCATCACATTCAGATAGTTTAAAATGAGAAAACTTAGCAAAATAATTTTACTTTGATACTCAGGTGGGTGGGGGTCAAGATAAACTGGCCTGGACAGCTTACCCCCCACCCCTGTAACTAAGTATATGGAACAATCCTACAAAGAAAACAGCTGAATTTGACTTGAATTATGTTTATAATAGATACATCTTCACATTCAGATAGTTTAAAATAAGTAGAATTAGCAAAATAATTTTACTTTGATACCACAGTGGGTGGGGGGGCAAGCTAAACTGGCCTGGACAGCTTACCCCCCACCAATGCAACTAAGCATACAGAACAATCTGACAAAGAAAACAGATGAATTTGACTTGAATTATGTTTATTATTGATACATCTTCACATTCAGATAGTTTTAAATAAGAAGAATAGGCACAATAGTTTTACTTTGATACTCAGGTGGGTGGGGGGCAAGATAAACTGGCCTGGACAGCTTACCCCCCACCCATGCCACTAAGCATACAGAACAATCCGACAAAGAAAACAGCTGAATTCGACTTGAATTATGTTTATAATTGATACATCATCACATTCAGATAGTTTAAATGAGAAAACTTAGCAAAACAATTTTACTTTGATACTCAGGTGGGGAGGGGTCAAGATAAACTGGCCTGGTCAGCTTACCCCCCACCTCTGAAACTAAGCATACAGAACAATCTGACAAAGAAAACAGCTGAATTTGACTTGAATTATGTTTATTATAGATACATCTTCACATTCAGATAGTTTAAAATAAGTAGAATTAACAAAATAATTTTACTTTGATACCCAAGTGGGTGGGGGGCAAGATAAACTGGCCTGGACAGCTTACCCCCCACCCCTGCAACTAAGCATACAGAACAATCCTACAAAGAAAACGGCTGAATTTCACTTGAATTATGTTTATAATTGATACATCATCACATTCAGATAGTTTAAATGAGAAAACTTATCAAAATAATTTTACTTTGATACTCAGGTGGGTGGGGGTCAAGATAAACTGGCCTGGACAGCTTACCCCCCACCCCTGTAACTAAGTATACGGAACAATCCAACAAAGAAAACAGCTGAATTTCACTTGAATTATGTTTATAATTGATACATCAACATATTCAGATAGTTTAAATGAGAAAACTTAGCAAAATAATTTTATTTTGATACTCAGGTGGGTAGGGGTCAAGATAAACTGGCCTGGACAGCTTACCCCTACCCCTGTAACTAAGTATACGGAACAATCCAACAAAGAAAACAGCTTAATTTCACTTGAATTATGTTAATAATTGATACATCATCACATTCAGATAGTTTAAAATGAGAAAACTTAGCAAAATAATTTTACTTTGATACTCAGGTGGGTGGGGGTCAAGATAAACTGGCCTGGACAGCTTACCCCCCACCTCTGAAACTAAGCATACAGAACAATCTGACAAAGAAAACAGCTGAATTTGACTTGAATTATGTTAATAATAGATACATCTTCACATTCAGATAGTTTAAAATAAGTAGAATTAGCAAAATAATTTTATTTTGATACCCAAGTGGGTGGGGGGCAAGATAAACTGGCCTGGACAGCTTACCCCCCACCCCTGTAACTAAGTATACAGAACAATCCTACAAAGAAAACGGCTGAATTTCACTTGAATTATGTTTATAATTGATACATCATCACATTCAGATAGTTTAAAATAAGTAGAATTAGCAAAATAATTTTACTTTGATACTCAGGTGGGTGGGGGTCAAGATAAACTGGCCTGGACAGCTTACCCCCCACCAATGCAACTAAGCATACAGAACAATCTGACAAAGAAAACAGATGAATTTGACTTGAATTATGTTTATTATTGATACATCTTCACATTCAGATAGTTTTAAATAAGAAGAATAGGCACAATACTTTTACTTTGATACTCAGGTGGGTGGGGGTCAAGATAAACTGGCCTGGACAGCTTACCCCCCACCCCTGTAACTAAGTATACGGAACAATCCTACAAAGAAAACAGCTGAATTTGATTTGAATTATGTTTTAAATTGATACATCTTCACATTCAGATAGTTTAAAATAAGTAGAATTAGCAAAATAATTTTACTTTGATACCCAAGTGGGTGGGGGGCAAGATAAACTGGCCTGGACAGCTTACCCCCCACCCATGCAACTAAGCATACAGAACAATCCGACAAAGAAAACAGCTGAATTCGACTTGAATTATGTTTATAATTGATACATCATCACATTCAGATAGTTTAAATGAGAAAACTTAGCAAAATAATTTTACTTTGATACTCAGGTGGGTGGGGGTCAAGATAAACTGGCCTGGACAGCTTACCCCCCACCTCTGAAACTAAGCATACAGAACAATCTGACAAAGAAAACAGCTGAATTTGACTTGAATTATGTTTATAATAGATACATCTTCACATTCAGATAGTTTAAAATAAGTAGAATTAGCAAAATAATTTTATTTTGATACCCAAGTGGGTGGGGGGCAAGATAAACTGGCCTGGACAGCTTACCCCCCACCCCTGTAACTAAGTATACAGAACAATCCTACAAAGAAACGGCTGAATTTCACTTGAATTATGTTTATAATTGATACATCATCACATTCAGATAGTTTAAATGAGAAAACTTAGCAAAATAATTTTACTTTGATACTCAGGTGGGTGGGGGTCAAGATAAACTGGCCTGGACAGCTTACCCCCCCCCCCCCCCACCCCTGTAACTAAGTATGCTGAACAATCCAACAAAGAAAACAGCTGAATTTCACTTGAATTATGTTTATAATTGAAACATCATCACATTCAGATAGTTTAAAATGAGAAAACTTAGCAAAATGATTTTACTTTGATACTCAGGTGGGTGGGGGTCAAGATAAACTGGCCTGGACAGCTTACCCCCCACCCCTGTAACTAAGTATATGTAACAATCCTACAAAGAAAACAGCTGAATTTGACTTGAATTATGTTTATAATAGATACATCTTCACATTCAGATAGTTTAAAATAAGTAGAATTAGCAAAATAATTTTACTTTGATACTCAGGTGGGTGGGGGTCAAGATAAACTGGCCTGGACAGCTTACCCCCCACCAATGCAACTAAGCATACAGAACAATCTGACAAAGAAAACAGATGAATTTGACTTGAATTATGTTTATTATTGATACATCTTCACATTCAGATAGTTTTAAATAAGAAGAATAGGCACAATACTTTTACTTTGATACTCAGGTGGGTGGGGGTCAAGATAAACTGGCCTGGACAGCTTACCCCCCACCCATGCCACTAAGCATACAGAACAATCCGACAAAGAAAACAGCTGAATTCGACTTGAATTATGTTTATAATTGATACATCATCACATTCAGATAGTTTAAATGAGAAAACTTAGCAAAATAATTTTACTTTGATACTCAGGTGGGTGGGGGTCAAGATAAACTGGCCTGGTCAGCTTACCCCCCACCTCTGAAACTAAGCATACAGAACAATCTGACAAAGAAAACAGCTGAATTTGACTTGAATTATGTTTATAATAGATACATCTTCACATTCAGATAGTTTAAAATAAGTAGAATTAACAAAATAATTTAACTTTGATACCCAAGTGGGTGGGGGGCAAGATAAACTGGCCTGGACAGCTTACCCCCCACCCCTGCAACTAAGCATACAGAACAATCCTACAAAGAAAACGGCTGAATTTCACTTGAATTATGTTTATAATTGATACATCATCACATTCAGATAGTTGAAATGAGAAAACTTATCAAAATAATTTTACTTTGATACTCAGGTGGGTGGGGGTCAAGATAAACTGGCCTGGACAGCTTATCCCCCACCCCTGTAACTAAGTATACGGAACAATCCAACAAAGAAAACCGCTGAATTTCACTTGAATTATGTTTATAATTGATACATCATCACATTCAGATAGTTTAAAATGAGAAAACTTAGCAAAATAATTTTACTTTGATACTCAGGTGGGTGGGTGTCAAGATAAACTGGCCTGGACAGCTTACCCCCCACCCCTGTAACTAAGTATACGGAACAATCTGACAAAGAAAACAGCTGAATTTCACTTGAATTATGTTTATAATTGATACATCATCACATTCAGATAGTTTAAAATAAGAAGAATAGGCACAATACTTTTACTTTGATACTCAGGTGGGTGGGGGGCAAGATAAACTGGCCTAGACAGCTTACCCCCCACCCCTGCAACTAAGCATACAGAACAATCCGACAAAGAAAACAGTGAATTTGACTTGAATTATATTTTAAATTGATACATCTTCACATTCAGATAGTTTAAAATAAGTAGAATTAGCAAAATAATTTTACTTTGATACTCAGTTGGGTGGGGGTCAAGATAAACTGGCCTGGACAGCTTACCCCCCACCCCTACAACTAAGCATACAGAACAATCTGACAAAGATAACAGCTGAATTTGACTTGAATTATGTTTATAATTGATACATTATCACATTCAGATAGTTAAAATAAGTAGAATTAGCAAAATAATTTTATTTTGATACCCAAGTGGGTGGGGGGCAAGATAAACTGGCCTGGACAGCTTACCCCCCACCCCTGTAACTAAGTATACAGAACAATCCTACAAAGAAAACGGCTGAATTTCACTTGAATTATGTTTATAATTGATACATCATCACATTCAGATAGTTTAAATGAGAAAACTTAGCAAAATAATTTTACTTTGATACTCAGGTGGGTGGGGGTCAAGATAAACTGGCCTGGACAGCTTACCCCCCCCCCCACCCCTGTAACTAAGTATACGGAACAATCCAACAAAGAAAACAGCTGAATTTCACTTGAATTATGTTTATAATTGATACATCATCACATACAGATAGTTTAAAATGAGAAAACTTAGCAAAATAATTTTACTTTGATACTCAGGTGGGTGGGGGTCAAGATAAACTGGCCTGGACAGCTTACCCCCCACCCCTGTAACTAAGTATACAGAACAATCCTACAAAGAAAACAGCTGAATTTGACTTGAATTATGTTTATAATAGATACATCTTCACATTCAGATAGTTTAAAATAAGTAGAATTAGCAAAATAATTTTACTTTGATACCACAGTGGGTGGGGGGGGGGGCAAGCTAAACTGGCCTGGACAGCTTACCCCCCACCAATGCAACTAAGCATACAGAACAATCTGACAAAGAAAACAGATGAATTTGACTTGAATTATGTTTATTATTGATACATCTTCACATTCAGATAGTTTTAAATAAGAAGAATAGGCACAATACTTTTACTTTGATACTCAGGTGGGTGGGGGTCAAGATAAACTGGCCTGGACAGCTTACCCCCCACCCATGCCACTAAGCATACAGAACAATCCGACAAAGAAAACAGCTGAATTCGACTTGAATTATGTTTATAATTGATACATCATCACATTCAGATAGTTTAAATGAGAAAACTTTGCAAAACAATTTTACTTTGATACTCAGGTGGGTGGGGATCAAGATAAACTGGCCTGGACAGCTTACCCCCCACCCCTACAACTAAGCATACAGAACAATCTGACAAAGATAACAGCTGAATTTGACTTGAATTATGTTTATAATTGATACATTATCACATTCAGATAGTTAAAATGAGAAAACTTAGCAAAATAATTTTACTTTGATACCCAAGTGAGTGGGGGGCAAGATAAACTGGCCTGGACAGCTTACCCCCCACCTCTGAAACTAAGCATACAGAACAATCTGACAAAGAAAGCAGCTGAATTTGACTTGAATTATGTTTATAATAGATACATCTTCACATTCAGATAGTTTAAAATAAGTAGAATTAGCAAAATAATTTTACTTTGATACCCAAGTGGGTGGGGGGCAAGATAAACTGGCCTGGACAGCTTACCCCCCACCCCTGTAACTAAGTATACAGAACAATCCTACAAAGAAAACGGCTGAATTTCACTTGAATTATGTTTATAATTGATACATCATCACATTCAGATACTTTAAAATAAGTATAATTAGCAAAATAATTTTACTTTGATCCCCAAGTGGGTGGGGGTCAAGATAAACTGGCCTGGACAGCTTACCCCCCACCCCTGTAACTAAGCATACAGAACAATCCAACAAAGAAAACAGCTGAATTTGACTTGAATTATGTTTACAATTGATACATCAGCATATTCAGATAGTTTAAAATAAGTAGTATTAGCAAAATAATTAAGCTTAAAATCACTTAATCTTGATATTTTTATTCAAGATGATGTTAAAGTTTTACCAATATTAACCCCACAGGCACCAATTTCTCACTTTAAGACTTGTATAGGACCTGAATTCATTAAAATGATACAGAAAAATAACAAAATAACATACATATATTTTTACTTGTGTTGGCGGGGGGCAAGATAAACCGGCCTGGACAGCTTGCCCCCCGGGGGTGAAGATAACCAGGGTGGGGGGCAAGATATCCCAGGACAGCTTGCCCCCCGGGGGGCAAGCTGTCCAGGGGGGCAAGATAAACTGTTACACCGGCATGGTTTCTGTGACGTCAGCGTCACGTTATGTAATGTCAGCGCCACGTTATCAAAATAGATCGTCGATGTACATCCGAAGTCTGATTCCATGGAATTCCACGGAATTGGCCGAGGCAGTTCCGATTGCCAAGCCAATGTGAACTGATCGTCAGAGACATCTTTACCACAGCAATTATTAAAAGTAATGGCAGTGTATCTTTTCTATATAAACGTGTACACTAAAATAGAAATTACTTTATTAAGCTTGCTTGAACAGTACATGAAATATGTATACCTCAAAAATTTAACTGAGTTCCGAAAATCCCCTTTGTATTCTAAAAGTGGTTTTAGCGGAAACAACGCCATTGGAGTCGTCATTTGTTACGCAGATAGTGACGGAATCAACTCAGATAGTGACAGAATCAACACAGATAGTGATGGAATCAACACAGACAGTGACGGAATCAACTACTTCATTGGCGGAATCTACTACTTCATTGGTGGAATCTACTTCTTTGACGGACGAGTTGTTTGAAAGTAAAACCAGAATAATTCAACTTGAAACCAGTAGTTTACCAAACTCGATGGTTTGTGTATGTTACAGTATAAAAGTTTTAATGACATGTCTAATAATCCGTTTCATTTGTTTGCTTTTAATGACTGACAATAAACACTAACAAACACTTTGAACAAATACATGAAATGGGACAGTCATTGTTCAGTCAATTTTAGCTGAACATGTGAGATGCTTTTACCACAATAAATATGAGCCGCAACTTGAGATTTCCAACAATGTGGTATGTGCGACCAGCAAAAGCTCAGACCAGCCTGCGCTTACGCGCAGTCTAGTCAGAGCCTTTGCTAGCATGAATATTCTATGACTCTTAGGCTACTAACCGAACATTGTTTGGAGTTTCTAAGCTTAAAAGGAAGCTGCACAGCCTCGTGTGAGTCTACACATGTCAAAATGCGACATTGTTGGAAAACATGTGTCGCGTCTCAATTATAAAGATATCTTACACAAAATACATAAATATCTGACACGTTCAGTTCAGCCAAGCCAATCAATCAGGAAAGTCCGGCACAATTCGAGAATCGAATCAAGCCTCGGGTGTATGTATGGCGCATTACACGTAATACTATGTACGAAAAAGCTCAATTTTGTTAGCCGGAACTGGTGTAAGGACAATAAGTTCTGTAGCATGTGGGTTCAGCTCTGTAAAAAAATCATTTATCTGATTACCCAAAATGTTTAAGCAGCAGAATAAATGAAGTTTATGTATTTTCAGCGATATTTTATTGAGAAAAAACATAAACATTTTTAAACCCCCCCCCCTGACCCTAGGGGCGAAAAGGTCAAAATTCAACTTTTTCAGAACAATGTCATGTTGCATATCAAATTAAAGAGAATCACGAATGCAGCAACATGGTAGCAAATGTTTTGCCTGCATTCCCGACCCTTGGGATGGGGTCCATAGGTCAAAAGTCAACTTTTCAGAATATTGTCATGATGCATATCAAATTAAAAGGAATCACAAACGATTTCTGCAGACCCCCACCCTCTGACCCTGGGCTTGGGGTCAAAGGTGAAAATTCCACTTTCAGAATATGGTCATGTTGCATATAAAATTAAAGGGAATCAGGAATGCAGCAATATGATAGCAAATATTTTGCCCGCAGGCCCCCTCCCCCTTCCCCCACGACCCTAGTCAAAATTCAACTTTTTCAGAACATGGTCATGTTGCATATCTAATTAAATGGGATCAGGAAATGTAGCAACATGGTAGCACGCAGACCCCCCCCCCCCCCCACCCCCTGACCCTAGGGGTCAAAATGTCAAAATTCAACTTTTCAGAACATGGTCATGTTGCATATCATATTAAAGGGAATCACGAAATGCAGCAGCATGATCGCAACATGTTTGAAATTGTACAGGTTAGTTTATTTTTATTGAACTATTCACTGAAAACTAGTTGATGGGGTTTTAACTTTGATCTGCATTATACCCGAGCTGAACTTAGGGGTTGGAGAAATGTGTTTTAATGTTTTTTCCCATTGGTATCCTGGGTCAGGTGTGGTACTTGATTGTGTCGATTCCTGATCTTTGCACCCTTACTTACTTTATGTTTTGTGATTTATAAGTTTCTCTAAAATAACCCTTCGCCGGGGATATAAATTCGACAAATTTGCCTTGTTTGACTTCTATTTGCCAGGCGACATATCCGATTCTCAGAATTATAGTGTAATAATTAAAAGTAACATTATAAGGCGTTCTTTCGGCTCCCCATAGTAAACTTGTCCTTCAAGAACCAAAATGAAGAGAACGTCAATTTTCTGTAATAAATCTTCATTGTCAGTTGTACTGAGCCAACTCATAGATTTTAAGAATTACAACGAGGGCTAATACGAATCTGTACAATCACCTATTTTCTATCCAGCGTCTACAGTGCTTGCATACACAAAGTATGGTAGTAGATGAAGGTATACATCAAAATTTAGACCCTAGCCCCAATGGATAGTTGTGCACGTACGTTTAACTCTTCCATTACAAGCAGCGACGTATGTTGTCTGCTGATAACTTATGCACGCAGTTTGGACCCAGATCAGGACCGACCAAAAAAAATTATTTTGAAAAAAAGCCAGCAGACGCTAAAGCATGAAAAATTGCCCAGCTTGCAAAGAGTTAAAGAAGGGGTTGACACATGTGCATTAAGTGCGATTAGACGACGAGCAGTTAAATGCTCTGGTGAGACTGCACAGCAGGTCAGGATCGCATGAGCCCTTCTTTGGTCACTCATGCAATAAGTACTTAATTTTCATGGGCAGGTTTGTTACTGATGTGTAACCAGTGAAGACCCAAACGAGTTTGACCATCCATGCATTCTCACAAGCGCCTTCAATGCATGCGTACACAACTTTTTTACACCAAAATTTAGAACTGAAGCCTACTGGATAGTTGCGTATGCATGTTAAAAATGGGTACATGTATGTGCACATGCAATAAGTACACTGTGTGCAAGCAGTAAATGCTCTTGCAAGACTGCACAGATGCGCAGGTTAGTTTGAGCCAATACTGGATACGCATGAGATAAGTACTTATATCTCACAAAATGGCTCATTACTCGTGGGCGGCATTTTCAATGGAGAACAAACATCTGAGCAGCCTTTGCAGATCTTTCACTGTTAGCACTGGCACACCAAACATCAGGACAGTTTCACACACGCGTTTAAAGTATTTGCAACATATACCTTCACGCGTTAAGCGAAGGCTCTGGCAAGATTGCGCATATGTGCATCAGGAGCCAACGCGTCTGCACAGACTTAACAGAGTCATCACTATCAGCAAACATCAAGTTGTTGGTATATGAAGGTACACCTTAAAACAACTAGAACCAGCTTCACTGGATAACTACGCATGCTCCTTTAATAAATAACTGTACGCATATATGAGATAGGTATCATTTTCTAATGGTCTCTCTCATGCAAACCTAATGCAGGAAATGTGATAGTTAGCATATGCGTGAACAAAGATTCGCATTAGCTTGGATAGTTCCACAGAGGTGGTCAAATATTTCATTTGTGGCTGGTAAGTGTGATTATTTGGTCTTTACATTTACTCAATAGACATTGTCGTATGTCATGGTTCTAAAACTAAGATATGTACACGTTGACTGCTTATTTCAAATCTCATAATTTAGTATCCTGATTTCGCAATTCCAAAGGTTATACAAAAAAATAGGATATTAATTGTTTCCATGTGTTATCTGTTCATATTAAAAAATAAAAAAAAAAATAATTAGTACATTCTTGTAATTTTTTCAACTATCTGGATGTTGTGGGATTCGAACCCATAACTTATATGTTAAAGAGCTTTAGTTGACTTTGGAGAACGCCTACTATACCCCTGAGCTATCTGGGCCTATTAAAGTAAAGGATTAACATTTCTTTAAGTAAGTGATTTGTGTTAGACTTGTTAACAGGGACATCACTCTTGATGTTTAAGCAATTAATCCCAAAATTAGCAAAATCAAAACAATATAACCAATTTGCCCCATAGAAATTTCTAAATGTTGAAATTGCAAGCTGTATTTCATTTCTGTATTCAAATTAATGAAGCAAATGTCATAGAATGCTTTATTCATTATGTTATTTACAAACACTAACACTACTTATTAAATATTTCTGGCATACTTAATTTTCATTGAATTTGAACATCCCGGTATGTTTTGTCGCTGTAGGCCATGCCTTACGAGCCTTTTTCCTATGAAGGCTCGTCAACAAGCGGATCCTCCGAGGGAGGATTCGCAAAGATAGCTCCCTCTTCCCTTTTTTATTTTCTTTTTTTTTTTGCTGGGACTTGGGTTGGTCTAGACATTTTTACATTTGGGTGGTGGAACTCCCTGGGTGGTTACCTTACCACTTCAGGGTTCCTACTAGATAACACTGGTATTCAATGGGAGATAAGTAAATATGGGTAACCAAACCAGCATTATCCTTTTTATATAACAACAGCAGCTATTCTTACATCTAGATCATCATATGTCTTTTCCAACTCTGATTTTGGCATTTACAATTTCAAGAAGGACAGCTTTAATATTTATAGTGCTTCTTATGGAATTGGTACATTTATATACTGCTAGCTTAAAAGATATGTTAAAAAGTTTTAGATTCAGGTTAACGAGGCCTCAATCTGATTTGAATCGTCTTTTTCTTCAAATAATATTCATATGCTATACGATTCAATCGCCTTTAGAAAAGTACAAAATACAGGCAGTATTTCTGTATTTGAAATGAGTTTCTTATTCATCTGTTTAATAATTAAAGTTAACAGTATAAGGCGTTCACCAAGGTTTCTTATTGTGACCATATGAATTAGTACCCTGCATTTTCTCAGGGCACCAATCTTCTAGCAGACTATATAGGACAGCTCGTCAGACGCCTGCTAGCAGAGGCAAAAAGCGCTGGCTCTAATGAGCCTATGCATCGAAACAGTCGAATAAGAACAACTGCATTTATCCTAATCAAATTAATATAATTACTTGGTAAAAATAGCAATAATATAATAGCGTGGATGTATTGTTATTTCAGCATCATTAACTTGCATGGATACCAATTTTGACTGAACCAAAGTGTGTTACTGTTGGGGAGTTCGTCACATAAAAGGAAATTCCTATTTTGGTAGCCCACGAAAATAGTACCTTTTAACATTTTGAAAATCACAGTTTCTGTGCCCTCTTTTTTGTAGAGTGCTCTATTGGAATTTAAACTTTCATGGGAGTGTGCTTTGATGCATGTTTGTCGTGTTATTGAAAGCAAATGTATCTTAGTGTGGACTATTTTGTCACATTAAATAGAGCGACTACCATGGTAACATGTGACGCTGGTCTGATTTCCGATTTACTTTTGTGCATGTCTTCAAGTCAAAGTTGTCATAGCAGGGTTTTTTTTTCACTTTTCATGAAGGTGGATAACAAATCTTGTCACTCGTGGAAAGAGAAACATTAAAACATTATCCTGAATAAAGATGCTGATGCCTCAAATCAGCCATTTTACATCGACTTAAATAGCAGTGATTGTTTGTGCATGGACACCTGATGACAAAAGAACATGCACATTTCATATGCGATAACTAGGAATGTTCTCTGCACGTTTCTTGCATGTGCGCGTTTGGCAATAAATGTGTCCTGCTCATCTGTTGATAACCTTTGCAAACAGTTTGGACCCAGATCAGGCTTGACAAAAAGTCGGGCCTGATCTGGATCCAAACTGTTTGGCATCCATTCTGATGGTATCCCTCAAAAACATTTTGAAAGGAGTTTGTTTTAGGTAAAACAACAGATAGCGAGCGAAAAAAGGCCTGTACAATTATTCAGCATGCACAGAGTACAACCCTTTACCTACCAGCCACGAAGTTGCCGTCTGCTACTCTTGTCTCCTTGTTGTTTTAGGTACCCTATAATGCATGAATCTGCACGCGCGCCTGGGCCCTCGCTGATCGCATATGTGACTTGTACCAAACTTTCATAAACTGTCCCTAAACGTTTGGCCTGAGCCTTCATCTACATCCCTGACATCCCTTCCTTTTAGGGATTTGCTGCTCGCATATGCGTTAAGTACCAAACTTTCTTGAATTGGCTTATAAAATTTGTCTGAGCCTTCATCTAAATCCCTTCTTTTTAATGTGATTTGCAAAGGCCCTGGCGATACTGCGCAAATGTTCAGTCTCGCCCGATTCTCAGCTGCTCACATAAACTTTCTTGAACTGGGCTATAAAATTTGACTTGAGCCTTCATCTACTGTCCCTTCTTTTTAGTGCGATATGCAAAGGCCCTGGCGAGACTGCGCCAATGTGCAGTCTCGTCTGATCCTTTAACGTTCGTTTATGCGATAAGTACCAAACTCTCAAGAACTGGCCTATAAAAAGTAAGTGAGAATGACAAGTACCACAATTACACACTTCAGACCAACCCACGGCACCGTGAGGAGCAGTCACAGAACATTAATAGTAGGAAGACAGTTAAAGTAAGACATCATGCTTTCTCTTCCTCGTCAAGATGATTGCAAAACTAGACAGAACACCAAGTAATGCATAACTAAGCAAGCACCAAACACGGAGCCCCAACAATCCAATGGGAGGAATATTAAAGAATGAATCAACAACAACAGAACCATCGCCATAGAAGGGACAAAGTTGCGCCTGAAAATTCATCTACATCCCTTCTCTTTTTTTCAGTGCGAGCAGCAAAGGCTGTGGTGATATTGCGCAAATGTGCAGGCTCGTCTATGCCTTCGCTGCTCGCATTTGTGATAAATACAAAAAAACTCATGAACTAGCCAATAAAGTTTGGCCTGAAGCTTCATCTACATCTCTCTTTTTTTGGAGGGGGGTGGGGGGCGTGCGATAAGTATCAATATCTCACGAACTGGCCTATATATGTATCTACTAGCATGAATTTCGAATTAGACAAACAACCTCTGTGAACAGTGCAACATTAAAACTTAGGAGAAGGATGCGCTTCTCTGCAGTCTTATATAGCAGTCTTATATATTTCCTTGTAGATCGCTTACAGGTGATGACCTCATCTCGTTTGGCTCCCCATAGTAAACTTGTCCTTCAAGAACCAAAATGAAGAGAACGTCAATTTTTCTGTAATAAATGTTCATTGTCAGTTGTACTGAGCCAATTCATAGATTTTAAGAATTACAACGAGGGCTAATACGAATCTGTACAATCACCTATTTTCTATCCAGCGTCTACAGTGCTTGCAAACCCAAAGTATGGTAGTAGATGAAGGTATACATCAAAATTTAGACCCTAGCCCCAATGGATAGTTGTGCACGTACGTTTAACTCTTCCATTACTAGCAGCGACGTATGTTGTCTGCTGATAACCTATGCAAGCAGTTTGGACCCCGATCAGGACCGACCAAAAAAAAAGTTAATTTTGAAAAAAGCCAGCAGACGCCAAAGCATGATAAATTGCCCAGCATGCAAAGCGTTAAAGAATGGGTTGACACATGTGCGTTAAGTGCGATCAGACGACGAGCAGTTAAATGCTCTGGTGAGACTGCACAGCTGGTCAGGATCAATTGTGCCTTCTTTGGTCACTCATGCAATAAGTACTTAATTCTCATGGGCAGGTTTGGTACTGATGTGTAACCAGTGAAGACCCAAACGAGTTTGACCATCCATGCATTCTCACAAGCGCCTTCAATGCATGCGCACACAACTTTTTTACACCAAAATTTAGAACTGAAGCCTACTGGATATTTGCGTATGCATGTTAGAAATGGGTACATGTATGTGCACATGCAATAAGTACACTGTGTGCAAGCAGTAAATGCTCTTGCAAGACTGCACAGATGCGCAGGTTGGTTTGAGCCAATACTGGATACGCATGAGATAAGTACTAATATCTCACAAAATGGCTCATTACTCGTGGGCGGCATTTTCAATGGAGAACAAACATCTGAGCAGCCTTTGCAGATCTTTCACTGTTAGCACTGGCACACCAAACATCAGGACAGTTTCACACACGCGTTAAAAGTATTTGCAACATATACCTTCACGCGTTGAGCGAAGGCTCTGGCAAGATTGCGCATATGTGCATCAGGAGCCAGCGCATCTGCACAGACTTAACAGAGTCATCACTATCAGCAAACATCAAGTTGTTGGTATATGAAGGTACACCTTAAAACAACTAGAACCAGCTTCACTGGATAACTACGCATGTTCGTTTAATGAATAACTGTACGCATATATGAGATAGGTATCATTTTCTAATGGTCTCTCTCGTGCAAACCTAATGCAGGAAATGTGATAGCTAGCATATGCGTAAAACAAAGATTCGCATTAGCTTGGATAGTTCCACAGAGGTGGTCAAATATTTCATTTGTGGCTGGTAAGTGTGATTACTTGGTCTTTACATTTACTCAATAGACATTGTCGCATGTCATGGTTTTAAAACTATGATATGTACACGTTGACTGCTTATTTCAAATCTCATAATTTAGTATCCTGATTTCGCAATTCCAAAGGTTATACAAAAAATAGGATATTAATTGTTTCCATGTGTTATCTGTTCATATAAAAAAAGGTAAAAAAAAAATAATTAGTACATTCTTGTATTTTTTTTTCAACTATCTGGATGTTGTGGGATTCGAACCCATAACTTATATGTTAAAGAGCTTTAGTTGGCTTTGGAGAAAGCCTACTATACCCCTGAGCTATTTGGCCTATTAATGTAAAGGATTAACATTTCTTTAAGTAAGTGATTTGTGTTAGACTTGTTAACAGGGACATCACTCTTGATGTTTAAGCAATTAATCCCAAAATTAGCAAAATCAAAACAATATAACCAATTTTCCTCATCGAAATTTCACAATGTTGAAATTGCAAGCTGTATTTCATTTCTGTATTTAGATTAATGAAGCAAATGTCATAGAATGCTTTATTCATTATGTTATTTACAAACACTAACACTACTTATTTAATATTTCTGGCATACTTAATTTTCATTGAATTTGAACATCCCGGTATGTTTTGTCGCTGTAGTCCATGCCTTACGAGCCTTTTTCCTATGAAGGCTCGTCAACAAGCGGATCCTCCGAGGGAGGATTCGCAAAGATAGCTCCCTCTTCCCTTTTTTTATTTTCTTTTTTTTTTTGCTGGGACTTGGGTTGGTCTAGACATTTTTACATTTGGTTGGTGGAACTCCCTGGGTGGTTACCTTACCACTTCAGGGTTCCTACCAGAAAACACTGGTATTCAATGGGAGATAAGTAAATATGGGTAACCAAACCAGCATTATCCTTTCTATATAACAACAGCAGCTATTCTTACATCTAGATCATCATATGTCTTTTCCAACTTTGATTTTGGCATTTACAATTTCAAGAAGGACAGCTTTAATATTTATAGTGCTTCTTATGGAATTGGTACATTTATATACTGCTAGCTTAAAAGATATGTTAAAAAGTTTTAGATTCAGGTTAACGAGGCCTCAATCTGATTTGAATCGTCTTTTTCTTCAAATATTATTCATATGCTATACGATTCAATCGCCTTTAGAAAAGTACAAAATACAGGCAGTATTTCTGTATTTGAAATGAGTTTCTTATTCATCTGTTTAATAATTAAAGTTAACAGTATAAGGCGTTCACCAAGGTTCCTTATTGTGTCCGTATGAATTAGTACCCTGCATGTTCTCAGGGCACCAATCTTCTAGCAGACTTTATAGGACAGCTCGTCAGACGCCTGCTAGCAGAGGCAAAAAGCGCTGGCTCTAATGAGCCTGTGCATCGAAACAGTCGAATAAGAACAACTGCATTTATCCTAATCAAATTAATATAATTACTTGGTAAAAAACAGCAATAATGAAATAGCGTGGATGTATTGTTATTTCAGCATCATTAACTTGCATGGATACCAATTTTGACTGAACCAAAGTGTGTTACTGTTGGGGAGCTCTTCACATACAAGGAAATTCCTATTTTGGTAGCCCACGAAAATAGTACCTTTTAACATTTTGAAATTCACAGTTTCTGTGCCCTCTTTTTTGTAAATGAGTACTCTATTTGAATTTAAACTTTCATGGGAGTATGCTTTGATGCATGGTTGACATGTTGTTGAAAGTAAATGCATCTTAGTGTGGACTATTTTGTCACAGTAAATAGAGCGACTACCATGGTAACGTATGACGCTGGTCTGATTTCCGGTTTACTTTTGTGCATGTCTAGAAGTCAAAGTCGTCAAGGCAGGTTGTATTTTCACTTTTCTTGAAGGAGGATAACAAATCTTGTCACTCATGCGAAGAGAATCATTCAAACATTATCCTGAATAAAGATGCTGATGCCTCAAATCAGCCAGTTTACATCGACTTAAATAGCAGTATTGTTTGTGCAGGGACACCTGATGACAAAAGAACATGCACATTTCATATGCGATAACTAGGAATGTTCTCTGCAGGTTTCCTGCATGTGCGCGTTTGGCAATAAATGTGTACTGCTTATCTTTTGATAACCTTTGCAAACAGTCTGGACCCAGATCAGGCCTGACAAAAAGTCGGGCCTGATCTGGATCCGAACTGTTTGACATTCATTCTGATGGTATCCCTCAAAAACATCGCTGCTCGCACAAACTTTCTTGAATTGGCTTATAAAATTTGTCTGAGCCTTCATCTTAATCCCTTCTTTTTAATGTGATTTGCAAAGGCCCTGGCGATACTGCGCAAATGTTCAGTCTCGCCCGATTCTCCGCTGCTCACATAAACTTTCTTGAACTGGGCTATAAAATTTGACTTGAGCCTTCATCTACTGTCCCTTCTTTATAGTGCGATTTGCAACGGCTCTGACAAGACTGCGCCAATGTGCAGTCTCGTCTGATCCTTTGATGTTCGTTTATGCGATAAGTACCAAACTCTCATGAACTGGCTGATAAAAAGTAAGTGAGTATGATCAGGAAGTACCACAATTACACACTTCAGACCAACCCACGGCACAGTGAGGAGCAGTCACAGAACATTAATAGTAGGAAGACAGTTAAAGTAAGACATCATGCTTTCTCTTCCTCGTCAAGATGATTGCAAAACTAGAAAGAACACAAAGTAATGCATAACTAAGCAAGCACCAAACACGGAGCCCCAACAATCCAATGGGAGGAATATTAAAGAATGAATCAACAACAACAGAACCATCGCCATAGAAGGGACAAAGTTGCGCCTGAAAATTCATCTACATCCCTTCTCTTTTTTTCAGTGCGAGCAGCAAAGGCTGTGGTGATATTGCGCAAATGTGCAGGCTCGTCTATGCCTTCGCTGCTCGCATTTGTGATAAATACAAAAAACTCATGAACTAGCCAATAAAGTTTGGCCTGAAGCTTCATCTACATCTCTCTTTTTTTGGAGGGGGGTGGGGGGCGTGCGATAAGTATCAATATCTCACGAACTGGTCCATATATGTATCTACTAGCATGACCTTCGAATTAGACAAACAACCTCTGTGAACAGTGCAACATTAAAACTTAGGAGAAGGATGCGCTTCTCTGCAGTCTTATATAGCAGTCTTATATATTTCCTTGTAGATCGCTTACAGGTGATGACCTCATCTCGTTTGGCTCCCCATAGTAAACTTGTCCTTCAAGAACCAAAATGAAGAGAACGTCAATTTTCTGTAATAAATGTTTATTGTCAGTTGTACTTAGCCAATTCATAGATTTTAAGAATTACAACGAGGGCTAATACGAATCTGTAAAATCACCTATTTTCTATCCAGCGTCTACAGTGCTTGCAAACCCAAAGTATGGTAGTAGATGAAGGTATACATCAAAATTTAGACCCTAGCCCCAATGGATAGTTGTACACGTACGTTTAACTCTTCCATTACTAGCAGCGACGTATGTTGTCTGCTGATAACCTATGCAAGCAGTTTGGACCCAGATCAGGACCGACCAAAAAAAAAAAAAGTTAATTTTGAAAAAAGCCAGCAGACGCCAAAGCATGATAAATTGCCCAGCATGCAAAGCGTTAAATAATGGGTTGACACATGTGCGTTAAGTGCGATCAGACGACGAGCAGTTAAATGCTCTGGTGAGACTGCACAGCTGGTCAGGATCACATGTGCCTTATTTGGTCACTCATGCAATAAGTACTTAATTCTCATGGGCAGGTTGGTACTGATGTGTAACCAGTGAAGACCCAAACGAGTTTGACCATCCATGCATTCTCAAAAGCGCCTTCAATGCATGCGCACACAACTTTTTTACACCAAAATTTAGAACTGAAGCCTACTGGATAGTTGCGTATGCATGTTAAAAATGGGTACATGTATGTGCACATGCAATAAGTACACTGTGTGCAAGCAGTAAATGCTCTTGCAAGACTGCAAAGATGCGCAGGTTGGTTTGAGCCAATACTGGCTACGCATGAGATAAGTACTAATATCTCACAAAATGGCTCATTACTCGCGGGCGGCATTTTTAATGGAGAACAAACATCTGAGCAGCCTTTGCAGATCTTTCACTGTTAGCACTGGCACACCAAACATCAGGACAGTTTCACACACGCGTTTAAAGTATTTGCAACATATACCTTCACGCGTTGAGCGAAGGCTCTGGCAAGATTGCGCATATGTGCATCAGGAGCCAGCGCATCTGCACAGACTTAACAGAGTCATCACTATCAGCAAACATCAAGTTGTTGGTATATGAAGGTACACCTTAAAACAACTAGAACCAACTTCACTGGATAACTACGCATGCTCGTTTAATGAATAACTGTACGCATATATGAGATAGGTATCATTTTCTAATGGTCTCTCTCGTGCAAACCTAATGCAGGAAATGTGATAGTTAACATATGCGTAATACAAAGATTCGCATTAGCTTGGATAGTTCCACAGAGGTGGTCAAATATTTCATTTGTGGCTGGTAAGTGTGATTATTTGGTCTTTACATTTGCTCAATCGACATTGTCGTATGTCATAGTTCTAAAACTAAGATATGTACACGTTGACTGCTTATTTCAAATCTCATAATTTAGTATCCTGATTTCGCAATTCCAAAGGTTATACAAAAAATAGGATATTAATTGTTTCCATGTGTTATCTGTTCATATAAAAAAAGTAAAAAAAAAATAATTAGTACATTCTTGTAATTTTTTCAACTATCTGGATGTTGTGGGATTCGAACCCATAACTTATATGTTAAAGAGCTTTAGTTGGCTTTGGAGAAAGCCTACTATACCCCTGAGCTATCTGGGCCTATTAATGTAAAGGATTAACATTTCTTTAAGTAAGTGATTTGTGTTAGACTTGTTAACAGGGACATCACTCTTGATGTTTAAGCAATTAATCCCAAAATTAGCAAAATCAAAACAATATAACCAATTTGCCCCATAGAAATTTCACAATGTTGAAATTGCAAGCTGTATTTCATTTCTGTATTCAAATTAATGAAGCAAATGTCATAGAATGCTTTATTCATTATGTTATTTACAAACACTAACACTACTTATTTAATATTTCTGGCATACTTAATTTTCATTGAATTTGAACATCCCGGTATGTTTTGTCGCTGTAGGCCATGCCTTACGAGCCTTTTTCCTATGAAGGCTCGTCAACAAGCGGATCCTCCGAGGGAGGATTCGCAAAAATAGCTCCCTCTTCCCTTTTTTATTTCTTTTTTTTTTGCTGGGTCTTGGGTTGGTCTAGACATTTTTACATTTGTGTGGTGGAACTCCCTGGGTGGTTACCACTTCAGGGTTCCTACCAGATAACACTGGTATTCAATGGGAGATAAGTAAATATGGGTAACCAAACCAGCATTATCCTTTCTATATAACAACAGCAGCTATTTTTACATCTAGATCATCATATGTCTTTTCCAACTTTGATTTTGGCATTTACAATTTCAAGAAGGACAGCTTTAATATTTATAATGCTTCTTATGGAATTGGTACATTTATATACTGCTAGCTTAAAAGATATGTTAACAAGTTTTAGATTCAGGTAAACGAGGCCTCAATCTGATTTGAATCGTCTTTTTCTTCAAATATTATTCATTTGCTATACGATTCAATCGCCTTTAGAAAAGTACAAAATACAGGCAGTATTTCTGTATTTGAAATGAGTTTCTTATTCATCTGTTTAATAATTAAAGTTAACAGTATAAGGCGTTCACCAAGGTTCCTTATTGTGACCATATGAATTAGTACCCTGCATTTTCTCAGGGCACCAATCTTCTAGCAGACTATATAGGACAGCTCGTCAGACGCCTGCTAGCAGAGGCAAAAAGCGCTGGCTCTAATGAGCCTGTGCATCGAAACAGTCGAATAAGAACAACTGCATTTATCCTAATCAAATTAATATAATTACTTGGTAAAAAACAGCAATAATGAAATAGCGTGGATGTATTGTTATTTCAGCATCATTAACTTGCATGGATACCAATTTTGACTGAACCAAAGTGCGTTACTGTTGGGGAGTTCGTCACATAAAAGGAAATTCCTATTTTGGTAGCCCACGAAAATAGTACCTTTTAACATTTTGAAAATCACAGTTTCTGTGCCCTCTTTTTTGTAGAGTGCTCTATTGGAATTTAAACTTTCATGGGAGTATGCTTTGATGCATGTTTGTCGTGTTATTGAAAGCAAATGTATCTTAGTGTGGACTATTTTGTCACATTAAATAGAGCGACTACCATGGTAACATGTGACGCTGGTCTGATTTCCGATTTACTTTTGTGCATGTCTTCAAGTCAAAGTTGTCATAGCAGGGTTTTTTTTCACTTTTCATGAAGGTGGATAACAAATCTTGTCACTCGTGGAAAGAGAAACATTAAAACATTATCCTGAATAAAGATGCTGATGCCTCAAATCAGCCATTTTACATCGACTTAAATAGCAGTGATTGTTTGTGCATGGACACCTGATGACAAAAGAACATGCACATTTCATATGCGATAACTAGGAATGTTCTCTGCACGTTTCTTGCATGTGCGCGTTTGGCAATAAATGTGTCCTGCTCATCTGTTGATAACCTTTGCAAACAGTTTGGACCCAGATCAGGCTTGACAAAAAGTCGGGCCTGATCTGGATCCAAACTGTTTGGCATCCATTCTGATGGTATCCCTCAAAAACATTTTGAAAGGAGTTTGTTTTAGGTAAAACAACAGATAGCGAGCGAAAAAAGGCCTGTACAATTATTCAGCATGCACAGAGTACAACCCTTTACCTACCAGCCACGAAGTTGCCGTCTGCTACTCTTGTCTCCTTGTTGTTTTAGGTACCCTATAATGCATGAATCTGCACGCGCGCCTGGGCCCTCGCTGATCGCATATGTGACTTGTACCAAAGTTTCATAAACTGTCCCTAAACGTTTGGCCTGAGCCTTCATCTACATCCCTGACATCCCTTCCTTTTAGGGATTTGCTGCTCGCATATGCGTTAAGTACCAAACTTTCTTGAATTGGCTTATAAAATTTGTCTGAGCCTTCATCTAAATCCCTTCTTTTTAATGTGATTTGCAAAGGCCCTGGCGATACTGCGCAAATGTTCAGTCTCGCCCGATTCTCAGCTGCTCACATAACCTTTCTTGAACTGGGCTATAAAATTTGACTTGAGCCTTCATCTACTGTCCCTTCTTTTTAGTGCGATATGCAAAGGCCCTGGCGAGACTGCGCCAATGTGCAGTCTCGTCTGATCCTTTAACGTTCGTTTATGCGATAAGTACCAAACTCTCAAGAACTGGCCTATAAAAAGTAAGTGAGAATGACAAGTACCACAATTACACACTTCAGACCAACCCACGGCACCGTGAGGAGCAGTCACAGAACATTAATAGTAGGAAGACAGTTAAAGTAAGACATCATGCTTTCTCTTCCTCGTCAAGATGATTGCAAAACTAGACAGAACACCAAGTAATGCATAACTAAGCAAGCACCAAACACGGAGCCCCAACAATCCAATGGGAGGAATATTAAAGAATGAATCAACAACAACAGAACCATCGCCATAGAAGGGACAAAGTTGCGCCTGAAAATTCATCTACATCCCTTCTCTTTTTTTCAGTGCGAGCAGCAAAGGCTGTGGTGATATTGCGCAAATGTGCAGGCTCGTCTATGCCTTCGCTGCTCGCATTTGTGATAAATACAAAAAAAACTCATGAACTAGCCAATAAAGTTTGGCCTGAAGCTTCATCTACATCTCTCTTTTTTTGGAGGGGGGTGGGGGCGTGCGATAAGTATCAATATCTCACGAACTGGCCTATATATGTATCTACTAGCATGAATTTCGAATTAGACAAACAACCTCTGTGAACAGTGCAACATTAAAACTTAGGAGAAGGATGCGCTTCTCTGCAGTCTTATATAGCAGTCTTATATATTTCCTTGTAGATCGCTTACAGGTGATGACCTCATCTCGTTTGGCTCCCCATAGTAAACTTGTCCTTCAAGAACCAAAATGAAGAGAACGTCAATTTTTCTGTAATAAATGTTCATTGTCAGTTGTACTTAGCCAATTCATAGATTTTAAGAATTACAACGAGGGCTAATACGAATCTGTACAATCACCTATTTTCTATCCAGCGTCTACAGTGCTTGCAAACCCAAAGTATGGTAGTAGATGAAGGTATACATCAAAATTTAGACCCTAGCCCCAATGGATAGTTGTGCACGTACGTTTAACTCTTCCATTACTAGCAGCGACGTATGTTGTCTGCTGATAACCTATGCAAGCAGTTTGGACCCAGATCAGGACCGACCAAAAAAAAAAGTTAATTTTGAAAAAAGCCAGCAGACGACAAAGCATGATAAATTGCCCAGCATGCAAAGCGTTAAAGAATGGGTTGACACATGTGCGTTAAGTGCGATCAGACGACGAGCAGTTAAATGCTCTGATGAGACTGCACAGCTGGTCAGGATCACATGTGCCTTCTTTGGTCACTCATGCAATAAGTACTTAATTCTCATGGGCAGGTTTGGTACTGATGTGTAACCAGTGAAGACCCAAACGAGTTTGACCATCCATGCATTCTCACAAGCGCCTTCAATGCATGCGCACACAACTTTTTTACACCAAAATTTAGAACTGAAGCCTACTGGATAGTTGCGTATGCATGTTAAAAATGGGTACATGTATGTGCACATGCAATAAGTACACTGTGTGCAAGCAGTAAATGCTCTTGCAAGACTGCACAGATGCGCAGGTTGGTTTGAGCCAATACTGGATACGCATGAGATAAGTACTAATATCTCACAAAATGGCTCATTACTCGTGGGCGGCATTTTCAATGGAGGACAAACATCTGAGCAGCCTTTGCAGATCTTTCACTGTTAGCACTGGCACACCAAACATCAGGACAGTTTCACACACGCGCTTAAAGTATTTGCAACATATACCTTCACGCGTTGAGCGAAGGCTCTGGCAAGATTGCGCATATGTGCATCAGGAGCCAGCGCATCTGCACAGACTTAACAGAGTCATCACTATCAGCAAACATCAAGTTGTTGGTATATGAAGGTACACCTTAAAACAACTAGAACCAGCTTCACTGGATAACTACGCATGCTCGTTTAATGAATAACTGTACGCATATATGAGATAGGTATCATTTTCTAATGGTCTCTCTCGTGCAAACCTAATGCAGGAAATGTGATAGTTAGCATATGCGTAAAACAAAGATTCGCATTAGCTTGGATAGTTCCACAGAGGTGGTCAAATATTTCATTTGTGGCTGGTAAGTGTGATTATTTGGTCTTTACATTTACTCAATAGGCATTGTCGTATGTCATGGTTCTAAAACTAAGATATGTACACATTGACTGCTTATTTCAAATCTCATAATTTAGTATCCTAATTTCGCAATTCCAAAGGTTATACAAAAAATAGGATATTAATTGTTTCCATGTGTTATCTGTTTATATAAAAAAAGTAAAAAAAAATAATTAGTACATTCTTGTATTTTTTCAACTATCTGGATGTTGTGGGATTCGAACCCATAACTTATATGTTAAAGAGCTTTAGTTGGCTTTGGAGAAAGCCTACTATACCCCTGAGCTATCTGGGCCTATTAATGTAAAGGATTAACATTTCTTTAAGTAAGTGATTTGTGTTAGACTTGTTAACAGGGACATCACTCTTGATGTTTAAGCAATTAATCCCAAAATTAGCAAAATCAAAACAATAACCTAGAATCATTGACGGTTTGGGCCTTATACGCCTATTTTTCTGATTCCCAGAACGCTGCGTTTGAGCCTCTAGTGTGGTGCATGTAGTATCAGCGCAATAGGTTAATCTAATGGCAAGAGCCAGCTAGCAAAATATTTTCAAAATTCCTACGCATTCGAGAGTTATGGCGGGTAGAAAGGGGAGGGGGTCTGAAATTTCATGAAAAATAAAAAGTGCTTTAAAAAGCGATTTCTGCACGTTTTCTTGATTTATTTGGTAGGCATAGTAATATCTATTGAACATACCATATGCAGAGTATCAACGAATCACGATAATTGATGAAATTGTTTTAAAAACAAAATATGTTTTGTAATAAAATGATTTTGAGGAGATAATTTAGAAGTTACCTGTACATTTTGACTACATGTACCGTACATAATACAAAACTGAAAGCTCAACAAAAGAAATAAATATTTTTGAAGGAATAAAAGTGTCCCATTAAGCATTGGAAAGTAAAACTGATTCAAACTAGATCCTTTGAATATTATTTTTGCTTTGTTTTAAGGGCATAGCATGTTGAATGTATTTAAAGTGTCCGAATATTTATGGTATACATATGCATGTATATCCCTATATGAGACAATATATTGAAAACTAAAGTATTTACATATTATAACTCTTTGCATGCCAGTGGATAATTTTGTCGTCAGCCAATAGCCTGTTTGAACCCAGATGAAGACCAACAGAATATCGGTCTTGATATGGATCCAAACTGTTTGACACTGTGATGGTGGTCCTGGGTGGTTTATTTTTAAAAACTTCATTTGAAGAAAGTCAGAAGACGAAAATGAAAACATGAATAATTCCCTAGCATGCAAATAGATCAGTACAGGACGTTTGCAAAAGAATGTGTCATTTAAAAACTGTGAGATTTTTTCTATGAAAAAAATGCACAAAACTTTATTAATTCTTCTTTAATCTTTAAATACTTTATATTAAACTAGCACAGAATACAAAGTAATTTAGGAGGTTGGTTCTAGAGAACTTTATTACTGTCATTACTTTCTTATTTGGTAGTAAAGGCATTTTATGGGCTTAGGCCCTGGGTTTTTGGGCTGCTGAACATCTTTCCCCCCCCCCTTGTGCCAGCAAGCCACTTCCATACAATGTGTAAAATATGGTAACACATATACATGCAAAAGCTTTTGCTGGCACACGGGGGGGGAATGATATTTGAAAAAATGTTTTCGGATTTCTATATATCGTAATGTAAAACTGATTGTTCTACCCAAAATTTTACATCTTTGAAGCATTTAATATCGAAAACGGATTTCACAACCAGAAAGTACTCAGGTCAGGGTAGCTTCAAGGTGAAGAAAGAGACGATTGACAAACTTTTATTTTTACTGAAAACCATAGGCATTTACCCATAGCAAGTGTCAATGATCCTTTGCCCCATAGAAATTTCACAATGTTGAAATTGCAAGCTGTATTTCATTTCTGTATTCAAATTAATGAAGCAAATGTCATAGAATGCTTTATTCATTATGTTATTTACAAACACTAACACTACTTATTTAATATTTCTGGCATACTTAATTTTCATTGAATTTGAACATCCCGGTATGTTTTGTCGCTGTAGGCCATGCCTTACGAGCCTTTTTCTTATGAAGGCTCGTCAACAAGCGGATCCTCCGAGGGAGGATTCGCAAAGATAGCTCCCTCTTCCCTTTTTTTATTTTTTTTTTTTTTTTTTTTTGGGGACTTGGGTTGGTCTAGACATTTTTACATTTGGTGGTGGAACTCCCTGGGTGGTTACCTTACCACATCAGGGTTCCTACCAGATAACACTGGTATTCAATGGGAGATAAGTAAATATGGGTAACCAAACCAGCATTATCCTTTCTATATAACAACAGCAGCTATTCTTACATCTAGATCATCATATGTCTTTTCCAACTTTGATTTTGGCATTTACAATTTCAAGAAGGACAGCTTTAATATTTATAGTGCTTCTTATGGAATTGGTACATTTATATACTGCTAGCTTAAAAGATATGTTAAAAAGTTTTAGATTCAGGTTAACGAGGCCTCAATCTGATTTGAATCGTCTTTTTCTTCAAATATTATTCATTTGCTATACGATTCAATCGCCTTTAGAAAAGTACAAAATACAGGCAGTATTTCTGTATTTGAATGAGTTTCTTATTCATCTGTTTAATAATTAAAGTTAACAGTATAAGGCGTTCACCAAGGTTCCTTATTGTGACCATATGAATTAGTACCCTGCATTTTCTCAGGGCACCAATCTTCTAGCAGACTATATAGGACAGCTCGTCAGACGCCTGCTAGCAGAGGCAAAAAGCGCTGGCTCTAATGAGCCTGTGCATCGAAACAGTCGAATAAGAACAACTGCATTTATCCTAATCAAATTAATATAATTACTTGGTAAAAAAAACAGCAATAATGAAATAGCGTGGATGTATTGTTATTTCAGCATCATTAACTTGCATGGATACCAATTTTGACTGAACCAAAGTGTGTTACTGTTGGGGAGTTCGTCACATAAAAGGAAATTCCTATTTTGGTAGCCCACGAAAATAGTACCTTTTAACATTTTGAAATTCACAGTTTCTGTGTCCTCTTTTTTGTAAATGAGTGCTCTATTGGAATTTAAACTTTCATGGGAGTATGCTTTGATGCATGTTTGTCGTGTTATTGAAAGCAAATGTATCTTAGTGTGGACTATTTTTGTCACATTAAATAGAGCGACTACCATGGTAACATGTGACGCTGGTCTGATTTCCAATTTACTTTTGTGCATGTCTTCAAGTCAAAGTTGTCATAGCAGTTTTTTTTTCACTTTTCATGAAGGTGAATAACAAATCTTGTCACTCGTGGAAAGAGAAACATTAAAACATTATCCTGAATAAAGATGCTGATGCCTCAAATCAGCCATTTTACATCGACTTAAATAGCAGTGATTGTTTGTGCATGGACACCTGATGAAAAAGAACATGCGCATTTCATATGCGATAACTAGGAATGTTCTCTGCACGTTTCTTGCATGTGCGCGTTTGGCAATAAATGTGTCCTGCTTATCTGTTGATAACCTTTGCAAACAGTTTGGACCCAGATCAGGCTTGACAAAAAGTCGGGCCTGATCTGGATCCGAACTGTTTGGCATCCATTCTGATGGTATCCCTCAAAAACATTTTGAAAGGAGTTTGTTTTAGGTAAAGCAACAGATAGCGAGCGAAAAAAGGCCTGTACAATTATTCAGCATGCACAGAGTACAACCCTTTACCTACCAGCCACGAAGTTGCCGTCTGCTACTCTTGTCTCCTTGTTGTTTTAGGTACCCTATAATGCATGAATCTGCACGCTCGCCTGGGCCCTCGCTGATCGCATATGTGACTTGTACCAAACTTTCATAAACTGTCCCTAAACGTTTGGCTAGAGCCTTCATCTACATCCCTGACATCCCTTCTTTTTTAGGGATTCTCTGCTCGCATATGCGTTAAGTACCAAACTTTCTTGAATTGGCTTATAAAATTTGTCTGAGCCTTCATCTAAATCCCTTCTTTTTAATGTGATTTGCAAAGGCCCTGGCGATACTGCGCAAATGTTCAGTCTCGCCCGATTCTCAGCTGCTCACATAAACTTTCTTGAACTGGGCTATAAAATTTGACTTGAGCCTTCATCTACTGTCCCTTCTTTTTAATGCGATATGCAAAGACCCTGGCGAGACTGCGCCAATGTGCAGTCTCGTCTGATCCTTTAACGTTCGTTTATGCGATAAGTACCAAACTCTCAAGAACTGGCCCATAAAAAGTAAGTGAGAATGACAAGTACCACAATTACACACTTCAGACCAAACCACGGCACCGTGAGGAGCAGTCACAGAACATTAATAGTAGGAAGACAGTTAAAGTAAGACATCATGCTTTCTCTTCCTCGTCAAGATGATTGCAAAACTAGAAAGAACACCAAGTAATGCATAACTAAGCAAGCTCCAAACACGGAGCCCCAACAATCCAATGGGAGGAATATTAAAGAATGAATCAACAACAACAGAACCATCGCCATAGAAGGGACAAAGTTGCGCCTGAAAATTCATCTACATCCCTTCTTTTTTTTCAGTGCGAGCAGCAAAGGCTGTGGTGATACAGCGCAAATGTGCAGGCTCGTCTATGCCTTCGCTGCTCGCATTTGTGATAAATACAAAAAAACTCATGAACTAGCCAATAACGTTTGGCCTGAAGCTTCATCTACATCTCTCTCTCTTTTTTTTTTCTTTTTTTTTTTTTGGGGGGGGGGGTGGCGTGCAATAAGTATCAAAATCTCATGAACTGGCCCATATATGTATCTACTAGCATGACCTTGGAATTAGACAAACAACCTCTGTGAACAGTGCAACATTAAAACATAGGAGAAGGATGCGCTTCTCTGTAGTCTTATATAGCAGTCTTATTTATTTCCTTGTAGTTCGCTTACAGGTGATGGCCTCATCTCGTTTGGCTCCCCATAGTAAACTTGTCCTTCAAGAACCAAAATGAAGAGAACGTCAATTTTTCTGTAATAAATCTTCATTGTCAGTTGTACTTAGCCAATTCATAGATTTTAAGAATTACAACGAGGGCTAATACGAATCTGTACAATCACCTATTTTTTATCCAGCGTCTACAGTGCTTGCAAACCCAAAGTATGGTAGTAGATGAAGGTATACATCAAAATTTAGACCCTAGCCCAAATGGATAGTTGTGCACGTACGTTTAACTCTTCCATTACTAGCAGCGACGTATGTTGTCTGCTGATAACCTATGCAAGCAGTTTGGACCCAGATCAGGACCGACCAAAAAAAAGTTAATTTTGAAAAAAGCCAGCAGACGCCAAAGCATGATAAATTGCCCAGCATGCAAAGCGTTAAAGAATGGGTTGACACATGTGCGTTAAGTGCGATCAGACGACGAGCAATTAAATGCTCTGGTGAGACTGCACAGCTGGTCAGGATCACATGTGCCTTCTTTGGTCACTCATGCAATAAGTACTTAATTCTCATGGGCAGGTTTGGTACTGATGTGTAACCAGTGAAGACCCAAACGAGTTTGACCATCCATGCATTCTCACAAGCGCCTTCAATGCATGCGCACACAACTTTTTTACACCAAAATTTAGAACTGAAGCCTACTGGATAGTTGCGTATGCATGTTAAAAATGGGTACATGTATGTGCACATGCAATAAGTACACTGTGTGCAAGCAATAAATGCTCTTGCAAGACTGCACAGATGCGCAGGTTGGTTTGAGCCAATACTGGATACGCATGAGATAAGTACTAATATCTCACAAAATGGCTCATTACTCGTGGGCGGCATTTTCAATGGAGGACAAACATCTGAGCAGCCTTTGCAGATCTTTCACTGTTTGCACTGGCACACCAAACATCAGGACAGTTTCACAAACGCGTTTAAAGTATTTGCAACATTTACCTTCACACGTTGAGAGAAGGCTCTGGCGAGATTGCGCATATGTGCACCAGGAGCCAGCGCATCTGCACAGACTTAACAGAGTCACCACTATCAGCAAACACCAAGTTGTGGTATATGAAGGTACACCTTAAAACAACTAGAACCAGCTTCACTGGATAACTACGCATGATCGTTTAATGAATAACTGTACACATATATGAGATAGGTATCATTTTCTAATGGTCTCTCTCGTGCAAACCTAATGCAGGAAATGTGATAGTTAGCATATGCGTAAAACAAAGATTCGCATTAGCTTGGATTGTCCACAGAGGTGGTCAAATATTTCATTTGTGGCTGGTAAGTGTGATTATTTGGTCTTTACATTTGCTCAATAGCCATTGTCGTATGTCATGGTTCTAAAACTAAGATATGTACACGTTTACTGCTTCTTTCAAATCTCATAATTTAGTATCCTAATTTCGCAATTCCAAAGATTATACAAAAATTAGGATATTAATTGTTTGCATGTGTTATCTGTTCATATAAAAAAGTAAAAAAAAAAAAATAGTACATTATTTTCAACTATTTTGATGTTGTGGGATTCGAACCCTTAATTATATGTTAAAGAGCTTCAGTTGGCTTTTGAGAAAGCCTACTTTTCCCCTGAGCTATCTGGGCCTATTAATGTAAAGGATTAACATTTCTTTAAGTAGGTGATTTGTGTTATATTTGTTAACAGGGACATCACTCTTGATGTTTAAGCAATTAATCCCAAATTTAGCAAAATCAAAACAATATAACCAATTTGCCCCATAGAAATTTCACAATGTTGAAATTGCAAGCTGTATTTCATTTCTGTATTCAAATTAATGAAGCAAATGTCATAGAATGCTTTATTCATTATGTTATTCACAAACACTAACACTACTTATTTAATATTTCTGGCATACTTAATTTTCACTGAATTTGAACATCCCAGTATGTTTTGTCGCTGTAGGCCATGCCTTACGAGCCTTTTTCCTATGAAGGCTCTTCAACAAGCGGATCCTCCGAGGGAGGATTCGCAAAGATAGCTCCCTCTTCCGTTTTTTTTTATTTTCCATTTTTTTAGCTGGGTCTTGGGTTGGTCTAGACATTTTTACATTTGTGTGGTGGAACTCCCTTGGTGGCTACCACTTCAGGGTTCCTACCAGATAACACTGGTATTCAATGGGAGATAAGTAAATATGGGGAACCAAACCAGCATCAACCTTTCTATATAACAACAGCAGCGATTCTGATATCCAGATCATCATATGTCTTTTCCAACTTTGATTTTGGCATTTACAATTTCATGGAGGACAGCTTTAATATTTATAGTGCTTCTTATGGAATTGGTGCATTTATATACTGCTAGCTTAAAAAATATGTTAAAAAGTTTAAGATTCAGGTTAACGAGGCCTCAATCTGATTTGAATCGTTTTGTTTGTTTGTTTTGTTGCTTTACGTCCCATGTCAACAGCTATGGTCATTGCGGGATGGTCAGTTCATCCAACCACACTTTTTCCTGGGCAAGCTTGAACAAGCAGTTAACCAGTACTTCGTGCACATACTTTCGCTTGTAACTGACAACAACCCTTCTTGAATGATTCAGCGGAAGGGAGGAGAATGACCGTAGAAATTATTTCATGATTAATCTCCACGAAAGTATGGGACCGGGCCGTCAAATATTATTCATATGCTATACGATTCAATCGCCTTTAGAAAAGTACAAAATACAGGCAGTATTTCTGTATTTGATATGAGTTTCTTATTCATCTGTTTAATAATTAAAGTTAACAGTATAAGGCGTTCACCAAGGTTCCGTATTGTGACCATATAAATTAGTACCCTGCATTTTCTCAGGGCACCTATCTTCTAGCAGACTATATAGGACAGCTCGTCAGACGCCTGCTAGTAGAGGCAAAAAGCGAAGGTACTTATGAGCCTGTGCATCGATGCAGTCGAGTAAGAACAACTGCATTTATCCTTATCAAATTAATAGAATTACTTGGTAAAAACAGCAATGATGAAAGAGCGTGGGTGTATTGTTATTTCAGCATCATTAACTTGCATGGATACCAATTTTGACTGAACCAAAGTGTGTTACTGTTGGGGAGTTCGTCACATAAAAGGAAATTCCTATTTTGGTAGCCCACGAAAATAGTACCTTTCAACATTTTAAAATTCACAGTTTCTGTGCCCTCTTTTTTGTAAATGAGTACTCTATTTATATTTAAACTTTCATGGGAGTATGCTTTGATGCATGGTTGACATGTTGTTGAATGTAAATGCATCTTAGTGTGGACTATTTTGTCACAGTAAATAGAGGGACTACCATGGTAACGTATGACGCTGGTCTGATTTCCGGTTTACTTTTGTGCATGTCTAGAAGTCAAAGTCGTCAAAGCAGGTTGTATTTTCACTTTTCTTAAAGGTGGATAACAGATCTTGTCACTCATGGGAAGAGAATCATTCAAACATTATCCTGAATAAAGATGCTGATGCCTCAAATCAGCCAGTTTACATCGACAATAATAAGAGTATTGTTTGTGCAGGGACACCTGATGACAAAAGAACATGCACATTTCATGTACGATAACTAGGAATGTTCTCTACACGTTTCTTGCATGTGCCTGTTTGGCAATAAATGTGTCCTGCTTATCTGTTGATAACCTATTCAAACAGTTTTGATCCAGATCAGGCCTGACAAAAAGTCAGGCCTGATCTGGATCTGAACTGTTTGACATTCATTCTGATGGTATCCCTCAAAAACGTTTTGAAAGGAGTTTGTTTTAGGTAAAACAACAGAAAGCGAAAAAAAAAGCCTGTACAATTATTCAGCATGCACAGAGTACAACCCTTTACCTACCAGCCAAGAAGTTGCCGTCTGCTACTCTTGTCTCCTTGTTGTTTTTAGGTACCCTATAATGCATGAATGTGCACGCCCGCCTGGGCCCTCGTTGCTCGCATATGTGACTTGTACCAAACGTTCATAAACTGTCCCTAAACGTTTTGCTTGAGCCTTCATCTACATCCCTGACATCCCTTCTTTTTAGGGATTCGCTGCTCGCATATGCGTTAAGTACCAAACTTTCTTGAATTGGCTTATAAAATTTGTCTGAGCCTTCATATAAATGCCTTCTTTTTAATGAAGTTTGCAAAGGCCCTGGCGATACTGCGCAAATGTTCAGTCTCGCCCGATTCTCCGCTGCTCACATAAACTTTCTTGAACTGGACTATAAAATTTGACTTGAGCCTTCATCTACTGTCCCTTCTTTTTAGTGCGATTTGCAAAAGGCCCTGGCGAGACTGCGCTAATGTGCAATCTCGTCTGATCCTTTAACGTTCGTTCATGCGATAAGTACCAAACTCTCATGAACTGGCCTATAAAAAGTAAGTGAGTATAATCAGGAAGTACCACAATTACACACTTGAGACCAACCCACGGCACCGTGAGGAGCAGTCCGAGAACATTTATAGTAAGAAGAGTTTTAGTAAGACATCATGCTCTCTCTTCCTCGCCAAGATGATTGCAAAACTAGAAAGAACACCAAGTAATGTATAATTAAGCAAGCACCAAACACGGAGCCCCAACAATCCAATGGGAGGAATATTAAAGAATGAATAAACAACAACAGAACCATCGCCATAGAAGGGACAAAGTTGCGCCTGAAAATTCATCTACATCCCTTCCCTTTTTTAATGCGAGCAGCAAAGGATGTGGTGATACTGCGCAAATGTGCAGGCTCATCTAAGCCTTCGCTGCTTTTTTTTTTTTGGGGGGGGGGGGGGGTGGCGTGCAATAAGTATCAATATCTCACGAACTGGCCCATATATGTATCTACTAGCATGACCTTGGAATTAGACAAGCAACCTCTGTGATCAGTGCAACATTAAAACATAGGAGAAGGATGTGGTGATACTGCGCAAATGTGCAGGCTCATCTAAGCCTTCGCTGCTTTTTCTTTTTTTTTTTTTTGGGGGGGGGGGTGGCGTGCAATAAGTATCAATATCTCACGAACTGGCCCATATATGTATCTACTAGCATGACCTTGGAATTAGACAAGCAACCTCTGTGAACAGTGCAACATTAAAACATAGGAGAAGGATGCGCTTCTCTGTAGTCTTATATAGCAGTCTTATTTATTTCCTTGTAGTTCGCTTACAGGTGATGGCCTCATCTCGTTTGGCTCCCCATAGTAAACTTGTCCTTCAAGAACCAAAATGAAGAGAACGTCAATTTTTCTGTAATAAATCTTCATTGTCAGTTGTACTTAGCCAATTCATAGATTTTAAGAATTACAACGAGGGCTAATACGAATCTGTACAATCACCTATTTTCTATCCAGCGTCTAAAGTGCTTGCAAACCCCAAGTATGGTAGTAGATGAAGGTATACATCAAAATTTAGACCTTAGCCCAAATGGATAGTTGTGCACGTACGTTTAACACTTCCATTACTAGCAGCGACGTATGTTGTCTTCTGAAAACATATGCAAGCAGTTTGGACCCAGATCCGGACCGACCAAAACATAGTTAATTTTGAAAAAAGCCAGCAGACGCCAAAGCATGAAAAATTGCTCAGCACGCAAAGAGTTAAAGAAGGGGTTGACACATGTGCGTTAAGTGCGATTAGACGACGATCAGTTAAATGCTCTGGTGAGAATGCACAGCTGGTCAAGATCACATGTGCCCTTCTTTGGTCACTCATGCTTAATTCTCATGGGCAGGTTTGTTACTGATGTGTAACCAGTGAAGACCCAAACGAGTTTGACCATCCATGCATTCTCACAAGCGCCTTCAATGCATGCACACACAACATTTTTACACCAAAATTTAGAACTTAAGCCAACTGGATAGTTGCGTATGCAGGTTAAAAATGGGTACATGTATGTGCACATGCGATAAGTACACTGTGTGCAAGCAGTAAATGCACTTGCAAGACTGTACAGATGCGCAGGTTGGTTTGAGCCAATACTGGATACGCATGAGATAAGTACTTATATCTCACAAAATGGCTCATTACTCGTGGGCGGCATTTCCAATGGAGGACAAACATCTGAGCAGCCTTTGCAGATCTTTCACTGTTTGCACTGGCACACCAAACATCAGGACAGTTTCACAAACGCGTTTAAAGTATTTGCAACATTTACCTTCACACGTTGAGAGAAGGCTCTGGCGAGATTGCGCATATGTGCACCAGGAGCCAGCGCATCTGCACAGACTTAACAGAGTCACCACTATCAGCAAACACCAAGTTGTGGTATATGAAGGTACACCTTAAAACAACTAGAACCAGCTTCACTGGATAACTACGCATGATCGTTTAATGAATAACTGTACACATATATGAGATAGGTATCATTTTCTAATGGTCTCTCTCGTGCAAACCTAATGCAGGAAATGTGATAGTTAGCATATGCGTAAAACAAAGATTCGCATTAGCTTGGATTGTCCACAGAGGTGGTCAAATATTTCATTTGTGGCTGGTAAGTGTGATTATTTGGTCTTTACATTTGCTCAATAGCCATTGTCGTATGTCATGGTTCTAAAACTAAGATATGTACACGTTTACTGCTTCTTTCAAATCTCATAATTTAGTATCCTAATTTCGCAATTCCAAAGATTATACAAAAATTAGGATATTAATTGTTTGCATGTGTTATCTGTTCATATAAAAAAGTAAAAAAAAAATAGTACATTATTTTCAACTATTTTGATGTTGTGGGATTCGAACCCTTAATTATATGTTAAAGAGCTTCAGTTGGCTTTTGAGAAAGCCTACTTTTCCCCTGAGCTATCTGGGCCTATTAATGTAAAGGATTAACATTTCTTTAAGTAGGTGATTTGTGTTATATTTGTTAACAGGGACATCACTCTTGATGTTTAAGCAATTAATCCCAAATTTAGCAAAATCAAAACAATATAACCAATTTGCCCCATAGAAATTTCACAATGTTGAAATTGCAAGCTGTATTTCATTTCTGTATTCAAATTAATGAAGCAAATGTCATAGAATGCTTTATTCATTATGTTATTCACAAACACTAACACTACTTATTTAATATTTCTGGCATACTTAATTTTCACTGAATTTGAACATCCCAGTATGTTTTGTCGCTGTAGGCCATGCCTTACGAGCCTTTTTCCTATGAAGGCTCGTCAACAAGCGGATCCTCCGAGGGAGGATTCGCAAAGATAGCTCCCTCTTCCGTTTTTTTTATTTTCCATTTTTTTTTAGCTGGGTCTTGGGTTGGTCTAGACATTTTTACATTTGGGTGGTGGAACTCCCTTGGTGGCTACCACTTCAGGGTTCCTACCAGATAACACTGGTATTCAATGGGAGATAAGTAAATATGGGGAACCAAACCAGCATTAACCTTTCTATATAACAACAGCAGCGATTCTTATATCCAGATCATCATATGCCTTTTCCAACTTTGATTTTGGCATTTACAATTTCATGGAGGACAGCTTTAATATTTATAGTGCTTCTTATGGAATTGGTGCATTTATATACTGCTAGCTTAAAAAATATGTTAAAAAGTTTAAGATTCAGGTTAACGAGGCCTCAATCTGATTTGAATCGTTTTGTTTGTTTGTTTTGTTGCTTTACGTCCCATGTCAACAGCGTGGTCATTGTGGGACGGTCAGTTCATCCGACTATGTTTTAATGTTGCACTGTTCACAGAGGTTGAACAAGCAGTTAACCAGTACTTCGTGCACATACTTTCGCTTGTAACTGACAACAACCCTTCTTGAATGATTCAGCGGAAGGGAGGAGAATGACCATAGAAATTATTTCATGATTAATCTCCACGAAAGTATGGGACCGGGCCGTCAAATATTATTCATATACTATACGATTCAATCGCCTTTAGAAAAGTACAAAATACAGGCAGTATTTCTGTATTTGATATGAGTTTCTTATTCATCTGTTTAATAATTAAGGTTAACAGTATAAGGCGTTCACCAAGGTTCCGTATTGTGACCATATGAATTAGTACCCTGCATTTTCTCAGGGCACCTATCTTCTAGCAGACTATATAGGACAGCTCGTCAGACGCCTGCTAGTAGAGGCAAAAAGCGAAGGTACTTATGAGCCTGTGCATCGATGCAGTCGAGTAAGAACAACTGCATTTATCCTTATCAAATTAATAGAATTACTTGGTAAAAACAGCAATGATGAAAGAGCGTGGGTGTATTGTTATTTCAGCATCATTAACTTGCATGGATACCAATTTTGACTGAACCAAAGTGTGTTACTGTTGGGGAGTTCGTCACATAAAAGGAAATTCCTATTTTGGTAGCCCACGAAAAAAGTACCTTTCATCATTTTAAAATTCACAGTTTCTGTGCCCTCTTTTTTGTAAATGAGTACTCTATTTATATTTAAACTTTCATGGGAGTATGCTTTGATGCATGGTTGACATGTTGTTGAAAGTAAATGCATCTTAGTGTGGACTATTTTGTCACAGTAAATAGAGCGACTACCATGGTAACGTATGACGCTGGTCTGATATCCGGTTTACTTTTGTGCATGTCTAGAAGTCAACGTCGTCAAGGCAGGTTGTATTTTCACTTTTCTTGAAGGTGGATAACAGATCTTGTCACTCATGGGAAGAGAATCACTCAAACATTATCCTGAATAAAGATGCTGATGCCTCAAATCAGCCGGTTTACATCGACAATAATAAGAGTATTGTTTGTGCAGGGACACCTGATGACAAAAGAACATGCACATTTCATGTGCGATAACTAGGAATGTTCTCTACACGTTTCTTGCATGTGCGCGTTTGGCAATAAATGTGTCCTGCTTATCTGTTGATAACCTATTCAAACAGTTTGGATCCAGATCAGGCCTGACAAAAAGTCGGGCCTGATCTGGATCTGAACTGTTTGACATTCATTCTGATGGTATCCCTCAAAAACGTTTTGAATGGAGTTTGTTTTAGGTAAAACAACAGAAAGCGAAAAAAAAAGCCTGTACAATTATTCAGCATGCACAGAGTACAACCCTTTACCTACCAGCCAAGAAGTTGCCGTCTGCTACTCTTGTCTCCTTGTTGTTTTTAGGTACCCTATAATGCATGAATGTGCACGCCCGCCTGGGCCCTCGTTGCTCGCATATGTGACTTGTACCAAACGTTCATAAACTGTCCCTAAACGTTTTGCTTGAGCCTTCATCTACATCCCTGACATCCCTTCTTTTTAGGGATTCGCTGCTCGCATATGCGTTAAGTACCAAACTTTCTTGAATTGGCTTATAAAATTTGTCTGAGCCTTCATATAAATGCCTTCTTTTTAATGAAGTTTGCAAAGGCCCTGGCGATACTGCGCAAATGTTCAGTCTCGCCCGATTCTCCGCTGCTCACATAAACTTTCTTGAACTGGACTATAAAATTTGACTTGAGCCTTCATCTACTGTCCCTTCTTTTTAGTGCGATTTGCAAAAGGCCCTGGCGAGACTGCGCCAATGTGCAGTCTCGTCTGATCCTTTAACGTTCGTTCATGCGATAAGTACCAAACTCTCATGAACTGGCCTATAAAAAGTAAGTGAGTATAATCAGGAAGTACCACAATTACACACTTGAGACCAACCCAAGGCACCGTGAGGAGCAGTCCGAGAACATTTATAGTAAGAAGAGTTTTAGTAAGACATCATGCTCTCTCTTCCTCGCCAAGATGATTGCAAAACTAGAAAGAACACCAAGTAATGTATAATTAAGCAAGCACCAAACACGGAGCCCCAACAATCCAATGGGAGGAATATTAAAGAATGAATAAACAACAACAGAACCATCGCCATAGAAGGGACAAAGTTGCGCCTGAAAATTCATCTACATCCCTTCCCTTTTTTAATGCGAGCAGCAAAGGATGTGGTGATACTGCGCAAATGTGCAGGCTCATCTAAGCCTTCGCTGCTTTTTTTTTTTTTTTTTTTTTTTTTTGGGGGGGGGGGGGGTGGCGTGCAATAAGTATCAATATCTCACGAACTGGCCCATATATGTATTTACTAGCATGACCTTGGAATTAGACAAGCAACCTCTGTGATCAGTGCAACATTAAAACATAGGAGAAGGATGTGGTGATACTGCGCAAATGTGCAGGCTCATCTAAGCCTTCGCTGCTTTTTCTTTTTTTTTTTTTTTGGGGGGGGGGGGGGTGGCGTGCAATAAGTATCAATATCTCACGAACTGGCCCATATATGTATCTACTAGCATGACCTTGGAATTAGACAAGCAACCTCTGTGAACAGTGCAACATTAAAACATAGGAGAAGGATGCGCTTCTCTGTAGTCTCATATAGCAGTCTTATTTATTTCCTTGTAGTTCGCTTACAGGTGATGGCCTCATCTCGTTTGGCTCCCCATAGTAAACTTGTCCTTCAAGAACCAAAATGAAGAGAACGTCAATTTTTCTGTAATAAATCTTCATTGTCAGTTGTACTTAGCCAATTCATAGATTTTAAGAATTACAACGAGGGCTAATACGAATCTGTACAATCACCTATTTTCTATCCAGCGTCTAAAGTGCTTGCAAACCCCAAGTATGGTAGTAGATGAAGGTATACATCAAAATTTAGACCTTAGCCCAAATGGATAGTTGTGCACGTACGTTTAACACTTCCATTACTAGCAGCGACGTATGTTGTCTTCTGAAAACATATGCAAGCAGTTTGGACCCAGATCCGGACCGACCAAAACATAGTTAATTTTGAAAAAAGCCAGCAGACGCCAAAGCATGAAAAATTGCTCAGCACGCAAAGAGTTAAAGAAGGGGTTGACACATGTGCGTTAAGTGCGATTAGACGACGATCAGTTAAATGCTCTGGTGAGAATGCACAGCTGGTCAAGATCACATGTGCCCTTCTTTGGTCACTCATGCTTAATTCTCATGGGCAGGTTTGTTACTGATGTGTAACCAGTGAAGACCCAAACGAGTTTGACCATCCATGCATTCTCACAAGCGCCTTCAATGCATGCACACACAACATTTTTACACCAAAATTTAGAACTTAAGCCAACTGGATAGTTGCGTATGCAGGTTAAAAATGGGTACATGTATGTGCACATGCGATAAGTACACTGTGTGCAAGCAGTAAATGCACTTGCAAGACTGTACAGATGCGCAGGTTGGTTTGAGCCAATACTGGATACGCATGAGATAAGTACTTATATCTCACAAAATGGCTCATTACTCGTGGGCGGCATTTCCAATGGAGGACAAACATCAGAGCAGCCTTTGCAGATCTTTCACTGTTTGCACTGGCACACCAAACATCAGGACAGTTTCACAAACGCGTTTAAAGTATTTGCAACATTTACCTTCACACGTTGAGAGAAGGCTCTGGCGAGATTGCGCATATGTGCACCAGGAGCCAGCGCATCTGCACAGACTTAACAGAGTCACCACTATCAGCAAACACCAAGTTGTGGTATATGAAGGTACACCTTAAAACAACTAGAACCAGCTTCACTGGATAACTACGCATGATCGTTTAATGAATAACTGTACACATATATGAGATAGGTATCATTTTCTAATGGTCTCTCTCGTGCAAACCTAATGCAGGAAATGTGATAGTTAGCATATGCGTAAAACAAAGATTCGCATTAGCTTGGATTGTCCACAGAGGTGGTCAAATATTTCATTTGTGGCTGGTAAGTGTGATTATTTGGTCTTTACATTTGCTCAATAGCCATTGTCGTATGTCATGGTTCTAAAACTAAGATATGTACACGTTTACTGCTTCTTTCAAATCTCATAATTTAGTATCCTAATTTCGCAATTCCAAAGATTATACAAAAATTAGGATATTAATTGTTTGCATGTGTTATCTGTTCATATAAAAAAGTAAAAAAAAAATAGTACATTATTTTCAACTATTTTGATGTTGTGGGATTCGAACCCTTAATTATATGTTAAAGAGCTTCAGTTGGCTTTTGAGAAAGCCTACTTTTCCCCTGAGCTATCTGGGCCTATTAATGTAAAGGATTAACATTTCTTTAAGTAGGTGATTTGTGTTATATGTGTTAACAGGGACATCACTCTTGATGTTTAAGCAATTAATCCCAAATTTAGCAAAATCAAAACAATATAACCAATTTGCCCCATAGAAATTTCACAATGTTGAAATTGCAAGCTGTATTTCATTTCTGTATTCAAATTAATGAAGCAAATGTCATAGAATGCTTTATTCATTATGTTATTCACAAACACTAACACTACTTATTTAATATTTCTGGCATACTTAATTTTCACTGAATTTGAACATCCCAGTATGTTTTGTCGCTGTAGGCCATGCCTTACGAGCCTTTTTCCTATGAAGGCTCGTCAACAAGCGGATCCTCCGAGGGAGGATTCGCAAAGATAGCTCCCTCTTCCGTTTTTTTTATTTTCCATTTTTTTTTAGCTGGGTCTTGGGTTGGTCTAGACATTTTTACATTTGGGTGGTGGAACTCCCTTGGTGGCTACCACTTCAGGGTTCCTACCAGATAACACTGGTATTCAATGGGAGATAAGTAAATATGGGGAACCAAACCAGCATTAACCTTTCTATATAACAACAGCAGCGATTCTTATATCCAGATCATCATATGCCTTTTCCAACTTTGATTTTGGCATTTACAATTTCATGGAGGACAGCTTTAATATTTATAGTGCTTCTTATGGAATTGGTGCATTTATATACTGCTAGCTTAAAAAATATGTTAAAAAGTTTAAGATTCAGGTTAACGAGGCCTCAATCTGATTTGAATCGTTTTGTTTGTTTGTTTTGTTGCTTTACGTCCCATGTCAACAGCGTGGTCATTGTGGGACGGTCAGTTCATCCGACCACACTTTTTCCTGGGCAAGCTTGAACAAGCAGTTAACCAGTACTTCGTGCACATACTTTCGCTTGTAACTGACAACAACCCTTCTTGAATGATTCAGCGGAAGGGAGGAGAATGACCATAGAAATTATTTCATGATTAATCTCCACGAAAGTATGGGACCGGGCCGTCAAATATTATTCATATACTATACGATTCAATCGCCTTTAGAAAAGTACAAAATACAGGCAGTATTTCTGTATTTGATATGAGTTTCTTATTCATCTGTTTAATAATTAAAGTTAACAGTATAAGGCGTTCACCAAGGTTCCGTATTGTGACCATATGAATTAGTACCCTGCATTTTCTCAGGGCACCTATCTTCTAGCAGACTATATAGGACAGCTCGTCAGACGCCTGCTAGTAGAGGCAAAAAGCGAAGGTACTTATGAGCCTGTGCATCGATGCAGTCGAGTAAGAACAACTGCATTTATCCTTATCAAATTAATAGAATTACTTGGTAAAAACAGCAATGATGAAAGAGCGTGGGTGTATTGTTATTTCAGCATCATTAACTTGCATGGATACCAATTTTGACTGAACCAAAGTGTGTTACTGTTGGGGAGTTCGTCACATAAAAGGAAATTCCTATTTTGGTAGCCCACGAAAAAAGTACCTTTCATCATTTTAAAATTCACAGTTTCTGTGCCCTCTTTTTTGTAAATGAGTACTCTATTTATATTTAAACTTTCATGGGAGTATGCTTTGATGCATGGTTGACATGTTGTTGAAAGTAAATGCATCTTAGTGTGGACTATTTTGTCACAGTAAATAGAGCGACTACCATGGTAACGTATGACGCTGGTCTGATATCCGGTTTACTTTTGTGCATGTCTAGAAGTCAACGTCGTCAAGGCAGGTTGTATTTTCACTTTTCTTGAAGGTGGATAACAGATCTTGTCACTCATGGGAAGAGAATCACTCAAACATTATCCTGAATAAAGATGCTGATGCCTCAAATCAGCCGGTTTACATCGACAATAATAAGAGTATTGTTTGTGCAGGGACACCTGATGACAAAAGAACATGCACATTTCATGTGCGATAACTAGGAATGTTCTCTACACGTTTCTTGCATGTGCGCGTTTGGCAATAAATGTGTCCTGCTTATCTGTTGATAACCTATTCAAACAGTTTGGATCCAGATCAGGCCTGACAAAAAGTCGGGCCTGATCTGGATCTGAACTGTTTGACATTCATTCTGATGGTATCCCTCAAAAACGTTTTGAAAGGAGTTTGTTTTAGGTAAAACAACAGAAAGCGAAAAAAAAAGCCTGTACAATTATTCAGCATGCACAGAGTACAACCCTTTACCTACCAGCCAAGAAGTTGCCGTCTGCTACTCTTGTCTCCTTGTTGTTTTTAGGTACCCTATAATGCATGAATGTGCACGCCCGCCTGGGCCCTCGTTGCTCGCATATGTGACTTGTACCAAACGTTCATAAACTGTCCCTAAACGTTTTGCTTGAGCCTTCATCTACATCCCTGACATCCCTTCTTTTTAGGGATTCGCTGCTCGCATATGCGTTAAGTACCAAACTTTCTTGAATTGGCTTATAAAATTTGTCTGAGCCTTCATATAAATGCCTTCTTTTTAATGAAGTTTGCAAAGGCCCTGGCGATACTGCGCAAATGTTCAGTCTCGCCCGATTCTCCGCTGCTCACATAAACTTTCTTGAACTGGACTATAAAATTTGACTTGAGCCTTCATCTACTGTCCCTTCTTTTTAGTGCGATTTGCAAAAGGCCCTGGCGAGACTGCGCCAATGTGCAGTCTCGTCTGATCCTTTAACGTTCGTTCATGCGATAAGTACCAAACTCTCATGAACTGGCCTATAAAAAGTAAGTGAGTATAATCAGGAAGTACCACAATTACACACTTGAGACCAACCCAAGGCACCGTGAGGAGCAGTCCGAGAACATTTATAGTAAGAAGAGTTTTAGTAAGACATCATGCTCTCTCTTCCTCGCCAAGATGATTGCAAAACTAGAAAGAACACCAAGTAATGTATAATTAAGCAAGCACCAAACACGGAGCCCCAACAATCCAATGGGAGGAATATTAAAGAATGAATAAACAACAACAGAACCATCGCCATAGAAGGGACAAAGTTGCGCCTGAAAATTCATCTACATCCCTTCCCTTTTTTAATGCGAGCAGCAAAGGATGTGGTGATACTGCGCAAATGTGCAGGCTCATCTAAGCCTTCGCTGCTTTTTTTTTTTTTTTTTTTTTTTTGGGGGGGGGGGGTGGCGTGCAATAAGTATCAATATCTCACGAACTGGCCCATATATGTATTTACTAGCATGACCTTGGAATTAGACAAGCAACCTCTGTGATCAGTGCAACATTAAAACATAGGAGAAGGATGTGGTGATACTGCGCAAATGTGCAGGCTCATCTAAGCCTTCGCTGCTTTTTCTTTTTTTTTTTTTTTTTTGGGGGGGGGGGGGGGGGGGTGGCGTGCAATAAGTATCAATATCTCACGAACTGGCCCATATATGTATCTACTAGCATGACCTTGGAATTAGACAAGCAACCTCTGTGAACAGTGCAACATTAAAACATAGGAGAAGGATGCGCTTCTCTGTAGTCTTATATAGCAGTCTTATTTATTTCCTTGTAGTTCGCTTACAGGTGATGGCCTCATCTCGTTTGGCTCCCCATAGTAAACTTGTCCTTCAAGAACCAAAATGAAGAGAACGTCAATTTTTCTGTAATAAATCTTCATTGTCAGTTGTACTTAGCCAATTCATAGATTTTAAGAATTACAACGAGGGCTAATACGAATCTGTACAATCACCTATTTTCTATCCAGCGTCTAAAGTGCTTGCAAACCCCAAGTATGGTAGTAGATGAAGGTATACATCAAAATTTAGACCTTAGCCCAAATGGATAGTTGTGCACGTACGTTTAACACTTCCATTACTAGCAGCGACGTATGTTGTCTTCTGAAAACATATGCAAGCAGTTTGGACCCAGATCCGGACCGACCAAAACATAGTTAATTTTGAAAAAAGCCAGCAGACGCCAAAGCATGAAAAATTGCTCAGCACGCAAAGAGTTAAAGAAGGGGTTGACACATGTGCGTTAAGTGCGATTAGACGACGATCAGTTAAATGCTCTGGTGAGAATGCACAGCTGGTCAAGATCACATGTGCCCTTCTTTGGTCACTCATGCTTAATTCTCATGGGCAGGTTTGTTACTGATGTGTAACCAGTGAAGACCCAAACGAGTTTGACCATCCATGCATTCTCACAAGCGCCTTCAATGCATGCACACAACATTTTTACACCAAAATTTAGAACTTAAGCCAACTGGATAGTTGCGTATGCAGGTTAAAAATGGGTACATGTATGTGCACATGCGATAAGTACACTGTGTGCAAGCAGTAAATGCACTTGCAAGACTGTACAGATGCGCAGGTTGGTTTGAGCCAATACTGGATACGCATGAGATAAGTACTTATATCTCACAAAATGGCTCATTACTCGTGGGCGGCATTTCCAATGGAGAACAAACATCTGAGCAGCCTTTGCAGATCTTTCACTGTTTGCACTGGCACACCAAACATCAGGACAGTTTCACAAACGCGTTTAAAGTATTTGCAACATTTACCTTCACACGTTGAGAGAAGGCTCTGGCGAGATTGCGCATATGTGCACCAGGAGCCAGCGCATCTGCACAGACTTAACAGAGTCACCACTATCAGCAAACACCAAGTTGTGGTATATGAAGGTACACCTTAAAACAACTAGAACCAGCTTCACTGGATAACTACGCATGATCGTTTAATGAATAACTGTACACATATATGAGATAGGTATCATTTTCTAATGGTCTCTCTCGTGCAAACCTAATGCAGGAAATGTGATAGTTAGCATATGCGTAAAACAAAGATTCGCATTAGCTTGGATTGTCCACAGAGGTGGTCAAATATTTCATTTGTGGCTGGTAAGTGTGATTATTTGGTCTTTACATTTGCTCAATAGCCATTGTCGTATGTCATGGTTCTAAAACTAAGATATGTACACGTTTACTGCTTCTTTCAAATCTCATAATTTAGTATCCTAATTTCGCAATTCCAAAGATTATACAAAAATTAGGATATTAATTGTTTGCATGTGTTATCTGTTCATATAAAAAAGTAAAAAAAAAAAATAGTACATTATTTTCAACTATTTTGATATTGTGGGATTCGAACCCTTAATTATATGTTAAAGAGCTTCAGTTGGCTTTTGAGAAAGCCTACTTTTCCCCTGAGCTATCTGGGCCTATTAATGTAAAGGATTAACATTTCTTTAAGTAGGTAATTTGTGTTATATTTGTTAACAGGGACATCACTCTTGATGTTTAAGCAATTAATCCCAAATTTAGCAAAATCAAAACAATATAACCAATTTGCCCCATAGAAATTTCACAATGTTGAAATTGCAAGCTGTATTTCATTTCTGTATTCAAATTAATGAAGCAAATGTCATAGAATGCTTTATTCATTATGTTATTCACAAACACTAACACTACTTATTTAATATTTCTGGCATACTTAATTTTCACTGAATTTGAACATCCCAGTATGTTTTGTCGCTGTAGGCCATGCCTTACGAGCCTTTTTCCTATGAAGGCTCGTCAACAAGCGGATCCTCCGAGGGAGGATTCGCAAAGATAGCTCCCTCTTCCGTTTTTTTTTATTTTCCATTTTTTTTTAGCTGGGTCTTGGGTTGGTCTAGACATTTTTACATTTGGGTGGTGGAACTCCCTTGGTGGCTACCACTTCAGGGTTCCTACCAAATAACACTGGTATTCAATGGGAGATAAGTAAATATGGGGAACCAAACCAGCATTAACCTTTCTATATAACAAAAGCAGCGATTCTTATATCCAGATCATCATATGCCTTTTCCAACTTTGATTTTGGCATTTACAATTTCATGGAGGACAGCTTTAATATTTATAGTGCTTCTTATGGAATTGGTGCATTTATATACTGCTAGCTTAAAAAATATGTTAAAAAGTTTAAGATTCAGGTTAACGAGGCCTCAATCTGATTTGAATCGTTTTGTTTGTTTGTTTTGTTGCTTTACGTCCCATGTCAACAGCGTGGTCATTGTGGGACGGTCAGTTCATCCGACCACACTTTTTCCTGGGCAAGCTTGAACAAGCAGTTAACCAGTACTTCGTGCACATACTTTCGCTTGTAACTGACAACAACCCTTCTTGAATGATTCAGCGGAAGGGAGGAGAATGACCATAGAAATTATTTCATGATTAATCTCCACGAAAGTATGGGACCGGGCCGTCAAATATTATTCATATACTATACGATTCAATCGCCTTTAGAAAAGTACAAAATACAGGCAGTATTTCTGTATTTGATATGAGTTTCTTATTCATCTGTTTAATAATTAAAGTTAACAGTATAAGGCGTTCACCAAGGTTCCGTATTGTGACCATATGAATTAGTACCCTGCATTTTCTCAGGGCACCTATCTTCTAGCAGACTATATAGGACAGCTCGTCAGACGCCTGCTAGTAGAGGCAAAAAGCGAAGGTACTTATGAGCCTGTGCATCGATGCAGTCGAGTAAGAACAACTGCATTTATCCTTATCAAATTAATAGAATTACTTGGTAAAAACAGCAATGATGAAAGAGCGTGGGTGTATTGTTATTTCAGCATCATTAACTTGCATGGATACCAATTTTGACTGAACCAAAGTGTGTTACTGTTGGGGAGTTCGTCACATAAAAGGAAATTCCTATTTTGGTAGCCCACGAAAATAGTACCTTTCAACATTTTAAAATTCACAGTTTCTGTGCCCTCTTTTTTGTAAATGAGTACTCTATTTATATTTAAACTTTCATGGGAGTATGCTTTGATGCATGGTTGACATGTTGTTGAAAGTAAATTTATCTTAGTGTGGACTATTTTGTCACAGTAAATAGAGCGACTACCATGGTAACGTATGACGCTGGTCTGATTTCCGGCTTACTTTTGTGCATGTCTAGAAGTCAAAGTCGTCAAAGCAGGTTGTATTTTCACTTTTCTTGAAGGTGGATAACAGATCTTGTCACTCATGGGAAGAGAATCACTCAAACATTATCCTGAATAAAGATGCTGATGCCTCAAATCAGCCGGTTTACATCGACAATAATAAGAGTATTGTTTGTGCAGGGACACCTGATGACAAAAGAACATGCACATTTCATGTGCGATAACTAGGAATGTTCTCTACACGTTTCTTGCATGTGCGCGTTTGGCAATAAATGTGTCCTGCTTATCTGTTGATAACCTATTCAAACAGTTTGGATCCATATCAGGCCTGACAAAAAGTCGGGCCTGATCTGGATCTGAACTGTTTGACATTCATTCTGATGGTATCCCTCAAAAACGTTTTGAAAGGAGTTTGTTTTAGGTAAAACAACAGAAAGCGAAAAAAAAGCCTGTACAATTATTCAGCATGCACAGAGTACAACCCTTTACCTACCAGCCACGAAGTTGCCGTCTGCTACTCTTGTCTCCTTGTTGTTTTTAGGTACCCTATAATGCATGAATGTGCACGCCCGCCTGGGCCCTCGTTGCTCGCATATGTGAGTTGTACCAAACGTTCATAAACTGTCCCTTAACGTTTGGCTTGAGCCTTCATCTACATCCCTGACATCCCTTCTTTTTAGGGATTCGCTGCTTGCATATGCGTTAAGTACCAAACTTTCTTGAATTGGCTTATAAAATTTGTCTGAGCCTTCATATAAATGCCTTCTTTTTAATGTGGTTTGCAAAGGCCCTGGCGATACTGCGCAAATGTTCAGTCTCGCCCGATTCTCCGCTGCTCACATAAACTTTCTTGAACTGGGCTATAAAATTTGACTTGAGCCTTCATCTACTGTCCCTTCTTTTTAGTGCGATATGCAAAGGCCCTGGCGAGACTGCGCCAATGTGCAGTCTCGTCTGATCCTTTAACGTTCGTTCATGCGATAAGTACCAAACTCTCATGAACTGGCCTATAAAAAGTAAGTGAGTATAATCAGGAAGTACCACAATTACACACTTGAGACCAACCCACGGCACCGTGAGGAGCAGTCCGAGAACATTTATAGTAAGAAGAGTTTTAGTAAGACATCATGCTCTCTCTTCCTCGCCAAGATGATTGCAAAACTAGAAAGAACACCAAGTAATGCATAATTAAGCAAGCACCAAACACGGAGCCCCAACAATCCAATGGGAGGAATATTAAAGAATGAATAAACAACAACAGAACCATCGCCATAGAAGGGACAAAGTTGCGCCTGAAAATTCATCTGCATCCCTTCCCTTTTTTAATGCGACCAGCAAAGGATGTGGTGATACTGCGCAAATGTGCAGGCTCACCTAAGCCTTCGCTGCTTTTTTTTGGGGGGGGGGGGGGAGGGGGTGGCGTGCAATAAGTATCAAAATCTCATGAACTGGCCCATATATGTATCTACTAGCATGACCTTGGAATTAGACAAGCAGCCTCTGTGAACAGTGCAACATTAAAACATAGGAGAAGGATGCGCTTCTCTGTAGTCTTATATAGCAGTCTTATTTATTTCCTTGTAGTTCGCTAACAGGTGATGGCCTCATCTCGTTCGGCTCCCCATAGTAAACTTGTCCTTCAAGAACCAAAATGAAGAGAACGTCAATTTTCTGTAATAAATCTTCATTGTCAGTTGTACTGAGCCAATTCATAGATTTTAAGAATTACAACGAGGGCTAATACGAATCTGTACAATCACCTATTTTCTATCCAGCGTCTACAGTGCTTGCATACCCAAAGTATGGTAGTAGATAGAGGTATACAGTAAAATTTAGATCCTAGCCCCAATGGATAGCTGTGCACGTACGTTTAACTCTTCCATTACTAGCAGCGACGTATGTTGTCTGCTGATAACCTATGCAAGCAGTTTGGACCCAGATCAGGACCGACCAAAAAAAAAGTTAATTTTGAAAAAAGCCAGCAGACGCCAAAGCATGATAAATTGCCCAGCATGCAAAGCGTTAAAGAATGGGTTGACACATGTGCGTTAAGTGCGATCAGACGACGAGCAGTTAAATGCTCTGGTGAGACTGCACAGCTGGTCAGGATCACATGTGCCCTTCTTTGGTCACTCATGCAATAAGTACTTAATTCTCATGGGCAGGTGTGTTACTGATGTGTAACCAGTGAAGACCCAAACGAGTTTGACCATCCATGCATTCTCACAAGCGCCTTCAATGCATGCGCACACAGCATTGTTACACCAAAATTTAGAACTTAAGCCAACTGGATAGTTGCGTATGCATGTTAAAAATGGGTACATGTATGTGCACATGCAATAAGTACACTGTGTGCAAGCAGTAAATGCTCTTGCAAGACTGCACAGATGCGCAGGTTGGTTTGAGCCAATACTGGATATGCATGAGATAAGTTCTAATATCTCACAAAATGGCTCATTACTCGTGTGCGACATTTTCAATGGAGAACAAACATCTGAGCAGCCTTTGCAGATCTTTCACTGTTTGCACTGGCACACCAAACATCAGGACAGTTTCACACACGCGTTTAAAGTATTTGCAACATATAACTAACTTCACGCGTTGAGCGAAGGCTCTGGCAAGATTGCGCATATGTGCATCAGGAGCCAGCGCATCTGCACAGACTTAACAGTCATCACTATCAGCAAACATCAAGTTGTTGGTATATGAAGGTACACCTTAAAACAACTAGAACCAGCTTCACTGGATAACTACGCATGCTCGTTTAATGAATAACTGTACGCATATATGAGATAGGTATCATTTTCTAATGGTCTCTCTCGTGCAAACCTAATGCAGGAAATGTAATAGTTAGCATATGCGTGAACAAAGATTCACATTAGCTTGGATAGTTCCACAGAGGTGGTCAAATATTTCATTTGTGGCTGGTAAGTGAGATTATTTGGTCTTTACATTTGCTCAATAGCCATTGTCGTATGGCATGGTTCTAAAACTAAGATATGTACACGTTTACTGCTTCTTTCAAATCTCATAATTTAGTATCCTGATTTCGCAATTCCAAAGGTTATACAAAAAATAGGATATTAATTGTTTCCATGTGTTATCTGTTCATATAAAAAAAGTAAAAAAAAAAATTAGTACATTCTTGTAATTTTTTCAACTATCTGGATGTTGTGGGATTCGAACCCATAACTTATATGTTAAAGAGCTTTAGTTGGCTTTGGAGAAAGCCTACTATACCCCTGAGCTATCTGGGCCTATTAATGTAAAGGATTAACATTTCTTTAAGTAAGTGATTTGTGTGAGATTTGTTAACAGGGACATCACTCTTGATGTTTAAGCAATTAATCCCAAAATTAGCAAAATCAAAACAATATAACCAATTTGCCCCATAGAAATTTCACAATGTTGAGATTGCAAGCTGTATTTCATTTCTGTATTCAAATTAATGAAGCAAATGTCATAGAATGCTTTATTCATTATGTTATTTACAAACACTAACACTACTTATTTAATATTTCTGGCATACTTAATTTTCATTGAATTTGAACATCCCAGTATGTTTTGTCGCTGTAGGCCATGCCTTACGATCCTTTTTCCTATGAAGGCTCGTCAACAAGCGGATCCTCCGAGGGAGGATTCGCAAAGATAGCTCCCTCTTCCCTTTTTTATTTTCTTTTTTTTTTTTTGCTGGGTCTTGGGTTGGTCTAGACATTTTTACATTTGGGTGGTGGAACTCCCTGGGTGGTTACCACTTCAGGATTACTACCAGATAACACTGGTATTCAATGGGAGATAAGTAAATATGGGTAACCAAACCAGCATTATCCTTTCTATATAACAACAGCAGCGATTCTTACATCTAGATCATCATATGTCTTTTCCAACTTTGATTTTGGCATTTACAATTTCATGGAGGACAGCTTTAATATTTATAGTGCTTCTTATGGAATTGGTACATTTATATACTGCTAGCTTAAAAGATATGTTAAAAAGTTTTAGATTCAGGTTAACGAGGCCTCAATCTGATTTGAATCGTCTTTTTCTTCAAATATTATTCATATGCTATACGATTCAATCGCCTGTAGAAAAGTACAAAATACAGGCAGTATTTCTGTATTTGAAATGAGTTTCTTATCATCTGTTTAATAACTAAAGCTAACAGTATAAGGCGTTCACCAAGGTTCCTTATTGTGATCATATGAATTAGTACCCTGCATTTTCTCAGGGCACCAATCTTCTAGCAGACTATATAGGACAGCTTGTCAGACGTCTGCTAGCAAAGGTAAAAAGAGAAGGCTCTAATGATCCTGTGCATCGATGCAGTCGAATAAGAACAACTGCATTTATCCTAATCAAATTAATATAATTACTTGGTAAAAAAACAGCAATGATGAGATAGCGTGGATGTATTGTTATTTCAGCATCATTAACTTGCATGGATACCAATTTTGACTTAACCAAAGTGTGTTACTGTTGGGGAGTTCGTCACATAAAAGGAAATTCCTATTTTGGTAGCCGAAAATAGTACCTTTTAACATTTTGAAATTCACAGCTTCTGTGCCCTCTTTTTGGTAAATGAGTGCTCTATTGGAATTTAACTTTCATGGAAGTATGCTTTGATGCATGTTTGTCGTGTTGTTGAAAGCAAATGTATCTTAGTGTGGACTATTTTGTCACATTAAATAGAGCGACTACCATGGTAACATATGACGCTGGTCTGATTTCCGATTTACTTTTGTGCATGTCTTCAAGTCAAAGTTGTCATAGCAGGTTGTTTTTTTCACTTTTCATGAAGGTGGATAACAAATCTTGTCACTCGTGGAAAGAGAAACATTAAAACATTATCCTAAATAAAGATGCTGATGCCTCAAATCAGCCAGTTTACATCGACTTAAATAGCAGTGATTGTTTGTGCATGGACACCTGATGACAAAAGAATATGCACATTTAATATGCGATAACTAGGAATGCTCTGCACGTTTCTTGCATGTGCGCGTTTGGCAATAAATGTGTCCTGCTTATCTGTTGATAACCTTTGCAAACAGTTTGGACCTAGATCAGGCTGACAAAAAGTCGGGCCTGATCTGGATCCGAACTGTTTGGCATTCATTCTGATGGTATCCCTCAAAAACATTTTGAAAGGAGTTTGTTTTAGCTAAAACAACAGAAAGCGAAAAAAGGCCTGTACAATTATTCAGCGTGCACAGAGTACAACCCTTTACCTACCAGCCACGAAGTTGCCGTCTGTTACTCTTGTCTCCTTGTTGTTTTAGGTACCCTATAATGCATGAATGTGCACGCTCACCTGGGCCCTCGCTGCTCGCATATGTGACTTGTACCAAACTTTCATTCATAAACTGTCCCTAAACGTTTGGCCTGAGCCTTCATCTACATCCCTGACATCCCTTCTTTTTAGGGATTCGCTGCTCGCATATGCGTTAAGTACCAAACTTTCTTGAATTGGCTTATAAAATTTGTCTGAGCCTTCATCTAAATCCCTTCTTTTTAATGTGATTTGCAAAGGCCCTGACGATACTGCGCAAATATTCAGTCTCGCCCGATTCTCAGCTGCTCACATAAACTTTCTTGAACTGGACTATAAAATTTGACTTGAGCCTTCATCTACTGTCCCTTCTTTTTAGTGTGATTTGCAAAGGCCCTGGCGAGACTGCGCCAATGTGCAGTCTCGTCTGATCCTTTAACGTTCGTTTATTCGATAAGTACCAAACTCTCATGAACTGGCCTATAAAAAGTAAGTGAGAATGACAAGTACCACAATTACACACTTCAGACCAACCCACGGCACCGTGAGGAGCAGTCACAGAACATTAATAGTAGGAAGACAGTTAAAGTAAGACACCATGCTTTCTCTTCCTCGTCAAGATGATTGCAAAACTAGAAAGAACACCAAGTAATGCATAACTAAGCAAGCACCAAACACGGAGCCCCAACAATCCAATGGGAGGAATATTAAAGAATGAATAAACAACAACAGAACCATCGCCATAGAAGGGACAAAGTTGCGCCTGAAAATTCATCTACATCCCTTCCCTTTTTTAATGCGAGCAGCAAAGGATGTGGTGATACTGCGCATAATGTGCAGGCTCATCTAAGCCTTCGCTGCTTTTTTTTTTTTTTTTTTTTTTTGGGGGGGGGGGGGTGGCGTGCAATAAGTATCAAAATCTCATGAACTGGCCCATATATGTATCTACTAGCATGACCTTGGAATTAGACAAGCAACCTCTGTGAACAGTGCAACATTAAAACATAGGAGAAGGATGCGCTTCTCTGTAGTCTTATATAGCAGTCTTATTTATTTCCTTGTAGTTCGCTTACAGGTGATGGCCTCATCTCGTTCGGCTCCCCATAGTAAACTTGTCCTTCAAGAACCAAAATGAAGAAAATGTCAATTTTCTGTAATAAATGTTCATTGTCAGTTGTACTGAGCCAACTCACAGATTTTAAGAATTACAACGAGGGCTAATACGAATCTGTACAATCACCTATTTTCTATCCAGCGTCTACAGTGCTTGCAAACCCAAAGTATGGTAGTAGATGAAGGTATACAGTAAAATTTAGACCCTAGCCCAAATGGATAGTTGTGCACGTACGTTTAACACTTCCATTACTAGCAGCGACGTATGTTGTCTTCTGAAAACATATGCAAGCAGTTTGGACCCAGATCCGGACCGACCAAAAAAAGGTTAATTTTGAAAAAAAACAGCAGACGCCAAAGCATGAAAAATTGCTCAGCACGCAAAGAGTTAAAGAAGGGGTTGACACATGTGCGTTAAGTGCGATTAGACGACGAGCAGTTAAATGCTCTGGTGAGAATGCACAGCTGGTCAAGATCACATGTGCCCTTCTTTGGTCACATGCTTAATTCTCATGGGCAGGTTTGTTACTGATGTGTAACCAGTGAAGACCCAAACGAGTTTGACCATCCATGCATTCTCACAAGCGCCTTCAATGCATGCGCACACAACATTTTTACACCAAAATTTAGAACTTAAGCCAACTGGATAGTTGCGTATGCATGTTAAAAATGGGTACATGTATGTGCACATGCGATAAGTACACTGTGTGCAAGCAGTAAATGCACTTGCAAGACTGTACAGATGCGCAGGTTGGTTTGAGCCAATACTGGATACGCATGAGATAAGTACTAATATCTCACAAAATGGCTCATTACTCGTGGGCGGCATTTTCAATGGAGAACAAACATCTGAGCAGCCTTTGCAGATCTTTCACTGTTTGCACTGGCACACCAAATATCAGGACAGTTTCACACACGCGTTTAAAGTATTTGCACCATATACCTTCACACGTTGAGCGAAGGCTCTGGCAAGATTGCGCATATGTGCATCAGGAGCCAGCGCATCTGCACAGACTTAACAGGGTCACCACTATCAGCAAACACCAAGTTGTTGGTATATGAAGGTACACCTTAAAACAACTAGGACCAGCCTCACTGGATAACTACGCATGCTAGTTTAATGAATAGCTGTACGCATATATGAGATAGGTATTATTTTCTAATGGTCTCTCTCGTGCAAACCTAATGCAGGAAATGTGATAGTTAGCATATGTGTAAAACAAAGATTCGCATTAGCTTGGATAGTTCCACAGAGGTGGTCAAATATTTCATTTGTGGCTGGTAAGTGAGATTATTTGGTCTTTACATTTGCTCAATAGCCATTGTCGTATGTCATGGTTCTAAAACTAAGATATGTACACGTTGACTGCTTATTTCAAATCTCATAATTTAGTATCCTAATTTCGCAATTCCAAAGGTTATACAAAAAATAGGATATAAATTGTTTCCATGTGTTATCTGTTCATATAAAAAAAAAGTTAAAAAAAAATAATTAGTACATTCTTGTATTTTTTTCAACTATCTGCATGTTGTGGGATTCGAACCCATAACTTATATGTTAAAGAGCTTTAGTTGGCTTTGGAGAAAGCCTACTATACCCCTGAGCTATCTGGGCCTATTAATGTAAAGGATTAGCATTTCTTTAAGTAAGTGATTTGTGTTAGATTTATTAACAGGGACAGCACTCTTGATGTTTAAGCAATTTATCCCAAAATTAGCAAAATCAAAACAATATAACCAATTTGCCCCATAGAAATTTCACAATGTTGAAATTGCAAGCTGTATTTCATTTCTGTATTCAAATTAATGAAGCAAATGTCATAGAATGCTTTATTCATTATGTTATTTACAAACACTAACACTACTTATTTAATATTTCTGGCATACTTAATTTTCATTGAATTTGAACGTCCCAGTATGTTTTGTCGCTGTAGGCCATGCCGTACGAGCCTTTTTCCTATGAAGGCTCGTCAACAAGCGGATCCTCCGAGGGAGGATTCGCAAAGATAGCTCCCTCTTCCCTTTTTTATTTTCTTTTTTTTTTTTTTGCTGGGTCTCGGGTTGGTCTAGACATTTTTACATTTGGGTGGTGGAACTCCCTGGGTGGTTACCACTTCAGGGTTACTACCAGATAACACTGGTATTCAATGGGAGATAAGTAAATATGGGTAACCAAACCAGCATTATCCTTTCTATATAACAACAGCAGCGATTCTTACATCTAGATCATCATATGTCTTTTCCAACTTTGATTTTGCCATTTACAATTTCATGGAGGACAGCTTTAATATTTATAGTGCTTCTTATGGAATTGGTACATTTATATACTGCTAGCTTAAAAGATATGTTAAAAAGTTTTAGATTCAGGTTAACGAGGCCTCAATCTGATTTGAATCGTCTTTTTCTTCAAATATTATTCATATGCTATACGATTCAATCGCCTTTAGAAAAGTACAAAATACAGGCAGTATTTCTGTATTTGAAATGAGTTTCTTATCATCTGTTTAATAATTAAAGCTAACAGTATAAGGCGTTCACCAAGGTTCCTTATTGTGATCATATGAATTAGTACCCTGCATTTTCTCAGGGCACCAATCTTCTAGCAGACTATATAGGACAGCTCGTCAGACGCCTGCTAGCAAAGGTAAAAAGAGAAGGCTCTAATGAGCCTGTGCATCGATGCAGTCGAATAAGAACAACTGCATTTATCCTAATCAAATTAATATAATTACTTGGTAAAAAAACAGCAATGATGAAATAGCGTGGATGTATTGTTATTTCAGCATCATTAACTTGCATGGATACCAATTTTGACTGAAACAAAGTGTGTTACTGTTGGGGAGTTCGTCACATAAAAGGAAATTCCTATTTTGGTAGCCCACGAAAATAGTACCTTTTAACATTTTTAAATTCACAGCTTCTGTGCCCTCTTTTTGGTAAATGAGTGCTCAATTGGAATTTAAACTTTCATGGAAGTATGCTTTGATGCATGTTTGTCGTGTTGTTGAAAGCAAATGTATCTTAGTGTGGACTATTTTGTCACATTAAATAGAGCGACTACCATGGTAACATATGACGCTGGTCTGATTTCCGATTTACTTTTGTGCATGTCTTCAAGTCAAAGTTGTCATAGCAGGTTGTTTTTTTCACTTTTCATGAAGGCGGATAACAAATCTTGTCACTCGTGGAAAGAGAAACATTAAAACATTATCCTAAATAAAGATGCTGATGCCTCAAATCAGCCAGTTTACACCGACTTAAATAGCAGTGATTGTTTGTGCATGGATACCTGATGACAAAAGAACATGCACATTTCATATGCGATAACTAGGAATGCTCTGCACGTTTCTTGCATGTGCGCGTTTGGCAATAAATGTGTCCTGCTTATCTGTTGATAACCTTTGCAAACAGTTTGGACCTAGATCAGGCTTGACAAAAAGTCGGGCCTGATCTGGATCCGAACTGTTTGGCATTCATTCTGATGGTATCCCTCAAAAACATTTTGAAAGGAGTTTGCTTTAGCTAAAACAACAGAAAGCGAAAAAAAGGCCTGTACAATTATTCAGCGTGCACAGAGTACAATCCTTTACCTACCAGTCACGAAGTTGCCGTCTGTTACTCTTGTCTCCTTGTTGTTTTAGGTACCCTATAATGCATGAATGTGCACGCTCACCTGGGCCCTCGCTGCTCGCATATGTGACTTGTACCAAACTTTCATAAACTGTCCCTAAACGTTTGGCCTGAGCCTTCATCTACATCCCTGACATCCCTTCTTTTTAGGGATTCGCTGCTCGCATATGCGTTAAGTACCAAACTTTCTTGAATTGGCTTATAAAATTTGTCTGAGCCTTCATCCAAATCCCTTCTTTTTAATGTGATTTGCAAAGGCCCTGACGATACTGCGCAAATGTTAAGTCTCGCCCGATTCTCAGCTGCTCACATAAACTTTCTTGAACTGGACTATAAAATTTGACTTGAGCCTTCATCTACTGTCCCTTCTTTTTAGTGCGATATGCAAAGGCCCTGGCGAGACTGCGCCAATGTGCAGTCTCGTCTGATCCTTTAACGTTCGTTTATGCGATAAGTACCAAACTCTCATGAACTGGCCTTTAAAAAGTAAGTGAAAATGACAAGTACCACAATTACACACTTCAGACCAACCCACGGCACCGTGAGGAGCAGTCACAGTACATTAATAGTAGGAAGACAGTTAAAGTAAGACATCATCATGCTTTCTCTTCCTCGTCAAGATGATTGCAAAACTAGAAAGAGCACCAAGTAATGCATAACGAAGCAAGGACCAAACACGGAGCCCCAACAATCCAATGGGAGGTATATATAAGAATGAATCAACAACAGCAGTACCACCTCCATAGAAGGGTCAAAGTTGGGCCTGAACCTTCATCTACATCCCTTCTCTTTTTTCAGTGCGAGCAGCAAAGGCTGTGGTGATACTGCACAAATGTGCAGGCTCATCTAAGCCTTCGCTGCTCGCATATGTGATAAATACAAAAGTCTCATGAACTGGCCCATAAAGTTTGGCCTGAACCTTCATCTATATATCTTTTTTTTTTTTTTTTTTTTTTGGGGGGGGGGGGGTTATGGGGCGTGCGATAAGTACCAAAATCTCATGTACTGGCCCATATATGTATCTACTAGCATGACCTTGGAATGAGACAAACAAGTTCTGTGAACAGTGCAACATTAAAACTTAGGAGAAGGATGCGCTTCTCTGCAGTCTTATAAAGCAGTCTTATATATTTCCTTGTAGTTCGCTTACAGGTAATGCCCTTATCTCGTTTGGCTCCCCATGGTAAATTTGTCCTTCAAAAACCAAAATGAAGAGAAAGTCACCTTTTCTGTTATAACCTGTGAAAAATCTTCATTGTCAGTTGAACTGAGCCAACTCATAGATTCTAAGAATTACAACGTGGGCTAATACGAATCTGTACTATCACCTATTGTATCCAGCGTCTACAGTGCTTGCGTACCCAAAGTATGGTAGTAGATGAAGGTATACATCAAAATTTAGACCCTATCCTCAATGGATAGTTGTGCACGTACGTTTAACTCTTTCATTCCTAGCAGCGACGTATGCTGTCTGCTGATAACCTATGCAAGCAGTTTGGACTCAGATAAGGAACGACCAAAAAAAGTTAATTTTGAAAAAAGCCAGCAGAAGCCAAGAAAAGCATGAAAATTACCCAGCATGCAAAGAGTTAAAGAAGAGGTTGACGCATGTGCGTTAAGTGTGATTAGACGACGAGCAGTTAAATGCTCTGATGAGACTGCACAGCTGGTCAGGATAACATATGCCTGCTTTGGTCACTCATGCAATGCGTACTTAATTCTCATGGGCAGGTTTGTTACTGATGTGTAACCAGTGAAGACTCAAATGAGTTTGACCATCAACGCATTCTCACAAGTGCATTCAATGCATGCGCACACAAGATTTATACACCAAAATTTAGAACTGAAGCCTACTGGATAGTTGCGTCTGCCTGTTGAAAATGGGTAAATGTATGAGCACATGCGATAAGTACACTGTGTGCATGCAGTAAATGATCTTGCAAGACTGCACGGTTGCGCAGGTTGGTTTGAGCCAATACTGGATACCCATGAGATAAGTACTTACATCTCACAAAATGGCTCATTGCGCATGGGCGACATTTTCAATGAAGAATAAACATCTGAGCAACCTTTGCAGCTCTTTCACTGTATGCACTGGCACACCAAACATCAGGACAGTTTCCACACGCGCGTTTAAAGTATTTGCAACATATATCTTCACACGTTGAGCGAAGGCTCTGGCGAGATTGCGCATATGTGCAACAGGAGCCAGCGCATCTGCACAGACTTAACAGAGTCACCACTATCAGCAAACACCAAGTTGTTGGTATATGAAGGTACACCTTAAAACAACTAGAACCAGCCTCACTAGATAACTACACATGCTCGTTTAATGAATAACTGTACGCATATATGAGATAGGTATCATTTTCTAATGGTCTCTCTCGTGCAAACCTAATGCAGGAATTGTGATAGTTAGCATATGCTAAAACAAAGACTCGCATTAGCTTGGATAGTTCCACAGAGGTGGTCAAATGTTTCATTCGTGGCTGGTAAGTGTGATTATTTGGTCTTTACATTTGCTCAATAGCCATTGTCGTATGTCATGGTTCTAAAACTAAGATATGTACACGTTACTGCTTATTTCAAATCTCACAATTTAGTATCCTGATTTCGCGTACAAATATTAATTGTTTCCATGTGTTATCTGTTCATATAAAAAAAAGTAAAAAAAACATAATTAGTACATTCTTGTAATTTTTTTCAACTATCTGGATGTTGTGGGATTCGAACCCATAACTTATATGTTAAAGAGCTTCATTTGGCTTTGGAGAAAACCTACTATACCCCTGAGCTATCTGGGCCTATTAATGTAAAGGATTAACATTTCTTTAAGTAGGTGATTTGTGTTAGATTTGTTAACAGGGACATCACTCTTGATGTTTAAGCAATTAATCCCAAATTTAGCAAAATCAAAACAATAGAACCAATTTGCCCCATAGAAATTTCACAATGTTGAAATTGCAAGCTGTATTTCATTTCTGTATTCAAATTAATGAAGCAAATCTCATAGAATGCTTAATTCATTATGTTATTTACAAACACTAACACTACTTATTTAATATTTCTGGCATACTTAATTTTCATTGAATTTGAACATCCCAATATGTTTTGTCGCTGTAGGCTATGCTTTACGAGCCTTTTTCCTAAGAAGGCTCGTCAACAAGCGGATCCTCCGAGGGCGGATTCGCAAAGATAGCTCCCTCTTCCCGTTTTTTTAATTTTCTTTTTTTTTCGCTGGGTCTTGGGTTGGTCTAGACATTTTTACATTTGGGTGGTGGAACTCCCTGGGTGGTTACCACTTCTGTGTTCCTACCAGATAACACTGGTATTCAATGGGAGATAAGTAAATATGGGGAACCAAACCAGCATTATCCTTTCTATATAACAGCAGCGAATCTTACATCCAGATCATCATATGTCTTTTCCAACTTTGATTTTGGCATTTACAATTTCATGGAGGACAGCTTTAATATTTATAGTGCTTTTTATGGAATTGGTACATTTATATACTGCTAGCTTAAAAGATATGTTAAAACGTTTTAGATTCATGTTAATGAGGCCTCAATCTGATTTGAATCGTCTCTTTCTTCAAATATTATTCATATGCTATACAATTCAATCGCCTAAAGAAAAGTACAAAATACAGGCAGTATTTCTTTATTTGAAATGAGTTTCTTATTCATCTGTTTAATAATTAAAGTTAACAGTATTAGGCGTTCACCAAGGTTTCTTATTGTGACCATATGAATTAGTACCCTCCTTCTTCTCAGGGCACCTATCTTATAGCAGACTATATAGGACAGCTCGTCAGACGCCTGCTAGCAGAGGCAAAAAGCGAAGACTCTAATGAGCCTGTGCATCGATGCAGTCGGATAAGAACGACTGCATTTATCCTAATCAAATTAATAGAATTACTTGGTAAAATCAGCAATGATGAAAGAGCGTGGAAGTATTGTTATTTCGGCATCATTAACTTGCATGGATACCAATTTTGACTGAACCAAAGTGTGTTACTGTTGGGGAATTCGTCACATAAAAGGACATTCCTATTTTGGTAGCCCACGAAAAAAGTACCTTTTAACATTTTGAAATTCACAGTTTCTGTGCCCTCACTTTTGAAAAAATGAGTACTCTATTGGAATTTAAACTTTCATGGGAGTATGCTTTGATGCATGGTTGACATGTTGAAAGCAAATGCATCTTAGTGTGGACTATTTTGTCACAGTAAACAGAGCGACTACCATAGTAACGTATGACGCTGGTCTGGTTTCCTGTTTACTTTTGTGCATGTCTGGAAGTCAAAGTCGTTAAGTCAAGGCAGGTTGTATTTTCACTTTTCTTGAAGGTGGATAACAAATCTTGTCACTCATGGGAAGAGAATCATTCAAACATTATCCTGAATAAAGATGCTGATGCCTCAAATCGGCCAGTTTACATCGACTTAAATAGCAGTGATTGTTTGTGCACGGACACCTGATGACAAAAGAACATGCGCATTTCATGTGCGATAACTAGGAATGTTCTCTACACGTTTCTTGCATGTGCACGTTTGACAGTAAATGTGTGCTGCTTATCTGTTGATAACCTTTGCAAACAGTTTGGACTCAGATCAGGTCTGACAAAAAGTCGGGCCTGATCTGGATCCGAACTGTTTGACAATCATTCTGATGGTATCCCTCAAAAACTTTTTGAAAGGAGTTTGTTTTAGGTAAGACAACAGAAAGCGATAAAAAGCCTGTACAATTATTCAGCATGTACAGAGTACTACCCTTTACCTACCAGCCTGCTACTCTTGTCTCCTTGTTGTTTTAGGTACCCTATAATGAATAGAATGTGCACGCCCGCCTGGGCCCTCGCTGATCGCATATGAGACTTGTACCAAACTTTCATGAACTGTCCCTAAACTTTTGGCCTGAGCCTTCATCTACATCCCTGACATCCCTTCATTTTAGGGATTCGCTGCTCGCATATGCTTTAAGTACCAAACTTCCTTGAACTGGCTTATAAAATTACTGAGCCTTCATCTACATCCCTTCTTTTAATGTGATTTGCAAAGGCCCTTGCGATACTGCGCAAATATTCAGCTTCCCCCGATTATTCACTGCTCACATAAACTTTCTTGAACTGGCCTTTTTAATTTGACTTGAGCATCCATCTACATCCATTCTTTTTTTTGTGCGATTTGCAAAAGCTCTGGCGAGACTGCGCCGATGTGCAGTCTCGTCTGATCCTTTGATGTTCGTTTATGCGATAAGTACCGAACTCTCATGAACTGACCTATAAATGTAAGTAAGTATGATCAGGAAGTACCACAATTACACACTTCAGACCAACCCACGGCACCGTGAGGAGCAGTCACAGTACATTAATAGTAGGAAGACAGTTAAAGTAAGACATCATCATGCTTTCTCTTCCTCGTCAAGATGATTGCAAAACGAGAAAGAGCACCAAGTAATGCATAACGAAGCAAGCACCAAACACGGAGCCCCAACAATCCAATGGGAGGAATATTAAAGAATGAATCAACAACAACAGAACCATCGCCATAGAAGGGACAAAGTTGCGCCTAAAAATTCATCTACATCCCTTCTCTTTTTTTCAGTGCGAGCAGCAAAGGCTGTGGTGATACTGCGCAAATGTGCAGGCTCGTCTATGCCTTCGCAGCTCGCATTTGTGATAAATACAAAAAAACTCATGAACTAGCCAATAAAGTTTGGCCTGAAGCTTCATCTACATCTCTCTTTTTTTGGAGGGGGGTGGGGGGCGTGCGATAAGTATCAATATCTCACGAACTGGTCCATATATGTATCTACTAGCATGACCTTCGAATTAGACAAACAACCTCTGTGAACAGTGCAACATTAAAACTTAGGAGAAGGATGCGCTTCTCTGCAGTCTTATATAGCAGTCTTATATATTTCCTTGTAGTTCGCTTACAGGTGATGACCTCATCTCGTTTGGCTCCCCATAGTAAACTTGTCCTTCAAGAACCAAAATGAAGAGAACGTCAATTTTCTGTAATAAATGTTCATTGTCAGTTGTACTGAGCCAATTCATAGATTTTAAGAATTACAACGAGGGCTAATACGAATCTGTACAATCACCTATTTTTTGTCCAGCGTCTACAGTGCTTGCAAACCCAAAGTATGGTAGTAGATGAAGGTATACAGTAAAATTTAGACCCTAGCCCCAATGAATAGTTGTGCACGTACGTTTAACTCTTCCATTATTAGCAGCGACGTATGTTGTCTGCTGATAACCTATGCAAGCAGTTTGGACCCAGATCAGGACCGACCAAAAAAAAAAGTTAATTTTGAAAAAAAGCCAGCAGACGCCAAAGCATGATAAATTGCCCAGCATGCAAAGCGTTAAATAATGGGTTGACACATGTGCGTTAAGTGCGATTAGACGACGAGCAGTTAAATGCTCTGGTGAGACTGCACAGCTGGTCAGGATCACATGTGCCTTCTTTGGTCACTCATGCAATAAGTACTTAATTCTTATGGGCAGGTTTGGTACTGATGTGTAACCAGTGAAGACCCAAACGAGTTTGACCATCCATGCATTCTCAAAAGCGCCTTCAATGCATGCGCACACAACTTTTTTACACCAAAATTTAGAACTTAAGCCAACTGGATAGTTGCGTATGCATGTTAAAAATGGGTACATGTATGTGCACATGCAATAAGTACACTGTGTGCATGCAGTAAATGATCTTGCAAGACTGCACAGATGCGCAGGTTGGTTTGAGCCAATACTGGATACGCATGAGATAAGTACTAATATCTCACAAAATGGCTCATTACTCGTGGGCGGCATTTCCAATGGAGAATAAACATCTGAGCAGTCTTTGCAGATCTTTCACTGTTAGCACTGGCACACCAAACATCAGGACAGTTTCACACACGCGTTTAAAGTATTTGCAACATATACCTTCACGCGTTGAGCGAAGGCTCTGGCAAGATTGCGCATATGTGCATCAGTAGCCAGCGCATCTGCACAGACTTAACAGAGTCATCACTATCAGCAAACATCAAGTTGTTGGTATATGAAGGTACACCTTAAAACAACTAGAACCAACTTCACTGGATAACTACGCATGCTCGTTTAATGAATAACTGTACGCATATATGAGATAGGTATCATTTTCTAATGGTCTCTCTCGTGCAGACCTAATGCAGGAAATGTGATAGTTAACATATGCGTAATACAAAGATTCGCATTAGCTTGGATAGTTCCACAGAGGTGGTCAAATATTTCATTTGTGGCTGGTAAGTGTGATTATTTGGTCTTTACATTTGCTCAATAGACATTGTCGTATGTCATGGTTCTAAAACTAAGATATGTACACGTTGACTGCTTATTTCAAATCTCATAATTTAGTATCCTGATTTCGCAATTCCAAAGGTTATACAAAAAATAGGATATTAATTGTTTCCATGTGTTATCTGTTCATATAAAAAAAAAGTAAAAAAAAAAATAATTAGTACATTCTTGTAATTTTTTCAACTATCTGGATGTTGTGGGATTCGAACCCATAACTTATATGTTAAAGAGCTTTAGTTGGCTTTGGAGAAAGCCTTCTATACCCCTGAGCTATCTGGGCCTATTAATGTAAAGGATTAACATTTCTTTAACTAAGTGATTTGTGTTAGACTTGTTAACAGGGACATCACTCTTGATGTTTAAGCAATTAATCCCAAAATTAGCAAAATCAAAACAATATAACCAATTTGCCCCATAGAAATTTCACAATGTTGAAATTGCAAGCTGTATTTCATTTCTGTATTCAAATTAATGAAGCAAATGTCATAGAATGCTTTATTCATTATGTTATTTACAAACACTAACACTACTCATTTAATTTTTCTGGCATACTTAATTTTCATTGAATTTGAACATCCCGGTATGTTTTGTCGCTGTAGGCCATGCCTTACGAGCCTTTTTCCTATGAAGGCTCGTCAACAAGCGGATCCTCCGAGGGAGGATTCGCAAAGGTAGCTCCCTCTTCCCTTTTTTATTTTTTTTTTGCTGGGTCTTGGGTTGGTCTAGACATTTTTACATTTGGGTGGTGGAACTCCCTGGGTGGTTACCACTTCAGGGGTCCTACCAGATAACACTGGTATTCAATGGGAGATAAGTAAATATGGGTAACCAAACCAGCATTATCCTTTCTATATAACAACAGCAGCTATTCTTACATCTAGAGCATCATATGTCTTTTCCAACTTTGATTTTGGCATTTACAATTTCAAGAAGGACAGCTTTAATATTTTTAATGCTTCTTATGGAATTGGTACATTTATATACTGCTAGCTTAAAAGATATGTTAACAAGTTTTAGATTCAGGTAAACGAGGCCTCAATCTGATTTGAATCGTCTTTTTCTTCAAATATTATTCATATGCTATACGATTCAATCGCCTTTAGAAAAGTACAAAATACAGGCAGTATTTCTTTATTTGAAATGAGTTTCTTATTCATCTGTTTAATAATTAAAGTTAACAGTATAAGGCGTTCACCAAGGTTCCTTATTGTGACCATATGAATTAGTACCCTGCATTTTCTCAGGGCACCAATCTTCTAGCAGACTATATAGGACAGCTCGTCAGACGCCTGCTAGCAGAGGCAAAAAGCGCTGGCTCTAATGAGCCTGTGCATCGAAACAGTCGAATAAGAACAACTGCATTTATCCTAATCAAATTAATATAATTACTTGGTAAAAAACAGCAATAATGAAATAGCGTGGATGTATTGTTATTTCAGCATCATTAACTTGCATGGATACCAATTTTGACTGAACCAAAGTGTGTTACTGTTGGGGAGTTCGTCACATAAAAGGAAATTCCTATTTTGGTAGCCCACGAAAATAGTACCTTTTAACATTTTGAAAATCACAGTTTCTGTGCCCTCTGTTTTGTAAATGAGTGCTCTATTGGAATTTAAACTTTCATGGGAGTATGCTTTGATGCATGTTTGTCGTGTTATTGAAAGCAAATGTATCTTAGTGTGGACTATTTTGTCACATTAAATAGAGCGACTACCATGGTAACATGTGACGCTGGTCTGATTTCCGATTTACTTTTGTGCATGTCTTCAAGTCAAAGTTGTCATAGCAGATTTTTTTTCACTTTTTATGGAGGTGGATAACAAATCTTGTCACTCGTGGAAAGAGAAACATTAAAACATTATCCTGAATAAAGATGCTGATGCCTCAAATCAGCCATTTTACATCGACTTAAATAGCAGTGATTGTTTGTGCATGGACACCTGATGACAAAAGAACATGCACATTTCATATTCGATAACTAGGAATGTTCTCTGCACGTTTCTTGCATGTGCGCGTTTGGCAATAAATGTGTCCTGCTTATCTGTTGATAACCTTTGCAAACAGTTTGGACCCAGATCAGGCTTGACGAAAACCCGGGCCTGATCTGGATCCGAACTATTTGGCATCCATTCTGATGGTATCCCTCAAAACATTTTGAAAGGAGTTTGTTTTAGGTAAAACAACAGATAGCGAGCGAAAAAAGGCCTGTACAATTATTCAGCATGCACAGAGTACTACCCTTTACCTACCAGCCACGAAGTTGCCGTCTGCTACTCTTGTCTCCTTGTTGTTTTAGGTACCCTATAATGCATGAATGTGCACGCTCGCCTGGGCCCTCGCTGATCGCATATGTGACTTGTACCAAACTTTCATAAACTGTCCCTAAACGTTTGGCCTGAGCCTTCATCTACATCCCTGACATCCCTTCTTTTTAGGGATTCGCTGCTCGCATATGCGTTAAGTACCAAACTTTCTTGAATTGGCTTATAAAATTTGTCTGAGCCTTCATCTAAATCCCTTCTTTTTAATGTGATTTGCAAAGGCCCTGGCGATACTGCGCAAATGTTCAGTCTCGCCCGATTCTCAGCTGCTCACATAAACTTTCTTGAACTGGGCTATAAAATTTGACTTGAGCCTTCATCTACTGTCCCTTCTTTTTAGTGCGATATGCAAAGGCCCTGGCGAGACTGTGCCAATGTGCAGTCTCGTCTGATCCTTAAACGTTCGTTTATGCGATAAGTACCAAACTCTCATGAACTGGCCTATGAAAAGTAAGTGAGAATGACAAGGTCCACAATTACACACTACAGACCAACCCACGGCACCATGAGGAGCAGTCACAGAACATTAATAGTAGGAAGACAGTTAAAGTAAGACATCATGCTTTCTCTTCCTCGTCAAGATGATTGCAAAACTAGAAAGAACACCAAGTAATGCATAACTAAGCAAGCACCAAACACGGAGCCCCAACAATCCAATGGGAGGAATATTAAAGAATGAATCAACAACAGTGTGCGCATGTGCGTTAAGTGCGATTAGACGACGAGCAGTTAAATGCTCTGATGAGACTGCACAGCTGGTCAGGATAACATGTTCCTGCTTTGGTTACTCATGCAATAAGTACTTAATTCTCATGGGCAGGTTTGTTACCGATGTGTAACCAGTGAAGACTCAAATGAGTTTGACCATCAACGCATTCTCACAAGTGCATTCAATGCATGCGCACACAAGATTTATACACCAAAATTTAGAACTGAAGCCTACTGGATAGTTGCGTCTGCCTGTTGAAAATGGGTAAATGTATAAGCACATGCGATAAGTACACTGTGTGCATGCAGTAAATGATCTTGCAAGACTGCACGGTTGCGCAGGTTGGTTTGAGCCAATACTGGATACCCATGAGATAAGTACTTACATCTCACAAAATGGCTCATTGCGCATGGGCGACATTTCCAATGAAGAATAAACATCTGAGCAACCTTTGCAGCTCTTTCACTGTTTGCACTGGCACACCAAACATCAGGACAGTTTCCACACGCGCGTTTAAAGTATTTGCAACATATATCTTCACACGTTGAGCGAAGGCTCTGGCGAGATTGCGCATATGTGCAAAAGGAGCCAGCGCATCTGCACAGACTTAACAGAGTCACCACTATCAGCAAACACCAAGTTGTTGGTATATGAAGGTACACCTTAAAACAACTAGAACCAGCCTCACTAGATTACTACGCATGCTCGTTTAATGAAGAACTGTATGCATATATGAGATAGGTGTCATTTTCTAATGGTCTCTCTCGTGCAAACCTAATGCAGGAAATGTGATAGTTAGCATATGCTAAAACAAAGATTCGCATTAGCTTGGAAAGTTCCACAGAGGTGTTCAAATATTTCATTTGTGGCTGGTCAGTGTGATTATTTGGTTTTTACATTTGCTCAATAGCCATTGTCGTATGTCATGGTTCTAAAACTAAGATATGTACACGTTACTGCTTATTTCAAATCTCATAATTTAGTATCCTGATTTCGCGTACAAATATTAATTGTTTCCATGTGTTATCTGTTCATATAAAAAAAGTAAAAAAAAAAAAATGATTAGTACATTCTTGTAATTTTTTTCATATATTGGATGTTGTGGGATTCAAACCCATAACTTATATGTTAAAGAGCTTCATTTGGCTTTGGAGAAAACCTACTATACCCTTGAGCTATCTGGGCCTATTAATGTAAAGGATTAACATTTCTTTAAGTAGGTGATTTGTGTTAGATTTGTTAACAGGGACATCACTCTTGATGTTTAAGCAATTAATCCCAAATTTAGCAAAATCAAAACAATAGAACCAATTTGCCCCATAGAAATTTCACAATGTTGAAATTGCAAGCTGTATTTCATTTCTGTATTCAAATTAATGAAGCAAATCTCATAGAATGCTTAATTCATTATGTTATTTACAAACACTAACACTACTTATTTAATATTTCTGGCATACTTAATTTTCATTGAATTTGAACATCCCAGTATGTTTTGTCGCTGTTGGCCATGCCTTACGAGCCTTTTTCCTAAGAAGGCTCGTCAACAAGCGGATTCTCCGAGGGTGGATTCGCAAAGATAGCTCCCTCTTCCCGTTTTTTTTTTTCTTTTTTTTTTTTCGCTGGGTCTTGGGTTGGTCTAGACATTTTTACATTTGGGTGGTGGAACTCCCTGGGTGGTTACCACTTCTGGGTTCCTACCAGATAACACTGGTATTCAATGGGAGATAAGTAAATATGGGGAACCAAACCAGCATTATCCTTTCTATATATTAGCAGCGAATCTTACATCCAGAACATCATATGTCTTTTCCAACTTTGATTTTGGCATTTACAATTTCATGGAGGACAGCTTTAATATTTATAGTGCTTCTTATGGAATTGGTACATTTATATACTGCTAGCTTAAAAGATATGTTAAAACGTTTTAGATTCATGTTAATGAGGCCTCAATCTGATTTGAATCGTCTCTTTCTTCAAATATTATTCATATGCTATACAATTCAATCGCCTAAGGAAAAGTACAAAATACAGGCAGTATTTCTTTATTTGAAATGAGTTTCTTATTCATCTGTTTAATAATTAAAGTTAACAGTATAAGGCGTTCACCAAGGTTTCTTATTGTGACCATATGAATTAGTACCCTGCATCTTCTCAGGGCACCTATCTTATAGCAGACTATATAGGACAGCTCGTCAGACGCCTGCTAGCAGAGGCAAAAAGAGAAGGCTCTAATGAGCCTGTGCATCGATGCAGTCGAATAAGAACGACTGCATTTATCCTAATCAAATTGATAGAATTACTTGGTAAAATCAGCAATGATGAAAGAGCGTGGATGTATTGTTATTTCGGCATCATTAACTTGCATGGATACCAATTTTGACTGAACCAAAGTGTGTTACTGTTGGGGAGTTCGTCACATAAAAGGACATTCCTATTTTGGTAGCCCACGAAAATAGTACCTTTTAACATTTTGAAATTCACAGTTTCAGTGCCCTCTTTTTTGAAAAAATGAGTACTCTATTGGAATTTAAACTTTCATGGTAGTATGCTTTGATGCATGGTTGTTATGTTGAAAGCAAATGCATCTTAGTGTGGACTATTTTGTCACAGTAAACAGAGCGACTACCATAGTAACGTATGACGCTGGTCTGGTTTCCTGTTTACTTTTGTGCATGTCTGGAAGTCAAAGTCGTCAAGGCAGGTTGTATTTTCACTTTTCTTGAAGGTGGATAACAAATCTTGTCACTCATGGGAAGAGAATCATTCAAACATTATCCTGAATAAAGATGCTGATGCCTCAAATCGGCCAGTTTACATCGACTTAAATAGCAGTGATTGTTTGTGCATGGACACCTGATGACAAAAGAACATGCACATTTCATGTGCGATAACTAGGAATGTTCTCTGCACGTTTCTTGCATGTGCGCGTTTGGCAGTAAATGTGTGCTGCTTATCTGTTGATAACCTTTGCAAACAGTTTGGACTCAGATCAGGCCTGACAAAAAGTCGGGCCTGATCTAGATCCAAACTGTTTGACAATCGTTCTGATGGTATCCCTCAAAACATTTTGAAAGGAGTTTGTTTAAGGTAAGACAACAGAAAGCGATAAAAAGCCTGTACAATTATTCAGCATGTACAGAGTACTACCCTTTACCTACCAGCCTGCTACTCTTGTCTCCTTGTTGTTTTTAGGTACCCTATAATGAATAGAATATGCACGCCCGCCTGGGCCCTCGCTGATCGCATATGTGACTTGTACCAAACTTTCATGAACTGTCCCTAAACTTTTGGCCTGAGCCTTCATCTACATCCCTGACATCCCTTCATTTTAGGGATTCGCTGCTCGCATATGCTTTAAGTACCAAACTTCCTTGAACTGGCTTATAAAATTACTGAGCCTTCATCTACATCCCTTCTTTTTAATGTGATTTGCAAAGGCCCTTGCGATACTGCGCAAATATTCAGCCTCGCCCGATTCTCCACTGCTCACATAAACTTTCTTGAACTGGCCTTTTTAATTTGACTTGAGCATCCATCTACATCCATTCTTTTTTGTGCGATTTGCAAAAGCTCTGGCGAGACTGCGCCGATGTGCAGTCTCGTCTGATCCTTTGATGTTCGTTTATGCGATAAGTACCGAACTCTCATGAACTGACCTATAAATGTAAGTAAGTATGATCAGGAAGTACCACAATTACACACTTCAGACCAACCCACGGCACCGTGAGGAGCAGTCACAGTACATTAATAGTAGGAAGACAGTTAAAGTAAGACATCATCATGCTTTCTCTTCCTCGTCAAGATGATTGCAAAACGAGAAAGAGCACCAAGTAATGCATAACGAAGCAAGGACCAAACACAGAGCCCCGACAATCAAATGGGAGGTATATTAAAGAATGAATCAACAACAGCAGTACCACCTCCATAGAAGGGTCAAAGTTGGGCCTGAACCTTCATCTACATCCCTTCTCTTTTTTCAGTGCGAGCAGCAAATGCTGTGGTGATACTGCACAAATGTGCAGGCTCATCTAAGCCTTCGCTGCTTGCATATGTGATAAATACAAAAGTCTCATGAACTGGCCCATAAAGTTTGGCCTGAACCTTCATCTATATATCTTTTTTTTTTCTTTTTTTTTTTTGGGGGGGGGGGGGGTGGGGTTAGGGGGCGTGCGATAAGTACCAAAATCTCATGTACTGGCCCATATATGTATCTACTAGCATGACCTTGGAATGAGACAAACAAGTTCTGTGAACAGTGCAACATTAAAACTTAGGAGAAGGATGCGCTTCTCTGTAGTCTAATATAGCAGTCTTATATATTTCCTTGTAGTTCGCTTACAGTTAATGACCTCATCTCGTTTGGCTCCCCATGGTAAATTTGTCCTTCAAAAACCAAAATGAAGAGAAAGTCACCTTTTCTGTAATAACCTGTGAAAAATCTTCATTGTCAGTTGAACTGAGCCAACTCATAGATTCTAAGAATTACAACGAGGGCTAATACGAATCTGTACTAACACCTATTGTATCCAGCGTCTACAGTGCTTGCGTACCCAAAGTATGGTAGTAGATGAAGGTATACATCAAAATTTAGACCCTATCCTCAATCGATAGTTGTGCACGTACGTTTAACTCTTTCATTCCTAGCAGCGACGTATGCTGTCTGCTGATAACCTATGCAAGCAGTTTGGACTCAGATAAGGAACGACCAAAAAAAGTTAATTTTGAAAAAAGCCAGCAGAAGCCAAGAAAAGCATGAAAATTACCCAGCATGCAAAGAGTTAAAGAAGAGGTTGACGCATGTGCGTTAAGTGTGATTAGACGACGAGCAGTTAAATGCTCTGATGAGACTGCACAGCTGGTCAGGATAACATATGCCTGCTTTGGTCACTCATGCAATGCGTACTTAATTCTCATGGGCAGGTTTGTTACTGATGTGTAACCAGTGAAGACTCAAATGAGTTTGACCATCAACGCATTCTCACAAGTGCATTCAATGCATGCGCACACAAGATTTATACACCAAAATTTAGAACTGAAGCCTACTGGATAGTTGCGTCTGCCTGTTGAAAATGGGTAAATGTATGAGCACATGCGATAAGTACACTGTGTGCATGCAGTAAATGATCTTGCAAGACTGCACGGTTTCACAGGTTGGTTTGAGCCAATACTGGATACCCATGAGATAAGTACTTACATCTCACAAAATGGCTCATTGCGCATGGGCGACATTTCCAATGAAGAATAAACATCTGAGCAACCTTTGCAGCTCTTTCACTGTTTGCACTGGCACACCAAACATCAGGACAGTTTCCACACGCGCGTTTAAAGTATTTGCAACATATATCTTCACACGTTGAGCGAAGGCTCTGGCGAGATTGCGCATATGTGCAAAAGAAGCCAGCGCATCTGCACAGACTTAACAGAGTCACCACTATCAGCAAACATCAAGTTGTTGGTATATGAAGGTACACCTTAAAACAACTAGAACCAGCCTCACTAGATAACTACGCATGCTCGTTTAATGAATAACTGTATGCATATATGAGATAGGTGTCATTTTCTAATGGTCTCTCTCGTGCAAACCTAATGCAGGAAATGTGATAGCTGGCATATGCTAAAACAAAGATTCGCATTAGCTTGGATAGTTCCACAGAGGTGTTCAAATATTTCATTTGTGGCTGGTAAGTGTGATTATTTGGTCTTTACATTTGCTCAATAGCCATTGTCGTATGTCATGGTTCTAAAACTAAGATATGTACACGTTACTGCTTATTTCAAATCTCATAATTTAGTATCCTGATTTCGCGTACAAATATTAATTGTTTCCATGTGTTATCTGTTCATATAAAAAAAAGTAAAAAAAATAAATAATTAGTACATTCTTCATCTATTGGATGTTGTGGGATTCGAACCCATAACTTATATGTTAAAGAGCTTCATTTGGCTTTGGAGAAAACCTACTATACCCCTGAGCTATCTGGGCCTATTAATGTAAAGGATTAACATTTCTTTAAGTAGGTGATTTGTGTTAGATTTGTTAACAGGGACATCACTCTTGATGTTTAAGTAATTAATCCCAAAATTAGCAAAATCAAAACAATAGAACCAATTTGCCCCATAGAAATTTCACAATGTTGAAATTGCAAGCTGTATTTCATTTCTGTATTCAAATTAATGAAGCAAATCTCATAGGATGCTTAATTCATTATGTTATTTACAAACACTAACACTACTTATTTAATATTTCTGGCATACTTAATTTTCATTGAATTTGAACATCCCAGTATGTTTTGTCGCTGTAGGCCATGCCTTACGAGCCTTTTTCCTAAGAAGGCTCGTCAACAAGCGGATCCTCCAAGGGCGGATTCGCAAAGATAGCTTCCTCTTACCGTTTTTTTTTATTTTCTTTTTTTTTTTTTTTCGCTGGGTCTTGGGTTGGTCTAGACATTTTTACATTTGGGTGGTGGAACTCCCTGGGTGGTTACCACTTCTGGGTTCCTACCAGATAACACTGGTATTCAATGGGAGATAAGTAAATAAGGGGAACCAAACCAGCATTGTCCTTTCTTTATAACAGCAGCGAATCTTACATCCAGATCATCATATGTCTTTTCCAACTTTGATTTTGGCATTTACAATTTCATGGAGGACAGCTTTAATATTTATAGTGCTTCTTATGGAATTGGTACATTTATATACTGCTAGCTTAAAAGATATGTTAAAACATTTTAGATTCATGTTAATGAGGCCCCAATCTGATTTGAATCGTCTCTTTCTTCAAATATTATTCATATGCTATACAATTCAATCGCCTAAAGAAAAGTACAAAATACAGGCAGTATTTCTTTATTTGAAATGAGTTTCTTATTCATCTGTTTAATAATTAAAGTTAACAGTATAAGGCGTTCACCAAGGTTTCTTATTGTGACCATATGAATTAGTACCCTGCATCTTCTCAGGGCACCTATCTTATAGCAGACTATATAGGACAGCTCGTCAGACGCCTGCTAGCAGAGGCAAAAAGCGAAGGCTCTAATGAGCCTGTGCATCGATGCAGTCGAATAAGAACGACTGCATTTATCCTAATCAAATTAATAGAATTACTTGGTAAAATCAGCAATGATGAAAGAGCGTGGATGTATTGTTATTTCGGCATCATTAACTTGCATGGATATCAATTTTGACTGAACCAAAGTGTATTACTGTTGGGGAGTTCGTCACATAAAAGGACATTCCTATTTTGGTAGCCCACGAAAATAGTACCTTTTAACATTTTGAAATTCACAGTTTCTGTGCCCTCTTTTTTGTAAATGAGTACTCTATTTGAATTTAAACTTTCATGGGAGTATGCTTTGATGCATTTTTGATACATGTTGTTGAAAGTAAATGTATCTTAGGGTGGACTATTTTGTCACAGTAAATAGAGCGACTACCATGGTAACGTATGACGCTGGTCTGATTTCCTGTTTACTTTTGTGCATGTCTAGAAGTCAAAGTCGTCAAGGCAGGTTGTATTTTCACTTTTCTTGAAGGTGGATAACAAATCTTGTCACTCATGGGAAGAGAATCATTCAAACATTATCCTGAATAAAGATACTGATGCCTCAAATCAGCCAGTTTACATCGACTTAAATAGCAGTATTGTTTATGCAGGGACACCTGATGACAAGAACATGCACATTTTAATGCGATAACTAGGTCCTGCATGTGCGCGTTTGGCAATAAATGTGTGCTGCTTATCTGTTGATAACCTTTGCAAACAGTTTGGACCCAGATCAGGCCTGACAAAAAGTCGGGCCTGATCTGGATCCGAACTGTTTGACATTCATTCTGATGGTATCCCTCAAAAAACTTTTGAAAGGAGTTTGTTTATGGCAAAACAACAGAAAAAAATCCTGTACAAGTATTCAGCATGCACAGAGTACAACCCTTTACCTACCAGCCACGAAGTTGCCGTCTGCTACTCTTGTCTCCTTGTTGTTTTTAGGTACCCTATAATGCATGAATGTGCACGCTTGCCTGGGCCCTCGCTGTTCGCATATGTGACTTGTACCAAACCTTACTACCCCCTGCTTTTAAAGAAGTGGGTCGAGTAACTTAACCCCTCATATTTTGTCGATGGCATAATAATTTCTAATGGTATGGCTTTAATAGCCATCATAAAATTGATTGATTTTACTTTCAAGGTAGTTTTACTTTTTTGTTTGCCACTGTTTTCAATTGAAATGAACAAGAACGTCAACTCAAAACTAAACTCATTCTGTCCCTTTGGAAGATTTTAAGAGTTATATTTTCTTTGCTCTGATTTAAATAATTTCTTTTGGCTTCAATTCAAAGAGCATTAAGTGTGCTTGACAAAAAAGCCAACGCAGGGCATTTTTAAACTACTGTCCGTTATATATTTTCAAAATATGTGCATTGTGACATGCTATTTTCAGTCGTAAAATAAGCGCATTGCTTTGCTTTAGAAACACCCAACTCGGTTATCAATAATGCAATCACTGTACCAGATTGTAGCTTACCAAATGGTACAAACTTATCTAATTAAATGAACTATTGCTATGGTTCTGCACACTTTTCAAAAGGTAAAAAGTTTTGTTATATGACTGGAGAGAATCCTGTCTCCTGATTGGCCCAATTTGTCTTCATAAATCTCTATGTCTACCTTGAAACTGGTCTAAACCGGTCCACAAATTAATATTGCATGAAAACCAGCTGGAACTAGTTTCCAGAAGTTAATATTTTTGACACGTCTGCAATATTACATTCTAGAGAGCTAAAATAGCATGATGAGTGTGAAACTAGCATGTGCTGCATGAAATTGACATGGTTTGCTGTTTTACCTCCCAACAGGAAAATTAAAGACTTTCATTAACTTTTACAACAGTTTTTTTGTTTTGTTTGCCTATTTATCTTTGTTTGAATAAACAAAAAGTTTTACGATAACATTTTATATTCTCTATTAAGAGAATTAATATACAATTGAAAATGCAAAATACTATACATTAAAATATTTTAATGACAGTTGCTACAACTTGTGAGAGAGTCCTTAGATGTCTTAGATTAAAGGTTGCAAATGTCTTAAACAACAAAAGTGAAAGTAGCAAAAATTTTCATTCTTAAATGAAAAGTCATATAACAAAACAGTTATTGACTTCAATGAGGTAGACATAAGAATTTATCTACCCGAAAAAGTGATAATTCACCGAGGCCGCTAGCTAAAACTTGTGAGAAAGTCCTTAGATGTCTTAGATTGAAGGTTGAACATGTCTTAAACAACAAAAGTGAAAGTAGCAAAAAATTTCATTCTTAAATAAAAAGTCATATTACAAAACAGTTATTGACTTCAATTTCGGTAGACATAAGGATTTATCTACCCTTAGAAGTGATATTCACCTCGGCCTAGCGGCCTCGGTGAATTATCACTTTTTCGGGTAGATAAATCCTTATGTCTACCTCATTGAAGTCAATAATTGTATAATATTTTTCACTGAAATTTTGCGTTTTCCAGTATACAAAAAGTACATGTATTCACAAAAATATGTTTCGTGTCTGCATGATAACAATCTCATGAAATTTCTGCCATAACATAGAGGAAAGATAATTCTTTAAAATGAAACCAAACATGATTGGATTTTTAAATAGAAATAGATAACTACAAGTATAATTGTAAATGTTTAAATAATAAACTTTTCAATTGAGTCCCTTTTCAAACTGGGACCTTCTCTTAAAAGAAAGAATTTGCTCCCAGAGGGAGCGAATTCTTCCCTTTGTGAGCAGTTCCTTATACATGTAGTATAGAAAATAACATATCACATTTAGTGGCCTCCATTGAATGTTACTATTTTTATTAAGCACGTGCGTAACATGTGTAATGGGTGCTTCGCCCATGGTCATTACTTGTTTATTTGAATAATCAACATGCCTACAAGTACACATGGCAGGACAAACGTCTGGTCGCAATGGAGGCAACGACTCCAGCTACTGCATACACGTTGGCTAGATCTTTGCAAAGTGTTGTGTACTTATACACTGAACCAAAGTTATAAGTGGCCACCTACACATTTTTTGCGCCTGTTAAGAAAGTAAACATCGCTCTTGCAAAATTTTAATTCCATTAAAAAAATTCAAAGGCTTTTTCGAGAATCTTAAAATTATGCCATTTCAAAATGACTGGTAGATTTTACACAGACGAAGTCAGAGTAAAAGTACCTACATTTCAAAAAGTCACACTTTTTACTGTGATAAAAATATTCCCCAGATATGTTATCCATTTATATTTCAATTAGTTTGAAGATGTTAATAAGAGCTTTGATATAAGATTAAAAAGAATCAAAAGTTTTGTGACAATTAAACTCTCTGTTACTCCTCTACGTTAACATGAAGGCAGCCACTATCACCAGCTAAATCAAAGAGTTTTGAATTTAACCATACAATTTGCATATCAACTTTGCATTGCTCTGTAAGCTTTATTATCTGTGGCACGGCATTGAAATTTTTAGCAATTATTCATTATGAATAGGCTTCACTGTTTTATTTAAAATTAAAAATATATTTTGCAAATGCCATGAAAATGACCTTTAAAAGTTTATAATAAAACTGGAAGTGGACACCAGTCTTGAAAGAATAACTGTAAAAAATGGGCTTTTCAGACTGTATTGTGTTTGGTCTAACATGTTTACATAAAATAAAACGCATACAATGATATAAGTATGTGCAGTTGATTATTTTCGAAGCTATCGGAAAATGTGGAAAATGAGTTTTTTTTTAAAAAAAAGCATAAAAAAATGGTTCCTAAGCAAACATTCAGGGGTTTGGTGTTTTTTCAAGTCAGCTAGACGGCTTTGAAATCACCTGTAAATGCCCTCAAAACCCTTATTTTCTTCAAAAATTTGATTTTTGCAGTTTTGAATCCAAAAATTGTGAAGTGAGGAAAACTTCCAAAGCACCATTAAACTTTAGTCAATTGAAATGCACATATTTGGGCAAAAATTCATTTCAATAATATTAGCGCTAAGTCAGAAAAAAATGAAATTGAAAAGTGGCAACTTAGAACTTCGTTCTAGTGTATATTTTGTGATGGGTTTTGTTTCAAAAACACTAAAATTCTCAACCAAATCGGACAGTTTGTGCGCGCATGTGTGTGTGTGTGTGTGTGTGTGTGTGTGTGTGTGTGTGTGTGTGTGTGTGTGTGTGTGTGTGTGTGTGTGTGTGTGTGTGTGTGCGTGTTTGAATATTATATGATCATATGCTCTTACAAAGTGAATATCAAGCCAGGATGACTCTTAAATATGTCAAAACTACTTCAAACGCATAATCTGCCATGAAATTTTATTTTAGAATAAAGCTTTGTTAATGTTAATCATCATAATTATATATGCTTAAGGAATAAAGAAACGCAACGCACAAAAATATAATTTTTGCGTGTCTAAATGACGGTTTGGTGAAATCTCTTTTGAAAATTTGTTATTGAGTATTTATAGCATTTGATAAAATACCAAAACGTCATTTTAACGCTACATTTTACGCTACAAGTTGAAAACCTATGAGAACGTAAAATGTGACGTCAACGTCAGAACCCCGTCTTTTCCATGTTTGGTTATTTGGCGTCGACTTGACAATGTGCAAATTAAACAAACGTCAAATCATATTCGTAATGCAGTCAAATATTGCGTCAAAACACCCAACTTAAATGGCAAGATACACAATGGTAGTGAATAAACGATAAACGTCACTTAGAGCACTTGGGTTTGGGTCGCTGGTGAATATACGGGATAAGATAAACCTAGAGACATCAGAACATGCTTTCTTTGGAAAACAGTTTTTGTTTCAGATACAGTAGAAATACGCTGGTAAGGTGTTATTATTGACGTTAGCCAAACTAAACACGGCATAATGCAAGAGAAAACATCTGATTACATGCCGAGAGTGGTCACCAAACTTGCTAACTGTAACCTAAAATTTGTCACTGGACCATTTTATCATTAGAAAAACAAACAAACATCATGGAAACCATTAAAACATGGGATGTCGAATTTTGACGTCAAAATTGAGGTTTTTTAACGTCTGAAGATCTCGAGTCATAATTCTTGAACAAAACGCCCTTGTAATAAATAAATTTCAAGCAGAAAAGAAAGTTTGCGCTTTTCACGCAGTATTCAGAGTTGACGTTAATGACGTTAAGACGTTTCAGAATCCTACAGAAAGGTCGCCATTTAATCATTTCCTTGATCCGCAATCTATGCCAAGACTTTTTAAAACAATAAACCGATGGTTTTTAAAACAATAAACCGATGGTTGATTCAAACTTTGCTTTTATTGACCCTGTTTCAGCAGTTTGCTATAGGGGGTCAGGCTGGTAACGCGCAAACAAAATGATTACGTAATCGATAATTACGTTTAACCTGCTGTAATTTGACGGACACATACTGCTCCTATGGATAAATATCATTTGCACTAAAAACTTGCATCATATTGAATGCTTACAATGACTCTAAGTGTTTGTTGCGTTTCTTTATTCCTTAAGTATAATTATTTCAGCTCTATTCAAATGCAGTTGCTTTGTTGATTGGTCCGCATCTGAAAAAAAAACATGAGGAACTGCATAAAATGCACGGATGCTATCATGCGCGGATCCAGAGGGGGTGAGAGGACAGGGGGTCCAGACCCACCCTTAAAAAATCACAAAAATATAGGGTTTCTTAGCAATACTGGTCCGGATCCCCTGTAAAACCACAAAGCTACTATGCCTGCATTCAATGTTGGGCCACCATCGGCCCACCAGCGAAACGCCATTTAAATGGCATTCCGCTTGCGGGCCGATGATGGCTTACTTTAATGTGGTATTTGGATCCTATCTCCCCTCATCAACTAAAAAGACGTAGTCTAAGTTGCCCCCCCCCATTAAAACACGTTCTGGATCCGTGTATGGCAATTCATTGGGACCAGAAGTCAGATGTTTGGTCTGAGCTTTGTATGCAGGTAGCGATGGCTCTCGTAAGACTGCGCATCTTCAAGACTCGTCTGAGCCTTAGCTGATTTCCTTTGCAAGAAATACCAAATGTACCTCATGTGCTTGCTTTAATGCCTATTACTCTTTGACTTAATATTACTCTCCATATTTTGCAATAACATTTTAGCAAGAACATGATATTTTGGTACTTACCAACCCATAAATCCAGATAAGGAAATTTTATTAGCGTAAAATTGTAATTATTTTCTTACCCATCAATTTATAAACGAACCGTCTCACTGAGAGGTTCTTTTGAGTACCCACAACATATGTTTTGGATGAGAACTAAAGAAAATAGTTTTACAATACGCACTCGTATCGGGCGGCCTGTATTAAACCACATACATGTATGGGCAAGATCCTCCTTAAGGAAAACGCAGATCAAGAAGTAAATGTGCCAGAAAAGAGAGGTATTTGCACACGAACAATTTTAGTGAAACTTTCATCAAAATCAGTTGAGATTCAAGAATGTTATTTATAAATAAAGTGTTCATAACATCCTGGCACAGCCGCCATTTTGAATATATAATGAGTTGCTAATGGGATGCATGAAAAGTTATTAAGATACATGAAATCTTAAATTTAGCATATTACCGCAAAATTTCTTGTATAAATGATCCTTTATTGTTTTATTAGACATATACATAAAAATAGAGTGAACTTTATTTTTCAAACCTTATTTGTTTCATTTTTGCATATATAATTAGGAGGCTATGACGTACACAAATATGGCGGCTTCCATAATAGAAATAATGGAAACCGCAAATGCATATAACTTCTCTATTTCTTGATTCATTTTGATAAAATTTGCAGCAAACTGATCTCTGCTTTTTCAAGCTCATTAATTATATGGTGAGCGTTTCCCTTTAAACGGCAATACTGATGTATTCAGTGAGGCTAGATGCCTAGAGTTTGGCCTGAGTCTTAAGGTAGTAGGGGACTCACCAGCATATGTCCAAAAGTGTTTTATCTTTTAATATATTATAATATAGACTTATACTTATAATCTAAGACAAAAAAAACAATACCTCACCGTTCTTTTTTAAAAGTTATTTGATGTCAAAAACTGCAAAATCGCAGGTTTTTGAAATAAACAAATACAGATTTTGTTAACAAATTAACAAGAAACGCAATACAGTTTTTTTCAGAACAAATACTACTCACACCAGAGATATAAATAAAAACAAAAAATAGTGAAATAACATGTATTTACACAATTTATTAAGCAAAATCCTAATTAAGTCAAACGAATTAATGCCCCAAAAAACATTAATATTCAAAATAAACATATCAGAGAATGTAACTGGAACAACAAAAAACATATTTTTACAAAGATATTTTCATGAAGAATCTAATGATTGAATAAAAAATATGTGTCACCGTGCTCGTTTTTTTGTTTTGGTGACTTTTCTGAAAAATCGTGAAAAAAATAAAGACTACAATAAGTGTTGTCTCCCCTTTCCACCAATTTTTTTGTTTGTCTACGCCCTATTGTATATCACTGGGCGGAGACATAGCTATTATTGATTAAGCACTGACAAATGGGCGTAGAAAGTGACAAAAAAGATTTTGACCTAGCATATGTTTTGTTTGATTTGATTCTTAACGTCCACTCAACAATCTTTCAGGTATGCGGGACGGGTCTTCCTGGGTTGAACCAGTACTAAGCTAGGATACCTAGCATATGTGACCCAGCACATTACATTATGATTCTCATTAAAGCTTGGCTATAGCATGTCTTGATACTTTGATGCTTTCTTACACGTAGGATTTATGTAGATAAAAGCTAAAAATTATAGCTTTCTTCTTGATGCATAGATCTAAATGTCATTTAAAGAATAGACTTACAAATATGCAATAAGAGGATAAAACATTCTTTTCCTTGTATTAATGTTTGGCAAGCCTGAATGTGATGTGTTGCAACCAGAACCACACAGCGGTGAGGCCTGCAACACATTATCGCACAAGGGCTTGACAAACGTTAATATACAGAAAGGAATTTTATATTGTCATTGTAATATATTATAGGACTTTTTGGGTACTGTAAAGGTGGCAACTTTGATTTTCATATCTGGGCGTGGTTCGGTTATTTCAACTGCTCAAGAATGGAAATCAGGTTCTATCCATTGGTTAAGCGTTTAAAAGTTGCTTAAGCCGCGCAGGTCTGCGTGCATTTCATGAAAGTCCTGTCCGTTAATGCACTGAACCCACTTTTATTAACCCTTAAAGCGTATATTACAACACAATTGTATGTTTTTATCGTCTATTGAAATATTATGAAGCCTCTTAAACAAACAGTGTAGATCTAGAGCAGACTGCTCATCTAGAGCAGTCTGATCTGGGTCCACACTGTTTGCCTCTATACTAATGTTAAACAATAAACAAACACTTTCGAATGTAGTTATAACGCCTCATTTTCAGATTTTACCTATGTCTAAAGTAGACTAATAAGGCAGTCATGAGGTGCCGCCTTTACAGTATCCAAAAAGTTCTAGAATACTTTCCTTTCAAGCAAAAGCATTTAAAAAAATGTCCACTTTAACATAGTGAAGCATACAACAAAACCACACCTTATAGGCGCAATCGAAAACATCAATACTATCGACGATTATAGACCAAAAATAGTTAGAATCATAGTTTTTTTTTATTACCATCACTCATCGAACAGGCGACACTTTGCAATCAAAACACTGTTTCTAGCGAGTTTTGATCCACGTTCGTCAATGGTTAAGAGTGTTTTCGATTGCTCACTATCCGGTGTGGAAACAAACTTTTTTTTCAACAGAAACATGACTGAAAAATGTAGATTACTCCTAGCTCTTGTTTCAGATTGTTTTGGTTACGTATTCATTGTATCAATACACATACCGGATAGGTGGCAATCGAAAACGTTGATGCTATCGACGAACGTAGATCAAATACCGTCAGAAACAGACTTTTTGGATTGCAGTTTGTTTGCCTGACTGGCGACAAATGGAAAATTCTAGCGATTTGCGATCCACGTTCATCGATCTCGATTGTCGCCTATCCGATGTAATAAAGTAGCGTATCTTATGATAATTGAATATTTTGGTCATTTCTCAATAAAGCATAAGCGACGGTATCTTAACTCGCAGAGGATATCCGTGAGCAGGTTGAAATGGCAATTAAGGTTTTATCGGAAATAAAGCCCGCGGTCAGTGATTGGTCAACGATCAACCAAAATATAACACATTATTAAATAAAATGTACAATTGTCAGCGATTGAAACACCTCAAGTTTCTATAGTAAACACTTATTATAAGGTATATAACAATAAAAGGATGATACATTCTTCTGTCTATTAACGTTTGCCAAGCCCAAATGAGATAATGTATAGTAGCCTTAACCATGAAGCTGTGAGGGCTGCACCAAGTGGGGATCCAGAGGGGGGGGGGGGGGGGGCAGGGGGTCCGGACTCCCTCTGTAAAATCACAAATTAAATGGGTTTCTATAGGGAATAAACAATTGGACACCCCCTGGAAAAAGTTGGGCCCCCTGGAAAAAAATTGGACCCCATCTGGAGCCTTGAAAAACGATAGATTTCTTTGAAATTGACCATTTGACTTCTGTAGAATAAGCTGAGGACTAAAAAAATCGTTGTCAGGGCTTTTTTGTCAGACTGACCTGGACCCTCCCCCCTCCCTGATGAAAATTCCTGGATCCGCGCATCTGTACCATGCTTGCCAACAATTTATATACAGAAAAGAATGTTATATTGTCATATATCTTCCTTTCAGGCACATGCAGTTCCTATTAATTTTATTAAAATGTATGCAGAAATGTCCATTTTATTATCATGAAACATGCAACGAAACAAAATCATATCAACAGAAACATGAAATAACTTCTAGCCCTTGTATCAGATTGTTTTGGCTACGTCTTCAGTATATCAAAACACACTAGATAGGCGGCAATCGAAAACGTTAATGCTATCGACGAACGTAGTTAAATATTGTAACATAATTTTGGATTGTTGTTTGTAGTCCGATAGGCAACAAATGGCAATCACAAACACTGTTTCTAGCAATTTGTTATCAGCATTCATCGATTGTTTAGACTGTTTTTTATTGCTGCCTATCCGGTGTGATAAGGTAATTGAAACAGTTACGTCATTTCTCCATAAAACATTAGTGACCATGTACCTCCATGGGACCTAAAACATGAGAATGTCACATACAAGGCATGTGCACGTCTACAACCACCCCCCCTTTTTGGGGTGGGGGTGGGTCTTAGGTTAGTGGCAGCATGCAGAAATAGCAACCGAGACATGTATATAGTATGTATATTTATACGGTCCGCAACTAATACTGAATGACTTCATACTCTGGGTGATGTTTTTAAAAGCTAATACTTGCATTCCTTCTTTTTGTGAAAGCAAAATACTTACAGAATTACGTTTCAAGCATCAAAGAGTTGTCAGGGGAGAATAATATCTACCGTCTTAGAAAATAAGTATTCTCTTTTAAAAACAAGATTCAGGAACGATAACTCTTACACTCTTACTTTTAAGTAAAAGTAAGGTTATCTTTTGACATGGGTCCCGCACTACCTTAATTTACATCAATACTTTGTTTATGCTAAAAGCGCAGGTATGGCGATACTGTGCAATGGCGTAGCCAGAACGCTGAAAAGTTACGCACATCAAAGAGAGACTATTTGATCAAGCAATGATTCTCTTTAACTGCGTCCCTTTTCAATATGGGAACTTCTCTTAAAGGAAAGAATTCGTTCCCAGAGGGAGCGAATTCTTTCTTTATGAGCAGTTCCTTATAAAATCGAAAATCACTTTTATCACATTAAGTGACCTCCCTTGAATGTTACTATTTATTACGCACGTGCATATCCTGCGTAATGGGTGCTACGCTAATTCTGTGCATTTGCGCAAGCTTGTCTATTCCTTTGTTGCTCTATATGATAAGTGTCAAATGCCATTTGCTGGTCCATTTATATGTGGGGCACTATCGGGCATTTATTTTCATAATGGCGCCATCACGAGGGTTGCCTGCTGTCATTTGCTTTTTGAATGTTCAGATATTCATTTCTTTCTTCCCGATCTTGGTTTCTCTTGTATAGCTTTTCTATCCCCCATAGTAAGCCTGTTCATATCTAACTCCATTCCCCTTCCACTTTGCTTCGCCTTTTGCTGTAAAACAATGCATTTAGTAGTAGTAGTAGTAGTAGTTATAGTAGTAGTAGTAGTAGTAGTAGTAGTAGTAGTAGTAGTAGTAGTAGTAGTAGTAGTAGTAGTAGTAGTAGTAGTAGTAGTAGTATAAGAAGAATAAGGAAAGGCAATGTAAAGTAAAATAATATCAATGAAAAGAGATAAAGACGTATTTTAGGTCACAAGCGGTTTCAACCACTAATGATTTTATGACCTTGTTTTATCACTTTGGCGGTGGTACCATGAGCTCTTTGCATATGGCATAAAGAGGCTCTTTGGAAAGGGATTTGTTCTTTTCAGAAGGCTACCTGTGTGGCTAATGCATGTACGTGTGTACAATACATATAGTTGATACATATCTGTCTGATGAGCTATTTAGAATAAATTCGATAGTTTTAATACAAAAAAGCAATCTATCATTAAAATAGAAGTGTTTAACATTGGACAAAATGTTTTTTTATTTTTCTCTGTCAAAGAAATAACCATCGTTTTTTTTTTTTTTTTTTTTTTTTTTTTTTTTTTTTTTTTTTTTTTTTTTTTTCTTATTTGGCCATATTTCTGTCAAAGATAAAATGAATACGTCAACAAATATTTGGTCTGTCATTGAATCGAGTATCTATCGAGCAGTAAGATGACTTTCTGAAATTATTGTGGTGGTCATAAATAATACATCTTTTAAAAATATCTTTCGTTTTATATGGGACAATAATTTTATTATTACAGTAAACCCTGTGCAAACACGACCACTCTCAAAAAGGCAAAAAATGTTTTTCAAGATTAATAATCGCCTAATGCAGGTCAAAATTCAATACTATGTCTTTCAAAATACAAGATAAAATGACCAGAAAATGTACATTTCACAATTTACTAACAATATCCGATATAACACTTTTGTTTATACTCTTGCACAAAGGACAAGAATATCAGATTTTAGCCAGGGTCCGAAATTCTTATCTGACTCATGTTATCTTACACATGCTCAAACATTACCAGAGGACTCTTCGTTGGTTGTATTGGAACTCACGCACATGGTCGTCAAGTGACATCACTGTTATGTCAAGTAACGTCATCATGTAAAAATGCACCACAACTTATTCAGGAACCTCTGTTAGCTTATTGAAAAAGAAAAACTCGGAATTCAACGTTGAGCAAGAAAAATAAGCCATTATTTGTGTGAGGGTAGGCTAGAAAAATGCGTTCCTCCCTCTGGATGACCATTAGTCATCACTCGGTAAGCCTTGTGATGCCAAATGGCTATCCTTGAGACGGATTTGTCTATCCCACTCTCACTCTCATGATAGATTCTTTTATTATATTCTTTAATTTAAATAAATCTTAGACAAATGTGAGAAATATCTACCCTTTCTTGATATCTTCTTTCATAAAACGCCATTTCATCTTCCCCTGGACGCCTCATAGCTGACACTCTCTCACCAATATCATCAAATATCTCATCATCTGGACCAGTTAATCCTACAGCAATAATTATTATTCTCTTATTACTTTTATATATACATTTATATTTGACCCAAAGCCTTGCAATGTCTTGAGAACTATCATTTTCATTCCACCTGCTTTTTAGAATCCTAGACTGGTCTAACAAAAATGCTCTCAAAACTTCTTATCAGTTTGCCAAAGAGCAATATTAATAATTTTCGTTTTTAGTATCTCTTTTGGAGGGGGTAGACTAAGAATACTTCAAAATATAGTATATGGTGCAGTACTATGGTGTCTGAGATAGAGTCCAGATTAGATATAATTAATGTGCTTGATGTGTTGTCTTAGGTAACGCCTGTTACAATTAACGACTTTATAGTATATATTAACAATAAATTCATTCGCCAGAAGTGACACTGGTGTTGTGATTGACAGCGAACCACACCTGTGTCGCACGTGCAAACCAACTCTCGTGTTTGCTCTATTGGCTGTCGTGTTCACACTGGCTGTTCCGTTCTTCCATTCTACACTTCAACAAAACCCTTAATATGATTACATATTAAATACAAAACTGTTTCGTTTCCCAAATTATAAATATTTTAGATATTTTAGATATTTATAATAAAATGTAAATATAAGCAATATAAGCAATAAATTCAATTTTTGATCTTTTTATGAAATCATGAATAATTTTGGTCTCTTGCAAAGTTAACGAGAAGCCATTTGTGCTTCACTTACTTTGCAAGCAATTCGAAGTATACATGATTCCATGAACATTCCAAAAATTGAATTTATTTCTTAAATATAGCTTGCTCATAAAACATTAAAGTTTCTTGAATTGCTATCTTACTATATGTGAAACTATAAATTAAAAAGTGCATCCTGTGCTGTAAACTACTAAGGTTAGAACTCTAAATCACAATCAAGAAATGTGAGGAACATGTTTTAAAAGGTGTGAAAAAAGTTCAAAACAAGTGCAAGCTAAAAAAACAAGTGTTTGGTTAACAAGTTTACAGGAAAGAAAGTTTTAAGACAAAAGACTTTTTGAGACAGCACTTGTGATGTTTTTGCTTATACTATCCTTATCAACTTAAGCATGGAACGTCCCAACATGTGCAAAGTCTACACTGATGTAGGTGGTATAAAATAGTTATAGCATGGTTCTTCACCTCTCCACCATGCACAGACGGACAAACCACTGTATTCCTATTACGTATTGCATGGGTATATACCTATCACTTATTACATAGCCATGGCTCTGACAAGCCTTTGATTCCATGCAGTCTTGCCAGTCACCTCGCTTAACTCTCACATACTTTGTGTAGGTGGTGTAGTTACATACCAAGGCTAGATACCCAACTCAATTGCATATATGTGCATGCATGGTTAGAGTATGACAAATGTATATATAGGGAGCACTATGAGTTTGACCATTAGCATTTTGTATACTAATGTAATCTTCCATTTGATCTGATTCAATAAGCCTGGGATGGTTCTTTTTAAATGTGAAGGGGTCACAGCTGGGAATTTTCAAAATAAAATGTACTTCAGACCCTGACGACGTTTTCTTATTATTTTAGCATAATCTGATGACCCTGGTAAAACGCAGAATTTTATCTGGGTCATTGCTGTTTTGTCAAAGTACCCATTTAGAGGTTTCCAGTATACAAAGGGTTATATTTAGTTTAATCAATATTTTGTTCGTAAAAACAATGCATAAAATGTTTTAATAAATTCCTACAAGCTTATAAACGACAAATTAATATAACAGCCATGGCTGTAGAACACTAATATAACAGTCATGGCTGTAGAATACTATATGAAGTAGATATCAAATATCAGTTGAGGTTCAGCATGTTCATAAACCAGAAAAAGTTGTTGCATTTCTATGTACTCTCCCTGTATATTGACATTGTATTGATTTTTTTTTCATTTTCTGGACCTTAATAATATTAGGTTCTGGCAGAAAGCGGAGTGTCGCTAAAGCTGGCGGTGATATGTGACGTGAAAGTAATTGTTCGTTCCATTGATTCTGTTGTGGGAACGAGATCTTATGTCGTGGGAACGAGATAAATATTTTTTTTCACATGTCCCCTCAGTGCTGCCGTAGATTCTAGTGAACAGATTCAATGAAACCAAGTCTGTTCTTTTCAAATTGTTGCCATCTTTCAAGAAAGATCTTTCAAGAAAGATGGCATATATGTTTGACTAAGTTTGAAACCAGGCCTCGAGGTTATAAAACTTGAGTTCATTCTCAAACTCAAAATAAAGTGCAATGATTGGCTGCTTGCGGACATGTGTCCGCAAGCAACCAATCATTGTGCTTTATATTGAGTTTGAGACTGTACTCGATATTTATAATCCTGAGGCCTGTATAATAACACCGCCTAAGAGCTGTAGCAAGAGATAGCCCCTTGTGTGAGAATTAGGGAGATGGCGATGAGGTGGATGGGTCATTTAATAGATCATCACTTTCGTTCTTGGAACACTTACTGAAATTCGCCTTCAAATGGCTTCTGTACGACAACCACTTTAGCTAAGTGATGAAAGATTGCAAGTTTTTTTTATAAAGCTTATACTTGTGTACTATTTAATCTCTGTTTTTAAGGGCAAATATTTCTGTAATATCAAGTCGCAACAGGTGTAGTTTTTTGTGGATTAGGTTGAACTTCGCTCCAAACATTGATTTAGTGTTGATATTTTTCCATGTTATGTTCGTCAGAAATAATTGGTTCCTGCAGAAAGCAGAATGACACTTAAATATGTACTAGGTGTCTTGAAAGTTGTTACACTTTTCATGAATTCTCATGAACAGACTCAATGTCACTGAGTCTGGTGTCTTAAAATTATTGTGTTCTTCGAAAATACATATACTTTAGCGAACAAAAAAGAATCAATTATATTGGAAAGGGGCACTAGTATAAATATTTAAGAATTGAACAGGCACTTTACGTTCAACAATTTATAGAGCACATTAGTATGGCTTGATACCTCAAAATTATGTTCAAGTATAACAAAGTGTGTTCGGACTTAACAAACCGAAATTGGAACCGCTATTATCGACAACTTTTACTTGACATATAAGCTTTTATTAAACTGTCCCTATTACCATTACCTGTTTACTTTTTAATGACAGAATGGTGACATTGGGCAGTAGTAGGACTTAATTACTTGTGAATTCTCCTATTATAGTGATGACAAAAGCAAGAAAATGTGCAATACTTACCATCTTGTGTACCTGATATGAAGATGAAATTTCTAAACCATCCAGCATGAAGAAGACCTCAATAAGCCCCACAGCTTAATGACAGATCCTTCTTATACCATGCACTTGTATAACATGTAATTTATCAATTTGAAATAAATACTGTCTTACCCAAACCAAACAGCTAAGGCTCTTATTGGAGTGTACAGATAAAGATATCATATCTGTTAAAAGAACCACACAGGCTCTGACAAGCTAACACAATATGTATCTCGAAAATATTAGCAAGTATTTCTTTATACACTATTTTGCTCAGATTGTAATAGAGCAAACTACACTATTGGTCCACCACCACTGCTGAATTTGAATCATTGCATTGCAAATAAGCTGAAAAAATGTTGCTTTGCAGAAGATTGTGTGTGTCCACACTGGTAAATGTGTACGTCGATTTGGTGGTATTTACGCGTATTGCCGGTACTTCACAGACCGGAAGTGGTAGATATTGGTGTTAATACTATACTGAGGGAAAAAAGTTTAGCAATATACTTTGAGGATTCACAGTTTAGACGAAATAGGACTTTTAATATCATATTGTCAAATATATATGTTGACAAACGTTCACGAATACGATGACATTAACAAGTTGACATTTCACATAATGTAAAGTCTGATTTTATGCCCCCTTGCTAAAACAGCTTATCTGGGAATAGTGTGAAAAGTTTTCGACTAAAAGTTTCATTTTTCTGTCCAATGTTTAGATCCAAAAGCAAGACAGTGAAAAACGGTTTAAAACTGAATGTTTAGTTTACCCTTTTCGTACAGTTTTTATTTGAAAATCGTATTTCTCCAAATTACCTCCCTTTCAATTGAATAACGTTTGAAATTAAAATGCTCAGCAGATCAAATCCTCACTATGAAGTCGGATTTTGTTTCTTTTGACCACTTGCGGGTAGCCATTAGGTCATTTTAAAACAACTGACATGTTTGCGAACCTTCCAATTAAAAAGAGCTAATGCTTCAAAGATCACCTATGGGAAACCCCATTATAAATAATTGCTAAACTATTTTCCCTCAGTATATAAATAAAAACATGTCATATCCCTAAAGGACTATAGAATTAGATCATTTTTAAGCATTCAGTATGTGCATGGCGAATTATGTAAGCATTTAGGAATAAATTCGAGTACCGATCATTCAGATCGGTACTCGAATCTATTCATAAATGCTTACATAAATCACCATGTGCATGCCTTATACTTAAAAATGATCTAATTATATAGTCCTTTAGGCATACGGCATGTTTTTCTATATAGTTATAACACCAATATCTACCACTTCCGGTCTGTGAAGTACCGGCAATACGCGGAAATACCACCAAATCGACGTACACATTTACCAGTGTGGTGTCGGCTGAGATAGATATCTGGGCCCGGAATTACAATGCCTCCTTAGAGTTGAGGAAGACTTAAGTTAAGTATTGATTTTTCAGGATGCGAACAACAACGTTTAAAACTGATTAAAAACAAAATAGCTTTAATTTTTCTGAAGATCACAAAGATATCTTTGACCACAAACACCACATCGATCCAGGCAATTTAATTTGCATTTAATATGGCATGTTGAAATATCAATACTTAACTTAAGTCTTGCTTAACTTTAAGGAAGCATTGTAATTCTGGGCCCTGTTTGTGTCACCTCCTCTTTATCCCCAATGACCTTCTTGTCAACGTTCATATTATAACAGGCGTTAGCACTGGTTTTGTCAGCGAAGGACATATGAGCCAGTACATGTTATTTCCAACATTGTGACATTTTGACAAGTGTAGACTCAGACGAGCCTGTGCAGCCTCCTTTTAAGCTTAGAAACTCCAAATGGTGTTCAGTCAGTAGCTTAACAATCATAGAATACTCAAACGACTAGCAAAGGCTCTGATCAGACTGCGCGTATGCGCAGACTGATCTGAGGCTTTGCTGGTCGCACATACTACATTGTTGGAAATCTCATGCAAGGGCTCATATTCAATTGAGATAGATTCAAAAGGGAACAGTTTTAAAAAGGGCTTACCTGATTTCTTCTTTTCCATTTGGTGTGACTTTATGGCATGAACGTTTGACCTCAGGTATGGATTATCTGATGACGTCACTGATTGCTCCAAGAAGCCCACACTGGGAGCACCTGAAACAGAAACATTCTCCCACAATACATGTACATTATTGCAGAACCTTTGAAAGATATTCCAAAACTCTCTCTTTCTCAACATAACTTTTAGCAGCTTTCATAGAAATCCCATTGTTAGCATATTCTAGCCATCACCATGCTAAGTCAGGAAATGCCCTGCTTTGAAAACAGACAAAGTCCAAATTGGGATTGACACTGTTTTCCAGTCTGTAATCATAATGTACAACGGTTAATTGGATAAGAATTTGGGAGGAGCGTAGTACATTAGACAAATGTCCAGCATGACATTAGCTCCTGGTGCAAAATGTGTAGGTGCATGGTATGTCCTTGCGTCTCTATTTGCAGTTTAATCCCAGAACAAATGCGCAAACTATACATAGCTTACATTAACTGCAGAGAACAGTAACACCAGCATTCACAGTCCATCCAAGGATCATTGTTACTCCACTTTATTAACGTTTTGTATTAAATGCAGCACGTGAGAATGTGGTTATTACAGCATAGGCGAGCAACTAATGCTCAGGCGAGAACAGTATTGTAATGTACTGCTATGGACTATATATCAAGGGGGAATAATTATACTAATTACCTCTTCCACTCGGGTCTAATCGCATATATCCCTCCGCCATCGAAGAAAATCCAGTGATTCCTCCCATCGCTGCGTAGGGCGTGGCCTCTCCTAAAGGATGACCTCTGGCTTCTCGCTCTTCTGCTGTCTCCACTACAGTTGTGTGGTCCCCAACCGAGGAACCACAACCACACGTGAAAGAACTCTTGAAACCTGTGCATTTAGTGCAACCAGCTGAAAAGATAATAATAAAGGGTAAGGGCCTGTACATGCTCACAAAAACAACCTATGGACCAAAGTAGATAATGGCTCTTCTCCAGCTCTAATGGACAGCAACGCAAGCATGCACGTTTCACGAGTGACGTTAACATATTTAATTTATAGAGAATTCTTCATATGAAAATTATGTGTTGAATGAATGGTGGTGATTCGGTAAACAACTCGTCCTGCGGACTCGTTGTTTACTAAATCACCACCATTTCCATAATAGAAAGAGTGACTGTTTTCTTACCTTTGGTACATACGAATTTCCCGCTCTCTGAATGCTCTTCTGACGTATGTTTGCAGTGACATCTGATTGGCTGACTTCCATTCAGTGGTACATAATGATAAGTCACACATTTGCACTTCGCCACGCGACATGGGAGTTTGATTGGTCGCTCCTTCGGAATCACATCAAAATCGGTTTTATGTTGCTTGTACCTGGAATAGCAAAATCACTACAGTATAATTGCTGTATAATTGCTGTGAACTTGAGTGTTCTGGTTTTGAATAAACAGCTGGCATCTGTATATAATACATGCTATGTAGTTTCAGTGGCACCAGAAACACAGAACATGTAATGCACATATCTTGAATAGTTCCAATAAATAACGCTGCAAAATAGCTTAAAAGAAAACGCAGATCAACAAGTAAATGTGTCTGAAAAGACAGGCATTTGCACACAAACAATTTTAGTGCAAACTTGATCAAAGTCGGTTGAGAATTAAGAATGTTATTATTAAATGAAGTTTTCATAACATCCTGTCACAGCCGCCATTTTGAATATATAATGAGATGCTAATGAGATGCATGAAAATTATTAAGATGCATGAAATCTTTATTTTAGCATATAATCACAGAATATCTTGTATAAATGATCCTTTGTTGTAATATTAGACATATACATAAAAAATAGTGAAAATTATTTTTTTCAAATCTTATTTGTTTCATTTTTGCATATATAATTAGTAGCTATGACGTCATAAATACACAAATATGGCGGCTTCCATAAAAGAAATAGTGGAAACTTCAAATGCATATAACTTCTTTATTTCTTGATAGATTTTGATAAAGGTTTGTATGCCTCGTCACAGAAGAGGCTTCAGACTAGCATAACATGTTATGAAAATTCAGAGCTTATTGCTAAATATAATATAGAATGTTTAATGATGCAGCCCAAGACTTGTTTAACCCTATTGTAAGGTATGTTAATGGATTCTCTTTCATTCTTCATAATAATATTATTATCTGCAGTGGCATTGCATGTAATTGAATCTAGCATCAAATGCTGTTACAACCAGGCAACTACCAAGTTAGCATTTCATTCCAATGAAACATCTTAAGATAAGCTGTCAATAATATAAAATTGGCTTTCTATTATTGCCATTCAGGTACATGCCAAACTACACAAAAACGTGTTCCTTTCTACATGCTCATTACACTGAAACATAAAAAGTAGTTGAGAAAAATTATGAAAACCTGTTTTATGGTGAAAACACTCATTTATTGAATGGACATATGTTGTAGGTGCACATTGGACTTGCCTCTATGAGGCAATTCCAATGTGTACCAACAACATATGTTACTGAAATTAAGGAAACCTATTTTGAAATATACACCAAACAAGTATCATGTCCATTGGCTTTCCTCTTTTAAACATCTGAAACTGCCAATCATTATTAAAATAGCAAATTGTTAATATTTACATGGCAGCTACATCACCAAATTTGATTTCATGGACTATGCTTTTGCTAAGCTGGTAGTTGCATGGTAGTGTATGGGACTAACACACTTTTTGGGGATTAGTTCGTTAGGATTTTATTAGAAATTACAAATGCAGTGTACATTCTGTTGTTACTATTTTCAATCCAAGAAACAACTTGACGAATGATTATCCACAGCTAGCAATTTAGTTAAGCTACTTTTGGCAATTCTACATACCTGTGTTTACAGAAACAAAGGGTCTCGGGTCCGACCAGTTTACAGTCCATTCCCGTGGGTCCCGAAAAGCTGGTGTATAGGCGATTTATGCTCCGCTAAATAAATAAAAAAAATGTCATTAAGACAAAGGAACATTATTTGAAATGTTTGTTTGCCATCTGGTATGTCTTTATTGCAGTTGTGTCATAAAGTAGGTATTATATGACGTTTTGGTTACTGTAAAGGCGGCACCTCATGAATTAAATTAGGACTGGTCAACCTTAGACATAGGTAAAAGCTGAAAATGAGGCGTGATTTTATTCAAAAGAAACTGTATCATCTTGCGCCATTACCTCAGTACAGATGCAAAACACATTACTTAGTCCTTAGAACGCCAGCAAAATAACTGCATCTGAAAATGTCTATTTAACATAAGCATAGAGGCAAACATTGTGGTCCCAGATCAGATTACTCTTACAGGAGCAGTCTGATCTGGGTCCACACTGTTTGTCTATGATGCTTCAAATGTTTTAGTGACAAAAAACATACATTTTGTGATTATGCGCTTTAAATTAAGGATTAATAAATGTGAGTTCAGTGTGTATACGGTTACGCGCACGTTTGCACGTTTGACCCAGGTACCAAACAACTTATATATTTTTCACCAGATTATAAATAGAACCTGATTTCCCTTGTTTATCAGATGAAATAGCTGAACCACGCCCAGATATGAATATTAAAGTTACCGCCTTTACAGAGAGCAAAAAGTTCTATTATAGTATTATGGACCAGCACACGAGAATTTGGTAATATTCAACTATTAGGTCACTGTATCGCCACTTGGTATGCAATGTCCCGGTCTCTTGTAAAACTAACGGAGATAGGAACCAGTTGGGGGCGTGGCTAGACAGTGACCTAATAGTTGAAAAATACTTATCGCATTATCGAGCAACAAAGGCTCAGGCGAGTCTGCGCAAATGCGAGGACTCGTCAAAGCCTTTGCTGCTCGACCACACAAAGACTCAGACCAAATTTCAGAGCTATAGACTTGTTCGATATGTCAGCATGTGCGTTTAAAGGGGTGGGGGGGGGGGGGTTTGCGCATAATTATGTGATAAGTATCATAGTCTCGTGTTCTGGCTCAAATGTGAGTAAAAAACTTTTTTACCTTATATTTATTAAATATAATGGCAAATAAGAAAGTGCACATTGACTTTGCTTTGAGTGTGCTTCTTTTGTGGATCATTTATGTTATTTTTGTCTTGTTTTTTGTTATGCTTTCGTGCGTGTCTGTTTATTAATGCCTTGTGGTCACCTGCTGGGAAAGGGCTGACCTCTTGGCTCTCGTTTATGATGTATAATTGTGAGTTTGTTACTTTCCCATAGGTATCCTTGGTCAGGTGTGGTGCTTGGTTGTATCGATTCCTGATTTTTGCTCTCTTTCCTACTTTCAGTGTTCCAGTATTACGTATATGTCAAGTTGTACTGTGAAGCTCATAAAAAGCCCAGACGATTAACGCAAGCGAACAACACTATTTTTTTCTCATAGAGATCCCACTCAAATTCATATTTATCTCATTCACATCCTTTTTTGTTCGTTTGGTTTGGGGTTTTTACATCCCAGTCAACAGCTATGGTCATCTTGAGACGGTAAATTAATCTAACCACACTTTTTCTTGGGCAAGCTTGACTAAGCGGTTTTAAAACCAGTACCAATACTTTCCCTTGTAACTCTTGAATCAATGGAAGGAGAAGAAAGGTTGTACAAAATATTTCGTGATCAATCTCCACAAAAGTATGGGACCGGGCCGGGACCCTGGATCTGCAATCGAACTAGCTACCGATTGCATCTATGGATACAGGATATTTGCCATTTTGGGATACTATCCATTTTACCTCCAGGTATATGGGATACTGTGTTCAATATTTTTTGTGTTTACTTCAATGGATATGGGATATTGGGACCCCCCCCCCATATACAAAGTAAGTAAGGGTGCAAAGAAAAGGAATCGATACAATCAAGTACCACATCTGACCCAGGAAACAGCCTCTTTAATATCATGAAGATCAAATATTGAGTGTCAACTATTGTCCGTCAGCCGAAATAGCTCAGTTGGGAGAGCGTTAGACTGAAGATCTAAAGGTCCCTGGTTCGATCCCGGGTTTCGGCGCGAATGAAGTTCGGCGGCTGGCCAATATCTTTTGGGCGTAGGACATACGTCCAGACAAAATGAGACAGCAAGACAGTGTTTTGTTGGAGTGGGTGGTGTTGTTTGGAGAATAAATGAGTAGGTCAGTGATAGATGGAATCTTGCTGCAACTCATCCACTCCAGCCTTATGGACGGGTAAACTATTGGCAGTGTCTGTCATTGGTGGGCTAGGTGAGTTGTTGCAAAAGTGATGTTTTAAAAGAAGAGAATAAGTGGAGAGAGAGAGAGAGAAATAAACCGGTGTTAGGCATTCTTGTATGCTACCATATACAATTCACTTATTCGTATGTCTGCCATGCCCGTTTGTAGTTTTTGTAAAAAGAGGAATATCATCGGTAAGACTTTCTTCTTGATTTTCTCCTATAATTAGTCCGCCTGTCTGTCTGTAACGTTTGTCTGTAAGTATTATTTAAAGTGACCTACCTTCGGTAACACTTTTTCTTGATTAACTTATTGTCCGTCTGTCTGTAACGTCTGTCTGTCCGTGTTATTTAAAGTGACCTACCTTCAGTAACCTTTTCTTCTGGATTAACTAATTGACCGTCTGTCTGTCTGTAACGTCTGTCTGTACGTGCTATTTAAAGTGACCTACCTTCGGTAACACTTTCTTCTTGATTATCTAGTTGCCCGTCTGTCTGTCTGTAACGTCTGCCTGTAAGTGCTATTTAAAGTGACCTACCTTCGTTAACACTTTTATCTTGATTTAAAAAGTATCCGTCTGTCTGTCTTTAATATCTGTCTGTGTTATTTAAAGTGACCTACCTTCGGTAACACTTTCTTCTTGTAGGCTGCATACTCTTCCGGTGTGAACAGCTTCCCACCATCATCATCACCCACGATTCTGTGGAAAACATACAAGGATTAGGGTTGTACCGATTAATCTAACTTGTCGATCGATAAGTAACTTGGACTACAATCGATTTATAAGTAATTTGGACTAAAATCGAATAATTAGTAACGATAAATGAATAACTTGGACTAGAAATCGATTAATAAGTTACTTGGACTATAAATGATTAATAATTAATTACATGTAACTTGGACTACAACCGATTTATTAGTAACTTGGACTACAATTGATTATTAAGTAACTTGTACTACAACCGGAAGACATCGGAGAAATTGCTTTTACTATCGATTATTCGATTTCAAATAGAAATTATCTCCCCTATTCCTATTTGGGCTATCGATAATCAATCGGGTATGGCTTTCTTATAATCGATAGTGATTTGGGGGAAGAAAAAGGAAAAGAAGAAGAGGTAAAAATGTTGGCATTATGAACGACGGCATGCAAAGGACGTTTTGCATTGATGTTACATGTACATGTAGATGTTTGACCTCATGTGGTATTGACTGACTATTCATCGTTTGAATGATAAATTCTCCTCGAAGATTACACAGTTAAAGCTTATATTAATTGCACATTAAAACAGTAATGTATTCTATTACCTGATGCGTAAACCTGCCTTTTAGATTTGCGACCAGGTAACACTATAAATAATACGCTCAGCTACAGAGAGAGTCTTGAAAAAGAAATGAATGCCCAAGTGCCTCTATCAGCAGGAACAGACAATACTGTGCATTAGACTGTCCAAATGCGCAGCCAGATCTGCAGATTTATTGTTCGGGTATAACAAAAATAACTTTGTTTTTTCATGTCGTGGACAAGTTTATTTTGGCTATCAAGAGGCGATAAATAAAAGAAAACAAGCAAAATCGATACCAAATACATTCACCTTTTCATGTGAGCGCATGCATTTGTTTTGTCGGCTGAATGACGTTATTGATGCGAGTAGACTTTCAATATAAATTCAATTTTTTGTTCTTGAATATTGATTAAAATTGATATTCAATTATTAATTATTGTACAACCTTTCATGGTATGATCATTAGCATGTCATGTCAGAGCTCTAGTCAGCTCAAATATTTTGACCTAGAGGTTTTCATGAATCAAATGTATATTTAGTTTAGTATTAATCCATTAAAACGCCTATCGTCTTTTTATAGGAAATCGGCAAACAAGGTAGAGCCAGGCCCCGAGGTTATAAAACTTTTTTCATGCTCAACTCAACAGAGCACGAAATTTCAACTACTCATAAAAACTAAAATGCCGAAGTAAAGTAAAGAAGTTTCTTGCTTTAAGCCTCGCAGATGCTGTTTATATCATGCTGATAAATGTTAAAATGCCATCAATTGTTGGCATTTTAACATTTATGAGCAGGATAAATTTTGCACTCAGCTGACTTGAGCATGAAAAATGTTTTGTTTATAACCTCGGGGCCTGATCAGACGCCGCGTTCTGCACTGTTTTCATACAGAATGTACTTTTGAAATCAGAATGAAATGGAAACTTACAACCCATTAACCCTTAAATTCATAATGGATACGTCCAATTGAGATGATAGGGAAAATCCATTAGGCATACATGGGTTATAGTCATATGATGTGAATATATTGCTTCCATAAGAACAGAAATTAAATTTGTTAATATGAATGGGGGAAGCCAACTCAAGGGCGTTGATGTCAATACCTAGAGATGATAAAACTTATTGGATGCTCAACTCAACTGACCATGAAATTTCAATTGCTTGGTGAGAAAAAAAAAGAATTTTCTTCCTTTAAAACTCTCAGATATTGTATTCATTCTGCTAATAAATGTTAAAATGTCAACAATTGTTGGCATTTTAACATTTATGAGCAGGATACATTTTGTAAGCAAACAGTTGAGACCCTGACCAGACGCCGCGTTCTGAGGCGTATGATCTGGCTTTGCACTGTTTGTCTATGTCCTTCAAAAAGGATGCTCGGCTTATATGGATTAAATGTCTCTTTAAGAATCTCTAGCAATTACTGTGCGCATTGTAAAACTGTTTTAAAACATTCTTTTTAAATGTATGTGTTTTTCTTGAACTGATTAATAAAAAAAAAACTAAAATATCAAACCTTCTATATTCCAAATAATCGTCTACAGCAGCTCCCTTAGAACTGTCAAATTTCAGATGGTACTGTCTGTCGTCCATTTTAACACATACAAATTAGACAAAAATTATCAATGGTGTAAGCAAATATTTAAAATCCTCGGTATCAACATTCTATTAAATTGTTTATATTGACAGCGGATATAGATTATAAAATTGAGGCATGTTCAATAGGAAGCCATACCTGTATGTAAAATAACAATTATATTGGGGGGGTTGTTTTTTGCGATTCTCGTGTCATTTTGTTTTTACAGTCATACTTTTATTAAATGTCTTATCGCAGATTAGATTTGACACACATGCCAGACGACATTGCCTTTAAATTATACATAATTATCATAAGACACCGTTCCATCGCCCCAATCCATACGTGGAATATAGGTGATATCAGCTCTAAGATGATGGTAATGTTGTTGTAAGTTGTAAGTTGGTTGTGGTTTCGTTTTTTGGTACTAGTCGTGTTATGTATTTGTTTGTGCCCTTCTAATATGGAAATTACGGGGGGGTGGTGGTGTTGGTGGGGGTGGTGGGGTGGGAGGGGGGGGGGGAATCTCCTCACTGAGGAAGAAAGTTGGATCCAATACTTAGCTTTACATTTTCTTAATAAAATACATGTACATGTATATACGTGTATGACTGTTTATGACATGTATCGCTCTGTGATCGTGATTTACATGTAGGTATGCCATATTCACTTGTTTTTTGCGATATCAGAAGACAGAAAGCATTTCATTTCTACCCATACAGATATTCCTGTTTTAGAAAGCAATGGCGTAGCCAGAACGCTGAAAAATGTACGCACATCAAAGAGAGACTACTGTATCAAGCAATGCTTCTCTACAATAACGTCCCTTATCAAAATGGCAACTTCTTTTAAAGGAAAGAATTAGCTCCCACAGGGAGCGAATTCTTTCCATTAAGAGCATTTCCTTTAGGTATGGAAAATCACTTATACCACATAAGGCGAGCTCCCTTGAGTGTTACTATTTTTATTATGCACGTGCGTATACTGTGTAATGGTTACTACGCCAATGGAAAGAAATCTATACCATAACTTCTGATGGGAATTAATACTTATCGCATATGCGTAATCCACTCTTCAAACGTACATCATGTACAACTACCTAGTGGGACTATAGGCCTTAACTTTGAGGTGCCATGGATTAGTCTGTGGTCTGTGATTGTGGCATTACCTGGACATACTTGCCTTTGGACTACTTTAAAACTTTATGTATGCGAGCAGCGAAGACTCTGATGACACTGCGCGCATGCGCAAGCTCGTATGGGTCTTCGCTGTTCGTTCATTCAAAATTCCCATGCGTCGTCTAAAATTTATTTAGTTTGTTTGTGAACGCATTGTGGAAGTAAAATCAAAATAGAAACATATTGAATGTTGGTTTGCCATACTTTTGTAGCGGATTATGTTTGAAATACGTATGCAGTATTTGTATCTACTTTCAATATGTAAAAGTGAATCACTTTGTTAGTGCATTTTCAATCCAAGTTTCTTCAATGACTGTGGAATTCAACCTGTAACATTTGATTCATAATAATTTTCGATTATTGATTATAGGGCTTGGCCCTCTAAGTGCACATCTAAATGATACCCCATACAGTTAATAGTATGTAGACGCCCAACTCTTTAACTTTTTTATTAGCCAGACAGAAAAAGCAAGTGCAAACAAGAAGAGTTCCAGACCAGCCTGCTCCATATGGGAACAGTCTGATCAGGGACTATATGTTTGATTTATTCAGAAAATCATTCCTTTAAAACTAATGTGAACTAGTCCAGAGATCATCAGCCGGATTTCATTTAGTAGCCAGCATACGTAGACCCCACAGTTTTATTCTGGTTTTTTTAACTTTGCGGGAGGTTGTGTTAATGCTCTGAATATGTGCGTTTGATTTTGGACATTTATTTTTGTCCATTATTTTTATTCATTTTTTTTTTTCAACTTGTGCATCTCAAGCAAAAATGAGTGTGTATCTCCTCCCACAGTTTTATTCCGGTCTTTTTGAAACTTTGCATGTGTTTGTCCAGGTCTGAAGATGTGCATGTGGTTAGGACATACTTATTTTACTTAGTCATTTTTTGGCATCTCATAAACAATGAAGCGCCATATAACTATTCTTAAACAGAACATATCAATAACATTTGTGATAAAGCATGGGCAAGACTCAATCTTATGCGAACTCTTAAATTCAGGGTAAGCAGAAGATCTCTGGAAAAAATGTATATTTCTTATGTTCGCCCTTTGATTGAATACAGCGACTCTGTGTGGGATAATTGTTCCGCGGAATCGAAAAATCAACTAGAATCGATCCATGTAGAAGCTGCTAGAGTAATAACTGGAGCCACTAAACTCTGCAGCATCGAAAAACTTTTTGCTGACCTTGGATGGGAGTCCCTCCAAAAACGTCGCAATAAGCACAAACTTGTTATCTTCTACAAAATTCTTCATGGCATTGCCCCAACCTATCTTTCCGACTTTGTACCGCCCTTAATATAAAACACAACTACATATAACCTTCGGAATGCTGGAAATATTCAGAATTACAGAGTGCACACCAACTTATTCTCCAATTCCTTCTTCCCATCCACAGTACGCGCCTGGAACGACCTACCAAACGACATAAAGGATGCACCATCTGTAGGCTCGTTCAAATACAAAATCAATAAAAACCTGAGATCTCCTCCAAAATTCTATAATGCTGGAACACGCAAAGGTCAAATACTACAGGCAAGACTACGAATGGAATGTAGTTCCCTAAACTCTGACTTGCACCGGAAAAACATTGTATCTAACCCCTTTTGTCGGTGCGGTGTCTTTGAGAGTCGTTACCACTTCTTTTTTGCTTGCCCGCTGTACTCACTCGATAGACTCAAATATCTGCCATCCAATCTTGATAATCTTATAAGCAATGACCTTTTGTTTGGATGCGAAAATCAATCAGATGAATTTAACGAATCCCTTTTCCTAAAGGTACAGGAGTTTTTGATAAGGTCTGGTAGGTTCGGTTGATCCCAGTCTCAAAAGTGTTAAAATTTTGATACGTCTACGTCTGGAGCCAGTCATTCTATAGCACTATGCTTTTGCCTGTAAACACTAAACAGGAGTCTCTCTCTCTCTCTCTCTCTCTCTCTCTCTCTCTCTCTCTCTCTCTCTCTTATACTTGTGTGTTTAAACTCGTCCAAAACCATCATATAAAATGCAGATTTCATAACATGTCTAGGAGATGAACTAAATAAGCCACTGGCTTACTGTCAGATCCTACTATCTTGTATATCATGCACTTTATCTGAATAAATATTGTTTAAACCAATGAAGCGCCACTTCTACCACAGTTGTATTTCGATCATTATTCTCTCTTTTTCTATTTATCATTTTATTTATTGTTTGTGTTTTATTTTATTCCATTTTTTTGGAGGGGGGGGGCTGTCTGTTTTATAGCCCAATCTCGTGGATGAGACCTATCAGCTGTACATGTATCTCGCAGTTCCTCTTACCCCGGATTCCATGGTTTCCGGTACTGCCCCGGGTGCACTCAATATCAATATGGTTAGGAATGCAAGACCCCTACCACTTTCCATAAACGATTGAGACCCCTTTCCAGACAAAAGTTAGATAAAAAAAGACCCCGTCTTAGATAAACAATATATGCTCAATGGTTGGCCTCTGTCTTTCTAAGTTCATTCAAATGGCTTTTACGCTTTCACAGTGTTATCTTATAGTTTAGTTTGTTCTTTTTATTTTAAAAGTTTACCAACCCTTTTCAGACAGGTACATGTATGAACCCCTTTCAGACAGGCACGTTTAAATCCCTTCCCAGATTGTCAGTGATGAAACATTATATACCACCGTTCCGGACACTCTCAGAATAAGGCCCCTTTTATTTGTACGCCCCTAACCATTATATATAGTGAGTGCCCCGGGGATAATGCTCCATTTTAAGGTTCTTCTTGAATATTGTTGTTTGCTATATATATATATATATATATATATATATATATATATATATATATATATATATATATATATATATATATATATATATATATATCTTTTAAATTTTGGAAAACACGGTCAGACGGACAGAGTGTAAGCAAAGGCATGGCCAGAAAAAATGAGATCAAATTTCAGGCCCTCCAAGGGTTTGGGGGAACAGGGGAATAGTTTGTTTTGTTTTTTTTTGGGGGGGGGGGGGTCGGGGAAAAGAAATAAATTTCAATACAATACGGGAACGAATGCTTACTTATGAGAGGAACAAGAAACGGCAGTATGCCTATGCTAAGAAGCTACGGAGCATAAGAAACATTAACTTATTTTGGGGGAACAGGAGAGCAACCAATTTATTTCAGGGAATAAAGGAAACAGGTGCCATCCAGGAAATACCTCACATATGAGTTCCTCCTTCCAAGGGGTTTCGTGGAGCAGGGGAACAATGGTATTTATTTTAGGTAAAAATGAGGAAATACCAAATTTTGATGGGAACAGGGGAACATGGCAAAGACAGTGTATTTTGGGAACAGGATACATAAGGATTTTTTTTTAAATTTGGGGGAACAGTGGAACACGCCAATTTCAGTCGAATAAAGGAACAGGCACACGTGGATTGTATAAGGGAATAAACACACTTGGGTGGCCTCATATACAGGGCTAGTAGGCCTAGGCATATAAATGTGTAGCTCTTCAAGTAATTAAAGGCTAAATGTAGCTTCTAAAATGTGGAATCAATGTAGTTTATTTCAAAGGGAACAAATTCTAAAAATCAGGGAATAGAAGAAATATGAAAAATATTAACAAAGCATTTCAGGGTAAATAGGCTTACAAGATATAGGCCGGCCTATAGGCCCTCTCAGAGGCTTTAAAAATGTGGAACAGGGGAACAAGCAAAATTATTTCAGGGAACCAATGGAACACTTTTGAGGGGAACCGGGGACTAAAGACAATATAGGGAACATGAGTGACCAATACACGTACGAATTCGGCGGAGGGTGCGATACATGGCAACATTTCAGGGTGTTGCTTGCTCACCCTAGGATAAAATAATTGGTATATAACTGTGACCTAACACCGAAAAATAGCAACAGGAAGTCAACATGGAAGAGATAGACCCAAACTCTAAACTTGCACAGTCGCTTTTAGATAGCGTACGTTCTGATTTGATATTAAATTATGAGTTAAAGCTTTCACTACACTACTCCTAATACATGATTGTAGATCGTGTCCGCCCTATATAGAAAATGAAAGATTGAGACCCGACAAAAGCCACATTCCTTGGTATCCATGTGGGTGGGGTAACTGACACTCCTGAAACTGGATTTCAAAATGCTGTCACATGGCATCTACACTTATATTTTAAGAAAAAAAAATATGGATTACTGTCAAGTGAGAGTTGAATGTGTTTTACATGAATAGTTAGGTGGTTTGAATAGGGGTTTGCATGCAGTATCCAGAGGGAAATGGGGGGACCAGAGGCCCCCCCCCAACACACAAGTGGTTACTATAGGCTTCCTCAGCAATACTGGTATGGAACACCCTCTAGAAACAGTTGATTGAAAAGAAACAACATCAAAAGTTTATCAGTTGGACCAAGGGCCTTCAATCAAAAGGATGACAAACTCGTGATTTCTCACGTTTTATGTTATAGGCCGAGATTTCGCGATCACTGACCCACTGCAACGTTTATTTGACCAGTTTCCACAGAATTAATGGGGCGAAAATAATCAGCTCTAATCCGACAAGAAGAAATGTTTATTCATTATATCCATTAATAAGAAAGATCTTTCAATCACCGCATTCATTTTTTTCATGAATTAATCTGTATGTCAGATCAGAGTCAGATTCATTGGCATGTGCCTTTTATTGTCCCCCGGCGGAGGGATATAGGTTTGGTGATATCTGTCCTTCTGTCCATTTTTTCCATCCGTCCACCCATCTTTCCGTCCTCAGCCACAACTAGGTAAACAATGGATAGAATTTCATGAAACTTATACTTAATATATATGACCATGGTGTGGTGAAATTTCATTAGGGTGTCATCAGTTTAGAAGAGTTATTGCCATTTGATTGCCTAAATCTCAGAGATTTTTTCAGTCCACAGCCATAACTATGTAACCGATGGATTGACTTTCGAATTTCATGAAACTTATACTGAATATATATAATCATTGTGTGGTTAAGTATGTGACATTTCATAAGGGTGTCATAAGTTATAGAGGAGTAATTGCCCCTTCAGCATGCCCACTCATATTTCTGTTTGGGGGTACACGTACCCCCTGGTGTTTCCATTTGGAGGTACATGATCATTTTTGAGGGTACACATATTTTAGAGCTGTTTTTTCATAGTTAACGTATAGGGGACATGAAATCAGATCATTTAGATGTGTGTAACAGTGATATTATACTGTGAATAATGCTAATAAATGAGTCCTGCAAGTAACCACCCCTCCCCTTGCAAAAAAAACTAAGTCCGAACCTTAGAAAAATTGGGGCATGATAGATGATTTTTGAAAAATAGAATACAGTAAAATGTCACATACCTCTTAGATTGTGTTACTCCTATATTTAATTTAAAGCTCTGAAACGTGTCAAGCAATTTATCAAGTTTTCTTCTTCCACACAACTGTACTTTCGATTTTGCCTGTCCACTTAACATCGCATATGTAAGCGTAACACTGATTGGTTCAGTAATAATAGACAACCAATAAATATTGACTTATGTAGAAGCGTGGTTGACTGTGGCCCGAGATTCGCTATATCATACTGAACAGTTTACTATCAATGCAAGATACCAGTCAGCGGTAAAACTGAGCCGATAATTCTAAAAAAACTGGACTTGTTTTCTTGAAAATTTCATGAGATTCATGCACAACGATCACTGGTTATGCGTGCACAAAATTACTCTACGTTTTTGCACGTATGTACCAAATGATAAGTGCGTGCATGGCCCTTTCTGTGCGTGAATTACGTACTGCAGTACGTGAATGGGCATGCTGCCCTTGATTGCCTAAATTTCAATGATTTCTCCGTCCTAAGCCATAACTTTGTAAGCAATGCATGGAATTTCATGAAACTTACACTTAATATATACATGATATATGACCATGGTCACACTGGTCAATGTAAACGCACCGGTGGTTGCTACAACGAGCTGGTGGTGGCATTTTTACGCACTGGTGGTGGCTTAAAAGGTAAAAAAATCTATACCTGTTGACTTTATGATTTATTTATAAGCTTGCGTTTATTTTATTTGTGATGACACCTGCCGCACAGACTAACGGTAACAATGCAGTTTATGGCTCTGCCAAGCAATTGGTGATTCAATTCATGGTTTGGACTGCAAATCCATCACAGTTCTGGAGTTTTGCCATGAAAGGTGTTTTTTTCTAGTAAAACTGCCTAAATTGAGGGAAATATGCATGTCTTAGCGCAGCTGTTGTCATATTCCCATGAAATAACATCCAAAAACGATTACCACTTTGTTGTTTTTTTTCTTGGTAAACTAGCAAATGTTTTTATTGAGGAATTTTATTACAACGCACTGGGTGCATTTTTTGACGCATTGATACAACGCACTGATGGTTGCCCAGATGTGCCATGGTTGCTAGTACAGCCTCACCACAGCATTCACTGTTCTTATAAACGGCACACAAATCGCTATTTGAGTCAGCACATGTTTTTTCATTACTGTGACGAAGACTCAGTTGAGCCTGTGCAAATGTACAGACTCGCCAGAGCCTTCTCTGCATAGAAAAAAATAGAGAGTAGTAATCGTTTTTGGATGTTATTTCATGGGAGTATGATAACATAGCTGCAGCTGTGCATAGACATGCAAATTTCCCCCAAGTTTGGTAGTCACAATAGAAAAAAGCAGCTGTCACTGTCAAAATCCACAACTGTGTTAAATTTGTCGGTCAAACCATGAATTAAATCGCCAATTGCGTGGCAGAGCCATAAACTGCAATGTTACTGACGGTTTCTACGCCCAGGTGTCATCACAAGTAAAATAAATGCAATCTTATAAAGAAATCATACAGTCAATAGGCATAGATGTTGTGGTTCTGTACACTTATGAAGGCTCAAGCGTGACTCTGCAAATTTGCAGACTCGCCAGAGACGCTCCAGAGCTAGCCCTGTTCGCACTTTGATAGTGTTTCTGCCTATTTTCAGATTGGCCCCAAAACTTTTTATTTGGTGAGATTGTTTGTCCGATGTGATACATTGCAAAAGTTAAGAAGCCTCCATGCGAGCTTAAAATTTTTGTGCTTCAACAACAGCAGAATCTAGGGTGGTGATTTGGTACCAGTAAAATGCATTTTAGCACCCCAGTGGCTTAGGCTGCTGTCTATTCTAAGGCGGTGGTTCTGTTGTTGTTGATTCGTTGTTGATTGTTACTCCCATTATAGGATTCTGTAATTGTTATATGTTTTGTTACTTTGTGTCCATTCTTGTGTTGGGGAAGAGAGAGAGAGAGAGCTTGACGCTTTGCTGAGTTTGTCTTCCTGGTGTCACATGCATTTTGAGATTGTGATATTTCCTAATCATACTCAGTTACTTTTTTTGGGTGTCATTCATGCGAACAGCGACGGCTTTGGCGAGTCTGCACATTTGCTTGGTCAAGTCTTAGCCATCGTCACAGTTCAAAATTCTTATGTGGTGGCTCAAATGGCGATTGAATGCCAATTTGTGTGAGCAGCGAAGGCTCTGGCGAGTCTGCACATTTGCACAGACTAACCTTAGCCTTCGTCACTGTCCAAAATCTCTTGTGCTGCCTAAAATGGCGATTTGTGTGCTATTCATGCCAGCAGCTAATACTTTGGTGAGTCTGCTTATTTGCGCAGGCAAAGTCACTGGACAATGCGATAAGTATCAGGATCTCTTGTGCTGGCAGTGAAGGCTCTTGGGAGTCTGCATGTTTGCACAGGCTCGCCTGAGCCTCCGTCACAGTATCGAAATATCATGTGCTGGCTGAAATAGCGATTTTCGTAACGTTTATGTGAACAGCGAATGCTGTGGTGAGTCTGCACTAGTAACCACAGCACTTCTGGGCAACCATCAGTGCGTTGTATCAATGCGTCAAAAAATGCTCACAGTGCGTTGTAATAAAATCCCTCAATAAAACATTTGCTAGTTTACTTAGAAAAAAAAATACAAAGTGGTAATCGTTTTTTGGATGTTATTTCATGGGAATATGACAACAGCTGCACTTAGACATGCAGATTTCCCTCAATTTAGGCAGTTATACTAGATAAAAGCACCTGTCATGGCAAAACTCTAGAACTGTGTTGGATTTGCAGGCCAATCCATGAATTGAATCACCAATGGCTTGGCAGAGCCATAAACTGCAATGTTACCGTTGGTCTGTGCGCCAGGTGTCATCACTAATAAAATAAGTGCAAGCTTATAAATAAATCATAAAGTCAATAGGTATAGATTTTTTTACCTTTTAAGCCACCACCAGTGCGTAAAAATGCCACCACCAGCTCATTGTAGCAACCACCGGTGCGTTTACATTGACCAGTGTGATGGTGTGGTTATGCATGTGCAGGCTTCCAGCGTTCCTAGTTTTTCCTAGTTTTCCTACTTTTTCCTAGTTTTTTTAAAAGTGCTCCTAGGTTTTCCTAGTTTTGTCTAAAACCTCCTAGTATTCCTAGTTTTTCATAATTTCCACTTTTTTGGATAGAGTAAAAACTGTCTTTTAATGGGTTTTGGAGATTTTGTTTCAGAATAAGACCTTCAGGGTGTTGCCCTGACAGTATTTGGTGTTCTTTGTGTTTGGTGTCACTGGTGCTTAGTCTAGTCTTCTCTGGTGATGACTATAATTGACACCAGTCCCATAGTAGAACCTTTAAAACTTTTAGAAACCTTCTATTTGGTTGAAATCCTTTAAAATCTTTAATTTTGCTGAAAAACCTTTAAAACCTATAAAGACCTTTAAGGTTGTAAAATTTTAACAGTGGTATGATCGTATCTACACCCAAGTCTAATACGGACATATGCCTATCGGTCTAAATCTTATATTCAAAAAGAGCATACATTTAATTGAAGCATTTTCCTATTTAAATCCTCATTTACTTAAAGTAAAATTGCCCCTGCAAAATGACCAGAGATGGCTTCTCCTGCTTTCTTGGTTTTCAAAATTTTTCGGGGGAGGACCTCCAAACCCCCCTTTCAGACTAAGGCTTTAAATTTTAAATCCAATATTGCTCAGTCAACACAACAGCTGGTTAGAAGTTAGGTAATCAAACTGGTGAGTGAAACAATGTGTGGGGAAGAAAGAAAGGAGTTCTACTACCATAATGTGTGATTAGTTGGCTATGCATTTATTGGCTAAGGATTTGCTGTACCCATTCCATACCATCATCTATCAGTAATAGCCTGGTTTTTAAGACCATGTTGCAGTAAAAAAATTGTAGAAAATTTAATGATAATTTTTCTCTTTATTTTTGTTAGATTATCAGTGAAACAACCTTTTTGTGCCTTAAATAGGCTTTACAAAAACCTTTGATTTCATGAGTCTGCTAGGGGTCTTTTGACAGCAGAGGAAAACTTAGTTGTAGTATGAAATGTGTATGGTTACTGTGATAATCAGGTAGGGAAAAGTAAAAAAGGTAAACAAATAACTCCTAGTTTTTGTCTCAAACTTCCTAGATTTTCCTAGTTTTTGGTAAATAATTTTCCTAGTTTTCTCCTAGTTTTTTCAAACATGCTGCTGGAAAGCCTGCATGTGAAGTTTCATCAGGGTGTAATTAGTTACAAAGAAGTTATTGCCCTTTGCATAATTTTGGCGGGGGATATCAATTTGTTGTCAAATTTGCTTGTTCTGCATTTTTTGGGGCAATACATGGGAAAATACAGAGAGGTGCATAACTGTCATAATTTTATGATCTATAGACAAAAGATTTAGAAGACACACTTCACATCCTCTCTCAGTCTGTTGATTAAACCTGACTGGAAACTAATATGGCACACCATCATTAAAATATGAGCCAGTGCATGAGATTTCCAACAATGTGGTATGTGCTACCAGCAAAGGCTCAGATCAGCCTGCGCATACACTCAGTCTGATCAGAGCCTTTGCTAGTCGCTGGAGTATTCTGTGATTGTTAAGCTACTGCCTGAACACCATTTGGAGTTTCAAAGCTTAAAAAGAGGCTGCACAGGCTTGTCTGAGCCTATTTATGTCAAAATGCCACATTGTTGGAAATCACAATGTACTTGTTTATATGTATGTTCACATAGTATCTTATAGTATACTAACAAGCTACAGAGTGATGGTTTATAGGATTAAGTAGAAGGAGACTTAGTTCTCTGGCAAGCAAAGGTAAAAAATAAGAAAAGTGGAAACAAAGCCAATTTATCCCTTTACTCCACAATAAAGCCTTTTGATGCCTTTAAAATATCATGTATTTTTGAAAATATTATGGAAAAATAGAGCACTTGCTCTTCTGGAGCAAATACTCCATTTTCCAAAATGTTTTCAAAAGTATTCAAAACTTAGCTGAAATTTTTCTTGAATTTTTTCAATGTTGTCTAAAAATAGAAAATGATGTCATGATCTAAAAATGGCCTATGGAGTAAATGCTTAAGGGATCAGGGACATAGAAAATCAAGATTTTTGGAGGTGAGCCTTCATTGCTCGTCGATGTGATGATGGCTTAAAGGTAAAGATTGCTCAGGCCTTCATTGAAGAGGGTGTAACTGAAAACCATTATTCTTGTTTCTCAACTGAACCATATCTTGTGACTACTCAAAAGAACCGTCTCATTGAGACCGTTTAATTGAGCACCCAAAACATCTGTTTAAACTCAGGCCCCTGGATAGCGGTGTGTAACAGAAAATTATTTTTCTTATTTCTCAATCAAAACATAAGTAGTGGGTACTCAAAAGAACCGTCTCATTGAGATGGTTCTTTTGAGCACCCAACACACATGTTTAATTTGATGGATAAGAAATTAATTACAATTTTATGCTCAAATATTTGGCTCAATTGGACCCAGGACTTTAGTTTAGAGTGCGTATCGAAAAATTAATTTTCTTATTTCTCAATCAAAACATATGTTGTGGGTACTCAAAAGAACCGTCTCACTGAGACGGTTCTTTTTAGCCCCCAAAACACATGATTAAACTGATGGATAAGAAAATAATCGCAATTTTGTGCTCAAAGATTTTGCACCCAGGACTTTAGTTAAGAGTACATGTCATATAACTAAGTTTCTTATTTCTCAGTAAAAAATATGTTGTGGGTACTCAAAAGAACCCTCTCACTGAGAGGGTTCTTTTGAGCACCCAAAACACATGTTTAAATTGATGGATAAGAAAATAATCACAACTTTATGCAGAAAATGTCCCTGTGTTAACTGTTGGGTAAGAAAATAATTACAATTTTATGCTTAAAGATTTTGCTTAATTGGATCTATTTTTACCCACAGGGCTCCTCTCAGAATGCTCCACCACCACCTCCAGGTTGGACGGAGCAGCCAGGTCCAGAAGAGTTCAAGACTTTCGACATTATACGGGCTACCCAGTATGGTGTGTTTGACAGAATTAAAGAACTTATTGAGGCTGGGTACGACGTCAACACCATGGACAGGGAGAATGTCAGTCTCCTTCACTGGGCTGCTATCAACAACAGAATTAGTGTTGTCCGGTAGGTTACTATGAGGGAAATATGTAGTCTGACTGTCATATATGAGCCAGCAGTGCTTGACAAACATAAGAAATTGAAAGGTCATATGATAAACAGAAACTTACACTCCTGATCATTCCATATTAAATTTATTAATCTCACTGAAGGCTTATTTGATAAATTTCATATGAAATGATCACTCGAGTAAGATCCTCTATGTACAACACTCTGCCTCAATATTTATCCTATCAGCTTACATGATACCAGTTATAAGAGAGACCGGGCCGCATAGCAAAGTCGGTAACATGACTATCAACAAATGCCAGTCTGACTGCAGATCCAGGGGTCATGTGTTCGATCACAGCCTGGTCCCATGCTTTCATGTAGATTGATCATGAAATAATTTCTACGGCCATTCTCCCTTCCGCTGAATCATTCAAGAAGGGTTGTTGTCAGTTGCAAGCGGAAGTAAATGTATGTGCACAAAGTACTGGTTAACTGCTTGTTCAAGCTTGCCCAAGAAAAATTGTGGTAGGTGAACTTACCGTCCCGCCATGACCATAGCTGTTGACTTGGAAAGTAAAGCAACAAAACAAACAAACAAGTTATTAAAGAGCGGAGCGCAGTGGCTAAGTTGGTAGAGTGTTAGACTGGCGATCAAGGAGTTGCTAGTTGAGGTCTCACTGCCGACCGAGTCACTGTCCTTGAGCAAGACACTTAGTACATTGTACTGGGTTGTCCAAGGAAGACCCATCCCAACATGACTGAAAAATTGTTGACTGGGTAGTAAAGAATTAAAACAAACATTAGAGATTACAAAACGGTGTTAATAAAATAACTTATTAACTTAGGCTAAATAAAAAAATAAGTGTGTTTCGGGTAGCAGGTCTTGAAAATTTTAGCTAAGGTAGGCACACATAATTCTTTTAAATAAATTTTTCTTCTGGAAAAAATATAATTTTTTGCATTTTGAAAGGCAAAATTTCAAAATGCATAAAATAGTATTTTTTTTCCAGAAAACCTGAAAACATTCTAGGTTTCACCAGTAAATTTAGGTAGGGTCAGGTACCCTAAACACAGGTATTTTCATGTGAAATTTATTAAACGAGCTGTGGAGAGGTTAATAAACTTCCTATGAAATGTGCATGAATTTTATTCTGCTTGTTCATGATATTTTATATAGGACTTTATAGCCTTCAAAGTGGACATTATTGAAACAAAAAATTACATTGTTGTCAAGGATGTCTTTATGACATTATTCATTAATAGAAGATACATGTACTATGCTGTTACAGCTTATCTTGAGATGTTTCATGGGAGTATATTGCTAAATTGTTATTGGTGTGGCTGTAAATCCTTGTAAACATCCATTTGAAGACTCTTTTGTTTCTTTTCAGGTATTTTATGTCTCTTGGTGCTATTGTGGACAGATTTGGTGGAGATCTCAACTCTACACCTCTACACTGGGCTACAAGGTGGGTGGATCCTAATTCATTGCCTGACAGCGGCGACTTTTGTCGTCAGCTGATAATCATTGCAAACTGTTTGGACCCGGATCATGCCTGACAGAACGTCGGGCCTGATCTGGATCCAAACAGTTTGGCACTCTGATAGTGTTCCTGAAATGATTTTTTGAGAAAAAGTTAATTTTGAAAAAAGTCAGCAGATGACAAAAAAATCATGAAAGCCAGAAAAATTGTGCACAGACAATAGTGGTAGTTGAAAGCCAATAATATAAAAGGTGCAGTTCTAACCACAAGCACAGAAATCATCCTTGGAGCTAGGAAATGTGGCCCCTGTCAAGAACGAGTATTTATTTATTTTAAATTACAGGAAGCTATTTAGGCTGTAATACAATTAGACCTTTGGAAAAAGGATCACAGCAGAATTATCATTGAGTAAAAAATATATTATCCACCCTGTCCAACCCTGCGGTCGGTGAAACGGTCCTAACACCGGTGAAATGGTGTTGTAACACCGGAGAAGTGTCGATTCGTATAAAAAAAACGATGGACGAACAGACATCCGGTAAGAAATTACTATTTTCTTTGATTTTATATAAACGTTTGCAATAAAAGCATTAGTGCATTCGGTGGAAAATTGACGTGCTTTACAACTGTATTTGAATGGTTAGCTATTTCTGGCTGATTTCTTCAAACATTCAATCCTAAGTTGGAAAAAAAGTTTCGTCCATAACCTGTTTGGAGGATTCGTACACAAAGATCTCGTACTTTTGAAAATATGCAGAAAATATAAGCAAGCGAGCTGTGTGCAACGATTTTTGGAAAACACTGTTGGCCGTTTTTATTGTTTATATATTAAAAATATGGAAAGAGTTTGTGATAAACAATTTATGCCAAAAAACAGAAGTAACGTCGGTGAAAACGTTACAATAAATCGCTGCATTTCAACTCTCATCTCCTTTTCAGCGATTAAAAAAGACTGTCCATCGTCCAATTCGTCTGTGTGCCAAACTGCAGGTAATCAAAAGTTTTCATGATGCATTGGCATGAACGCAGCGCTGACCTACTATTTACCCAAATATATGGGCCAGGATATGACAAAAGGTACCCTATGGCTTTATAAATCAAAATCAAACTTATGATGCGTCTGCAAAGTACTACTACTTAAGAGCATTTTCTGAAAATTTGGAGCAATTATCTTCAAAATTGACGAATATATACATAGCTCCAGATAAGGATTAGAGGCAATTGGGTATTTACCCACCTCTTTTTGGTTTAATTGGGTATTTCAAATTTTAAATTGGGTATTTAAAGGTTTTGTATTGGGTATCCATCTGAAAGCAAATAAGCAATGAAAGCGGGCCTCGTTTCTCTTGATTTTTTTTTGTTTACTTTCGGTTTCACTTTCAGAAAGCACACTGGCAATATAAGTATATCTGAGATCGCTATTTCATACTTATTTCAAAAACCAACCTATCTATCAAGTCATCTTTGATTCTTCGAACCACAAATGCGGTATTAGGGTTAGTTACGATATATTATTCAATTGCTCTGGGACTTTTTTGCCCACGTTACGCCATTGTTACTGTAAAGTGAGACGAATGTCGTAATCGTGTAAATATTGGGTATAGATAAACAGCGCCAAGAATGTTCCTGGACTGGTTTACAATTTAATAAACTAGATTCGACGCCACATCGTCTATAAATTTGTACCCAACAACAACTTGAGATGCGAAAAAACAACAATCGGAAACTGAATACTATAGCGTCATACGCTACGAAAAAGTTCGGAATTGAGTATCAAGGATTTTTATTGCGTTTTTGTACGCACAGAAATGAATTTAATTGCATTTTCACGTTCACGAAATTGCGTAAATACGCAATACGCAGCCTTATCTGGAGCTATGTATATAGGTTTTGAACGTGACGTCAAGAAACACGTTAAGGCTAATATGACGTCAGAATGCTGGTCTCCAGTTGCTCGTTGATTATAGTCGACTCGATATAACTATCTAGCAAATATAATGCAGTTTCATGCTTTATCTATGGTTTAATGTGGGTGCAAATGAAATTGTACGAATTTTTACTTTTTAAGAGGTATTGTAGGCATTCAAAGTGACCCACCCTTCATTTTGAGCCCATGTAGGTGCTATGGCCTTATTGTTACCATGGCAACAGACAACATACAAAACCTTAAATATAATCAGAAACATTAGCTACTTTAATTACATCAATCTATAGCACCATTTTTGTGGTACTATAAAAGCATGTTATTTTTTGTCATTTGGGCATTTTTCAAATGTCTATTACGTAATAATAGTTGAAATGCCTGAAGGACCCTTTTCTCAGATCGGCTCTCATATATATCAGGAATATCAGGCATACCAAGCATATTTTAAATTTCATCAACCCACAAAAAAAAATTCTGTGCCTTGACTTTACGAAACGACCATAAAATACATAGGAATGACCTCCAAAAATAATCCAAAAATCTTCTTACCTCAAATTATATTCATTTTTGATCCCCTACCCACCAAAATCTTATTGAAATTAAAAATATTGAACCCCTAAAAATGTTTAAGCCTATCTATATATATATCAGAGTGCCCTCACCCCATGGGGTCTAATGGCGTAGCCAAAATGCTGAAAAGGTTACACACAACAAAGGGAGACTATTGAATGAAGTGATTCTCTTCAATTGCGCCACTTTTCGAAGTGGGAACTTCTCTTAAAGGAAAGAATTTGCTCCCAAAGGGAGCAAATTCTTACCATTAAGAGCAGTTCCTTTTGGTATGGAAAATCACTTTTACCACATTAGGTGACATCCCTTGAATGTAACTTTTTTATTACGCACGTGCGTAACTCCGTAATGGGAGCTACGCCAATGGGTCTGTGTAATTTTTAAAAAAATGTAATTCAAGGCTGTCTGTCTCATGTAAGCAAATTATCCTTTTGTGAGTTAACACCAATTGATTCTAGGATGAAGATTGATGTCAGTCAATTGCATGTAAGCTTTGGCTGCTGACCATTCTATGGCGATGGTTCTGTTGTAAATTCATTGTTTATTGCTGCTCTCGTTGTTTGTGTAGATTCTTTGTTTCTGTGTTTGGTCTTTTGTTATACAATGCATAATGTCCTTGGGTTACTGTGAGCTTGATTTCTAACCTAGTTTCTAGAGTTGGCATTGATTTGGGTGTGTATATCTCCTATATTCTTTGAGGTAGGAATTGCAAAAATTGGTGTGTGAATGCATCTTGAGATGATGGGGTGTCACATACCATTTTGGGGATACTGTGACCTAGAACTCTGACCTAGTTCCTAGAATAACCGTGTCCAGAGCATATCTCTTGTATTATTTGAGATAGGAATCCCAAATTTGGTGTGTGGGTGCATCTTGGGATGCCAGAGTGTCCAATACCATTTTCGGTTCAATTTGACGCTGACCTATGACCCAGTTTCTAGAATAACCGTGGCTGGAGCATATTGCGCTTATTATTTGAAGTATGAATCCCAAATTTGTTGTGTGTATTCCTCATGGGATGGCAGAGTGGTGTATACCATTTTAGGTCACTTTGACTTTGACATTGACTTCTGACCTCTTTCTAAGGTTTTCGTATCTGGGGCATATATTCTAAACAACAAATAACTTCCCTCAAATGTGTCTTATGCTAGACCAATTCCTTTGGAGACCTTCGTCACGTTATTGTGACATTTCTTGTTTTTATAAACGTGCATGTGAATTTAAAAGTAGTGTTTTCTTTTCAAAGATTCGCTTCTATGCACGCCTCAGATGCAGTCATAACATAAACTCGCCCATGCAATATACATAGAACTTACTACTGCTATAAAATGATATGTTTTCCTCATTTCTTGTCAGAGACTATCTTATGGATGTTCATTAGAACCAGCTCACTGAGCTGATTCTATTGAATTTTGAAAACTAAGCCAAACAATAAGAATATGTTTATCACCTTTAAAAATATAATTGAATAAAACTGTTGGTTTTGGTGTGTTTATATTTTGTTTTGGTGTGTCTGTATTGCATGGGCGTGTTAACATTATGTTCTTTTATACTGAACTAATATGAAGCCACATTTTCTGCTATTTCTTACAGAATAAGAGAGGAGCGTAGAAAATGAGAAAAAATCATGATTAGCCCTTTATGTTTCAAAAACATTAAAAAAGAAAGGGAAACATCCAGCTTTTTAAAAATACACCTATAAGAGACTCTATACTCCGCTTTCAGTGAAGAAGAGAATAATTACCCCTTCAAATAAGTTAACAAGAACCCCAAACAGCCCTTTCTCATGAAAAAATGATAAGGCTGTTTTCTAGCAGTCAGCACTGGACCACCCCCTCGCCCCCAACACAAAAATTCTGGATCCGAGCATGTTACATTGGCTTTAATCATTTTGTGACTGGCCCCACCCTGTCCTACAAAAAGTTCTAATGAAATCTCGTCAAAACGTCAAATGTTTCGTGCTCCATTATTTTAATCATATTTGCGTAATATACCAGTCGTTAGTAACCATGGCCCAAGCCACTGAGCAGGGAGGGGAATAGCTGGGCAGTTTTGCCGCATTTATACTTTTGCATTGTCTCCACAGTGCGAGGGAAATGCCAGGGATTTATAAATCTAGGCAAACATGTCAGTGCAATGTAAAACAACAGACAGCAGTGTAAACATCCGTGGTTTTATCAGTTAACTGTCCCTGCATGTGGCGGTTATAGGCAGGATTTGCTGCTGGCTGAAAAATCAAAGTTTTGGCTGTTCCCGGATCCTAGGGAAGGGGGCGCGGTTACAAACGACTGGTACATAATAGAATCACAATAAGATAGCTGATTTTTGTCAATTAATTGTGCTTCGAAAATTTGCACCCAAAAGGCATAAAAGTAGGAATAATCGAGAAATTTTGCAATATAATACCTTTTCAGTCTTTTTTAAAAGCTGAAAAGGAGATGAGAGTTGAAATGCAGCGATTTATTGTAACGTTTTCACCGACGTTACTTCTGTTTTTTGGCAGAAAACGTTTATCACACATTTTTTACATATTTTTATATATAAACAATAAAAACGGCCAACAATGTTTTCCAAAAATCGTTGCATACAGCTCGCTTGCTTATATTTTCTGCATATTTTCAAAAGTACGAGATCTTTGTGTACGAATCCGCCAAACAGGCTATGGACGAAACTTGTTTTCCAACTTAGGATTGAATGTTTGAAGAAATCAGCCAGAAATAGTTAACCATTCAAATACAGACGTAAAGGTACGTCATTTCCCCACCGAATACACTAATGCTTTTATTGCAAACGTTTATATAAAATCAAAGAAAATAGTAATTTCTTACCAGATGTCTGTTGTCCATTGTTTTGTTTTTTTATACGAATCGGCACTTCTCCGGTGTTACAACACCATTTCACCGGTGTTAGGACCGTTTCACCGACCGCAGGGTTGGACAGGGTGTTATCTGCATTTTGCAGAATCTGAAAATATACCAGTTGTTTAACATCTTTTCTGGAACTTGTCAAAGCTTAAGTTGGAGCTTGTGGTATGAAGTAGGTGATAAAACAAGTCATTCATGTCATCATCTACAGGCATTCAGGGATAAACATTTTAAACTTTTGATGGTATTATAGTGTGGTGCTTCCATATGGACCTCGACGTGAGAAAACTTTGTTGCATAAGGCCAGAATTTTTTTATTAATTGATTTACGGGATTTTTTTCAGATTTAGGGTCAGAGGGGACAAAAAAACAAAAGCTCTGAAAATGACAAGGTGACTGGTCAATTCAGAGCCTTTTTTTTTTTTTTTTTTTTTAATATCTCCATAACAAACAGTAAAACTAGTAAAGTAAACCAACAGTCTGTATTAAATCTTTAAATATTGCATAATTTTCCTAAAAATCTGCATATGACAATCACTTTTAACAGTGTCACTCTCACAAATACACAGACAAAACCTCAAAAATATATTATTTTTTTCAATGAAACAAATAATATCTAGAGTCAGCGGATAAAATAAAAAAAATATTTTAGGAATTAATTGTTTTTTCTACTTTCCAGAAAATTACAGTTGGAGGATTTGTAAATCAACTAATAAAAAATTCTGGCCTAAGAACAACAAGTTCACACACCAGCATTTGCTATTCATTATCTGGAAGGCATAGTAGTCAAACTTGCTCCATGCAAAATTTCAATATACTCGCAAGTTTCTGTAGCTGAGCAGGCTAATTTTGAGCCTTACTTGGCAGGAAAAAAAACTAACAGGGGCACAGTAGCCAGGGATTTTTTTTTGTGCTTTCATGGGCCGAAATTCAGCCCCATTCCCAATGGAATTTAGGTGACTTTTTTTCTAAATTTTGAAGAAAAAAAATCCTTCAAAAAAAAAGAATTTTTTTTTGAAGATTGGGATTTTCATTCTTTCACCACACACACAAGCTATATGGTGACAATCTATAACCATTGAATCTTATTTCTCCTTCATTTTTTTATGGCAAAAATATGTGTAATAGCTAATTTGTTTTTAATTGACAGAAAATGCCATAATTGTGCACTATAACACATTTCCCAGTTTAGGGGTTTTGCATGCTAATTTTCCCAATCTGAAAGGACCTGAAATTGTAAATACGAGGGGTGATCTGAAAGTTCGCAGAAAAGTGTTATTATATTACATTGCTTTTATTGATTGCAGCGAAAATTCACAGATAGAAACAACCATTCATTGAGTTGACTGAAATTGAAATTGAGAAAATGTGACGTCACACGTATGAGCACGAGGCGCCGCTGTGACGTCACTTGGCCGGAACCGGCCCATCTGTACCCCTGGGCTGCTTCTTAGGGCTAAAACTCGTAGTTGTGTTTGGAATGATTGGTATTTTTAATGGAAAGTAATATTCCGCCATTCTTTGAACATAATATGAGGTTTTTATCTTATTCCGCTGCGCTGTGTATTCAAATTAATAGGTTTCAGTCCAAAGGGCAGGCCTAAAATGCGTCAATTTTTCGAGTTTTTGTAAATGAAAAATAAAAAACTTATTTTCTTGACAGTGTTCATCACAATAATTATAATATCAGACTTAACTATCAATATAAGATCTATTGTCCTGAAAAAGGGTGTTTTACGAAGTGTGTAGATAGTTAATTTTAAAGAATTGACATGCCAAAACAGGCAATGGGTTCACAGAAGTTGAATGCTTTGTCTTTTTGACAGTACTGTTATTTGTTTCAATTTAGAACACCTACCGTTAGATATAATTCTTTGAAAATTTGCATATAAGAGGAGTACATATGTCATTAAACATGCATGGAATGCAATATGGGCTATCGCAGCATATACTTTTTTCACAAAATGTTGAATTTTGATTGGTTGTGTAGTAAAATGTCAAAATGCAACGTAAAATGGGCCGCTTTGTGCTATATAGCGTTGCCTTGACGACAACTGTAACGCACGTAGATGACTAACATCACGCATGTCATAAGCGATCAACTGCATATGTGTTGCAGTATTATGTGCTGTAATTCCAGCTCTATTGATAAAATGATGTAGAAATGGCATCTATTTTCCGCGAACTTTCTGATCACCCCTCGTATTTTCATACCCATCAGTTTTAACATATGTTTTGGGTGCTCAAAAGAACCATCTCATTGAGATGGTTCTTTTGAGTACCAACAACTTATGTTTTGGTTGAGAAATAAGAAAATTATTTTTTTGGTACGCAGTCATAACTAATGGCCTGAAAATGTTATCGTTTTGTTGCAGACAAGGCCATCTATCCATGACGGTATTACTGATGTCCTATGGTGCTGATCCCTCTCTCAGAGATGGTGAAGGTAACTGATCATTGATCATTTATTCCCCACCCACTTACCCACCATCTAGGGAGGGCAGTGGCTCAGTGGTAGAGTGCTTGACCTGGGACCGAGGGGTCGCGGGTTTGAGCCTCACCGGCGTCACTGCGTTGTGTTCCTTGAGCAAGACACATTTATCCTAGCTTAGTACTGGTTCAAATCAGGAAGAAGTGTCCCTGTTTAACTGAAAGATTGTTGATGGGACGTAAAGAATCAAATCAAAACAAAAAACTTACCCACCAACAGCAGTAACTGAGATCCATATGGGCCTCGACGTGAAAAAAAATGTCGTTATGGATTTGCTAACAACAAAGGTGCAGACCAACCTGCGCATTTGCACAGTCAGATCAGCACCTTTGCTATTACCTGATTGGAAAGTATTGTATCTAGAAAATCAGCCGGCTTGTGTTTGGTAAAAAAGTCAGAAAAATATATCAATTCTACTACCATATTTCATAAATTTTGGGGGTAAAAAGGTGTGTGTTGTAGGCACCTTTCTATGGTAGTCTTTGTAGATGAGCAGGCTGGTTTGAATCTCACTTTGTTGGAAACCCCGAAGACAGATTTTCTAACGTCGGTGCTCATATGTGAAAAGTTAGATGTTTTGAGAAAGCCACACATATTTTACAAAAGAAGTCAGCCTGAAACATCCATATGGCCAGTTTAGTAAAAAATGTCAGCGTGAAAGTGTGATTATTTTTTCTTATCCATCAGTTAAAACACGTGTTTTGGGTGCTCAAAAGAACCGTCTCATTGAGACGGTTCTTTTGAGTACCCACAACATATGTTTTGGTTGAGAAATAAGAAAATAATTTTCAGTTAGTATAATATGCACCTTTATCTGGGGGCCTGACGAGTAATGTTGTTATAGTTGTTGCATAGTTCTGCATTGTTTCAGACTCTAGTTAAAGAAAGTTTTTGAGCTTTAAGATTATGATGATTTCTTCTCCATCATTTTAAGCAAGCATGTGTTTTGAATGCTCAAAAGGGCCAAACATGTGTTTTGGGTGCTCTTTTGGGTGCTCAAAAGGGCCATCTCATTGATACATTAAAGTGCCCACAACATATGTTTTGGTTGGGAAATAACAAATTCACATTCTTATCTGGAGACTTGGCCCCGAGATTATAAAACTTTTTTCATGCTCAACTCAACTGATCACGGAATTTCAACTGCTTATAAAAACTAAGATACATGTACCGTCAAATGAAGAAGTTTCTTGCTTTAAGTCTCTCAGATGTTGTATTTATCACGCTGATAAATGTTAAAATGCCAACAATTGTAGGCATTTTAACGTCTATCAGCAGGATAAATTTCTTGCTTTGCTGAGTTGAGCATGAAAAAAGTTTGATAACCTCGAGACCTGGTTCTATTGCACTGTTAATCTTTCTATCAGAAATATTGTGAAGTTGAGATCATTTCTTAGTTTGAATTGTTTCTGTATTTAATATAAGGGTTTAACACATTTTCAACAATATTTGATTATATCATCATGGTAAATCAAATGGTCCCTGGATTAGGGAGCGCTGTGGCTCAATGGTAGAGTGCTCGACTTGAGACCAATGGGCCACGGGTTTGAGCCTCACTGGCGTCACTGCGTTGTGGTCCCTGAGCAAGACTCATTTATCCTAGCTTAGTACTGGTTCAACCAAGGAAGACCCGTCCCTATATAACTGAAAGATTGTTGATGGGACATAAAAATCAAACAAAAAAAAGGGTCCCTGGTAGAATGTGACTTTCTATGTGATTATCTCATCTGGGTCTACTCTGTACTACTGATTTACAGTTTCCAACCTAGAAAGTATAAAGACCAGTTTCGCTTTAAGATTTATTAGAACATGTATTTTTCAGGCTGCAGTTGTATCCACTTGGCATCCCAGTTTGGTCACACCTCCATAGTGGCATATCTTATAGCTAAAGGTCAAGATGTTGACATGCTGGACAAAAACGGCATGACTCCTCTCATGTGGTCATCCTACAGAGTGTTTGGGTAAGTGTTATCAGTAGACTGTAGTTATATCTACCTAGCTGCCCAGTTTGGTCATACAGTCGAACTTAGGTCGCTCAAACTCGCCTGTCTAAAACACCATGGATCGCTAGAACTCTTTCCTCAGTCCCGGCAAATTCCCTATATATTTAATGTAAAAATACACCCCAGGCTTGAACAACGATGGCTCGAACTCAAAACACGAACCGCAGGGCAATTTTTAATGTATAAACCCTTGGCTGGCTCGAACCAATATTTACCTAGCATGAATCATTCAGATGCTTGATATAAGTCAATTATTTTTCATAAGCGCTCCTTGACAATGATGATTTTGCACTTGGGTAAATCTAAATTGACGAAGTCATTCATTGAGCAGAACGTGTCAATTGAGCAATTAGCTGTAATTTATTACATCAAAGTTTTGAGTTGTAGTGTAATTAAGTTTCTCACTTGTCACAGTGCAACAAATGAGCTGTTTTGTTATCAACAGTTCGCAGTTCGATTCAGAGTACAGTCTGGTCAGAGTCTTGTGTGGGCAAAGATTCTTAATTCCTGCTTAACATCTAAAAGCAGGCCATGATTGGCCTGCCAGCGCAACAACATTCAAATGACGTTTCACTGGCGGGCCGTTAGTGGCCTGACACCGTGTGCTGACTGGATTCAGACGGGCATCAGACTGTGTGGGTGAACAGTCTGGTCTGTGCCTTTGTGTTAAATATCCAGGCGAGTTTGTATATCATCTTTCACAAGACAATAAACCAGACAACTAAATAGAGGATCTTACATGAGTGCTCATGTTTTATTGAATTTATTAAACGAGTTGCAGTGTTCACGAATACTTTCCAGATATTACCAGACATTTGGTCTGGTACAGTCATGAATTTTACCAGACCAAATAAAATTTTACAGGACCGAAAAAAACACGAACAAGTTGAATGATTAGATATTAGAATTTATCAATACTTATGTTAAATTTGATGGCTTAAAGCAATTGCATGCTTGTTTTTAACATAGCAGTCCTTCAGCCTTTGCTATGGCCATTATGATAATGTTCCTATGCAGCACAGGTCATTGATTTATTTTCAATATTGAATTGAAGCCATGGGCATCCATTTTTCAGATTCTTACAAGGGTCTTTCTCTTTTCTAATTCTATGGCCATGTCTTGCTTTTGAAAGCAAAAATGCGGGAACTAGCGTTCTTGCAAATTAACACTGGAAAACAGTGTTGGATCAAAGTATTACATAACATGGAAGAGCTAACAATATATAGATAAAGTGATTTTAAATACATTAGGTTTAGCTTAACTATATAATTTTTAAATAAATCCCAAGCTTTCCATTGAGTTAACACCATTAATTTGTAATAAATAATTCCCTTTTGATATATAATACATTTATAGAACAACGCTGCCTTAATCAAGTTGACATCAAAGTGAATCATTTAATAATAATCTTAAATTATTGTTATAAAGGGAGCTCACTCACCTAAAACGTTTGGACAACGTATAAGTGGCTATAATTGTCGATCTTTTTTTCTGACAGAACGGACTTTAGTGAGCCGTTACATTTAAAAGGTACCTTGCAGTTATTATGTAGATGTGTGAGAAGGATAAATTAACACATCTCTGTCAGAAAATATTGGAAATTTGCCTTTTCTAATGGATTTGTGTGAGGTTGTCTGCCGTAAATAGAAAGCAGTAGATTCCAAAAATAGATTTTACGGTAAACAAACTGCAAAATGGAAAGTAAAAATCCGCGAATTTTATGCAGGAATTACTCTTAAAACGTAAGCATTTATTCTTTCTTCACTTCTTCACAAATTATTGCGAGTCCTTCAGGACACACATGATCATTTTTGCATGTCCCAAGCGCAAATTTCGGCCAAAAAAACGAGATCCGCTCCGAAAATTTCATCGGACGTACGGTCTGCCGCTGGAGAACTATTTATCGGACCGAGCCAATCATTACCGGAAATGTCTGACGGTCCGACGGCCATTGGGGAACACTGGAGTTGGGGAAAAGAGATTCAACGAGTTTAATAAATTCAATAATACAAGAGCACGAATGTTAGATTCTATTTATCATATGACAAATACTTTGAAATCTCATTTCTGGCGTAAAAACGTTATACTTTTGTCATTATGTACGCAACGTTGTTATGGACGTCATAACGTTTCCCGTAAATCGATAATCCACTAGTGGTTTACAGATTTTATTTCACTCTCAGACGCGACGTCATGTGATAAATCGTGATAGCACAGTGTTCCCATGAGCTCTGGAAATGATGGAAAACCTGGAAAGTCACAAAAAAAAGTTCCATGCATAGAAAAAAATCATGGAATTTCAAAAAACCTCAAAAATCATGGAAAAATCATGGAATTTTGTAAAATAATTTGACGAAACCACCAGTAGCCTGAAAACTAGCTGTCAAGACACACAAAACTTGTGTGTCTTGACAGCTAGTTTTCTGGCTACTGGTGGTTTCAAGTTTTAATTATTTCAATATGCATGCATGGTCTACAAGCATGCTTATTTAAATATATTACTGTTGTTGCATTCCACATTTATGCTCTGTGTGGTGAAGATGCCGCTAAAAGGGGAGGTTGGAGGCCGTAAATTAAATAGTCATGGAAATTATATCCTTGATCATGGAGAATCATGGAAAAATCGTGGAATTGTGTTTTTGAATTTCTGTGGGATCCCTGTAGCAGATGGGAAAGCATCATGAGGAACAATTTTGTGAAATTATTTTGATGACAAACTTGAGATTCAAGTAGCTGTTTACATACATTTGTTGGAATTAGATGAACACCCAGGTCAAAAAATAGACAATCCCTCTGGATAGCTTGTTGTGCAGTCATTACCCCCTACAGTCAACTTCTGTTGTCTGCTGATGACCTTTGTAAACAGTTTTGACCCAGATCAGGCAAGACAAACTGTCAGGCCTGAATCTGATACCAAAAGTAAGTGAGTATGAGCAATCACACATTGCAACCAACCCACTGCACCATGGGGAAGGGACACAGAACACTAGCAGCCACATGACATCAAGAATTAAAAGTAAAGCAACCAGCTCTTCCCTCCCCAGCAAGACAACTGTAAACTGTTTGATTCCTGAAGTTTTTTTTGATAAAGTTGATTTTGTAAAAAGTTAGCAGATGGCAATAAAAGCATACAAAGAGTGACTGACCCATCTCCTCTTTCAGGTATGACCCAGTGAGGTTACTGATGACGTTTGGCGGTGCTGTCAACAAAACAGACAAATACCAGCAGAATACATGTCTACACTGGGCTGTAACCTCGGGCAACAATATTGCTGTTAAACTGCTCATAGAAGCTGGTGCTGACCTTAATGCCATTAATGAAAAGGTAGGTAACTATTGAAAAAGTAGGTAATCAGGATTTTTTTTTAATCCGGCCCCATTCCCAATGGAATTTAGGTGACTTTTTTCCTAATTTTGAAAAAAAATCCCAATCAAATTTTTTTTTTGGAAGAATGGGATTTCCATTCAGTCAACACACACACACGCACACACACACATTCTCCATTCTAATGGCAAAAGTATGTGTATTATAGCTAGTTTGTTTTTTTATTGACCAAAAATGACAACATTGTGCACTATAACAAATTTCCCAAGGATTTCTAGCGATAAGGCGGGCTATTTCCCTAATTGAAATTTTTGTTTTATTTTGTTGAAATAACGATTGGAGACACTAAGCACCTTGGACAAACGCATATAGACGAGCCGTCCGTGCACCCTTGCCCCCTGGTACGTATATTTAAAATGGGTTTTCCTAAATGCATGAAATAATTCTACTCCATTTTGAATGAGAATTTATTTGATCATCAACTGTGTTTGTTATTCAGTAACATGTATGGGAAATAGACCGTTAAACTAGGGTAAAACAAGCATCCTTTCACGATAGAATATATATATTTATACAGTTGATGTACAATAAAAATGACCATCTTGCAAAGCGGTCTATTTTTGTCAGATGTTTGATGTATTCTTTGGTTTATAGCACACCTTCCCCCCCCCCCCCCCTAGACCCAAGACGCCCTTTACATATGTTGTATATTTATATAGCGACATTTAATTATCCAAAGGGCATCTTTGGTCTAGGGGGGAAAGCATCTAAAAACAAACTGAAAGACGCCAGTTTCATCTTTTCAATGACAAAAGTCACAATTTTAAGTATAATTCGTATGCATGCGCAGAGGGTATACTGCAAAGTTTTGAAACTGAATGGCATTTATATCCTTAATGTTTTAGCACGTTTACTTTTTGAAAACCTGCAATGGATTTACTAAAAGTCTGGTCAAAACAGCACCCAGTATAAAGACTTAAAAATGAGGGATGAGAGTAGTAAACGCAAGTTTTCATGACTTTGTAAATGATGTATCGCTTTGACATGTATTTTGATTCTTACTATGTATATTTAACTACCGAAACAGACCACTTTTAACATTAGGGCATTTTGAAAATTTAGTTTTTGTAATCTTGTCAACTAGGGAAAATACACGCCTTTTCGCTAGAGGTTCTTTAGGGGTGTACCATGCTACTTTTCCCAATCTGAAAGGCCCTAGGGCCCTTCCCAAAATTGCACAAAAATCCCTGATAATAAATGTGAAGGAAGGCAATTAAAGACAAGGTAGGCAATTTATTAAAAATAAGGTAATCTATGACAAGGAAGGCAACTAATGACAGGCTGGGCCTATACATATACACTATACAGTGAAAATTTATATTGAAGTATTCACCAGTTCGAATAAGATTTGGGATTTATCATATTGTGTCTGGGAATGATATAACACCATGCACAGGTTTAGATAAACAAAAAATTTCAGCGTAAAACTTAATATTTTCTTAACCATAACTTTTAGCATATGTTTTGGGTGCTCAAAAGAACCGTCTCATTGAGACGGTTCTTTTGAGTACCCACGACATATTTTTGGTTGAAAAATAAGAAAGTTATTTTTCTGTTACGCAACTTAAGTTCTGACCATGTATCAAAACGCAGTTTTACCTATTTCTTAAAATAACTTTTAATTTCACTATCTATTAGTGCGTTCAGAATTCTTCCTTCGGCAACCAGGGTTACCATCGGTTACCGAAGGCTGCCGATGGCGACATTCGGTAACATATGGTCACCGTCGGTAATCACATCGGTGAGTTGCTGGTTGCCGATACCGCCGCGTCATGATAGTCGAGGTAGAGGCTGATTTATGACGTCATTTTAAAATGGCTGCTAGAATTAAATCTTCTAGCGGGATAAACGGAAATTTGTTTCCAACAGAATTTCCTGTCAACAATAAGCTTTACAAGTTGTTGGTAAAACAAAGTGGTATTCCGCTGATATCAGATCATAGATTTTGTCTCGTTATATTTAAAACTTTTTTAGTTATAGTGAAGAATAGCCAACATTTTAACAGACAAGTAATACGTCTAAAGAGACGATTGTTTTTAGCTCCCAAAATTTTTGACATACACTCAAACTAACATGTTCAGCTACAGAGACTAGCCAGAATACTGACATTTTACATGAAGCAAGTTTGAATATTCAAATTTTAGTATATAAGTGAATATATGGTAAATTTATTTGCCATTGGTTACTATAGGCCACCGATGATAACAAAAGCTACCAAAAGCCGTTCAACTTAAAACACCTGTTTTCGGCAAGTTTTGCAGCCAATGGTTACCGAAGGTACCGTCGGAAACCACTCGGTCCAAACCTTGGGTACCGATGGGAGAATTCTGAACGCACTATATTACTGCATAGTTACAAGCTGACGTCTATTTTTAGAACAATAAGATCACATGACATAACTAAAATCACATGAAATTAAGTGTACCGTTTTTTTTGTTCTTCAGTAGCTAGAAATATCATATTCATCATCCTGAAGAAGATCATTTTAAGACTGAAACGTGCAACTTAAAATAAAATGTCAACCTAAATGATTGTTGGTTCTGTTTTTTCCCTTTTATTATGATGTATCAAAATTGATAAATTACTAATTGTTTACAGATTTTGCTAACATTATGAAATGATACCCATAACAATGTTGCATAAATACAGCAAAATCTTAATGTTTTTACACCAAAATGTGATTTCAATATAATCTCATTGAATCTAACACTCATGCTCCTGTATTATTGAATTTATTAAACATGTTGCAAAAAAGCAAGCCTAAAAAAATATCGCTTTTTCTCAACTCCTTTACATTGTAATTAATTCAAATTTACATGTTAGACTCATGTAAGATCCTCTGTATATTGGATTTAGACTATCTGAAAAAGTCAGCCTCTAAATATTAAATTAGGTTGTCGATTGCAATAGCTTCTCTGGTTTATGGTTGATTATCTAAGGATGTTTACCCCTTAAACCTGAAATCTTTCATATTTTAAAGGCCTGCACACTGCCAGTTTTAAAAATTTAATTTCTATACTCAGGCTTATGAAAATACAGTCAAACCTGCTGTTGCGGCTACCTCTATTAAGCGTGACCCTCCCTTAAGCGGCCATTCTAGTGCCCCCGAACGATTTTGAATGCAAATGCACCTTTATTAAGCGTGCACCTGTCCAACGTGGCCAGCGGTCGGCGAAATTCGCCCCAAAATACTGAATTTGTGTCCTCAAACGGCCAATTTCTATGCGCTGATGCGGCCAGTTTCGATTAAAATTGCATCGATTAACTTTTTTGCACCGATCATATACTTGGTGTAATTAAACTCCCCAGCAATGGTGCCTCCCAGAATAAATTCTTCAACGGCCGCTACCCTATGTCGAGGTTATTGGGCCCAACTATTTGGAAGTTTGTGGTGCAGTCGAACCGCAACGGGGCTGAAATTAACTAAGTTCATGTGTTTACACTAATAAAACACTATGACATGGTTCAGGAATCCAGCACATGTGGATTAAAAACAGCGTCGACAGTAACCGAAAACCTGAATACCCTAAACGAACATCACTTGTTGATTTTTTGTAAGCGGGTAACCATTATTGCAAGCGGGTAACCAGTCGTATAGCCAGTCAGCTGATTAGATTGTCGACATCAAAGCATTTTGAGACGGTTCTTTTGAGTACCCACAACATATGTTTTGGTTGAGGAATAAGAAAATTATTTTTTGGTACACGCTCTAAACTAAAGGCCTGATGAAGCTGTCCCTTATGATATGATATGCTTCATATACATTCTAATTTCAAAGCAATCCTTTAATGAATCACTCGTTCATAGCCTCATGAATTACACAAATTCGATTGACAGCTGCAAAGCTCACTTGCCCGTGCAATATGCTTTGAACGTCGAACTCATTCGCCAGAAGTGACACTGGTGTTGTGATTGACAGCGAGCCACATCCGAGTCCCACGTGCAAAACAAGCCTCTTTTTTGCTCCATTGGCTGTCTGTGTTCAAGCTGGCTGTTCCGTTTTTGTCTCCAATAAAACCGTTAATACGATTATATTTTAAATACAAAACTGTTTTAATTCCTAAATTAAAAATAATTTTTACATTTTAAATATTTATAATAAAATGTAAATATAAGCAATAACTTCAATTTTTGGTCTGTTCATGGAATCATGAATACTTTGGGTCTCTTGCAAATTAAATGTGAAGCCCTTCAGGCTTCACTTACTTTCAGGCTTTTCTTACTTTGCATGAACATTCCAAAAATTGAATTTATTTCTTAAATATTTGTAGGGACAGACACCTCTTGATCTTGCTGTTACCCAAAACACACTTATTATTATATTGGCCTAAGCTAAAGGCCTGATGAAGCTGTCCCTTATGATATGATATACTTCATATATTTGTAGGGACAGACACCACTTGATCTGGCTATTCATGTGAAGAATGCAGAATTGGTGAAGAAACTGCGAGAAATTCGTTTAGAGAAAGGTTTAGAGAGACCTCACTGTCTCATTAGATATACTTCAGATAAGGTAGGGGATAACTACAGTAAAAGCCTTCTTAAGCAGCCGCTAAAAAATAGACAAAACAAAGATCTTAATGACAAATGGTAGCTTAATGAAGGTCGAAAGTATTGCAGAATGCTCCCCTTGGAGCATTCTGCAATAATTTTGCACTGCATCAGGGTTAATCCTAGCCCAGATTATGATGGGCCCTAAAAATGGGCCAATGGCCTATATCCCATTCAAATACATGCAAATTTCCCAATTTTAATGGGCCATTTGGAATTTTTATGGGCCCTTTGCAAAATTTGATGGGCCCAAGAATCCTTAATATCCGCATTAGAGCATAATTGACATGAGATTTAAATAACTTGTATGTGGGGCCCAGCCAAAAATAAAGTCCATTTTAGCAAAACATTAATAGTTTTCTCACAAAATGGATCAGGCCCATCCTAGGATTAACCCTGCCTGTATTCTTAAAACGCACTTTTGGTCTTTTAGAGTGACCACTTGAGACAGGTTTTACTTTAGATACAATTTTTTTTCTTTTGGCTTGATTCTTTATATCCCAGTCAGTATTTTGTCAGTCATGTCGGGATGGGTCTTTGGGTTCAACCAGTACTAAGCAGAGATTAAAGTGTCTTGCTCAAGGGCACAACACAGTGCCTCAGGTGAGGCTCGAACCAGCTACCCTTCGATCTAAAGTCAAGCACTCTACCACTTAGCCTATGTCCTCCCTAGATACGATCTTTATCATAAACTTTAAAGTATTTGTCAGATACAGAATGTATGAGGGATAATTAATAAGTTTTAAGACTGGTTGACAGGGAGCCTAGTGGCTCAGTTGGTAGAGCGTTAGACTGGGGAGCGAAGGTTTGTTTGGTCGAGACTCACCTTCGTGATGTCACTTTGTTGTGTCCTTGAGCAAGACACTTTATCCGCTGCTTTAGTACTGGTTCAAGTCAGGTAGACAAAAAATCGTCCCAGCATGACTGAAAACTATTGACTAGGATGTAAAGCATAAAAAAAACAAAAAAAACAAAACAAAAAAACATTCAGATTAATTTCTGTCATCTCTTTATCCCCAACCCCTCTAAATACAGGGTTAGCTCAGCCTTGAAAAGTACTTGAATTTAGAGGGCTTTCTAGCACTGTTGATAGAGATCTATATCCGTATAAAATTGTTGTGCCTTTATTTCATGCAGCATATGCTGCACCAAATATAGGCACAACAATTTTATACTAATTTTCCAGTATTAACATGATTAATGTCTCCATTATCTCAGTCTAGCATTTCTGAAGTAGAATTTTAACACTTAAATAGTATTTTTCATTAACTTAAGTCCTTGAAAACTGTTGGAGAGGCTTTTAGAATTCCTTGAATTTTACTCATACTTGCCTGTACGAACCCTGAAATATCAATCAGAAGAGCTACAGTTACTCTTGAACCTGGTTAACCCTTTACCTCATAAAGATGCCTTTTTAATGCTTTTGTAACAGAGCAGAACCAGATAAGACAGCTCTTGTAAGAGCTGCCTGATCAGGGTCTACTCTGTTTGCTTATGGAAATATGATATATCTGATCCCACGCTAGAGGACCTGACAAGTAATTTTGTTCTATGTACCAACATGAAAGTTTATAAAAATTAATATAATTATTCATAATGGGTGGAGCCTAGCATAAATATTCATGAAGGAAAGGGTAAATTACCCTCTGCTTTTTTGAGGCCAAGCCCCGAGATTATAAATCAGTTTTTCAACTGAGAGTTTCATGGGTGAAAGTTTTCAGGATTAATCCTGAATTCAGGATTTTGAGGCTGACTTTCCATAGAAAGCCAGCCTCAAAACGCTGAATTAGGCAGAGTTTGATAGCTTCTCTGATTAGTTTTCAGATCTAAACTCAATTAATCATATATACTTAAAATTATTCATTTTTGTAGGCATCCTTCAAGTTTAAAATTTGCACTTATAAAGTTCAGGATTTTGGAAAAGTTTGAAAGCAAGAAACTCCATTTCATGCTCAATAGATTTCAGCATGAAACAAGTTTTATATACCATTTTCATAATAGCTCACCAGTCTCTGAGAAAACCTTGCAAAATGGTCCACAAGCAAGGTCTGCAGATTAAGTTCATACTCATAGTGGTGAAAGAATCAAAAGTTATGTCCAAATCCACTTTTGATTTGCCCTTTTACCTTTTCCAGGGGCCGTAATATGGCTAAAACTGTTTGTGCTGGTTCTCAGTCTTAAATATGGACTTTTTAAGCTAAGAAAATGGCAAGTTTGAAGCTGCTTAAAAGGAAGATGCACTTTTGAGTGATATTGATTAATGTTTTCATTTGAAAGAAGACACATTAAACTGTGAAACTGACTTCAAACAATAGCCCTCTAGTTAAGAGTTCGTAATTAAAAATTAGTTCTCTTATTTCTCAACCAAAACATACGTTGTGGGTATTCAAAGAACAGTCTCAACGAGACGGTTCTTTTGAGCACTCTAAACATAATTGAGCAGCGAAATGAGATTTCCAACAATGTGGTATGTGCGACCAGCAAAGGCTCAGACCAGCCTGTGCATACGGGCAGTCTGATCAGAGCAGAGCCTTTTGCTAGTCGCTTGAATATTCTATTAGTGTTAAACTACTGACCGAACATCATTTGGAGTTTCTATGCTTAAAAGGAGGCTGCACAGGCTCGTCTGAGTCTACACTTGTCAAAATGCCACAGTGTTGGAAATCACATGTCACTGCTCAATTATGTTAAAACTGATGAAGATAAAAAAATGACAATTTTACGCTCAAAAATTTTACGCTCAAAAATGTTACACTCAAAAATTGTACGCTCAAAAATTGTGTTTATCTTGACCTTTGCTGAAGTCCAGCTGTAATGTTTTTAAAACCATTTTCTCACGATAACTTTTTACTACGTCCATTATCAAAAAAATTATGCGGATGAAAAACATTCAGGAACATCTCAGCCAACTACTCCAAACAGTTCCAACAACCAAGACACTGCAGCAGGTTCCTCTGTGCTTAGATGCATTCTTTGAACATTTTAAGCAAAACACAAATAAACCAAGTTCAAAGATGTCCGTCAAAATTACATTGCACCACCCTGATTTATTTACTACAGCGATGGATGGCTTGTTCAAATATAATGGAAATTGCGCCTGATTCGCTCCTGGGTTAAGCTAGTGGGGTCATCTCAAAAATATTCATTTCATAGCATGTGCATAAGTGAAAAATGGCATGTCATGCGAAAATCTAACCTTTGTTCCAACAAATGAGCCTGCTTAAAGTTGATTCTGCATATGCAAGGTAAATTCTGAATATGCAAATGGCACTTTTATGTTATGCACAGCCTTTGAATAACGGGATATGCACGGCTTAGGAATATTTTTTGAGACTACCCATTTCTGTCACGCCTATATGAACTTTATCTGTGACCAATAAAAGACTTAGAAATTTAGGAAGAATTTAATTTATTGCAAAATCTTCATCTATAAACTCAAAAATCTGTTTGCGCCACAAGCACCAGACCTTTTGGAGAAGTTGGCGGAAAGTCTCTTCTACAACTTTCATAGCTAACACACTGCTAAAATTGAAGATTAAAAAGTTATTGCGAAAAATTAGTTCTAAAAACTTAACAGCTTAAGAGTTTAGTTATAATATATTCTTTTTAATTTTAACAGGGTGTTAGAAAGAAGATGATGTATGCTTTTCCTCTTGTGGTATTGTTTGCTGCTGGGTTTATCCCAGAATGCTCTCTGTCATGGGAAATGAAAGGGTTGGCAGCTCTTCTTGTCTTCTTATATTGGAGAGTTTGTAGCTAGTAAGTATCTTATTTATCTCTCTTGTTGAGTCTTGTCATACTATACAATTGTTGACTATTGAGGCATTGGACATGCTGAGAGTACCAATATTGACTGAGGCAGAGCCGAGGTCAATATTGGTACTCTCAGGTCGACATCACATCATGTCCAATGCCTCAGTAGTCAAAAGTTATTTTATTTTATAATTTCTCTACACAAAAAAGCAACAACAACAACATAAACAAAATCTTGGCCATGGACTATGTCTTGGACAGTCTTGAATTTCTTTTTTTTTACATGAAGAAAGCATTATTTATTTGTAATTACAACTATAGACAGAGAAAACCCAGATTAAATGCCGCATAATGTGGCATTTCATCAGGGTCTACACTGTTTGCTAAGACAGAAATGATCTTCAGAGAAAAAATTGTAACCTGTGACCCCTTGAATTTTACAAGGGACCATTCCAAGTTTATTGCATCAATCCAGAAGGAAGAATTCATTAGTGCATTTAAGGGTTTTGCTGATAACTATATTTGACAGCAAAGTCTGAATTACATGTATATAATGAAACACCAAATCTTGTAAATTCCGTGCTGATGTCACTCACTGAATTGTATTTACAGCAGATCATGCAAGTTTCATGCTGAAAACACACCTGTTATTGAATGGTTCTATGAAGTCTATTTTTAGTAACTAATATTGATCCGGGTTTGCACAGGCTTGAAAAGTACTTAAATTTAGAGGGCTTTCTTGAAAAGTCCTTGAAAAATAAATCTACTTTGAAAAGTACTGGAAAATCACTCAAAGTCCTTGAAAATTCCTTGAATTTTACCATTTACAGGAGGATTCAACAGTGTTTTTGGAGACGTTAATCAGTATCAAATTCAAATAAAGGAACCACAATTTTATACTAAGTTTCTTGATAAATATCTTTAGTATTGGACTCGAGCATTTCCGAAGACGAATTTTAACTTGTAAATCAGTATTTTTCTTAAGTTTTAAGTCCTTGAAAATGGTAGGAAAGTCTTTTAGTAGTCCTTGAAAAGTCCTTGAATTTTACACAATCTTGCCTACAGGTACGAACCCTGTTGAATGGGAAAAACCCACAGCCCATGGGACATGTAGTTATATTGACTCGAGAGGATATGCATCTGGGCCAATTAGATGTTTATTTATAGATTATATAATAAAACTTTTTATAGCCTTCTTTACCTTGTACATCCAGCTGTAAGATGTGGTTTTCAAAAAGGTCCATAAGATAAATTTTGACAAACTAAAATTTTGTTTTTTTTTGAAAAAACCCAAACCTGAATTACAGGATGATAATTGTCTGGGGTAATTCATTTGCAGCATATGTTTCTTTAAAATATTATAAGCCTTATTTGTCAGGAAGAGCAAATCAACCAAATACAAAAACTCCAAATGAACAATCTTGGCTTCATGTTGTCATGGGAAACTATCCCATCCAATCGGAACTACCTCGGCCAATTCTGTGGAATCAGACCTCGGATGTACATCGAGGGTCTACTTTGATAACATAATGTTGACGTCACATAACATGATGCTGACATCACAGAAACCATGCCAATACAATAACAAGTTTGATTGCAGAGAATTAAACAGTGACAACATTCCACAAGATGCTATAAATGAAGCTTAGTTTTTTCAATAAAATATCGCTATAGCGATATTTTATTGAAAAAAACCTTAACTTCATTTATTCTGTTGACAGAATAATGTATTTTAATAGAGCAGAACTCACATGCTACAGAACTAATTTTCCTTATGCCAGTTCCGGCTAACAAAATGCAGCTTTTTCATACATAATACTGCGCCTTACATACATCCGAGCCTTGATTCTCGAATTGGGCCAAGATTTTCCGATTGTATCCCACCAAGAACCAAATCAACTGGTCTCTGCCACCATGAAACAGCATTATCTGTAGGAAAAGTCCCTAACATATCCTTGAATTTTACAATTTGCTTATGCATGGATTTTCCTATCTTTCTGAGATTGGGGCCTACTGTTGAAATTGGGAAAATAAGGTTTTAGCCATCAACATTGGGAAAACTAGATTCCGTCTAAAAGATTTAACTAGATCTCCATTTTAAATTGTCAGATTTAAAACCATATCAGTTTAATTGCATTGACCTTTATAATTGCTCATGAATAAATGCATCATTGGGTGAATGTATACATCTGTAACTTTGCTATTTTTTGTCTGATTTTCATGGAATTTTCACCAAACTGTACAGCTAAAGAATGGGGACTGTTGCTAACTATTTTGGGAAGTTTTTGCTCGCTTTTGAATTGGGAAGGAGCGGATATTTGACCCCTAAATAGGTCTCGGAAAATCCCTGTTATGTAATCATGTCTTACTTTTTTCAGCTTTTTCTTTGATGATCGTTTATGGATGATTATGCCTATAGCCTGGTATTCAGCTTCTAAACTGCTGATGTATGTCACCTGGTTTATATACTTACACCAATATATCCTTTGAAATATATACACATTATTATAACAGTAACTTGATCTGGCGTACTGTATCACGTCGAGTGGATTAGCTCATATCATCGGATCACACGAGACGCGAAGCGTCGAGAGTGATCTGATGATATGGGCTAATTCACGAGACGTGATACTGAACGCCAGATCAAGTTAATATTATGATAATATGTTTATTATATACCTTTTTTGCGACATTATTCTGATTTTATAAATTGTTTCTGTCTTTAATCCAGAAAAAATGCGGGAACGTTTGCCATTACGTTGTGTTTCATGACGTCACGCCGTCATGTTTTCCTGCGCTGGTTCTATGCTTAAAATATACCTTACGTAATGTTGCCGTAAAACAGGTAACCGACGAAAGCCTCGTTTTAAAGGATAGTGATATGGAATCAGAAAACCTCAGTTCGTTGATCCGGCTTTCTGTATCAGATGGCCAGAAAACGGATAGTTCAAAAGATGTATCATTTATAAGTATACAATGAAAATTTATAATAGAACGCTCTCTCAGCTCAAGATGTTTTACTTTCGGCAATGAAAAGCAAAGATCCAACAGTCTGTATCTATACAGTAAAAAATTTGAACTTCGATTTTTCGAAATACTCACTTATTCAAAATAAAATTGGGACACACTGTATTCACAGAATATGACCAATTCATGATATATTTTACTACCATGCAACTACCAGCTTAGCAAAAGCATAGTTCATGAAATCAAATTTGGTGATATAGCTGTCATGTAAATATTAACAATTTGCCATATAGTGACACTTATTTTAAACTGATTGGCAGTTTGGGATGTTTAAAAGAGGAAAGCCAGCCAATGGACATGATACTTGTTTAGTGTATATTTCAAAATAGGTTTCCTTAATTTCAGTAACATATGTTGTTGGTACACATTGGAATTCCAATGTGCACCTACAACATATGTCCATACAGTAAATGAGCGTTTATCACCATAAAACAGGTTTTTTACAAAATTATGTTTCAGTGTAATGAGCATGTAGAAATGAACAAGTTTTTTTGTAGTTTGGTATGCACCTGGATGACAATAATAGATAGCCAATTTTATATTATTGACAGCTTATCTTTAGAGGTTTCATTGGAATGAAATGCAAACTTAGTGGTTGCCTGGTTGTAAAACTTTTGGGTGCATAAAAGAAACGTCTTCAAAACCAAAAACTTATGTTTGATAGAAAAAAAACCCTGATAAAAATCATTTTTGGGGGTTATATATTTTTGTCTATCCTCCAATAGTTGGAACTACTGATAGTTCCAAAATAAATTACAAGATTCAACTGTGTTATACTATTATTAGAATTGAATTTTAAAGTATTATGAGTCTGTGAAAGCTTTAAAAGGTTCTTTAAGAAGTCTTTGAAAGTCCTTGAATTTTACACAGCCTCGCTTGAATGAACTTTGAAAAAGTGGCTTATCTAAGATATGAAGAAGCAGGCCTTTAGTTAAGAGTGCATACCAAAAAATTAGTTTTCTTATTTCCCATCAAAAACATATGTTGTGGGTACTCAAAAGAACCGTCTCAATGAGACGGTTCTTTAAACACCCAAAACATATGTTCAAACTGATTGATTAGAAAATATTTACAATTTTATGCTCAAAAATTTTGTTTATCTAAACCTATGAAGAAGCATACAAAAACACTTGTTGTTTCCTTGACCTTTGTTACTTGTGGAAGCTGGTATGTTTCAAGAAGTTATGTGGTGGCTTTGTTCAGCTTTGCTAGCGTATAATTTCATCAAGGCCTGGAAGTCTGATCCTGGATACCTCAAAAGTGACAGGGAAACTAAAATAAAGGTAAGAGTGGTTGTACTGATGGAATCATCTATACTTAAGGACTTTGAAAACGCATCACCCAGACTAAATCCTTTATTGCTCAAGCACTGAGGATGAAAGAGATATAAATTCTATTGCATGCCATAGTCTGTCAAGCTTTTAGTGTGCCCTAGAAAATTCATGGTTGTAAAATTAATTAAAGGTTTTGAAATAACAGCATTTATAAAGCAGGGTTAGGCGATTTCGAAGGACACCAATAGACTCTTTTCACATTGTTAGTGCGCATGCGCCAAACAGTCTCGTTCCGCGTTATCTCCGCGAGTTTACACCTGAAGGGGCAACCTGTATACGGCTGCCTAACATTACACAATGGAATATGGAAAACGATTAAAAGAAAAAGAATTCCGCAAATAAAGATTAGACAAACAGTAAAATTAAATGATAAAATAATGATTAATTCCAATATTCCAATTATTTGAGATAAAAAATGATTTCTAAGCATCCTAGACAGACTTTTTCCGCATGAGCGGGTTAAGGACTGTGTTGGTCATAGATTGTAACATACACGGTATCAATAATTTCCTGCCATACTATGCGTATGCGAACAGTTAAGAGTCTGGTAAGCTTCGTTCTTATTAAAGGTCTACCTGGTCTATGATTAAATTCCATACACTTGACGTCTAAACAGGGTCTTCTGGTAAATAAGTGGTAAGATACATTAAGGCCAACTCGGGAGAAACCTGTCTTGCTGGTTTCTGAGTAAGACTCAAACCAGTCTGTTCAGCTACAGAGACTAGTTAAAATGAATTTTTGCATGAGGCAAGTTTAGACATTGAACTTTCCAATAAGCGAACAATAAAGGCACTGATCAGACTGCGTGGATAGGAATACAGGCCTGCGCCTTTGTTGTTCGCATGTTCGCAGGTTTTCTCGCGCCGGGGCCCATTTTTATATCTACTACTGTGCATCCGGTCCTTTAATCCACTGCCCAGGGCTCTTTGAAAAAAAAAAAAAAAGCACACGTGCCTGGCACACGTTTGTTATTCGACGGTATTCGATTGATTTATGACGTGATGATGTGTCGCTTTCTTTAATTGGTACTTATTAACACCAAGTACTCTCTAGTCCCTGTTAACACATATGTACGTAAAATGCGCCAATATATATCCACACATTCAAAACCATTGGACTAGTGCTTAAAAGGATAGATCTGAGTCTTCAACTACATCCTTAATTTGTGTGTACTAGCAGCGATGATCTTCGTGAGCCTGCGCATAAGCGGACGTTGTGTAGAACTGATGTTATTTAATGGGTCTATGATTGGAGGTATTTACTAATAGTTTGATTTCGACATTTATCTCATATGCTTAGTCATTATGTGCAACTACATGCACGTCTATTTGGTTGCATGCGTGCGCTACTGCATGCTTATCTGGTGGGATCTTTTGTCTTAGCCTCCGTCTACATGCACTGCCTTTATATGCGTTTGAACACAACAATGTATCCGATGTTAGTGCGAGCAGAGAATGCCCTGATGAAACTGTGCATTTGCCCAGGTTCTTCTGAGTTGTCGATGCTAGCCTATAAACAGATATGTTTGCCTTATTAGTTGGCATATGTTTCAAATAATTTTAGCGACTTCGTGCCGGAAGAAGCGATTTCGTGTAATTTTAGTTCAATATCATGTATATTTTACACTAATTAATGTGAAAAAAGTACTAAAGACTTATAAAATGTATATGAAAACATTAATTTATCTGATTTCTAAAATAAGATATCTCATTCTAGCGATGAAAGGCCAAAACAGTTGACTTATAAAGCATCACTATGTGTTTCGCAATGAAACTAATAAGCAATCTGCCCCTTCATTTTCAAAAACAGCTTTATCGATTTTTCAATTGAAGAGCGATTGCTAAGGGAGATAACAATGTGAAAGGAGTCTATTCAGCAGCAAGTTAACCCTCTTTAGCTTTGTTTCCTGACTCAACAGAAATGTGTCCTATGCTTCTTTGATGGTTACACACTCATTATTGAAAGATTCAAAATGTATTGAGAGTTTGTTATGCTCAAATTATTGCCGATTTAAAGATGCCAATATACCCCACCCACTCTGATTACAATACTAGTATAGTCTAGCGATAAAATTCAACATCTTGAGTCTTTCAAAATTTAATTTATTTTCGTTAGATTTTGTTTGAAGGGGCAAAGGCCATTTACAAATGACAGATTCTGATTAAATTACACCTTGCATCACGTTTCTTTTGTGTTGTGCAAGTGATGTTAACTTAAGTTTTGAAGACGTTCTCAATCAAGTGACAAAATATATTCCCTGACATACTTTACATTAAATCGTAATGGCAAAATGATTGCAAGTGTAAGTTGTCAATGTCAAAATTATGAGTGTACAAAAAGGAAACTTGTGGAGAATTTTCTCAATATGAGCTGTAAACTGATGTTTTATTTTCAAAATATTGACATTATCAATTACTATTGATTAGAAAATGTTAATAAACTGCATGACCGATATTGATATCATACACACTACAGTGTAAACAAAAAATAACCAAAAAGCATCAGCTAGACTGCAGAATAGCACTGGATGCTGGATGCTACCATGTGACATCACCAGCAACGTCATGGTAATATACAGTCAAATTAATGATCAATTCATACCAATTTTGACCGATTCATACCAATTTTGAGTTGCACATTAAAAGCTGCAATTAGTTTGCCAATCGCATTTACGGTTTGTGAGAAAATGGCAAATTTATGGTGATGCGTTTTCAAAGTCCTCTGGTATATTAAGTCCAAATATAAAATAATTTTTAGATTGTCAGTTATACATTTTAACTTTTTTCATTTTGATAGGTTATCCTGTTTATATTGATACAATAAGTATGGAATTGTACATTTTGTATTTTAAGGGGATGCTGATAGAAATTTCTATGAAATGATGTATTTCTGTCCCTGAAGATTATTGTTACCTTAGCAAACAGTGCAGACCAAGATGAAATGCTGCCTCATGCAGCATTTCATCTGGGTCTTCACTGTTTGCCAAAGTACCTGTTTACGGGTATCCAGAATTAAAAGGGGTAATCTAAAATTGATTCAAGGGCTTGTATTTAATTGATTAACCTGTAAAATGGAATGTTTTTGTTAACCTTAAATGCAGCAGATGACAAAATTTGCGACATTTTTCCTAATTTTCGAAAAAATAAAGTATGGTATTTCATGAGACTTGTCAGCTGGCAGACAATTCTTATGAAATATCATGCCGTTTTTGTTATTTTTGAACATGCGGAAAATTTGAAATTTTCGTCTGCTGCAAATTCTAGGTTGCGCTTTATGGATAAGCTGTTTCATGTTTTGTAATTTAGGGCTACTGCACTGATAATTGTGCATGTTGTTGTAATTTGAGATACGGAAGGAGGGGATTTGACAATAGCGACAATAGTCAATAATACCATTTTTGGGCTACAAACAGTTTAGTCAGGGTATCACATTTTTTTCTCATAGAGTCATGGGCATTTTGCCTCATCTTTAGCAACTTAACCTTTAAATTAAAGCACCAATCAAAACAAAAGTCGTCTGTTTTTGTTGTATGCTGAAATGTTTTAGAAGCCTCTATTGCAAACAGTGTGGATCCTATAGAAGCAGACTGATCTGCATCATTACTGTTTGCTTCTCTAGATAAGCAAAAAGCTTTGAGGCGTGACTGTATTTACAAAATTGAAAATACAGATCAAGAAATAGGGGTTTCTTTTGCTCCGGTATTCAGTTTTATTTACTGTTGAGTCCTTATGTTTGCTTTATCTCCTTGTTATATCTTGATTTATATGTTTTAGGAGATGATGCATTGATAAGTTAGGGGTCTTTCATGCAAACCAAATATCTATGTGTCTTGATCCACACCTGAATTAAGGGTGAGGTTGGCGCCGTTAAACCGGTTTAAGCCCTCCAGTAAAATATTTTACTGACCGTTCCAAGGCGGTACTTCTTTTGTGGATCTTTTATGTTTTTGTTCTGTCTTGTGTTTGCTATGTCTTTGTGCGCGTCTGTTTATATGAGCTTTGTGGTCACCTGCTGGGAAAGGGCTGAGCTCTTGGCTCTCGTTTGTGGTGTCTACTGTGAGTTTGTCACTTTCCCATTGGTATCCTGGGTCAGGTGTGGTACTTGATTGTATCGATTCCTGATCTTTGCACCCTTACTTACTTTTCAGGCGTTTACTTACATTTACTATTATATTTTGACACACATAGATATTCTAGCCAGACTGGCTCAATTTACGCGTTACGCATCAACCATTTGAAATAAAAAGATCCAAAGGTCATTACTCAGAGGTTGTGGTACATCTTTAGACTTAAATAAGTAAATAATGTTAGACAATTATTTACAACAGACAACTTAAGCAGACAACATTTTCATATCCATTTTTGTTGGTGCTTTAAGGGTAACTTATACAATAAAAATGTTCAACCATTACTGTCCTGCCAGCCAAAAGTGACAGTGATGTCATGTTTTGTTTACAATTATTAAGTTAAATATTACCTTGAACACTCCCCTTGAGCTAACGCGAATCGATATATCACTTGTGTATTGATCTTACCTGCAGATAGGATTAATACACAAGTGATCTATTGATTATCAGTCCCTGCTAGTTTTGTAAACAAAACATGACATCACTGTCACTCTTGGCTGGCAGGACAGTATATACTTAATTTGATTTATTGGTTTTTATCCTGGAGCTAGCTGAGTCCCAGAACTTCAATTTACACCAGTTCTGCACCACTTGCCTCATACATCAACCATTAGATATATTAGCTATATAAACTGGTCAAAATAAATTAAGCACCACCAGAAATTTTTCCATAGACTAAATGTAAATACATTCATGTTTAATTTATCATAACATTTTACTGAATGAAGATTTTCCATAACATTTTCAGCGAAGTAGCAGCAATGTTTCCTCTCACCATACGCTAGGTTTCAGATTTATTGATAAGTTTTCTATAGAGCTTCACACATTTCAGTAAATGTCTCGTTTCGTTCCCTATCATTCCTATGGTAAAATTGGACAAAAAATGGATACTCTTGGAAAATTTAGCCCACACCCAAAGAAAATTGGTGTTATCAATTCAAACTTTGTGTAATTACACCCAATACATTGTTGTCCAACTTGTGTGGTTTAAGAATTTTCAACTACCATCGATGTTTTTTTAAATAAACAACTAAACTTTAGGAATTTAACATTATGGTTATGGGAAAAAGTGACATGGGGCTTAACTTATTTTGACGAGTTTACTTAATTTGATTTATTGGTTCTCTTTTGTCCAGTGTATCCTGGAGCTAGCTGAGTCCCAGAACTTCAATTAACACCAGTTCTGCACCACTTGCCTCATCCGTTGACCATTAGATATATTAGCTATATACTTAATTTGATTTATTGGTTTTCTTTTGTCTAGTGTATCCTGGAGCTAGCTGAGTCCCAGAACTTCAATTTACACCAGTCCTGCACCACTTGTCTCATCCGTCAACCATTAGATATAATAGCTATATACTTAATATGATTTATTGGTTTTCTTTTGTCTAGTGTATCCTGGAGCTAGCTGAGTCCCGGAACTTCAATTTACACCAGTCCTGCACCACTTGTCTCATCCGTCAACCATTCAATATATTAGCTATATACTTATTTTGATTTATTTGTTTTCTTTTGTCTAGTGTATCCTGGAGCTAGCTGAGTCCCAGAACTTCAATTTACACCAGTTCTGCACCACTTGCCTCATCCGTCGACCATTAGATATATTAGCTATATACTTATTTTGATTTATTTGTTTTCTTTTGTCTAGTGTATCCTGGAGCTAGCTGAGTCGCAGAACTTCAATTTACACCAGTTCTGCACCACTTGCCTTATACGTCGACCATTAGATATATTAGCTATATACTTAATTTGATTTATTTGTTTTCCTTTGTCAAGTGTATCCTGGAGCTAGCTGAGTCCCGGAACTTCAATTTACACCAGTTCTGCACCACTTGCCTCATACGTTGACCATTAGATATATTAGCTTTATACTTAATTTGATTTATTATGTAACATGTATGGTGTTTATCTGTTTCATATTTTGTTTACTTAGTTTCTGTTGACCCAGATATTGGAGAAATTGATGGTAAATAAGGTGTTGTAAACAAAGTATTTATTTGGTTATAGATTTTTCTAGATCTAGAAGTTACCAGAAAAGACCAGAACTTACTAGAGTTTTCTTTTCCATGCAAATAGAATCTTTGAGTAGATTCTGGAATTCAGTGGAAGTTTGTGGAATTTTCCAGAATGAATAAATATAGCATATGATATCATAGTTCTTTCCTGATTAATCCAGAACTTTCTTAAAGGGTATATATAAGAGTAAATTTTCATAAGGGCATCTTTGAAATAATTTCACCTTTTAAAAGTCTAAACCTTTTGTGCTGGAATTCTGTATTGGAATACTTAGTGCTTAACTTATTCATTCTGGATTACTTTGGATTATTCAGTTTTGGATTCAGACTTCATGTTCATTTGGATTTATCTTCAAAATCTGGGATCAGAAACTGCTGAAAGACTTGTGTTGATAAATATTCTGAGGGACAGTTTGGACATACAAGGTATTGTAAATTAGACTTTCTTTGCTTGTATAACTATTTTCCATTGCTTATTGTAAATGATAATTTTTGTTTTTAATAAATTTTGTTAAATTTTAAAAGTGCTTTTTGCTGACTTTCCAATTAGCAAGATTTTGGTCTCCTGAATTCTTTTCTTGTTACGCCTGGCACGTAACAATTGGTTCTCTTTTGTCTTGTGTATCCTAGAGCTAGCTGAGTCCCAGAACTTCAATTTACACAAGTTCTGCACCACTTGCCCCATCCATCAACCATTAGATATATTAGCTATATACTTAATTTGATTTATTGGTTTTCTTTTGTCAAGTGTATCCTGGAGCTAGCTGAGTCCCAGAACTTCAATTTACACCAGTTCTGTACTACTTGCCTCATCCGTCGACCTCTTAGATCCAAGCATTGTTCTGTTTGTAACAAATGTGTGGCAAAATTTGACCATCATTGTCCCTGGGTGGATAACTGTGTAGGTAAGTTGTTTGTTTTGTTTGTTTGGTATGAATCTTAATGTCCCATCAACAATCTTTCAAGGATGTAGGGACGGATCTTCCTGGGTTGAACCAGTACTCAGCTAGGATTAATGTGTCTTGCTCAAGGACACAACCCAGTGATACCGGTGAGACTCGAAACCGTGGCCCCTCGTTCTGGAGTCAAGCACTCTACCACAGAATTCCCTGGAGGTAAGTTGTGGCTTTTCTGTCGACTGGGTAATTATACCCCCTGCAAACTTTGTTTATCATAACCCCCCCCCACCCCCCCCCCCACCCCACCCCCGCCCGGCCGCAAACATTGTTTGTGGTGGGAATACTGTTTTCAAGTTGTCCGTCCGTGCGTTTTGTTTCCTTAATATCTTGAAGAGTCATTGCTGGATTTTCATCAAACCTTGCAAACATATTTATATATGCAAGACAAATACTTAAAACAAAAAATTAAGGGCTAGGAGCCAATCATTTCCCTTTGTAGTTCTAAATGGCTTTTTATATAGGGTTTTATGCTTATGCTATTGTAGTCCATACAAGGGCCGATCAACTTCTACCACAGCTTTTGATGGAACAATTTGATACTTGTCCTATACAATGAAGACACATTTAACATATGCATGAAGGAGTTTGGTTCAGAAAAAATATTTTTTGACAAAATGACAGCTGTGAGAACTTTGACAATTTTTCCCAAATAAGGTGTTTGTATATGCATTGATGGTGCCTTCATGGGCCGATCAACTTCTACCACAGCTTTTGATGGAACAATTTGATACTTTGCCTATACAATGTAGACACATTGAACATATGCATGAAGGAGTTTGGTTCAGAAAAACTAATTTTTGACAAAATGACAGCTATGAGAACTTAGACAATTTTTCCCTAATAAGGTGTTTGTATATGCATTGATGGTGCCTTCATGGGCCGATCAACTCCTACGACAGCTTTTGATGGAACAATTTGATACTTTTCCTATACAATGTAGACACATTGAGCATATGCATGAAGGAGTGTGGTACAGAAAAAAATAATTTCTGACAAAATGACAGCTGTGAGAACTTAGACAATTTTTCCCTAATAAGGTGTTTGTATATGCATAGATGGTGCCTTCATGGGCCAATCAACTCCTACCACAGCTTTTGATGGAGCAATTTGATACTTTGCCTATACAATGTAGACACATTAAACATATGCATAAAGGAGTTTGGTTCAGAAAAAATAATTTTTGACAAAATGACAGCTGAGAGAACTTAGACAATTTTTCCCTATTAAGGTGTTTGTATATGCATAGATGGTGCCTTCATGGGCCAATCAACTCCTACCACAGCTTTTGATGGAGCAATGTGATACTTTGCCTATACAATGTAGACACATTGAACATATGCATGAAGGAGTTTGGTTCAGAAAAAATAATTTTTGACAAAATGACGGCTTCGAGAACTTAATTCAAACTCGATGTTACCTTCATGTGCTGATCAACACCTACCACAGCTTTTGATGGAACAATTTGATACTTTGCCAAAACAATTTTGACACATTGAACATATGCATGAAGAAGTCTGGTTGAAAAAAATGATTTTTGACAAAATGACAACTATAAGAACTTAGACAATTATTCCCTTATATGGCTTTTGTATATGCATGAATAGTGCCTTCATGGGCCGATCAACTCCTACCACAGCTTTTGATGGAGCAATTTGGTAATTTGCTGATACAATGTAGACACATTTAACATATTGGAGCAAGTTGAGCTATTATGCTTTCAAGAGTAAGAATTACTTTGTGTTGATGTCAACAATTTCTGTCATCTCAGGACAATTCCTGCCTTCCGGGGTTGATTTTGTTTGTTTCTTTTGTTGCTTTACGTCCCAAGTCAACAGCTATAGTCAACGTGGGATGATCAGTTCACATAACCACACTTTTTTCCTGGGCAGGCTTGAACAAGCAGTTAACCAGTACTTTGTGCACATACTTTCGCTTGTAACTGACAATAACCCTTCTTGAATGATTCAGTGGATGGGTGGAGAATGACCATAGAAATTATTTCATGATCAATCTCCACGAAAGTATGGGACCAGGCTGGGATCAAACTTCCGACCCCTGGATCTGGAGTCGATTCCTGGGTTGAACCAGTAGTCCAGTAGTAGAGGTTAATGTGTCTTACTCAAGGACACAGCACAGTGCCTCTGGTGACTCTTGAACTAGCGTCCCTTTGATCCCAACTTGCAGGTTTAACACTCTACCAACCAAGCCCCACTACTCCTCTCATCATCATCATCATCATCATCATCATCATCATCATCATCATCCGGTTTTGATAAATGGACAGGTGCAGGAGCATCTTCCACATCAGTGTGCCCCTCTCGAGGTAACTGGCTAGCTGCACACAGAGCAGATCTTACTTTGTGTAAGACTGCCATTTGTGTATTTTTAGCTAAGTTTTATGGCAGGATGCCCTTCCTTTTACCAACTTGAACACTTTTGGCAGTCCAAGACCTCTGCCTATACCCTACTGACTTGGGCTGTGTGCTCCACCATTGGCAACATGAATTAGTAGTGTTCTACGGTTGGACCACGGGAAGTCGGCCTGTTGACTCCTGCTGTGAAGCTACTGTCACCCAGGTTGTGACAGGCTAGTTTCTGGCATAGCTGCCACCTTCTAGTTTTGTGTAGAGGCCTAGAGAAAACTCCTAGAGGGGTGACCCTCCCGGCTTAATGAGCTTATCTACCCACATGTTACAGGTGGTACTGGCTTACATGGTTACTGTAGCAACATCAATCATGAGAAAAAGACCAAACTGGTCCTGACTGCAAGACTAATCTGGACCTGACCTCTGTCAATAGTAAGAATAATAAAGGCTCTGACTTACCTGTACAGATGTCCAGGCTGGTTTTTGCCTTTGTTGTTAGCAGGCAACAAAGTCAGGTTTTTTGTGAAGTAATCCAAATGAGCCACGACATGAGATTTCCAACAATGTGGCATTTTGACATGAATAGACTCAGACGAGCCTGTGTAGCTTCATTTTAAGCTTAAAACTCCAAATGATGTATGGTCAGAAGATTAACACTCACAGAATATTTAAAAGCGACTAGCAAAGGCTCTAATCAGGCTGCGTGTATGCACAGGCTGATCTGAGACTTTGCTGGTCACACAAACCACATTGTTGGAAATCTCATGTCGCAGCTCATATTATGTGATATATGTTTCAGGTGCTTACAATCACAAGTATTTTGTTGGATATTTATTCTTCCTTGATATTATGTTATGCTGGTGTGTCTATGGAACTCTAAAATGTAAGTAGAAAATTGTGAATCATATTTTCATTATAGGATGGATGCATTCTTTTGAGATTTGTCAACCCGAGAAAGTGATGTCCACCTTCGCCTTGGTGGATATCAATTTCTCGCTTTGACAAATCCTGTTGTTATACGACTCCTATAAAAGATCTTCTCTGATTTGCTGAAACTAGCTTGCACTGGTTGTGACAGATCATGATGTCAAACAATGATGAGCTAAAGACAGGTTAACATTAGTTTTGTCAGTGCTGACAGAGAGCTAAAAATAGATTGCTCTATATCTAGCCTAGGTGACATGGCTTTTGTCAGTGCCGACAGAGAGCTAAAAATAGACATATAAACACTGACTGGTTTCTTATGTATATTTCACAGGTAAAATGTGTTGAATTCAGAATTTGTTCATTGTATGAGAACAGCATTTAACCCATTTATGCCGACTGGAATTTCCCACCTTTATCAATTGAAACAGTCCATTTCTGTTTTGAGGGATTTTAGGTGGTATTTTACAATTTTATTCAAATTTTAATAGAAAATTATGCAAGCAAATTGTAGAGACCCTGGTCAGACTCTATCTCAGACTGTGGCGTCTGCACTATGTCCCAGAAAAAGGACGCTAGGCATATATGGGTTAAAATGCAAATATTTTGCTTATCTCATAAGAGTTGCAGAAATTTGGGAAGTACAGTCAAATTTCAGTTATCCAAATGTCGATTATGCGAAACTACTGGGTTATTCGAAGACGACGGACAGTCCCAACTTTTTTCCCTATTATCTATTGCAATAAAACTACCTATTGTTCAAATTTCGATTATCTGAAAAATTCAATTTTTCGAAGTGATTTGTCGGTCTCGAATAAAGAAAATGCTATTAAATTACCCTTCAAGATTCGAAGTCCAAATGTCACGCATGGTGATCATGATTTCTTTGTTTGGTCGAGTTTGATTTACACACCTGAGTGATTTAGAAAAGAAAGTTGAGACAGGTAATTGACACCAGATTAACGCTCACACTATAACGTGATGAACCGTAAAGTGAGTAAACGGTGTCTTTTATTAAGGTCATCATCATTGTGATGGTTTTGTTCGATGTTTTTTTAAATGTTTTAGGCACGTATGTGCAGGCTGATCTGAGGCTTTGCTGTTTAAATATTAATTAGTGGCAGCTAAAATTGATTTTAATTTGATGGTGTCTTTCTTGACCACTGTTTACAATAAGCGAACACGCCTAGCGCGCCAACAGGTTACAACAAAAATAACAATTTCGATAATAGACGAATATCACGGACACTTTTTTTTTTTTTTTTTAAGAGACCACTTCTAGTTATGAGAAACAATGACCCATATCAGAATTATTCTTAAACACTTGTGTTTTAGTGGTATGCTTGACATAATACAATCTAAAATAACTTGATTTTGAGGATATATTTTGCTACCCTTGTTATGTTCTATGTTAATTTCTCCCGATTTTGATGTTAAGTTGATCATTTTTTCCCAATTTTGGCCAGAGGCCTTTTCCCAAAATTGCTGAAAAAAAAACCTGTATGGTAACCTGTGTTTCAGATTTTCAAGTGCATTGTGAAAGGCTATCATTTTATGAAGATGGTATATCAGGCACAGTGTGGAAACTTTTCCAACCTTCGCCGTGGGTGGCCTGGATAGGCTTGAATGCATTTGTACATGTTTGCTGGGTTACAATGCTCTTTGGCTGCCAACTTTACCAGGTAAGTTCATCTTAGGTGGCCTGGATTGGCTTGAATGCGGTTGTTTATAGTTGCTGGGTTACAATGCTTTTTGGCTGCCAACTTTACCAGGTAAGTTAGCCAACTAGTCAGCCCTTCATCTTGGGTCGCCTGGATAGGCTTGAATGCATTTGTTCATGTTTGCCTGGTTACAATGCTCTTTGGCTGCCAACTTTACCAGGTAACTCAGCAAACTAGCCTTCCTTCATCTTGGGTCGCCTGGATAGGCTTGAATGCATTTGTTCATAGTTGCTGGGTTACAATACTCTTTGGCTGCCAACTTTACCAGGTAAGTCAGCAAACTAGTTCATCCTTCACCTTGGGTCGCCTGGATAGGCTTGAATGCATTTGTTCATGTTTGCTGGATTACAATGCTCTCTGGCTGCCAACTTTACAAGGTAGGTCAGCAAACTCATCCGTCCTTCACCTTGGGTTGCCTGGATAGGCTTGAATGCATTTGTTCATAGTTGCTGGGTTACAATACTCTTTGGCTGCCAACTATACCAGGTAAGTCAGCAAACTCGTCCGTCCTTCACCTTGGGTTGCCTGGATAGGCTTGAATGCATTTGTTCATGTTTGCTGGGTTACAATGCTCTTTGGCTGCCAACTTTACCAGGTAAGTCAGCAAACTAGTTGGCCCTACACCTTGGGTTGCCTGGATAAGCTTGAATGCATTTGTTCATAGTTGCTGGGTTACAATGCTCTTTGGCTGCCAACTTTACCAGGTAAGTTAGCAAACTAGTCCTTCCTTCATCTTGGGTTGCCTGGATAGGCTTGAATGCATTTGTTCATGTTTGCTGGGTTACAATGCTCTTTGGCTGCCAACTTTACCAGGTAAGTCAGCAAACCAGTTGGCCCTACACCTTGGGTTGCCTGGATAAGCTTGAATGCATTTGTTCATGTTTGCTGGGTTACAATGCTCTTTGGCTGCCAACTTTACCAGGTAAGTTAGCAAACTTGTCAGCCCTTTACCTTGGGTCGCCTGGATAGGCTTGAATGCATTTGTACATGTTTGCTGGGTTACAATGCTCTTTGGCTGCAAACTTTACCAGGTAAGTCAGCAAACTGGTCCGTCCTTCACCTTGGGTTGCATGGATAGGCTTGAATGCATTTGTTCATGTTTGCTGGGTTACAATACTCTTTGGCTGCCAGCTTTACTGGTAAGTCAGCAAACTCGTAAGTACTTCACCTTGGGTTGCCTGGATAGGCTTGAATGCCTTTGTTCATGTTTGCTGGGTTACAATGCTCTTTGGCTGCCAGCTTTACCAGGTAGGTCAGCAAACTAGTTCATCCTTCACCTTGTGTTGCCTGGATAGGCTTGAATGCATTTGTTCATGTTTGCTGGGTAACAATGCTCTTTGGCTGGCAGCTTTACCAGGTAGGTCAGCTAACTAGTTCATCCTTCACCTTGGGTTGCCTGGATAGGCTTGAATGCATTTGTTCATGTTTGCTGGGTTACAATGCTCTTTGGCTGACAACTTTACCAGGTAAGTCAGCAAACTAGTCCGTCCTTCACCTTGGGTCGCCTGGATAGGCTTGAATGCATTTGTTCATGTTTGCTGGGTAACAATGCTCTTTGGCTGCCAACTTTACCAGGTAAGTCAGCAAACTAGTTCATCCTTCACCTTGGGTCGCCTGGATAGGCTTGAATGCATTTGTTCATGTTTGCTGGGTAACAATGCTCTTTGGCTGACAACTTTACCAGGTAAGTCAGCAAACTAGTTCATCCTTCACCTTGGGTCGCCTGGATAGGCTTGAATGCATTTGTTCATGTTTGCTGGGTTACAATACTCTTTGGCTGACAACTTTACCAGGTAAGTCAGCAAACTAGTTCATCCTTCACCTTGGGTCGCCTGGATAGGCTTGAATGCATTTGTTCATGTTTGCTGGGTTACAATACTCTTTGGCTGCCAGCTTTACCAGGTAAGTTGGCAAACTGGTCTGTCCTTCACCTTGGGTTGCCTGGATAGGCTTGAATGCATTAGTTCATAGTTGCTGGGTTACAACACTCTCTGACTGACAACTTTACCAGGTAAGTCAGCAAACTAGTTCATCCTTCACCTTGGGTCGCCTGGATAGGCTTGAATGCATTTGTTCATGTTTGCTGGGTTACAATACTCTTTGGCTGCCAACTTTACCAGGTAAGTTAGCAATGGGTGAAGCAAAGGCTCTGACGAGACTGGGCTTGTCTGAGCTTTTGTTGCTCGCACATACAATAAAAACCAACGTCGATTACATGTCTATGTCTACTAAATGTGGAAACTATTTCGATTTCAACCAAATTTTTGGGTCGCACACACACAGAAACTATTTCTACACAGAATAGCATCGTGATAATTAACTATCTGTCGCTTAATACATCAATTTTGTTTCATAAAAGCCACTGAGACCTACCTTTGTATATACCTTTTTGTACTTTGGAGCGATCTTGATAGTTCCTGGACAATGGATCATTTAAACTTGGAACAAAATACCGATACCTCCTTTTGGAGCTCGTTCCACTGTTTACCACCCATCTGAGTGGAGCCTTAAAATGTGATTTCCAACCATATATCCAAAGATATATATTCCCAAATTATGTCATGTGATAAAATAATATATTTTATAAATTTCATAATTTTCAGGTGGTGTACGTTGGTATGACAACTAACGAAAGAATCAACCAGGCCAAGTACTTATACCTGTCAGCCATGAGTTCTGATAAAAGTAAAAACCAGGCACATTCTCACGGTGGAGCCCCAGATTGCCATATAGATCATACAAAACAAAAATACGAGAATCCATTCCAGTAAGTTGTTCCTTTTTTTCCGCTTTTCAGAACAATGGAATTTTCCAAAAAGCTACATACAATACAGTCAGGATGGTTCATTGTATGTATTGAGGGGTCACAGGTTATAATTTTCAAACAAAGGAAAGAGTTAGAAAAAGAAACCTTGATGCAAAAAAGAAACATTTGGGTCAGCAGCATACGAGATTTCGGTACTTCTCAAATACCCCCATTTAAACCCCCATGCTTAGGTATCCAGCGGGGTTGGAGGTCTAGATTTTGGTCCTAGTCTTCATCAGAATCTGTAGTTATTTTAGGATTAAAATTCATATTTTAAGCTTGCACTGGATGATGAAAAACATTAGCTGTTTTAATGTCTGTGAAGCCCAAAGCGCTTCTTGGAAACATTAAAATAGCTAATATTTTTCATTATCCAGTGCAATTCTTATATTTCCATTCTATATTATCAATCAAGTTTACTTAATTAATTATCTTCACCCAACCCTGCTAGTTACCCTTATAAAATGGAAAATTGTATACTTAAGGAATAAAGAAATGCAAGAAACAATTCGAGTCATTGTAAGGATACAATATGATGCAAGTTTTTAGTGTAAATGATATTTATACATAGGAGCAGTATATGTCCGTCAAATTGCAGCAGGTTCAACGTAATTATCGATTACGTAATCATTTTGGTATGCACGTAAACAGCCTGACCCCCGTTGTAAACTGCTGAAACAGGGTCAATGAAATCAAGGTTTGACTCAACCATCGGTTTATTGTTTTAAAAAGTCTTGGCATAGATTGCGGATCAAGGAATTGATGTCTCTAGGTTTATCTTATCCCGTATTTTCACCAGTGACCCAAACCCGACGGCTCTAAGTGACGTTTAGCGTTTATTCACTACCATTGTATATCTTACCATTCAAGTAGCGTGCTTTGACGCAATATTTGGGTGCATTACGAATATGATTGGACGTTTGTTTAATTTGCACATTGTCAAGTCGACGCCAAATTACCAAACATGGAAAAGACGAGGTTTCTTGATCTTTATTTTGACATTAACGTCACATTTTACGTTTTCATATATTTTCTTCTTGTTGCGTAAAATGTAGCGTTAAAATGACGTTTTGGTATTTCATCACATGCTATAAATACTCAATAAGAAATTTTCAAAAGAGATTTTACCGAATCGTCATTCAAACACACAAAAATAATATTTTTGTCTGGTGCGTTTCTTTATTCCTTAAGTATATTTGTAATGGAGGTGTTGGAACAGCCAGGGAGCAAACTCAGGTCAGCCTGAACTTTTCTCAGCACCATCTAAACAGCACATTTTTAATTCACTTTCTAGAAAGCATAATTAATAGCAACCAATTGCAACCAATGATTTGTTGGCTGCCAAAGGGGAGCAACAACGAGGGCTGGTTGCTGTTAGGATTAGAGGTTCTGTTCTGTTCTATTCAGTTTCAGTATGAATACCAGATTTTCATTCTGTCGTTGAGTTCCGGTATCTATACGGAGTCGAATTGATCAAAGCAAAAACCTTATTCTAACGTTGAAAAATGTGCCGTGATCATTTTTGACAAAGAAAAAATACAAAAAATAAAGTTGAATCGCGAAGATACCGTTTTTATTGATTTTTAAGTCATATTTTAGCCATAAGACTGAGGGATTTGTTCAATCACCCAGAGCTTGAACATTAATGACAGCTCTTTCAAGCAAGCAGCTGTGTGATCCCCTTGAAATGATGTCACAAATCTTATGTTACGTCATGAAGTGATAACGTCTTGTAGCAAACGCAAACTTCACATGCATCATTGCGCCTTTGAAAGAGGTAGTCACAAGTTTCATGTTTTATAGAAACAGGCCTAATGATATCCAAAAGAGACCTTCCAAATTGCTTGCAGCATTATGTTACAGCTAAAGTGATTTCTTTATACCCATAGTGAGGTTTTAAGTCAGTTTTACTCACTAGAGACTGAGTTTTGACTCACACGAATACCGTATAATTGTGCTATTCTCTCAGAACAAATTTGTTGGTTGCCCATTAGGTGTGCCTATTTCATATTAGACTTAATGCTTGCAAAATTTCAATATTCTAGCTAGTCTCTCTAGCTGAATAGAAAGGTTTGCATGTGACCTTGTCACAACCCCCACCCCCACCCCCCCCCTTAAATATTTCTCACGACAGGGCTCATATATCAGTGATGTCATTGTGAATTTGTTTTCTCTTTCAGTCGAGGTTTCATACGCAATTTATTCGACTTTTTTGAGATACGATGTTGTGGACTTTTCCGGCCAAATCCGAACGACTGGTTGCATCTGTACGATCTTCCGGGAGAGCATGTCACGCACAAAAGAATGCCTTTTAATGTGCCTAGAGATAATTATCAGTTTGTATAGAGTATCTAGAGATTGCGAGTAGGAATATGTCATGCTAACAAAGAGGTCTTCAAGGAACGCAGTGGTTCAGTAGTTGAGTTTTTAGATTAGATTAAGGGGCAGCTAGTTTGAGACTTGCTTGAGACACTCATGGGTGAACGTTTTCAGGATTATTCCTGAATTCAGGATTTCGAGGCTGACTTTCCATAGAAATGCTAGTCCATAGAAAGTCAGCCTCAAAATGCTGAATTTATTTTCTGATTTATTTTGGGTCTGTCTAAAGACAATTGACCATATAACTTCAAATTGTGTATATTTAATGGGCATACTGCAAGTTTAAGATCAGGGTTAAAATGTTCAGGAATTTTGAAAATTTGAACTTTCACCCATGGGCACTGTGTTGAGTCCTTAAGTCCCCTTTCTTGGTACTGGTTCAATCCAGGAAGACAGGAATTGTCCCGACATGACTGAAAAGTTGTTGACTGGGATACAAAGCATCAACACAACGAGAACAAAACAAAGAGGCCTTCAGATATGAGTGCAAGCCTTCAGATATGAGTGCAAAATTATTTTCTTATTTCCAAACCAAAACATACATGTATTTTGTAGGTACTCAAAAGAACCGTCTCAATAAGATGGTTCCTCTGGGCACCTAAAACACATGTTTAAAGTGATGGATAAGAAAATATTCACAATTTTACACTCAAAAAAATTTGCTATCACAAAGGTGGCAGTTTGAATCCAGGCCCAGAGGTTATAAAACTTTTTTCATACTCAACTGAGCATGAAATTTATCCTGCTCATAAATTTTAGAATGCCAACAATTGTTGGCATTTTAACATTTATTAGTAGGATGAATACAGTATCTGAGTGTTTTAAGCAGGAAAAAATCATTGTTTTTCATTATTTTACATTCTATGAGCAATTAAAATTTCATGCTCAGCTGAGTTGAGCATGAAAAAGTATTATAGCCTCAAAGCTAGGCAGGCCTAGTTTGTGATTCCACTGGTAACTCTTGTGCAGAGCTTGCAAGCGCTTACTTCCTAGGAGCATATCTTGGGTTGATCAGAGTTTTCAATGGTCATGCAGGCTTAAATGCAAAAAAAAAAAAAATCATGAAATCCATCTTCAAACTATGAAACTTTTTTGTTGTTGTTTTATATGGAAAAATTTTAACTAGTTGCTATATGCTCAACTTGGGGAGGAAGAACCCAAACCTTTCTACTTAATCTAAGCACTGTATATAAATGGGCCCAACGCGAGAAAACCTGTCTCGGGGGTTTGCGAGCAATAAAGGCGCAGACCAGCCTGCTCATCCGCGCAGTCTGATCAGCGCCTTTGTTATTTGCTTTTTGGCAAGTATCACATGTTAACTTGCTACAGGCGATATTTCAATTTTATAGCTAGTCTCTGTAGCTGAGGAGATTTGTTTGAAACTCACTTTGTCGGAAATCCCGAAGACAGGTTTTGTCGCGACAAGGCCCAAATGTTGTGTATGTACAAAAATGTGTGTAGCTCTTTCAAAGTCCAGAAAATGTAAGGATATCAATGCACAGGGAGAATTTTTATGGGAAGACACAAGCATTTTATCCAATCATATGAATTAAAGCTGCATACTCTGCAACTTTCATTAAAACAGATTAACAAAATTCTAGGACAAATCGAAGGATATTTATTTTTCTTGCCGTTTTGCAGCGAAAATAAAATTATGTGAAAACCCCAGACATCCGTATAGGCTATGGAAAAATGCTGAAGTCTGCTCATTGCAAAATTCAGCGGTGCCTATCAATCTTCGTATTTTTCCGGAGAAGAGATCAGCTGATAAATCTATTTCCAAATAAGATGCTTACATGAGGACGTAAAACTTTGTTAACTTTCGCAATTTCATTAGTCCGGCACACAGACGCAGAAGTTTGTGAGGAAACCACAATGACCTTACTGATTTATCGTCACTCTCTAAAGAAAAAGGCAAATTACACAGATTATCTGACTCTGAGCTGAATCAAGCTCGCCAGTAAAAATCATTCAGTTACGACAGTTACGTCACTGGTCATGGCAATAGGCAAAGAGGTACTCAATGGGGAGAATTTTACAGCCTCGATAAAATATCATTCTTTGCCCTTTGTTTGTGTTGATGCATAGAGTACAAGTCAACATTTTTCAGTCATGTCACATTTTCCTATCTACATGGGTTGAACCGTTAGGGCTCTTAATATCAGAATGGATAGCGATATGCCTATAAGCTCCCGGGACCCGTACCCTTCCAGACACGGTCGGGAGCGCAGTGGCTCAGTGGTAAAGTGCTTGATTTCACTTGAGACTGAAGGGCCTAGGGTTCGAGTCTCATCGGTGTCATTGTATTGTGTCCTTGAGCAAGACACATTTATCCTAGCTTAGTACTTGTTCAACACAGGAAGAACCGTCCTGACGTAACTGAAATATCGTTGATTGGGATGTAAAGAATAAAAAACAAACAAATCCAGACACTGCCGAGACTCGGGGCAAGGACGGATCCTGATGGAGCAGGGAGTCCGGATCCCAGTGGTAAATCACATGTGGTATAGGGTTCCATAGGAATTGGCCCAATGACATCCGGCCCCTGAAAAATGGATCTCCCATGGAGAAATTTTGAGTACCTGGACCCCCCACCCCTGTTAAATTGCTGAGCGCTAAAATGATGTTGCCCTCTCCCACCCCCTTTGCTGAAAATGAACAACATGTAATAGTTTATTTTGCCATAAGGCTTCTTGAGACAAGATGCTTTTTTTTCTTTTTTTTTCCATACTTGTACCGAAGGCTCAGACGAGTCGGTGCGCGCGAAGTCTCGAACTATAAATAAGTTCATAGCAGGGACGTCTATTATACGGTCTAGGTTCCTATCCCACTAGATTTTGAACGTTTTCGCTGGACAACGTATAATCCAATGTTCTGTTTCCTCAAAAAATCATTGGAAGAGTTATTTTGCGAGACTTATCACGCATGTTTATGCAAGTAACAAAGTCTCAGACTAATCTGCGCGTCTTTGCTGGTCACACACATAGAAAATTTTAGATGTGACAACAATAGTTCAGTCATGTCGGGATAGTTCCAAAACAGACCCAGAGAGAGGGTGAGGAAGAGCCCATTCTCTGAAAGCTGCAGCAGAGAGCGCCCCACCCTACCGCCAACAAGGCTTAGACCAAAGCCTTCTATCTATCTATCTATCTATCTATCTATCTATCTATCTATCTATCTATCTATCTATCTATCTATCTATCTATCTATCTATCTATCTATCTATCCACACACCCTCACATCTATCTATCTATCTATCTATCTATCTATCTATCTATCTATCTATCTATCTATCTATCTATATCTATCTATCTATCTATCTATCTATCTATCTATCTATCTATCTATCTATCTCTATCTATCTATCTATCTATCTATCTATCTATCTATCTATCTATCTATCTATCTATCTATCTATTATCTATCTATCTCTATCTATCTATCTATCTATCTATCTATCTATCTATCTATCTATCTATCTATCTATCTATCTATCTATCTATCTATCTATCTATCTATCTATCTATCTATCTATCTATCTATCTATCTATCTATCTATCTATCTATCTATCTATCTATCTATCTATCTATCTATCTATCTATCTATCTATCTATCTATCTATCTATCTATCTATCTATCTATCTATCTATCTATCTATCTATCTATCTATCTATCTATCTATCTATCTATCTATCTATCTATCTATCTATCTATCTATCTATCTATCTATCTATCTATCTATCTATCTATCTATCTATCTATCTATCTATCTATCTATCTATCTATCTATCTATCTATCTATCTATCTATCTATCTATCTATCTATCTATCTATCTATCTATCTATCTATCTATCTATCTATCTATCTATCTATCTATCTATCTATCTATCTATCTATCTATCTATCTATCTATCTATCTATCTATCTATCTATCTATCTATCTATCTATCTATCTATCTATCTATCTATCTATCTATCTATCTATCTATCTATCTATCTATCTATCTATCTATCTATCTATCTATCTATCTATCTATCTATCTATCTATCTATCTATCTATCTATCTATCTATCTATCTATCTATCTATCTATCTATCTATCTATCTATCTATCTATCTATCTATCTATCTATCTATCTATCTATCTATCTATCTATCTATCTATCTATCTATCTATCTATCTATCTATCTATCTATCTATCTATCTATCTATCTATCTATCTATCTATCTATCTATCTATCTATCTACGAGCCTCCCATCAACTCAATGAGTTTGCAAAATGTCAGCCTGTATGAGGGGATGGTATTTCTGTGGGATAGAAAAAGAAACGGTAGTACCATAACTGGGAAATATAGCTGTCGGAAAATCTTTGAAGATGACCTTCGATGTTATCAAGACATTTTCGTGCACATAATTTAAATGTCCCGGAGCTGCGATTACTATTTTCTTTGCGATGCGCGGATCCAGGAATCTTTGTCAGAGCGGGAGAGAGGGGTAGGCCCGACTGCCGAAAAACAACCGCAACAACATTATTTTTAACCCTCAACTGATTTAACAGTTTTAAAGGGGGGGGGGGGGTCAAGCATTTTTGGGAGTCCAACTTTTTCCAGGGGGGGGGGGGAGGGGTCCAGATGCTTATTTCCATAAAAACGCATATAACTTGTGATTTTCCAGAGGGGTCCGGGCCCCCTGTCCCCCCTCTGGATCCGCGCATGTTTCATCAGTCATTGCCACTAGAAGTCAGCACAAGTATCCCCGAGTCCCTGTCATTGCCACTAGATGTCCGTAAAAGTATCCAGAGTCCCAGGCATTGTAATTCGAGGTTAGTTAAAGTATCCAGAGTCCCAGTCATTGCCACTAGAGGTCAGTAGAAGTATCCAGAATTCCAGTCATTGCCACAAGAATTCAGTATGAGTATCAAGAGACCTTGTCATTGCCAATAGATGTCAGTAAGAGTATCCAGAGTCCCTATCGTTGTCACTAGATGTCAGTACTATTATCCAGAGTCCCCTTCATTACCACTAGGGGTCAGCACTAGTATCTGCATTACTAGTCACTGCTACAAGGTCAGTACTTGTATGATGAGTATCTGTCGTTACTACTACAAGGCAGTACTAGCAGCCAAAACGAGTTAAGTTCACCTATTGCAGCCAATTTGTGTCCCACAATTGTTTGGCTTAGATTTCCACTTTTATGTTATTTTGTTCCTTATTGGTATATGTCAATAGATAATGTTGTCTAAAAAGTGCGCATCCAAAAAGTTCGATTCATTCAGCCTCACAAAGAGCACCACTGAATTTGAATGTGAGCTACGTTACTGTGATGAAGTATACTTGTACACATCAAATTTAAGAGCTTTTATAGTATGCACTTCTACTTGGATCTCTTGTTGATCAAATAAGCCTATAATGTAGAACTTTTATCATGTTTTTGTTTTCTTCTCAGCATGGTCTAAGCAGGTTTGTTATGAATTGACAGTGAATTAAAACAGTAATTCTAAGAGTACAATGATTGTTTTAATTGTATCCATCAAATTTGAAGAGTTGACCAGAAAAAATTATTGGTTTTGAAACAGTAGATGAAGAATATTAAAAATTACATTCTTCTTAGGTATTGGAAATAAAAAATTGTATTCTTGTTTAAAGAACATTGTGCAATAGGTCTGTAACATAAATCACATACCTCTCACTCTGGTCTTATTTCCTGCATAGAAACATATATTGTTCTGCAAAATATCAGGTTCTAGTATTTTGCTTAACACTTTCTACATCAACTTTGCACATTGGAAGTCAGCTGTTGCATCTGGTTTCATTAATGTTGTTGGAATAACACTTCAAAATATGATTATAGAAAAATGATTTTAAATATTACATATATTTGAAAACTTGTTGTGGCTCACTACAAACTAAGACAATGCAGATAAAAAAATCTAACTTCAATAAATGCCTTTTTATGTACATTTATTACAAAAAAGCTAAGTTTGCAACATTCACAAAGATACACCCGTCTCAGAAAAATGGCAAAAACATTCATGGTAACGTAATTCACATAGCCAATTTGCTCACTTCAATTGAAGATAAGAAGTTATAAATTCAAGTTAACTATGTTATCTATCATATAAACCATACAAGTTATCAACATATTAAGTCATGAGAACATTTGAGGTCACTGTGATCAACTGGAATGGACCAGGATGCAAAAGCGGGAGTGCCAATTTCACAGTATACACATAAACTCACCAATAAACCTCCAGTGGTAGCAGCAACGAGATAAAAATTGAATGAAAAAGAGAAACTAACAATTGAACAACAAGTCAGAAACTTATAATCACCGTCGGTTTGTTGTATTTGGCCCTTTGATTGGACAAATCTGTGTTTTTTGTAGAATGTGAATTACGGTACGTACTTGTGAGTTACGTTACGTTTGTTTAATCCAGCTCATTTCAAAAACCATACAAGCAGTCTCTTAGAGATTTAAACTATTCAATTTTGTTTTTCAAACAGATTACTTTGCATATGTTTTGTTGATACAATGAGTAGCTTTGTAAGTTACATGAATAGGGGAGTAGATGTACCCAGAGCATATAGGTAAATCCTTGTTAAAATAAAATGACAACTGTTATATGGTTTAAATCGATCTTTATTAACTAGGACAGATTTGCTTTGATTAAAAACAAACATTTTTCAGTTAGTGTATGCATTTAGAGAGGTATTTGGAGTTTAGTAAAATTGTTGTAACGTAATTCACAGTAACGTTATATACAAATTTATTTTTCCACTTGTTTTTTCTATGCAAAAAAACTTCTTGTAAAGTTCTTGTATGGTTTGTTATTTAGGTTATAGTTCTTACATTGGCTGCAATTGCAATATTTGAACCCCTTCTTAACAAATAATACACATAGGGTAACGTAATTCCAAAACTGCAGATTTAAGACAGTCTCAGATATCTTTCATCTGCGAAAAATAAACAAATCTTTCCCCTTTTTTTCTTTTGTCCATGCATATACTAATCCTCTTGACAAGTTGACATAGGCCAGTACTAGTGAGGCTTTTATAGGTGTTTTAGGGATACAGGATATTTGCCATTTTACTTCCAGGGATATAGGATACTATCCATCTTACTTCCAGGAATATGGGATACTTGGTTCAATATTTTAGCTACTTCCAGGGATATTGAAAAATAAGGAAAATTAATTATGGGGATATTTGCCAATTTATAAGGGATATTTGCCTGTTTACTTCAAGGGATATGGGATATTCGGTACCCCCCTATACAAGCCTCACTAGTATCAACTGCCCTAGTCTCTGTTACTAGATATCTACTCTACTCTATATACTATTATATTTATGATGACGCATTGGTGGTTAACATTCGTAAGCGCCATATTTGTTGACATGTGACCAAGTAAATGAACATGATTCGTACTAATTTATATTTTTTTTCATATGCTTCCCTTTACGGAGGGTACGTTTATCTCATAAACATCGATCACATTTTTTTATTCAATGTGGATGAAAGACCGTGCTCACGAGGCACGAACACACGGAGTTGTCTCAACTGGAATTTAATATTTCTGTTCTACATCTAAAATAAAATGGCCATTTGCGTTAGATAAGGCGCGGGACTAACCAAATCCTGCACCCCCCCCCCCCCTAACACACACATGCGCGAACGCACGCACACAAATGGCTTCTGTCTTTTCTATATGACTGTTTTTGTGGTGGTAGCTGTTTATGTTGAACAATTATTAGGTTTGAAATTATTTACATTTTGATTTAGCACTAGGCCTACCTAGGCCAGGCATCATAAAAGATAAAGTCATGCTGGGGAAATAACAAGAATGTCAAAAAAGGGGTTCTGACAGTTAATTTTTCAGATTACGCCCCATTGCTGGATGATCAAAGCTTGATTTTTAATTGATAACTGAAGCATGCATAACTCAATATTTCGCCTGTCTCGGGGTGTGATATGCTGGCGGTCGTTATAAAACTGACACCTGTGTTAACAACAGTAATTCCATTTTACTTTGCAAAAGGAAATGCACATTTTGTAGCCTAACTTTAGTGTCTCTGTTAGGGGATTGACAAATGGATAGACAGATGGATGGGGGAGGTGTGGATAGATAGATAGATAGATAGATAGATAGATAGATAGATAGATAGATAGATAGATAGATAGATAGATAGATAGATAGATAGTAAAGCGAAACAGGAGCGACACTATTTTCAAAAGCTACTACTTGTTACGAATGAAATACTTATTTATAAACGAAAACATGAAAACAAACTGGCCTAAATTTGATCCCATTTTACCAGACATTTTGAATGTTATGACTTATATTGTTTTTCTGACCAAGCAAGAAGCCATGTAGCAACAAAAAGGCTAGCGCATTTTTTTTCGTAAACGAAAAGTTAAAATCCCCCTTCGGAGCCCCGTCCAATAATAGCACATAAACAGTTTGCTAGAAGTATTTCTTTGCAAGTGTTTCGATACTAAACAAGAGCTTTTGGTGAACGACAACGTTTAAAAACACAATAATGACAGTCTCACCGGCTGTAGAATAGTAGATAAGCATGTCCGGGCTAAATATGACTTTTTGTAATAAGCCTACCTGTCAAGTAAAATCGTCCCCACCTCTGCGCGTGTCTTCAGTCCGAAACGGTTTTCAGGTCAGTCCAGCGACCGAATTCTTCACCGATATTTATTCTACTTCTATTACATTTAGCGTCGTTCTCTGATTTCTCTCTTTTTGTGGCAGAAGATGTGAGGCGGTAAGGTCTTCCAACTCTTGCCCTTTTGACATGTTCAATTTCCGCCATTTTTGTTTTTGCTGCGCTTCACTCGATCGCATCGGCGCATGGGTCATAAGAGGTCACGTAAGAGTTCATATGAATAGCCACTACTGTCGGTAAATACCGTAAAACTTGCCCGAGAATTATTGGAGGGACGCAAATAATTAACAAAGTATAGAAATCGCTCTGAAAGCGGGTTTTTTGGGCCACTCTTGGGCCGTTTCCTTCTTGTAATCGTTAGAAAACATGTTAAGCTAAAGAGTAGAGTAATAAAATATTGTGGTAAAAAATTAACAGCGAGAAGCCGCAAATGCACCTTTAAACTGTTTGTTAAATCTTGGTGTGGAAGTAAAACAGTCAAGTCTATTTTACAGGAATGTTGCGCTGCAACAACAAACTAGATATTAAGAAAAAAGAATAACAGAACCTTACCACATCCCCATAATGTACCTACTAACACAGGAATATATCTTAACCTGTTGGATTGATACTCTCTGGCTTGATACATTGATAAAATATAAATTGTGGGTACTCAAAAGAACCATCTTATGGAGAAGGCTCTTTCAAGTACCCACAACATACGTTCATTGTACTGCCATAGCCAAACTGGTATAAGAAATAATGTGACAGTTCCCGATACTCAACCAAAATAACAATTCCCACAACCCAACCAGTCCACAGCATGACAAGTTAACAAGCCAAATTGCATTAAATAACCTTTTAATTATTGAAGAGCTTGATCAGTCTGCTAACATGAAGTCCCATCTAGGTCTTCATTTTCAACCAATAAGATATAGTATGCTGTCCTGTGAAAGGGCTAGCGCGCAAAATTAGGACCCGGTTAACAATACGATAATGTGCAGTGAGCATTATCTGACTAAACCTCAATCTGACTGAGCCTCAACCTGACCAAGCCTCAATCTGGCTGAGCCTCATTCTGATTGAGCCTTTATATGGCTGAACCAATCTCATGGGTGAAAGTTTCCAAGTTTATTCCTGAATTCAGGATTTTGAGACTTTCCATAGAAAGTCAGCCTCAAAATACTGAATAAGGCAGATTATAATAGCTTTTCTGATGTATTTACAGTTTATCTAAAGACAATTAATCATTTAAACTTGAATAATTGATATTTTGAAGGCATACTGCAGGTTTTAAAATTTGAGTTCCAAAAGTTCAGGATTTTGGAAATTTGAACTTTCACCCATGCAATCTGACTGAGCCTCACTATGACTGAGCCTCATTCTAAGCCATTTGCTGGAAGGGGTGTTTTCTTACAATGCAGCTTGTTTATAGAGAAGAGGTTTCCCTTCTACAGGGTGTTTCTGTATTTGCCATAATAAATGATTGTAGTGTTCAATAATTAATAGCTTTAGATTAACAAAATCTTGTCATTGGACCAAAGTTGACTATTTTTTCTTATTTCTTTTTGTAAACATTTGGTGGTGCTCATTGGAAGTGCCTCAGTGAGATACTTCCAATGAGTAACCACAATATATGTGTTTTTTACACTTTCCTTCATGAATATCCATGCTAGGCTACACCCACTATGAATACTTATATAAATAAACTTTCATGTTGGTACATAGAACGAAGAAATTACTTGTCAGGTCCACTATTGTAGGATCAGATATATCATATTTCCATAAGCAAACAGAGTAGACCCTGATCAGGCAGCTCTGTTTGCAAAAGCATTAAAAGGTGTGTCTATGAGGTAAATATTATATATGTATACTTATGGAATTGTTGTTTATTATTTATTGTTTGTTTAGCTAAGAGTGTGAGTGAATAATCATGGTCAATTTTCAACACTTTTAAAAAGTGTCTTTAGTTGTGTTATGTTTAGTGAAAGGATGGGTAATAGAATATTTATTTTTATTTGTGAATCAAAACATATGTTGTGGGTATTCAAAAGAACTGGTTTCATTTGTTTGGTCTAGTGGATGAGAAGATAATTTCTCGCACACCACATCGCGATTTCCGTTGTTTTTACCTATGTGAGATATTTCTATTTCACAGACCCTTATACCCATACAAGCCCTAGGGAAAGATAAAAAACGAACAGCCCCACGCTGGCCGCACATCAATCTGTGACGTCATTGTAACGTTAAAATGACGTCACCAAGTCGCATCTTAGCCTATTCAGGAATTGCTGGAAGTCTTTTTCATGTTTTTCCAATATAAAATGAGGTATTAAGTGGTGAGCAAGAAAAAGAATCCATTATTCGTGTGAGGGTGGGATAGAAAAATCCGTCCCTCGTGATCACTATTAGTCATCACTCGGCAAGCCTCATGATGCCAATTGTTGATCCTTGGGACAGATTTCTCTATCCCACTCTCACACTCATGATGGATTCTTATAAACAGTTCCACCCTGAAAATGTTTGCTTATCTAGACCTAGTATAATCATGTTACTGGGTTTTTTTTAAGAATATGCAATAAGGGCTGTTTTCCTTGATGGTGGCTCACCCTTTAAATATACTTAAGGAATAAAGAAACGCAACAGAGAATAATATAATTTTTGCGTGTTTAAATGACGGTTTGGTGAAATATCTTTTGAAAATTTCTTATTGAGTATTAATAGCATGTGATGAAATACTAAAACGTCATTTTACCGCTACATTTTACGCTACAAGATGGAAACATATGAAAACGTAAGATGTGACGTTAACGTCAGAATAAAGATCAAGAAACCCCGTCTTTTCCATGTTTGGTTATTTGGCGTTGACTTGACAATGTGCCAATTAAACAAATGTTCAATCATACTCGTAATGCAGTCAAATATTGCGTCAAAGCACGCTACTTGAATGGCAAGATACACAATGATAGTGAATAAACGATAAGCGTCACTTAGAGCCGTCGGGTTTGGGTCGCTGGTGAATATACGGCATAAGATAAACCTAGAGACATCAGAACATGCTTTCTTGGGAAAAACTGACTTTTCAGATACCGTAGAAATACGCTGGTAAGGTGTTTATATTGACGTTAGCCAAACTTAACACAGCATAATGCAAGAGAAAACATCTAATTACATGCCGAGAGTGAACACCAAACTTGTTAACTGTAACCTAAACTTTGTCACGGGACCATTTTATCATTAGAAAAACACATAAACATTATGGAAACCATTAAAACGTAGAATATCGAATTTTGACGTTAGAATTGAGGTTTTTGACGTCTGAAGATCTCAAGTCATAATTCTTGAACAAATTATAATTCATAATAACATAATTCATAATAACATAATTCATTGTAATGAATAAATCTCAAGCAGAAAAGAAAGTTTACGCATTTTACGCACTATTCAGAGTTGACGTTAATGACGTTTAGCCGTTTCAGAATCCTGCAGAAACGTTGCCTTTTGGTCTTTTCCTTGATCCGTAATCTATGCCAATAATTTTTAAAACAATAAACCGATGGTTGATTCAAACTTTGCTTTTATTGATCCTGTTTCAGCAGTTTACTAAGGGGGTCAGGCTAGTTACGCGCATACCAAAATGATTACGTAATGGATAATTATGCTGAACCTATTGAAATTTGACGGACATATACTGCTCCTATGGATAAATATCATTTGCACTAAAAACTTGCATCATATTGTATGCTTACAATGACTCGAAGTGTTTGTTGCGGTTCTTTATTCCTTAAGTATATGAATTTCCTTTATAGAGCTACTCTCCATTATAACACTGATGTAGAATTTTATAAAGGAAATAGTTGAAAAATGATAATTTTGCAATGAATTTGACCATTTGGTCAAGTTATGAAAAGGTTTTGATAAGAGAATATGTTGAACATGAATATTTATTTTGCCCATAAGAGATTCCATGGAATACCCAAAACATATGTTTTAATTTGGAATTACTCCCGGAAGGAATTTTATATATGTTTACAAAATAGGACTCTTAAGACACAATTTATTAGAATATCAATTATAAAGATAATTCTTATAGACTCAAAGGTACAATAGTGTTGTAAGGGTCTACACAGTTCCACTGAGCCGACACAGTGTTGTAGTTGACAAATGCACAAACATGATTTTTTATAAACTTATTAGCTGTTGTAGTCATTGTAGGCCAACATATGGGCCTAGACGCGAGAAAACCTGTCTTTGGGGGTTTGAGAACAACAAAGGCCCAGACCAGCCAGCGCATCCATGCAGTCTGATTAGTGTCTTTGTTATTTGCTTATTGGAAAGTATATCTAAACTTGCTACAGGTTAAATTGCATTTTTCTAGCTAGTCTCTGTAGCTGAAGAAAATGCCGAAGACAGGTTTTCATGTGTTTAGGCCCATATCGTATTTTGGTACTTATCCAAAAAATTAAACACCCACATACATCTATCTAGTAGGGCTTGGTATCTACTGTAAATTCGTAAATTTTTGTGAGGGTTTCATTTTCATGAAACTTCACTTCCCATATGCGAAGTTACGTGAAAATAAAATCCTCGCAAAATGCCGAAATCACTGTCCTTTACTGAAATATCTAAATCATGCCCTAGTTGCAAATTTTTTGCGTCACAAATGTGTCTTTTAACGCTGTTCTCGAAAATAAAATTCTCCTGAAAATTTCCGGATTTAGAGTAATTTTTGGCCAGAGTTCATCATCTTACATTCTTTAGAGCAGGAAAGGGAGACTGCAGAAATGCCCAGGCTAGTCTAAACCTTCACTGCTCGTCTGTGTGATAATTACCAATAGTTCATATAGTGGTACCTTTTATTATATTTTGTACTTTTTTTATGTATGTTTACTTTGCAGTTTGTAATGCTCCATAAGTACCCTATTCATTTGGTTTATTCCCTAATCTGGAATCTAGATCCATCTCTTCCTAATTGTAGTCTCTTATCGACTTGCCAAAGGATCAACATTTTGCTATGGTAACACCCTTGAACCTTCATGACCTCAACATAAGCTTCAGGAGTCTCAACCATCATATGAGCCTCGTCGTGAGAAAACCTGTCTTCGGGGTTTCCGACAAAGGAAGTTTCAAACCAGTCTCTTCAGCTACACAGACTAGCTAGAAAATTGAAATTTTGCTCGTAGCAAGTCTAGATATGATACTTTTTGACAAGCCAATAACAAAGGCACTGATCAGTCTGCGCGGATGCGAAGGCTGGTCTGCGCCTTTGTTGTTCGCAAACCCCCGAAGACAGGTTTTTTCGAAGGCCATATGGTGTGTGGAACTCAGACTATTCTTATGAGCACCAAAATGTATGATAGACTAACAGATAAAAAGTTATTCTTTCTCCCAAACTATGCAAAGTTGACAGGTTCATAATTCATTGACAAGAAAACAATTAATGAATTTCTTTGAAATTATATGGGCTTTGGCACAAGAAAACCTGTCCTCGGGGGTTTGCCAACAACAAAAGCGCAGACCAGCCTCTGCATCCACACAGTCTGATCAGCGCCTTTGTAAGTCAATGTTTGGATGGAAAGTATCATATAAAAACTTAATACTATTAAAACCTGTGTAAAGAGGCCACTCAAAAATAGACAAAACAAGGATCTTAATAACAGTTGGTAGCTTAATGAAAGTCGAAAGTATTGCAGAATGCTCCACTTGGAGCATTCTGCAATACTTTTGACCTGCATTAAACGATAACTGGCCTTGAAAACCAATTTTGGTCTTTTGAGTGGCCGTTTTAATTTCTACTTTCTTGATAGTCCCTATAGTTGAGCAGATTGGTTTGGGTACGACCTGGTCGGAAACCCTGAAGACAAGTTTACTTGCAATGTGGCCCAAATTGTGTACCTTTGGTTGCCCTTAACCCTTATGGTCTTAGAATGGCCAAACTACCTCAGTTTTCGGACAATCAAGGGCAGCTGGACAAATTTGACCAAAGTTTATGTCCTCTTGTTTTTGGTTGCCCACTGGTTTGGGAGTGGGGTGAATCTGTGTTCTGTAGACATACTAATACTGTAAGTTTTATTTTAAATTTAAGTTATATGCCATATCCATCCCATTTAATGTACTATAGTCAGTTAGTCATAGTATTATACCCCAACATTTTAAGTATGTGTGGGTATATAGTTTTTGCCTTTTCGTTCATACATACATTTGCTCTTCATTTTTACATCCCACAGGTCAAAGTTTTTGCATTAAAGGTACATTAAAAATTTGTTGTAAAAAACCCTTTTGATGGATTTTTTTCATATTGGTCATCAGTATATAGGTCTAAAATTTTGATCAGAATAATCCCCACCTTGACTTAGATTTTCATTTAAAAGTCAAATTTTTGCTGATAAGACTGATTAATTTCATTTATGTTTTTCATTTTGTTAGATCAAGGTCTAAAGTTTGACTCCTGGCCATTCCAACCTTAGGGTTTGACCTTGATGTCAAGGTAGCAAACTTAAGTCATTTTTTTACCCCCCCCCCCCCCCCCCCCCCCACTTAGACTGAAGGTCACAGGTCAAGGATTTACCCTTGAATTTCGTGTCCTCGCCATTTCTCCTGAACCCTTTTAGCGATTTTCAATTAACTTCACCCAGATATCTTCTCAGTGAGACGATGTGCAGAGCCTCTGACTCGGATATGCAGACTCAAGGTCATGTGATTTACCCTTCAATTTGTGTCCACTCCAATTTCATAAACCCTTCCAACGATTTTTCATTAACCTTCCCAAATGTTCTACTTTGTGAGGCATTGTTCAGAGCACATGACCCAGCTACCTAGACTCAAGGTCACATGTCAAGGTCATGGGTTTTACCTGTGAATTTCTTGTCTTCATATCTCCTGAACCCTTTGAATGAGCCAGCTACCTAGACTCAAGGTCACATGTCAAGGTCATGGGTTTTACCTGTGAATTTCTTGTCTTCATATCTCCTGAACCCTTTGAATGATTTTCATTCAACTTCACTCAAATGTTCCTCTCAGTGAGTTAGTGTGCAGAACCCATGACTCGGCTATGCAAAGTCAAGGTCACACTTAAAGGTCATGGAATTCTGCGGTGGAGGATATGGCTGTCCTTCAGACTGATGTCTTGTTGCATTTAAGTCTTATCATCCAGACCCATTCGTGAATTTCATTTTAGTTAGACATATTGGCAAATATGTTTTATGTTTTACTCCATACCTAGACATGCATGCCCTCGGTTTAAGGGTCACACACTTATAATTTCCATATGTGACAGGAAGAACTATTTACATGTAGGACATTAATACAGCCTTGGGTAAGAGTTGGTTTGTTCGGATTGTTGTGTTCTAGCTTTTCTATCTTGCTTAACTTCATAGAAAAGCCAGACCACTAATGTGTGAGCTCATACATCAAGGCTGTAATAATGATCTATATCGTTCTCACTGTCACATACATAAGTCTTACATAGATGATTTTCAAAACTTTTGAGGAATTTCTAGCTAGTTACTGTAGCTGAAAAGGCTGGTTTGAACCTCACTTTGTCCCAAACCTCGAAGACAGGTTTCTTGTGTCACAGCCCATATGATAAAGACCAACTGGTTTCACTGGCCATTGTTATGATGATAGTTGGGGGTCTTTGTTTGATTTGATTCTTTACGTCCCAGTCAACAATCTTTCAGTTATGTTGGGACGGGTCTTCCCGGGTTGAGCCAGTACTATGCAAGGATTAATGCGTCTTGCTCAAGGACACAACGCAGCGACACTGGTGAGGCTTGAACCCGACTGCAATAGAAGGGTGACAAGTTCAAACTGGCTACATATTTTCAGGTTTCTCTCTCCCAACGGTTCACTGAAGTAGGGCTATTGTCAGTTACTGATAAAAGTATGCAGTAAATATTTTCTTCAGGTGATATTAGCCATTAATGCTAAAAGCAGAGTGACCTTGACCGTTGCCTATTTGCTAGCAAAGCTATTCATTTTTGCTCATTAGTGTTGTAGGGTAACTGTTGTAATTTTATTCCCATCAAGAACAAACGTTTTGTGATTTTTATATACACATGGATTTATATCATTAAAGTATTTCACAAATGCTTTTGTCCTCTTTGCTTCACCCAGTTCCCGTTTTGAAGTGAAAATAATTTCAATTTCTTCACTTAAGACATCCAACTAAAGGGATGGGTTTAAGAGAAAATGGCACTTTGCAAAACCCTTTTTCAACTCTTTGCCTGCTAGCGCCAACTTGTCATTTGCTGATAATCTTTGCACAGTTTGGATCCAGATCAGGACCGACACAATGCCCGTCTTAATCTGGACCCAAACTGTTTGACACTGTATACCTGAAAGTATGTCAAAAAATTGATTTTAAAAAAATTAGCAGATGAAAAAAAAAGGCATTATAAATTACCCAGAATGTAAAGAGTAAGACTATCCTACAGTTTTCAAGGTAGTAAATATTACAGGTAAAATAGTTACATTAAAGGTAACGTTTTTAAAGGGATAAAATCAGGCAAGTATCAGTGATAGCTCAACTCTGTGATAAAATCTGGCAAGCATCGGTGACTGCTCAACTCTGGGATAAAATCTGGCAAGCATCGGTGACTGCTCAACTCTGAGATAAAATCAGGCAGGTATCAGTGACTGCTCAACTCTGTGATAAAATCAGGCAAGTATCAGTGACTGCTCAACTTTGGGGATAAAATCAGCCAAGTATCAGTGACTGCTCAACTCTGAGATTAAATCAGGCAGTCACATGCTCAACTCTGAGATTAAATCAGGCAAGTATCAGTGACTGCTCAACTTTGTGATAAAATCAGCCAAGTATCAGTGACTGCTCAACTTTGGGGATAAAATCAGGCAAGTATCGGTGACTGCTCAACTCTGAGATAAAATCTGGTAGGTGTCCGTGACTGCTCAACTCTGGGATAAAATCAGGCAAGTATCAGTGACTGCTCAACTCTGCATGCTGGATTTTTTTTATGCTTTTTGTCATCTGATTCGATTTTAAACCAACAATTTTGAAAGAACTATCAGTGGGTCAAAGTTTGGATCCAGACCAGGCTTGACATTTTGTCCAGCCTGGCCTGGAGTTTATAAATCTTTTTCCATGCTCAACTCAGCTGAGCACAAAATTAATCCTACTCATAACTGTTAAAATGCCAAGTATTGTTGGCATTTTAACATTAATTAGCATGATAAATACATCGTCCGAGAGACTTACAGCAAGAAACTTTTCATTTGTTGGAATTTTAGTTTTCATGAACAGTTGAAATTTCATGCTCAGTTGAGTTGAGCATGAAAAAAGTTCTATATCCTCGGGCCTGATCTGGGTTAAAACTGCAAAAGTTAACACCAGCCGGCACAGGCAGGAAGAGTTTGAGTATGTCCTCTTGGTATACTTGCTAACAACTTGACTTGCCCTGAAACAGTATAACTGACAACATCCAGCATGACATGAATACTTTTGATTAGGCCGTAAAATCAAAGCATTAAAACTTGAACAGTCAAACAAAACAAATCTTTATCAAATTTATTTTTAATCAATGATCTTCTAAACAACAGACAAACTGGACCTATTAAAGAGGCACTCTTGCATTTAAGGCAACTTTAATCTGACATGCCTCCAGCTACAAGTTTGAACTTTGAAAAAATAATTTTCTTATTTCTCAACCAAAACCTATGTTGTGGGTACTCAAAAGAACCGTCTCATTGAGCACCCAAAACACATGTTCAGACTGATGCATTAGAAAATAATCAATGTTTTTATCTGGACCCGTGTTTTATTATTAAAGAGACCTTGCAAGGTGCCTGAAATGATGTTAATACATGTACATGGATGATTATATGATGATTATTGACAGAAGAAGGAGCCTGGTATAGCCTAGGGGCGTAAACATGCATAATGACTTACAGGATATATCAACCAGTTTCAACACAGAATGACAATAACCAAAACTCAGTTTTGGCCATTCTGTGAACAAATTGATTTGAAATGTTTAAGGATATAGGGAAAATTGTTGGCATAATTTTATATGATATATTGTGAGTACTCCATGGAATTGTTTTTTGAGTGCCTGTCGAGATGCATCAATTACTTCACCTTCTCAATCAAAATTTGGAAAAATTTTCTTATTTCTCCATTAAAACAATCGCATGGGTGAAAGTTCAAAATTTCCAAAATCCTTACTTTAAATAAAAATCAGAATTTAAAACTTTCTGATTAAAAATTTTATGTTAAATGGTCAAATACTTTTTTAGATAGACTGATACACTAAACTAGAAACTTTATTATCTGCAGAATTCAGAATTTGAGGCTGACTTTCCATAGAAACTTTCTATGGAAAGTCAGCCTCAAAATCCTGAATTCATGAATAATCCTGAAAACTTTAACCCATGCAATCGTTTTGAATACAGTGCAGTCTTGTTATAACCCGCATTTGGATAGAACACTGCCACCATTTAATTTAACCAAGGGATTATAAGAAAATGGTAATTTTCCTGTAATTCCATTGTTAAATTGTCTCTTAATAATAAAATGGATTCAACTATATAACACGGTCCATTCCTATGAATCTCAAACTTGTGTTATATAAAGTGACTGAACTGTACACGCAACATGTATGTGTGGCGAGAGAAGAAACCCCTAATGTGGCAAGGTTTACTTATCGAGTACCTCACAAAATATGATTTAAGAAGTAATAATTATACATAGCTAACAATTTTCTCCTAATATCCTAAGTCCCCTCCTTATAAAACTGGGTCTTACTTCATAGCACAAGTTAAGACTGTCTTGTAGCATTTGCAACTAATGTGATAATGATCCGAGACATTTAACATTTGTTGTTCATACAGTAAGCAGCATTATTTTCCTTTCTACTTTAAGAATTTTTCGAAAAATTTTAGACCCGGACATATAAGTAGTACTATGCAATGTTCCAGTGCAATGGTAAGAAACCTGAAAACCAATTCACTATTTATGTGAAATAACTTTGTATTTTAAACTTTTTTGTTACTGTAGATAGTTTTATATCCCTTCAAGGACTATCTATACCTAATATAACCTTTAAGAGAGGCTACATCCAAATACAGATATAAGCCAATATGCAAGGATTTGGTATTTCCACCAGTAATGACTAAGACTAGCCACAACACCTGCAGCCTGGGTAAGAGCGCACAATTTAAAAAAAATGTATTGCTCAATCAAAACATGGTGTGGGCACTCAAAAGAGCCGTCTCAATGAGACAGTTCTTTTGAGCACACAGAACCTATGTTAAAACTTGTGGGTAAGAAAATATTAATAATCTAAATTTAATTGTTATCTTGACCTATGGCAAAAAGGTACCATTTCAAACAGGCCAGCTCTTAAGAATGAATATGAAATGTTACATAATGTGCCGAGCAGTTAAATAACTTGTCCTGAGATAAGTATAAAGCAAACAAGGGACATGTACAGTAAACTAGCAAAAGCATTAAAGCAATACAAACAAAACAACCCAATATGACTGAAGCTTGTTGAAAGGGAGACAACTCCTGAAGATGACTAGTTTCAGGCTTCTATTCCCGAGGAACCGACCAATCACAGCTCCATGGTGCAATGGCTACAGACTCATTCAGATGTCCATACATGATCAATGAGGATAAAAATAGACTATTAATTCTATGCATGCTGGGTAATCGGAATGTCAAACAATTTGTCAGATCAAGTCAAACATTTTGTCACGCCTGGCCCCGAGGTTATAAAACTTTTTCCATGCTCAACTCACCTGAGCACGAAATTTATCCTGCTCATAAATGTTAAAATGCCAACAACATGTTAAATACATCATGAGAGTTTAAAAGCAAGAAATACCTATCTTTTTCAGCGTTTCAGTTTTTTAGAGCAGTTGAAATTTTATACTCAGTTGAGTTGAGCACAAAAAAGTTTTTTAACCTCAGGGCCTGATCTGGGTCCAAACTGTTTGTAAAGTTTATCAGCAGAAGAAACTAGCAGGCATAGAGTAAATATAGGGATAGCGTTGACGACATGTATCCTAAATGCTATTTTATTTTTCAACGATTATGCAGGCCTTTAGTTAAGAGAGCGTAACAGAAAATAATTTTCTTATTATTCTGCAATACTTTTGACCTTCATTAAGCTACGATTTCTCAACCAAAACATATGTTTTGGGTACTTAAAAGAACGGTCTCAATGAGAGGGTTCTTTTGAGCACCAAAACAGATGCTAAAAACTATGGTTTAGAAAATATTTACGATTTTATGCTGAAAATTTTGTTTATCAAAACCTGTTTTTACGCTGAAAAACTTTTGCTTAACTACTTAACAAAGCGTTTACTTGGAAAATAGCAACCAGGAAACACTGTTATCCACGGCTTTGCCCAGTTTACTAAAGCCCATCCATTTAAATTAAAACACTGTCCAGTAAAACTACTTCTTGGCAAAAGATATCTTCATTGCATTACTGGGTGTAATCTTGAAGCCTTGAAGGGCCTCTTTGGCTGCTGCGGACTGGGTCTCTGTCTCAAACTCTACAAAGGCAATATCATGTCTCCCTGGTACCAGTCTAACTTCTTTGAAACCTGGAAATCTGAAAAAGATAAAATATAGCCATATGTGTAGTTATTTTCTTTTTTATATTATATTTGCATCCTGCCCTAATATATTCTGCCAAAACTTTTTGCCATGAAAAGTATGCTAGCTGAAAATATTCAAATTAATTCCAGACTACTTTTATCACGGTGGCTAACATTAGGAGCCCTGATCAGACTGCTCGTATGGGAATAGTCTGATCTGGGTCACTATTGTTTGCAATATACGCTACCATCAGCAGATGATCAAGCAGACAACAATTGTTGTGAATGGAAGGAAAAGGGCTAAAACCTGTTAACATAAACCCTAAGATTACCACCTTAAATTCACAGCAGACACTTTCAAATTCAATTGCTTCTTTTTTAGACTCATATAAATAAAATTTGAGGTACTACATCCTGTTAATTTTGTCAACATAACTTATGAAAACTTTTCCATGTAAAGTCTTAATGAAACTGCTGATCTATCAAAATTCATAGCTGGACTTAGGCGGGAACTTTCCTATACCTTTATAAACAATGGTTCTCAGGTGAACGGCCCAGGGCCTGAAGGCCCTCTTGTTTGGACATGTCAGCTGTCGGGACCGTTATTCCTGGGTTGATCCAGTTCTAAGCAGCAGGTAATTCTGATAAAGGAGAGGTGTTAAATTCTGATAAAGTATATCACCCCTAAGACCCTTTGTGACATTCTGATAATCATGCATATAATCCCGAAGAGCCTGCGTCATATTTCAGTGAAATTCTGATAGATATACTTACTGGTTAAATAACATGGACAACATCATTTCATTGGTTTCTTCAGGTAGGTTGGTCAAGAACAAGATCTGGTTCGGTGGTTGTTCTGGAATGGCCGAGGGCACACTGGGCCCTGCTGGGGCAACTTGTGCCGGAGTGGGTTGGTGTACGACTGGCTGAGTAGGCTGTACTGACATTGGTTCACCAGCTCCTCCACGATCCCTGGAAATATAGGAAATAACTACATATTCAGGCCTTCAGATTTATGGTTGGCCCAGGTCATTGTCCCATGATTTCAAAATATGGCCCATCACTTTCCAAGGCAGTGGGCCCAGTTGACCCATCTTTTTTAGTTGTGAAAATATCTCTCTTTCATAAAAATATTCAACTTACAGCGAGACAATTAATTCCACAAAACAGACAGTACACGTAGGTTGTCAATACAGTAAAACATGTCTTAAGCAGCCACTCATAAAAGACAAAACAAAGATCTTAATAATAAAAATGGTAGCAAAACTTTTGACCGGCATTAAGCGATAATTGGTCTTCTTTTTTGAGTGGCCACTTAAGACAGGTTTTACTGTATAATCAGCAGTCAAATATGCATACATGTGTCAGTGTGTAAGAAAAGTATACTACCGCTATGTCAACTGTCACTAGTTTGATATCCTTGGGCCCATCATTTCAGAAAATGACCCACCATTTTTTTGGTCCACGGGTCACTTTGACCCACCAATCTTGAAAAAAACTGAAGCCCTGAATGATATTATTTGGTCCTAGCAAAGATTGGAAAAATAGGATAAAGGTTTCAAATGAACAATCAATACACTCAGAATCAATTCACATGCATTTACAGTGAAACCTGCCTTAACCAGCCACTCAAAAATAGACCAAACAAAAGCCTGAAAGCCATGTGGTATCTTAATGCAGGTCAAAATGATCTGCATTAAGCGATTATCGGTCATGAAAACCTATTTTTGGTCTTCTTTTGAGTGGCCACTTAAGACAGGTTTTACTGTATATCAATTTTTCACTCAATGCCGACTAGTGTCAACTTCCCTTATCTGCCCATAACATTTGCAAACAGTCACCTGCCGATAACATTTTGCATATATACAGTTCAGAGCCAGATCAGGACTGACATATTACTGTTTGACACTGGTTGCACAGCAGTAAATTCCAGAGGGTTTTTTTAATTTTATAAAAAAAAAATCAGCAGACAAAAAAAAAACATGCAAAATTACCCAGCATTCAAAGATTTAAAATATACGGAAATCTCTTATCAGGAGGTTTGTATAAGCCCTTTTCATTCTGGGTACTAGTAAACCACAAATGAAATGCCACATAATATGTGTATTTCATCAGGGTCTGCATTGTTTGTTAAGATAAGAAAAATCTTCAGCTAGAGAAATACACTATTTTATAGAAATTTTGACTGGAAGCCGCAACCCCTTTAAATACAAAATGGACAATTGCACACATATTGTATCAATATGCTTGGGATAATCAATCAGAATGAAAAGGATTCCATAGGTTCAGATAAACAAAATTTTTGAGCGTAAAATTGCAAACATTTTCTTACCCATCAGTTTAAACATACGTTTAGGTGCTAAAAAGAACCGTCTCATTGAGATGGTTCTTTTGAATACCCACAACATATGTTTTGGCTGAGCTATAAGAAAATAAATTTTTTGGTACGCACTCTTAACTAAAGGCCTAGGATTAATCTTGAGATGCTGAGACAGCAATACCACACCAATTATTAGCAGTCAAAATTATCTCCCTTTTATGTAAACTTACCTCCCTTGTGGAGCAGGTGCTCCTCTTTTTCTCTTCTTAGTCTCAACTGGTTCCGGTTCTTTCTTCTGTTTCTTCGGTCGTTCTACAAATGTTCCTTTCATCTTAGCAATCATGTCAGAGTCCTTCTTCGAGTACTGTATTCTCTAGAAATACATGTATCAATCAAGCAATTAACCACAGGTTTAGATAAACAAAAATTTTCAGCTTAAAATTGTAAATATTTTCTTACCCATAATTTTTAGCATATGTTTTGGGTGCTCAAAAGAACCGTCTCATTGAGACGGTTCTTTTGAGCCCCCACAACATATGTTTTGGTTGAGAACTAAGAAAATTATTTTTCTGTTACGTACTCTTAACTAAAGTCTTGCAATAAACCCTTAAAGCTCCAATCACAATAAAAGTGGTCTGCTTTTGTCATCTGCTGAAATGTTTTTGTTACTTTTTTTGACAGAGTGGACCCAGATCAAATTGCTCCTGTTGGAGCAGTCTAATCTAGGGCCACACTGTTTGCCTGAATAATAATGTTAAAGCAAAAATATGCAGCAGACCACTTAAGCAGATGGATTTATGCAGGCATTTAAAGGGTTAATAATATACAATATTTTTCATCATGTGTTTTATTTTAAATTTTGTTTGATTTGATTCTTTAAGTCCCATCAACAATCTTTCAGTTATATAGGGACGGGTCTTCCTGGGTTGAATCAGTACTAAGCTAGGATTAATGTGTTTTGCTCAACAACACAGTGACGCCGGTGAGGCTCGAACCCATGGCCCTTCGATCTCGAGTCAAGCATTCTACAAATGAGCCATTGTTGTCTGCTTGTAACCTTTACAAACAGTTTGGACCCAGATCAGTACCGACAAAACAATAGGCCTGATCTCTAGATCCAAGCTTTCTGAGTCTCACACTAGTGGTATTCCTGTAAGAACTTGTTGAAAACATTTATTTTGAGAAGAAGACAATCAAAACTGTTACAGATTACAAAATCAGCAGACATTTTTTGGGGGAAAAATTACCCAGCAGGTTAAATGAGCAGTTAACCTCAACCGGATTAAAAGGTTCTTGATAGAAAATCGACCTTTTCAATCAGATACTGTAAATCCACTAGCGTTCTTAAAAACTTTATTTTTGCTTAACTTTGCAAATTGGTAGCTTTCAATTCCACTTCTTTGCGAAAAAAACACATGACGGCATGAGATTTCAAACAATGTGGTATGTGCGACTAGCAAAGCCTCAGATAAGCAGGGTTTTACAGGACGCAATATCCTGTGTCTTATATGCATAAATCATTAGGTAGGACCCGTCAATTCACCTTACTAGCGTCCGCTGGGATGCAGACGTGTTTGTTGTGCCCAAACTCCAAAGATATTTCGTAACATTTCGGGTTTTCCGATATTTACAGGCTATCTATAAATAAATCGGACCGGTGCTCTTGTTTAACCAATAATAATATCTGAAGGTGTGTCAAAACAGTCCAATCAAATTCGTGTTGCTATGGCGCTTTGAAATCTCATCATGTTTCCCTCCCGCTCTGATGTATCAATCAACATAGACGCTTTTCACCTATTCGGTTTTATTATGATCAAGCCTGTTAATGACTAGAAATAAACGGCTGCCAAAATGTCGAAACGGAGCGATCTGAGACACTTTTTTGGCAAAGAAATGCAGAAACAGACCAAGAACCATCCTCTTGTGGCTGTTCGGTGTCAGATAAGTCCAAACCATCTCAAAAACCAGCCCCAAAAAAAGATCGAAAATTCCTGCTCGATACAAAATGTATAGATATGAGAATGACTTGCGACACCTGTTTGACAGCTAAGGCCTGTTCAAACCCTTCACGGAAGGTCCATTTAAGATGGGACCCCAATTTTCAATGATGGGACCCCCCTCATAATCAAAGTTGAGTCCAAAGGACCCCGAAACATTCAACTTGGTGTAAAACCCTGGATCAGCCTGCATATATGCGCTGTCTGATCAGAGCCTTTGCTAGTTGCTTGAATATTCTATGACTGTTATGCTACTGACTGAACTCCATTTGGAGTTTCTAAGCTTAAAAGGAGGCTGCACAGGCTCGTCTGAGTCTACACTTGTCAAAACACCCACATTGTTGGAAATCATATGTCATGGCTCATTTATAAACAAATTCTGCAGAAAGCAGGTCCTTGCTGCTGGAGCAAACTCACAAGAGTCCCTCGTTATTTGAACCCAAACAATTTTATATCAACCAAAAATTTAACATGTGCTCAGAAATACTAATATCACATAAAAAAATTGACCTAGCCACTGCCCTCCCATAAAGTTAAACAGAAAGGACAAAAATAAATCCGGACATTATGTGCAAACAATAATCCTAGGCCGGAAACAGGCCCTTTCCCAAAATACAAAATGAGCAAAACCATCCCAAAATGGTGTATATCATTCCCAGTTTCTTATTTCTACATTTTGGCGAAAACTTCATGAAGATCAGAACAAAAATAGCAAAGATACAGATACGTGAAAATTTGCATAAAAATGTGAATGAAAACATGTTTTCATTCACATTTTTATACAAATTTCTTTTATTGAAGCATCAAATATGTCACAGCTTTACACTACTAATTTCTTATATCCATGGTTTTTAATCAATTTAAAATTTTAGACTGCATCAAGATTTTCCCAACTTTGATGGTCCACTTGCTTTTTTCCCAAATTCAACAGGCCCTTGGCCCTGACTTCCGAAAGGTAGGAAAATCCCTGAATATGCACATCAGATGATAGCTTTCAAAAAGTGTGAAAAGAGTTGCTCTCACTATAAAGATGCAACTGTGAATAACTGACAAACAAATGGAAGCTTGTACCTAAATTGCTCTTGGTAAGTTGGTAGCACTTGCCAATAAAAGCACCGCAAGCACTGCATAATACCCCGCCACTGCTGGGGCACCAAAAGTTATTTTGTGAGATATATAATACCTAAATAGCAACAGAACTGAGATAGACAAGATTAATCAAGGGCAGATAACTCATGAACTGGAAAGGTAAGTGTGACGGTCCTTCGTTGTAATATGTAACCTTTGCTGTTCAACATATCTGTGAAGTTTCATTCAGATATCATAAACAGTAAAAGAAAAACAGGCCAGAATCCATTTTTTAAAGGAAGAAAGGGCAGTAACTCCATCGAAAATGGTCGAATTTTGCCCATTAACAATTCCATACCACTCATCCCCAATAACAATATGTATGCAAAATTTGAAAAAATTCTGTGCATAAATACTCAAGTTATCGATCGGAAACAGTGAGCACGGACGGATGAAATGAACTACAGGTCAAAAACCAATTCTCAGATCAATCAAGGGTGGATAACTCACAATCTGGAAAGGTAAGAGTGACGATCCTTACCCACAATATGTAACCTTTGATGGTCATGAGCACGGACGGATGAAATGAACTACAGGTCAAAAACCAATTCTCAGATCAATCAAGGGTGGATAACTCACAATCTGGAAAGGTAAGAGTGACAATCCTTACCCACAATATGTAACCTTTGATGGTCAACATATCTGTGAAGTTTCATTCAGATATTCCATATAGTAAATGCACTACAGGTCAAAAATCATTTTTCAGATCAATCAAGGGCAGATAACTCATGAACTGGAAAGGTAAGAGTGATAGTTCTTTGTCACAGTATGTAACCTTTGATGTGAAACATATCTGTAAAGTTTCATTTAAATATTCCACATAGTAAGGCCAAAAAAAAATTGGTGTGTTTCAGGTTCCTTGCCAGAAAAAAACAGGGTCGGTAGGTAGGCTTTACTTTTTTTTTTTTTTTACTTTTTTTTTTTTGCTAACAGTACAAAACAGTTCTTTCCCTCTTCTCCAAAAAAGTACAGGCAATGTCATCAGGCTGTGGATCCTGGTGATATGTACTATGGTAGATCTTTTATAAACAGTGGGAAGAGCAGAGATCCCGCTTCCTTGGGGCACCCTTTGACTCGACTGCATCGGGTGCTGATAATAAGTAAACCCATCATAATTGGAGTTTATGCAGTAAGTGGTGGTGGGGGATTTTACCATAGGCTTTCAGCTGTGTCTCACAATACCGTCTCTTTTGAAAGTATGAGTATGCTGCGAGTCTCTACGGTGTTTGTGTATGCTACATGTACTGAATACAATATGCTCCAGCGTCTTGCAGGCAATGGAGTAAAGAGACACTAGTCTGCAAGTCTCTGGTGTGTTTCTGTCTCCTTTCTTGAACTCTGCTGAGTGTAATTTTCCCTCTTCTCCTCCAAAAAAGTACAGGCAATGTCATCAGGCTGTGGATCCTGGTGATATGTACTATGGTAGATGTTGTAACGTTGTTCTAAATTTGTGCACCCTGGCATTACAAACATTGGACTGTCGTGTACTATCTGGTAACAACAATCACAATAAATTAATTTTGTTTCAAAGACAGATGAGACCAGAATATATTAAGTGTAAAGTGGCATTTATTATATCATTATGAATATTTTGAAATAAAAGCCAGTTCTTGTTTTCATAGGTTTTTTTTCTCAAAAGCCATTGCTTGTACAATTACTTTAATATTTGATCAAGGTTAAATTGCCCTTTTCTGCTTTAGTTTTTACTATTATTTCATATGTCATCGCTGTTTATAACAATTTGGCTGATGAAGGTGTAAAATGTTCCTATAAAATGACCAAAATAACACACTGTCTATGCCAGGAAGCATTCTTCAAAATACTCGCGCCTGCGCAGACAATGAAAATAACACCATTACAGAGCGCACTGGAAAGGTGAAAATAATAGAAGTTGAGACCAGAGCTTAATCATTTTTCTTACCAAAATACGAACAAATATGGTTTTCAGGTTGCCTGATAAACTTTTTTTCACCTTGTTCATTTCTAAAGTACTAAAAAATGAAATGTCATTTGTTTTCGTGGGTACCTTTTTCCGAAAATTTCGCAAATAAATCGGCAAATTTCACATAAATAAGAGCAATTTTCAGACTTCAAATGCTTCTGAATAATTAATTTAGCTCGAAGGCACGTTAAACATACAATATTTCTTCATATTTTTCTCTGATTTATCCATTGTTTGTCAGTTTTCTAGCAAATTTTTGATACGAAAAATCGGATTTTTTTTTTGAAAAAAAAAAGTTTAGAGTCGGCCCCGAATTTTTAGGGTCGGTCGGGGAACCGGAAACACAGGTATTTTTTTATTGGCCTAAAGGAACTACGGGTAAAAAACATTTTTTAATTCAATCAAGGGCGGATAACTCACAAACGGGAAAGGTAAGAGTGACGGTTCTTAGTCACAATATGTTACCTTGATGTGAAGCATATCTGTGAAGTTATATTCAGATATTCCATATAGAAAAGGAACAATAGGTCAAAAACCTTTTTTCATACCTATCAAGGGCGGATAACTCACAAACTGGGAAGGTCAGAGTGACGGTCCTTAGTCACAATATGTTACCTTTGATGTGCAACATATCTGTGAAGTTTCATTCAGATATCATGAACAGTAAAGGAATAACAGGCCAGAAACCATTTTTCCAATACGAAAAAGGGCAGTAACTCCGTTAAAAATGGACGGATTTTGCCCATTAACAATCCCATACCACTCATCGCCGATAACAATATGTATGCGAAATTTGAAAAAATTCCGTGAATAAATACTCAAGTTATCGATCGGAAATGGTGAGCACGGACGGACAGACGGACGGACAGACGGACGGACAGAAGGGTATAACATAATACCTCGCCACTAAAGTGTGGCGGGGTATAAAAATGGGTAAAATCAAGAATTGTGCACACTCTAGACTCATAAATTCAACTTCTGACATCGGGACTTTAGTTGTTCTTTTTAATTATCATTAGTTGGAATTAAAGGGAGAAAGACCTGAGATATTAAAATAGATCATGAACACAGTGTTGTCCCGAGGCTGTGCCATTGCGCCAATCACGCATTTTCAGTCCTCATGGCCCTTTAGAAATGCACTGGTGCTCCAACGTTGGGGCACTCCCAAAGTTAGCCAAGAAGTGAATCAGAAGTCCTGTTTCAGTCGAAAACAATAAACATGCAAGAAAATATCGGCCGTGAAAAAAGTCATGAAATACCATGCTTTCTATCAGGTCTGCTCTGCTATAAAAAACATTCACAATCATTATTGGAAAATGGTATACTCTGCGCATGCCCTGTATTCTTAAAATAAGCTTTTGTAGGATTCCAATCCCTGGTAATGGCTTCATTGATTGGCTGCATGGATATTATTAATGCACATTCATATTGCGCAACTGCACTGACAAGATGGCAGACCCGATTTTATTGCCAATTTTTGCAGCTAATTTCACTGTTTTAGTCTGAAAACAGCACTTTTTATATTTTATTTGAAAAGAAATCCACAAAATGGTAAATATTGGTTCAAGAGAGAGCTGGAAAAAAACATGACAACCTGTTTTCTTCTGGCTTGGATTTGGGGATTATTGGGACAAGTTCAGCTTTTGTAAAAAAAAGCGTTTAGGGTTGCTGATGGTAATATGGCCCTCAAAATTTTCAAATGACCCCCAGAAAATGTTGAAAGGGGCCAAACATGGCCCTCAAAAATTCAGACCTGGGGACAACACTGTGAACAGGTCCTATTCTCGGAATCCAGTGTATCCAAAATTTATTTGGAATGAGCTGGTATTTCGAAAATCAAATTTTCGAGGTTTAATCATTACTGTTAATGTACTAGAACACCATCACTTACCATGGGCTTGTCATAGAAAGGAAATCCTTGCATAGAGCGTAGGGCATTGGTGCCACTATTAATATCCTTGAATATCACAAAGGCCTGGCCCCTCATCTTTAATGACTTTAAGGCAACAATGTCTAGGATCTGACCAAACTGTGAGAAAATGGCATACAGCGACTTCTTCAACTCTGAAATGTAAAAGTTAACAGGGTTCATACAGACAGGTTTGAGTAAAATCAAGAACTTTTCAAGGACTTAAGATTTTCCTACAGTTTTTCAAGGACTAAAGTTCATGAAAATTACAGATTTAAGTGTTAAAATTTTACTTCAGAAACGCAAGACTGAGATAATGAAGAAATCAGTACTAGAGAATTAGTATAAAATTGTTGTGCCTTTATTCACCAAACAAAGGCCGACAATTTTATACTGATTTAGGACTCTATCAACTGTGCTAAGTCTTACAGAAAATAGTAGAATTCAAGGACTTTTCAAGGCTTTTGAGTGATTTTCCAGTACTTTCAGGGCTCCAGATAAGTGGGAGTTAAGGGTATTTCAGCATTTATTTTTGGAATTCAGGATTGAAAATTAAATTGAAGGGTGAAAAAATCCTTTGCAGTTTGAGGTTTCAGCGCTGATATTCAATTTATGAGGTGAAATCTTTTATCCTTAGTAAGAAAAAACTAATATACACCAATTGTATAAATCTTGGAAGTTTTCCAAAATATGTAACATGTATTTAATACTGGAACATTTCTTTAAAAAATATATTAAGCAAATATTGAGTCCTTTTACAAGGCTTTGTATTTTCTGCAATTTAATATTTTTAAGTAGGGAGTAAAATACTCACTAAATTAAAAAGGAGGGGGTAAAATACCAATTGGTCCAAATCCTTATCTAGACCACTGGAACTTATCAGGCAGATTCAATTTTCATGGACTTTTCAAGAAAGCCCTCTAAATTCAAGTAATTTCCAAGCCTGTGCGAACCCTGGTTAAACATCTGATGTTAACTCTGAGTACAATAACCAAATTATTCAAAGAGGAAAGGCAGGTGCAAGCAAAATAGTCCCAAATCAGACTGCCGATCAGGCCATTCAGGGACTACATGCAGGGTTTCAGCTGGACTGAAATTTACTTAGGACATTTTGTCCAAGCAGCCCCAATATTGTTCGGACATTTGGAAAATTTTAAGGACATTTTTTAAAACTCATTTTTACCACCATAAACGGAAATTGCATTCTGCCCTACTGAAATTGAAACCAGGGGTAGTTTTGCAACCATTTTGGATGGTAAGTGCGGCCTGAATGATTGGCTGGCTTTTTATTTAATGAGGAGACTGGAGCTTGTTGATCGGTGGAAGTAGGTGGGGTACTGTTTATTCTGCTTTTTGTGGCAGCTGTACGACTCGTTAGCCACGGAAAGTGACCGTTCAGGTAATGATGGAGCGGGCAAACTGTTATGGAGCATAACAAAACTTGAGTTCCTGTTGTTTTTTGGCGGCAATTAAGTTTTTTAGTCATTTTATCGGCCGGTAAATGCCAATGCAAATATGCTGTCCGCTTCGAGATGAAATCAAGGGAAGAAAACTTTAAGATGCAATAGACCAATCAGGTGCGGCGTAACAAAACAATATGACCGGTTTGCCTTAGTGAATAAGCATTTGCAGGGTAAAATAAGGTGAACCAGTCTGAAGCTTACAGAAATTTGGCCAATCAGGGATCGTTTTTTAAAACAAAAATACTTATTTGCATCACTGTGCATTACCGTACAGCGTGCCTTTCTGAAAATCGTCTTGGACAAACTGTCTAAACTGGACAGCAAACTCTCGGACATCTGGGACTATTTTCGGACTATGTCCGATGGCAGACACCAAACTGAATCCCTGTTACATGTGTTTGTTTAATGGTTTATTGATTGATACATCAGGCCCCTTAAAGAATGTTTTGATTGTGCTTACCTTTACATCCCAGTCAACAGTTTTCACTTATGTCAGGATGATTTCCTGCCTTCCTGGGTTGAACCAGTAAGGCAGTACTAAGCAGCGGGATAAAGACTCTTGCTAAAAGTATACAACAAAAGCTGAGTCTCGAACTAGTAGCCCTTCGATCCCCAGTCTAACACTCTACTAAGTAAGCCACTGAGCTCAGCCTCAATAGAGTGTTATAATGTTATTAATCCGGTTCTATTGAGCACCTAAACATATTTTAGACGGAGAAATAAGAAAAAAATAATTTTCAAATACACACTTTTATCTGGGGGCCTGAGAACTTACCATCTTTCTTAATCTTTTCGTTCAGGTTGTTGATGTAGATCGTGTGATTTGGACGGATATCCATTTTCCTGGAAAATATAAAAAATACAATTATCAATAAATTTATTCTTTGGAAAGATGGGGGCCAAATAAGAAATAAGTGTGTTTAGGGAAATAGTTTGAAAGTTTACAACCATGCAAGTACCAATTTAGTGATATGTGCCAGTGAAATTATTTTCTATTATTCATTAATAAAAAAAAGTGAAGCAAATGCAAGCAATGCAATTAAATAAATTTTAAAACTAGCCCTTTCAGTCAATTTTTTTTAAAGAAAGTACAAAAAAAACAATCAATACTTCAAAATGATCATCAAAGGGGTCATCATGTATGAACTTATCTTTGCTCTACTAGTTAAAATGCAAATCGAATTGGCTTCTCAACTGAAAAGGCAAAAGGTGTGAAAATTGTAAAGAAAACACTAAATGTTGAACGATATATCAAGGAGTTATAACAAACAAAACTGTCAAAATACTGGGCATGTCTCTCAGGCTAAAGAAGGTGTGTCCAGTTTATTAGACCTATCCAATCACTGGACTTAAAATGCATTGGCTTAATCACTGGCATCTGCGTTAATATGGAGGTGTGAGAGTGTGGTCATTCTGTTATCTGTTGTTATCAGTTAAGTTAATAATTTTACCAGTGTCTTAAATTCATAAAAGTTATTGTCTCAAAATGATGGAAAAAGACTCTGTTAGACTGTATGGTTATTCTATCCTGCCCTTGATGATTAAAAAAGGCTAGTGTTGGGGCCTGGACTGTATTGCAGAAGTCAGTGTTAAGGTAAAAAGTGCCCTTTGGCAGGGACGAAACAGTATTCTTTATATTTTTTCTATAAATAGAACATAAAACCTGACCTAATATCTCAATCCACTACCAAAACGGCCATTTAAAAATTTTAATCGACCACTCAAATTCGATTTGACCACTTTTTGGCATATTGACCGGGATGGTTTTAACAGCTTAAAACCGGGGTGGCTTCGACCGCCCAACCTTGAACTCAATTGGGTAATTTCGTTTTTAATTGGGTAACCAAATTTTAAAAAAATGAATTGGGTATTCAAGGTTATTAATTGATTGTCCAGCTCTTAATTATAGTTCACTACGTATTCCATACTTTATCGCCCACACGTTTTATACTTTCAGCTTCCGTTCTGATCTTGTGCACAAGATCATTCACAATTGTTTGCAATATCAGCTGAGGCTCATCGCATCCTTTTATCATTTGAATTAATATAGCATGCACTAGTCTATGGAAGTTGCATCAAATGATGATGTCAAATATTCTGTTATCTTTATAAACTGCGATTCCAAAGCAACTTTTTTCTACCTCGTTTCCTGGATAAACAATGACTGGTTACCCGCGATTGCAAGACGATAGAACGCAAGTTTTAGCGCAGCACAAAACCAGTCGTACCCCATGTGCAGAAGATATGCGCAAACGGTCACCTTAAATTTCACTTTGTATAATCAAACCGTTTCGAAATGGAGCGAGATAAGCACCGATTTTCTTTGTTTTGCTTATCTGGGATTCCAGTTACGTTATTATATACAACAAATTGATTTTAATTGCGTTTTAAGAAATACGATTGCGTATTTATGCGAATACGCACCTTATCTAAAGCACTGTACTTAAATATATAGTATGTCAGGGGACAAAAATATTTCAAAATTGCACTTGTCCTGCAGGACCAGTGACTTACAAGTTTCACTCGTCCTGCAAACACATGCACTTGTCCTTTAAAAGTGTATGCAATAAAGAACATAAGGGAGTTATATGTATTATGACTTATAAAGTTCCTTATATTACTGCTAAAATGGTATATACCCAGTCAATTTCATAACTGAATCCCATATACTGACAACAAGATTTCACAGTCAATACTCAGAAAATGCTAGTTTCACCCTCAGATTTTTCACCCTCCAGTAATTCTTCCCAAAGCGCTTGTCCTACAGGATGAGTGCTTTGGGAAGAATTACTCGGCCTTTCTAGATTTCACTCGTAACAACGAGCGGACGAGTGGAATTTTTGTCCCCTGTATGTCTATCAATAAAAATCTTTCCTCTACCTGATGGTTTATTATAAGGAAAACTGGTAACTGGACATCTCGGCCCCTAACAAACTCGGCCCCTAACTAACTCAGCCCCTGACCAACTCGGCCCCTAACCATCTTGGCCCCTAATATCTATTGATAACCATTAAATGTCTAAACAATGAACATATGAGTTATTATATTTCAGATCATATAATTACTATTTTATTTAGTGCCCTAACTCAAACCTAGCTCATTCAGCTTTAGGACTCGCAATAAACCGTAGTTTAATCAAGTGGGCTTGGGACACGACGTCAATATTTTTCCTCATCTATCAATTAAAACATGCATTTTGGGTACTTACACATATGTTTTAATTGAAAAAAAAAATAAAACAATTTTCAGTTACACACTCTTATCTAGATCTAGGGGCCTGCTATCATCCCATGCCATGAGACAGTGGTACTTTATCAGGTAGGGGAAAGATTTTTATTTACAGATATACTATAAATTTAAAGTACATCTCATAAATGCATAGCAAAATCATTCTATATATTTATAGAATCACCAGGTAAAATTGCGTGAAAACCGTGCATGTCGAAAACCGCAGCGCGATATTTGGAAGAATGAACATCGATAAGGTAAGAATTCATAATGTACATAACAATTTTATTTGAAAAGCCTATTTTTTGAGAAAAAACAATCAACATTAATCGTCACCATCAATGCAGGCTACAAGCCCTTAATTTTGCCCAAACTTGTGAACATTCTATTACTTTTTAAGTTTCTATCAGCTTCCACACTTAGTCTTCCATTTTGAATTTGCTTGATCACGTGATGAGGCTGATCTAGACTGGTCCAGTGGTTAACATGATTCGTCGTTGCAAAAATGAAAATACTGACCGCAGTAAGACTACGAGGTCAAAAATATTATCCTTATAAAGCATCCAGATCTGGTGCAATTATTAACTCTCTCTGGCTCGAACTACCCTATCTTGTACATATTTCTCGGTCAAAAATGTTTTTGAGCTGAAGAAGTTCTTATGTAAAAGTGCTGAAGAAGTTCTAATGTAAAAGTCAGTGGTCGGCACAATCATTTTACCAAAAGCCCTTTCAGAATGTTAAAGGATAAAATCAAGTACAGTCTGAGGTTGCACATGCGAGCATGTACAATACTGTGACTTAACTGTCTAGCTTGCTGTTAAATAATCAATAAGCTCTGGAGTAGTGTTACTTAGTCCGTGCAAGTATCGCATTGAACAAATATAATTAATATATGGCCACGTGCAACACGATCCCAGTAATCTTGAAGTGGGCTCCAGATAAATTGGCTGGCATAAATCAGGATCCGTTTTAAGTTTTAATAGTTTTCATTTAAAAGCAGTTAGATGTACATATTTAATTGGACCACTCGTGTCCAAAAGGGACATATGTCATTTTACATAACCATATTACATTGGCAGTTAGTTGGCAGGAGAAAAAACTCTTTTCTGGAAGACCGTACTTATTTGAGGGCAGCCGCAGAATCTAATTTATTGTAAATCAGTCTACGAATTTAAAGATGGCGCACAAACGAGTTTGAGAAAGGCTCTGTTCCAGAATATCAACAAATTTCCACTTTTTATTAGCTATTTCAGTAAAAAAAGACACAGTAAAACAGGAAAACTAGCAATCATGCTTTTTGGCATGCAGCCTCTTTCGCATTTTACACATCATGTGCCAGAATAAACGGCGCAACAGTGTATCTTTAACCCTAAACACATCTGTGAACGCAAAATCGGAATGCGGTTTTCATTTAATACCAATTTAGGGACGATCTTTCTGTGATATCTATAAATTTATTGAACGGTTTTTCTATGCATGGATAGATGTACTATACCGTAGAATACAGTTGAATCCTTGGTAGGCTCATAAGTAAGGTAACCCTTTTTAAGCCTTCTATCTTTGTTTCTTCTTATGGTACTGAACTAATGTTTTCTTTTGTTGTATGGTTTAACATGTGTGGTGACAGATCTCATTTCTTGTTTACAAAGTTCTCATTTACTGAGACATCTTAAAAACTGTACATATCTTCACCGCTCCAAAACTTGTCCACTCTATTTTTGAAACTGTTCAAGGTTTGTGCAGTAACAACATCATATGGCAAACTGTTCCAGTCCGTTATAACCCGCTGAGAAAAGCTTCGGAGCCTAAAACTGGTTTCACATCTTGGTTTGATCAATTTATAACAATGACCTCGGGTTCTTGATTCAGCAAAGGTAAAAAATCTTTCACAAGGAATATCATCTAGTCCTTTTATGATTTTAAAACACTGAATAATGTCACCCCTTCTACGCCTATGGGCTAAACTTGGTAGTTTCAAATGTTTCAGTCTATCCTGATAACTCAAATCTCTCAATCCTGGTATCAGATCTCTCAATCCTGGTATCAGTTTTGTAAATCTTTTCTGTAGAGCTGTGATACTGTCAATGTCTTTGCGCAAATAAGGATGCCAAACAGTATTTCCGTACTCCAATTGGGGACGAATCATCGCCTTGTAAAGTCTGTTATAGGAACTCTGGTCAAGGTAGTCAAAGGATCTGACAATGAGTCCTAGCATACTGTTTGCCTTCTGAACTTTGGTGGAAATGTGCTTGTTAAATTTAAGGTCATCTTGGAATATTATTCCTAAATCCCGTTCTTCATTTACAACTATTAATGTTTTTGAATTCATTTTATAACTGTGATTGTCATTGGTCCTTCCATAATGCATAACACCACATTTGTCAACATGAAATTTGAGCTCCCATTTGTCTGCCCAGAATCCACCCTCAGAAAGATCATCTTGAAGAATATCACATTTATCTGTTGTTTGGTAAATTTTTGCATCGTCCGCAAATAATTTGAGCATACTTTTGATGACATCCGGGAAATCATTCACGTACAGTAGAAATAATAATGGCCCCAGAACACTGCCCTGGGGTACGCCAGACAGTACATCTTTCCAATCTGAACTATGACCTTTTACAGTTACATATTGTTGTCTATCTGTTAAAAAGCTCTCTATCCATTTTAACAAACTTCCCTTTATTCCATTGGATGATACTTTCTTTAATAAATGCTGATGACTGACTTTATCAAAAGCCTTAGCCAGATCCAAATAGACCGTATCCCATGATTTATTCTCTTCAACATACAATGACCAGTCTTCTAAAACATCAAGCAACTGTAGCACACATGATCGTCCTGATCGAAACCCATACTGAGAGTCAGATAATAAGTGATTTCTTTCCAAGTGTTCAACAATTTGCGCTCTTATGATTCTTTCAAGACACTTACAAACAACAGACGTAAGACTCACCGGCCTATAGTTACCAGTTACTGATTTATTTCCTTTTTTGAACAATGGTGTAACCTTTGCATATTTCCACTCTTTTGGGATTTTTCCAACTGATACTGATTTTTGAAATATGACAGTTAAAGGGTAGCATAATGTCTTTGATAATTTCTGTAACAGAAATGGATGCATATTGTCTGGTCCCATAGACTTGGTGGTGTTCAACTCGTGTAAAAGCTTTTCAACCTGATTTATACTAACATCTATTGTTTCTAATGGTCTATCAAAATTCAAATCTTCCACTATTGGTATATTGGATAAGTTCTCACGTGTGAAAACACTTGCGAAAAAACTATTGAGTTCATCTGCTTTTTCACTATCTGTCTCTGTTGATGTGCCATCAGTTTTCAACAAAATTCCAATTGATGATTTTGATTTAGTCTTTTGTTTCACATATTTCCAAAATCTCTTAGGTTCCTTCTTTGCATTCAATGCTATGCTTTTTTCATAGTCAATTTTAGCTTTTTTCACTGTATCATTCACTTCATTCCTCACTCTTTTATATTCAAGAAAGTCAATATTTCTCTTGGTAACTAAATATCGAGTCCAAGCTCTACGTTTTCTTTTAATTTCATTTAATACTTCAGGTGTCATCCAAGCTGGTTTTGGTTTACATCCGGGTTTAGGAATTGATGTGGGTACATACTTCTTTACACAAACTTCAAACTGATCTTTAAATGATTTCCACATATCATCTAAATCTAAGTCTTTGAACTTTTCATCCCAATCAATTGTCTCCCATTCAGCTTCAAATCCCTGCGTATCACATTTCGAATACTGCATTTTGACAGAGCTATTCTGAACTTCTTTGTAAGTACATATAAAGTCAAAAATGATTGTTGCATGGTCACTGACCCCTAATGATGGATTTATTTGTAAATTTTGTATGTCTTCCTCTTCACTAGAGATAACCAAGTCTAATGTATTACATGTCTAATTTTCACGAAAACGAGTAGGCTCAAATACATGTTGGTACAGAAAATTGTCCCGAAGGCATTCAATAAATACATGTTCTATATGCTCGTCCGAGTGAATAGTGCTGTAGGAATGCAAGTCTATGTCCTTCATATTAAAATCACCAGTAATCAATATTTTGTCACACATTGTTGAAGCTTCTGATATTACATCTTTTAAACATTGTCCTAAATCATTCGCATTGGGAGACCTATACACAGATCCAACAATGATTTTCAAATTGTCACATTTCCAGTTGCACCACGATGCGTCATGATAAAGTGAATTCAATTGTTCATTTACAGATACATTTAAGCCTGTCCTTGCATAAATCATTACTCCTCTCCCACCATCTTGACTAGGAAAAGCTTCATATCCATTAATATTATATAATACTGATGAACACGAGACTTCTGAATATATAGTTGATTTTGGCAATACTTCAGTAACAAATATGAAATCTGGATTCTCTTGTCTAATCAAAATATCTAGTTCATTCATTTTATTTCGTAGCTGATCAGCATTTGTGTATACACATTTTGCCTTGGTTTCCGTAACAATATTAAAGTTGAAATTATTTTGCTGTCTTTGTGCCTCATCAACTGATGAACCATTTTCATTAATTATGAAATGAGTGTCATTTATCACATATTCTTGAATAATGGAAGGACTAGATAAGGAATGACTAGACTTTATATTTATTACATCTTATTGAATAATGGAAGGACTAGATAAGGAATGACTAGACTGTATATTTATCTCATCCTCTTGAATAATGGAAGGACTAGATAAGGAATGACTGGACTGTATATTTATCACATCTTGAATAATGGAAGGACTAGATAAGGAATGACTAGTATTAAAAAAGTCAAAAGTAACATTTTTAACAGATTCAACATTAACTGAACTACGAACACTATTTACAGAGTTTCTTTCTTCTGAATGTTTACTGTTTGGTTGGAAAAAGCTGAGTGCCACCTTTGGCCCCAGCTGAATCCACATTTACAGGAGCAGCCTCCTTATTACCATTCTCAAACACTGAGGCTGAAGTTTTCTTTTTCTTGTCAACAATTTCACCACGGAATATGACCAAGTTCTCATTTTTCTCATCATCTTTCCGTTTCTTTAACTCTGATCTCAGGGTTTCACTCTTCTCTCTATCCTCCTTTGTTAAGTCAGGGGTAATGAAAATATTACTCCATACAGATGTGTAATCCCCATCTTTCTTTTCGCGCAGCACTTTGGTGCCTCCCAATATTTTGTGTTTACTATTCACAGAGTCTAAACAAACTTTGATGAGCCTCTTTTTGCCTTCTGTAGGTTTACCTAGCCTGAAGAAAGATTCTACCTTAATTTCTTCACATTTTACAGACCTAGCTATGTCCATTATGTTTTCTAAATCCTCCTTTTTCTTGTCATTACCTATGGGCTCTGAGACATTATGCAGGATAATGTTACACTTCCTTTCGGGTCCCTAGACTTACCGGAAAGACCCGAATTACCGGAAAGACCACCGAAATACCGGAAAGACCAAAGAATAATAGGGGGTTATTTCCTGTATTGGTTTTACTAGCCTTATTTGTATAGGAATTTTTGTTTTTAACTATTCTAAAGCGATATATGTACTTTGTAAATCATTTTATTGTCCGACAATAATAATTCAGTCATTTTGAGACGAATTATTAGCATCGAAACTCATTTGCGAAGATTTTACTATTACTAACATGTTGGGATGCCTTGCTTACCCAAGTTTTGAGGAAAGTGGTTAATATTCTAATGATATTAAATATAAACCCAGAATAATAACTTTTGTATATCAGCACATATTAAAAATTAATGAGCCACGCCATGAAAAATGTATCCATTATATCATGAAAAAGAAGGGCCCTCATTAACACCTAGAACTAATCAGCGTGTCAATGAGGTGGAACTAACTAGCCTTATTAAAGGACCATTGTTAACACGAGGAACAAACCCAATCAACGAACATGTTTCAGAAAAAGGGAACACATCCATCCATCCATCCATCCAATAAAAGACGTTATGCCAGAATGTTTAAATGCATTTTCTCATATTTATATCTTTTAATGTCCTTTAGTTTGAACTTTGAAGCTCAGTTTATGATTTTTATATTTTAAACTTTGGTCAATGATTCTTAAATATCCGCATATGTTATGCCTTTTTGGTATTTTAACTTTCGAGCCTCCGTTTCGGTAAGTCGATGTATGGTTATGCCATGTATATGCAAGCTTTATTTTCTCACAAATCACATTTCGCCAAACACACAACTATTCTATAATATGATTTTGACGTATTTAATGTAAGCCATACATTTCGTTAATTTGGAAAGGGAAATCTTCTTATCTTTTTTTTTCAACTCATGTTTTCAAGACAAAATGATCATAAAAATGAATTAAAAATATCAAAAGATATATAACAAATTATAACATATATACTAAATATATACTAGATACTCAAATATTAACAATATTCAATAATCAATAATAGTCTTCTTAATTGGCGAAGGGCATATCAATATTTCCCTATTATTCTTTGGTCTTTCCGGTATTTCGGTGGTCTTTCCGGTAATTCGAGTCTTGCCAGTAAATCTAGGGACCGCTTCCTTTCTTCCCTCTCTTTGTAAGCCAGCAATGATTTCTCAACTTGTTGTTCAATCTTAGTGTCAAGGCTAGATTGTATATCCTCAATCTTGGCATCATATTCAGAGAACTTATCATTCTGTTTCTTGATCAGTGACCCCAGTTCAATCAATTGGATAATTTTTAATATACATATTAAAATGACTAATTAAGAGGCTGAATTTATGTGACACGAAATGTCCGCTTTAATATGATGCTGTTGCTAGATTTCATTAGTGTTTTGATAAAAGCTAATACTTGTTTTCTTAAGGTTTTAATGCAATTCTATTGGTTAAAATTCAGAACAAAGAACTGGTATAAATAGGAAAATTTCGCGCTTCTCTTCACAGTTTGAGAATTACAATCGAGAGTGGTGACTCGAAGAAAAATTTTATAAATTAGTATAGATCCAGGGGACTATAGTTTAGTGGCCTTTATTTGGGGAAAACACATTTTCTGTGACACAGTTCTCAGCATGGGATTAAAAAGCTCTGCCGCCATTTGCCAAAGGGTAACTAATGCTATTTCATTTATAATGTTTCAGATAGGCATAGCAATTTTGAATTATTTGGATGATCTTGCAGGGGCTGAAAAGAAAGAACATGCTAATTTTGCATACTTATGTCTGGGAACAGTGTTACAGAGGTGTGGTATTGAGGAGGCTCCAGATAAAGCATGTAGTCCAACAGAAGTCATGATTTTTTTAGGTGTATTATTCAATACAATTACAATGACTGTAGAAGTCACAAAGGAAAGGCTAGCAGAAATTAGGAAATTGACAGAGGAATGGTTAAATAAGGATTTGGCTACAATTAAGCAAATACAGTCCTTGTTGGGCAAACTGAATTTTGTAGGAGCTTGTGTAAAGCCTAGTAGGATTTTTATTTCTAGAATGCTTAATTGGCTGAGATCTATTTACCATTCTCCTGTTTTTCAACATGCTATTCCTGAATTAGTTAGGAAAGATTTACTGTGGTGGAATAGGTTTTTACCCTTGTATAACGGGGTATCTATGATGGAATATGAGAATTGGTCGGCATCTGATACCATATTTTCATCAGACAGCTGCTTGACTGCTTGTGGTGGATTTTGGAATGGAAAATTCTTTCATGTCAGGTTTCCAGAATTTATTTTGGGCAGGAAGTTGCATATTTCAGCCCTTGAGATTTTGGCTGTTATATTATGCCTAAAATTATGGGGCAAAGAGTTTATAGGTAAACGTATTGTTATCTATTGTGATAACCAAGCAGTGTGTCAGGTTATAAATTCTGGCAAAACCAGGTGTGAATTTCTACAACAGTCTCTGAGAGAGATATGTTTTCTAGCAGCAATCAATCAGTTCGAAATTCGAGCTCAATTTTTAGAGGGCTCAGCAAACAGGTTAGCAGATGTGTTGAGTAGATGGCATTTGGATCGGAGCAATGAGCATATTTTTATGGAACTTACTGAGGGCTTCACTTTACAGGAATATTTTGTTCCTGTAGAATTTTTCGAGTTTGTGAATCTTTGGTAATTTTCATTTCAGAGTCTCAGTTGCAATACTTAAGAACAGATTTACAGAAATCTAATAAGGCAGCTTATGCAGAAGGCACAAGAAAGAATTTGAAGATACAGTGGGAGGCTTTCCTGTTGTTTTGTACATATTTTCATTTAGTGAGTTTGCCAGTTTCTACTGACACTTTGCAGTTATTTGCTCAATTCTTAAGTAGAGCATTTAAACCATCTGAATCTATTAAAAATTATATTAACGGGGTAAAATCGATGCATTTGATATTAGGTTTTTCAGTTGATCACATAAATAAATTTATTTTAAACTTGTCCTTGAAGGGTATTGCTAAATTAAACCCGCATTGTATTAAACAGGCAGAACCTATGACGCCAGAGATTTTGCTAAGAATAGCAGATACATTGGATTTTTCTAAATCCTATGACTGTGTTTATTGGTGTTTATTTTATTTGCTCGGAAATCAAATTTAGTACCTACATCAAAGAAAGATTTAGTTAATAAGCATTGTTTGCTTCGAAGTCATGTTCAACTCTTTCCTGATTATTTGGTTGTCAGTATGTTTTGGACTAAAACTATTCAAAGAGGGGAGAGAGTTCTTCAGATGCCTTTAGTGAGGATTAAGCATAGTATATTATGTCCTGTTTCAGCCTACAAGAAAATGTGTAAGGCAGTGCCTGTACCTGAGTCTGATTTGCCATTGTTTATGTTATCTAGAAATAAAGTGGTTACATATAGTCTGTATCAGTCAAAATTAAGAGAGTGTATTGAGAAAATAGGTTTAGATCCTCAATTGTTTTCTACTCATTCTATGAGGCGTGGTGCAGCTACATTGGCTTTTAGGGCAAAGATTTCAGTGGATAAGATTCAACTGCCAGGGTTCATCCTAGGATGGGCCCGAACCATTTTGTGAGAAAACTATTAATGTTTTGCTAAAATGGACTTTATTTTTGGTTGGGCCCCATATACAAGCTATTCAAATCTCATGTCAGTTATGCTCTAATGTGGATATTAAGGATTATTGGGCCCATCAAATTTTGAAAAGGGCCCATAAAAATTTCAAATGGCCCATTAAAATTTGGAAATTTGCATGTATTTGAATGGGATATGGGCCATTGGCCCATTTTAAGGGCCCATCATCATTTTGGGCTAGGATGAACCCTGACTGCTAGGGGATTGGCATTCTGATGCCTATAAAAGATATTTAGCCTTTTCCTTGCAGGATAAAATTCAAGTGTCTAAAACCTTAAGGGAATATATTGTTCAGAAGCCTTCAGTTAAATTCTGTGATACATGAAAAGTGTGGTGTTTGAATTGCATTTTCAGTGGGAAAAGATTAAGCGATCATTTGAGGAGGCAGGCTAAATATCTTTTATAGGCATCAGAATGCCAATCCCCTAGCAGTCAGGGTTCATCCTAGCCCAAAATGATGATGGGCCCTTAAAATGGGCCAATGGCCCATATCCCATTCAAATACATGCAAATTTCCAAATTTTAATGGGCCATTTGAAATTTTTATGGGCCCTTTTCAAAATTTGATGGGCCCAATAATCCTTAATATCCACATTAGAGCATAACTGACATGAGATTTGAATAGCTTGTATATGGGGCCCAACCAAAAATAAAGTCCATTTTAGCAAAACATTAATAGTTTTCTCACAAAATGGTTCGGGCCCATCCTAGGATGAACCCTGGCAGTTGAATCTTATCCGCTGAAATCTTTGCCCTAAAAGCCAATGTAGCTGCACCACGCCTCATAGAATGAGTAGAAAACAATTGAGGATCTAAACCTATTTTCTCAATACACTCTCTTAATTTTGACTGATACAGACTATATGTAACCACTTTATTTCTAGATAACATAAACAATGGCAAATCAGACTCAGCTACAGGCACTGCCTTACACATTTTCTTGTAGGCTGAAACAGGACATAATATACTATGCTTAATCCTCACTAAAGGCATCTGAAGAACTCTCTCCCCTCTTTGAATAGTTTTAGTCCAAAACATACTGACAACCAAATAATCAGGAAAGAGTTGAACATGACTTCGAAGCAAACAATGCTTATTAACTAAATCTTTCTTTGATGTAGGTCTTCTATTAGAATTATTGTATCCGCTATTTTACCTAGACCTGTGGATCATGATGATACAGATTCAATGATTAAAGCCGTAAACATGGAACTTCGTACTAAATTAAGTCAAGACTTAGGCTTTCATTTTATTTGTACTTATAAGGGTTTTGTTAAGTTTGGCACTTATAGAAGATATTTGTATGCCAAATTGGATAAGGTTTTGCATTTGAACACTGAAGGTTCAAGAAGATTAAGGCATTTCTTTTTAAGGGTGATTTCAACAATAGATTAATTCAGTTATTCTTTTGCAGATGCATACTTTAGAAAATTATGGACAGGGAGTATAAGATTGAATGCGATAGTTAAAAGATAATGTGAGTAGAATTACTTGTTTTGCTTATAATTGCTTTTGCTTATACGATTGCTTAGGTGTGGCTATGCGGTATGTATTTATTTATTTTTTATTTTTTCTGCATTGCTTGGCTGCTTTTGCTTTCAGGGGGGTTGGACAATGGAACTTAATTTGTATGCTTTGCTAAGGTGTACCATTTTGACAATGATCACAAATCTGACAGAAGTCGATTGGTGTCAACCGGGTAGTTACGGTACGGGGAGTTATACCATGTGTTTAGGTCTGTGCCTTATGTTAATACGGTTTTGTTCCTTTGTCTTGCCCTGCTTATTGAGCAGTTCAGTTTTATTAGGTTTTTGGTTTATAGTTTGGTTTATTATTCATTTTTTGATATGTCATTTTTATTTATTATTATTATTTTTTTTATTATTATTATTATTATTATTAATTTTATTATTTTTATTATTGTTATTATTATTTATGGCCTTTGGTTTGGCAGTTTGGTGAATATTTTCAGGAAAATGATTACTTCTAGTTTAGACGTTAATTTATTCAACTTAAACACAGTTTGGGTTGTTTTGTTATTTCCTACTAGAAGACAATTATTGTGTTTGAGTCACCACTTTTATTAATGCTAACTTGAATGATGATTTAAGGACAAATAAATATTTATATTAAATTTCTTCCTTTTAATCTAATTACTTAAAGAAAACGATTAATTGGATAATTTTTAATATACATATTAAAATGACTAATTAAGAGGCTGAATTTATGTGACACGAAATGTCCGCTTTAATATGATGCTGTTGCTAGATTTCATTAGTGTTTTGATAAAAGCTAATACTTGTTTTCTTAAGGTTTTAATGCAATTCTATTGGTTAAAATTCAGAACAAAGAACTGGTATAAATAGGAAAATTTCGCGCTTCTCTTCACAGTTTGAGAATTACAATCGAGAGTGGTGACTCGAAGAAAAATTTTATAAACCCAAAACCCTCCCTCCTCTATATTTTTGTTGTATATATGTGTTGTTTATTCCTTTCTTGTATATAATGGTTGTAAGATAGATACGGGCATGGAGATTGAATTGTAGATGCGTTATTACTTAATATTTTGATCAGTGATTTATAAGAGATGGTGTTGACATTATTGAGGTTCTTGATCTTTGTCGTAGTGCTTAATCAATAATCATATTGGTCTAAAGTTGAAATTTTAAATTTTGGGTTGATATATATTATTATATAAGATAAATAGACTCTTATAATGTTACTGTTATTTGAGTTTATAATATCTAGAGAAGCATTACCACACTGTATAGAACTTCAAGTCTGTGGGGAATTGATGGCATTATAAACAGACAGATGTGAAAAGTTATGAGTTAAAAGGCATTCATGAGAGGAACTTATTCAGCGTGCTTATAATTAGTTGTGAAGACTCTATATAGATGGTGCATATATTTAAAGAGACTTTGAATAGTGATATTGTTTGTTGTAGATTTATAATTTGCTGAATCGGCAGTTTGGTGAATATTTTCAGGAAAATGATTACTTCTAGTTTAGACGTTAATTAATTCAACTTAAACACAGTTTGGGTTGTTTTGTTATTTCCTACTAGAAGACAATTATTGTGTTTGAGTCACCACTTTTATCAATGCTAACTCGAATGATGATTTAAGGACAAATAAATATTTATATTAAATTTCTTCCTTTTAATCTAATTACTTAAAGAAAACGATTAATTTTGGGACAACTCTTACACAACCATCACAGTGGAATGGAATATTTGCTGTGGATTCCGCACGCAACATATCATACAATTTTACAGAAACATGGCTGCAATCCAAACAAAACCAGTAATTATAGTATATCTATAAATACAAATCTTTCCTCTACCTGTTAATGAAACCCCTGGTTATTTGGATATGGTTACTTGTAGGCTTTCATTCTTCAACCCGGGGTGTACAAAGTACACCTGCCGATAATACTCGAAAGAAAGCGTGGTAGCTCAGTGGTTAGGCACTTGAGTCTGGTGCTAGAGGTCCCAGGTTCGATTCCCGCTCGCGGCGAGAAAAATTTCGGTGTCCGAACACGCTTTATCTAGTGTCATTTGCAGGGATGACGCTAGATAGGTGCATCGTCCTTCGGATCGGGACGTTAACTGGATGTCCCCTGTGCAGGGAAAGTCACCCCCTGTGCAGGTTAAAGAACCCTACGGTAATTTCGATATGGTTACTTGTAGGCTTTCATCCTGCAACCCGGAGTGTACAATGTACACCTGCCGATAATGCTCGAAAGCGAGCGCCAGGCAGTATATAGAGAAAGAAAGAGGGTCTGGCAGTATATAGAGAAAGAATGAAAAAGAATGAAAAATAACGGGCAAAAAAAACTAGTGTGAAAGATAAATCCCAAAGTTTTACTGCAAAATAAATACATTTGTGTATCGATAAATCAATACCCTTACTAATACAGTTAATTCCGCTACGCTAAAACGTTTAGTTTTTCAAGATTTAATCGATTTGAAACCTGTACGTATAAGATGCCGGTGACGCTGAAAAACGTAAACAACACTATTTCCGCTTAGCTGGTTTCCTGTAAAAGAAAATTTTCAAATATAATGTTGAGAACCAGACTGATATATTATTTACATACATGGACGTAGAATAACAAGAACGGATCTCTGTGGCACCGGCAGGCACCAGACTGTTCGCCGTCGAGGACTACATTCTCTGATCTACCTGATAAGAAGGACTTAATGCATGAAATCACAGTTGTGTTTATACTGAGTCGATGGAGCTTCAGCAGAAGCCTTTGATGGTCAACTTTATCAAATGCCTTGCCGAAGTCCATGACTATGACATCAGTCTGTCCTTCTTGGTTCAAGGTGTAATACAGGTCCTTAGTGAACTGTATTAGCTGGGTCTCACAACTGAACTTGCCCCTAAACCCATGCTGGTTATGAAAAAGAAGATTGTTTTGGTCAAGATCCCAGCAAACATGCCTATATGTGTCCACAATGGGAGTAACAATAGAGTAAAAGTCAACAACAACACAACCACCGCCTTAGAACGGACAGCAGCCTAAGCCATTGGGGGGCTTAAATGTATTTTACTGGTACCAAATCTTCGCCCTAGATTCTGCTGTTGTTGAAGTGCAAGAAATGTTCAGCTCGCATGGAAGCCTTCTATCTAATGCAATCACCACGATGAAACATAGAAAAGGGCTCATGACTCACAGATAGTCAGAGCTAAAGAAAACCTCAAGTTGAGCCATGGTGGGTTCAGCTACAGATAAGCATCAGGCACCAAACCCACCGATTAAAGCTTTACGTCAGAGCCATCATAGAGTCTGAGGCTTGACCCACCGTCGTACAATTAAAGAGGAAACCAAAGCTATAAACCGTGATTGGGTCTAAAACCAGGCACGCAGGCTGTCGCATGACATCCAAGCCACATCCAACCCTTATAGAATGTTTTACAATCTTTTTGAATTGATCACTAAAATTAGGTTTTCCAACAATTCGTAATGCACAAGAAAACAATTACAGAACAATTACAGAATCCCACAATGGGAGTAACAACCGACAACGAATCAACAACAAAAGAACCACCTCCTTAGAATGGACAGCAGCCAAAGCCACTGGGGGCTTAAATGCATTTTATAGGTACTAAATCTTCGCCCTAGATTCTGCTGTTGTTCAAGCACAAAAAATGTTAAGCTCGCATGGAGGATTCCTAACTATTACAATGTACCATCATAGAGATACAATATAATAAAATTAACGCACTATGATGAAACAGAGAAAAAGGCTCACTACTCACAGATAGTCAGAGCTAAAGAAAATCTCAAGTTGAGCCACGGTGGGCCCAGCTACAGCCAAGCATCAGGCACCAACCCACTGATTAAAGCTTTTTGTCAGAGCAATCAGTGAGTCTGAGGCCTGACTCACCGTCGTGCAATTAAAGAGGAAACCATAGCTATAAACCGTGATTAGGTTTGGTGGTCAACCCAATCACAAAAGGAAAGAATAAACGATCATAGTGTTAGTGCAGGGTCAAATAGATTGGATCCAGATCAGGCCTGACGTTTTGTCGAGCCTGATCTGGGTCCAAACTGTTTTCAATGGTTATCAGCAGACGATACAAGTAGCAGACGATCATGGAAAGAAATAGGCAGAACTTTCCTCTCAAGCAACGAAGGCTCATATACGAGACCGGTCACCCTATTTACCGACAAGAACCGACAAGAGCCGACAAGAACCGTCAAGAGCTGACAAGAAGCATTTTTATGCATTTTTCGATTAAAATAATACTTATTAGACCATATTTATACGTTATATATCCAAATTAGCCATATGATTGCTTTTGCAGGCCCAAAAAACAATGAATTTACAACACTCCAAATTGCCCTACTTACCGACAAGAAGTATTGTGAGGTTGTCTTGGCGGTGTGCATTGGCTGTCACAGGGAATGTTAGTGTTATACCAAAAACTGCATAGGTCTGAATCAATTTCTAGTTTTGCCATTACATAATACCTTTTAACAGCTAAAAGTACTACTAAAAATGTGAACTATTCCTTTAATACTCCTATATAGCCTTCTAGTCAGTTCTGTATCGATCTTGATGTTTGAAACACTGAAACACTTCTTGTCGGTTGTGTGGTAATAAAGCAGACGCTGTTGATTTGGCTGAAAAATCTGAATAAATCTGAGTCAAAGTGCTACTTTTGCAATTCTAGGATACAAAATAATAAGATATAGAAAATTTCCACCATTTATACTTCCAATATATAGAGTAAAAAGCTTCTTGTCAGTGTACGACTGCTCTTAATAATTTTTTCTTGACGGTAGTTGATAATATGCGACCAGCTGTCACTGTTGAGTTGGCCCGTAATTTGGTATATATCTGCTTCAAAGTTCTATTTTTGACAAATATTTGATATCTAAGCGGTGACCCTAAAATGCGTAAAGGACTCCTTTTCGCGTAAAGGACTCCTTTTCGCGAAAAGGAGTTTTATTTTTGCGAAAAGGACTTTTATTATGTCTAAAACTATTTTTTAGGGTTATATTTGATATCTCATATTATAAAACTGAAGTTAAACGACATTAATCTATCAATATTATGCAGTAGAGAACGTTTTTGAAACGATATTTCACGGAAATGGCAGAAATAGTGGCTCGCGAAAAGGAGTTTCATTATTAAGAAAAGGACTTTGTATCTGATCTATTTTTTTCTTATTTATTTATTTATCTATTTAAGTATTTATTTATTTGATTTTAATAATTATAGTAAGCAAGCAGATATCTACTGTTCAAAAAATAATATAATTCGAAAAAGCACCTGTTTGCGATACATTACTTACCTGTCGATACCGTTTGCATGCTATCATTTTTAAGGAATACAGTAGAAATTAGTATTGTCTGAATAAATCAAACCTCCAGATGTCGAATATTGAGTATTTGAGACAATTGCACCATAAAATTGAATTTGAAAAGGGCTCAATTCCGCGTAAAGGAGTTTTATTTTTACGAAAAGGACCTCGTTTTTCGGTTTTGCGTAAAGGACTCGATCTTCATATATTACGTTCACGAAAAGAGCCTGGACTTTGGACGATTTATAATGCCTTCTTACATTTATAGATGATCTTAATAGGTAAGCTTATTGCGAAAATGAAACATAACTTGAGCATATCGAGATATTGATACGTTTGGCATAGTAGAGCAACAAAGACTCTGACGAACCTGCTCAACCTCGCAGGCCCAGAAGATGGGTGATTTTGATTTTATACGCGCCTTTTTGAGGTTAAATACTAATTACAGAAAGAAAATATATCACTATTTCGGAAAGCTTTAAATTGCCAAAATGCAACTGTGCGTCAGTAATGCATGATTACTTTTATGATGTCTTTGTAAAAATATGGATTAGATTTTGGTTAATATAGTAAAAGACAAATAAAATATGCCAAGTTTAATAACACGAATCTTCAATCACCATGCATACAGCGCCAGAGGTATGCTGTATCCACGACTATTCCAAGTCGTTTTAAGTCTCGTACCCCGTGCAATATAACCATTCTGAGTGTTACCACCAATCACAATTAAAACGGACCAGAACATGCAAGAAGCTAATATAAACGAATTTTCTATCACCATGCATACAGTGTCAGAGCTACGCTGTATCAACGACTATTCAAAGTCGTTTTAAGACTCGCACACTCTGCAACATAACCCATTCTGTGTGTTATCAGCACTCACAATTAAACCGGACCAGAAGATGCAAGAAGCTAAACGAATATTTGTGGACGAGACAGTTTAAATCAATAGAGCTTACATACATGCGTAGCCTGGGTCCAGTCGTCAATATTTTGGCAATATTTTCTAATGCAAATATTCTAAAAAAATAGAGAATAAAAATATACCACATCAAAGATATCGGTTGTCCGTTATTGATTTCGATTAATATTGGTCATTTTTGACCAAGGAACGGAAAAATAAAAAAAGAAGAAAAAAATGATCAGACTGGAACCCAGGCTAATACATGCGAGCAGCGAATGCTAAGTCGATCCTGTATAAATGCGCATTCTCACAAGAGCGTTCACTGCTGGATTTAAAGAAAATATTTTATGCGACTAGCCCTACTAGTTAGCTGTGCAATATTTTCATGGTTAATTTCAGTTTTACCATATCGCACGCGTGTCCCCAATTAAAGTCCATCTGTTCAAAATCAATCAGAATAAATTGATTAGAATAGCTTATCACATTCTTTGACACATGGCCAATTAACATATTAACCTAACCAGGTATATAAGGGATGAAAAGAGCGGCTTACTTGGCTGTTGACTACTATTTTATCGTCCGTTGCTGTGCTGGTGTCAAACATGAGTTATCAAGATCAGGCCCGACATTTTATCTGCGGGCTCAAACGTAATATAAATGCTATCAACAAACGACATTAGAACAGGCCTTTAGTATAGAGTGCGTATCGAAAAACAATTTTCTTATTTCTAAACCAAAACTTATATTGTGGGTACTCAAAAGAAGCGTCTCAATGAGACATTTCTTTTGAACACCCAAAATATAACACTTATCCCCTCGAGCAGCGAAGGCTCATATGAGTCTGTGCATGGGCACATTCTCGCTAGAACCCTCACTGCTTTAAAACGGGATAGAAATGGGCTTCCTTTCAACATGTCAAAAAAATCAAATCTTTTTCACCATATTTGAAACATGAAGTATTTTCCATTTTTCTGCGTGCGCAAAAGGCGAGAAGCCATGCTAGGGGGGTCCGGGGCATGCCCCCCCCCCCCCCCCCCCCCCCCCGGATTTTTTTGAAAAAAAAAAATGGCGCAATTTGGTGCATTCTAGGGCACATTTTAGCCTTCAAAACTTTGCTTTTTATAGGTTAAATTAAAAAAATGTTGCCTTTGCAAAGAAGTCTGAAAAGAAAGAAAGAAAAAGAACCTTAAATGTGATTTAATGGTTTTAAAAGCGGTCCTGACTTCAACAGGGACCGTACTTATACCGTTCTTGCTTCAATAAAAAAAATAATTTGGCCTATTTTATTTGTCTTTTGCTATATTTACCTATATTTAATCCCTAATTTTACAAAGACATCATAAGACCGAGGGGCGGCGGGTTCGAGCCTCACCGACGTCACTGTGTTGTGTCCTTGAGCAAGAACATTAATCCTAGCTCAGTGCTGGTTCAGCCCGGGAAGACCTGTCCCTTTACAACTGAAGGATTGTTGATGGGACGTAAAGAATCGAATCAAACGAAGACATCATAACAATAATCATGCATGATTATTGACGCACAGTTGCATTTCGATAATTTAAAGCTTTCCGAAATAGCAGACATATTTTCTTTCTGTAATTAGTATTTAACCTCAAAAGGGCGCGTATAAAATCAAAAACACCAATTTTCTGGGCCTGCGCCGTTTAGAAGATTCGTCAGAGTCTTTGGTGCTCTACTATGCCAAAAGTATCAATATCTCGATGTGCTTATGCTTCATTTTCGCTAAATGCTAACCTATTAAGATCATTTATAAATATAACTCAGGAAAGTAATTTATTACCAGGAATTACCAATCGTCCACAGTCCAGACTCTTTTCGTGAACTTTATATATGAAGATCAAGTCCTTTACGCACCCCAAAAACGAGGTCCTTTTCGTATGAATAAAACTCCTTTACGCGGAATTGAGTCCTTTTCAAATTCAACTTTTTACGGTGCTATTGTCTCAAATACTCAATATTCGACATCTGGAGGTTTGATTTATTCAGACAATACTAATTTCTACTGTATTCCTTAAAAATAATAGCATGCAAACGGACATGGATATTCAAACATAGTCTCAGACGGTATCGACAGTCCTTTTCGCAAGGCTATATAATGTATCGTACACAGGTGCTTTTTCGGGTTATATTTTATAACACTAGATACCTGCTTGCTTACTATTATTCAAATCAAATAATTAATTAATTAATTAATTAATTAATTAAATAAGAAAAAATAATAGATCAGATACAAAGTCCTTTTCTTAATGATGAAACTCCTTTTCGTAAGTCATATTTCTGCCATTTGAGTGAAATATCATTTCAAAAACGATTTCTACTGCATATATTGATAAATTAATATCGTTTAACTTCAGTTTTATAACAATTAAGATAAAAAATAATCATAATAAATAGATTTAGCCATAGTAAAAGTCCTTTTCGCAAAAATAAAACCCCTTTTCGCGAAAAGGAGTCCTTTACGCGAAAAGGAGTCCTTTACGCCTTTTAGGGTTACCCATATCTAAGAACCTATAAAACGATTTTTCAAACTGCAAATCAGTGAATTAATAAATAAAATGCCTCTTGTCGGCTCTTGTCGGCTCTTGACGGTAATTAGGGTGACCCATACGAGACTGCACATGCGCGCATTCTCACAGAAATTATTTGTCAGGCCTGATTTGGGTCTTAATTGTTTGCAGTGGTTATCAGCAGACGACACTAGCAGCAGATGATTGTGGACAGAAATGAGCGATGAAAAAAAGAGAAATAAAATAGATCTAAGTACTTTCCTCTAGACCAGTGGCATTTTTTTTATAAAAGCTAATACTTGTAAAACAAAAATACTTATGTTTTTTTTTCTTTAAACTATTTTCACTTTTCTCATTAACCATTCAGTATTTTTCTGATAAAAAATAGCTAAGAGTCGAAATCGTGGTCTACTATTTTTTCACTTTTTTTTTATCTCATCACGTTTAATGCGAGATATAGACGTGATTAGGAAGCCATAATAATTGAAAGTGGAAGGAGGAGGGACCAACTTCATAAAATGGTACAAATCTCGCCGCTGACACCTTATCCTCGCCATGTCAAGAGTTTGCAGTAGTTCACATAAATATGACTAAATGATCACCGCTTCCAAGTTACAAAATAGAACACAACATTTAGAAATAATACAAATTTCAGCATGTCAATTTCTGTCAAAGTTGACAGGTTCCCCTCCATCCTAAACTAAAGTGTAACGTCATGTGACACTCACTAAAACGTGTATTTGGCTCACACAATTATTGATTTATGTCACTCGGTTGACATATTAATCTCGTACGCTAAAATTGTGAGGAGACTAGTTATAGAATTGTGGGGTCCCTGGTCTCTAACCACACTGGAGTGAAGGCACTGTGCAGAAAAAATGCCTGAGGTGGGAATCGAACCTAGGTCACTGGATCTAAAGGCAAACACTCTATCACGTTCCTGTATAAACCAGCCGTAGACCCACACTGAGCCACCAAATGTCACGGGGTGCAGAAAAATCCGAGGTGAAAATTGAACCTGGGCCCTCGTAGAGTATTTGCCTGTAGATCCAGCGACCTGGGTTCGATTCTTGATTCACTGCTGGGACAGGTTGAAATACTTTTGCTCTACAACAAACCTACCGTAAGTAACCAACCATAGACCCCACCAGTAATTCTTTGAGTCTCATTATTGCATTAAAGCTGTGTCGGACGCTATTAACAGCCATGTTTTAACCGGGAAAAACCCATGTTTTAATCAGGTATTTCACGTGCTGTTGATGCACGGCTTTTGTACTTTACATATACGCATTCTAGGCCGTCAAAAAATTTACGCCACTAACAGTAACGTGCATAGAAATGAACATTATTTAGTGACGTTAGGATGATGTAAGTCTTTGCTTTGGAACAGGCTTTTTCAAAACCTACGAATCCTCCATGCTTTTGCGCGCCATTATAGTAATACAAAAATGAACTTTTCGAAACGTTTTTTCCCCAATGACTTTATGCAACAATAACGATCAAACATGTTTTTTTTGATAGCCTCACATCTGCTAGATCCCTCGGGGGTTGTTAAAACCCTCGCCTTTCAGGCTCTGGTTTCAACACCACCCTTTGGGTCCAGCAGATGTTAATGCATAGAAAAACATGTTTGATCCCTATATTAGAAATGATTCTCTATGGCCTGAAACTTAGGGGATGAAGTCCAATTTGGTGGAGGAGAATGTCACAGGGCCATTTATTATAACACACTTTGACTGCCTTGCATTAGAAGCTGGCTTTTACAATGATGTGGTAGAGTGTTTGCCTGTAGATCCAGCGACCTTGGTTTGATTCCCTGCTGGAACAGGTTGAAATATTTTCGTACAACATTTTCCTTTTGTTGTGCCCTTGACAGAGGCAGTACACTTCAGGGGATTTTTTTGCCCATCTCTAGGGGCTGATTTTCGGCCCCATTCTCAATCGAAAATAGCCACCTTTTTCCCAATACCATGTCCGTTTTTCCCAAATAAAGAAGAGTAAAAACATTTTTTTTTTTTTTTACATTTTTTTAGAGACCACTTATGAGAAACAATGACCCATATCAGGATGACACTTAAACACTTGTGCTTAAGTGGTATGCATGGCATAATACAATCTAAAATAACTTGATTTTTAGATATATTTCTACCCTTGTTACAGGTATGTTCTATGCCGTTAATTTCTCCCAATTATGATGTAAAGTCGATCATTTTTGCCCAATTTTGGCCAGGGGCCTTTTCCCAAAATTGCCGGAAAAAGCCCCGCACTTTCCTCTGCTTAATAGGCCAACATCATGGTGACATGACTGAAAAAATGTTGATCTCATTCTGCATGTAAAGGGCCACCTCAAACAAAATAAATACCTATAATTGTCTGCCAGATGGTTTCATCTCTTGTCCCTTGTTTTATTTGCACAGTCCCACAATATTTTGAGGTCATGGGACATTTGTCCCCTCCAATAAAATCTATTCACCATATGCTTAGATAAACAAAAATTTTAAGCGTAAACTTGTAAATATTTTCTTACCCATCAGTTTTATCATATGTTTTGGGTGCTCAAAAGAACCGAACATTAATTAGCATAATAGCAATAGAGCAGATAATTAAGCAGAGGATATCATAGATCCAGATAAGGAAATTTTAAAAGCGTAAAATTGTAAATATTTTCTTACCCATCAATTTAAACATGTGTTTTGGGTGCTCAAAAGAACCTTCTCATTGAGACGGTTCTTTTGAGTACCCACAACATATGTTTTGGATGAGGAATAAGAAAATTAATTTGGTACGCACTCTTATCTAAAGTCCTGTTCACAGAACATTGGCTACTGTTTCTGTGACTATGAGGAGCTAGGGTGGCCTACTCATGCTCTACCTGTTGTTTGTTTGCAGAGTTTCTTTGGATTCGGCCAAAGTGCCGAAGTGGATATTGCTTTAGATGGGCAAGAGACACGGAAAACAGCTGAAGTTAAGACGGAAGATGGGAAGAAAGAAAGATACTACCTCTACTATGATGGAGAAACAGTATCCGGAAAGGTAGGTCATACAGGAAGGCAGAGGTAGTCATAGCTCCAAATAAACAACAACAAAAAATCAGCGTTTATTTGTGAATAGCTTCTTATCCTTCCATTTTTACGTATGTTTTTTGACACATTATATGTTTTGGTTAAATTTTTTACAATTGCATTGTACATGCTTATCTGGAGAGCTGAGACAAGTTCAACAATGAGAGGGCTTTCGAGCGCTTGTTAAACTGATGTCAGGCTTTACACATTACAAATAAAGATAAGTGAAAAAAAAACAAGCGCCCGTGAGTACTCACTCACATTGTTGAACTCGCCTCTGGTGTATAACTGAAACATGAAATTGACCCTTAAAGCGCCAATCACGACTGCAGCAGACGACAAATTTTGCAACATCTTTCCCAATTTTAGATAAAATTAAGGTATGATATTACATGAGAATCGTCTGCCAACAGACGATTCTCATGAAATATCATGCCTTATTTGTTATTTTTGAAAAAGCGGAATTATTTGCAATTGTCGTCTGCTGCAAATTGTAGGTGGCGCTTTAAGGGTTAAACCAATGAGTTAACCCTTTGTTTACTGGAAAGGGATACTTTGGCAAACAGTGAAGATCCAGATGAAGGCCGCAGAAGGCGACATTTCATCAGGGTCTACACTGTATGCTAGCTTAAAACAATCTTCAGGGAATGGAGGACATCTTTAGGTGTTAACTCATGTATGCCTTTATAGGTGAATTATATAACTGTTTTGAAGAACATGTTCTTTCTCTATGTGTGTGTCTCATATAGTTCTCAAATTGACAATATAAGTTATTGCTCACCTATTCAACAGTGTATGCCAAAACATGAATATACAGTGATTTTATTTGGCCATTTTTACGGCCTTATATGGGAGTCATTCCCAACCCAAAAATGGCCTTTATTTTCCCAATTTCAAGTATTTAAGCACTTATTTTCCCAATTTTAATAAAATATTTTCCCAAATGTGAAGGAAAAGGTAGCTTCTTAAAATCTCAAATAAAATCACTGACATATAAGTTGCTGCCTGATGCAAAGCCGTTTGGTTCTACTTTACTGTGTACATGTACTCTGTGTCTCCATGAACATTTTGAGCGTGTTTCTTGGCTGTTTCTAATCTAGTGTATGTTTTATTACAATGCCAACATTAGTGTCTGGTTCTGTAGGCCTGGTGGACATCTTATGTTGCCCACTGTTGAAAAAATCTTATTGCATTTACTGCAATGGAACGGTTTGTTCATCTTTTAATATATTAAATTGAGTCTTGATGGGTCCATGGTGTTCAGTGTGTTTATCCAGCTTTCTTCAGTCCGTAGACGACTAGATGTACATTCAAGTTGTCTGTTGTCTGGGCGACAATTATGACGTTGATGTCGTCCATTGTGTGGTTTGTGGACATGAAGTGACGTGACACTGGCATGACGTTATTGCCTTGTCTGATGTCCGCAGGATGGCCACAAAAATAGTTTTATATGCTTTCATCTTACAGGTGAATGTAACTTTAAAGAAAGCAGGAAGCAAGATGGAGCACCAAGGCATAAAAATAGAATTCATCGGCCAAATAGGTAAGGTTAAACTTGGCTCTAGATAAAAACTAATTTTCAGCATAAAATAGCTAATATTTTTTTATATTTACATTTTCAAAGCTAACCTTTAATGAATCTTTAGAATTTTGCAACCGTTCATAGCCTCATGAACAACACAAAATTTGATTGACAGCTGCCAAGCTCACTTGCCCGTGCAATTCGCTTCGATCTTCAAATTCATTCGCCAGATTTGACACTGGTGTTGTGATTGACAGCGAGCCACACCTGAGTTGCACAAGCAAAACAAGCTTCTTGTTTGCTCCATTGGCTGTCCATGTTCACACTGGCTGTTCCACTTTTCCGTTTTGCACTCCAAGAAAACCATTTATACGATTAAATATTAAATACAAAATTGTTTTATCTCCTAAATTATAAATATTTTATATTATTAGTTATTTATAATAAAATGTTAATGTAAGCAATAAATTCAATTTTTGGAAGGTTCATGGAATCATGAATACTTCCGGTCTCTTGCAAAGTTAACGTGAAGCCCTTTGCAAGAGACACGAAGTATTCATGATTCCATGAACCTTCCAAAAATCGAATTCATTTCTTAAATGTCTTCTTGGATCACAGTTTGTCATCACTTTGCAAGCCTTGATATCCGTTTGCCAACCGTCCTGAGGGTTAGAAAACCCTATCTGTTTGAGATATACATTCTTCGCTCAGCTGGCAGATCTAAACCTCAGCAAAGCCTACCTCCCAATCTGACAGCCATCCTGACGATTCAAATTCCTTAACTGAGATACACATGCTAAGATTCTTAAAATCTGTATCACTGAAGCGATGTTTTTTCATTTTACGTAGACATATTTACCATTTTACACTTCTGCTTTCAGAATTGTATTACGACAGAGGAAATCATCATGAATTTACATCTCTTGTGAAAGAGCTCGCTCGACCAGGGGAGCTAACTCAGAATACTAGTTATAGTTTTGAATTTCTTCAAGTAGAAAAACCATATGAAACTTACACAGGTGCTAATGTTAGATTAAGGTAAGAGTTATATTGATAATATGGTCGTTTTTAGTCGGGTTTACTTCCAGATTTCATATATGGATTGTAGGGAGCGCAGTGGCTCAGTGGTAGAGTGCTTGACTCGAGACCGTGGGGCCGCGGGTTCGAGCCTCACCAGCGTCACTGCGTTGTGTCCATGAGCAAGACACATTAATCCTAGCTTAGTACTGGTTCAACCCAGTAAGACCTGTCTCTTTATAACTGAAGAATTGTTGATGGGACGTAAAGAATCAAATCAAACAAAATATATGGATTGTTTCCATCAAACTCTCGTTCAAGTTGGAATACGGGTTTTGTCTGACCAAAGATAACCAAGATGGCCAACAAAATGGCCGCCTCCTATCAGCATCTGCTGTCGTGGTCACTCTAACTTAATCATTTTTAATCGGATTGCTTCCAAATTTTATACATGTATATGGGTTGCTTCCTCAAACTGGCTTCCAGTCAGCATCCGCTGTCATTTCACTCTAACTTAGTCATATTTAATTGAATTTCTTCCAAATTTCATATATGGATTGCTTTCATCAAACTTTTGTTCAATTTCGGAAACGAGTTTTGTTCGACAAAAGATAACCCAAGATGGCCAACAAAATGGCTGCCTCCGTCGTGGTCACTCTAGCTTAGTCATTTTTAATCAGATTTCTTCCAAATTTCATATATGGGTTGCTTCCATCACACTCTCGTTCAAGTGCGAAACCAGATTTTGTCTGACGAATGATAACCAAGATGACCGGTAAAATGGCCGTCGTCTATCAGTTTGCTCTTGTGGTCACTCTACCTAAGTCATTTATTACCCTTTTGCTTCCAAATTTCATATATGGATTACTTTTATCGAACTCTCTCATAAGTTCGATAGTGTCTTTGTCTGATAACCAAAATGGCCGCCAAAATGGCCACCACCTGTCAGTTTGCACTTGTGGACACTCTAGCTTAGTCATTTATCACCCAATTTCCTCCAAATTTCACATATGGACTACTTTTATCAAACTATTGTTCATGTCTGAATTTGAATAACGGATATCCCCTTTTCACTTCAGGGCATTATGCGTGGCCCTTTGTCAGAGTCCGACTGTTCTAGTTAGTTGAGAAGTGGTCAAGCCACATGCTTCTTTAGACTCTCATGCACAGGTTTAGATAAACAAAATTTTTTTAATGTAAAATTGTAAATATTGGCTTACCTATCAGTTTTAACATATGTTTTGGGTGCTAAAAAGAACCGTCTCAATGAGACGGTTCTTTTGAGCACCCACAACATATGTTTTGGTTGAGAAATAAGAAAAAAAATTTTGTTACGCACTCTTAACTAAAGGCCTGCTCATGACTATAGCAGAGTCTGATAAAGCATTTAAACATTTTTTCACTTGCTGAGGCAAAAAAAATGTCTTGTTTCCAAAAACATTTCAGTGTTAGGTCACAAATATGGCCTAGGAAAATTCCCAATGACACTTTCAATTTCAATTTTCCCCCCTATTCCCCAATCATTGGCCCCAGCCCCAGGTTCCAAAAAGTAAGAAAATCCAATGGGACACCAGACTTAAAGATGAAGGAAAATCCTATGATATCTTGGGAATTTCTTATTTCTTTGGACCGGAGCCAATGGTTTAGGGAGAATTTAAATGTAAATATGGGAATAGAAATTATTATTCATATTTAACAAATTAATCTGAAAAATTGGCAAAGAAATGTATAGCTGCATTTTGATTTGGATCTACCTTGCTGATTTTGATGGAATAGCTTGCTAAAGCCATACATTATGGAATGTTGGTCCTGATCTGGATCCAAAAAAGTGTGAGACACTGATAATGTGTTCCTGAAAGAAGTTTTTGTTAAAGTTACGGTAAATGTTCTAAAATTTCGAACACTAAAAAATAATTATTATTTCCACTGTTCGTAATTTTAGAAATTACGTTTCAGAAAAAGTGCTAGTGTTCGTAATTTTAGAATGGGGTCTTTATCATGAGCAAAAACGGTATATATGCATGTAAAAATGTGGTAGAAACGTGTTGAAAACACGGCGATATGATTCTGCGCTATCTACTCATTTTTCTTTTCAACCCCCGCTAAATTCTTGCGGACTGAGTCAGTAAAATGTCCAGCGCGTGCGGTAATTGCCAAGTTGAGAGCCAGACACGTGCATTTTGTGTCCTTCAATTTACTTACAAGTCGTAAAAGTCCACTTATTTAACCTCGGACTACCGATGAATCGCTACATTTTTGCTCTTCCTTCAGAAAACCAAAACGCTTTTCGCTTGCTCTCCATCTGCGCAAATGCCGTTTATAATGTAATACACTCACTGAGGACATCTCGTCAATCAATTTTTTTTGCAGAGATATACACACGTAGACGAGCTCTCTGAGTTAAAAAAAATGACGAAATTCAAAAAGAACACTCGTCTCTCTCTACTTGTCGATCGATAGAAAGTACGCAAAGCCGATACGCACAATAAAATGGGTTTTCGGTATATTTGAATAAGTGTAGAAATAGTCCGGTCCCATGCGCGGATCCAGATGGGGGACAGGGGGTCCGGACCCCCCCTCCACCTGAAAAATCACAAAAATATAGAATTTCTTAGCAATACTGGACCGGATCACCTGAAATTCTCAAAACTACCAAGCCAGCATTCTACGTTGGGCCATCTTCGGCACGCCAGCGAAACGCCATTTAAAGGCGTTTCGCTGGCGGGCCAATGATGGCCCGCTTTTTGTGATTTTTGGATCCTCTCTCCCTTAAAAAAAGAAGAAAAAAAACGTTGTCAGAGTTCGGATCCAGATCAGATCCGAATGGAATTCAGGAAAGAATGTTTCGTCAATTTAAACATTTGGGCATGCAATAGAAAGCATGCAAAGCATCAATACTGTCGAATATCCGACTTTGTCGTACAAAAGCTGATGCGCACGAGAAGCATCTCCAAGTATCATTTTCAGCACTGACACAGATTAAAAGAGATTCGTATGCAAGCGCTAGTCTCTCTCTCTCTCCCTCTCCCTCTCCCTCTCTCTTTCTCTCTCTCTACCGCCTGCTTTCAAAGTTTGCAAATAGTTTGGATCTAGATCTCCGACGTCTGGCCAAATCAGGGGCAGAATTAATAATGTAAGCGAACGTCCGACTTTGCGTCCGATGCCTCGAAAGAATATAATTGAGCTGTGACATGAGATTTCCAACAAAGTGGTATGTGGGACCAGCAAAGCCTCAGATCAGCCTGCGCATATGCACAGTCTGATCAGAGCCTTTGCTAGTCACTTGAATATTCTATGAGTGTTAAGCTACTGACTGAACATCGTTTTGAGTTTATAAGCTTAAAAGGAGGCTGCACAGGCTCGTCTGAGTCTACACTCGTCAAAATGCGAATTTGTGTCACGACCCAATGCTTCAAGCCGATGCGTACGATACGCTGGGTACATTCATATCTCAAAGAGAAGGAAAAATTCAGACAATTACCACAAATCTAGTTTTTCATGCATGCAGTGGGCCGTTTCATGCTCGAGTTCATTGAAATTGTTTTTTATTTCATGCAAACCATGAAAAGGAGACACAGCTGGGCAATTATGTTTTGTGTGCTTAGTCCGCTTTCGTGCACCAAGTGGCTCACTGCGTGCTACCCGATTCTTAAAACAGTTACAGCACGTGGTCTGATAGTCGGCTTCTTTGATCTCAAACATGTCCGTGAACCATTACCCTGTCCCTTTGTCTGCTGCTGATACTATTAGCAGTGCCGGACCCAGGGTGGGACCTAGGAGCCCCCCCAAAAGAGGCTGTGATAAACTAATTTAGCAGACAGTTTGGGCCCAGAACTTGCCCGACAAAATGTTTAATGTTTTGTTCTAGAAACAAAGGTGCTGATAGGACTGTGCGGTGCGCAGGCTGATCTTCGTGTGTAACAAAGTCGGGGTACATACTTCTACAGACGTGTGGTAAATAAAGCGAATTCCGAGATCAATGGCTTTACTGATTTTAAATTCACAGCCGCGGCTGTGTATGTGGTCAGTATAGGCACTGGCGATTTTCCGCGGATGCGCAGGCTCGTCTGAGCCTTCGCTGCTCGCATATGCTATAGGTACCATAATCTCATGAACTGGCTTATTTCATGAAATTAAATATGTAAATATTAAATTCATCAAGATGCAGAATCGCACTACAATCAATTTATTTCTTGGTACATGTATGTGCGTCTGTGCGTACATTATACCGGTAATGCACTCGTAGGACCTTCCATGTGCAGTTTCATGCGGACAAACAGACACGCCGCGATCGGCTCAACAGTTTGTTACATTGTTCCATTTTTGAGGAATTTGATGTTTTGATTGATAATAATAGCCATTATTACATGTACTTAGAAAACCGCCGACACGTATTTTAAAGACAACGTACGTAGATGTCTAGAATTTGTATAGGGCTAGAGTCTTCATCCACTTTAAACCTAAATTTGTTAGTGAGCGAGACCCTGACGAGATTGTGCAAACACACATGCTCTCCTGAGCCTTCGCTGATCACATCTGTCATAAGTTCCAGCAGAGTTTTTACAAGCTCATATGGGGCTCCGCGCTAGTTGATTTTATGCTCGGGTCTGAGTTGTTTTCAAGAAAAGAGCACACGCATAGACTGATAGAATTGCCCTCCGTGTCGCTCGCTGCTTGGACATATTGCCGAACTGGGAAATCCTTTAAAATGCTTAAAGGGAGGGGAGGGTAGGGGTGTCAGTCTCATACATATTTAAGTTAACGGTAATGTACCGTGAATAAAAATGAGATGATGACCACGTGTGAGTTCTTGCAGGCATGTCGGTAAAAATATTAAATATACGGTGGCTTTATTTTCCGCATTGGATGTCTCGGTGAGAAAAAAAACATGCGACTTGCATGATTTTCTCTGCATTTTGCACGAAACCGAATGACCCCTTGTGTTGCAAACGTCCACGGCAATCACTATACATCAACTTATTTTATTCTCTCTCGCCTAAGACAGTGCATCAAGTTCCTCAATGCTGGTGACCTTGAATAATGTATAACGTATAACGCCGCGCGCTGGCATGCGAAATAGAACATCACGTGCCAGATTACCCATCTAAGTAGAATGGAACCTTCCAAATGTCGCTACCGCTCACGCGCTGTACGGTAGAAGTATACAGACCACAGATGGGACACAAACAGATAAACGGACATCGGTTTTCCGCTGAAAATAATGTGTGTTCGTAATTTTAGAAATTCGTTTTTCCGAAAAAGGGCAGTGTTCGATTTTTTAGGATTTTTAAAAATTATTTTCGGCGATAATTTTAGGTGTTCGTAATTTTAGAGTGTTCGAAATTTTAGAACATTTACCGTAATTTTGAAAAAGTCTGCACAACAAATGCATGAAAAATTACCCAGCATGCAAAGAGTTATCCTTTCTGAAGTCATGGCCAGGGGGCCTGTTGAATTTGGGGGAAAAAAAGCATTTATACCATCAAAATTGGGGAAACTTCATGCAGTCTAAAAGAACTGGACCACCATTTTAAATGGATGAAAAGCCATATAAGAAATTAGTAGTGTAAAGCTGTAGCATGTTTGTTGCTTTAAAGCTGCATACTCTGTAACTTTGAACATTTTTCGAAAAAAAAAATTTTCTTTTTAAATCATTTGTAAAAGTAGAATAAAGTTATGTTGTCACAATAAATCTAATTTCTACAGCTGAAAACTGCATGGAAAAGTGAATTATCTTATAAAAACAGGTGTTTTTTCTCTTGTTTGTAATTATTTGCGTCCCTCCAATAATTCAAGACAGTTATTATTTAACATAAATGCTGTTGTTTTTGCACTAATAATTTGTTAATTATTACGAAAAAGGTAAAATGTATACTTGAATTTTAGTATTTTTACTGTGTTCTTGAAAAATAGAATCATTATTTCTAAAATGATAAGATCAAAAGTTACAGACTATGCAGCTTTAATTGCCCACCATAAAAACTACCATCTGTAACTTTGGTATTTTTGTTTGGCTATTCTTGAAATGTTCAACAAAATGTAGAACTGGGAATGAGATACACCATTTTGGGAAGTTTTTGTTCATTTTTACCTGCGTCGCTTTAGCGAAAGCAGGTCTAGTAGTGGGTCCACTCCGTCCGTCCGTCCGTCCGTCCGTCCGTCCGTCTGTCCGTCCGTCCGTCCGTCCGTCCGTCCGTCCGTCTGTCCGTCTGTCCGTCCGCAACACTTTAGGGGTACCAAGTTTGTGTAATCTGTAACTCCAAAAGTTTTCATTCCTTTTGATTCAAACTTTGCCGAATGATTGTACACATATTGAAGATGTGCACCTCCTATTTTGTGCACGGTTCATAATTTTTTTTTCATTTTTGAGGGGTGTTGGACTTAGACAATTTTTTCATCCAAAATGCTTAGGGGGTATGTAGTTTGTGTAATCTGTAACTCCAACAGTATCCATTCCTTTATATTCATACTTTACATAATGATTGTTCACACATTGAAGATGTGCATCTCCTATTTTGTGCACATTTCATAATTTTTTTCACTTTTTTGACGGGTGTTGAACTTAGACATTTTTTCCATCAGAAATGCTAAGGGGGTGCCTAGTTTGTGTAATCTGAAACTCCAACAGTATTCAATCCTTTATATTCAAACTTTGCATAATGATTGTTCACACATTGAAGATGTGCACCTCCTATTTTGTGCACGTTTCATAATTTTTTTTTCATTTTTGAGGGGTGTTGGACTTAGACAATTTTTTCATCCAAAATGCTTAGGGGGTGCGTAGTTTGTGTAATCTGTAACTCCAACAGTATCCATTCCTTTATATTCATACTTTACATAATGATTGTTCACACATTGAAGATGTGCATCTCCTATTTTGTGCACATTTCATAATTTTTTTCACTTTTTTGACGGGTGTTGAACTTAGACATTTTTTCCATCAGAAATGCTAAGGGGGTGCCTAGTTTGTGTAATCTGAAACTCCAACAGTATTCAATCCTTTATATTCAAACTTTGCATAATGATTGTTCACACATTGAAGATGTGCACCTCCTATTTTGTGCACGTTTCATAATTTTTTCACTTTTTGACGGGTGTTGAACTTAGACATTTTTTCCATCCGTAATGCTTAGGAGGTGCCTAGTTTGTGTAATCTGTAACTCCAACAGTATTCATTACTTTATATTCAAACTTTGCATAATGATTGTTCACACATTGAAGATGTGCACCTTCCATTTTGTGCTCATTTAATAAATATTTTCTTATTTTTAGGGCTGTTGAACTTAGACATTTTTTCCATCGGTGTCTTGTTTGTGTAATCTGTAACTCAAGCAGTTTTCATGCTTTTATATTCAAACTTTGTATTATGATTGTTCACACATTGAACATGTACACCCTATATTTATGCACATTTGATAATATATTTTTGAGTGTTTAACTTAGAAATTGTTAAGTCACCTACTTTAGATTACATTGTGTAATTTGTTGTAATCTGATTTCATTCCTGTATATTTGAACTTTGCATATCGACTGTTCACACACTGATATGCACCCGCGACGCAGGTCCAGAGCAGAGTTTGGTCTTGTTAAATTGGGAAGGGGCCTATATTCGGCCCCAAATCAGGCCAAGGAAAATGTCTGGTTATGTGAAATATTGTTCATGATACTCCTGGAGATTTCAAACAGTTACAATGTATAATGTTTTACGTTTGCAGATATTTTCTTCGTGTTACTATAGTTAAAAGAATAAGTGATTCAGTGAAGGAACAGGACATTGCGGTTCACACGTTGTCACAGTACCCTGATATGAACTCCAGTATAAAGATGGAGGTTGGAATAGAAGATTGTTTACATATAGAATTTGAATATAACAAATCCAAGTAAGTTCTCATATGCCTTGGCTACACTCTGGTTCAATCTTTTTCCACTCTGTGTCGACTAATTGGGATATTTGCTTCAGTCAAATTTGATTTAAATTGAAGCTTATTTCATGAGAATAGAAAATGAATGAGTCAGCACTTGGGATTTTGGTTGAGCAGCAAAGGCTCAAACAACTTTTGCAAATGCACAGCCTCATTGGAGCTTTCACTGCTGGCAAACACTAGTTATGAATGTAAATGATGGATCTAACCAAACATTAGTACTGAAGCCCTTCTTGAAAACTGTGCAAGCATGATTTAAAGTGATTTTAGGCATGTGATAAGTACAAATTATTACAATTGATCCATTGTTAGCTCACCTGAGCCTTCGGCTAATAGGTGAGCTAATAGTATACCAATGACTCCGTCGTCCATCCATTGTCTTTCAATAATTTTTAAACATCTTCTCCTTTGAAATCGCTTGGCCATTTGAACTCAAATTGTGTATGAAGACTCCTTAGGATGGGGGAACCAAAGTTTGTTCAAATGGTCCTGGTCACATGAACAAGATGGCCGCCATGCATATACAGTCAAACCTCGATTATTCGAAGTGCCAGGGACCGCATGAATCCTTTCGAATAATCGGTAGTTCGAATGATCGAAAACGGGAGTTTTCGGATATTTTCGCAAAAGCTCGGACCTTTCATAGAACGTCATTGTTTTGCCAGATTTCGCAACTTCAACTCGTGTTTTCCTTGAAGTAATTATATAATCGGAACATCTGTCAAAGCATTAAAGAAAATGAGCTTCTTGGAGGTTGTGGTCTCATCGTCTCTTATGCTTTGCAGGTCTAAGAACGCCTAAAAGAAAGAAAATCCGATCTCTATTTACATCTACTACATGTATATACATGTAACAACATCGATAAACGGTTAAATGTAGATTGACGAACCATTTACTGACGAAATACTGTCTCCTTTTAAATCGCCCTAACGTCATAAGCTAGCACATAGCGTCAGGCCATCAACGGCCCACCACGTATAGGCCATTGAGATGGCATATCGCTGGCAGGCCGTTGGTGGCCCGACATTGTGTGCTTTTTGGGCTGCGAAATTCTCTTTTATTTCAGTGAAAACATACGATTTGGGTGTTTAAAAGAACCGTCTCGTTAAGCATCCGGACCAAGGTTTTGGTTGTTTTCCCTCAATCATAAAATTGTGTTTTAGGCATTCAAAAGAAATGTTTCGATGAGACGGTTCTTTTGAGCACCCAAAACGCATGTCCGTGATATTCGTCTATTATCGAAATTGTTATTTTTGTTGTACAAAGTCGGTGCGCTTGTCGTGTTCGCTTAATATACACTGGTCAAGAATAAATCAAAGGATGCGAGACGATCAAATTAAAATCAATTTTAGCTCATTTATGCCCCTAATTAGACATTTAAAAAACATCAAACAAAACCATCATTGCAGACGACCTTAATAAAAGACACCATTTACTCACTTAACGGTTCATCACGTAATAGTGTGAACATTAATCCGGTGTCACTTTGTTTGCTAATTCACTCAGGTGTGTAAATCGAACTCGACCAAACAAAGAAATCATGATCACCATGCGTGACATTTGGACTTCGAATCTTGAAGGGTAATTTAATAGCAACTTCTTCAATCGGGACCGACGAATCACTTCGAAAAATTGAATTTTTCGGATAATCGAAATTCGAATAATTGGTAGTTTTATTGCAATAGATAATAGAGAAAAAATTCGGGACTGTCCATCGTCTTCGAATAACCCAGTAGTTTCGGTTAATCGGCGCCCGGATAACCGAGATTTGACTGTATATGATAAAAACCCTATAAAAATCTTCTCCAGAACCAGAAGGCTGATGACCTTGGGACTTGGTATGTAGCATTGGAGATGTGGGGTCTACCAAGTTTGTTTAAATGATTATCCTAGGTTGACCTTGACCTACTTGACATCAATGTCAAATTTGCTTCCTAATGCATTTAAATGAGGAAAAGGCTATGTTCATTAAGGGGCTTTTTTGGCGCCCCCCTATGAGGCTAAAATATAAAAATTGTTTTTCACCAATTATTAGTTTATTAGAACAATAACCAAAGTGTAAAAGTATCAAATAACTTTGCCTTTTACCATTGCTATGGTAACAAAAATGGCTGCCAAAATAGGCTGAAAATCTGAAATTGACTATTTTGGAACAAAATTGAGAGGTTTGACAGAGAAATTAACATAGAGCACAAGCAAATACCCAAAAGATATTTTAACAAAAGATGAGAATTACCACGGCACACAATATTTTAAAAGGATTTTTTGGTATTTAGCTGTGCTGATATCTAATTCTTAAAAATCGGTCACCAAATCCATGAATTTGGTCCAAAATGGCAATTTCTCTGTTTTAAGCCTATTTTGTCGGCCATTTTTGTTACCATAGCAACGGTAAAATGTAAATAAATGCCGAAATTTTACACTTCAGTTATTCTTCTAATAAACCAATCATAAGAAATTGGTGAAAAGCAATTTACAGTTTCAGCTCTAGAGGGGGCCAAAATAGCCCCATAATGCACATACCCCTTTGAAAAGCTGTTTTTTTTAAAACCAAAGTCATTAGTCTCACTTGATATGTTTAACCTAATGTGGCAATGGCTATAAATAAGTTCAAAAGGTCAAGGTTGGCCTTTGACCTTTCAGCCAAGGTCGCTTATATTGGAGTCCCATCAATATATTAAAACATAGTTTTCTCAGAAACCAGCAAGCCAAATGAACTCAAATTCATTTGGAGACTCCTTAGGATGTGGGGACAGAAGTTTGTTTAAATAGTTCTGGTCACATGACCAAGATGGCCACCACACCCATATATGGCAAAAACCCTTAAAAAATCTTCCCCAGAAGCAGAAGGCCAATGTCCTTGGGACTTGGATTTAATTTCAGTTTATCTAAAGGTATTTGACCATTTAACTTGGAATTTTTAATATTTTGGAGGCATACAGCAAGTTTTAAATTCTGATTTTCTAAAGTTCAGGATTTTGGAAATTTTGAACTTTCACCCATGAATTATCTAGGCCTTTGGTGGTTTCTTTTATTTTTAACCTTTTTCATTCTGAAATGCAAACAGTTTTGGGCCCAGAGATCAGGATGGATTAAAAATTCAGTCTGATCTGAATCCAAACTGTTTGTGATATTATTGCTGAAAGAATTTTCTGATAATATTAAATTTCTAGCCAGTTTTCAAGGGTAAATCTTCCATCCAGTTTCATACAATAAAATGGTTGGATAAATAGAGGATCTTACATGAGCGCTCTGTTTTATTGAATTTATTAAACAAGTTTTTCGCAACGAGTTTAATAAATTCAATAAGACAAGAGCACAAATGTTTGATTCTATTTATCATTTGACATTAAGAATACTTTCAAATCTCATTTCTTGTTTTAAAAAAAAAGTTACATGATGTAAGATGTTGTCATTATGTAAGCAACGTTGTTATGAACGTTATTTCTATTTCATAACATTACCAAAATCAGTAAACCACTAGTGGTTTATCAATTTTATTCCATAGCATTATGTATCCAGCGCCCTTGATAAGCTTTTGTGTCAATTGGGTATTTACGCAACGTGGTTATCCTCAATTGCATACGTGCAAAAACAATTGCGTATTTTCATATTTTTTTATGCCACGTTTTTTTCTTCTGTAATTACATGTTTTCTTATTGCATGAAGCCATTGGAAATGTGCTTGCATATTTATTCACTCCCATCGTCTGCCTTTCTAAAGTATCAAACTAGCGGATTTTATTGTACCTGAAGCAAATCTCATCCCCTTGTTGACATTCACTTTCATCTCAGAGTTTTTCTGCGAATTTCTGGACTGGGCACCGATATTTTCATAAAACCGGAGTTATATTGAGCACTCACTGGTAAAAAAAATCAATACCCAACTGGCATTTGTTTATTACCCAAAAGGAATTGAAATGGACCAAATGATACGCAATGACATCGCATGTAATTGCATACCGATCGTTAGAATTGCTTTTCGGTACGCACACATTTCATTTTAATTGCTTTTTTGAGGATTTAATACGCTGCTTATCTAGGGTGATGGATATCACTCCCAGATGCAACGTCATGTGATAATCCTTTTTTCCTCTGCAGTATTTCATTTTATTCTATACTTATTTCATAGACTGTCGTTTATTTGATTTCAGTGAATCTAGGGTTAATTTATATCTTTGTTCTCTATTTTTCTGCTGCTGTTATTATAAAGATACCATTTAAAGGACGTTATAGTGGGTAAAATATATTTCCTTCTTGTACGAATCAAAATTCGCTACATGGAACTAGCAATAGTACGACGAGAAATTACAGGAGCAGGTATAATATTGATGTCAAATGTCGTCAAATATTTGTTGTATACAGTAAAACCTGTGTAAAACTGCCACTCCCAGAAGGAGAGAAAAGTGGTTTTCGAGACAGATTAGGGAGCGCAATGGCTCAGTGGTAGATTGTTTGACTTGAGAACGAGGGGCGGTGGGTTTGAGCGTCACTGCGATGTGGTCCTTGAGCAAGACACATTTATCCTAGCTTAGTACTTGTTCAACCCAGGAAGACCCGTCCCTGTTTAACTGAAAGATTGTTGATGGGGCGTAAAGAATCAAATCAAACAAACAAACAAATCAAGACAGATTATCGCTTAATGCAGGTCAGAAGTATTGCAGAATAATCCAAGGAGAGCATTCTGCAATACTTTTTACCTTCATTAAACTACCATTTGTCATTAAGATCTTTGTTTTGTCTATTTTTGAGTGGCTGTTTTACACAGGTTTTACTATAAGTGTAAAGGTATATTGATATCGAATGTCGTCAAAGATTTGTTGTGTAAAGTAAAACCTGTGTAAAACGGCCACTCTCAGAAAGACAGGAAATTGGTTTTCAACACCGTTTATCGCTTAATGCAGGTCAAAAGCATTGCAGAATAGGAGCATTCTGCAATACTTTCAACCTTTATTAAGCTACCATTTGTCATTAAGATCTTTGTTTTGTCTATTTTTGAGTGGCCATTTTACACAGGTTTTATATATGTGTAAAAGGTGAGGGTCTTGATGGGAGCTTCTGAAGATTTGAAGATTTTTAAAATTTTAGCACTTTTATTGAGTAAAAGATGTTTGACGAGATTTTTTCAGAAATATTTCAGAACTTTTTACCTACTACCTGTAGTGACTAGTATCCTCAGCTGATAACCTTTGCAAACAGTTTGTACCCAGATCAGGCCCAACATAATGTTGGGCCTGATCTGGATCCAAACTGTTTGACATTCAGATTGTATTCCTGAAAGATTTTTTCAAAAAAGCTGATTTTGAAAAAAATCAGCAGACAGCATAAAAGTTTGATAAATTCCCAGTCGGCAAAGAGTTAAACGTTGAGCCCTTTTCGTGTTTTAGTATATCTATACTACCTCCCAGTTCAGTTGATTATTCTGTTTAGGTTTTGACATAACCTGTCTTTCTAAATGACTGTGTGCTAAATAAGACCATTTATGGCTTACCTTTAAAACCCATCAAGGCCCTCCAAGGTAGCATGACTATCACATATCCCTATTAATGACTCTTTTTCAAAGGCATTATGTCCACAAAAAGTCAATATTTTTCATTCACCAACTATAATCAAACATTTGATATCACATTTAGTAGATCTTACCCATTGCGATGAAATTTCAACAAGTTTATGAGTGTAAGATTCTGTTTATCATATGACAAGAAGTTTTCTAGTAAAGAGGCCTTTATAAACTTCATGAACCATGCATGCTATTGCAAACATAAAAAGAGAAACAGAAATACAGTTCAGTCCCTTTATAACACATTTTAGATATAACATTGTCATGTTGTGTCTCCCAAATTTTGTATCATGAAATTTCGAGGAATTAAAGTGATTGAAGAAATTAATTCAATTTCTGGAATGTTCATGGAATCATGAATACTTTAGGTCTCTTGCAAAAGTTTTCATGATTCCATGAACATTCCTAAAACTGAGTTGATTGCTTATATTTTCATTTTATCATAAATATCTAAAATATAGAAATTATTTATAAAACTAGGGGATAATTTAGGGGAAAAAATCAGTTTTGTATTTAATATGTAATTGTATTAACGGTTTTGTTGGAGTGTAAAACAGAAAAGCGGAACAGCCAGTGTAAACACAGACAGCCAATGGAGCAAGCAAGAGGCTTGTTTTGCAAGTGCGACTCAGGTGTGGCTCGCTGTCAATCACAACACCAGGGTCACTTCTGGCGAATAAATTTGATGTTCGAAGCGTATTGCATGGGCAAGTGATCTTGGCAGCTGTCAATCAAATTTGTGTCGTTCATGAGGCTATGAACGGTTGCAAAAATCTAAAGATTCATTAAAGGCTTGCTTTGAAAATGTAAATAGAAGAAAATGAACACAAAATAAAATGGTCATATTTTTTTTTATAAATCCTTTATAAAATTATGGACCACAAACATAGTGTATAAAGGGACTGCACTGTTTCTAGACTGCTGATTCTGAATATTGTGATTTATATTGTGTTGTGTATAGTGTGTACAAGTGTATTATGTTTCCAGTGTGTTATTAGATGTGATCACTTAACTCTTTGCCTACTAGTGTCATCTGCTGATAACCTTTGCAAACAGTTTGGACTCAGATCAGGCTCAACGAAACATCAGGCCTGATCTGGATCCATACTGTTTGAAATTCTGATGGTATTCATGAAAGAGTTCGAAGAAGTTGATAATGAAACAATCAGCAGATGACAAAAAAGCATGAAAATTACCCAGTAGGCAAAGAGTTGACCCTTTACTCTGTAATAACCCCTTTTGACGCCTTTGAAATACTAAGTATTTGAAAATATTATGGAAAATGGAGCATTTGCTTCAAGAGCAAATGCTCCGTTTTCCATAATATTTTCAAAAGAATTCAAAACTTTATTTAATTTTTTTCTTGAATTTTTCAATGTTGTCTAAAAATAGATAATGATGTCATGATCTAAATATAGCCTATGGAGTAAAGAGTTAATATGTTGTTTTATTTATGTTGTTTTATTTTTCCTCATTTTAGGTATCATTTAAAAGATGTTATTGTGGGCAAGATATATTTCTTACTAGTTAGAATAAAAATCAAGCATATGGAAATACAAATTATAAAAAGAGAAAGCACTGGAACAGGTATACCAAGTTTGATTTGTTTTTGTTGATTCTTTATGTCCCTGTCAACAATTGTTCTGTCATGTTGGGACATGTCCTAGCTTGAACAAGTGCTAAGCAGAGGATAAAGTGTCTCGCTTAAGGAAAGGACACAGCACAGTGCCTACGGTGAGGCTTGAACAAGCAACCCCTCGATCTCAAGTCGAGCACTCTATGACTGGGCCGCTGTACTCCTCTGTACCAAGTTTGAGTCAACTAAGAAGAAATAGTTGCTATATACCGTTTTAATTAAGCCACAAGATGATAATTTTGCATTCCAAACAAATGAAAAAAGAACATGTCTTAAAAGATGTATCTAGATTTGGGATTTTTATGGAAGTAAATCCTATCCAATTACATGTCCAGCTAACTGTTGTTCTTAAATTTTGAACACTTCTCTCTGTCTGTTCTCAAATAAAATGGTAGGTATCTGGCCAGTAATTCACAAATGCTCTTTCTAATTGTAAACAGAAAAGACCCTGATCTGATCTGGGTGTTAGTGTTTGAAATTTAAAGGCCTTGTGAATCTTCAAAAACTTTTTAAAACTCTTGATAATTTAAATGACATTGATGAGAAAATCAAAATGCTGAAAACCCCATCTTAAGATAGGGAGCGCAGTGGCTCAGTGGTAGAGTGCTTGACTTGAGACTGAGGGGCCGCGGGTTCGAGCCTCGTCGGCATCATTGCGTTGTGGTCCTTGAGCAAGACACATTTATCCTAGCATAGTACTGGTTCAACCCAGGAAGACCGGTCCCTGTTTAACTGAAAGATTGTTGATGTGACATAAAGAATCAAATCAAACAAACCAACCGAGTCAAAAATTATGCAAGTTTTAAAATTATGCAAATTAGCATATAAGCCCCGCCCACATTATTTTTTCGAGATGATTTTTTCAAAATGTCATATTTAATGTAGTGTGATTTCTAAGTAATTAAAAGCAACATAATTAAGCTTTTATATATATGCAAATGTTGTATTTTAAAATATTTAATCATTTTCAGCAAATAACATATTAAATAATGTTAAAATAAATTAAATATATTAAATTTAATATTTCAAAAAGCTCAAATGACGTCATATGAGCCTCTCACATATTTTCATCTAATTAAATTTTGAAACCTTTATAACTTGGTAACCATTTTGAATTTTTTGATGGGGATTTCAGCATTCTTTTTCTCTCATTCCTGGCTTTTCAACCAATAGGAGTTTTAATAAAGTTTTTTTGAAGATTCACAAGACCTTTAAGAACATCTACTGTACTCCATATATATGAGTGTATAATTAAAAACACTAACACATATTCAAACTGATTGATAAAAAATAATCATAATTTAACCCTCTTAAAGTATGGTTATGAGAATAATTAAACAATTTGATGTAATTTAGGAAGGAGATATGCTCCTGTTTTAGCTGAATTACAATGGTATTAATAATGCTGTATCAATTATCATTGAGGATTAATTTTGTTGTGGTTTCTATTGTTGTTGCTGTCTGTCTACATATCCTCCATATTACTGTTACTTTCTTTAGCCTGTGTGTAGCATTCAGTTACTCTAATAATTACATTTTCAAGCAAAAAGGTCCACATTTTCATTTAAACATCTAAATGCTAGCAAAAGTGGTAAGTAGATGTCTTCAACTGGCGGAGTTCCTGTTACTCAGTATTAGCTCCTTCTACATTGGAAACCCTTAAATGGGTACTTTGGCAAACAGTGAAGACCCAAATAATGTGGCATTTCATCAGGGTCTGCACTGTCTGCTAAGATTAAAACAACCTTCAGGGACAGAAATACACCATGATTTAAAAAAAAATCTACCTGTGGCCCCTTAAAATGCAAAATGGGCAGTGCAATACTTATTGTATCAATACCCCCGGTATGTATGGAAAAATCCATCAGAATGCAAAAGGTAAGAAAACCATTCAATCAGGGTGTTTTCTTACAATGGTTCATGTCTTCAAAGCAAACAGAATAGCTGCTCCATATAATACATTATTTCTGCACTCGCAATGTAGGTATCCATAAAGCATTTTTTTTATATTTCAGCTGTTTAGAAACACCACAGGCCACTGGCATAGCCACTATGGGGTTTAGTTAAGTTTTAAAAATGCAAAGTCAAGCCTTTTTATTGCATTGTGTCTAGTGAGTTTTCCTATTAAAATAAAATCTCAAATATGGTTTCATTTCCAGTTTGATAGAAACATTCTCCAATTGGAAAAGGTTAGCTTTATATTTATTGTGGGAGCTGTTTTAAGAAGAGGTTTGTCTTACTGGTTCTATGGTAGATTTGAAGCTGAATTATCCTGTTTTTCTCACCAAAAATGAAAACAATCTTTAAAAAATTATTTATCATACATAACCCTAAGAAACATTTTAGAAATAAAAAGTCCTTTTCGCAAAAATAAAACTCCTTAAGCGAAAAGGAGACCTTAATGCATTTTAGGGTTACTGGTAATAATATAATGTTAGTTATAGAAAAACTATAGTAACAAAATTTAGAGCTATAAATAAATATAATTCTGAACCAAAAGTCACCTTTGACACCACATGTTTACTTATTCGATCTATAATAGTGATTTTGTTTAACCTACAAACTGTGTGAATTTTAAATTTTTCATTTTCTTGATTTCAGGGCCAAATACTTTTAATGAAAATGAAACTATAGCAAAATATGAAATTATGGATGGTGCACCAGTGAGAGGTAAGAGTTATCTTCCTTTAGTTTAGCCATTTCATAAGAAAACGGTATATATACTTAAACGCAAAAGAAGCGCAACCGTTTTCAATCCACGTTTTCTTCCACATCGATCACACGAGGCTAATTTCTTAATTATAACTTGTGTTCCTGCGCATCGGGTAATAATTTGCCGTAAAATGGTTTAATCATGATTTCCATTCTGACATTATAATGAAGTCAGTAAATTTCAACAAATGGTGTCTAAAAAAGTGATGTCTCATTCGATTTGAAAACAAACAGCTTGATCTGATAGGCAGATGTCTTAACTAAAGAAAAACACAAAAGCAGGGATTCAGTTTGGCGTCGGCCATCGGACATAGTCCGAAAATAGTTCCAGATGTCCGAGAGTATGCTGTCCAGTTTAGACAGTTTGTCGGAGACGATTTTCGGAAACGCACGCTGTACAGTAATGCACAGTGATGCATTAGTATTTTTGTTTTAAAAAACAATTGCTGATTGGCCAAATTTATGTAAACTTCAGACTGGTTCGCCTTATTTTACCCTGCAAATACTTATTCATAAAAGCAAACCAGTCATAGTGTTTTGTTACGCTGCGCCCGATTGGTCTTTTGCCATCTTGATTTCATCTCGAAGCGGACAGCAAATTGGCATTGGTATTTACTGATAAAATGGCTAAAAAACTTAATTTCCACCAAGAAATAACAGGAACTCATGTTTTTTATGCCCCACCACAGTTTGCCAGCCCCACCATTATCTGAACAGTCATTTTCCGTGGCTAAAGAGTCGTGCAGCAGCCACAAAAAGCAGCAAAAACAATACCCTACCCACATCCACCGATCAACAAGCTCCAGTCTCCTCATGAAATAAAAAAGCCAGACAATCAATCAGGCTACACTTACCATCCGAAAAAGTAGCAAAACTACCCCTGGTTTAAATATGATAAGGGAAGTTGGCAATTTCCATTTGTGGTGGTAAAAATTAGTGTTAAAAAAAAAGTCCTAAAAAATTTCCAAATGTCCCAACAAAATTGGGGCTGCTTGGACAAAATGTCCGAAGTAAATTTCAGTCCAGCTGAAACCCTGTAAAAGCGGTTTGCAAGTTATTCAGGGTTCCCACGGTCAGGGAAAAGTCAGTGAAAAATGAAAAAACTTCAAGGTCAGGGAAAAGTCAGGGAATTTTGAGTTGAGTCAGGGAAATTTGAAATTTTGGAAGAAGTCAGGGAAAAGTCAGGGAATTTTATAACAACTTGTCATATTTTTGAATGTTGATAATTACTGTTCAATTAAATCAATAAATGTGTCTAAATTCTGGGGATGTCCAAACTTTGAGACAAAATATGAATTAGATAACAGAACACTCAGTCACTGGATTGATATTAGGAATGATGCTGTTTTGAGTATAAAAATGTAAAATCCACAAAATTGTATAATAGTAATTTTGGCAAATATTTTCTCATCTTCCAGCGGTAAACATGTCTGATAGGAACTGAAATTATTTCTGTGGGGAAATCTTGTTTTGTCATTTTCTGTCTTTCCATTTGTCTATCTGTAACATTTAGTTTCTTTAATATCTTTTAGAGCTTATTATAAAATTTTCTTCAAATGTCATAAATACATTTTAGTTATATGCTCGAGTAAGACACACATAATACAACAGCAAGGGGTCTGTAACCCAATTGTTTTAAGAATTACTTCTCTTTGTAAATCCTAATAGAGTATGTCTATGCAGAGACAGTGCTGATCAACTCAGTCATACCACAATTTTTTTTATAAACATTCTCAGATACATGTACTTTTGCTTTGCTTTCAAAAATTAATATTGGCAAAATGATTGCTTTGGTAAAATTATTTTTTAATAAGGGTCATACAATGATACTGTAGGGAGCTAAACTTACATTTGCATGTTGATCAGTTTTTTGATGTAATAATATGGTACACTTGCCTTCATGCTATGGTCACAGTTAACATTTGTGAGAAGTTTTGCTGAAAAAAAGATAATAGACAGATTGACAGCTTTGAATAATTGGGAAAGTTTTTCCTGCTTGCTTTAATAGGAGTGTTTGCTTCTCTTATTACACTGAAAGACATTTTGATACCGGTACTTATTCTATTCACACAGCAATGCGTGATGAAAATTATGAAATGCAGCTGTTTTCTCATAGTAAATTTTCCATGCTTCCTTTCTGATATAAAAGGTTATGTTTCATTTCTTGATTGAGACAACTCCTCTCACAGTTTTGATGAAACTGCATGAATCTTGACCATTGAACGTATGCATGATTAATTTCTATTATGTGTTACTCTTATGTTGTTGGTTTGTTTGTTTTTGAGTGGTTTCCTTATCCTCTTGTTGCATTGGATAAGCTGCATCATTTGATTGTAGCAATCCCTGAACCTTCCATATAACAATTTGGGTATACCACATTATTAATTATTGACAAACACATCGTTTAGTTGGCCTTTCAAAATATGGGGTTATGCCTCTAGTCACAGGCAAAAATCTGCTACCACATCATTTGATGGAACACACTGAAACTTGGTTTAAGCAGCATAGACACATGATGTTTCTTAATGTATGAAGAATCCTGTACATTATTATAATATATACCTAGCCAGTTTATGGTAATAGGGCATTTTTTATAAGTTATATTTGCACTTATAGGCCAATCCATCTCGTTACATGCATTACCTCAGAAGATATCCATTACAATTTCACAATTGGAGAACAGATTGCTTTCTGGTAGTAATACTAGGCATTTTAGCACTGACTGTAAGTCAAAGATCATCAGAAGACAAGAGATCAACTAAAGAGTTTTGATGAAAGGATCATAAATTTTACCACTATACAGGAACATTTGCTTGAAATTGCTGTTTGTTCATTAATCATGCTCGTAGATTACCCACAAACTTTAAAAAATGTCAATTTTTGGGGTCAGGGAAATTTGAACTTGGTCAGTGAAAAGTCAGGGAAAAGTCAGGGAATTTTACTTTTTATAATTTGTGGGAACCCTGTTATTGATTATCAACGTTACCAGTCGCTGCGTTGCTGCGTTTCTTTATAGACGCCAACCTACTTTTTTTAAAACAGTCTTTACAGACGCATTTTGTTTGCTCATGTCGCGATACTTATGTTTTCTATGCAATGTATTGAGGGCTATATGGTGACATTAAAAGTTTTCTATTATTAATGTTCGTTTGGATAAAAATGGCAAATTTTGCAAAATATTAAAGACATCATTTTGACAATATGAACATTGACAGAAGCATAAAAGTACCTGATTTGATTTTGTCTACCCTTTTGCTGTCAAAAACTGATATTGATTTAAAACTTTTGTTCGCAAAATAGGCACAATTTTTTAACTTTGTGACTTTAAAAATCGGGGTTGCCTTACATTTCTCGTTGCAGCTCCCCAACCAGAGGTCACAGCAGTCTGATTTTGGTGTTGTATGCAAGGCAAATAACGGTACTTAGCGATTTAATTATCGCTGGCTGAATTTTAGAAAGAGTTGCGTTTCTTTTGCGTTTAAGTATATATGTGTTTTTTTCATGCATCTGGATTTGTGGTTTCACATAAGCATACCTTCTTGGAAGAAACCAAATATATGACCTTGACCTTTAAAATATAGATAGATAATAATAAACTTTTTAATTGGCCATAACTTTTAAACTTTTTTTTTGATCTAACGTCTTTGATATTTCACATGTTCATACTTTGTTGGAAGCCTTTTCAAACATGCCAAAACATACTATATTGACCTTGACCTTTGACAAACCTTTTCTATCTTTAGGAGAGTCCATTCCAATCCGGTTGTTTCTCAGTGGGTATGAGTTGACGCCAACTATGAGAGACATCAATAAAAAGTTTTCAGTACGATACTACTTGAATTTAGTCCTAGTCGATGAGGAAGAGAGGCGCTATTTTAAACAACAGGTAAGGCAACTTTCATCCAAGGGTTATGACCCCTTTTTGAGCCCTACAATGGTTAGATTTAAAATCAAATTTTGTTAAGAAAAGAAATGGCTCATAACAGCAATCCCAACTGAGACTTGATACTTGGATAGCATATAAATATGCAACCTTCTGTTGATATCTGTTGTTTTTCTAAAAAGGTTGAGCTGAAATGAAATCGAGATCTTTGAAGTGCCATAAATCCATGGTCATTTGACATTTAAATGATGGGATGCAAAATCTTGTCACAAACAATGTACAAGTAAAAGCAAAGTTTGGGTGAAATCCATTGCTTTTTTCCAAGATATAGAGCCAAAACATTGTATACATGTAATTCAGGAACATAACATCTAGTGGATAATAAGTACTGCTTATTTAATTATTTAGTGATCCTCCAAATGTAGGCTGTTTTTCAAAAGGAATACCAATGATTAGAAAATCAAACATGTTACAGTAAAACCTGCCTAAACGGCCACTCAAAAATAGACAAAACAAAGATCTTAATGACCAATGGTAACTTAATGAAGGTCAAAAGTATTGCAAAATGCTCCCATTGGAGCATTCTGCAATACTTTTGACCTGCATTAAGCGATAATGGGTCATCAAAAACAGGTTTGGCCTTCTTTTTGAGTGGCTGCTTAAGAAAGGTTTTAAATGTACTACATGTAATAAGTCTACTACATGTAGTAAGTCATAATGAATACAAAGTATGGTAAAAGTTCTAAAATTTCGAACACTTCTTTTTCTGTTCTCAAATAAAATGTTGGTTATCAGAGCTGAAATTCACAAAATGGGTTAAAATAGCAAACAGGGAAGAGCCTGATCAGAATGCTTCGTCAAAAGCAGTCTGATCTGATCTGTACTGTGTGCCTAGGCCTTTTTGGCAAGCATTTGGTGTTTAAAATTTTAGAACATCTACCGCAGGCCTTCAGATTTATGGTGGGCCTGGGTCAATGTCCCATGATTTCAAAATATGGCCCATCACTTTCCAAGGCAGTGGGCCCCGTAGACCCATCCTTTTTAGTTGTGAAAAAAAATCTCACTTTAATAAAAAATATTCATCTTACAGCAAGTCTACGAACTTCACAAAACAGAAAGTACATGTAGATAGTCAATACAAGAAAACATGTCATAAGCAGCCATTCAAAAAAGACAAAACAAAGATCTTAATAACAAATGGTAGCTTAATGACGGTCGAAATTGGAGCATTCTGCAATACTTTTGATCTGCATTAAGCGATAATTGGTCTTCTTTTTTGAGTGGCCCCTTAAGACATGTTTTACTGTATAATCAGCAGTCAATATACATATATGCATACAAAAGTCTGTGTCAGTGTGTAGGTAAAGTTTACTACCCAAATGTCAACTGTGGTTAGTTTGATATGCTTGGGTCCATCATTTCAGAAAATGACCCATCAGTTTTTGCTCCATGGGTCACTTCCGCCCTCCAAGCTTGAAGGAAATCTGAAGCCCTGCTACCGTATGACACTGATCAGCATTTCTTCTGTTACAGGAAATCACAATCTTTAGAAAAGCTGATAAAGTTCGAAAGCCCGCAGCAGCTCACCATACCATGCATCGGTCCATGATGCAACATGTTTCCCAGAATCCCCCAGACACAGAGAACCAGTCCCAGCAAAACTCAGATACAACTGAGGAGAAAGAGTGATGAATCATACATAGACTGTGTCTTTGTTAGACTGTGTCATCATAGACTGTGTCATCATTAGACTGGCATAGACTGTGCCACTGACTTTGCATGTTAAGGCAGCATGCAGCAGATAGAATGTGATATGAAAATGATAATATTCCAAAGACACTATGTTTTGACAGTTTTATGTTTAAGGGAGTGCAGTTGCTAAGTGGTAGAGTGGTTGACTCAAGATTGAGGGGCTATGGGTTCGAGCCTCACCGGCGGCACTGCATTTTGTCCTTAAGCAAGACACATTAATCACTGGTTCAACCCAGGAAGACCGACCTGACATAACTGAAAAATTGTTGACTGGGACGTAAAAAATCAAATCAAACACAAAGAGTTTTATGTTTAAGAATAGAACAAAACAGAAGTATACTGTAAATTCGGAAATTTTCTCAAGAATTTTATTTTCGCGAATGGCGTTACAAGACATATTTGCGATGTTAAAAATTTGCGACAAAGGCACGATTTATCTATATCAGTCACTGACAGAATGATCTCGCTATTTCACAGTGTTTTATTTTCACGAAACCTCGCATATGGGAAGTTTCGCAAAAATAAACCCTCACGAAAATTTTAGAATTTCACAGCATTAAACTTGTGCATATACAGCTGAGCTCACTGTCTAAGGCGCATTATACAAAATCATGAAAAAATCATATTTTCGCTCTGCTGCATGTTTTTATTAACATGCTAGTGGTTGAGCCTTGTCATAAGAAACTTTGTTTGAGATGCAAGGTTTTGACGAGGCATGGTTCATTGCTTTAATGCTGAGGTTCATTGCCTGTTGAACAGGAAATAATACATATACCTCTCAGCAGACCTGGCCCAGAGGTTATAAAACTTTTTTTTTATACTCAACTCAGCTGAGCACACAATTTATCCTGCTCATAAATGTTAAAATGCCAACAATTGTTGGCATTTTAACATTTATCAGCATGATAAATACAACATCTGAGAGTCTTATAGCAAGAAACTTCTTTATTTGTTGGTATTTTTGTTTTTATGAGCAGTTGAAATTTCATGCTCAGTTGTGTTGAGCATGTAAAAAGCTTTATAACTTTGGGCCCAGGATGGTGATTTTTCATATTATGATAAAAGGTGTTCCGGTTAGGAGAAGGGTTATTTTTACATAAGATGGTAACCCATAAGCATATGTTTAGATAAACAAAATTTTTGTGCGTAAAATTGTGAATATTTTCTTATCCATCAGTTAGAACATACAGTAGAACTTCAATGGCTCGAACAGGCTTGGGACTATGAAAAATAGTTCTAGTCAAGGGTAGTTCCAGTTATCCAGGGTGGATTATGCATAAAATGACCTTAAGGGGCCATGATGATAGTGCTAGCCAATCCAGGTGAATGAGCCATCAGTGTTTGAGCCATTGAAGTTCTACAGTATGTTTTGGGTGCTCTAAAGAACTGTCTCAATCGAGACTGTTCTTTTGAGTACCCACAACATATTGTTTGGTTGAGAAATAAGAAAAAAAAATCTTGGGTATGCACTCTTAACCTTAGCTTGTCATAAGTCCAACATTTAGCACAGATCAGGTATAGGGATACAGTAAAACCTGTCTTAAGAGGCCACTCAAAAAGAAGACCAAATTGGTTTTCAAGACCGCTTATCTCTTAATGCAGGACAAAAGTATTGCAGATTGCTCCAAGAAAGCATTCTGCACAATACTTTCGACCTTCATTAAGCTACCATTTGTCTTTAAAACCTTGGTTTTGTCTATTTTTGAGTGGCCACTTAAAACAGGTTTAACTGTATTTGTCACAAGATGATAAATGATTAAGGCTATCATTTCTTGACTGATTGAATTTTCTATTCATTGGACCTGTGATCCTAGGGGGTGAACTTCTCTGTGTCAAAATTTCAATATTTTTTTTTATTCTTGAGTTTAAAGATATGTTTTGGTTGCTCATTAGGCAGTCCGTTTGAGTTCCATAGGGTTCCCACAAGCTCTAAAAGTCTTGAAAAACCTGGAAAATCTCTAAAAAAAAGTTCAATGCATGGAAAGATCATGGAATTTGAAAAAAAACAACCTGAATAATCATGGAATAATCATTGAATTTTGTGAAATAATATGACAAAACCAGCAGTAGCCATAAAACTAGCTGTCGAACACACAAGACAGCCAGTTGTCTGGCTTGTGGTTTAAAGTTTTAGTTATTTCAAAATGCATTCATGGTCTACAAGAATGCTGTTGTTGCTGCATTTCGCATTTATGCTCAGCGTGGTAAAGTTGTTGCTTAAAGGGGAGGTTGGAGTCTGTGCATTGAATTGTCATGGAAATTACATTGTTGATCATGGAAAATCATGGAATTGTGTTTTTGAATTTCTGTGGGAACCCTGGTACCAGCAACATGTTTTGGTTGAGACGTTTTATCTGAAGCTTGACAGAACTATTTTAATTGCATGTACAAAGTGCAGGATGAGATAGGTTGTTATAAACCTGTAACGGCACCTGATTGGCTATAACATTGAAGTAAAGACACCTGATTGGCTGCTCTAATTATGTGAAGATGCCTGATTGGCTGTAATAATTATGTAAAAATGCCTGATTGGCTGTAAAGATTATGTAGAAATCTGATTGGCTGTTATTTATAAATATGTAGAAAGTTTGTAATGACTTTTTAAAAGGTATTTAACACAAATGTGTTCTGGTCACCAGTTATGTTTGAAAGAAATGTTTACCCATTTTCATTCTGGATATGGGTAAACAGGTACTTTGGCAAACAGCTTAGATCCAGATGAAATGTCAAATAAGGCAAAGATTATAACAATCCACCATAAGGGTTGGAAGTTTAACCAGGGAAGAGGCTTGCCAAGTCCCTGGTTAAATTCTGACCCTGAGGGTGAGATTTCTCTATCCTACATGGACAGGCTCATGATGGATTGTTTTTCTCCCACTTTTCCTAGCTTTTTTGTTTAAACATAAAAAAGCTAATGAAATGTAAAAAAATTCTACTTTTTACTCAATGGATTTACATTGATTCTAAGTTCCTGCGTGTGTTAATCGGGTATGAAAATGGGTGTAAACATAGTTTGCACCTTATTATTGACTGGAAAACACAATTGGAGCATTGAGTAAGTTTCAAATAGCAAAAGAAAATCCTGCTATGCTCCCTTGGCTGTTTCCGTCATGCTGCCCATATTGGCATGTAACGCATGTTTGGTGACGTCATTACCTTTCCGTGACGTCAATAAGTGACGCTTAACCTTGCTAAGAGTCTTTGAGTTACTTAAGCGCAATATATTGGTCCTTTGAATACCTTTTTTCAGAAAAAAGAAGAATATTTTACACTGCCTATGTAAGAAAGCAGTCACGTGGTCATGTAAGATAGAAATTTCTTACATGAGCTGCATCCTATCTTACATGGGTAAAGGTGGGAGAAAAAACAATCTTCTGTGACAGAAATATGTCAATTTTAGAATTTTTGAATGTCAACCCCTTAGAATAGAAAATGGACAATTCCATAATTATTGTATCAATATGTATAGGATGGTTCATCAGAATGAAAAGGGTTAAATGAAAAAAGAAAAAAAACTGTTTTAGAAAGTGATATTGACTAATTTGCGCTCAGAACAGCTAAAACTCACTTGAATGGTGGTCATTAGGATTAAAATGATGAAATTATTTTCATTAATTAGTTTCTTGTTTGATAGGCAGTGGGATTTATTTTACAATCTAGAGTGTAGTGTTTTGCTGTAGGATGTAAAACCAGTGACTGTAACAGCCAGCTATTGATTCATGCATGCTCACTGTATCTAGACTGTATATATTACTCGGCTTAAGCTGTAATTTAAGGGAAATGTCTGAGAACTAATGTTTAAGATAAATGACAGTACAATGCCGTCCCTTTATAACGCTACGTTCGGGGTCCATAGGAATGGACCATGTTATAAGTGAACTGTGTTATAAAGTGACAGTCTTACAAAGGAATTCTAATATAATTCCCAGGACTTTAGTTAAGAGTGCTGAAAAGAAAAATATTTTTCTTATTTCTCAACCAAAACATATGTTGTGGGTACTCAAAAGAATCGTCTCAATGAGACGGTTCTTTTGAACACCCAAAATATATGCTAAAAATTTGGGGTAAGAAAATATTTACTATTTTACGCTGTTATTTTTTGTGTTTATCTAAACCTGTGATTCCCTTGTGAAATTCCATGGTAAAAAGAATTTGGAAGCCATAACATGACTGTTATATCTAAATCTGTGTTAAAACGAGGTGTGTTGTAAAGGGGTTGCACTTTATATTAATCATATTCCTCTTTAAACCCTTTACCTCATGAATATTCATGCTAGGCTCCACCCACTATGAATAATTATATAAAGAAATTTTCATATTGGTACATAGAACAAAGAAATTGCTTGTCAGGTCTGCTTGTATAAGATCAGATATATCATATTTCCATAAGCAAACAGAGTAGACCCTGATCAGGCAGCTGAGTCAAGAGCTGCCTGATCTGGGTCTGCTCTGTTTGCAAAAGTGTTAAAAGGTGTAGGGTTAAGATGGTGACAGCTTCCCCTTTAAAACACACAGGTATGTAGTAGATTTGTTTTCCAAAACAGTCCCAAAAAACTAGATTCATCAAATAAGTCAGTTTTAGATTTTCTTATTGTTTTTTGTAAAGAAGAAAAAAACTACAGCCATTAGCCAGATAAATATGGTATGCTACATATTTTAACTCTTTTACTGCCAGCGGAAAAAAAAACTGCTGAAAATGTCTGCTGATGTCTTCTGCTGCAATTTTTCTTTTTTGTCAGCAGATTAATTTTGCTTGCACGTAAACAGTATGGACCTAGAATAGGCTGCTGCATGTGGAGCAATGTAGAACAGCAGACGACTATAGTCACGAAAACCAGTGAAAGTATTGAAATGATAAAACTCTGATGAGCCTAGCAACTCCAAAAAATATATTTGTTTCAAAGGTTCAGATTAACACACATTTTGGGCGTAAAAATGTTAATATTTTCTTATCCATCAGTTTTAACATGTGTTTTTGGTGCTCAAAAGAACCGTCTCAATGAGATGTTTCTTTTGAGCACCCACAACATATGTTTTAATTGAGAAATAAGAAAAGTCATTTTAATTCACATAACGCACTTTTTGGGCGTAAAATGTGAATATTTTCCAATCCATCAGTTTTACATGTGTTTTGGGTGCTCAAAAGAACCGTCTCATTGAGACGGTTCTTTTGAGCACCCACAACATATGCTTTAATTGAGAAATAAGAAAAGTCATTTTAATTATCACAAGTAAAAATGTGAATATTTTCTTATCCATCAGTTTTAACATGTGTTTTGGGTGCTTAAAAGAACCGTCTCAATGAGAAGGTTCTTTTGAGCACCCACAGCATATGTTTTAATTGAGAAATAAGAAAAATCATTTTAATTCTCTGCAAGTTTTTCTTGAATTACAGCTTTGTTTCATAGTCTGTTCATACAAACTTAGGTGATAAGTTAATACCAATTCCAAATGTTATGTATAAATGTGTAACCTCATATGTGTATGTCTGTGCAGGAGTGTGTCTGTCTGTCTGTCTGAGCGCCTGTAGCTGATTATATTGTTTCACCTGGGTAAATTTGGGTAACGTAGGTGTGCATCAGGGTTCAAGCTGGGCCCTGATAGTAGGGAGAAGTGGGCAAAATTACGGCATATCTGTCAGTTTAGAAGCAAATTAGCCATTACACATACTATTTACCATTAAATGGAAGGAGAAATATGATGCAGTGGTAGTAGATTGTCACCACAGCTTGCGTTTGTGTGGTGACAGAATAAGAATGAGAATGAAAATGAGCCTCCCAAAAAAAAAAAAAAGTTTTTTTTTTTTTTAGGGAGACTCGACTCATTTAGGGTGACTTTTTCGCCCTTGTCGCCCACTAGCTTATTTATTCCCTGATGCATATTTCCATCCATTTGTCGCAAACTCTTTATGTGTCAAGTTTGTCCCAGAATTCAGTTTTATACTAGAGATGATATATAAGGGAACCCCACAAAATTTAAGTAGAAATAAGCAAGAATTTAATTGCATAAGGAATGTTTGTATGCATAGGTGATCTGTATCTGGTCCATCCCCTGTGAGCATTGATGCATGCATGACTCTTGGGCATGCTAGCGATTATGCAATAGATTATTTCCCTTTGAGAGATTTGACATGCGTTTTCAAAGTCGACGTAATTATGTATTTTTGTGTCCATTCAGTGTCGTTGACGATGTCATTCAAAAAGAGCAACATTATCATGACCTGATAAAGACACATGCCGTGAGATAGCCATCATTTATCAGGTCAGTGTCCAACATTGCAGTTAATATGAGAGGTTACTGATAAATATTTGCTTCAAGATATACTCTATGTTTGGGACAAACTTTTAAGCCATTGGCTGCCCTATATGTATCCTAGTAAAGTTCTTAGTTTATGATGACCTAATACTGTGTTAAGTTGCAAGATGAAAGTTGTACATTTCTTTTTGTCGGATAAATAATTTATCCACATTGATATAATTCATTGATCTGTTAATATATGATTGTTTATGATTATGCACAATGTTAGAGCCAAGAAACAACACACTAGGGTTTTATCTTTATAACGCTACGTGATTTCCGAACGTAAATCCGATAATATACCTCCCCAAATGAAAATTTTGAATATGGTTATCCCCATTCTAATGCACTCCTGCAGTTTGAGCTCAAATTGGAGCGTTGCAACCGGATAAAGCCGCATGTCATCCAGCGAAATGTGACTTAACTGATACTGTCGCAGGATATACTGTCACAAATTTTTGCAGTTATCCAATCAGATGTTGCGTTACAAACGCAAGTGCATTAGAATGGGCCTTGTTCAAAGTGAACCATGTATTTACAAAGGAATTGTTAGACTATGTACATGGTTGAAAGTTGTCAGGATTTTGAAGCTGACTTTCCATAGAAAGTCAGCCTCAAAATCCTGAATTAGGCAGAATATAATAGCTTTTCTGATATATATACAGACAATTAACCATTTAAACTTGAAATATAGGGAGCGCAGTGGCTCAGTGGTAGAGTGCTTGACTCGAGACCGAGGGGCCGTGGGTTGGAGCCTCACCAGCGTCACTGCGCTATGTCCTTGAGCAAGACATATTGATCCTAGCTTAGTACTGGTTCAACCCAGGAAGACCCATCCCTTTATAACTGAAAGATTGTTGATGGGATGTAAAGAATCAAATCAAACAAACAAACTTGAAATATTAATATTTTGAAGGCATACTGCAAGTTTTAAAATTTGAATTTCAAATGTTCAGGATTTTGAAATTTTGAATTTTCAGCCATGTAAATAGGAAAAGGACCATTTCATGGTTATTTACCTGAAAAACATAAAATTCATGTGCATCACATGCACCATAGTTCCAGGGCTCGTGTAGCTGTTTTATCTCTCCAAACGAGCTTGTGGTTGACCAGAAACATGAACGTAACAGTAGCCAATATTGAAATTTAGATACTTGTACTTTTTCATTGATGCTGAGTATATTTTACACCATATGACGACGAGGGCAGTGGTAGAGTGTTAGCCTTGAGGCTACTGGTTTTAGACTCACTGGAGGCACTGTGTTGTGTCCTTTTTCATCCTCACTGCCGATGAACTGGTTCAAAACAGGAAGACAGGAAATTATCTGGACGTGACTGAAAATTGTTGACCTGGACGTAAAGCATGAACACAAATAAATACCATATGATTAGAAAAAAATGTGCCGGAAGCAATATTTTTACAACATATTGAAAAAAAATATATATCTCTTGTGTTTGTGATATATTGAAACAAAATAATTGAGCTGCGACATGTGATTTCCAACAATGTGGCATTTTGACAAGTGTAGACACAGACGAGCCTGTGCAGCCTCCTTTTAAGCTTAGAAGCTCCAAATGATGTTCAGTCAGTAGCTTAACACTCGTAGAATATTCAAGCGACTAGCAAAGGCTCTGATCAGACTGCGCTTATGCGCAGGCTGATCTGAGGCTTTGCTGGTCGCACATACCACCTTGTTCAAATTTTTACATATTCACATGGGCACTCTGGTATGTACATTTGGGTAGGGAGCGCAGTGGCTCAGTGGTAGAGTGCTTGACTCGAGACCGAGGGGCCGCTAATTCGAGCCTCACCGGCATGACTGGGTAGTGGTCATTGAGCAAGACACATTTATCCTAGCTTAGTACTGGTTCAACCCAGGAAGAACCGTCCCTGTTTAACTGAAAAATTGTTGATGGGACGTAAAAAATCAAACCAATCAAAGAAACAAACATATTCACGTGGGCACTCTGGTATGTACATTTGGGTGCAATATTACTGAATGGAAACATTCTACATATAAACCCATATAAGCCTATCATCTTTTTGTGGGACATAGGCAAGCAATGCAGACCCAGATCAGATGCAGCAGAATGCGGCATCTGATCACTGTTTGCTTACAGAGAGTTCTATTAAAATTTGAATAAAAATAGAAAATACCAACCAACAACCCTGAAATCTGAACTGGACTGGTCCAATGATAAGAGTGGGAAAGTCCATTCAGCTTAAATGGGTTAAAGTGAATGAGTGCATGGGTGTAAGTTTTCAGGATTAATCCTGAATTCAGGATTTCGAGGCTGACTTTCTGTAGAAAGCCAGCCTCAAAATGCTGAATTAGGGAGATTATAATAGCTTCTATGATTAATTTTCAGATTATCTAAACACATTTAACCATTTAAACATGAAATTATTCATTTTTGTAGGCATCCCGCAAGTTTAAAAATCAGAATTTCTTAAGTTCAGGATTTTGAAAATTTTGAACTTTCACCAATGTTGAGTGTGATGTGGATAGCTTTATGAATTTGTTTTTGTAAATATTCAAGATTATGAATGCTGTGCATCAGTATAGAATGAAAAAGTTTTAATTGAAGTCACACCAAATAGAAGTTGTTGGGCATATTTAGACAGCACAGACCATGATCAGACTGCCCTTGTGCAGTCATATTAATGAGTGGGCCGTTTGCAGGGTTAGATTTTTTTTTATTGAATATAGCTAACTTGTAGTGGAAAGGGGCAAACTTTAAATTTTGCAAAAAATGTCTAAAATTACAAAATCTCAACCCTCACGGGCGTCACTGCGTTGTGTCCTTGAGAAAGACACATTGATCCCAGCTTAGTACTGGTTCAACCTGGGAAGACTGCCCCTTTATATCTGAAAGATTGTTGATGGGACGTACAGAATCAAATCAAACAAACAATTCAGATGTATTTAGACATCTAATTTAATATTGGTCAAGCTTTTGTAGAGAGTGATTGTTTCTAAATGCCGTTATTTTACTCCCAGACACAACGTCATATGATTAATTGGTTGTCTTTAAATGCACAACAGAAGCCTTTTTATGAGATGTGACTGTATGCTTGTTACGTTGTTGACATAAAACAAGCCACTACTTTAGAAAAGGGACCTTTGAGTAAGAGATAAATCCAAGCAACATGTCCATGTGTCTGATTTGCTCATGTTATGCCGTGTACTCAATTGTGCTACAAGTTATAATGCATCATGATTACATTTTTGCAGTCTGATCAATTAACCCTTAAAGCGCCAATCACTACTGCAGCAGACGACAAATTTTGTGACATCTTTCCTAGTTTTTGAAAAAAATAAGGTATGATATTTCACGAGAATCTTCTGCCAGCAGACGATTCATGAAATATCATGACTTATTCGTTATGTAGGAAAAAAACAGCAAATTTGAAATTGTCGTCTGCTGCAAATTATAGGTGGCACTTATGGGTTAAATTACAATGAGAAGTGCTGTGACTAATTGGTAGAGTGTTAGACTGGAGATTGAAGAGTCACTAGTTTGAGACTTACGGGAGGCACTGCCTTGTTTCCATGTGCAAGACGCTTTATCCTCTACTTAGTTCTGGTTCAACCCGGGAAGATGGGAATCATCCCGACATGACTGAAAAAAAATGTTGACACTGCGCAACACAACAAACACAAACATCAACACATACAAACAAAAAATACAATAACCTGAAAATCATAAAAAGTAAGAAATGAGCAGTGACACTTGATTTCCAACAATGTGACATTTTGACAAGTGTAGACTCAGACAAAGCTGTGCAGCCTCCTTTTAAGCTTAGAAACTCCAAATTATGTTCAGTAAGTAGCTTAACAGTCAGCTTATTCAAGCGACTAGGAAAGGCTCTGATCAGACTGCGCCCATGCGCAGGCTGGTCTGAGCCTTTGCTGGTCGCACATACCACATTGTTGGAAATCTAATGTCGCGGCTCATATAAAGTTTACTTCAAGTTTACTAAAAATAATGAATGAAAATTATGATAAACCTGAGCGTAATTGGGTAAAGGACATGTCCTCAAATGTTGTCTTTTCTCTGTTTTGGCTAATATGGTTAAAATATGTTGGAACCTGGAAATTCAAACAACCTGAACCATTAGAAGACATTTAAAAGCATCACCGGGCCGCATAGCGCAGTCGGTAACGTGTCTGGCTACAGATGCGTGTCTGACTGCAGATCCAGGGGACGTGAGTTTGATCCCGACCCGGTCCCATACTTTCGTGGAGATTGATCATGAAATAATTTCTACAGTCATTCTCCTCCCTTCTGCTGATTCATTCAAGAAGGGTTGTTGTCAGTTACAAGGGAAAGTATGTGCACGAATTACTGGTTAACCGCTTGTTCAAGCCTGCCCAGGAAAAAGTGTGGTTAGGTTAACTGACCGTCCCGCAATGACCATAGCTGTTGACTTGGGACGTAAAGCAACAAAACAAACAAAACAAAACATTTAAAAGCATCATTTATAATTGCAGCAGATGCCTTTTGGAAGAAGAGATTAATACATGTAGGGTTATACTTTTAAAAAAAGAGACTTGTATCATGTGAATGGTTTCACACATGAAATATCATTTTTTTAAGCTGAAAACCATGAAGACTAGGATGTCATGATATTTTTGCCTACTGAAACCATTTTTCGCGCTTAAAGAGATAATTAGAACTTGATCAACCCATATAAACCTAGCATCCTTTTTATGGGACACCGTTAAACAGTGTAAAACCTGATCAGACATCGCAATTGCGGCGTCTGATCATGTTCTCAACTCATTGCTCACAGAATATTCTATTAGAATCTGAATAAAAATTAGAAATACCACCAACACCTCTAAATATAGAAATTGGCTTGTCCTACTGATAGAGATAGGAACGTTAATTAGGCTTAAATGGGTTAAGGTGAGTCGTATAAGGCAATCTTAGTAACATTAGATCTTTATTTAAAGTTTATCTAGGGTAGTGGTTTATAGGAGTGTAGTGGCTCAATGGTAATGTGCCTAACTTGGGACGAGGTGTCATTGGTTCGAGCCTCACCCTAGGAACTAGCAGTGGATGCTTCTACATTATGTTTTCGAAAGATCCCTTTTCAACTAAAGGGCATCTGAGATCATTTAATTTTATTTAAGGATAATTTCTCAAGTGTTTTAGTATTTAATGCAAACAATTTAGGCTCTGAACAGATCCTGGTTTTTAACTCTTAAAGCCCCAATCATGACTGCAGCAGACGACAAATTTTGCGCCCTCTTTCCTAGTTTTTTGAGAAAAATAAGGTATGATGTTTCATGAGAATCGTCTGCCAGCAGACGATTCTCATGAAATATCATGCCTTATTTGTTATTTTTGAAAAGGAGACAAAATTTGAAATTGTCGTCTGCTGCAAATTATTGGCGGCGCTTTAAGGGGTAATAATATATTCATATTCAACCTTTATGTTATTGTTCATACAACAAATTTTTTTGTTTCATGGATATCACTATTAAAATTTAAAGTATTAAAAATCTTTTGAGCAAAACTGATTTTTATTTAAAATGAAGCTTTTTATAATTTGAGATTGTTAGATGCTCCTTTTTTTTGTTTTCATTTTTTCTCAAATGATTCAAAACGCATGTGTTGGAATCATATTCTCTATTATCTGTACCAATATTTCATTTTTCCTTTAACCCTAAATGTGCCAGTCGCAACAAAAGTCGTCTGCTTTTCCCGTCTGCTGAAATGTTTAAGAAGCCTCTATGGCAAACAGTGTGGACCCAGATCAGACTGCTCCTATAGGACCAGTCTGTTCTGGGTCCACGCTGTTTGCTTCTATACTTAATTCGTCAGTAATGTAAGGCAATTATTTGCAGCAGACAACTTCAGCAGACAACATTTTTAGATGCATTTTTTTGGCGCTTTAAGGGTTAAAGCTTAGAGCCAATATTAATGTTGAGAAGTTCCATTCATACTACCAGTTATTTATCACACCTAGTAAATGGTCAGTCTCTATAATTTTTATGAGCAGTTGACAAGTATAATAAATTAATTTTCAAGAGGGTTACTCTCTTCAAAGACTGCTATATGTTTAGAAAAAAAGAGTTAATTGTTTGCCTCACCATAGGCATTCTGTTGTGTCCTTGAGCAAGACAGTTTATCCTCCGCTTAGTACTGGTTAAACATAGAAAGACCCCTCCCAACATGACTGGAAAGTAGTTGTCAGGGACGTAAAAAATCCAAACAAACAAAGTTAATGTTCGGACCCTTGTATCATGAGAAAAGGCTAGTAATTATTTAGAGCTTTTATTTGGTGATAAATGCATGTGTATTTATTGCCTAAATTCTATTTTTTATGAAAATATTGAAATATGGAAATAAATCAACATTGAAGGGAGGGACTTCTGAAGATTTTTTTGTTTACAAATATCAGCTATTTCACCAATTTTGATGTACATATTCCCAGTTAACATCTAAAGACCGGACACCACGAGCTCCCCAGCGAAACACCATTAGAATGGTGTTTTGCTGGGGAGTTCATGGTGTTCTGCTGGGGAGTTCATGGTGACCCGACATTGTATGATGGCTGTGTTGACCATTTCTTGAGTGTGTTTGTATTACATCTGTAAGATTTGTTTCATTAACATGTGCAATATATGGAATAAAGTGCTCCAACATTATTTTCACAGTTTGTTTTGGTTGACATAAATAAATCATCATCCACCTTAGGTTTCAAAAGGAGTTCTAGCGATAAGGCGTATATTTTCCCTAGTTGACATGATTACAAGCACCAAATTTTCAAATTGCCCTTATGTTTTTAAAATTGGTGTAGTTCGGCAGTAAATGCATAGTAAGAAACAAAATAAGTTTCAAAGCGATTCACCATTTACAATACAGTGAAAACGTGCACTTTCTACTCCCACCTCTCATTTTATGTCTTTATACTGGGGGAGCGCAGTGGCTCAGTGGTAGAGTGCTTGACTCAAGACCGAAGAGCCGTGGGTTTGAGCCTCACCGGCGTCACTGCGTTGTGTCCTTGAGCAAGAACATTTATCCTAGCTTAGTACTGGTTCAACCCAGGAAGACACGTCCCTTTACAACTGAAAGATTGTTGATGGGACGTAAAGAATCAAATCAAACAAACAAATCTTTATACTGGTGTGACATAATAGCCCTTTTCACCTGCTCTAAATGACTGAAACACTGTTGAAAGGTTAAGGGACAAAATGATCAGTATGTTTTCTTGATGGGACCTAAAGTCACTGTAGTTGATGGGCAGCATTCAAATTGAATACTGCACATTAATTATTCCTGCAAGAAAAGATGATAAAATTGCTACTATCGTATTTTGAAAGGCTGGCATAGGAGTCCACCTGATGAACTTTAAAACTAGCTAAGGCCAGAAATTTTTTTATTAGTTGATTTACGAACCCTCCTACTGTAATTTTCCGGAAAGTAGGAAAAAAATAAAATTTATTTTCAATTTTTTTTTTTTATTTTATCCACTGACTCTAAATATTATTTGTTTGGTTAAAAAAAATGATATTTTTTTGAGGTTCTGTCTTGGTATTTTTGAGAGTGACACTGTTAAAAGTGATTGTCCTGTCCAAATTTTTAGGAAAATGATGAAATATATAAAGATTAAAGTTTACCTCACTAGTTTTACTGTTTTTTTCTGGAGATATTAAAAAAATAATAAAAAAGCTCTATAAAAAAAAAACTGGTTAACTGGTCATTTTCAGAGCTTTTTTATTTTTATTTTTTCGTCCCCCCCCCCCCCCCGACCCTAAGTCTGAAAAAAAATTCCCGTAAATCAACTAATAAAAAAAATCTGGCCTAAATGTATATGATCTTTTATATTGGCATTAATTCAAATCATTTTTTAAGTTTTCAAATATCAATAGATTGTGTGAGGCTGGCATCACATGCTTCTACATGTACAAATACTTATTTGCTCTTGCACCTTTATTCTGCATGTGCAGTTCAATAAAGAATATTCTGTGGGTCTGAGTAGCCTAGGGGTCGTAGCTTCGAACCACTGGATTCACAGGCCTATGGATGATATTCTAGGTTGAGAATCAGTCCCCACAATAGCTAGCTGTTGTCGGGATATGGGCTCAAAAGTTAAACTTCAGGATGGTAACAGTTAGGCTGGATTAGTGCCCAGCTATGAGCTATATTATGAAAGAACCTCTGTGGCTGCAGATTCTGTCAGGTGATGGAAAGTTTCACTCGTGTGCATACTTTTCCCACGTAGTCAGCTGATCACACCCCAGGAGACAAGTGTTTTTGATAAGGTCAGCCATCATTCCTTGTCATATTGTTCTCAGATTTTACTATATAAACTGCCCTTCGTTACCATGTCGTTAGAGAGAAAGAGCGAGATCGATCAGATTAAGCTTGTTGATCAGTCATGATCATGTAGACTGTATAGCGTTATTATCAGCTCGAACCTGGGTTGATTTACATAATAAACCATTATTATGAACTGTTGTTTTTTACTTTGAAAAGTACTACTATACGATACAGCCCCGACTATGTTATAGAGTGCTGTTTAGACCAGACTATGAGTAAATACATTGCTAGTTTAAAGAAAATAAAAGTGCTAAAATGTTAAGGATATAAGTGCTCTTCGTTTCAAAAACCTTGCTGTATTCCTTCTGCGCACGCGTACGAAATACACCTACAATTGTGACGTTTGTCATTGGAAAGATGAAACTGGTGTCTTTCAGTTTGTTTTTAGATGCTTTCCCCCTAGACCCAAGATACCCTATGGACAACGACTTGCCGTTATAAACATTTACAAAATATGTAAAGGGCATTTTATACTTGTCTCTTGAATGTTTTCTTTCAAAGTAATTATAGGGGAATGAATAGTTCAGCAGCTTACTGCTGTTGTTGTTATACTTGTCAATCGTGATTTCTCTCTCTTGAAAGTTTTCTTACTTAGAAATTATAGAGGACTGAATAATTCAGCAACTCTATGCTGTTGCAGTTATACTTGTCAATGGTGAGTACTCTCTCCTGAATATTTTCTTTCAAAGTATTTAGAGGAATGAATTGTTCAGCAACTTACTGCTGTTGCAGTCATACTTGTCAATGGTGAGTTCTCTTTCCTGAATATTTTCTTTCAAAGTATTTAGAGGAATGAATAGTTCAGCAACTTACTGCTGTTGCAGTCATACTTGTCAATGGTGAGTTCTCTTTCCTGAATATTTTATTTCAAAGTATTTAGAGGAATGAATAGTTCAGCAACTTACTGTTGTTGCAGTCATACTTGTCAATGGTGAGTTCTCTTTCCTGAATATTTTCTTTCAACGTATTTAGAGGAATGAATAGTTCAGCAACTTACTGCTGTTGCAGCCATACTTGTCAATGGTGAGTTCTCTTTCCTGAATATTTTATTTCAAAGTATTTAGAGGAATGAATAGTTCAGCAACTTACTGTTGTTGCAGTCATACTTGTCAATGGTGAGTTCTCTTTCCTGAATATTTTCTTTCAAAGTATTTAGAGGAATGAATAGTTCAGCAACTTACTGCTGTTGCAGTCATACTTGTCAATGGTGAGTCCTCTTTCTTGAATATTTTCTTTCAAAGTATTTAGAGGAATGAATAGTTCAGCAACTTACTGCTGTTGCAGTTATACTTGTCAATGGTGAGTACTTTCTCTTTAACGTCTTCTTTCAAAGTAATTATAAAGAAATAAATATACGGTTTAGAACTCGTTTTAGTCCAGAAGAAATGAGCCGTGTCGTGAGAATGTTAGAATGTGGCGTCTCGCAACGTCGTGTTGCTAGGATTCTTAATGCGTCAAAGAGTGTGATATCCCGAAAGTGGAAACGTCATCTAACCCACGAAGATCCTTCGCACAGACGTGGCGGAGGACGTGACAGGGCTACAACTCAACGTCATGACCGTTTTTTGGTATTTCAGTCTCGACGTCAACGGTTTCCCAACGCTTCATCCTTGAATAACGAGTTCAGGCACGGAACTGGAGTGCGCATTTCTACACAAACAGTGAGAAACAGACTCCATGAGTTCGGATTGAATGCCAGGAGACCCGCTATACGCGTTCCATTGACGAGACAACACGTGCAGGACATGTAAGACTTTGACAGAACTCACGTCAGATGGACTATCGTGACTGGACGTCAGTGCTATTCACTGATGAGTCCAAATTCTGTCTCTATTTTACTGATAGACGTCAGTTGGTATTGAGAATGTCCAAAAAGAGATTTGATGAATCGAAGGTGACAGAACATGACCGTTATGGCAAGGGCTCAGTCATGGTTTGGGCAGGCATTAGCGTCAACGGAAAACTGACTTGTACGTTATTGAAAACGGAACATTGACGTATTGCAATTAGCTTCTCGATCACTTTTTGAGTCCATATGCGGGTGTAATCGTTCCAGAATTGATTTTAATGGACGATAATGCACGTCACCACCGTACACACGTCACTAACGCCTATCTGTAACGTGTGGCAATTGTTCGTATGGACTGGCCTGCTCGATCACCGGGCCTGGATCCGATTGAACATGCATAGGACATTCTTCAGAGTGTGATTTCAGCTTGACATATGCAACCCAGGACTTTACAGGAGCTCAAGGATGCATTGGTTGCTGAATGGCGGCTGATTCCACAAAACCGTATACAGACTCTGATTTCGAGCAAGCGCATGAGATGACGTGTGTAATTGATGACCGTGGACGTCATACGCGTTTTTAGACACGTTTTTTTACAACGAAATTAAAACAATGTGAAAATTCAGTCTTCTAGATTCACATGTCTTACGTCAAAATTTAGGGGTGCCCAGACGTTCGCTGTTGCCACGCGTGGATGCGTTGGCATTTGACGTTAGAATTACAAGAGTTTTTGAATGATATATTTTCTATTGTTATGTTTCTTTTTTGGATTCAATTAAATCACTTGTCAAAAATATATGTTGCGTTAAAAACGTGATCCCTATCAAACTTTGAGTAGTATAGCTCAACTAGCATTGTCAAGTCTATAAAAACGAGTGTGACCAGGAAATGTGACAATCACAGACTGCCTGATGTCACCATAAGGCAAGAATTTTTTTATTAGTTGATTTACGGGAAAAAAAATCAGATTAAGGGTCGGGGGGACGAAAAAAAATAAATAAAAAAGCTCTGAAAATGACCAGTTAACTGGTCATTTTCAGAGCTTTTTTTTTTTTTAATATTTTCAGCTTTTTTTTATCTCCAGAAATAGGAAAACTAGTAATAGGTAAACCAACAGTCAGTATTAAATCTTTAAATATTTTATCATTTTCCTAAAAATCTGGACAGGACAATCACTTTTAAAAATGTCATTCTCAAAAATGCACAGACAGAACCTAAAAAAAAATATATTTGTGACTCGTCACGCGAAAAGGGACGAGTTGGGTGTCATATAGCGAAATTCACTTTTTCCGCTTTTTGAATAGAGAGTTTTATGACGAATCAAGAAATATTAACATGTTGGTGGGTTCTTGGTCATTTTGGGTCTCAAAATATCCTAAGAAGATGGGTACCGCCCTGAAGCGTCACAAACTTTTTATTGACGTTATTGTAACGTTACGTGTACATCATAAAATCCAGCAGATTGCCACGCGTTATAAAATATTGCAAAAGGACGTTGCAATGTATTTGTTGTAATCAATTTTCTTTTCTCTTTTTCTATTCATTATTCCTCTCATTCTTCCTCCTCTATTTCTTCTTCAAATTTCGCACCAGATATTTTTTCTAGCCTTCAACTTCACTATAGTGTCAAAACTCAGTCAACTTTAAAAAAAAAACAACTTCACACTGACATATTTACGGAACCCCGGAAGGGACATGTGCAATATTTTTATTAACTCGTGGCCACGACTTATTAAGTCGTTCCCACGACTTAGTAAGTCGTGGTAACGACTTATTATGTCGTTCCCACGACTTAGTAAGTCATGGTAACGAGTTATTATGTCGTTCCCACGACTTAGTAAGTCGTGGCCACGACTTATTATGTCGTTACCACGACTTAGTAAGTCGTGGCCACGACTTATTATGTCGTTCCCACGACTTACTAAGTCGTGGTAACGAGTTATTATGTCGTTCCCACGACTTACTAAGTCGTGGCCACGACTTATTATGTCGTTCCCACGAGTTATTACTGTTCTCCAATTGGTCAGACTAACTCGTGGCCACGAGTTAATATTGTCCTTCAATTGGTCAGATTAAGGCATGATAAGAAAAATGGCGGAACGATTGTGCAGGGAAAATAATGTGGTGAGGGTTTTAACAATTCTTTATACTTTGATTGTATTCTACGTGATTTATTTTGAGTCGATCAGATAAAGATACAAAAGCTTAGTTTAGAAAAGTAAATAATCATAATATGAACCACGACCAGGTAATTTGATATGAGTAGATTGCGTGAACGTATATTCGGATGGATGGATGACTTGCAATTTTACGTCCTTTCAACAATATTTCAGTCATATCAAGACGATGGGAGGATGATAAGAAAGGCTGTGTGCAATGAACCCCCGTTTTCGGTAGGAAAGATTCTCACCTCAAGCGGGGCTCGAAACCGGTCTGTTAGATCAGTAAGCCAGCGCTTAACCCACTGAGCTACCGGGGCTCCGGCCTATAGAACATTTGTGCTCCATTGTAACCTACATGTTAGGTGCATGCACCACCCGTGGAACTTGCTGGACATGCTTTTTGCTGCTTAAAGATCGACTGGGTTCGATTCTAGTCAGAGTCAGGGTTTTTATATCCCTCATCGACTCGATATGGACCATAATACCTCAAACCATTAATACAACCCAGACCACAATTGAAGTATGAGATAAAATCAGACGATTGGTGGATGAGTAATTAGTGATTTTACGTCCTTTTTAACAGATCTTAGTCATATCAGGACGAACAGAGGGTAATAATGAATGAACACTGATTAAGTTTGGAAAGAGTTCCGCCTATAGCCGGATTTTAACCAGTGACTGCTAGATCAGCAGTCGAATATGTGTTGAAACGTTTCTCGGACAAACAGCTACACAGACTCTATGCATCCGCGTAATCAAAGAAAAGAATGTATGCGTTGACGTAAGACAATGGTTTTCAATCTGTGTGGTAAGGGCGGGAGACGTGTGTTGGCAGAATAATACATGCGCTGGTGTCCCATTCTCTGTGTTCTGTGCCTCATTCGAAAATTCAGACATATATCTATTTAGATTATTGAAGGGAGGGGGAGGGGGTAAGGCCCTTCAAACTATTGGGATGAGAGCGCCTGTCTCCTACTGCACCCTGCCCAAAATTCCCTGCAGAAATATGCAGGCTGATCACATATGCACTGTTTATTGGCGTTCTGAGGAATAAATTAGCCACGGCACGAGAAAACCAACAAATTGGTTCTGATCCCAGCGCACACTCAGATCAGCCTGGTCATCCTCCCAGTCTGATCAGAGTCTTCGCTAAGCGCTTACAGGGTAGCAGAGGGTGTCCAGGCTGATCTGAGTCTGCGCCGGGCGCACAACCATTTTTTTTTCTTGTCGCGGCTCCAATAGCTCTACAGTTTGTCTCCCGGCAGTTGCCCTAAGAATAGCCCGCAAACATAGCGCATATTTCCCAATTAGTGTGCGCACATCATCATGCACAGGCTGATTTGGGCACTCGCATTAAAACGTTTTGAAAAAAATGAATCTGGTTATTTTGCAAACAGCACACACATACTTAATTATTCTGCAAAATTAATTATCTTCATTTTATTATTATCTATTTATTTTAGTTTTTTCCCGATTCATCGTTTATTGTTAGTTAGTTTAAAGGACAGCTTTATGCAGGTAATCTCTGATTGTACGATCGATATTCGATATAATACGCTTGGCATTTACCCTTCGCTATCAACAGATGATTGAACACTGACAACTTCGGCGAACGAAATTGGGCCTTTACCACATTGCTATTAAAACCGATTTATTTATTTTTTGAAAATAGTTATGGTTTTATATTTGAATATGCAATATAATAATAATAAATAAATAAATAAAAAAATCAGTTTGCACATTTGAAACCTGATCATCTGCGCATCTGCTAAAGTTGAATGTTCAACCGTTTTATAAGCTATTCAGATTAGCCTGCGCAAACTGATCAAGACGGGACCAAAGTTTCGGGTTTGGTTTGCGCAGATGCACAGTCCTATTTTAGGTAACTACATTGGAATCAGAATTGTTTACAAGTAATACGCCAAAGGAACATCAATCGCCAGAACCTGTGCCCATTCATTAGTCTGTACTGATGCACAGTCTAATCAGTCACATATGCGCAAATAATACAGAATCAGAAAAGGACGTTTAATTTTTATGACACTTCCCAGAGTCAAATAGTCGATATTGTACTAGTTTTAATCGCTACCTGTTACCAAGTAATCGATATTGTACCAGTTTTAATCGCTACCTGTTACCAAGTAATCGATATTGTACCAGTTTTAATCGCTACCTGTTACCAAGTAATCGATATTGTACCAGTTTTAATCGCTACCTGTTACCAAGTAATCGATATTGTACCAGTTTTAATCGCTACCTGTTACCAAGTAATCGATATTGTACCAGTTTTAATCGCTACCTGTTACCAAGTAGACTGCTACGCTAGGTAACTCAAGAGTCCTGCGGGCGGCGATACTTCCCCTTCTTTACCGGTAATTTTCACTCGATAGTTGAGCATGCTCCTTCGCCTATGACATTTTTTAATATGTCTAAATTCCGTGTTGTCTAAATGTATTATTGATTTCAATCAGGCTGGGCTGGAACCTATAAGAGAAACGATCGTGTTCTCAGTCATGTTCTCCGTCACATTACTCGTCCCCTTTTTGCAGACCGCTTGTTCTTATTTACCAAGGAGCTCGAGAGCTCGATAGGTTAAGCGCTGGCCTGCTGATGTAGCGGTCCCGGTCTCTATTCCTGGGTTCAGTCACAGACATCCTTTCAGTACCATCCTCTCAACGTCCCGATATGACAAAATTAATGTTTGAAAACTAAATTAATGTTGGAATGGGCGTAAAATTGCAAGTCATCCACCCCTCTCACCCACCTGACGTGGTTTAAGTTTCATTAAGGAGAGACAACATATGATATACATAAAAGATCTGCCTTTTTTCATCATTGTTGCGTAGTCGTTTGATGATAGCTAATGCGAAATAATCTGAAAAGTAAACATCACCTTTTCTTTGTACTGATTCCTCGACTGACATGCTGATAAAATCAGAACACTGAAATTAAGCTGTTGGACGCTATTGGACAATACTGATTCAGCTGTCTGACGTTCATAGTGTAGCCAACAATCGACCGATCTGGACGTGAATTTCTGATGGTTCATAGACAGATCTGGACTATTTATTCCCAGTTATACACAGGTATGGATGCATGGAAAGTGATAGTTGTAATACAGACCCCTTACCAGCATTTCAGTTCATTCGGGTCTGCCAGAAAAATGATTGAGGAAACGTTCGTTCCTTAAACATTCCTCAGACGGACCAACGATCTGCTTTATCAAGTGATTTTTTCTCTATATAAGTGGTGCCCATAAAAGGCACCAGTCCCAATTCAAAATAGTATCTTTTTTCCCCAACTGCAGTTTGAAAACTTCCCAAATGCAGGAAGAATTTTTCTATGGACAATTCTACAAGCATAAATTTACTTGCTTGCTTAGAGAACTGACAGATATATAGCTATAATTGAGTTTAAATATTACTTATTCAGTTTCATGTCCCCTATCCCACCACTTGAGCCAATAAAGATGTTTCTGAAATTCCAAATTTAAGGAGAATACGACGCGATTTTTCCCAGTTCTGTAGGCACTGGTACCATTCCCAAAATAGTGAAAAAATCACTGTTTATACATATCACTTTAAGTTCGAACTTAATCACGTCTGTCCAGCGTCATGTGAAGTATTCAACCTTCAGCCTTTTCGCCTTTAACAAACCTCCCACCAGGCATACAACGCTGAAACGTACTGTACGTTGTTCTGTGACTTTATTGTGTGTCGACTGGGTTTAAAGCAGCCATAACCGCTTTATCGGACCGTTAACCCGGTGGCGAAGGAGGTACGGGGTAGGGGGGGGGGGAGTGTGTGTGTGTGTGGGGGGGGGGGGAGTGTGTGTGTGTGTGTGGGGGGGGGGGGGTAATTGAATAGCCCCGTGTTTAAAGATACAGGCTTTCAGAACGGGTCGAGCTGAAAAAAGTGGGTGTTTTTAGAGCTGGTTGAAGTGAAAAGCCCTGGATGGTCGAAATAAAAAACGGTATTAGACTGCTGCGCTTTGTACATGCGCTTGTCACTGTCAGAGAATTGCCCCCCCCCGCCCCCTAGTAGTCCCCCCCCCCCGGAAAAATGACTGATTTTTCCATAGTATAATTTCCCACCGGAAAAATGGCTATATAGTAGAATTTCTCCCCAGAAAAATGACTAAAAAGCCAATTTTCCGCGGGGAAAATCTACTATATGTGATTTTGCATACCCGTTTTCCCCCTCTATAGTGGATTTTCTCACAAAGTAGTTGTATTTTAACTTTGTGCTTTTAAGGAAGAGATGGACGACCTAATCAAGTTCTTGAGAAACAGAGGGCTGGCCGAAGGGATGCTGAACAGGCTAATAGAGGAAAAGGTATGCTCATATAACGATATAGAGAACTAATACGTGTACGTACGAAATTCTAATTGGATCTAATTGAAAGAGAGAAAAAAAATCTTTTAATCTCTCACAAACGAGAACATTTTCTGGAAGGAACGGGAAAAAATGTACAGACGAGAAATGTTTTAAAATTCTCGAAATAAGTCAAGCAAACGTAGGTAGGCTATATTTTCGGGGGAAAATGGGGCAACGTTTGCTATACACTGTAAAAAAATACTGTAGATTTTACGATAGAACAACTGGAAACCGGCTGCCAGTCCTTTTACCGTTATTTTTACGGGTTTTTTGCCTGTAAGACATTGTTGGAAATCACGAGATGGAAGTTTTATGTTAACTTGGCGCACTCGAAAATAGCTTTGTATTGTTGAAGGGCTATCTAACCAAAACGATATCTGCTCTTTTCTGTCCCACTCTGCTTGATGATTCCTGCAATTTTTACGGGCGCCCGTAAAAATAACGGTAAAAGGACTGGGAGTTGGTTGCCAGTTATTTTACCGTAAAATCTACCGTTTATTTTTGCAGTGTAGATTGTCGCGCAAACGTATGCAATTTGTCGCGCAAAAGTGCTGCTCCCTTACAGGCATGTTTTAACAAACACAAAACCATGTATTAACAAGGCGATTCACGTGCTTTAATGACCACCTTCGCGACTTTTTGTACGCAAATTGCAGGGAAATACTCTGTCTGTACAGAAGCAAGCGGATGGCTTGCAGTTGCAGATATCGATGGCAAACTTTGATACCAGAGTTATACAGATTAGATTATGATGAAAAATGAAAAGCAGGCGACATCGAATTGAAAACTTTAGTACAATGCAAATAGGATTAGGACTTATAAACTGCATCTAAAGATTGGACAAAAAATCAGGATAGCTGACCATTGCCTGAATGGAGGATTTTTTTTTATAGAAATGCATAGTGCGTGTAGAAATCAGCAAGAAAATGTCGATGATAGTGCCCAAACATGTTCGTTATTTTTGTAGCATTGTGTTTGAATTTATGCAACAATAACTATTAAACATGTTGTTTTTTCTAGGATATTTTTATGCCCCCGCGTCATATGATGCCGCGGGCATATAGTGTTTCGGTCGTGCGTACGTTCGTACGTTATTACGCACGTATGTCCGTACATACGTACGTACGTGATCCTATTAGACTCTGGTTTTAAAGCGGTAAGAGGTAGATTTCAGGGTACTTGTTATTGTAGCAACTTAAAATTTTGAATGAGGATTTATATCTGTAAGTACTACTGGGCGAGCTATCATGCCAGATGTTTTAGCATGTAAAGAATGAACAAAGCTTACTGGACCAGTCATCTGGCTCTGACTTGTATGATTAAAAAATTGCTTTGAAGACTGATTCCATATATATTTTTACCATATCTATAATACTAAATAAACGAAGTAACGCATAAACTGCATAATTGGTGGCATTTTCAAGCGTAATTTCTATACTGGTTCTTTCGCATATTGCTATCATTGATAATTTCGGTTAGCGTGTGTTTTAGTTTCACGTAGATTTAAAGAATTTGGGAATTGAATTCGTCTTTCATTTTAAATTCTCCCAAGTATTTTTCTAGAAACTTCGATGTCAACAATGGGTGCGTTCGAGTGAAATTATCGTATACTCGAATACACGTTTTAAATTAATCCGGTCGTTTCGGTTCTGCGTCGTTATATCGGCGCGCTGCTTAGCAAGACCAAATTTAGCAGGTTCTAATGCAAAAATCCGACTCATGAACGTACGTCATTCCCCATAAATAACGATTTATTTTTGTATTTTTGCTCATATGTCTAAACGGATGAAGAACTAAATGGTCATAGTCCCGACGGCCCTGGCTCGAAACGACCCATTTTCTTCCAGAACGATAGTCAATACGAGTAGCCAATCGAACTCGCCCATTGAAGAATAAAGCTCAACGCACATGGTCTTTCGAAAAGTTGGACGGACACACGGCGCCAAGTGTGTGCGGCTATGGTTACGTACCGCTGAGCCACTTGGGGAACGTCGTTAGGAGAATTCAAACTGAACCGAACTTTCGAAAAGACAAAAAGAAAGGGCATTTTTTCCAGCGAAGCAGACAAATCAATTTCAATGATTCAACGAAGCTACATGTAAATAAGCCTTTAGTCTTCAGAGGGCTTGAATATTTTCCCCAAAAACGTTCCAGGACCCAATTTTTCCAGAAAAAAAAATACCCAGGACAGGTCACATAACCAAGATGGCGAACATTTATTATGGTAAAGAATTTCAAAAATCTTCTCCCCCAGAACCACGCCGGGCCGCGTAGCGCAATCGGTAGGCACCTGACTCATAAGTCAGAGGTCCTGGGTTCGAAACCCGGTCTGGCCACATACTTTTGTTTCTCCTTCCGCTGATTCAAGAAGGGCAGTTGTCAGTTACTGGCGAAAGTATGTGCACTTAGTACTGGTTAACCGCTTAGGAGGTCTAAGCCTGCCCAGGAATAGTGTGGTTAGGTTAACTGACCGTCCCGACATGACCTTAGCTGTTTACCGTGGACGTTAAGCATCAAATCAACCAATTCTCCCCCAGAACCACAAATCCTATTATCTTGAAACTTAGCATGTCGCATCAAGGACTCAAAAGCTCAACAAAATTTATATAAATGATGACCCTGGGATGACCTTGATCTGTTTTACGGCAAGGTCAACTTTTGAGTCACTTAGGTTTTTGCTATAGGAAAAAGTGAAAAAAGTTGATGTTTTTTAGAAACAATGCAGTCTGCTACCTGAAAGTTTGTAGATGCAGACAACTAATTAGGTAAATGAAGCTTTAGTGAGTATTCATGGTAAAGGTCATATCTACACCTGGGCCTAAGGCCATTTACATTGAAAAATTAAAACTCGCTGTTTTATATAAACTTGACAATCATGAAATATTTCCGCGCTTGCGTGGGCTCTTTTCTAGTATTATAAAATAATAGGAATCACATTGCCCGAAGTCAGAATATTTACCTGCAAACATTGAAATAAATGTAAAAAATACTAAAAGTCACCTGTTTATGCTTTTTAGCGCGCCTTTGCGAAGCATAGGAGGGCTTATGCGATTCCCCCGGCGTCATAGTTCGAGTGTCCGTTAGCGTCCGCGTCCTCGTTCAAGTCCGCGTCAGCGTTCTCGTCGGCGTCCGTGATCAGGTTTACCAATGTTAACTTTTGCGTTTAACTCGATGTTTAGCTTTGTATTTTACAAACTATAGTAGCTACAGTCATCACATTTGGTACATATATACATCTATATGACTGCAGCAGCTACATGACACAATTCTGTGTCCTTGACCTATATGTTACTGTTAACTGACTTTGATGTTTGGCACCATTTTAAGACAAAAAGTTTAGTTTTGATGATACCTTTGGAACAAGAGAGTTGATAATTTGTCAAATAGTATATCCCTATAATTGCAGCAGCTGCAAAGCATCCATGCAGTTTCCAGTGCCCTTGACCTTTATTCATGGTCCAGTTATTTTGCCTTATATATCCAACACTGTTTAATGGGTTAACTTCATGCCTGGCATAGTGGATCAGTCTGACTCTGCGAATGACCCTATACTGTTTGTAGATCACTGTGTCAAAGGTCGACCAAGTGGCTCGGTAGCTCAGTTGGCAGAGTGCCCGCACGGCAAGTGAGAGGCCCTGGGTTCAAGTCCCGGTCGGGCAAGGATTTTTTCCTCCCCTGTGACATTTGGTGGTTCAGTGTGGGTCCACGGCTAGGGCCGCGAGCATCAAAAAGTGCATGTCTCGTTTGTTCCACCGTGGTACCGGGTAGATTCGGGGACGAATCTAATTAAGCAGGAGGGAGATGTCAAAGGTCGACCAAGTGGCTTGGTAGCTCAGTTGGCAGAGTGCTCGCACGGTAAGCGAGACGCCCTGGGTTCGAGTCCCGGTCGGGCCACGTTTTTTCCCCCCCTGTGAAATTTTATAGCGACGTGGTAGAGTGCTCGCCTTTGGACCGAAGGGTCCCGGGTTCGATCGTCGGCCAGGGCATTGAGATTTGTTTTAGAATCCGTGACAAATGGCGCCCAGCGTAAATCACCCACATGTGCACTAAAACTCCTTAAGTCTCATTTCAAGTGATTCTTGTAACTCCTGAGAATTCGAGGACGAATTCAATGTGGAGAGGGAGAATGTCACAGGGTATAGGTTAGTTATATCATACACTTGTACTGCCTTGGGGTACAAGCCGGCCTTTATAGCGACGCGTTAGAGTGCTCGACTTTAGATCGAAGGGTCCCCGGTACGATCCTCGCCCGGGGCGTGAGAGTCCGTGACAACTGTGACCTACATTTCATGGTGCAGTGAATTGTGACATATCTTGAACACTATTTAGAAGATTTCCATCGTTCATGGGATAATGGTTCACCATGCAAATGAGTTCTTACTATTTGCAGGTTACTTTGACCTATATTTCATGGCTAACTGATTTTGCCTTGTATATCCAAAACTGTTTAAGAGATTAACATCATACTTAACCAACATGGATTAATAGTCTGACACTTTGAAGGACCTGAGGTCACTCTGACAGACATATCATGCTTCAGTAATTTTGCTTCATATTTTGAGCACTATTTAGTAGTTATTCATAATATACCTGGGATAATGGTTCAGTCTGACACTGCAGTTAACCTCTTATATTTGCAGGACGTTTTTTTTAATGTGAGAATCAGGCACCCATGAGGCGTGCTTCGTTGTCTTCTGACAACTCTTGTTTACTTGTATCGTAGCTCATGCCCGGCTGCTACCGTAAGGCGGCCATATGCATAACTTTTGATTGCCCCTTACGACATTACCAGGCGTGTAAATGCATGACTCGTTATCAGGATAAGGGTTTCAGATTTTATCCAACGTTTGGAACCGCTTTATAGCCAGCTGACACACATTTATTGTACATACACCATTTCCAAATACTCTGGTGAGCGATTAAAGCCCAACTAGGTCTCTTTATCTCAATGAGAACACTTTGATATTTGTTTTGTAGATTGACTGCAGTGTACTGCTTCTCATGACAGAAGATGAACTAAGAGAGTACATTCCAACTTATGGAGACAGAGTGGCGGCTCTGGCGTTTGCAAGAACATGTACTGGTAAAGAGGAAAATCTTCGAAAGGAAACCGTTTTAGAGAGTCTTAGAAAAAAACTTGACTGCAAGAGAGGGAAGAAATGTCACAAAAACCTCCTTGGTAATACCAATGCCAAAAGAGAAATGCGGCGTATCGAACTAGGTTGGCTAGACTTCGACAACAAAATTGGAGACTTTAGACAAGTAAGGACACAGAGTGGCGGGGGAACGAGGTCTTTAAATATTCCAGTATCAGCGTCTCAAGAAGATGTGATTGAGGTTGGAAAAAACTTGTTTTTTCCCGACGGCCGTTCCAAAAAGGGGCTGGTAGGCAACTTTGACTTTGTACTTAAAGACTTTCAGGCAAATAACGTCAAGGAGGATACAATAGAAGATATGTATACTGCATGTAGATTGAAAATGCTGCGTGTATACCTATGTTCGAGAAGCAAGTACTTGAAACTCTCTCCAAACAGCTCAGCGCCATCTTTCAGATGTGAAGTCTCAGGACAAACGGATTGTTCCAATATTACAGTTGCTGATGAAGTGATGACGACAAGTTATAGTGTAACAGGGGTACCAGCTGTCTCCAACATCTCAGTAACCGATACACTGACGACGAGTAATAGCGTCACATGGATACCAACTGTCTCCAACATCTCAGTAACCGATACACTGACGTCGAGTAATAGCGTCACATGGATACCAACTGTCTCCAACATCTCAGTAACCGATACACTGACGTCGAGTAATAGCGTCACATGGATACCAACTGTCTCCAACATCTCAGTAACCGATACACTGACGTCGAGTAATAGCGTCACATGGATACCAACTGTCTCCAACATCTCAGTAACCGATACACTGACGTCGAGTAATAGCGTCACATGGATACCAACTGTCTCCAACATTGCAGTAACTGATACACTGACGACGAGAAATAGCGTCACAGGGATACCAACTGTCTCCAACATCTCAGTAACCGATACACTGACGTCGAGTAATAGCGTCACATGGATACCAACTGTCTCCAACATCTCAGTAACCGATACACTGACGTCGAGTAATAGCGTCACATGGATACCAACTGTCTCCAACATTGCAGTAACTGATACACTGACGACGAGTAATAGCGTCACAGGGATGCCAAATGTAACCCACATTGAGGTACCCGATACACTGGCGTCGAATAATAGCGTCACAGGGACACCAAATGTCTCCAACTTCGCAGTAACCGATACGTTGACGACAAGTAATAGCGTCACAAGGATACCAAATGTCTCCAACATCGCAGTAACCGATATGTTGACGACAAGTACTGTTACATTTGGAAGTGATGTCATTGGAGAAGTTGAAGCTACAACAAGACCATCAACTGTTGATTTAATGACACCGTTAAACAAATCGCCAGAAGTTACAGGGGTTGTGGAGGATGCTAGCACGTCGGTAAATATACATTTATAATGATAAGACTTCAGCTAAGAAACGAAAGTTATTGTTCGTTTCAAGTACTTAGTAAGAACCGATATGGCAGAAACTACCATATCTATATATTTGCTTTTGTGCGCTGGTAATTTTTGGCAGTTCAACCTGAGCACATGGATGAGATAATGTTTTCACTCACTCAATCACCATGATCACGAGAGATAAAAAAAAAAAAAAAAAAAAAAAAGAAAGTTACGGTCGCCACCATACCAAAGTACTCCAAAACAGGGTTAGGGGTGAAATTGTATAAAGCATATTTGCCGCCTTATTACTCCACTGATAAGCTGAAATCAAATTTATTGGGTTGTAAGTATTTTTGTGTGGATGAGAAATTTTGGGAAAAGTATTCTTATACGCTATCAAAGACGGGTCGTGTTATGTCATGGCCTCCGTCCATCCATCCTCCCGTCTGTCAGTCCGTTATTTTTTAGTGTCGTATTCATATCTCCATAACCCCCTAAGACTTTTGAACCTTTGGTCAATGTTCACAACATCAAGATGATGTGCAGAACTTATATTTCAACAATGTCCGACAAAGGTCAAGGTCACATTAAGAGACCGAAGTTCAAACAGTAACATTTCCTGTCCGCTCCACATCTCAAACACGGCTTTAAGATTGCTACCTGGAAGTTTTTACAAATATAAAGCACCATCAGGCGATGCATAGAAGAAAGAAACATTACCCTACTCATGTCGAACTTTAACGGACATCTGCTTTTCCAAGCTGACCGTTTATCGTGCGCCAGGAGGCACCAATTTCACATTACCTGTATTAATTTTATCTCTAAGCGGACGACGGAGTAACCATAGCTACGGACGTTTTATCCACTAGACTGGTTTTCACAGTTTATTGAAATTATTTAGACTACATTAGAATAGTATGCCAATTAAGGGTTTCTGTTCGTGTGGATGGAATACTGACCAGAATGTGCTTCAGCGGCGTATGCTGAACTTTAAAATGAAACAAACGTCAATTTTATTAATGTAATTTTAATACAATTAATAATAATTTTGATTAACGTCGTAAGAAAAAAAATCTTTTTCTTGCATGCTATTTAAAACCCTTAGTGCTCCAATCGCAACAACAGTCGTCTGCTTTCTCGTCTGCTGAAATGTTTAAGAACCTCTATGGCAAACAGTGTGGACCCAGATCGGACTGCTCCTGTTCTGGGTCCACGCAGTTTGCTTCTATACTTAATTCGTCAGTAATGTTAGGCAGTTATTCTCAGCAGACGACATTTTCAAATGCATTTTAAGGGTTAACAGACGCGTAGATAAGTTTACACCACGAGTGCAGTCTGATCATCGATCAGGATATTCAATTTAATTAAGTTTTAGATGAACCTTGTGTGCGTGAACAGTGAAGACCCTGATTAAACGCTGAATTCTATAGCCTCTTGTTTGTTTGGTTTGATTCTTTACGTCCCATCAACAATATTTCAGTTATATAGGGACGAGTCTTCCTGGGTTGAACCAGTACTAAGCTAGGATAAATGATTCTATAGCCTCTGATCAGGGTCTGTGCTGTTCACCTATGTCCCACAAAAGGGACGCTAAACCTGTTCAAATTAGTCAAAGATATCTTTCTCGTGACGTAGTTACTTATAAATAAAATATCTACAACAGACCATGATTAAACACTGCATTCTGTGGCCTCTAATCCGGGTCTGGATATCTGGTGGTATTACTGAAAGGTTGCTTTTTCTTAAACATTTATTTTTAGATAGAAATCAGTATGTGCATGTCATTCACCATCTTGTATTAATTAACGCTGGTCAACAGCTTACAATCGACTGCATCGGCTGATCTCAGACCCCGCAGGGCGTACATTAAGACACGTTTCAGCGACCTGATTTAACATGTACCATACCATGATAAAGGACCCTTACCACCAATGCTTATGACAGTCTTACATAAGATAAGTATATTTATTTGGATGTCGTCTGCTTATTTCGTATGTTCTCAAATGACTGCTCCTTAGGGAGTTGTCTGATCAGGACCCACACTGTATGTAGTATGGGCCACCGGACTAACTTATCACGGGTGAGCCCAGACCAGACCGCACCTAATGGGGCAATCTGATCTTGGTCCCTAATATCCTCAATAAAGGACACCAGACTTATTTTATCATAGAAGCAAACAAAATGAACCCGGATCAGACTGCTCCTTGTTCGCAATATAATCAATTAGCGTAAAAAGTGCAACGCCAATTTTACACATGCGACGCGTAAAATATAGCGGTTCCTTTGATAACACGCATTTGTAGCGCAATTAAGATTTTGTTCATTTTGAGGTAAACGCATACTATGAAAAACAGTGAAGACCCAGAGGAAATACTACACAAGCGGCATTTCATCAGGATCAACACTGTATTCTACGACAAACTCGATCTTTAGAGTAAGAAATATAATATTTTTATGACATCCCTCAATATATGAAATGGACCGTCCGGACTGATTCAAACTTTATGGACCATTCAATTGATCTTAAAAGGTTAATGTCCAACGTTCACATGCTTTATTTATGCTTGTACAAGCTGGTACTGATCGCGCACGCGAAAATGCCCCTCATAAACGCCCATGTTAACGTAAGTGACGTATTCAACGAAGTACTTTGACAGTGAAAACCCAGATGAAATACCGCATAAGCGGCATTTTATCAGAGTCTGCTCTGTTTTCTATGACAATATCGATCATCAGAGAAGGAGGTGTATTATAAACTGTAATCCTTCAAGAAATTCAATGGGCCATCCTGACTTTACTGTATGGAATATTGAATTATTTTTAGTAGTTTAAAGCGGTTAAAGATCCAACGTCTACAGGTTAAGTTAATATTTGTAAATATATGTTGTTGCGCTGGCAAATGCCCCTGAAATATAAAATGCTCATGTTGGAACTTATCGCACATGCGTTGATGCCCCTGAAGAACACACATGCTAGCGTAACCAAAGCCAGATATTCTATGCAAAGCTGTAAAAAAAACCCCAGATTAAACACTCCAGTGAAAACCGTGTAGATCCAAATCAATCAAACTCATTAAGCTAAAATATTTTAAACATGTACCATACGAGAGCATTAGCCTGCACACGCAGCATTGGCATTATTTTAAAATAATTAGGTTTTTATTTAATTATACTTTTTTCAAAAAATGTATTCAGATACGCCATCTGTTTGGATTCATTTAAAATTCCGTATTTTGTCGCGCCTGATCTGGGTCAATTTGTTTTGGAAAAATAATCACCAGAAGACACACGCATGCAATAAAAATCCCCTCACGCAGCCACACTGTATGGGGTCCTCTGTTAATCTTTGTTTATTGGTAATACACAATGTATGCCGTACTTTCATAATTTGTAAGAAATAGAAATACAGGTAATTACCGATTTTAGCCGTATGGATTTTCCCACTCTTATCAGTTATACCAGTCCATTTTTGAACCAAGGGTTGCATGGTGGTATTTATATTTTTAATTCAGATTTTAATAGAACATTTTATAAGAAACCACGGAGACCCTAATCAGAGGCCACGTTCTGTCGCGTCTGATCTGGGTCTGCAATGTTTTTTTTCTATGTCCCTCAACAAGAACAAGTAATGCATACCATCGGTTCTTTTTTAAATAGGCATTTGAAACAATATTTCAAAATCTTTTCGCCTTTCATTTCAGAAATACCAACACAAATTCAAAATTTCTCACTCAAACAGTATGAATCCAGTTCAGTTCGGCGCTTTTTCGGGCCTGATCTGGATCCAAACTATTTGTACCAAAATTATCGCCACTAGCAAGTGAAGAATCATAACCAATTTAGGTCAATAGAATTTCCCACTCTTGGCATTAGGGCAAGTCCATTTTGTATTAATTTGTGTGGTATTTTTCATTTTTATTTAAATTTTAATAGAATATTCTTTATGCAAACAGTGCATACCCTGATCAAATGCAACTTTATTGAATAAATAAATAAATAAATAAATCAGGACTTTAGCATTTAAGAGTGCGTACCAAAAAAATAATTTTCTTATTTCTCAACCAGAACATATGTTGTGGGTACTTAAAAGAACCGTCTCACTGAGACTGTTCTTTTGAGCACCCAAAGCATATGTTAAAACTGATTGGCAAGATAATATTTACAATTTTACGCTATTTTTTTTGTTTATTTAAACCTATGTAAATAAATAAACAAATAAATAAATAAATAAGCTTAACTTTCAAAAAGCTAAGTTATAGACACGCGATTACTATAGTGTATGTGTGGTCAATACCTGTTGTTACCTTGGATACAGTTGCTAAAAATAGAATATACCTCCGTAATCGGTGGGAAGCTTGTGAAAAAGTAGTAGGGGTTGTACCAGGAAAAATTCAAAAGGCTACATCAAATTTTATTTTAATTGTATGAAAAATATACCAATTTGTTCGCAATTGATCTGAGCATAGTGTCCCGTTTGCACAGAGAAAATATATTGAATACTTTAATAACTATGACAGAATATCTACCAACGAGCAGATCTAAAAAAGCCTGTTTTACTATATAATTTAATCATTCTTAGGGTTCTATCAAAAACCAGCAAAAAGGACGAAGAGTTTGCAGAGGGAAATTCATAAAAATTATATCAGAATAACCGTGAGATATTTAGGTAAAACATTTGTTTGCACAGGAATTCTGCTTTTATAATTTCAAAAGATATAGTATAAAAACTAACACCTTCCATTATAATTCCCTATTACCGCTTCAGCGCATCGCAGATACCTGGATGTCCGTTAAAGTCCCGTATGTTCAGTTTGGACGTAATTGTACCCCTTTGTATTTTCTCATAATAACCTGCTCCATATCTTTTAAACCATTTAAATTTTTTCATGATAAAATAAACAAATATAAACCACTACCAGACGATGTAAAGAGAAAAAGATCCATTACCCTACTTTTAATATTGATGGAGTGAATGAGTGAACTCGGGTTTAACGTCCCACCAACAACGAGGTCATATGGAGACGGGACCTCGGTTTAAAGTCTCATCCGAAAGACCGGAGAAGCGGGGGATCGATCTTGCGACCCCTGGATTGGTAGTCTGGAGTGTTATCCACTACGCTACAGCCGCTCCTAAATAATATTGATGGAACTATGCCCCTTTGTATTTTTCGTATAGTAATTTGCTATAAGATTTGTGTACGCTCCGTGTCTCCTTAAACCCTTTGCAGATTTTATAAACTTGGGTCATTTGTTTGCCCTATCAAGACAATGTGTAGAAGTTACATTTCAACAATGTTCGACAAAGGTCAAGGTCACATTTAGGAGGTTAACATTTCGTGTCCTCTCCATGTCTCGAAAACTGTTTAAGATTTCTTCTTGAAAGTTTGTACAGATATAAATAATCATCAGATGATTTGCAGAAAAAAAAGAACCATAACCTTACGTTTAGTTTTGACGGAATTGTGTCCCTTTGCATTTTTCGTCGAGTAATTTCATATTAGCTTTGAGGCCGCTTCCTAACTTTTAGGCCTTATAAGAGTTCCTCATGGCAGCTTGTACAAATAAAAAGCACCATTCGACAATATGAAGAGAAAAAGAGCCACAATCCTACTTTAAGTTTTGACGATAGTGCCCCTTTGTAGCTTTTGTATAGTAATTTTTATTACCTTCATATCAGCCCCATATCTTTTAGACTGTTTAAGATTTCTTCAAGAAAGTTTTCAAAAATATAAAACACTATCGTCTAATCTCTTAATCTGTAGAGAAAAAGAACCATAATTTTACTTTCAGTTTTGGTTTAACCCCACCCCACTTTGTTTATTTCTTGAAGAGATTTGATGTGTCTGTACCTAACGTTTACACTGTTTAAAATTTTGATTTACTTTTACAAACATCAGACACTATTCAGACTCATGTTTGTAAAAGTAGATCAAAATCTGAGTTGAAATGTTACCTTTTCAACTGAGGCAAATATGAAATCACATTAAAACTTATACAAAAGGTCAAAACTCTGTAAGAACTACAAGTAAAGACACTATTCAGACTCTACTTGTATTTCTTTCAGAATTTTGACATTTTGTATAAGTTTTATTGTGATTTCATATTTGCCTCAGCATTGAAGGTTTCAATTACTGACAAAGTTCTGTCATCTCTTGTTTCCTTCCTTACTTTTAACCCAAACGGACGTATATTGCCCCGCTCAGCGGCGCTCTTGTCACATTCGACCTGTTTAGCGGATTTTGATAAAGTGGGGAAAATGTAATATGCTCAGATGGCATTGACGATTTGTCCTGTTTGTAAGTGGATTTCAATATTTTCTTTATTAATGACGCATTTTAGCACTTAAGAATTGAAGGGGTGTTGTGGGGAGGCACTTTTGTAAAACCATTTATAACAGCCAGTATCATTTTTTTCAATATGGCAATATTCAACGGGGAAAGGGATTGGGAAACACAGCGAGAGACATTTTTTGTATCTTTAAAGCAAGCCTTTATTTTTCAGAGCGTACGGTTTGTGGATGCAGACACACCGACAGTAAGTTAAGAGATATATTGTTTTTCTAGTCGACTGAAAAAGTAGACAAAATTGCGACAGAGGCCATGTCCCTGTTTTGATGACCAGAGCAGTTGGTGTTTATGAATGTAGCACCAAATGCATTTTAGATAAGTCAGCGGATATGGTTGTAATGCAAGTTCTTTTGCATGGTGTATGCTTGTTTGAGAAGTCTAAGTATAACTATTTTTTAGCATGTACAAGTGGTTCCTGTCGCTCATCTCTTTATATTTTCATGCTGTTTAAAATTCCGAATTCGTAGAATACATTGAACGCTCGATAATACACTTTGTTTTAAATGGTTTATATGTATAGGTTAGCGCTTAAAGCCAAACCATGACCAAGTAGTTCAGATAGTTATAGATGCACCAGCTTTTGCAAAAACCATCTGCATTTTAGCGATCAAACATTCTAACATGACGTTAACTTTTACCCCCTGAGCGTATAACAAACGGCGTCGTGTGAAAATTTGTGCTAAATCACGTTGCAAAGGTCGCAGTGTGCATATCTCGCGCCTTGGTGACGTCGGATGTATTTCGACGTCCGCCTCAAATAGTCCTTAGTAAATCATGGCAGTATCATTGCATTATCAATCTAGACCATGTTAGAATCAACAACAAAAATTATCGATTATCATCACGAGTGTTGTCGGGCAGATACGAATATCAATTCACTCCGGCTTCGTCGTCGTGATAGATATTTTGTGATCCGCCCTCCAACTTCATGTGTTAATCAGCGATAATTCACGGGTAAGGAAAGCTTATAACAATAACATATTCTGGACGTATGACTTTATTTAAACGTGGCGATAAATATCCTCCCCAGCGCAGGCTGCTGCAAATCTTTACTACTTACGGCTACTAAATGGCTAAGGGCCGTCACTCTGATCTTTCCAGTTCATCATTTATCCACCTTTGATAGATCTGAAAATGTTTTACCTGCAGTTCCTATGTATTGAACATCTGAATGAAATTTCAGAGATATGTTTAACACCTCAGAATAAGAAACAGAGTCTCTCAGCTCCAGGAAATGCTTTACAACCTGATCTTAATCTACACTGGTCAGAATGCCACACAATGTTAGAAACCCCACGAGACTGCTCCCGTATGAGTGGTTTATATTAATATCTATGTACAGTAAGGGCATCATATCTCTGTCTATCCCAGTTCTGTGCTATTTTGTCAATTATATCGTATCTCAAAAAATAAGTTACGATGCCCAGCAGTGGTGGGGTATCATGTAGCGCCTGCGGCGCTTTTATTTAAAATTAATATGATACCGCATGAAACTGCTAAAATTCCACTGTAGTTTTTCTTAGAAGACACATTCTGTAATGCAAGTATTTATGTTTTAGAAATTATTTAAGTATCGTAGGCTCAGTAAGATATAAAACAGCGCAAGGTTCTATACATTTGAATTCAAATGCATTAGTTATATTTATGTAAAGGCATGTCATTTCTTTCGTTATCATTAGTAAATACTTTCTATTATCAAAATAATGGGATTTGCCCATTTTATCTTATAAAAGGTCTGGTAACGTAAGCAACATTAATTCTATTCACTCTGAAGGTTAAGTATAAAAAGTATCGTTTTCTACAATGGCAAGCGTTGTATCTATTTAAACGTGTCTATAGATACGTGTAAGAATCCATCAATAAAAGACAGAGTTCATAAAAATAATATGAGGCGGTAACGTATGTTAATGATTGAAACTGCCAAAAGGCAGCCAGTCCTTACATGGCAAAAACTGACAGATTTTAATCGTTCGACAATAACACTTCCACAAACATCATGAACATAGTACAGATTTTTTACTCAAAGTGGGCAGGCGGATCTTTTGGCAGTTCAAAGACTATAGGACTGGATAAAAATCGCAGTGGAACAGGAAGACAAAATAACACACTTGAAGCCTATATCAATAACTTTAGAAGTCTTGAAAGGGTACACTTTTATATTTGCTTCCTTACTCATCGGTCATACTAAATACCGCAAGGCACAGCAAGGTAGCACAAGGTACCTCAAGATAGGGACAAAGTACCGCGCTTAACGTACACCAAGGTTGGCTAAAGATTGTTTAATGTGTATTACAAAGACCGTGCATAAGACGTCACAAGGATGGACAAAACGTTTTTTTCTAATAATAGTTAACATCAACATTGCAGAAACAGTTTATGACGAGCTCAGGCTGTGTCTCTGCCTCTGTGAAGGGGAAGTCCTGTCGACTGTTTAGATATGGTGTTTATTTTGAAGAAATGATGATGATTTTTCACGCTTGTCAAGCACATATGCTGGGGTATTGTTGATACAAATTTATACCATGACACGCAAATAATTTGAATTGATAGTTAAATTGTGACAAGACTATTTGCACTTTGAGCAGGGTTAGCCAAGGTTCTTGATTCGGTACCCAATGGTGGTGTTTGACTCGCTTAATGTAAAGCATGTGTATCTTTAGCAGATTTGCCTACCTTAGATTACCTTGTGCCTACCTGGCGGTAACTTGTACCGATCTTGCGGTCCTTTGTGCCTACCTTGCGGTACCTTATGCTACCTTGCGGTATTTAGTATGACCCTTTCTCAGAGGAATTTTGAGCCGCGACGCGAGAAAAACAACAAAGTGGTTGTGCGCCCAGCGCAGACTCAGATCCGCCTTGGCATCCACCCATTCTGATCAGACTTTTTGCTGTGCGCTTAAAGGGTAGCTAAGGGCCTAAGCTACATTCATGCGTACAGCGAAGACTGATCAGACTGGGCGGATGCCCAGGCTGAATCGAATCTGCGCTGGGCGCACAACCACTTTGTTGGTTTTCTCGCGTCGCGGCTCTTTTGTATCCCCAAATTTTTTAATGTTTTTTTTTTTTATTCTTTTTAATGTTTTATTTTTATTCAGATAAGCAAACAGGAAGTGAAAAAAAACTGCCTTTCTCTTTAAAAAATATGATGGACAACCACGGAGATTTACGCCTAAAATTAAAAGTTTATGAATTGAGCTGTTAGTATTGACAAGCCCTAAATTCCTTATTCTACGAATTCGCGACTTCGGGCTTTAATTCGATGATTTGAAGGTCGATGAAATGAAAAATGAGCCAATGAGCTATCGAAAGAGACAGCATAAACATTTACATGGTACTATTTCCATCATTTCAGGTCAGTTTTAAGGTGCCACGTCTTCCATCTACAACTGACGCAAGTTTTGATAGAGTAAGTATGAAAGGACGTCATCAGATTTATACCTTCCAATGTGTTCTGCCGTTAGAGCACTGCCGTTGAATATTGGTTTGAGCAGAAACCATGTATCAAGCCACCGGGCCTCTGTTGGCGTAAAAGAAAAGGATTTGTATTAAGTGTAATGAACCTTTCTTACACACTGAAACTGGTCTGCACGCACGCTACTTATATTACCATATAAAGGTTTCATCTTTTAGCTTTGTAGTGTAAACATTTGAAGAAATTTCACTGAAGAACAAATGGTTTCTTTCATTTTATATTAGATAGGTACAGCTTGAACGGAGCACCACATTATATATAACATATATCATAAACATTATATATCATATACATTATATATATATATATCAAAGATATATCATTTAGACAAGCTTTCGAGCTGGTTAGAGTCTTGTGACGTTATCCTCATTTTCAACGCCACAGACTCATAAATAAAAACGTATCCACACCAAACCCAGCGCAACAGACGCGCGCCTTTGCAATTAATGAGCTTATTAGATTCAAGTGACCTTGACTTTTTTTGTTAAAATTCATTGAAATATCTCTAGAATGTGTGGCTTGATCCCCACTAAACTGGCAGTGATATACCTTTGACTGGATTTCCTCTAAACTCACATAGACATGTCGTAAAGCCCATGCTTTACTTTGAAGGTAATCCACGACACTGATGTGGAGTGCACTGACGATTTACCTGTGATACGCAGAAGAACCCCCAGAAGTTTGTCTTTGGTATGTTTCATTCAAATTATAATTTGAATTATTAGCTCTTCGTAGTAAATATTTTCATTAATTAATAGATCGAAACGGGAGAAATAATGAAAACATAAAAAAAAGTGAATCTATGAAAGAAAATAAAAGCATCGTAAACGACTGCGCAATACCCCGCCACTGCAAACCAATACCCCGTCTTCTATCTTTTATATATTTTTTTTTATCATGACATGAACCTCATGAACAGAATTTTTTCATGATTTTATACACGTATCCCGAGACATGTATATAGCTCTGGGGCAGGGGCAGGTAACCTATGTGGACTTAATACTACTTGTAACAGAAAGCTTATGTTATTTTAATCATTTCTATGAAATTTCATCAAGATATACCGAAAATCTGATTTTATATTGATTTTTTCATGATTTCATACATGTATACAGCATGTGTCAGGGGCAGATAACCACTGGGGGACAAAATTTTGATCAAGACATAAAGATTATATCAATATGATAATTTGTTACAGGTTTCAGAAAAATCCCTTTCGACTCTAATTTTATACATTTTTTTCATTATTCCATACATGTATATAGCCCTAGGGCAGGGGCAGATAATCCAGGTGGACAAAATTCTGCTTATAACTGAAAGCTTATGTTAATTCGATCATTTCTGTGAAATTTCATCAAGATATTTCAAAGTGTAAAAGAACTACAGACCAAAAACTGTTTTTAAGACCATGAAAAGGGCAATAACTCCATAAGAAGACATCGAAATTTGCTCATTAACAATCCCAACCGAGATCTTCCCAAGACCAATGCACATGCCATGTATGAATAAACTCCGTTCATAAATACTCAAGTTATCGAACGGAAACGAAGTGCTCACGGACGGACGGACGACCGGACGGACAGACGTACGTACGACGGACGGACAGACACACGGACAGCCAGCGGGAAAACATAATACCCCGCCACTAACGTGTGGCGGGGTATAATAACGATTAAAGATAGGACTTTTACTACTTTATGTCTAAGTATTTCAGACGAAACTTGATTAAAATACTTTCATCAGAAATGTTACAATATTTCGTCAAACATATTTCGTACTTTCTCAAGCCAGTTTGAAAACCAGAATTTGCTTTTTTTTAATTTCTTCTGTATATTTGTGTGTCATAGACAGACTCAGCGAAACGACTCTGCTGTTTTGGTCCCTTCAGTGTTGTACCGTATCTAGGTCCGTCGAATGCTATTAATTTAGCTCTATGCAGAGCAAACTTTCGAATAGAGCAACATTGAAGCTGTATTAGTAAGTATACAAGAATTGTGCAGAAGAGTAGCTGTATTGTTTTCCTCCGAATAAAAGTTACCCTGGTCCTGCTGACCCTAGATTTCAGATGCAGCAAAAAATTGATGCTACATACATGATTAATGATACTCTTCTGTTGTTTCCTTTAGCCGCCTCCGAGACAAAATCATAACTACCTTTTAGAGTACATTCGACTACTCCTTGGAAACACGAGCCACAATGTATGTGCAAAATTGTATATTTCTTAGAATTATGGGCCTAAAATTATAACACATTAGCGGTGGGATAATATCACGTATCGCATACTTTGCACGTGAACATCCGTCTATCTGTGGAAGTACGCCCGTCTATCCGCACTTTGTTTCCCTTCGACAACAAGTAGGCATCATCTATATAACAAATATATATATGCATTTGTACCAAGAATGTCTCGCTTTGGCTTGTTAATGGGTAAATATAATTTCTGACAAACTTATGGCACTTGCCGATGTGCAAAAAATTTTCGCCTCTAGTTTCTTTACTATTTGGAGTACCATTATGAAAATGGTCCAAATACTGATCTAGAATAGGAGTCTATCCCAATCAAAATCTTCTGATTTCTGAGAATCAGCTGCAGTGAAGTCCAATTTAAATCTCGAAGAGTTCCTTCAAGAGCAAAGAACACATCCCTTGCTCTTCCCAATCACTAGTATTTATGTAATTCACCAACCACTGTTTATTTTCAGCAAAGACGTGCAACAGCAACAATAACGACTGAAAACATCTCCAGTGTAACAGAAGACTGTGATATTCAGGAGGCCATAAGAAGAAGTCTTGAATATGAAAAGTATGGATACGGAATTCTACCTGATAAGCTCTGTAATTTGGGCAATACCCAACTTTCGGTTTATAAAAGTACCAGTGGCCATCATGTTTTAGTACAGAGTCAAGGCTCCTGGAAAAGAGGTTCAGAGTCAGCTCTATATCCCCTTTTATAAGCCCGGTGCTTTCAAATGTAAATGAACCGAGCTGATTCATGTTTCCTGCCATAGAACAAGGTCGAAGAGATCAATTTATATTAAAGAAGTGATACTAAGTCGAGTTTCCATTCTCCTGTGTCTCGCGTTTTATCATCTCATATCTTGCTAACCTCATCAGCACATGTACTGAATACTTTCAAGTCATCCCCAAACACACGTAGGTTACTGTGGCCTATTCAGTGAGAATTGAGACAATACATGTATTAAGTGTCCGAGGTCAGCCTGGCATGTCAACTATTTCAAACCTCAGGTCTTTCAGACTTTATTAAGGCATGCGCTAGTCATGGCTGGTAAGATTTGTCAAACTGGTTTAATGGTTTCTGTATGGGCTGTTAGTCTTAGTATAATGGTACGTATAAGAGACAATACCAGCTTTTAATCATAAAATTATTGTTACTTCTTCAGCCTGTCAGAGAATGATGTTACACTGGTGAACACGGATGTTAAATTAATGATACTCTCGATAAATAGAGAATACCATGTTAGTGTCTTTTGATATCAAGTTAATCAGACGATACCAGAAACAGCGTAGGAATGGCGAGGCTTGCCGAGCCAGTCCGACGCGTTTCTGGTCGAGCTTGATAAATTTGGTATCTAAAGACACTTACATTGTTTTCTATTTGTCATGCATCATTAGAATATTTTCAGGTGTAAAGAGCGTCAAACAAAACAAAAGTAAACGCAGTTTTGTTTGAACTTGTTGACGTCGCGAAAGCTTTATGACGTAAGTCGGTGACGTTATTTAACAAATCGAACGTTGTTATCACGGCCAACGTCAATATGTAGCCAATTGTCCTCAGAAATTGCTTCTGTGAGCATCGCCCGATAACATTCGCGCAAGCACAGTTCTAAAGTGACATGATATCACATTGTGTTATCATACCCCAGTTATCAGGTGAATTCGGCAACATATGCATGATATAAATGGAAATAATTTTAAAGGGTCGTCAAACCCATTGCTAACAAGATCTTTATCATACTCCATTTACCTTGATCATTTAATAAATACCGGGCATGCTAATCAAATATTTTGTATGCTGATTTAAATGTTTAACCTTCATGTGAAACTGTAGGCGAAATCACAGCCTGTATTCTATTACGATTCTATTGATATAAATCATACTATTCACTCATACAAAAGTTTTTGCTTTTCTTCACAGTACTGAGCCTTCTTTGGAAGGGATGTTAAAACATTGGATCCACGAGACATTACTCGATAACTGTGGTAAACAGCAAGTACTTATTCACAGACAAAAGATACTTAGATCCACAAAATGGGCAATACGGCATCCTGCATTCAGGTTTGAGAAACCAGTCAAGGTTATATTCTCCGGAGAGCTTGGGGAGGATTCTGGGGGCCCAAGGCGGGAATACTTTAGGTAATACTCTGTTGCACCCGCATACAGGTACAATGTATGTTGTTGTTTCAGTTCTCATAAACTATGTCTTTTGTTTGCTTATGTACATCATTATGAGAACGGAAACAACAACGATTTCTCTCCCTTCATAGGGGATAGAGGATATATACACATTATTATAATAGTAACTTGATCTGGCGTACTGCATCACGTCGAGTTGATAAGCTCATACCATCGGATCACCCGAGACGCTTGCGTCGAGGGTGATCCGATGGTATGAGCTCATCTACGAGACGTGATACAGTACGCCAGATCAAGTTACTATTATAATAATTTGTTTATTATATACCTTAGGGAACAGCCAACCATTCATACTTGCCAGAGCTAATGCATCGGCCCGGAATTGAACCTGCGCGGCAGAGATATGTAGCTAGTCGTGAGACAAACGCTGCCCACTGATCAATCGAGGCGCGCCATTTTGGCGTGTTTGTTGATGTTACGTCACAAGTCCTGTATCTCTGGTTCTCGTTTCTACGATGCACGTTAAACAATGACGCGCCCGAAGCTGGAACACACACATAGCCTCGTTTTAAAGGATAGTGATACGGATCAGAAAACGTCAGTTTGATACGGCGTTCTGTATCAGATGGCCAGAAAACTGACAGGTCAAATGGTCTATCATTGATAGGTATATAATAAATACTGCGAATATATGCAGTGGTTATGTTTATAACGTATAGATAACAAACTGAGTAATTAAATGCATACTTATATTTATTAAATTGCATGCATCCAGTAAATAGCTTTTCAGAAAGTAAAACTTTACTCAGTGCGGCAAGTGAATTTAACTAGTAGCAATTAAGGTAAAATTTACTGAACGAATAGTGTTTGAAAGGATTGTAAAATTTACTCAGTAAAGTTCAATATGATGCTTTTTTCAATGTGTGTATTTTGTACAGGCAAGACATTTCCTTTGGATTGCTTTCATTAGGTGGTATGGCTGGTCGGGGGCATGCTGGAGCCCCTGCTCACTTGCTCTAGTTGCTTAGTGTTTGGAAACAGAACGGTATAGAACTTCGGTTGCTATGGTAACCTAAATCCTTCATAGTCTTCCAATGGGCAAAGCTATTGTTTTAAATATTTTGCCTGTTTGATTCATTTACATTTGCAGGGAGTTGATCAAAGAGCTTGAACGAGATATCACCGTAGGTCCAGGCGGAAACAAAATTTTTAAACATGATATTCAAAAACTACAAGATCGATCCTATGAACTGGCGGGACAAATTGTGTCATGGAGTCTTCTACAAGGCGGACCAGGTTTCCCGGTACTGAACAGTGAATTATATTCCCTTGTCACAGGACGGGACACTACTAGCATTGACTTGAGCGTAGTAGATCTTGATACCAAGACCGTCATTGAGTCTGTAAGTAAAATGAAAGCATTTGAAAAAAATTAACGCAATCAGTTCAACCTTATATGTGCCTGCATTTCCCTTTTCTTTCGTGTGGTGTGCTTATGAACATATCGCAGGACTACAATCACTCCTTAAAGTTAAGATCACTATAATCTTAAGGGAGGCAATTTTATGACATGAAAACGAGAGTTTAATAATCATTTCTAGCTCACCTGAACCAAAGGCTCCGGGGCGCTTATAGGATAGGCAGGCTCCGTCGTCCTCGTCCGTCAACAAATTTAAACGACTTCTCCTCTGAAACTGCTGGGCCAATTCTAACCAATTTTTATATGTTCAGGGGTCATAGGAATGAAAAATTGTTCAAACGGTCCTGGTCAGATGACCAACATGGCCGCCACGCACATATATGGTAAAAACCTTTAAATCTCTTCTCCAGAACCAATAGGCCGATGGCCTTGCAACTTGGTATATAGCATCAGGTACATGTTTACTACCAGAATTCTTCAAATTATAACCTTGGGTTGACCTTGACCTTTTTACGGTAAGGTCAAATTTGCTTTCACGTGCTTTTATATGGAAAAATGCAAGAACATAAGATTTCTTGTTAACTTTTGAAGATTTTGGCATAAAAAATGGTATGTACAATTATCTTAATGAGCACATGAAAATTTATGAGTACAAGAGGTCAATGTCATTATTTGACCTTTGACACTGGGCTCTCATATGTGGACAATTACAAACATATCCACCAAAGTTACTGAGCCAATTGTGACCACATTTCATATAGAGTCCCCAAAGGTTGAGGGAATGAAAAGTAGTTGGTGAAAATTTAGTTCACAAATTACGTAATGTTTGCACTCTTCTTTCACGTGTGGTATAGATGAGGCTATAGCCCTGATACTATATATTGCCCTTTGTTTTCAGATTGAGAAGGCGGTATCTGAAGACGAGTTACAGAGGGTGTTTGAGAGTAACTTTGATTGGTTTATAGACCAGGGAATGGTGGTTTATGGAAAGAAATTAGAAAACAAACAAGAGATATTGAGAAATATTTTCAAGAATGCCATTTTCTACCGGTTCGTTCTTTATTACATGTATGTGTATCACCATATAGAGTTATAAACAGTAAAAAATATGAAAATAAATTCTGAGGGTAATGATACAGGCCCGTACGAAAATTCTGACTTGATTACAGCAGGAGTCCTGCTGGACATTGACAGGAATTTCATTTTCAGGCTGAATTATAACGGTATGTGGGAAATGATAAAAAGTCCACTCAAGATTCCAGCAGGAAAATTTGAAAAAAATCCTGCCAGGAATCCTAGCAGGAAAACAGAGCTGAAAATTTTGCAAAATTAAGTGAATCTAGCATAAAGATTTTGGCGGTACACTTCAACTACACAGTGAATCATAAGTGATAAATTCAACTTGAAGACTGGCCATGCTGTTTGTTTGTATTTAAGGTGGTGATTCATGGTTAATGTAAAAATCTGCATAAAACCATAAAAAAGTAATGTATCTCCCTGAAAGTTAGCAGACCCCTTATTTTTGTTGTTCTTTACAGTTTAGAATACAAAATAGACGTACATGCTGCTTAAAAAAGTGTTTTAATAAGGAAAGATCAAAGGGTAATTTTCTGCGAATAAATCTGAAAATATCGTTATTGAAAATTTACGAAGTGCTGAAGGTGCATTATTGCATAATGAAGAGCGTCCTAGCAATTATTTATTCCAATTCTTTCTCAAAGTGTAATATAGACCAGAAGAAAAGGGTAGCTTTTTCTCAAATGTTCAACCATATACAAAGTCAATGTACACTGGACGCATTTATTAAATATAGGGTAGGCATGCATACCTATGTTAACACCTACAGTATAAATAATACATTACTGACATGATCAGTGGTGTGTAGATGAAATTGTTCAACCTTGTTAAAATAGTCTCACCTGTTTCACCTGTGTGTTCTGACAAAAAAAGTTTGGACACAGACTGCATCTTTTTTCATCTGCTCAGCCTGATAATGTGTGAAAGAGTTTGAAAAAATAATTGCTAGGACGCTCTCCATTATGCAACAAGGTACTCTAAGCACTAAGTATATTTTCAATAACGATACTATTTTTTTCAGATTTATTGATACTATTTTTTCAGATTTATTCGCAGAAAATTACCCTTTGATCTTTCCTTATAAAAACACTTTTTAACATTAACAAATGCTGCATTTTGGGATCCTTAATTATGCGAAACAACATAAAGAAGGCATCTGCTAAGTTTTGGAAAGATCAGTGTTATTTTGAGTATTTTATGCATATTTTTGTCTTTATCCCAAATCAGTGATTATCACAACCTTAACATATTAAAAGGTTTTCTGTGTTATTTGAAGGATGAATTAATAACAGCTAGTATGAAGAAAATGTCAGTTTAATTGTTTTTTGTATCATTAATGCATACATTTCCAAAGGCAGATTTAAGTTCAGGGGTCAAATATTCAATTTATACACAATTTCATGTACCCCACCCATATCCCTGGACATAAAAATGAAAATGAATTCAATATATGTGTTGTGGTAACAGAATTACTTTCTGTCATAAAATTGTGTTAAAGAGCAATGGCAGTACTGATCCATGTCTATAATATAATCATAATACCCAAGAGATTGGCAAGATATGTGTTATGTTGTGTTTTATAAAGCAACTGTGTATTTGAAAGTTTTAAATAGCATGTTGAAAGAGTATGTCAAGGTCTTTGTGTAATATGCAACACGACCAAATTCATGCCAACAATCCTGTCCATATTCCTGGCAGGATTCCTGCCAGGAATTTCAAATTTACTGTGAGAATACTGCTCATCTGAATATTCCTGGTGGGAATCCTGCCATAATTCCTGCTAATTTAAATATTTCACTTAATATTCCACACTGAGTCCTGCTGGAATCCTGTAGGGAATTTTATATTTTAGTGAAAAGTTCACGTGGAAAACCCATTGGGAAACTTTTTCATGTCCAGATTCCTGCCAAGAATCCTGTTACAATTACTGCAGGAATACTGCTACTGTCCTGCTGGACAATTCCGTACAGGGAGGCAAAGTATGCAATAGAAAAACGAAAATAGCAGACTCGATTTAAATAAGCCCGTCCATGCATATTTTAATGGAAGGTTGTAACTCTACCACGCTGCTAGCACCAGATGCTGCATTCCCAGCATTTCCCATTAAAACTCTAAGTATATTTAAAACATTTCATTTAGCAGTCCTGGTATCTTTGTAACGAAGCGTAAGGACTGGGGTCCACGAGGTATGGATATCATGATATGTGAACATGTGTAGTGATGTTCTACATGGATAAGGGTTAGCCAACGTTTGCATATGACATGGCATGTCATTGGCTGTACAGCAGTATGTCACACTTGTTCGTTCTGTTAATGACCTCATAACGAGTTGCCGTAAACGATAACTCGTTTTGACCTCTCACGAACTGCACATGCAAATGGACTTCTGGATATTATCTAGAAGTAATGACTGGCGAACTTGTCCAAAACTGAAATTTCCCAGTTTTACCTTTGAAAAATGCGACAAATCGGTGAGCAAAGTGCCAACCTTCAAAATATTTTGTTACCACGGCTGACACAACAAAACAGTAATATTTGATTTGAATTTTGCTATTAAATTCTCATTCGTCTGGTGTTAAGTCAACATAAGCCAATTTGGGACCAACGGCAGACGTTTTTTATTAGACACCTCAACTTTAATATAGTGGATACAGAACTAAATGCTTATTTTCAATCCCTTTATGAATTAAAGAAACATGTCTGCAATGTAACAAAAAATGTCGGCCCAAGTTAATCATGATTACCTACTGTGACATGCACTGCGTTGGCGAAACTGTTGGGCAAGCATTTCGGCCGATGAACGAGGCACATGTAACATTGGGCCAACATAAAAATCTAATGCTGGATAATATCAGCTTTACTCCGAGTTGGCTTTCTGTCTAGATTTAAATCCACAGCTGACAGTACTTTCCTTTGAAGTTGCCAGTACTGATAAATCCTGATACATGTATTGTTATCATGTACAGTTATTATGTACAGTTATCATGTACAGTTTTGAATAGACCAATCATTACAGAGCTGCAATTAAACAAACTTTGTGAACTCTGGTGTTTCCTTTCAGCCACAGAAATATTCGTTAAGGGTATTCATTTGACTCTCCTCGCTTAATGAGTCTCCACAACATATTTTATATGAAAATAATCCATTTAATCATATGATTGCATAGATTCACCTCAGAGGTTATTGATGGTTACCAACTTTTTGTACAGAAAATGAGCACTGAATTAAAGGTCACAGTATTACTCTGCCATTTTCATTTTTGCCTCCCTTCTCAATGGGAACAACTCTTGAAAGCAGGAATTTACTCCTTGCTCCTTTAGGAGCAAATTCTTTCCTTTAAGAGTAGACCACTGGGAAGAGTTACATCATCCAGAGAAGCAATTTGTTCCTTTTGCATTAATGGCAGCAAAACTTGGATGTGTACCCATACATCTTAAAACATATGTTGTGGTTACTCATCAATTAGGTGAGTCCCTACAACACAAGTTTTAGTAGAAAAATGTTAAAATTAAGCACTGAAACTTGTCGGTAATCCATATAAAAAGGCACGCCAGCGAGGCTATTTCAGTAACACAACATTTGTTGTGTTGAAAAAAACAACAACACTATGTTATGGGTTCTGAGTGATCATAAACAGCATAACTGGTAATAGAAAAAAAACACACACACACTAAAACATACGTGATTGAAATAACCTTAACACTGAACAAACATTTGCTTGAATAGAACAGCAGAGCTTACCCAACAAAATTTGTTTAAGCTGCAGCCCAATTTTCTGTCTCTTCTGTCCTGTGGACAACCTTAAAATGAGACAAACACTCTGATTCAAAATTTCCCTCTGATCACTCAAGCCGTTTCTGATTGGTTAGGTAACTGATGACCTTATTGCTTCAGACAGGAAGGTCCATTTTCCAGACAAGGTGAGGCAGGTTGAATTGGATAAAATAAATAAAGAAGATATTAACTTAAAAATACATTTTTTATTGGTTTAATTATTTGTTTAGGTGAAAAGTTCAATAAAGCTGTGTATTAAAACAGATATATCCATTTCTTTTTGAGATGTATTAGTATATATCAATACTGATTGTTAGATGAACAGGATAATTGGACTCGCCCTAAAGGGCTCGTCCATTATCCTGTACACCTAACAATCAGTACTGATATTTACTGATACATCTAAAAAAGAATGGATATATCCCGTAGAGGAGTTCTGGCATATGAAGACTGTCTTAAAAACGTGGACCTTTTTGCAATTACTGTAACTCTTATATTTATCGAGAATTTCATCATGTGGTTATTTTACCATAAGGTGGCACTGCTGACAGGAAGTGATTTTATAATGCTGTACCCTTATACTTATAACAAAATTTTTGTCCCGTTGAAACTGCAAACGGGCCTCAGGTGAAATAAACTAGTTTCAGAGATTTCTTTGGCTTTCATTCTATAGGAAAGAAATATTTACACCATCTCAGATAACAGATATCCCGAATAGCTCAAAGAACTTGGTGATGAAATGGTCCGTTTATAGTGAATATGGAGCTCCTAGCATGGATATTGCGTGCAGGCACAAAGTTATCATCGAAATCAACAAAAAAGAAAAAACATTCAAAATAAAGAAGTGGTTCAACAAAATTAGTAGTTAAATGAAAATTTAAAGGCGGAAGGACAGACTGCTGCTTAGTACTTGAACATTTCCATATTCTAAATAAAATTTATTAGCCAGGCACTTACATTTTCCCTGATTAACTCTCCAGTTTCCACATGAACAGCACATTTACCACCGGTTCTTTATCTGTTCAGACAATTTTTTCCTTTTATACTTTAAATATTTCAAATTCTTCTTTCCTTAGACTGTAAACCCGAGAACGCTCTTAAACTATTTCCTTCCACTTGATACCATTTTATGGTTTGAACAGTGCGTACGACTGAGAAAGATGTCTTAGACACAATTTGACGTCAGTACGATACATCCTGATTATCTTTATCATGAAGCTACTTTTCTGAGCTTCACCATCACTTTGCTACAAACAAAGTTTTGAAAATTTTGCTTAAAAATAAAATGTTAAAGTAATGGCGACGGCTAGTGACAACCGGTTGTCAGCAGCCTCACAGGCTAAAGACGACCGGTTGTCACTAGCCTGTTAGGCTGCTGACAACCGGCTAATAAATTAATGCGCATTTTAAAGGACAGGAAGCATTGGTTCATTGTAAAACCATCACAAATAATTCTCAATAGGTTTATGCTCTAAATCAAGCTACATATGAATCACAACAACAAAATATCTGCAGATAAAAAGCAAACATATGGAGAAGAGATATCTTCTAAAAATAGATTTTCCAAGGGAAGTAACTCAATCATACTTTGTAAGGGAACTAACTCAAAATACCACTTGCAATTTTCTCTGAAGTTTATGTGCTAATTCTGTTTGTCCAATTGCCTCCATGATTAAATATATAAGTAGTTATACTTGTATTCATATTATGAATTTGAAGTTTATATGTCCTAGGGAATGAATTAGTAAATAAACAAATTTGCTTGACTGAACAGCAGGATTATAGCTATAGGGAAGAGCATGTAATGGTTACTGGAAAATTTATGTAAAATCTTTTTTCCATCAAGATAAATGTAAAATTTGTATCCATGTGATGCATAAATTCTTTAAGCTATTACTATGAATAACTCCATGACTTCTAGACAATAATAATGTAGATAAAAAACAACAACAGAAATTTACATCTGATTTGTTTAATAGGTTCTTGCTTACTACAATCAACTTAAACTCAACTCAACTCAACTTTATCAATCTCAGGTCACAAAGTGACATATGAGTAGCATGTACAACAAAATAGTGAAAGGCAATAATAATAAAAAGGCAATAATAATAAACTTAAAACTTGATCAGAGTGAAAACAAATATCAACAAATATAATAGTAATACCATGAAACTAATATGCTTAAAATATCTGGAGTTTTATTTGAAAATAATAGGATTTATAGTAACTGGTTGTCAGCAGCCTGTGAGGCTAGTGACAACCAGTTGTCAGCAGCCTGTGAGGCTAGTGACAACCGGTTGTCAATAGCCACTTCCTAAAGGAATTTATGAAAAGGTCCCCAATCATTAGATATTCTACAGGATACTGCTATTTAAAATTCAATCTAAAATTTTATTTACAGATCACACACAGAAATTTCACAGTTTACTGAGGGCTTGAACTCAATAGGGGAATTCTTTATGTTGTTAAGGAAACATCCAGATGCAATGAAAAATCTGTTTGTGGATTGTCATGAGAAGCTGACCTTTGAAAAATTCAGATCATTGTATGATATTAAATACAGTGAAATTGGTTCCAACAACAGACCAGCTGAGGAAGATACGGTGTTCTGTTTTGAAGCGTTTTTGATGGACTCAGAAGGTAAGGCAAGACATAGCACAATGGGATTTTGTAATCCTTTGCAATGAGGCAAACACGACTTTTCCGTCATCACAGTCAAGGTGACCTTAACACATTGTAATTTTGGGCCCTGGTTCACTCAGCTCCGACTTCTTTCAGGTGTTAAGTCTATTAATACCAGGAGTTTCACTTTGCTTTACTGCCACAACTGAAGACTGGTGTCCTTTATTTATTCGCAATGACAATCTACGTGAAAACTGAAAAATACAAAAAAAAAAATGTGTATAAAAGGCTGTTCTAGTCAGAAATTACTGTTTGCTTCCTGGAGTCTGTGTGAAATCGGAAATTAACAGCTGATATCAGAAATCTCAAAAACAGCTTGCTAAATTCGGAGTTCCGCCTAAATGGCTACAAAATCCATTTTGCGAGGACAATTTCTCATCAAATTACCTCCTTGGGCCTTCTAGTATTCATTGAATAACGCAAAGTCGTCAATTCGTCGCAAGTTTTGCCGCAGAAGTTTCTTAATAGTTGCAAATGGCGACGTTCGCAAGGTGATACATTTTACCGTCTCAAAAAGAACAGGGTAAAACCCGGTCCGCAGAGGTGCTTATAAAAACCGATAAAACCCGCTATGCAATGGGGTAACTAGAGAGTGCCTTACGGAAAGTAGACGCAGTAACACCAACTGTACACAAAACATTTAGGTTCTACATATACGTTTCAAGTCAGTAAATTAGTGGCTCTATTGGCTGTACTAAACATACATTTTCACATGAAAGAGCACTTGAATTCAAAGTGGCACATATTTGACTATACACCAATGGCAGGAATCGTTTTCTCATTGTGCATTTTAAACTTATGGCACATTACCCACCCTAACATCAAACTGAAATATCTGAATGCATTTACTTAGGAATAATTTTACATACTTAAAGTAGTTAACTTGTTTTATAATATTTCTCATAATGTACAACTAAGTGTATTTTAGCCCACCAGTTAACCTCTGCATTTTACCTTCTTTGTATTTAAGTTAGGAGGGGTGGGGGCGGGGGTGCAAAATGCTCCCCTCCCCTATAAGTTTTGTTTAGTTTCGCTTGTTTAAGAAATTGTAATAAATTCGTATTTCTGTTAAGGAACCAAGGTTGTACATAAATATGACACTTAAATCTGGAAGTAAGCTATAATTTAAATACGATTATAGATTTTGTATTTCTACATTTTGTCTTTTTGTCCCACTATTGGGGTAAAAAGCAGTTTTATACAGGGCAAAACGTCCGTGGCTGTTTTTTTAGTTTACTTTCAGATTTAGTTACTCGGTATGTTTGGCCATACTGTTTCTTTTGCCCGGAAGGAATTCCCAGTTGGATCAGATATTCTATATGATTAATGGAAACGTTTCTTCAAGGTGGGCGTATTGCCCCCACTATTTTACACCTTGCATCATGTAACGCGACTGATCCATCTGGTGGCACTGCTGCATCATATGTCCCCAGAGCAGCAGCCATAAACGCTGTTCGATGCTGGGGGAGAGTAGGAACACCTTTCATCCACAACAGCCAATTAACTTTCATTTGAGTGAGTGAGTGAACTGGGGTTTAACGTCCCACCAACAACAAGGTCATACGGAGACGTACCTCGGTTTAAAGTCTCATCCGAAAGACCGGAGAAGCTGGGGATTGATCGATCTAGCGACGTCTTGATTGTTAGTTCAGCGCGTTATCCACCACACTACCGTCGCTCCGAAGTGGGCTTGAGAGTAAGTAAGTAAGTTGGGCGACACTTTAAGGAGTCGCATGCGTTTAGTCATTACAGCCTTTACGCTGTATAATAACTGATTTACCTGCTGGGTATATTTCATAGCTTTGTTGTTAACTTTTTATATGTATTTCGGGCTAACATTTATTAAAAACTTTTCCAGCTGGACAAACGGGGATAGCTCTAGAAGAACTACTCGGCTTCTGGACAGGGGCGAGTGCTTTACCACCACTAGGTTTCCAAACTAAGTTAGAAGTACACTTCGTCAACAGTGATTGTCATCGAATGCCAACAGCTCACACTTGCGGATTAGTTCTTGAATTGTGTAGGGGGCTAACAGAGCCAAACCTCTTTAGACAGGATATGGTGAAAGCCATAACTTGGTCTGGTGGTTTCCACCTGGCATAATTATTTTGCATTATGGCACGACATGATGCGTCTAATTTGACCTGTCTTTTGAATTAAAAACTGTTTTACCATTTTTCTGCACCACTTTGACAGCTAGCAGTGAAAATAAATTCTTTGAAAGTGAACATGTATTAAACACTGTTAAACACTATCATTCTTTTCAACGTATGCTATGTTCAAGGTGGAATACGTCCGTTACGATCACATGATTATAACGGTAAATATCTTGGTTTTCAAAAGAAATGATCTCAAACTAAGTAAGAAAATTGACTTTATATCAGGTATAAATGTCCAGTTTTTATGCCATAAAGCGCAGTTACCCCATATTTAATTTCTTCTCCGTCCCAAATGCTATCACATAATGAAATGAAGACATTTACCAGAACACTTCGGAAAGCCGACCATGAGGTCAGTTTTCCGAAGTGACCTGGTAAATGGCTTCATTCCATAAACCAATGACAGTTGCTTCGGGCAAATGACACTATTAACTGCTCTTTAAGACATTGAAATCGCCTTTTGAAGATCTACTTACCTAGTCTGAGATAACCCTTTTTGAAACATAAGATATTTAACGGTAGGGGTATATAAGCACGAGATCGTGACGTACCTTGTCCACCTTGATGTTGTACCCAATGCCAGCGTTTTCTGAATTTTTACAGGGCGGATGTACTTGATTCATAGTACAAGTCGGTAGCATGAACCGAGGCTTAGAAATACATTCTGATTCTCTTTAACTGTTTCATATGTTTTAAAACACTTTAATTAGACTAGTTCCAGGTAGGACACAATATATTCAGTTTTGATGAACGGCATCGTTAGTGACTAGATGTCGAGAGCTTTGAGCTTTATAAAGCTTCTAACGAGAATTTAACATTTTTTTCTGTTTTTCGTTTAATTGTTTTCACCATTCGTAGTATCTGTAATCAGCGTTCACTATGTGCATTTCTGTGATTCAATACCCAGGTGCAGCTGCTTAATTTTAGAGTAATTTGGTGGTCATGTATAGATGTTTATCTACCTGCATCATTGAAACCTTCTCAGACGTAACTTCGAACAACAGCAACAATGGATTCTGTCTTAAAAGTGAAAGTGGATAACTTTGAAAAAGAAGCTAAAACATCGGAAAAGCCTTGTACGTCTCGGAAGTACCCACCTACCAGGCACACAAGGTTGAATCAACCTTGAATAAACGTTGATTCAGCGTTATTACGTTACATTAACGTTAAATCAATGTTGGTTCAACTTTGTCCTCCCAATGAGGAAGTAAATTCAAGTGATGGTAATGTAAACCTTTAGGTGAGCGGAACATTTGACTGTGGCATATATGTATACAACTAAATCTTGCCGCCTCTTATTTGAAATCTTCGTTATGCTTTCATTATCAGCATCGCTGTACAAGATACTGTCATATATCAGAACAGATTTTACTTAAATGAGGTGAGATGTAAAGTGCTTTTTTATATCAATAAGTTGCAAGATTCAGTAATTTTCTTTGTCTACAAAATTGAATCATCTTTATTACCGCTACTTTAGCAAGAGGGATGACAAAATGATCAAGTTGTGGTTTATAGATGTTTTATTAAATGTGTTTGAGTCGTGACAGTTGGAATGGAACTGAACAAATTTCGTTAATATCAAAAAGCTATTCTGTATCCTTATTTGTCAATAAAATGCTGTTTGTCAGTTCACATGTTGTCTCACGAGCGTGAACCTTTTTGAAATTGCTGTATTACCTTTCCTGCTGGATCCAAATTTTCAAACTTTTGTGTGTTGTAGCAATTTGAAACCTCCTTGCACTAATAATGGTTTACTATAAGGTTACACTGTTACAGGAAGTGGCGTGATGGTGAACTACTGTTTATGACATCAGTTCCTGTTTTCTGCACGGCTGAGACTGCATACTCGCTCAGTAAGTTTCAGAGAGTTCTAAGGTTTACACTCTAAGGAAAGAAGGCTTTACAGTAACTCAGATAATGATATTCTAAATGGTTCAAAGAACTTGGTAATGAACTGGTCTGTGCGTTCTGAAAATGGAGAGCTTAGCAAAAAAGTTGCTGGACAACACGGAGTTATCATCAAATTCATTATAAAAATGGACAAAAAATGTCAAAGTATGGGAGTCATTCAGCCAAAAGTAAAATTAGTTGAAAATTTTAGGGAAAAGGACAAAACGCTATTCAGTACTTTGCCGTTTCTATTTCTTAAATATTTAAAGATACCATTAGTTGGCCTGTCACTTACGTTTATCCTGCTAAACTCTACGGTTTAAACATGAACAAATCATTTCACCACCCAGATCTATCCATAAAAAAGCAAATTTCACCTTCTGATTCTTTTTCTCAGACTTTCTTCTATTAATCGAGATTTTTTTTAAAATTCTTGTCTCCTTAGAATAATGACCTGAAAAGTTCTGAAACTAAACTCTTTTTCAGTTAATGCTGTGTTGTGTTTTCAATAATTCGGACGACATAAAATGTTGTCGTTAATTGATATGGCCATATTAAAGTGTTACTTTATAAAGATAAGAATCTTCACCAGCTTAAAGGTGTATCACTTTGCTATAACCACACAAAATTTGGAAAAGTTTACCTGATAAATAAAGGAGTTACAGCAATTTCAAAAAGGTGCGTTTTTTTAGACAACCAGTACTTTTAGTTTCTGAACGTACTTATCCACCTTTACCACATCGACTAGATGTTTATTGTATTATTGTTTTCAACTCTTAAATTAAGGCCTCTGAATGATGCAAAATAATAGGCCTACCTCATTTACTAACAGATGGATGACCAGATTTTACGTTCTTTTCAATAATATTTCAGTCATATTAGGACAATCGGAGGGTGACGATGAAAGGCTGTGTGCAGTGGAAACCCGTTTACGTTCGAAAACGTTTCTCGCCTCAAACGGGTATCGAACCCGTGATCGCTAGATCAGCAGGCCAGCGCCTAACCTGCTGAGCCACTGGGGTTGACGGCCGCTGTCAAAACTGCTACAAGATCACTGCCATAGCTTTATGATTTGTTACGTTAGTTGTTGTCACCATTGCTTACAATTGATGTGGATTGCATGAGCTTGCTATTGATTATCGTTGACGTCATATTGGCCGCCTCAGGACATTGCCTCGACGTTGATAACGTATTTATAGATCACAAAAGGCGTCATAATCACATAACCATGATGTCACCCTTTCCTGCATGGGAAGGCTAAAAGATACCAGCATCGGTACCGTGTCAATATGCAAGTGCAATAGCAAATCAAAAGCTTACTCTCAAATACTATAATTAAACCAGAACAATTAAGGGCGTAGCTGCTTTACGCAAATACGCAGGTGCGTATTGAATTTATTTCAGATTGACAAAATTTCAACTCGCATCTGCGTATTTGCTTGCTGAAAATTTGGTAAATTGGCCTAGATATAAGTACCAGCTGTCAAAAAACAGACATTACAGTATGAAATATTTTAAAGGCTAACTCCTAGATGTCCAATCAAAGAGTACGAAACATAAGTGTGCGCATCTTGCAAGGGCTCCTAACTACACCCCTGCCTAATAACAGACAAAGTAACAAAGAGAATGGCTTTGAGCGGTCAATAGAAATAAAATTGACACTTTCAAACCTAGCCACACAAAAATATCTTACTGCATGCGCACAGCAGCCTAGCATTAGCTTCATATAATAACAATCTTCACTGTCCAAATTATCAGTCTATGTATTATGAAGAAAACAAATACTGGAAAACGCAGGCTTATCTGTTTCTTTGCAAGTTACAAATGTCATGGCGCCTTCAGATTTTCTGAGACTCATTAAATATTTCAGTTAAAATTTGTATGCTCTGACAAAGCTCGATGTGGCCAACCTACGTCACGATCATATGATTATATATCTCAAATTTCAATAGAAAAAATCTCAAACTGATTGGAGAACTCAGCTGTATTACAAAGTTTGTGAGGCCGATTTTTATGCCTCTCCCTCACACCACCATGGGGGACATATTGTTTTGGTGTGGATCCACTCTAGTCTGCATCGGCGTGGCTTCTTGTCTGCACTCTGTCTCCTGAATGGATAAATGGATTTTAACCAAAACTTGCACAAATACGTTATGGGGTAAGAGGAAAGAGCTGATAAGATTTCGGTGAGTATGACCATTTTCAAGGTCACAGAAGGTCAAAGAATCTTGAACAATGCCTTGTCTGCACCATATCTAACGGATGGATGGATGTTTCTTAATCAAATTCGCATAGATATGTAAGTGAAAGATGCAAAAGAACTGAGTAGGTCTGGTGACTTTGACCCTATTTTCAAGGCCACAAGGGTTTAAAGAATGCTGAAAATGCCTTGTCTGCACCATATCTCCCGAATGGCTGGATGGATTTGGGCCAAACTTGCACAGATATATTATTGGGAAATGCAATCAAAATTGCCTTGTCTGTACGATATGTCCCCAATGGATGGATGGATTAGGGTCAAACTAGCCCAGATATATCACTGGAGACTGTAAAGACTTTATTAGATATTGGTGACCTTGACCTTGTTTTCAAGGTCACAAGGGGTTAAAGCATGTTGAAAGAACGACTTGTGTGCACCATGTCTCCTGGATGGATGAATGATTTTAACCAAACTCGCACAAATATATCAGTTCAAAGTGGAAAATAATTGATTAGATTTTGATGACTTTTACCTTATTTTCAAGGTCAAAGTTTAAAAAAAAAATGGCTTGTCTGCACCATATCTCCTGAAGGGAGAAAAGGATTATGACCAAACATTGACAAGTGTATAATCGGAAGGTGGAAAAGAACTGAATACAGTTTGGTGACATTGACCTATTTTCCAGATCACAGGAGGTCTTGACTTGGCAACAGTTAGGGAAAATGATATTGCTGGGAAAACACAAGTGGGGAGGGACATCTGTTTTGTCCAAAACATTTCTAGTTATGTTATAAGGTGCTGTTACCCCGTATTAATGTCCTTTACCTATATAAAATGCCATTATTTTATGAAATCAAGCTTATTACCTTAATTATCACGACACTTTTAAAATGGTGGTATTTCTCTGACACGGACCTCCGTTGCCTAACGGAGTAGAGCGCTGACTCAAGTCCCGGTGCCGCACGTTAGAAAGCAAAGTTCTGCTTACACGGAAAGTCAGGTGTTTTTCCCCGGGAGCTCCGGTTCTCTCTGCTTAACGATTGGCTAAAAATAAGTAAAACTAATCAATACTCTTAAAAGGGCCATAAAACAATAATTTATCAAAAGATCTATTCCTGGCGACATCGAGATCAGTTTTCGAAGTGTCAGTTTCATAAAAATATAACAGTTGCTTCCGACATAGGCCTCGAAAGGCCTGAGAGACATTTCGACATTATTCTGTTTTGAAACACAAGGAGCCGATTGCACAGTGCTGGTTTAAAGTTAACCCCAAGATTAGCCATACATTTTGTATGGATTAAACTCGAAGTTAGCTTAAACTTGCTTTGAGCTTCGGCCAAAGACGTTTACTGTTATAACCACGTGATCGTAACGAACGTCAGCCGCATTGTATACCCAAAAGATTAAATATTATACAAGTTCGAACGCAGTCACAGCATCTGTAAAATATCTTGTTGAAGGTGGGTGTACAACTCGACGGCTTCAGAGAAATTACTCGGTGGTTCCGACTGGTCTCTTCTCATGATAATCACACACATTTCATACACATCTTCATCACATGGTATAGAGGATCGAAAGAGGGCTTCCTCACGACACACATTAAAGTCAGCAATGGACACGTTACATAGATGGTCTTCAGCATTCCACAATAATGGTGTATAATACATGAGATCTGGTCGACCAGAGGGTACACTGGTGTTTCCTGATGGTCGAATAATGTGTCTGTTCCAGGTAGCCGCACTGGCATCTAGTTCCTTCTGAAAAAATAAACATGTACATATAAGTGGCCGGTGGCAGTGAACCTTTCTTCCAGGAAGTATGACGCGATTTTCCCTTTCAGCAGTATTTCAGTCATATCAAGACAATGGGAGAGCAGTAGTGAAAGCTTGTGTGCAATGGAACTAGTTTGGAAAAAATCCGCAGGTACAAATCGAACCCAGAACCATTAGGTCAGCAAGCCATCGCTATGTCCGCAGAGCTACCGGGCCACAGAGCTACCGGGACTATCCGGGAGCAGAGAGGACATAGTAATTTTTCTTGCACACCAGATAAGGGTATCCGCGTGCTTCTCCTGTACCTACAAATCTGTTCTTGCACACCGGATAAGGATATCCACGTGCTTCCCCTGTACCCACAAATCTTATCTCACCCATGTTATCTCACCCAGGACCGGATAAAAATCATGAGCATTCAATGCATTGGTTGTAATGGAGGTCGCGTTTCTGCGTCGTGAAGTGACGTTAGCGTTTTAGATGATTACGTCACGAAAACGGCAAAATGACGTCAGTTTATGCATGCCAAACGTTGACGTAAAAAACCGAATGGTGGTCGTCGAAAGCGGTGTCTTCTTTCAAAATCAAATAGAAACCTCTGAGGCACTAAAATTGCGCATTTTAACAAGTTCTAAAGATAATACAAAACGTGGTGTGCAAGAGAAAGTATCTATCATGGGTGTGAGGTGCGAATAGAAAAATCCGTCACTCGGAGACACTTTCGGCATCACTCGACAAGCCTCGTGATGCCGAACAGTGATCCTCGTGACGGATTTTCTATCCATACCTCATACCCATGAAAGATACTTATAATCTCACCCATGCTATCTCACCCAGGACCGGATAAAAATTACGAGCATTCAATGCATTAGTTGTATTGAAGGTCACGTATCTGTGTCGTCAAGTGACGTTGGCTTTTAAAGTGATGACGTCACCAAGACGGTAAAAATGACGTCAGCTTATGCACGCCAGACGTTGACGTAAAGAACAGGCGTTGAAAGCGGCGCCTTCTTTCAAAATCAAATAAAAACCTCTCAAGCACTAAAATTACGCATTTTAAGAAATTCTAAAGTTAAAACAAAACGTGGTGTGCAAGAAAAATTATATTCCATGGGTGTGAGGTGTGGATTATAAGTATCTATCATGGGTATGAGGTGTGGATCGAAAAATCCGTCACGAGGGTCACTGTTCGGTGTCACGAGGCTTGCCAAACAGTGATCCCGAGTGACGGGTTTTTCTATCCATACCTCACACCAAGAAATATACTTTTTCTTGCCCACCACGTTTTGTTTTAACTTTAGAAATTGTTAAAATGCGTAATTCTAGTGCTTGAGAGGTTTCAGTTTGATTTTGAAAGAAGGCGCCGCTTTCAACGGCCGCCATTCGGCTTTTTACGTCAACGACTACCGTGCATAAACCGACGCCATTTTGCCGTATTCGTGATGTCATCATCTAAAAAGCCAACGTTACTTGACAACGCAGATACGAGACCTCCAATACAACAAATGCATTGCATGCTCGTGATTTTTATTCGGTCCTGGGTAAGAACACCTGGGTAAGATAAGTTTTTTTATCCCCTGAGTAAGATTATAACAATCCATCATGAGTGTCCATGTAGGATAGGGAAATCTCACCCGAGGGGTCGGAATTTCAACCAGGGACGAGGCTTGCCGAGTCCCTGGTTGAAATTCCGACCCCGAGGGTGAGATTTTCCTATCCTAAATGGACTGGCTCATGATGGATTATTTTTCTCCCACTGTTAGCGGATTTTAAACCTCAAGTCGGATAAGGCTTCAAAACAGGAAAAATTTAACTTTTTAACCAGTGATCTGAAGTAAATTTTGAGCAGCCCAGTATGTTTATCGGGTCCAAGAACATAAAGACTGGGTGTAAACACAGTTTGCACCTAAAAATAGACGGAAAACACGTATGTGGACTATTTTATCTTCCAGAGGGCGTAAACAAAATGCAACTTAGCCTCTCATGTCACGCGCGTCAAGTCTGCTTGCGACGTTTGATAACCGGTTTTAGTGACGTCATTAAATTGAGTGACGTCACAAACCTATGAGCAGTTATCAAACGTCATCCGACATGCTTGTGTGTCCATTTTGTTCATCGAACATTAAAATATGAGTCAAAAATTAAAAAAGTCTGGTTGCTAATATAAGAAAGATGTTGCCAGGTGTAAGATTATAACAATCCACCATGAGCGTCCATGTAGGATAGAGATATCTCACCCGAGGGGTCGGAAGTTTAACCAGGGACGAGGCTTGCCGAGTCCCTGGTTAAATTCCGACCCTGAGGGTGAGATTTCTCTATCCTACATGGACAGGCTCATGATGGATCGTTTTTCTCTCACTTTTCGAAGGGTTTTTGTCAGAACATAAAAAAACATGAAAACCTGAAATTTCTAACTTTTTACTCGTTGGGTTTACATTATTTCTGAGTTCACGAGTGTTTTTATCGGGCATTAAAATGGGTGTAAACACAGTTTGCACCTTGATATTGTCAGGAAAACACCCTTGGAGCATTAGTTAAGTTGCAATATGCAAAATAAATTCCTGCTTGGCTCCCTGTGCCACTAGCGTAACATTGCCGTTTCCGTCACGCGGCGCACGTTATGTGACGTCATTAACGTTATATGACGTCAGTAAGTAACGCTTAACCTTGCTTGGTGCCTTTGGGTTACCTAGGCGCAATATATTGGTCCTTTAAGTATCCTTTTTCGGGATAAAAGAATATTTAACACTGCCCATGTAAGAAAGCAGTCACGTGGTCATGTAAGATAGAAATTTCTTACATGAGCTGACAGCCTATCTTATATGGGCTAAGGTGGGAGAATATAACAATCCATCATGAGTGTCCATGTAGGATAGGGAAATCTCACCCGAGGGGTCGGAATTTCAACCAGGGACGAGGCTTGCCGAGTTCCTGGTTGAAATTCCGACCCCGAGGGTGGGATTTACCTATCCTACATGGACTGGCTCATGATGGATTATTTTTCTCCCACTGTTAGCGGATTTTTAACCTAAAGTCGGATTACGCTCCAGAAAAGGAAAATTTGAACTTTTAAACCAATGATCTGAAGTAAATTTTGAGCAGCCCAGTGTGTTTATCGGGTCCTAAAATGGGTGTAAACACAGTTTGCACCTCAATATTAGACGGAAAACACGATATGTGGACTACTTTATCTTCCAGAGGGCGAAAACAAAATGCAAGTTAGTCTCTCACGTCACGCGCGTAAAGTTTGCTAGCGACGTTTGGTAACCGGTTTTAATGACGTCATTAGAATTGAGTGGCGTCACAAACCCATGATCCGCTATCAAACGTCATCCGACATGATTGCGTGTCCATTTTGTTCATTTAAAATTAAAATATAAGTCAAAAAATGAAAAAGTATGGTTGCTAATATAAGAAAGATGTTGCCAGGTATAAGATCCTCTATTTCTTATATGAGCTGAGAGCCTATCTTATATGGGCAAAGGTGGGAGAAAGAAGTTTCTCATATGGGCTGAGCGCCTATCTTATATATGCACAGATGGGAGAAAAGATTTTCTATCCCAGGTGAAAAGAATGGTATTCTCTATCCGGTGTGCAAGAAAGGAAAATCCGTCACTCGGGTTCACTGTTGGGCATCACTCGGCAAGCCTCGTGATGCCCAACAGTGACCCTCATGACAGACTTTTCTAGGCAAACCTCACACGCATGAAAGATACTTATATTGTTGGGTATTTAAAACAAACTATTTTTATTCTTTGAAAAATGCAAGAAAATCGAAGAAAAAAGAGAGAAAAAAACATGAAACAAAAACACTTAAAAAGTTTAAAGGAGCAGCTAATATTTTCCCATGTACATTAGTATAATAAATACCCAGTTCAACGGTACACAAAGTCGACTGCCTGTTGTCGAGAATTTCCCATTCATTCGCAGCATTTTCAAGAAGGATCGAAGTTTAAAACAATAAGGACTTCAATACATGTGATGTCCTGCTCATTTCCATAGAACAAATTGAGGTAAGAGGCCCTCCCGGGGGTTTCGGAGAGCTGGGGAGAAAGGCCATTAATTTTTAGGGAGCTGGGGAGAACTTGCAAGTATTTTCATGGAGCTGGGGAGCAAGCTCTTAAATTTGGGGAGCCGAGGAGCGCTGTCTGTGATTTTCTAACTTGTGTTGATTTTCTAACTTGTGTTGGTGTTGGGGTTGCGCCACAAACGACACAAACTTTCTATTTGACATGCACACCAGACTATGCAAAACTTGACTAAGACAGGACCACAAATATCTGTTTAAAGATATTCTTTATTAACTGGTTGGCAGGAACGGCATGTGCGACACATGTGCCTACTAAGAAAGATAGAGGTTCTGTTAATATTGACTGCTTGCAAGGGCGTAGCTACCTATACGCAAATACGCAGGTGCGTATTGAAATTTTGTCAAATTGACAAAATTTCAACACACACCTGCGTATTTTCATGCTGAAATGTTGTTAATTGGGCATGATTTTAATGCTAACTGCCAACAGACAGAAAATTTGATATATCTTAGCGGACTAGCCCTCTATCATTGCCCTCAATGAGTATAAAGCATAATTGTGCGTACAGTGTGATTGACCCTAGCTACGCCCCTGGCTTGTAGGATATTTTGCTATATCAAGTTATAGATCATTGCATGCAGATATTATACATCAACAGAGTTGCCCTTTTCTCACACAGTTTGTACTTCCCTCCTCTAAGAATCCGATACATGTACTTGGTAAGACTGATTTCGAATTAGGATTTGACATTTGTGTTTGTAAATCTTTAGTTGCAGTCAGGTCTGTGCTGTCATTGGCAAAAAGTCCCACTGAAAGTCAGTAGGGGCTTCAAGTTCACGAAGCAAGCAAATCTCTGGACCAAGTTGCACAAGCAAAGATCTGGACCAAGTTGCACAAGCAAAGGACGCAAAGTTCTGGACCAAGTTACTGGCTCTACCAGTGGGGTAGCTCATAAGGTTAAACGCTGGCCTGCTGGTCTAGCGGTCTCAAGTTCGAGCCCCGCTGAAGGCGGGAATCTTTTCATTGCATACGGCCTTTCATTATCATCCACCCATTGTCCTGATATGGATGAAAAACTGTTAAAAGGACGTAAAATCGCAAGTCATCCATCCATCCATCCTTGCCTGTTTTAATTCAAGCCACCATTTTCTGCACATACGGGGGCTTCTGTGACTTAATGGATAAGAGCGCTGACTTTCAATGATTAGGTCTCTCACTGCTGTATGATCAAGCTTAGCTCTGCTTATGGAAATTTGGATGGCTTTCCCCGAGAGCCCCAGCTTTAGTCCTTCTCATGACGTCATAGAAAAAGAAGTATTTGTTGCACACTTAAAAGAAAATCATTTCGTGATTCAGAAAAACCTGAACTTCTGAAGTAGACCCCTTCAGTGAAACATGGCTGTTTATTCTTGTAACGTAAAATTTTGGAATCTTATTTGACCGTGGTTGTAAAGAACACTAAGTAGGCCACTCGCTGATGGGTTCAGTTTTCAAATGATAAAGCAATAAAGACTGTACATGCTACCTCCTGGCGAAGTAATAGAAAAATGCAAAGTTCTACATATTATTCTAAAATCCAGGCCCAGAGGTTATAAAACTTGAGTACATTATCACACTGAAAATAAAGCACACTGATTGGCTGCTTCCGAGCTCATGCTCGGAAGCAGCCAATCAGTGTGCTTTATTTTGAGTTTGAGATTATTCTCAAGTTTTAGAACCTCGGACCCTTGCTTAACACTGTGAGTTTATTTTCAGTGTCTAAACGTTCCTTGATAGAAGGAAATATAACCAATATCTCTGTAAAACTAAATCTGTAAAATATTTTGTCAGTACAGATATATTGAAGAAAAACTGTCATAAAACAAAGTTTTTCACCTGTCACGCACAGTTTCCCGCAATACTTTCGTCTACGTAAATTTGCCTACATACCTTACAAAGGAAGGAAACTTTCATGACTTCCCCGCATGCTCAGCCTTTCCTGATGGAAAAGCCTTTGCTTCAATGTGGACAATTCTTTCTTTTGGGCACTGGCTCCGGTTTAGATGGGCAATAGAAATAGGGATGGCTGAGTTGCTCACGCCGAAGGTGTACCATTTCACCTTAACTTTGATAAACTTTAACACACATACAAAAAAATCAAGTAAGCCATATATACACTGACGTGGTCAGAAAATAGCCAATACCATGCTAGTCAATATAACGCTGGGCAAAGGCATGCAAGGGATTCGAATAAGAACTCCATTCCAGCCAATGGCCACACTGTCGCTGTCGGGTCTTTTCCCGTTATTTTTTTGCGGGCGTATGCTTGTAGAACATTGTTGGAAATTACGATATGGTAGTGTTATGTTAACTGGCCGCACTCGATAATACCTTTATAGTAGTGAAGGGCAGTATGACCAAAACAGCGCGAGTTGTATTCTGTTCTACGCTTCTTGATACTATCAGCAATTTTTTACGGGCGCACGTAAAAATAACGGGAATTGGACTGGCAGCTGGTTGCCAATTATTCTACCAAAAAACCTACGGAAATTTTTTACATAGCATGCTAGGCAAACCTATGCACGGACCATGGAATTGCCATAGCCGTCTAGCACTTGCACAGCTTGTACAGTCGTCTGACACTGGCTCAGCTTGTATGGGCGCTTTGACTTGCTGCACTCATTGATCACCGCAAAGGGACTGTGTTACTTCACCCTATAGGCAGGTCGGATAAAGACTTAGAAAATGATTGTCCGCGCGTCTGGACAAGGAATCTATAACCTACAGATTCGAAGACAAATTACCAAACAAAGCTCGCCTGGCTTACTTTGACGAACATCGAAACCGACCCAACACAGCCAGTTTGCGGTGGCATAAAAAGACATCCGAGTCATACTAAATAGCATACTTCTTTACCCCTGAATACAGGAGAGATAAGATGTGCAATATTAATATATGTATACCCACAATACTTACTTGTATCAAAGCTGTAAAGCAGAACAAGACGAGATTTTTATCTAAGAAACTGCCATTATAAAGCCCCTCTTCCTGGAGTGTCCTGAACAACTGAATCCAAAAATGAAGGCACTATCTACGTAACGTTGCCCACCAAGATTCTATACGCTGGTTTGCCGTGCTAGAACCGTCAATATATGCTCTCGCTGCTAATTCACCGTTATCACTTCGTCTTAAGAAATTCTGAAAGTCACGGACAAGACCATTTTCGGTACCAAAATCCCCTCTCACAATATGGGCGCAGCCACCATATTCCTTCACTGCTTCTAGGTAATAACCACCGATTATATTAGGATTATTGTTTGTTTTATAGATATTTAGCCATAAGACTTTTCTCGAAAACCCGTCAATGCACCCGCTTATGCAGAGTCCGAAAGGCTTTAGTTTGTCATACCCATCGATATGCCATATATAATTTGGACCGGGAACATTATAAGTGCGTCTTTCTAGACGTCTTGAAAGTCTCGTCTCCACCCCTATGGGGTCCAGTTCTCTAAGAATAATTCTAACATCTTCTTTTCTTACTGACAATCCATTCTCATAGCATTTTGAACACATCATGCGATAACCATGTAGCCGACCAGACCCTTCTAATTGAGCTTCTATAAATTGAATGACATCAGTTAAGTCATCATATCGCCTGCGAGCAAGATTTAAACCCAATAAAACTCTCTTTAATTGCCGTTCACTCAGAGTTATATCATGTTTATCAGTCAAAATAGTGATAATATCTTTATATTTCATCCCTAAATGAAAATACAACTCTACAAGGCTATTACGCTCTTCCACAGCGGCCATAGTCGACACTTCGGAACAGCCAATCGATACACAGGACTAACTCGTGGGAACGACTTAATAACTCGTTGCCACGAGTTAATAAGACCAATCAGAGGTCCGCATTAACTCGAGGCCACGACTTAGTAAGTCGTGGGAACGACATAATAACTCGTTACCACGAGTTAGTAAGTCGTGGGAACGACATAATAAGTCGTGGCCACGACTTAGTAAGTCGTGGGAACGACATAATAACTCGTTACCACGACTTACTAAGTCGTGGGAACGACATACTAAGTCGTGGCCACGACTTAGTAAGTCGTGGGAACGACATAATAACTCGTTACCACGACTTATTAAGTCGTGGTAACGACATAATAAGTCGTGGCCACGACTTACTAAGTCGTGGCCACGACTTACTAAGTCGTGGGAACGACATAATAACTCGTTACCACGACTTACTAAGTCGTGGGAACGACTTAATAAGTCGTGGCCACGAGTTAATAAAAATATTGCACATGTCCCTTCCGGGGTTCCGTAATGAATCCAGTTCAGTTCGGCGCTTTTTCGGGCCTGATCTGGATCCAAACTATTTGTACCAAAATTATCGCCACTAGCAAGTGAAGAATCATAACCAATTTAGGTCAATAGAATTTCCCACTCTTGGCATTAGGGCAAGTCCATTTTGTATTAATTTGTGTGGTATTTTTCATTTTTATTTAAATTTTAATAGAATATTCTTTATGCAAACAGTGCATACCCTGATCAAATGCAACTTTATTGAATAAATAAATAAATAAATAAATCAGGACTTTAGCATTTAAGAGTGCGTACCAAAAAAATAATTTTCTTATTTCTCAACCAGAACATATGTTGTGGGTACTTAAAAGAACCGTCTCACTGAGACTGTTCTTTTGAGCACCCAAAGCATATGTTAAAACTGATTGGCAAGATAATATTTACAATTTTACGCTATTTTTTTTGTTTATTTAAACCTATGTAAATAAATAAACAAATAAATAAATAAATAAGCTTAACTTTCAAAAAGCTAAGTTATAGACACGCGATTACTATAGTGTATGTGTGGTCAATACCTGTTGTTACCTTGGATACAGTTGCTAAAAATAGAATATACCTCCGTAATCGGTGGGAAGCTTGTGAAAAAGTAGTAGGGGTTGTACCAGGAAAAATTCAAAAGGCTACATCAAATTTTATTTTAATTGTATGAAAAATATACCAATTTGTTCGCAATTGATCTGAGCATAGTGTCCCGTTTGCACAGAGAAAATATATTGAATACTTTAATAACTATGACAGAATATCTACCAACGAGCAGATCTAAAAAAGCCTGTTTTACTATATAATTTAATCATTCTTAGGGTTCTATCAAAAACCAGCAAAAAGGACGAAGAGTTTGCAGAGGGAAATTCATAAAAATTATATCAGAATAACCGTGAGATATTTAGGTAAAACATTTGTTTGCACAGGAATTCTGCTTTTATAATTTCAAAAGATATAGTATAAAAACTAACACCTTCCATTATAATTCCCTATTACCGCTTCAGCGCATCGCAGATACCTGGATGTCCGTTAAAGTCCCGTATGTTCAGTTTGGACGTAATTGTACCCCTTTGTATTTTCTCATAATAACCTGCTCCATATCTTTTAAACCATTTAAATTTTTTCATGATAAAATAAACAAATATAAACCACTACCAGACGATGTAAAGAGAAAAAGATCCATTACCCTACTTTTAATATTGATGGAGTGAATGAGTGAACTCGGGTTTAACGTCCCACCAACAACGAGGTCATATGGAGACGGGACCTCGGTTTAAAGTCTCATCCGAAAGACCGGAGAAGCGGGGGATCGATCTTGCGACCCCTGGATTGGTAGTCTGGAGTGTTATCCACTACGCTACAGCCGCTCCTAAATAATATTGATGGAACTATGCCCCTTTGTATTTTTCGTATAGTAATTTGCTATAAGATTTGTGTACGCTCCGTGTCTCCTTAAACCCTTTGCAGATTTTATAAACTTGGGTCATTTGTTTGCCCTATCAAGACAATGTGTAGAAGTTACATTTCAACAATGTTCGACAAAGGTCAAGGTCACATTTAGGAGGTTAACATTTCGTGTCCTCTCCATGTCTCGAAAACTGTTTAAGATTTCTTCTTGAAAGTTTGTACAGATATAAATAATCATCAGATGATTTGCAGAAAAAAAAGAACCATAACCTTACGTTTAGTTTTGACGGAATTGTGTCCCTTTGCATTTTTCGTCGAGTAATTTCATATTAGCTTTGAGGCCGCTTCCTAACTTTTAGGCCTTATAAGAGTTCCTCATGGCAGCTTGTACAAATAAAAAGCACCATTCGACAATATGAAGAGAAAAAGAGCCACAATCCTACTTTAAGTTTTGACGATAGTGCCCCTTTGTAGCTTTTGTATAGTAATTTTTATTACCTTCATATCAGCCCCATATCTTTTAGACTGTTTAAGATTTCTTCAAGAAAGTTTTCAAAAATATAAAACACTATCGTCTAATCTCTTAATCTGTAGAGAAAAAGAACCATAATTTTACTTTCAGTTTTGGTTTAGCCCCACCCCACTTTGTTTATTTCTTGAAGAGATTTGATGTGTCTGTACCTAACGTTTACACTGTTTAAAATTTTGATTTACTTTTACAAACATCAGACACTATTCAGACTCATGTTTGTAAAAGTAGATCAAAATCTGAGTTGAAATGTTACCTTTTCAACTGAGGCAAATATGAAATCACATTAAAACTTATACAAAAGGTCAAAACTCTGTAAGAACTACAAGTAAAGACACTATTCAGACTCTACTTGTATTTCTTTCAGAATTTTGACATTTTGTATAAGTTTTATTGTGATTTCATATTTGCCTCAGCATTGAAGGTTTCAATTACTGACAAAGTTCTGTCATCTCTTGTTTCCTTCCTTACTTTTAACCCAAACGGACGTATATTGCCCCGCTCAGCGGCGCTCTTGTCACATTCGACCTGTTTAGCGGATTTTGATAAAGTGGGGAAAATGTAATATGCTCAGATGGCATTGACGATTTGTCCTGTTTGTAAGTGGATTTCAATATTTTCTTTATTAATGACGCATTTTAGCACTTAAGAATTGAAGGGGTGTTGTGGGGAGGCACTTTTGTAAAACCATTTATAACAGCCAGTATCATTTTTTTCAATATGGCAATATTCAACGGGGAAAGGGATTGGGAAACACAGCGAGAGACATTTTTTGTATCTTTAAAGCAAGCCTTTATTTTTCAGAGCGTACGGTTTGTGGATGCAGACACACCGACAGTAAGTTAAGAGATATATTGTTTTTCTAGTCGACTGAAAAAGTAGACAAAATTGCGACAGAGGCCATGTCCCTGTTTTGATGACCAGAGCAGTTGGTGTTTATGAATGTAGCACCAAATGCATTTTAGATAAGTCAGCGGATATGGTTGTAATGCAAGTTCTTTTGCATGGTGTATGCTTGTTTGAGAAGTCTAAGTATAACTATTTTTTAGCATGTACAAGTGGTTCCTGTCGCTCATCTCTTTATATTTTCATGCTGTTTAAAATTCCGAATTCGTAGAATACATTGAACGCTCGATAATACACTTTGTTTTAAATGGTTTATATGTATAGGTTAGCGCTTAAAGCCAAACCATGACCAAGTAGTTCAGATAGTTATAGATGCACCAGCTTTTGCAAAAACCATCTGCATTTTAGCGATCAAACATTCTAACATGACGTTAACTTTTACCCCCTGAGCGTATAACAAACGGCGTCGTGTGAAAATTTGTGCTAAATCACGTTGCAAAGGTCGCAGTGTGCATATCTCGCGCCTTGGTGACGTCGGATGTATTTCGACGTCCGCCTCAAATAGTCCTTAGTAAATCATGGCAGTATCATTGCATTATCAATCTAGACCATGTTAGAATCAACAACAAAAATTATCGATTATCATCACGAGTGTTGTCGGGCAGATACGAATATCAATTCACTCCGGCTTCGTCGTCGTGATAGATATTTTGTGATCCGCCCTCCAACTTCATGTGTTAATCAGCGATAATTCACGGGTAAGGAAAGCTTATAACAATAACATATTCTGGACGTATGACTTTATTTAAACGTGGCGATAAATATCCTCCCCAGCGCAGGCTGCTGCAAATCTTTACTACTTACGGCTACTAAATGGCTAAGGGCCGTCACTCTGATCTTTCCAGTTCATCATTTATCCACCTTTGATAGATCTGAAAATGTTTTACCTGCAGTTCCTATGTATTGAACATCTGAATGAAATTTCAGAGATATGTTTAACACCTCAGAATAAGAAACAGAGTCTCTCAGCTCCAGGAAATGCTTTACAACCTGATCTTAATCTACACTGGTCAGAATGCCACACAATGTTAGAAACCCCACGAGACTGCTCCCGTATGAGTGGTTTATATTAATATCTATGTACAGTAAGGGCATCATATCTCTGTCTATCCCAGTTCTGTGCTATTTTGTCAATTATATCGTATCTCAAAAAATAAGTTACGATGCCCAGCAGTGGTGGGGTATCATGTAGCGCCTGCGGCGCTTTTATTTAAAATTAATATGATACCGCATGAAACTGCTAAAATTCCACTGTAGTTTTTCTTAGAAGACACATTCTGTAATGCAAGTATTTATGTTTTAGAAATTATTTAAGTATCGTAGGCTCAGTAAGATATAAAACAGCGCAAGGTTCTATACATTTGAATTCAAATGCATTAGTTATATTTATGTAAAGGCATGTCATTTCTTTCGTTATCATTAGTAAATACTTTCTATTATCAAAATAATGGGATTTGCCCATTTTATCTTATAAAAGGTCTGGTAACGTAAGCAACATTAATTCTATTCACTCTGAAGGTTAAGTATAAAAAGTATCGTTTTCTACAATGGCAAGCGTTGTATCTATTTAAACGTGTCTATAGATACGTGTAAGAATCTATCAATAAAAGACAGAGTTCATAAAAATAATATGAGGCGGTAACGTATGTTAATGATTGAAACTGCCAAAAGGCAGCCAGTCCTTACATGGCAAAAACTGACAGATTTTAATCGTTCGACAATAACACTTCCACAAACATCATGAACATAGTACAGATTTTTTACTCAAAGTGGGCAGGCGGATCTTTTGGCAGTTCAAAGACTATAGGACTGGATAAAAATCGCAGTGGAACAGGAAGACAAAATAACACACTTGAAGCCTATATCAATAACTTTAGAAGTCTTGAAAGGGTACACTTTTATATTTGCTTCCTTACTCATCGGTCATACTAAATACCGCAAGGCACAGCAAGGTAGCACAAGGTACCTCAAGATAGGGACAAAGTACCGCGCTTAACGTACACCAAGGTTGGCTAAAGATTGTTTAATGTGTATTACAAAGACCGTGCATAAGACGTCACAAGGATGGACAAAACGTTTTTTTCTAATAATAGTTAACATCAACATTGCAGAAACAGTTTATGACGAGCTCAGGCTGTGTCTCTGCCTCTGTGAAGGGGAAGTCCTGTCGACTGTTTAGATATGGTGTTTATTTTGAAGAAATGATGATGATTTTTCACGCTTGTCAAGCACATATGCTGGGGTATTGTTGATACAAATTTATACCATGACACGCAAATAATTTGAATTGATAGTTAAATTGTGACAAGACTATTTGCACTTTGAGCAGGGTTAGCCAAGGTTCTTGATTCGGTACCCAATGGTGGTGTTTGACTCGCTTAATGTAAAGCATGTGTATCTTTAGCAGATTTGCCTACCTTAGATTACCTTGTGCCTACCTGGCGGTAACTTGTACCGATCTTGCGGTCCTTTGTGCCTACCTTGCGGTACCTTATGCTACCTTGCGGTATTTAGTATGACCCTTTCTCAGAGGAATTTTGAGCCGCGACGCGAGAAAAACAACAAAGTGGTTGTGCGCCCAGCGCAGACTCAGATCCGCCTTGGCATCCACCCATTCTGATCAGACTTTTTGCTGTGCGCTTAAAGGGTAGCTAAGGGCCTAAGCTACATTCATGCGTACAGCGAAGACTGATCAGACTGGGCGGATGCCCAGGCTGAATCGAATCTGCGCTGGGCGCACAACCACTTTGTTGGTTTTCTCGCGTCGCGGCTCTTTTGTATCCCCAAATTTTTTAATGTTTTTTTTTTTTATTCTTTTTAATGTTTTATTTTTATTCAGATAAGCAAACAGGAAGTGAAAAAAAACTGCCTTTCTCTTTAAAAAATATGATGGACAACCACGGAGATTTACGCCTAAAATTAAAAGTTTATGAATTGAGCTGTTAGTATTGACAAGCCCTAAATTCCTTATTCTACGAATTCGCGACTTCGGGCTTTAATTCGATGATTTGAAGGTCGATGAAATGAAAAATGAGCCAATGAGCTATCGAAAGAGACAGCATAAACATTTACATGGTACTATTTCCATCATTTCAGGTCAGTTTTAAGGTGCCACGTCTTCCATCTACAACTGACGCAAGTTTTGATAGAGTAAGTATGAAAGGACGTCATCAGATTTATACCTTCCAATGTGTTCTGCCGTTAGAGCACTGCCGTTGAATATTGGTTTGAGCAGAAACCATGTATCAAGCCACCGGGCCTCTGTTGGCGTAAAAGAAAAGGATTTGTATTAAGTGTAATGAACCTTTCTTACACACTGAAACTGGTCTGCACGCACGCTACTTATATTACCATATAAAGGTTTCATCTTTTAGCTTTGTAGTGTAAACATTTGAAGAAATTTCACTGAAGAACAAATGGTTTCTTTCATTTTATATTAGATAGGTACAGCTTGAACGGAGCACCACATTATATATAACATATATCATAAACATTATATATCATATACATTATATATATATATATCAAAGATATATCATTTAGACAAGCTTTCGAGCTGGTTAGAGTCTTGTGACGTTATCCTCATTTTCAACGCCACAGACTCATAAATAAAAACGTATCCACACCAAACCCAGCGCAACAGACGCGCGCCTTTGCAATTAATGAGCTTATTAGATTCAAGTGACCTTGACTTTTTTTGTTAAAATTCATTGAAATATCTCTAGAATGTGTGGCTTGATCCCCACTAAACTGGCAGTGATATACCTTTGACTGGATTTCCTCTAAACTCACATAGACATGTCGTAAAGCCCATGCTTTACTTTGAAGGTAATCCACGACACTGATGTGGAGTGCACTGACGATTTACCTGTGATACGCAGAAGAACCCCCAGAAGTTTGTCTTTGGTATGTTTCATTCAAATTATAATTTGAATTATTAGCTCTTCGTAGTAAATATTTTCATTAATTAATAGATCGAAACGGGAGAAATAATGAAAACATAAAAAAAAGTGAATCTATGAAAGAAAATAAAAGCATCGTAAACGACTGCGCAATACCCCGCCACTGCAAACCAATACCCCGTCTTCTATCTTTTATATATTTTTTTTTATCATGACATGAACCTCATGAACAGAATTTTTTCATGATTTTATACACGTATCCCGAGACATGTATATAGCTCTGGGGCAGGGGCAGGTAACCTATGTGGACTTAATACTACTTGTAACAGAAAGCTTATGTTATTTTAATCATTTCTATGAAATTTCATCAAGATATACCGAAAATCTGATTTTATATTGATTTTTTCATGATTTCATACATGTATACAGCATGTGTCAGGGGCAGATAACCACTGGGGGACAAAATTTTGATCAAGACATAAAGATTATATCAATATGATAATTTGTTACAGGTTTCAGAAAAATCCCTTTCGACTCTAATTTTATACATTTTTTTCATTATTCCATACATGTATATAGCCCTAGGGCAGGGGCAGATAATCCAGGTGGACAAAATTCTGCTTATAACTGAAAGCTTATGTTAATTCGATCATTTCTGTGAAATTTCATCAAGATATTTCAAAGTGTAAAAGAACTACAGACCAAAAACTGTTTTTAAGACCATGAAAAGGGCAATAACTCCATAAGAAGACATCGAAATTTGCTCATTAACAATCCCAACCGAGATCTTCCCAAGACCAATGCACATGCCATGTATGAATAAACTCCGTTCATAAATACTCAAGTTATCGAACGGAAACGAAGTGCTCACGGACGGACGGACGACCGGACGGACAGACGTACGTACGACGGACGGACAGACACACGGACAGCCAGCGGGAAAACATAATACCCCGCCACTAACGTGTGGCGGGGTATAATAACGATTAAAGATAGGACTTTTACTACTTTATGTCTAAGTATTTCAGACGAAACTTGATTAAAATACTTTCATCAGAAATGTTACAATATTTCGTCAAACATATTTCGTACTTTCTCAAGCCAGTTTGAAAACCAGAATTTGCTTTTTTTTAATTTCTTCTGTATATTTGTGTGTCATAGACAGACTCAGCGAAACGACTCTGCTGTTTTGGTCCCTTCAGTGTTGTACCGTATCTAGGTCCGTCGAATGCTATTAATTTAGCTCTATGCAGAGCAAACTTTCGAATAGAGCAACATTGAAGCTGTATTAGTAAGTATACAAGAATTGTGCAGAAGAGTAGCTGTATTGTTTTCCTCCGAATAAAAGTTACCCTGGTCCTGCTGACCCTAGATTTCAGATGCAGCAAAAAATTGATGCTACATACATGATTAATGATACTCTTCTGTTGTTTCCTTTAGCCGCCTCCGAGACAAAATCATAACTACCTTTTAGAGTACATTCGACTACTCCTTGGAAACACGAGCCACAATGTATGTGCAAAATTGTATATTTCTTAGAATTATGGGCCTAAAATTATAACACATTAGCGGTGGGATAATATCACGTATCGCATACTTTGCACGTGAACATCCGTCTATCTGTGGAAGTACGCCCGTCTATCCGCACTTTGTTTCCCTTCAACAACAAGTAGGCATCATCTATATAACAAATATATATATGCATTTGTACCAAGAATGTCTCGCTTTGGCTTGTTAATGGGTAAATATAATTTCTGACAAACTTATGGCACTTGCCGATGTGCAAAAAATTTTCGCCTCTAGTTTCTTTACTATTTGGAGTACCATTATGAAAATGGTCCAAATACTGATCTAGAATAGGAGTCTATCCCAATCAAAATCTTCTGATTTCTGAGAATCAGCTGCAGTGAAGTCCAATTTAAATCTCGAAGAGTTCCTTCAAGAGCAAAGAACACATCCCTTGCTCTTCCCAATCACTAGTATTTATGTAATTCACCAACCACTGTTTATTTTCAGCAAAGACGTGCAACAGCAACAATAACGACTGAAAACATCTCCAGTGTAACAGAAGACTGTGATATTCAGGAGGCCATAAGAAGAAGTCTTGAATATGAAAAGTATGGATACGGAATTCTACCTGATAAGCTCTGTAATTTGGGCAATACCCAACTTTCGGTTTATAAAAGTACCAGTGGCCATCATGTTTTAGTACAGAGTCAAGGCTCCTGGAAAAGAGGTTCAGAGTCAGCTCTATATCCCCTTTTATAAGCCCGGTGCTTTCAAATGTAAATGAACCGAGCTGATTCATGTTTCCTGCCATAGAACAAGGTCGAAGAGATCAATTTATATTAAAGAAGTGATACTAAGTCGAGTTTCCATTCTCCTGTGTCTCGCGTTTTATCATCTCATATCTTGCTAACCTCATCAGCACATGTACTGAATACTTTCAAGTCATCCCCAAACACACGTAGGTTACTGTGGCCTATTCAGTGAGAATTGAGACAATACATGTATTAAGTGTCCGAGGTCAGCCTGGCATGTCAACTATTTCAAACCTCAGGTCTTTCAGACTTTATTAAGGCATGCGCTAGTCATGGCTGGTAAGATTTGTCAAACTGGTTTAATGGTTTCTGTATGGGCTGTTAGTCTTAGTATAATGGTACGTATAAGAGACAATACCAGCTTTTAATCATAAAATTATTGTTACTTCTTCAGCCTGTCAGAGAATGATGTTACACTGGTGAACACGGATGTTAAATTAATGATACTCTCGATAAATAGAGAATACCATGTTAGTGTCTTTTGATATCAAGTTAATCAGACGATACCAGAAACAGCGTAGGAATGGCGAGGCTTGCCGAGCCAGTCCGACGCGTTTCTGGTCGAGCTTGATAAATTTGGTATCTAAAGACACTTACATTGTTTTCTATTTGTCATGCATCATTAGAATATTTTCAGGTGTAAAGAGCGTCAAACAAAACAAAAGTAAACGCAGTTTTGTTTGAACTTGTTGACGTCGCGAAAGCTTTATGACGTAAGTCGGTGACGTTATTTAACAAATCGAACGTTGTTATCACGGCCAACGTCAATATGTAGCCAATTGTCCTCAGAAATTGCTTCTGTGAGCATCGCCCGATAACATTCGCGCAAGCACAGTTCTAAAGTGACATGATATCACATTGTGTTATCATACCCCAGTTATCAGGTGAATTCGGCAACATATGCATGATATAAATGGAAATAATTTTAAAGGGTCGTCAAACCCATTGCTAACAAGATCTTTATCATACTCCATTTACCTTGATCATTTAATAAATACCGGGCATGCTAATCAAATATTTTGTATGCTGATTTAAATGTTTAACCTTCATGTGAAACTGTAGGCGAAATCACAGCCTGTATTCTATTACGATTCTATTGATATAAATCATACTATTCACTCATACAAAAGTTTTTGCTTTTCTTCACAGTACTGAGCCTTCTTTGGAAGGGATGTTAAAACATTGGATCCACGAGACATTACTCGATAACTGTGGTAAACAGCAAGTACTTATTCACAGACAAAAGATACTTAGATCCACAAAATGGGCAATACGGCATCCTGCATTCAGGTTTGAGAAACCAGTCAAGGTTATATTCTCCGGAGAGCTTGGGGAGGATTCTGGGGGCCCAAGGCGGGAATACTTTAGGTAATACTCTGTTGCACCCGCATACAGGTACAATGTATGTTGTTGTTTCAGTTCTCATAAACTATGTCTTTTGTTTGCTTATGTACATCATTATGAGAACGGAAACAACAACGATTTCTCTCCCTTCATAGGGGATAGAGGATATATACACATTATTATAATAGTAACTTGATCTGGCGTACTGCATCACGTCGAGTTGATAAGCTCATACCATCGGATCACCCGAGACGCTTGCGTCGAGGGTGATCCGATGGTATGAGCTCATCTACGAGACGTGATACAGTACGCCAGATCAAGTTACTATTATAATAATTTGTTTATTATATACCTTAGGGAACAGCCAACCATTCATACTTGCCAGAGCTAATGCATCGGCCCGGAATTGAACCTGCGCGGCAGAGATATGTAGCTAGTCGTGAGACAAACGCTGCCCACTGATCAATCGAGGCGCGCCATTTTGGCGTGTTTGTTGATGTTACGTCACAAGTCCTGTATCTCTGGTTCTCGTTTCTACGATGCACGTTAAACAATGACGCGCCCGAAGCTGGAACACACACATAGCCTCGTTTTAAAGGATAGTGATACGGATCAGAAAACGTCAGTTTGATACGGCGTTCTGTATCAGATGGCCAGAAAACTGACAGGTCAAATGGTCTATCATTAATAGGTATATAATAAATACTGCGAATATATGCAGTGGTTATGTTTATAACGTATAGATAACAAACTGAGTAATTAAATGCATACTTATATTTATTAAATTGCATGCATCCAGTAAATAGCTTTTCAGAAAGTAAAACTTTACTCAGTGCGGCAAGTGAATTTAACTAGTAGCAATTAAGGTAAAATTTACTGAACGAATAGTGTTTGAAAGGATTGTAAAATTTACTCAGTAAAGTTCAATATGATGCTTTTTTCAATGTGTGTATTTTGTACAGGCAAGACATTTCCTTTGGATTGCTTTCATTAGGTGGTATGGCTGGTCGGGGGCATGCTGGAGCCCCTGCTCACTTGCTCTAGTTGCTTAGTGTTTGGAAACAGAACGGTATAGAACTTCGGTTGCTATGGTAACCTAAATCCTTCATAGTCTTCCAATGGGCAAAGCTATTGTTTTAAATATTTTGCCTGTTTGATTCATTTACATTTGCAGGGAGTTGATCAAAGAGCTTGAACGAGATATCACCGTAGGTCCAGGCGGAAACAAAATTTTTAAACATGATATTCAAAAACTACAAGATCGATCCTATGAACTGGCGGGACAAATTGTGTCATGGAGTCTTCTACAAGGCGGACCAGGTTTCCCGGTACTGAACAGTGAATTATATTCCCTTGTCACAGGACGGGACACTACTAGCATTGACTTGAGCGTAGTAGATCTTGATACCAAGACCGTCATTGAGTCTGTAAGTAAAATGAAAGCATTTGAAAAAAATTAACGCAATCAGTTCAACCTTATATGTGCCTGCATTTCCCTTTTCTTTCGTGTGGTGTGCTTATGAACATATCGCAGGACTACAATCACTCCTTAAAGTTAAGATCACTATAATCTTAAGGGAGGCAATTTTATGACATGAAAACGAGAGTTTAATAATCATTTCTAGCTCACCTGAACCAAAGGCTCCGGGGCGCTTATAGGATAGGCAGGCTCCGTCGTCCTCGTCCGTCAACAAATTTAAACGACTTCTCCTCTGAAACTGCTGGGCCAATTCTAACCAATTTTTATATGTTCAGGGGTCATAGGAATGAAAAATTGTTCAAACGGTCCTGGTCAGATGACCAACATGGCCGCCACGCACATATATGGTAAAAACCTTTAAATCTCTTCTCCAGAACCAATAGGCCGATGGCCTTGCAACTTGGTATATAGCATCAGGTACATGTTTACTACCAGAATTCTTCAAATTATAACCTTGGGTTGACCTTGACCTTTTTACGGTAAGGTCAAATTTGCTTTCACGTGCTTTTATATGGAAAAATGCAAGAACATAAGATTTCTTGTTAACTTTTGAAGATTTTGGCATAAAAAATGGTATGTACAATTATCTTAATGAGCACATGAAAATTTATGAGTACAAGAGGTCAATGTCATTATTTGACCTTTGACACTGGGCTCTCATATGTGGACAATTACAAACATATCCACCAAAGTTACTGAGCCAATTGTGACCACATTTCATATAGAGTCCCCAAAGGTTGAGGGAATGAAAAGTAGTTGGTGAAAATTTAGTTCACAAATTACGTAATGTTTGCACTCTTCTTTCACGTGTGGTATAGATGAGGCTATAGCCCTGATACTATATATTGCCCTTTGTTTTCAGATTGAGAAGGCGGTATCTGAAGACGAGTTACAGAGGGTGTTTGAGAGTAACTTTGATTGGTTTATAGACCAGGGAATGGTGGTTTATGGAAAGAAATTAGAAAACAAACAAGAGATATTGAGAAATATTTTCAAGAATGCCATTTTCTACCGGTTCGTTCTTTATTACATGTATGTGTATCACCATATAGAGTTATAAACAGTAAAAAATATGAAAATAAATTCTGAGGGTAATGATACAGGCCCGTACGAAAATTCTGACATGATTACAGCAGGAGTCCTGCTGGACATTGACAGGAATTTCATTTTCAGGCTGAATTATAACGGTATGTGGGAAATGATAAAAAGTCCACTCAAGATTCCAGCAGGAAAATTTGAAAAAAATCCTGCCAGGAATCCTAGCAGGAAAACAGAGCTGAAAATTTTGCAAAATTAAGTGAATCTAGCATAAAGATTTTGGCGGTACACTTCAACTACACAGTGAATCATAAGTGATAAATTCAACTTGAAGACTGGCCATGCTGTTTGTTTGTATTTAAGGTGGTGATTCATGGTTAATGTAAAAATCTGCATAAAACCATAAAAAAGTAATGTATCTCCCTGAAAGTTAGCAGACCCCTTATTTTTGTTGTTCTTTACAGTTTAGAATACAAAATAGACGTACATGCTGCTTAAAAAAGTGTTTTAATAAGGAAAGATCAAAGGGTAATTTTCTGCGAATAAATCTGAAAATATCGTTATTGAAAATTTACGAAGTGCTGAAGGTGCATTATTGCATAATGAAGAGCGTCCTAGCAATTATTTATTCCAATTCTTTCTCAAAGTGTAATATAGACCAGAAGAAAAGGGTAGCTTTTTCTCAAATGTTCAACCATATACAAAGTCAATGTACACTGGACGCATTTATTAAATATAGGGTAGGCATGCATACCTATGTTAACACCTACAGTATAAATAATACATTACTGACATGATCAGTGGTGTGTAGATGAAATTGTTCAACCTTGTTAAAATAGTCTCACCTGTTTCACCTGTGTGTTCTGACAAAAAAAGTTTGGACACAGACTGCATCTTTTTTCATCTGCTCAGCCTGATAATGTGTGAAAGAGTTTGAAAAAATAATTGCTAGGACGCTCTCCATTATGCAACAAGGTACTCTAAGCACTAAGTATATTTTCAATAACGATACTATTTTTTTCAGATTTATTGATACTATTTTTTCAGATTTATTCGCAGAAAATTACCCTTTGATCTTTCCTTATAAAAACACTTTTTAACATTAACAAATGCTGCATTTTGGGATCCTTAATTATGCGAAACAACATAAAGAAGGCATCTGCTAAGTTTTGGAAAGATCAGTGTTATTTTGAGTATTTTATGCATATTTTTGTCTTTATCCCAAATCAGTGATTATCACAACCTTAACATATTAAAAGGTTTTCTGTGTTATTTGAAGGATGAATTAATAACAGCTAGTATGAAGAAAATGTCAGTTTAATTGTTTTTTGTATCATTAATGCATACATTTCCAAAGGCAGATTTAAGTTCAGGGGTCAAATATTCAATTTATACACAATTTCATGTACCCCACCCATATCCCTGGACATAAAAATGAAAATGAATTCAATATATGTGTTGTGGTAACAGAATTACTTTCTGTCATAAAATTGTGTTAAAGAGCAATGGCAGTACTGATCCATGTCTATAATATAATCATAATACCCAAGAGATTGGCAAGATATGTGTTATGTTGTGTTTTATAAAGCAACTGTGTATTTGAAAGTTTTAAATAGCATGTTGAAAGAGTATGTCAAGGTCTTTGTGTAATATGCAACACGACCAAATTCATGCCAACAATCCTGTCCATATTCCTGGCAGGATTCCTGCCAGGAATTTCAAATTTACTGTGAGAATACTGCTCATCTGAATATTCCTGGTGGGAATCCTGCCATAATTCCTGCTAATTTAAATATTTCACTTAATATTCCACACTGAGTCCTGCTGGAATCCTGTAGGGAATTTTATATTTTAGTGAAAAGTTCACGTGGAAAACCCATTGGGAAACTTTTTCATGTCCAGATTCCTGCCAAGAATCCTGTTACAATTACTGCAGGAATACTGCTACTGTCCTGCTGGACAATTCCGTACAGGGAGGCAAAGTATGCAATAGAAAAACGAAAATAGCAGACTCGATTTAAATAAGCCCGTCCATGCATATTTTAATGGAAGGTTGTAACTCTACCACGCTGCTAGCACCAGATGCTGCATTCCCAGCATTTCCCATTAAAACTCTAAGTATATTTAAAACATTTCATTTAGCAGTCCTGGTATCTTTGTAACGAAGCGTAAGGACTGGGGTCCACGAGGTATGGATATCATGATATGTGAACATGTGTAGTGATGTTCTACATGGATAAGGGTTAGCCAACGTTTGCATATGACATGGCATGTCATTGGCTGTACAGCAGTATGTCACACTTGTTCGTTCTGTTAATGACCTCATAACGAGTTGCCGTAAACGATAACTCGTTTTGACCTCTCACGAACTGCACATGCAAATGGACTTCTGGATATTATCTAGAAGTAATGACTGGCGAACTTGTCCAAAACTGAAATTTCCCAGTTTTACCTTTGAAAAATGCGACAAATCGGTGAGCAAAGTGCCAACCTTCAAAATATTTTGTTACCACGGCTGACACAACAAAACAGTAATATTTGATTTGAATTTTGCTATTAAATTCTCATTCGTCTGGTGTTAAGTCAACATAAGCCAATTTGGGACCAACGGCAGACGTTTTTTATTAGACACCTCAACTTTAATATAGTGGATACAGAACTAAATGCTTATTTTCAATCCCTTTATGAATTAAAGAAACATGTCTGCAATGTAACAAAAAATGTCGGCCCAAGTTAATCATGATTACCTACTGTGACATGCACTGCGTTGGCGAAACTGTTGGGCAAGCATTTCGGCCGATGAACGAGGCACATGTAACATTGGGCCAACATAAAAATCTAATGCTGGATAATATCAGCTTTACTCCGAGTTGGCTTTCTGTCTAGATTTAAATCCACAGCTGACAGTACTTTCCTTTGAAGTTGCCAGTACTGATAAATCCTGATACATGTATTGTTATCATGTACAGTTATTATGTACAGTTATCATGTACAGTTTTGAATAGACCAATCATTACAGAGCTGCAATTAAACATATTTTGTGAACTCTGGTGTTTCCTTTCAGCCACAGAAATATTCGTTAAGGGTATTCATTTGACTCTCCTCGCTTAATGAGTCTCCACAACATATTTTATATGAAAATAATCCATTTAATCATATGATTGCATAGATTCACCTCAGAGGTTATTGATGGTTACCAACTTTTTGTACAGAAAATGAGCACTGAATTAAAGGTCACAGTATTACTCTGCCATTTTCATTTTTGCCTCCCTTCTCAATGGGAACAACTCTTGAAAGCAGGAATTTACTCCTTGCTCCTTTAGGAGCAAATTCTTTCCTTTAAGAGTAGACCACTGGGAAGAGTTACATCATCCAGAGAAGCAATTTGTTCCTTTTGCATTAATGGCAGCAAAACTTGGATGTGTACCCATACATCTTAAAACATATGTTGTGGTTACTCATCAATTAGGTGAGTCCCTACAACACAAGTTTTAGTAGAAAAATGTTAAAATTAAGCACTGAAACTTGTCGGTAATCCATATAAAAAGGCACGCCAGCGAGGCTATTTCAGTAACACAACATTTGTTGTGTTGAAAAAAACAACAACACTATGTTATGGGTTCTGAGTGATCATAAACAGCATAACTGGTAATAGAAAAAAAACACACACACACTAAAACATACGTGATTGAAATAACCTTAACACTGAACAAACATTTGCTTGAATAGAACAGCAGAGCTTACCCAACAAAATTTGTTTAAGCTGCAGCCCAATTTTCTGTCTCTTCTGTCCTGTGGACAACCTTAAAATGAGACAAACACTCTGATTCAAAATTTCCCTCTGATCACTCAAGCCGTTTCTGATTGGTTAGGTAACTGATGACCTTATTGCTTCAGACAGGAAGGTCCATTTTCCAGACAAGGTGAGGCAGGTTGAATTGGATAAAATAAATAAAGAAGATATTAACTTAAAAATACATTTTTTATTGGTTTAATTATTTGTTTAGGTGAAAAGTTCAATAAAGCTGTGTATTAAAACAGATATATCCATTTCTTTTTGAGATGTATTAGTATATATCAATACTGATTGTTAGATGAACAGGATAATTGGACTCGCCCTAAAGGGCTCGTCCATTATCCTGTACACCTAACAATCAGTACTGATATTTACTGATACATCTAAAAAAGAATGGATATATCCCGTAGAGGAGTTCTGGCATATGAAGACTGTCTTAAAAACGTGGACCTTTTTGCAATTACTGTAACTCTTATATTTATCGAGAATTTCATCATGTGGTTATTTTACCATAAGGTGGCACTGCTGACAGGAAGTGATTTTATAATGCTGTACCCTTATACTTATAACAAAATTTTTGTCCCGTTGAAACTGCAAACGGGCCTCAGGTGAAATAAACTAGTTTCAGAGATTTCTTTGGCTTTCATTCTATAGGAAAGAAATATTTACACCATCTCAGATAACAGATATCCCGAATAGCTCAAAGAACTTGGTGATGAAATGGTCCGTTTATAGTGAATATGGAGCTCCTAGCATGGATATTGCGTGCAGGCACAAAGTTATCATCGAAATCAACAAAAAAGAAAAAACATTCAAAATAAAGAAGTGGTTCAACAAAATTAGTAGTTAAATGAAAATTTAAAGGCGGAAGGACAGACTGCTGCTTAGTACTTGAACATTTCCATATTCTAAATAAAATTTATTAGCCAGGCACTTACATTTTCCCTGATTAACTCTCCAGTTTCCACATGAACAGCACATTTACCACCGGTTCTTTATCTGTTCAGACAATTTTTTCCTTTTATACTTTAAATATTTCAAATTCTTCTTTCCTTAGACTGTAAACCCGAGAACGCTCTTAAACTATTTCCTTCCACTTGATACCATTTTATGGTTTGAACAGTGCGTACGACTGAGAAAGATGTCTTAGACACAATTTGACGTCAGTACGATACATCCTGATTATCTTTATCATGAAGCTACTTTTCTGAGCTTCACCATCACTTTGCTACAAACAAAGTTTTGAAAATTTTGCTTAAAAATAAAATGTTAAAGTAATGGCGACGGCTAGTGACAACCGGTTGTCAGCAGCCTCACAGGCTAAAGACGACCGGTTGTCACTAGCCTGTTAGGCTGCTGACAACCGGCTAATAAATTAATGCGCATTTTAAAGGACAGGAAGCATTGGTTCATTGTAAAACCATCACAAATAATTCTCAATAGGTTTATGCTCTAAATCAAGCTACATATGAATCACAACAACAAAATATCTGCAGATAAAAAGCAAACATATGGAGAAGAGATATCTTCTAAAAATAGATTTTCCAAGGGAAGTAACTCAATCATACTTTGTAAGGGAACTAACTCAAAATACCACTTGCAATTTTCTCTGAAGTTTATGTGCTAATTCTGTTTGTCCAATTGCCTCCATGATTAAATATATAAGTAGTTATACTTGTATTCATATTATGAATTTGAAGTTTATATGTCCTAGGGAATGAATTAGTAAATAAACAAATTTGCTTGACTGAACAGCAGGATTATAGCTATAGGGAAGAGCATGTAATGGTTACTGGAAAATTTATGTAAAATCTTTTTTCCATCAAGATAAATGTAAAATTTGTATCCATGTGATGCATAAATTCTTTAAGCTATTACTATGAATAACTCCATGACTTCTAGACAATAATAATGTAGATAAAAAACAACAACAGAAATTTACATCTGATTTGTTTAATAGGTTCTTGCTTACTACAATCAACTTAAACTCAACTCAACTCAACTTTATCAATCTCAGGTCACAAAGTGACATATGAGTAGCATGTACAACAAAATAGTGAAAGGCAATAATAATAAAAAGGCAATAATAATAAACTTAAAACTTGATCAGAGTGAAAACAAATATCAACAAATATAATAGTAATACCATGAAACTAATATGCTTAAAATATCTGGAGTTTTATTTGAAAATAATAGGATTTATAGTAACTGGTTGTCAGCAGCCTGTGAGGCTAGTGACAACCAGTTGTCAGCAGCCTGTGAGGCTAGTGACAACCGGTTGTCAATAGCCACTTCCTAAAGGAATTTATGAAAAGGTCCCCAATCATTAGATATTCTACAGGATACTGCTATTTAAAATTCAATCTAAAATTTTATTTACAGATCACACACAGAAATTTCACAGTTTACTGAGGGCTTGAACTCAATAGGGGAATTCTTTATGTTGTTAAGGAAACATCCAGATGCAATGAAAAATCTGTTTGTGGATTGTCATGAGAAGCTGACCTTTGAAAAATTCAGATCATTGTATGATATTAAATACAGTGAAATTGGTTCCAACAACAGACCAGCTGAGGAAGATACGGTGTTCTGTTTTGAAGCGTTTTTGATGGACTCAGAAGGTAAGGCAAGACATAGCACAATGGGATTTTGTAATCCTTTGCAATGAGGCAAACACGACTTTTCCGTCATCACAGTCAAGGTGACCTTAACACATTGTAATTTTGGGCCCTGGTTCACTCAGCTCCGACTTCTTTCAGGTGTTAAGTCTATTAATACCAGGAGTTTCACTTTGCTTTACTGCCACAACTGAAGACTGGTGTCCTTTATTTATTCGCAATGACAATCTACGTGAAAACTGAAAAATACAAAAAAAAAAATGTGTATAAAAGGCTGTTCTAGTCAGAAATTACTGTTTGCTTCCTGGAGTCTGTGTGAAATCGGAAATTAACAGCTGATATCAGAAATCTCAAAAACAGCTTGCTAAATTCGGAGTTCCGCCTAAATGGCTACAAAATCCATTTTGCGAGGACAATTTCTCATCAAATTACCTCCTTGGGCCTTCTAGTATTCATTGAATAACGCAAAGTCGTCAATTCGTCGCAAGTTTTGCCGCAGAAGTTTCTTAATAGTTGCAAATGGCGACGTTCGCAAGGTGATACATTTTACCGTCTCAAAAAGAACAGGGTAAAACCCGGTCCGCAGAGGTACTTATAAAAACCGATAAAACCCGCTATGCAATGGGGTAACTAGAGAGTGCCTTACGGAAAGTAGACGCAGTAACACCAACTGTACACAAAACATTTAGGTTCTACATATACGTTTCAAGTCAGTAAATTAGTGGCTCTATTGGCTGTACTAAACATACATTTTCACATGAAAGAGCACTTGAATTCAAAGTGGCACATATTTGACTATACACCAATGGCAGGAATCGTTTTCTCATTGTGCATTTTAAACTTATGGCACATTACCCACCCTAACATCAAACTGAAATATCTGAATGCATTTACTTAGGAATAATTTTACATACTTAAAGTAGTTAACTTGTTTTATAATATTTCTCATAATGTACAACTAAGTGTATTTTAGCCCACCAGTTAACCTCTGCATTTTACCTTCTTTGTATTTAAGTTAGGAGGGGTGGGGGCGGGGGTGCAAAATGCTCCCCTCCCCTATAAGTTTTGTTTAGTTTCGCTTGTTTAAGAAATTGTAATAAATTCGTATTTCTGTTAAGGAACCAAGGTTGTACATAAATATGACACTTAAATCTGGAAGTAAGCTATAATTTAAATACGATTATAGATTTTGTATTTCTACATTTTGTCTTTTTGTCCCACTATTGGGGTAAAAAGCAGTTTTATACAGGGCAAAACGTCCGTGGCTGTTTTTTTAGTTTACTTTCAGATTTAGTTACTCGGTATGTTTGGCCATACTGTTTCTTTTGCCCGGAAGGAATTCCCAGTTGGATCAGATATTCTATATGATTAATGGAAACGTTTCTTCAAGGTGGGCGTATTGCCCCCACTATTTTACACCTTGCATCATGTAACGCGACTGATCCATCTGGTGGCACTGCTGCATCATATGTCCCCAGAGCAGCAGCCATAAACGCTGTTCGATGCTGGGGGAGAGTAGGAACACCTTTCATCCACAACAGCCAATTAACTTTCATTTGAGTGAGTGAGTGAACTGGGGTTTAACGTCCCACCAACAACAAGGTCATACGGAGACGTACCTCGGTTTAAAGTCTCATCCGAAAGACCGGAGAAGCTGGGGATTGATCGATCTAGCGACGTCTTGATTGTTAGTTCAGCGCGTTATCCACCACACTACCGTCGCTCCGAAGTGGGCTTGAGAGTAAGTAAGTAAGTTGGGCGACACTTTAAGGAGTCGCATGCGTTTAGTCATTACAGCCTTTACGCTGTATAATAACTGATTTACCTGCTGGGTATATTTCATAGCTTTGTTGTTAACTTTTTATATGTATTTCGGGCTAACATTTATTAAAAACTTTTCCAGCTGGACAAACGGGGATAGCTCTAGAAGAACTACTCGGCTTCTGGACAGGGGCGAGTGCTTTACCACCACTAGGTTTCCAAACTAAGTTAGAAGTACACTTCGTCAACAGTGATTGTCATCGAATGCCAACAGCTCACACTTGCGGATTAGTTCTTGAATTGTGTAGGGGGCTAACAGAGCCAAACCTCTTTAGACAGGATATGGTGAAAGCCATAACTTGGTCTGGTGGTTTCCACCTGGCATAATTATTTTGCATTATGGCACGACATGATGCGTCTAATTTGACCTGTCTTTTGAATTAAAAACTGTTTTACCATTTTTCTGCACCACTTTGACAGCTAGCAGTGAAAATAAATTCTTTGAAAGTGAACATGTATTAAACACTGTTAAACACTATCATTCTTTTCAACGTATGCTATGTTCAAGGTGGAATACGTCCGTTACGATCACATGATTATAACGGTAAATATCTTGGTTTTCAAAAGAAATGATCTCAAACTAAGTAAGAAAATTGACTTTATATCAGGTATAAATGTCCAGTTTTTATGCCATAAAGCGCAGTTACCCCATATTTAATTTCTTCTCCGTCCCAAATGCTATCACATAATGAAATGAAGACATTTACCAGAACACTTCGGAAAGCCGACCATGAGGTCAGTTTTCCGAAGTGACCTGGTAAATGGCTTCATTCCATAAACCAATGACAGTTGCTTCGGGCAAATGACACTATTAACTGCTCTTTAAGACATTGAAATCGCCTTTTGAAGATCTACTTACCTAGTCTGAGATAACCCTTTTTGAAACATAAGATATTTAACGGTAGGGGTATATAAGCACGAGATCGTGACGTACCTTGTCCACCTTGATGTTGTACCCAATGCCAGCGTTTTCTGAATTTTTACAGGGCGGATGTACTTGATTCATAGTACAAGTCGGTAGCATGAACCGAGGCTTAGAAATACATTCTGATTCTCTTTAACTGTTTCATATGTTTTAAAACACTTTAATTAGACTAGTTCCAGGTAGGACACAATATATTCAGTTTTGATGAACGGCATCGTTAGTGACTAGATGTCGAGAGCTTTGAGCTTTATAAAGCTTCTAACGAGAATTTAACATTTTTTTCTGTTTTTCGTTTAATTGTTTTCACCATTCGTAGTATCTGTAATCAGCGTTCACTATGTGCATTTCTGTGATTCAATACCCAGGTGCAGCTGCTTAATTTTAGAGTAATTTGGTGGTCATGTATAGATGTTTATCTACCTGCATCATTGAAACCTTCTCAGACGTAACTTCGAACAACAGCAACAATGGATTCTGTCTTAAAAGTGAAAGTGGATAACTTTGAAAAAGAAGCTAAAACATCGGAAAAGCCTTGTACGTCTCGGAAGTACCCACCTACCAGGCACACAAGGTTGAATCAACCTTGAATAAACGTTGATTCAGCGTTATTACGTTACATTAACGTTAAATCAATGTTGGTTCAACTTTGTCCTCCCAATGAGGAAGTAAATTCAAGTGATGGTAATGTAAACCTTTAGGTGAGCGGAACATTTGACTGTGGCATATATGTATACAACTAAATCTTGCCGCCTCTTATTTGAAATCTTCGTTATGCTTTCATTATCAGCATCGCTGTACAAGATACTGTCATATATCAGAACAGATTTTACTTAAATGAGGTGAGATGTAAAGTGCTTTTTTATATCAATAAGTTGCAAGATTCAGTAATTTTCTTTGTCTACAAAATTGAATCATCTTTATTACCGCTACTTTAGCAAGAGGGATGACAAAATGATCAAGTTGTGGTTTATAGATGTTTTATTAAATGTGTTTGAGTCGTGACAGTTGGAATGGAACTGAACAAATTTCGTTAATATCAAAAAGCTATTCTGTATCCTTATTTGTCAATAAAATGCTGTTTGTCAGTTCACATGTTGTCTCACGAGCGTGAACCTTTTTGAAATTGCTGTATTACCTTTCCTGCTGGATCCAAATTTTCAAACTTTTGTGTGTTGTAGCAATTTGAAACCTCCTTGCACTAATAATGGTTTACTATAAGGTTACACTGTTACAGGAAGTGGCGTGATGGTGAACTACTGTTTATGACATCAGTTCCTGTTTTCTGCACGGCTGAGACTGCATACTCGCTCAGTAAGTTTCAGAGAGTTCTAAGGTTTACACTCTAAGGAAAGAAGGCTTTACAGTAACTCAGATAATGATATTCTAAATGGTTCAAAGAACTTGGTAATGAACTGGTCTGTGCGTTCTGAAAATGGAGAGCTTAGCAAAAAAGTTGCTGGACAACACGGAGTTATCATCAAATTCATTATAAAAATGGACAAAAAATGTCAAAGTATGGGAGTCATTCAGCCAAAAGTAAAATTAGTTGAAAATTTTAGGGAAAAGGACAAAACGCTATTCAGTACTTTGCCGTTTCTATTTCTTAAATATTTAAAGATACCATTAGTTGGCCTGTCACTTACGTTTATCCTGCTAAACTCTACGGTTTAAACATGAACAAATCATTTCACCACCCAGATCTATCCATAAAAAAGCAAATTTCACCTTCTGATTCTTTTTCTCAGACTTTCTTCTATTAATCGAGATTTTTTTTTAAATTCTTGTCTCCTTAGAATAATGACCTGAAAAGTTCTGAAACTAAACTCTTTTTCAGTTAATGCTGTGTTGTGTTTTCAATAATTCGGACGACATAAAATGTTGTCGTTAATTGATATGGCCATATTAAAGTGTTACTTTATAAAGATAAGAATCTTCACCAGCTTAAAGGTGTATCACTTTGCTATAACCACACAAAATTTGGAAAAGTTTACCTGATAAATAAAGGAGTTACAGCAATTTCAAAAAGGTGCGTTTTTTTAGACAACCAGTACTTTTAGTTTCTGAACGTACTTATCCACCTTTACCACATCGACTAGATGTTTATTGTATTATTGTTTTCAACTCTTAAATTAAGGCCTCTGAATGATGCAAAATAATAGGCCTACCTCATTTACTAACAGATGGATGACCAGATTTTACGTTCTTTTCAATAATATTTCAGTCATATTAGGACAATCGGAGGGTGACGATGAAAGGCTGTGTGCAGTGGAAACCCGTTTACGTTCGAAAACGTTTCTCGCCTCAAACGGGTATCGAACCCGTGATCGCTAGATCAGCAGGCCAGCGCCTAACCTGCTGAGCCACTGGGGTTGACGGCCGCTGTCAAAACTGCTACAAGATCACTGCCATAGCTTTATGATTTGTTACGTTAGTTGTTGTCACCATTGCTTACAATTGATGTGGATTGCATGAGCTTGCTATTGATTATCGTTGACGTCATATTGGCCGCCTCAGGACATTGCCTCGACGTTGATAACGTATTTATAGATCACAAAAGGCGTCATAATCACATAACCATGATGTCACCCTTTCCTGCATGGGAAGGCTAAAAGATACCAGCATCGGTACCGTGTCAATATGCAAGTGCAATAGCAAATCAAAAGCTTACTCTCAAATACTATAATTAAACCAGAACAATTAAGGGCGTAGCTGCTTTACGCAAATACGCAGGTGCGTATTGAATTTATTTCAGATTGACAAAATTTCAACTCGCATCTGCGTATTTGCTTGCTGAAAATTTGGTAAATTGGCCTAGATATAAGTACCAGCTGTCAAAAAACAGACATTACAGTATGAAATATTTTAAAGGCTAACTCCTAGATGTCCAATCAAAGAGTACGAAACATAAGTGTGCGCATCTTGCAAGGGCTCCTAACTACACCCCTGCCTAATAACAGACAAAGTAACAAAGAGAATGGCTTTGAGCGGTCAATAGAAATAAAATTGACACTTTCAAACCTAGCCACACAAAAATATCTTACTGCATGCGCACAGCAGCCTAGCATTAGCTTCATATAATAACAATCTTCACTGTCCAAATTATCAGTCTATGTATTATGAAGAAAACAAATACTGGAAAACGCAGGCTTATCTGTTTCTTTGCAAGTTACAAATGTCATGGCGCCTTCAGATTTTCTGAGACTCATTAAATATTTCAGTTAAAATTTGTATGCTCTGACAAAGCTCGATGTGGCCAACCTACGTCACGATCATATGATTATATATCTCAAATTTCAATAGAAAAAATCTCAAACTGATTGGAGAACTCAGCTGTATTACAAAGTTTGTGAGGCCGATTTTTATGCCTCTCCCTCACACCACCATGGGGGACATATTGTTTTGGTGTGGATCCACTCTAGTCTGCATCGGCGTGGCTTCTTGTCTGCACTCTGTCTCCTGAATGGATAAATGGATTTTAACCAAAACTTGCACAAATACGTTATGGGGTAAGAGGAAAGAGCTGATAAGATTTCGGTGAGTATGACCATTTTCAAGGTCACAGAAGGTCAAAGAATCTTGAACAATGCCTTGTCTGCACCATATCTAACGGATGGATGGATGTTTCTTAATCAAATTCGCATAGATATGTAAGTGAAAGATGCAAAAGAACTGAGTAGGTCTGGTGACTTTGACCCTATTTTCAAGGCCACAAGGGTTTAAAGAATGCTGAAAATGCCTTGTCTGCACCATATCTCCCGAATGGCTGGATGGATTTGGGCCAAACTTGCACAGATATATTATTGGGAAATGCAATCAAAATTGCCTTGTCTGTACGATATGTCCCCAATGGATGGATGGATTAGGGTCAAACTAGCCCAGATATATCACTGGAGACTGTAAAGACTTTATTAGATATTGGTGACCTTGACCTTGTTTTCAAGGTCACAAGGGGTTAAAGCATGTTGAAAGAACGACTTGTGTGCACCATGTCTCCTGGATGGATGAATGATTTTAACCAAACTCGCACAAATATATCAGTTCAAAGTGGAAAATAATTGATTAGATTTTGATGACTTTTACCTTATTTTCAAGGTCAAAGTTTAAAAAAAAAATGGCTTGTCTGCACCATATCTCCTGAAGGGAGAAAAGGATTATGACCAAACATTGACAAGTGTATAATCGGAAGGTGGAAAAGAACTGAATACAGTTTGGTGACATTGACCTATTTTCCAGATCACAGGAGGTCTTGACTTGGCAACAGTTAGGGAAAATGATATTGCTGGGAAAACACAAGTGGGGAGGGACATCTGTTTTGTCCAAAACATTTCTAGTTATGTTATAAGGTGCTGTTACCCCGTATTAATGTCCTTTACCTATATAAAATGCCATTATTTTATGAAATCAAGCTTATTACCTTAATTATCACGACACTTTTAAAATGGTGGTATTTCTCTGACACGGACCTCCGTTGCCTAACGGAGTAGAGCGCTGACTCAAGTCCCGGTGCCGCACGTTAGAAAGCAAAGTTCTGCTTACACGGAAAGTCAGGTGTTTTTCCCCGGGAGCTCCGGTTCTCTCTGCTTAACGATTGGCTAAAAATAAGTAAAACTAATCAATACTCTTAAAAGGGCCATAAAACAATAATTTATCAAAAGATCTATTCCTGGCGACATCGAGATCAGTTTTCGAAGTGTCAGTTTCATAAAAATATAACAGTTGCTTCCGACATAGGCCTCGAAAGGCCTGAGAGACATTTCGACATTATTCTGTTTTGAAACACAAGGAGCCGATTGCACAGTGCTGGTTTAAAGTTAACCCCAAGATTAGCCATACATTTTGTATGGATTAAACTCGAAGTTAGCTTAAACTTGCTTTGAGCTTCGGCCAAAGACGTTTACTGTTATAACCACGTGATCGTAACGAACGTCAGCCGCATTGTATACCCAAAAGATTAAATATTATACAAGTTCGAACGCAGTCACAGCATCTGTAAAATATCTTGTTGAAGGTGGGTGTACAACTCGACGGCTTCAGAGAAATTACTCGGTGGTTCCGACTGGTCTCTTCTCATGATAATCACACACATTTCATACACATCTTCATCACATGGTATAGAGGATCGAAAGAGGGCTTCCTCACGACACACATTAAAGTCAGCAATGGACACGTTACATAGATGGTCTTCAGCATTCCACAATAATGGTGTATAATACATGAGATCTGGTCGACCAGAGGGTACACTGGTGTTTCCTGATGGTCGAATAATGTGTCTGTTCCAGGTAGCCGCACTGGCATCTAGTTCCTTCTGAAAAAATAAACATGTACATATAAGTGGCCGGTGGCAGTGAACCTTTCTTCCAGGAAGTATGACGCGATTTTCCCTTTCAGCAGTATTTCAGTCATATCAAGACAATGGGAGAGCAGTAGTGAAAGCTTGTGTGCAATGGAACTAGTTTGGAAAAAATCCGCAGGTACAAATCGAACCCAGAACCATTAGGTCAGCAAGCCATCGCTATGTCCGCAGAGCTACCGGGCCACAGAGCTACCGGGACTATCCGGGAGCAGAGAGGACATAGTAATTTTTCTTGCACACCAGATAAGGGTATCCGCGTGCTTCTCCTGTACCTACAAATCTGTTCTTGCACACCGGATAAGGATATCCACGTGCTTCCCCTGTACCCACAAATCTTATCTCACCCATGTTATCTCACCCAGGACCGGATAAAAATCATGAGCATTCAATGCATTGGTTGTAATGGAGGTCGCGTTTCTGCGTCGTGAAGTGACGTTAGCGTTTTAGATGATTACGTCACGAAAACGGCAAAATGACGTCAGTTTATGCATGCCAAACGTTGACGTAAAAAACCGAATGGTGGTCGTCGAAAGCGGTGTCTTCTTTCAAAATCAAATAGAAACCTCTGAGGCACTAAAATTGCGCATTTTAACAAGTTCTAAAGATAATACAAAACGTGGTGTGCAAGAGAAAGTATCTATCATGGGTGTGAGGTGCGAATAGAAAAATCCGTCACTCGGAGACACTTTCGGCATCACTCGACAAGCCTCGTGATGCCGAACAGTGATCCTCGTGACGGATTTTCTATCCATACCTCATACCCATGAAAGATACTTATAATCTCACCCATGCTATCTCACCCAGGACCGGATAAAAATTACGAGCATTCAATGCATTAGTTGTATTGAAGGTCACGTATCTGTGTCGTCAAGTGACGTTGGCTTTTAAAGTGATGACGTCACCAAGACGGTAAAAATGACGTCAGCTTATGCACGCCAGACGTTGACGTAAAGAACGGGCGTTGAAAGCGGCGCCTTCTTTCAAAATCAAATAAAAACCTCTCAAGCACTAAAATTACGCATTTTAAGAAATTCTAAAGTTAAAACAAAACGTGGTGTGCAAGAAAAATTATATTCCATGGGTGTGAGGTGTGGATTATAAGTATCTATCATGGGTATGAGGTGTGGATCGAAAAATCCGTCACGAGGGTCACTGTTCGGTGTCACGAGGCTTGCCAAACAGTGATCCCGAGTGACGGGTTTTTCTATCCATACCTCACACCAAGAAATATACTTTTTCTTGCCCACCACGTTTTGTTTTAACTTTAGAAATTGTTAAAATGCGTAATTCTAGTGCTTGAGAGGTTTCAGTTTGATTTTGAAAGAAGGCGCCGCTTTCAACGGCCGCCATTCGGCTTTTTACGTCAACGACTACCGTGCATAAACCGACGCCATTTTGCCGTATTCGTGATGTCATCATCTAAAAAGCCAACGTTACTTGACAACGCAGATACGAGACCTCCAATACAACAAATGCATTGCATGCTCGTGATTTTTATTCGGTCCTGGGTAAGAACACCTGGGTAAGATAAGTTTTTTTATCCCCTGAGTAAGATTATAACAATCCATCATGAGTGTCCATGTAGGATAGGGAAATCTCACCCGAGGGGTCGGAATTTCAACCAGGGACGAGGCTTGCCGAGTCCCTGGTTGAAATTCCGACCCCGAGGGTGAGATTTTCCTATCCTAAATGGACTGGCTCATGATGGATTATTTTTCTCCCACTGTTAGCGGATTTTAAACCTCAAGTCGGATAAGGCTTCAAAACAGGAAAAATTTAACTTTTTAACCAGTGATCTGAAGTAAATTTTGAGCAGCCCAGTATGTTTATCGGGTCCAAGAACATAAAGACTGGGTGTAAACACAGTTTGCACCTAAAAATAGACGGAAAACACGTATGTGGACTATTTTATCTTCCAGAGGGCGTAAACAAAATGCAACTTAGCCTCTCATGTCACGCGCGTCAAGTCTGCTTGCGACGTTTGATAACCGGTTTTAGTGACGTCATTAAATTGAGTGACGTCACAAACCTATGAGCAGTTATCAAACGTCATCCGACATGCTTGTGTGTCCATTTTGTTCATCGAACATTAAAATATGAGTCAAAAATTAAAAAAGTCTGGTTGCTAATATAAGAAAGATGTTGCCAGGTGTAAGATTATAACAATCCACCATGAGCGTCCATGTAGGATAGAGATATCTCACCCGAGGGGTCGGAAGTTTAACCAGGGACGAGGCTTGCCGAGTCCCTGGTTAAATTCCGACCCTGAGGGTGAGATTTCTCTATCCTACATGGACAGGCTCATGATGGATCGTTTTTCTCTCACTTTTCGAAGGGTTTTTGTCAGAACATAAAAAAACATGAAAACCTGAAATTTCTAACTTTTTACTCGTTGGGTTTACATTATTTCTGAGTTCACGAGTGTTTTTATCGGGCATTAAAATGGGTGTAAACACAGTTTGCACCTTGATATTGTCAGGAAAACACCCTTGGAGCATTAGTTAAGTTGCAATATGCAAAATAAATTCCTGCTTGGCTCCCTGTGCCACTAGCGTAACATTGCCGTTTCCGTCACGCGGCGCACGTTATGTGACGTCATTAACGTTATATGACGTCAGTAAGTAACGCTTAACCTTGCTTGGTGCCTTTGGGTTACCTAGGCGCAATATATTGGTCCTTTAAGTATCCTTTTTCGGGATAAAAGAATATTTAACACTGCCCATGTAAGAAAGCAGTCACGTGGTCATGTAAGATAGAAATTTCTTACATGAGCTGACAGCCTATCTTATATGGGCTAAGGTGGGAGAATATAACAATCCATCATGAGTGTCCATGTAGGATAGGGAAATCTCACCCGAGGGGTCGGAATTTCAACCAGGGACGAGGCTTGCCGAGTTCCTGGTTGAAATTCCGACCCCGAGGGTGGGATTTACCTATCCTACATGGACTGGCTCATGATGGATTATTTTTCTCCCACTGTTAGCGGATTTTTAACCTAAAGTCGGATTACGCTCCAGAAAAGGAAAATTTGAACTTTTAAACCAATGATCTGAAGTAAATTTTGAGCAGCCCAGTGTGTTTATCGGGTCCTAAAATGGGTGTAAACACAGTTTGCACCTCAATATTAGACGGAAAACACGATATGTGGACTACTTTATCTTCCAGAGGGCGAAAACAAAATGCAAGTTAGTCTCTCACGTCACGCGCGTAAAGTTTGCTAGCGACGTTTGGTAACCGGTTTTAATGACGTCATTAGAATTGAGTGGCGTCACAAACCCATGATCCGCTATCAAACGTCATCCGACATGATTGCGTGTCCATTTTGTTCATTTAAAATTAAAATATAAGTCAAAAAATGAAAAAGTATGGTTGCTAATATAAGAAAGATGTTGCCAGGTATAAGATCCTCTATTTCTTATATGAGCTGAGAGCCTATCTTATATGGGCAAAGGTGGGAGAAAGAAGTTTCTCATATGGGCTGAGCGCCTATCTTATATATGCACAGATGGGAGAAAAGATTTTCTATCCCAGGTGAAAAGAATGGTATTCTCTATCCGGTGTGCAAGAAAGGAAAATCCGTCACTCGGGTTCACTGTTGGGCATCACTCGGCAAGCCTCGTGATGCCCAACAGTGACCCTCATGACAGACTTTTCTAGGCAAACCTCACACGCATGAAAGATACTTATATTGTTGGGTATTTAAAACAAACTATTTTTATTCTTTGAAAAATGCAAGAAAATCGAAGAAAAAAGAGAGAAAAAAACATGAAACAAAAACACTTAAAAAGTTTAAAGGAGCAGCTAATATTTTCCCATGTACATTAGTATAATAAATACCCAGTTCAACGGTACACAAAGTCGACTGCCTGTTGTCGAGAATTTCCCATTCATTCGCAGCATTTTCAAGAAGGATCGAAGTTTAAAACAATAAGGACTTCAATACATGTGATGTCCTGCTCATTTCCATAGAACAAATTGAGGTAAGAGGCCCTCCCGGGGGTTTCGGAGAGCTGGGGAGAAAGGCCATTAATTTTTAGGGAGCTGGGGAGAACTTGCAAGTATTTTCATGGAGCTGGGGAGCAAGCTCTTAAATTTGGGGAGCCGAGGAGCGCTGTCTGTGATTTTCTAACTTGTGTTGATTTTCTAACTTGTGTTGGTGTTGGGGTTGCGCCACAAACGACACAAACTTTCTATTTGACATGCACACCAGACTATGCAAAACTTGACTAAGACAGGACCACAAATATCTGTTTAAAGATATTCTTTATTAACTGGTTGGCAGGAACGGCATGTGCGACACATGTGCCTACTAAGAAAGATAGAGGTTCTGTTAATATTGACTGCTTGCAAGGGCGTAGCTACCTATACGCAAATACGCAGGTGCGTATTGAAATTTTGTCAAATTGACAAAATTTCAACACACACCTGCGTATTTTCATGCTGAAATGTTGTTAATTGGGCATGATTTTAATGCTAACTGCCAACAGACAGAAAATTTGATATATCTTAGCGGACTAGCCCTCTATCATTGCCCTCAATGAGTATAAAGCATAATTGTGCGTACAGTGTGATTGACCCTAGCTACGCCCCTGGCTTGTAGGATATTTTGCTATATCAAGTTATAGATCATTGCATGCAGATATTATACATCAACAGAGTTGCCCTTTTCTCACACAGTTTGTACTTCCCTCCTCTAAGAATCCGATACATGTACTTGGTAAGACTGATTTCGAATTAGGATTTGACATTTGTGTTTGTAAATCTTTAGTTGCAGTCAGGTCTGTGCTGTCATTGGCAAAAAGTCCCACTGAAAGTCAGTAGGGGCTTCAAGTTCACGAAGCAAGCAAATCTCTGGACCAAGTTGCACAAGCAAAGATCTGGACCAAGTTGCACAAGCAAAGGACGCAAAGTTCTGGACCAAGTTACTGGCTCTACCAGTGGGGTAGCTCATAAGGTTAAACGCTGGCCTGCTGGTCTAGCGGTCTCAAGTTCGAGCCCCGCTGAAGGCGGGAATCTTTTCATTGCATACGGCCTTTCATTATCATCCACCCATTGTCCTGATATGGATGAAAAACTGTTAAAAGGACGTAAAATCGCAAGTCATCCATCCATCCATCCTTGCCTGTTTTAATTCAAGCCACCATTTTCTGCACATACGGGGGCTTCTGTGACTTAATGGATAAGAGCGCTGACTTTCAATGATTAGGTCTCTCACTGCTGTATGATCAAGCTTAGCTCTGCTTATGGAAATTTGGATGGCTTTCCCCGAGAGCCCCAGCTTTAGTCCTTCTCATGACGTCATAGAAAAAGAAGTATTTGTTGCACACTTAAAAGAAAATCATTTCGTGATTCAGAAAAACCTGAACTTCTGAAGTAGACCCCTTCAGTGAAACATGGCTGTTTATTCTTGTAACGTAAAATTTTGGAATCTTATTTGACCGTGGTTGTAAAGAACACTAAGTAGGCCACTCGCTGATGGGTTCAGTTTTCAAATGATAAAGCAATAAAGACTGTACATGCTACCTCCTGGCGAAGTAATAGAAAAATGCAAAGTTCTACATATTATTCTAAAATCCAGGCCCAGAGGTTATAAAACTTGAGTACATTATCACACTGAAAATAAAGCACACTGATTGGCTGCTTCCGAGCTCATGCTCGGAAGCAGCCAATCAGTGTGCTTTATTTTGAGTTTGAGATTATTCTCAAGTTTTAGAACCTCGGACCCTTGCTTAACACTGTGAGTTTATTTTCAGTGTCTAAACGTTCCTTGATAGAAGGAAATATAACCAATATCTCTGTAAAACTAAATCTGTAAAATATTTTGTCAGTACAGATATATTGAAGAAAAACTGTCATAAAACAAAGTTTTTCACCTGTCACGCACAGTTTCCCGCAATACTTTCGTCTACGTAAATTTGCCTACATACCTTACAAAGGAAGGAAACTTTCATGACTTCCCCGCATGCTCAGCCTTTCCTGATGGAAAAGCCTTTGCTTCAATGTGGACAATTCTTTCTTTTGGGCACTGGCTCCGGTTTAGATGGGCAATAGAAATAGGGATGGCTGAGTTGCTCACGCCGAAGGTGTACCATTTCACCTTAACTTTGATAAACTTTAACACACATACAAAAAAATCAAGTAAGCCATATATACACTGACGTGGTCAGAAAATAGCCAATACCATGCTAGTCAATATAACGCTGGGCAAAGGCATGCAAGGGATTCGAATAAGAACTCCATTCCAGCCAATGGCCACACTGTCGCTGTCGGGTCTTTTCCCGTTATTTTTTTGCGGGCGTATGCTTGTAGAACATTGTTGGAAATTACGATATGGTAGTGTTATGTTAACTGGCCGCACTCGATAATACCTTTATAGTAGTGAAGGGCAGTATGACCAAAACAGCGCGAGTTGTATTCTGTTCTACGCTTCTTGATACTATCAGCAATTTTTTACGGGCGCACGTAAAAATAACGGGAATTGGACTGGCAGCTGGTTGCCAATTATTCTACCAAAAAACCTACGGAAATTTTTTACATAGCATGCTAGGCAAACCTATGCACGGACCATGGAATTGCCATAGCCGTCTAGCACTTGCACAGCTTGTACAGTCGTCTGACACTGGCTCAGCTTGTATGGGCGCTTTGACTTGCTGCACTCATTGATCACCGCAAAGGGACTGTGTTACTTCACCCTATAGGCAGGTCGGATAAAGACTTAGAAAATGATTGTCCGCGCGTCTGGACAAGGAATCTATAACCTACAGATTCGAAGACAAATTACCAAACAAAGCTCGCCTGGCTTACTTTGACGAACATCGAAACCGACCCAACACAGCCAGTTTGCGGTGGCATAAAAAGACATCCGAGTCATACTAAATAGCATACTTCTTTACCCCTGAATACAGGAGAGATAAGATGTGCAATATTAATATATGTATACCCACAATACTTACTTGTATCAAAGCTGTAAAGCAGAACAAGACGAGATTTTTATCTAAGAAACTGCCATTATAAAGCCCCTCTTCCTGGAGTGTCCTGAACAACTGAATCCAAAAATGAAGGCACTATCTACGTAACGTTGCCCACCAAGATTCTATACGCTGGTTTGCCGTGCTAGAACCGTCAATATATGCTCTCGCTGCTAATTCACCGTTATCACTTCGTCTTAAGAAATTCTGAAAGTCACGGACAAGACCATTTTCGGTACCAAAATCCCCTCTCACAATATGGGCGCAGCCACCATATTCCTTCACTGCTTCTAGGTAATAACCACCGATTATATTAGGATTATTGTTTGTTTTATAGATATTTAGCCATAAGACTTTTCTCGAAAACCCGTCAATGCACCCGCTTATGCAGAGTCCGAAAGGCTTTAGTTTGTCATACCCATCGATATGCCATATATAATTTGGACCGGGAACATTATAAGTGCGTCTTTCTAGACGTCTTGAAAGTCTCGTCTCCACCCCTATGGGGTCCAGTTCTCTAAGAATAATTCTAACATCTTCTTTTCTTACTGACAATCCATTCTCATAGCATTTTGAACACATCATGCGATAACCATGTAGCCGACCAGACCCTTCTAATTGAGCTTCTATAAATTGAATGACATCAGTTAAGTCATCATATCGCCTGCGAGCAAGATTTAAACCCAATAAAACTCTCTTTAATTGCCGTTCACTCAGAGTTATATCATGTTTATCAGTCAAAATAGTGATAATATCTTTATATTTCATCCCTAAATGAAAATACAACTCTACAAGGCTATTACGCTCTTCCACAGCGGCCATAGTCGACACTTCGGAACAGCCAATCGATACACAGGACTAACTCGTGGGAACGACTTAATAACTCGTTGCCACGAGTTAATAAGACCAATCAGAGGTCCGCATTAACTCGAGGCCACGACTTAGTAAGTCGTGGGAACGACATAATAACTCGTTACCACGAGTTAGTAAGTCGTGGGAACGACATAATAAGTCGTGGCCACGACTTAGTAAGTCGTGGGAACGACATAATAACTCGTTACCACGACTTACTAAGTCGTGGGAACGACATACTAAGTCGTGGCCACGACTTAGTAAGTCGTGGGAACGACATAATAACTCGTTACCACGACTTATTAAGTCGTGGTAACGACATAATAAGTCGTGGCCACGACTTACTAAGTCGTGGCCACGACTTACTAAGTCGTGGGAACGACATAATAACTCGTTACCACGACTTACTAAGTCGTGGGAACGACTTAATAAGTCGTGGCCACGAGTTAATAAAAATATTGCACATGTCCCTTCCGGGGTTCCGTACATATTTCATGTGTTGTTTAAAATTATTTTCCTCGCTGTTAATGTATCAAACTTGATAAAAAGGATACCATCGGAAAGGAAATTGAAAAACGCAATAAACAAAATTTATTCATTAGCCAAGGTCTCTTACTTCATGAAAAAAATGATAATTATAGTAAAACTGCAAAATACTAGAAAACTGATTTTTCGTTGACGTCAACGGGAACGTCGCAGAGCCAAGTAAATTTTGTTTTCTCAAACATGTTTACATTTACTACATTATCAGTTGAATTTAGCAAATATTAGAATGTGTATACATTGTTATGCTATTTCCACCAGCTTTCTGCTAGTATATTGTTTATTGTCGCCCGCCTTTCAGAGAAAGTGATGGGCATAGTATTAGTGGTGTGTTGTTTGTGGTGCTAGGTTCAGCTCGGGCGACATGTGTGTGCAGCTCCTCCTACAGTTTAAGTGTATAGATAGGTTTGAAACTTGCCATTGCTTACAGATCATACAGATGCGCAAGTGGTTTATATACAATATTCAGTCACATTGATTTCAGTTACTTTTTTAGTCGTGACAATCGACTGCTACCAATGTCTCATGATATTGATTATTGGTATGTGCATGGGATTTTAATATGATTCTCTTGTCACTATTTTATGTTTTGCACTTAAACACAAGTTTGAACTTGCATACTTTAAGCATGTGATAAGTGTTTATAAAAAACTTCACCTTTACGATTTATATTGATTGTTTGAAAATTTGCATGTACAGTCAAGGGTATAAGTATTCGCCTTCTTGTGACGTCGCCGTTTAAATTAGTGTAATTCCAGATTTTTTGCAAAAATTATTGTCGCAAAACTATAGAAGCTTCAATCATGAAAAAAGCACTAAATGAAAGCAAATTGATTTGCGCAATAAACATATTCATTGTAGCTTCCTGGTGTCTATTGTTTTTGCATGGTAGTCATTTAAACACAAAGACAAATTAAAAAAATTCATTTTTTCGGTGACGTTAACGTCAGTGTCAATGGGAATCGTGATATTTGAAAATTTACGTCCACTTTAAACGCGTTCTCCTTGAGAACCAAAAGCGTAATTATTTTAATATTTAATTGTATATTGCTATTTTCTATTTGCTTTTCATCCGTGTAAGTTTTGTAAAAATGCACCCTTTAACTTCGTCAAAATAATTTTTGCAAAAATCTGGAAGTGCACTGTTTTAAACGGCGACGTCACAAGAAGGCGAATAATTATGTCCCGTGACTGTACTGTAATATACAATTATTGACTAATGAGGCATTGGATATGATGTGATATCGACCAGATAATACCAATATTGACCGAGGCGAATGATGTGATATCGACCAGATAATACCAATATTGACCGAGGCGAAGCCTCGGTCAATATTGGTATTCTCTGGTCGATATCACATCATATCCAATGCCTCATTAGTTAATAACTGTTTTATTATATAACATTTAGAGAAAGATGTACAGGTATTATTGCACCTGGAAAAAATACTGAACTTATATACAAGTTTTGGGACAGACCAAGCATTTAGCAGAAACAGTGCAACCCTAAATAAGACCACCCTTTTACTATTGCATATATGTTGTGCATGAGTGTCATCATTCAACATTTACAAACAAGAATTCTAACACACTTCGCATGTAGAGCCAATGATAAAATAAGTGTGATATGCTAAACAATAATTCACAGCTTTGAAAGCGCAGGGAAAATGTGTGATAGCTGACGTCATTTGTTACTGGTAAATGACGTCATTCATGGCGTTAGACGATGTAACGTCGTTTTTACGTTTGAAAGACGTTACAAATACATGTAAACGTATGCGACGTGGTCTAAGTATTGGCGGGAGTTCTTCAGTGCAAAGGCGGAAAGTTGGAAGAAGCTGAAGACTTCAAATTTGTTTTCGCCGTTTATTGTGCATTAAAATCGAAATAGATCTGCTCGAGTGCGTGATTTGTTGCGTTCTCAGCATCTACGATATGATTATTAGCCACGCTTTAGAAAAGCAGAACCAGAACGGAAAAAACAGCAAGGAGTCTAATTTTAGTAACTAATATACACTGGCAAGCGCGCGCAAGCCAGTGAATATGACAATATATTGACTGGCCACGTGAGCGCTCTAAGCCAATGAAATTCAGTCTCTTTTCTTAGTTATATAATAAACGCTTTTGTCGTCCTGGTACATGCATGCATTGTGTAATGCTGAATTTGTATTGCGTATATACTCAGTACATAAAGAAACGCAACCATCATGCAATTTTGAATAGCTTGCACAATTCCTCAAATTGGAGGGCACATGCTGAATTCTAAGACATTTTGTCACTACGGCGGCATTTTCTTTTTACATGTACACTAAGCATGCTAAGGATATCCTAAAATAAAAAGTCACACGCTCCAATTTCTAGATTCTATTGGTGTGTCAATATTCTTTTGTCTACAGCAAAAAAAGGTATATAAAAAGCCTAAAAAGAATCAAAAGTTAAATTGGAATACCGACACTCGGAATCGAACTTGGGCCGTTCGCGTGAGAGACAGGTGTCATAGCCCCTACACCATTGCAGAAATTTTAGAGAATCTGCTTATAATTATTTTATCACATGGCATATTCATGAATTATTTTTTTTCATATGTTTTTTTTCTATAAGTTCCCAAAAGCCATTTTGAATTTTTCACAAAACACTTCTCATGCTTCTGCTGTACTCATAATACACTTGACTATTCGTTAAAGAAAAACTGTAGCAAAAATTCGTTCTTGCCCTATGACATCATTACTACGTCATCAGATAAGCTTAAATCTTGCCACGGCTTGGGAAAACAGATAAATTTTCATTTTCCTTAAAAGCTTGATGTCGTGATTAATAATTGAAATTGAAATAAAGAAGCTGGATGGCGATTACAACTATTTTAACTTAATATTAAGGACATCGGGTTTTTTTTGCAGAAAATTTGTAAAATGCTGAAAACTTCCATGTGAGATTATGAAAAATCGAAAGCGGTGACATATCATTTTTATTTCATAAATTGACAGTCCATACATAAAACAAACTGTATGCAAAGAATTAAAAAGATTTTAACGTGGGAAGTATTACCCGCAACTGCCCTTAAATTAGTAGGCCTAAACCATGTAAACCAGATGAGAAATATATCTAGACTCATAAACTGAACTGCGTGGACGATTCTCGACTCAACTTTCACTTACGAACATTCAAAAGGGACATTTAATATCGTACAAAATGTTCGACAGTCTGGCGGCAGAAAACCTCAACATGAAAAACGCTTTTGATCCGGTTTTATAATAAGTTAAACTTCTCTTTGAAATACGTGTAGGTGTGCTAGTTTTGCGCGACGCGACGCTAACTTTAAGACGTATTTTCTCGAAATGAAGTGACGTCGTCCACCCAACTCGTACATTTTTGCGTGACGGGTCACATTTTTTTTTTCAACCAAACAAATAGTATTTAGAGTCGGCGGTTAAAATGAAAAAAAAATTTAGAAATTAAATTTTATTTTTTTCCTACTTTCCGGAAAATTACAGTAGGAGGGTTCGTAAATCAACTAATAAAAAAATTCTGGCCTAAGGAAGAGACTATGACACAGAAAAAGACACAGAAAAGAAAGAGTGCAATTAAAGTAAAGCAACCAACTCTCTCTTTTGTGTGGGTGCGCAGTGGCTCAGTGGTAGAGCGCTTGACTCGAGACCAAAGGGCCGCGGGTTCGAGCCTCACCAGAGTCACTGCGTTGTGTCCTTGAGCAAGAACATTAATCCTAGCTTAGTACTGGTTCAACCCAGGAAGATCTGTCCCTTTATAACTGAAAGATTGTTGATGGGGCGTAAAGAATCAAATCAAACAAACAAAACAAAAACCAACTTTCTCTTAGTGAGATGATCTCAAAACTAGCAAAGGCACTAAAACTATATTACAAAACCAGAACCAAACTACAGTAAAACCTGTCTTAAGCAGCCACTCAAAAAGAAGACCAAAATTGGTTTTCAAGACCACGTATCGCTTAATGCAGGTCAAAAGTATTGCAGAATGCTCCAAGAGAGCATTCTGCAATACTTTCGACCTTCATTAAGCTACAATTTGTCTTTAAGACCTTTGTTTTGTCTATTTTTGAGTGACCGCTTAAGACAAGTTTTACTGTAAACCCGAAACAATCAAATCAAATAAACTTACTGTGATTAAACAAAGAAATAGGACAGGTTCATAACTAACAGACAGTCAGAGAAAGAGAACCCCAGAAATTGAGCCATGGTTGGCCCAGTCAAAGACAGCAAGTGCCAGTTTTATGCCAGGGTCGTCTTTTAGTCTGAGACTGACTCACCATCGTATAACCAAGGAGGAACCCCAGGGGGGGGGGGGGGGGGGGTTACTCTGATATTTTCATACATACGTAGGCTCGGTCCATTTTTGGGGGTTCAAAATTTTGAATTTCAATATTTTTTGGGGTTTTCAGAAAAATTAATATTTTTTGGGGTATGAAGATTTTGTGGATATTTGGGGGGGGGGGGTCATCACAAAATTGGACTATATTAAGAGGTCATTTCTATGGCTCAAGTTGAGTGTGTACGTTAATGCTTTACTTAACAATTGTAAACAAAATATGACGTCACTGTCACTCTTGGTTGGCACGACAGTAGATGGTGAGGATTTGCAACATGATCCAGATAATATTGAAGCATTAATTTGATAGTGGTCACTCAAAGCTTATTTTGACATTAGGTTTTATTTCCTGGTTCTGTGGGTTTACACTTGATGAAGTATCAGTAACCCGCGTTGGTTCAGTTATAAAATAAATAATAAAACATCCAATAAATAAATACGACGGGCCAGCTTGGCTTAACTATAGCAAACTATATTATGGAAACGTTCATTGGTTTAAAAAGGGTCAACACTGATTTGTTCAATCTGTAACCCCTTATAAAGAATAATGAGCCATCCAGCAAATGTTGGGTGATCTGCGGAAACTGATCGAGTGAGCGCATATATTTTTATTCAACAAAATTTTATTGGTTTAAAACTATTTATTTCTCAAATAGATACATACATATACATTAATTACAAACATTATAAACAGGATTAGCACGAAAGCTAGAGCTTATTTAGTTCATGTCCTAAGACATAAATATATTGTACTACATATTGATGTTTCAAAGATGCAAGGTAATGATGCGATTCTATATTTCTTATAAACAGGTAAAGATTCTGTGGTAGATTCATTATAACTGTAAATATGCCCAAAAACAAGGTAAACTTGCCAGTGTTTGTTTACAACGATTCTCATCTATCTTTGAAACATGACATTTGTATTGTTCAGTGAGTATCTGACATAATTCAAAAAGTACAGTTAAAACTCAGAAGTGATTTACACGAACTGGTGCACACGAGGAGAAGGAGGTAGGTGATTAGATTTATCAGAAATAATATTGCTGTCAACCCTCCATACACTGATGGATTCTTCCTTCTAGTTTCATACAATACACTTGGAATGGCCCATTGTATATATGGAAGGGCCACAAGTTATAGTTTCCTAAAAAAAGGGTTTTTTTTCTCTGAAGACCGTTTATGTAGTCTTTACTGTTTACCAAATTGGTACTCAAAATATTTTAAATAAGCTTTCACTACTGTCCTGCCAGCCAAGAGTGACAATGACGGCATGTTTTGTTTACAAAGTTATCAGGAACTTAGAATCGATAGATCACTCGTGTGTCAATCCTATCCGCAGGATATGATTGATACACAAGTGATCTATCGAATCGATAGATCACTCGTGTATCAATCCTATCCGCAAGATATGATTGATACACAAGTGATCTATCGATTCGCATTACACGGGTGGTAAACCTAGGAACTACCACGAAATTGTGTTAACGTAATTTTGTTCCCAAGCCACATCCGGGACACGTCGTGGTAGTTTCCAGGCCGAAAATTGGATAAAGAAAGGTTGGTGTCACTTTCATTTTTGTTTTATTTTACAACTTAGAACAAACAATGGTGAAATCCGACAATGTGGTTCCGTGTAAGTATGTCTCAGCGTCCCCTCTAGCCCAAAATTTTGTTTGAAAAGTTATTTTCTTTCTTTTGGTACGTGTTTCCCCACTGAGCATCAGACCAACTTTCCCCAAAGTTCGAAGGATTTTAGCCCATATCTGTCAAATTGAATGGAATTTAATATCATTTGACGATGGAAATGATAAAAAGACCCTGAATAAACATTCCTACACAGAAAAAAAATCTGAGCATTTACTCGTAAACGATTCATGCTCCATTCGTCATGTGTGGTAGTTTCCAGCTCATCGTGGTAGTTAAAATGCTATCGTGGTAGTTTCCAAGACTTTGTATGAATATAGTAGTAGTTCGCATCAGCAGATTTCCACTTTTCAGGGGCTACTTCATTTTTATAAAGACAGGGTGTGCGGGCCGAACCTTGAATACTCCTCTTATTCATACGAAGACCTTTTCAAATAACCTTTTGTCAGATAACAAATGACGACTGCCTGAATTTTAATTTCAGTTGGCTATTGAAATGATGATAAGAATGAAAAGAAGGGATATTCACATTTTTTGTTTTTGAATAAACATGCTTTTTAATTATCAAATAACATGCCCGTTCATCGTCACACTCGCATGTATATAAAAAGTGTCCCAACCCGAGGATGTTTCCCTTTTTTCCGAAGCGCAAGTACTAACAATACTTTGGGCCAGTAGTCTTAGCCTGCCATTTTATCTTAAAGCTGACTGAACATGGAACAACGTAGCGAGTGACGCAATTTTTTTATATAATTTTTTTTTGTCTGTTGCTTGGTCCACCACGGCTCAACTGATGACCTTCTTTTGCTTTAGATTTCCAGAGGTGTTGTTTGGCAGTCCAGGGCATGGTCTCCACCTGTCAAGCATCACATTGAATCTCGAGTCCTCAGCTTAGCTTCCTCATGGTGTTGAAATGTGGTTTATTTGTTTACCGTGGTAACTAATTGACGAGTTCGAGGGTTATCATGCGAAACAAACAACCACTATAATGTTTTGTAACACTTCAGAAACGTATCCTATATAGTCTTGGAAACTACCACGATAGCATTTTAACTACCACGATGAGCTGGAAACTACCACACAGGACGAACGGGGCATGAATCGTTTACGAGTAAATGCTCAGATTTTTTTCTGTGCAGGAATGTTTATTCAGGGTCTTTTTATCATTTCCATCGTCAAATGATATCAAATTCCATTCAATTTGACAGATATGGGCTAAAATCCTTCGAACTTTGGGGAAAGTTGGTCCGATGCTCAGTTCGGAAACACGTACCAAAAGAAAGAAAATAACTTTTCAAACAAAATTTTGGGCTAGAGGGGACGCTGAGACATACTTACACGGAACCACATTGTCGGATTTCACCATTGTTTGTTCTAAGTTGTAAAATAAAACAAAAATAAAAGTGACACCAACCTTTCTTTATCCAATTTTCGGCCTGGAAACTACCACGACGTGTCCCGGATGTGGCTTGGGAACAAAATTACGTTAACACAATTTCGTGGTAGTTCCTAGGTTTACCACCCGTGCATTAGCTCAAGTGGAGTGTACAAGTCAATGTTTTGCTTAACAATTGTAAGCAAAATATTACGTCACTGTCACTCTTGGTTGGTGCGACAGTATAGTAGTAGTTGCCAAATGGGTACTTAAATATTTTGAATGAGTCTTCACTGTTTGCCAAAGTACGAATTTAGGAGTATACAAACGGGGAAAGCCTCTGACTTCAGAAAAGTCTACTTAACCCTTGAAGCGCCACTTGCAACAAAAGTCGTCTGCTTTTCTCTTCTGCTGAAATGTTTAAGAAGCCTCTATGACAAACAGTTTGGACCAAAGTCCACCCTGTTTGCTTCTATACTTAAATTCGTCAGTAATATTAGGCAATTATTTGCAGCAGACGACTCCAGCAGATGTCATTTTTTAGATGCATCTTTTCTTGGCGCTTTAAGGGTAGATATGCATACCGAGTTACCCAATGTATTCAGATACCTACATTTAGTTACGTCGGTCCTGATCTGGATCCAAACCGTTTAACACTCTGATAGAAAGTGTTCATGAAGGATTTCTTTGAAAAAAGTCAGCAGACGACAGCAAAAGCATGAAAAATTAAACAGCATGCATAAAAGTTAAAATTATGGCTAAAATCGCTGGGGAAATGTGCTGGACGGCCCACCAGATAGGCCTAAGGTGGATCATGCTGCGTGCTGTGTTTTTAGTAGGGGGGGGGGGGGGGCGGGGATGGCAACCGAGGGGATGCTCTGTTAGTTACAACGGGTATGGGAAATAGGTCTTTTGTCCCGACGATGAGGGGAACGCTGTCAACGAGTCCAGCAAAACAGACATTGGACCAGCCAGAATGCAATCTCGGGCCACTAACGGCCCTCCAGCGAAACGCCATATGCTGGAGGGCCGATGGTGACCCGCTTTAACGTGCTTACTGGAGGTGGGGGGGTACCTTTTGTAATGATTGGAGTATATTATCGGTGCAGCCATTCTTAGCACATATTGCATGCGGCAAACGTAGAGTGTAATATTACAGCTTACAATTGTGGGATATATTTCTCAGAAAGTCAGAGATAATTGATTTTGTCCGGCATTTCTGACAGGAGATTTTATGCTGTCACAGTAAGGTAAGGCAAAACTAAGTTTATTATTTGGTTAGCACCAATAGTCTACCTTTTCATGTGAATCGTTCATGCTTTTTTTCCTCAATCATCGTAGCATTAGACTGGCCCCAGTCCTTAAAACAAGTTTTCATCAATGTGTCATATAATTTACTTGTAGCCAGTCTAACTCTGATGGCTCTGTTTTAAGGACCTTAAAACAGAGCCATCAGAGTTAGACTGGCTACAAGTATATGATATGACACATTGATAAAAAATTGTTTTAAGAACTGGAGCCAGTCTATCGTCGCATATAAAAAATCATCGCCGGCGGAGTCGCTGTGTTCTGCATTGAGCAAGATACTTTACCGGTTCCGTCCAAATATTACTGTTGACCGAGACGCAAAGAATCAAAACAAATATTTAAAAAAAAAACATATAAACATTTGCCCCGTTTTTGAGCGCTCACATTGTATCTCTATTTTTACCTTGTTATTTCTTTTTTTGGAATGTTTCATATCAAAACTTACTACAAGTGAAAATTCAATTTTCTAGTTAATCTCTGTAGCTGAGGAGACGGGTTTAATTCTCGCTTTGTCGGACGACCCAAAGACAAAGTTTGTAATATTACATGGGTACTCAAGATATTCCATGGACGCCCAGTACAAACAATCTTTTTCGATGAAAACATTGGGGAAAACAATATTTCATGGATGCCAAGCACAAACAATCGTTTTCGATGAAAACATTAGGGGGAAAACGCCAAACACGATGGAACAGGATAAGTCAAGATGCCAAGCACGAACAATCTTTTTCGATGAAAACATTAGGGGGAAAACGCCAAGCACGAACAATCTTTTTCGATGAAACAGGGGAAAACAATAAGTCATAGACGCCAAGCACGAACAATCTTTTTCGGTGAAATTATTAGGGGAAAATATCTTATGGACGCCAAGCACGACCATTTTTATGAAAACAGGGGAAAACCAATATTTTATGGACGCAAAGCACGAACAATCTTTTTCGTTGAAAACATTAGGGAGGAACAATATTTCATAGCACAAATAGTATATATCAGAGTAACACCTGGCACTTCCCCACCCGAGTGAAGACAACGGAAAATCGTAATGGTATTCAACCTTTTCTAATGTAGGGCGTCTCTAAACATAAAATATTTCGAATGGCCTAAAATACCAGTTGCATTTTCCTAGATTATCATAAATGCCAATAATGATAAGCAATTTTCTTCAATCATGGATCTTGTATCCCCGCATCGCAATCTTGATTGGCATTGTATCATGTTTCATGGGCCAGTTAACTACAGTAAAACCTGTCTTAAGCGGCCACTCAAAAATAGATAAAACAATGGTCTTAAAGACAGATGATAGCTTAATGCATGTCGAAAGTATTGCAGAATGCTCTCTTGGAGCATTCTGCAATACTTTTGACCTGCATTAAGCAATAATCGGTCTTGAAACCCCAATTAGTGGTATTTTTTGATTGGCCGCTTAAGACAGGTTTTACTGTAGTTAAGTATCCAGTTGTGTAGGACTGTTTTTCCACCCAGAGCGAGAGAGAGAGAGAGAGAGAGAGAGAGAGAGAGAGAGAGAGAGAGAGACAGACAGAGGGCTGTCACTTAACCAAAGTAGACCCTTACCACATTAAAATTTAACAGCAAGAAGTCAATTTATGCTGATACGATAACAACGCATCATCATCATCATCATCATCATCATCATCATCATCATCATCATCATCATCACCATCAATCATCATCATCATCATCATCATCATCATCATCATCATCATCATCATCATCATCATCATCATCATCATCATCATCACATGAGATTTGCCACATACGTTATCACTGAAAAGCAAGATATGATATTTGATGGTCGGTTCTGTGGTATTCTAAATGTGGGTGTCCCAGCGTAAGGTTCATGGACTGTGATCATGTAAATGGTATCTCTGTGATGTTACTAACTGTTAGCCGCAATGAACATCCTCTTTTGTCATATAGAGTGATTCTTTGTAGGTATTGTTTGTCTACATTGACCTGAGACATATGCATATTCAATGACCTTTCTTCCAATCTTCGGAAAATGTGTGCTTTAGATTATGTGACGATTTCTTTTATCAATGAAAAAAGTCACAATTCCTCGATAGCCTAATGGATTAGAGACTACGGTTTGAACTCAAAAGATGTGAGTTCGAGTCCAGTAGCATTTCATTTTTTTCTTCTTTCTTTTTTAACTTGCTAGTTTGTTCGTCTTTGTTCTTGATTTTGTGTAGACATGGATATATGCATTCAAAATAAACTTTTTCAAAGCATCTTTCAGGACCACTATCAGAATATCAAACGGTCTGTATCCAGATTAGGACCGATGTTCTATAGGTATAAATCTGGGAACAAACTGTTTGCAAAGGTTATCAGCAGAAAACAAAAGTCGCAGCTGACAAGAAAAAAGTGAGGAAACCTAGGAAATAATGAAAATAAAAGCGACTAAATATAAATGAAAGATGTAAAGTCCACCACGAGAATGGCGTAAAACATAAGAACAATCATAAATTAAAAAAAAAGATGCAATTTGACAATTGTATAAATAAGAGGCTTTTGACAAGTTTCGATCCAGGTAGGCTTGATCTGTAAGTTGCCACCTAACCACTAGGCTATCAGACCATTTGGATTAATGAATCGACATTATCTTCATATTCCTGTTAAAAGCATGACCAAGGTCGAAGTACTTCACGAAAACGCACGAATATCACGACGATTTTGGCGAAAATTAATCAGTCTCATGTCAATTTGGGCAAACTATATTGAACAGGTGTTGTTGCTTTATTTTCTCATTTAACCGGTCAACAATGGAAACACTATGGAAATTGATTTTATGTCCATTATGATTTATTGTCTGTGATTCCATAAGATTACTCAGTATTATTTAATTCTCATATTTCTAAGTAGCTTAATTGTACAATATTCATAAAAGCCTATGTATCAGTTCATGGCTACCGTATTTATGTGCTAGACTGGCTCCAGTCCTTCTGATGGCCTGACTAGAAGCCATAATTGTTTGATAAGAAGACATTTTAGATGACACTATGCCACTCGTTATGGACAAGCCCAATTCCAAAAGGGGGGCTTCAGATCTACCACTGATTGATGTAAGTCACATAAATACCTTGAGGTAGAATTAAAAGCTTATTTTATTTATTTATTTATTTATTTATTTATTTATTTATTTATTTATTTATTTATTTATTTATTTATTTATTTATACAATTTTTATAGAGGGTGACACAATTAGCTAAGATAACTATTCTACCTCGCGGCCCTCTGCAACATATAACTAAACAATGAAACTTATGTACAACATAGACCAGCAGATACCGCTGGATTAAAACAATTAGCATCAAAGTGAATGATACTAAAACATACTTAAAAGTGACTTACACCATAACATCAACTTAATTTGAAAGAGACAATATAAAATTTCTCTGATAACAAAACAAAAACAAATCTGAAGCAAGGAGCGCACTTAGTACCCATTGGAATACCTACAATTTTGTATTATTTTGAGCCAAATTTTATAAATATATTGTCCAAAAGATACAAAAGAAGTGAAAAAAAGCGCGTTTCTCAATACAAGCAAAATAAAGTGAGCCCTTTGTGTTAAAAGTTCGTTCAATTAATTCAGTTGTTGTTTTTTCTTTCATTTAAGAAATGAATTCAAATTTTGGAATGAATACTTCGGGTCTATTGCAAAGTAAGTGAAGCCCCGTTAACTTTGCAAGAAGCCCTTAGTATTCATGATTCCATGAACATTCCAAAAAGTGAATTTATTGCTTATATTTACAATTTATCATAAACATCTAAAACATAAAAAATATTTTTAATTTAGGAATTAAAACAGTTTTGTATTTAAAGTATAATCGTAATAACGGTTTAGTCGGAGTGTAAAATGGAAAAGCGGAACAGTCAGCTGGAACACGAACAGCCAAAGGAGCAAACAAGACGATTGTTTTGCACGTGAGGTGTGGCTCGCTGTCAATCACAAAACCAGTATCACATCAGACGAATGAGTTCGATGTTCGAAGCGTAATGCACGGGCAAGTGAGATTGGTAGCTGTCAATCATTTTTTGCAATTCACGAGGCTATGAACGGTTGCAAAAATCTAATGATTCATTAAAGGCTTGCTTTGAAAATGTAAATATATGTTTATGGCAGTTTCATAACCATCGGACTTACTGGTTTGCCTCATTCTTGTGAAGCCCTCGATTCGTAATAACTGTTTTTCATTGAAGAAGAACGGTTTCTTGATTATGAATTGTATTAACTGCAGCTATAAGATTGGCAATATCCTCAATAAAATAGATACACTAGCTTTCAATCAAATGCTGCGTTTACAGCTGAGTTGGCAGTCATTGTCATTCATGCACACACAATGAAGGTAAAATCTATTTTTGACCTTAATAAAGCAATGTTCCAGCAACCTCTTTAAGTGTCATTATTTTCATTCATAGCGAATGCAACATAGACTTATAAAGCCTGATGAGATATGATTTTATTCATATAGATGTTTTTTTATATTATTAATATTGATGTTTTTTAACTCAATCTATCCTTCCTCTCAAATACTTTTCTTCTTCTGCTATCTCATCATGTTTGAGCTAGCATAAATTAAAATTCTGGACTGGAATACGTCAAAAGATAAGATGTGGAATGGTATTGGTTGGTATGGATTCATAGGTCCTACAACATCTACGACTGATATAAGTCTAAATGCAACACTGAGCTATTTCCAGTCCCCAAGTTCTCCATAGAGAGATTAAACTAGCCTGTTCATAAACAGAGGCTTGCTAAAACTGTCACTCTTAAATGCATTAAACAATAAAGAAGCAATTTGCTCAGAAAATGACCAAATCATGTCAAAACTTTATAAATTAGAATTTAAATCGCGCCTTGTTATTGTTGTTGTTGCTGCTGCTGTTGCCATTGTTGTTGTTGTTTTCTCCAGCAAATTGGTTACCAAATGAGTCATTGAATTAAAAAAAAATCTTAGATTTTAGCAATAACAGTATAATCATGAATGCAAATTTGATTGATTGATTGGATGATTCGTTGATTGAATGTTTATTCGTTTGGTTGGTTGATTGATTGATTGGTGGACTGACTGATTAATTTTTGATCGTTTGGCTGTGGATTGACTGTTTGATTTATTGATTGATTGATTGCTTGATTGATTGATCGACCGTGGCTTGACTGGTCGATTGATTGGTTGATTAATTGATCGTTGATTGATTGATTAAACTATTTATTGGTTGATTGATTGGTTCATGCGTTCATACGTCGTCTACTGATATAAGAGAGAGAGAGACAGACAGAGAGAGAGAGAGAGAGAGAGAGAGAGAGAGAGAGAGAGAGAGAGAGAGAGAGAGAGAGAGAGAGTACACATTCATTTCACCTATTGACATAATCGTACGAGCTGATCTGTTTATCCTATGATAGATTCCGCTGTCGAATTCAAAGAAATATAATAGCTTTTACGACCGTTCGGTTCTCCATAAATCAGGTTTATAACTTGCATGTTTCAAGACCAGGGCCTGTCATAGTTTAGTTAACAAAACATTGCATCTTTTATATCTAATATTATACCACCTTTACCAGCTTTAGAACGAAATATCTCGTGATGTGCACGGTCTATACTAAAGTAGATGGTATAAAATAGTTATACCATGTTTGTCCACCTGTACGTAAGATAATCCACTCGCTAAAGCTCGTGGATTATCTCCACGTACAGGCGGACAACCCATGGTATAACAATTACTAAATATCAATATGGCTACGAGGATATGACGTGGGTAAGAAAATACTCAGATAGTATACATTGGTGGGCCGTTGGTGGCCCGCTGTTGTGTGCTAGCTGGATACTAACAATTTTACGTTCAAAAAGTGGAGATGGTGATGAGGTGGCTCTGTCAACAACCCACTTCAGTGGAAAGATGACACGTTTTTTGAAAAGCTTATACTTGTACAAAATAATGATCACTCGATGTTAACAAATGTCTCGTACTCGTATTATAAGCAAAAAAAATGCATATTTTTTTATTTATCTTATCATTTTTTATTTTTATTATGTATTTATTTATTTATTTATTTATTTATTTTTGAGGCAAACTATTTTTTTTTAATAAACAGTAGAGCCGAGACTGTATATTGGGAAAAAAATGGGGATATCCCCCACCCCCTCTCCTCTTACTGGAAGACACTTAGACATTGTGCAAGAAGACATTGTGGTAGTAGACATTTTGTAAGTAGATATTGTGAGAGTAGCAGGGTTGGCACCATATTACCCGCCCGGGTAAACCCGCCCCAGAAAACCCGGGTTTACCCGGGTTGGGCAATAAGGTCATATTACCCACTTTGGGCAATATGCGGGTTTTATGAATTTTTGGTCTTAAAAAATCTCGCTTTTCAGTCTGATGAGAGATATAAAAGTGTAGAAATTATTCTAAATTATCATAACCATATTTTAATCAGTTAAATGGTAATAGTGAGATAGTCATTAAAATTTTAGTATCAATATTGACATTTAAATATATATGACATGCTTTTACAAGATACAGACAAGTCAGTTTTCAACTAGGTCTGATTATTATTTTCTAGTCTATTACCATGATTATGCCAGTCTACCAACCTTTCCCCTGAAAAATATCTTGGGCTTCAATAATATAAACAAATCCACTCTGGGCCTTATTGCTTGTCAGATCATATTGGCAGTAAATGAAAATTTTAAAGCTAACTTTGATTGGTGATGAGCTGTTTTATGCTTAAGCCTGAATAAACATCACTGTATGTATATATAATTCTGTTCCAGATTGTGAATAAGTTCCCATTTCCCAATACAACTGCTTTAAAATATATTCACACTTTTGTTACCTTGACCAGCATGACTGCATTTGACCATAATTTCAAAAGCCAAGGATAATTGCTCAATTACTGCCCTAAAGGTGTGAATCACAGTCAAAACAATAGTACTGTTATTTTTCTAAATTTTGGGATATCCCCATAGTTTTTTGTAATCATCCTAAAATTTTACCACAAAGTAATACCATCAAAAGACACAGACAAAAATGCAAACAGCTTTAATCCTGATCTAGACCAGCACTGTTAGCACAGAAAAACTGTAAGGTAGCAGCTGGTTGTGGGAGTTATGATAAACTTTCAGACTTATAAAACCCACATAAAACCCATAAAACCCCAAAAACCCACCCTCATAAAACCCGTAAAACCCACCGGGTTGGGCTTTATGATAAAACCCGGGTTTTATGCCAACCCTGGAGAGTAGACATTAGACATTGTAGAAGCAAGTAGGCATTATTTGAGTAGACAGTATGGGAGAAACATCGTGGGGGTAGACATTATGGGAGTAGACATTTTTTTTTATTGTGGGGGGTAGACATTGCAGCACTACCCCATTTGTCGTCACTTTCAGGCAAAATAATGGATCAATACATGTTTGTCGTATTCGAAATAAACGAGTTTTTTTTTTAATTTACAATGTTAGCTTTTAAAATAGCTTAGAACCATCGCATGGCGTTTTACAGTTATTAAAGAAGAACTTTTATAGTGTTTAATATTGCATTTGCTGAAGCCACTCTTTTCAGTGTTTCATGTGTTTCAAGCCTTTGAGTATATTTTGCTTTAGTTAACGATTTGAACATAAGTGATCCATTGAAAGCGAATATAACACAGGAAATATGCATATTCCAGTAGTGCTGCTCATGAACACACTGAATAGTGGTGGAGTTAACCCCCTCCCCAGCAGTATGTATAGGTCATACAACCGTATTCCTCAATCGAAGTCAATGCACATAATGCCTAGAGGGCATATTGAAACTGACCCATCTACATTTATTTATTTTGTCACACTTAGCCTAGAATATACGAAGGCTCCACGTTTGATCTGGATTCAAGCTCAGTGATAATTGGCCTTTTCATTTTTTGAAGCAATCCGGTATCCAAAGTATATCAACATTGCTCACGTAATGGTGGACTTTTGGAAGTAGCTATATTGACGGGGAGTTTGAGAAAGAACAGTATGATACGTTGCTGCTGGGGAGTTAGCAACTTGCTAATTGAACAGGCCCGAATCGAACACGCGCCCATGGAAGATTACTAACGTATATCACCATAGCTGACGCGATGGTGAATTAACTACTGTCCTGCCAGCCAAGATTGACAGTGACGACATGTTTGGTTACAAAGTTATCAGGGACTTGTAATCGATAAATCACTTGTGCATTAATCCTAACCGCAGGATAGGATTAATACACGAGTATCTATCGATTCGCGCTAACTCATGGTTTGTACAAGAAGCATTTGTAAACAAAATACTACGTCACTGTCACTCTTGGTTGGCACGGCAGTATTTTGCGTGGTGCAAGTCGTTTACCGCAGCCATGTTAATATGATCATGATTAATATTTTCTGTGTCAGCTCGTGATCCAATATTTCGTTTAAACAATTTTACAAGCATATGTTTTGAATTATTTTTTCTCGCGCACAAGATTTATATCAGAAAAGGCGATGCAGTTACATGCTGTGTCAGGCTGTTAAATGCACTAAGTTGGAATCTCAGCATGGAATATTAATACTTGTACGAGGTTTGTTAAAATTACGATTCGTTAATTTTTAGCTGTCAGCCTATAACTTTTGCACATAGCATTACAGTAACAGTTACAGTAACTGAAACATTATTTAAGGCTAATTATGAAATTAAAAAAAAAACCTGCAGAGAGCTAAACACATGCAAAATTACATAGCACGCAAATAGTTTGAAATGTCTAGTAGAGCATATAAATATGGCATTTGTAGACCAAAATTAGATGCTACAAGACGCAGCATCTCATCAGGGTTTTCACTAGTTGTTTTCATGAAAACCATAATCAGCAGTCAAATTTCGACCTGTCACCCTTAAAACGAATATACAATCAGATTGAGAGGTATGAGCGGCTTAGAGATAAGGGGTTCGACTGACCCCATCTGGAACCCAAAATAAGTGGTAGCTATAACAATAGACAATGCATCTTTTCTTATTTAATGTGCAGAACAAATACTTGGTATCTTGAAAGTGGCTGGCAGCCAATACTTACATAATCAAAAGAAAACTAATCCATTATATACGGTTCGGGTTAATTTAGTTAATTAATTTGTCTGACTACAATTGACATGCATTAGCCTATCCTCGCCAAAACAAAACCGAATATGCCCAGAGCTGCAACAAGGCTCACTAAAACATGGGCGGATCCAGAGGAAGGAGGACAGGGGGTCCACCCCCCCCCCCCACCCCTGAAAATCACAAAGATATAGAGTAACTTAGTAATACTGGTCCAGATTCCTCGAAAAATCATAAATCTACCAAGACATATTTAATCCTCTTTGATGGCACCGGAACTAGATTATATGAAATAACAAGAAAAAGCATAACATGTTATTACATGTTATATAAAGGCGTTGCTACATGTTATTTAAATTTATTAGTTATTTCTTCGTGCTGTTTTGATACAAACTCAGAAATGTTCCTCACGATACACCTCTACCAAATTGCTCAATTGACAAAAAATGGCCATTATATATTCAAACAACTCTCTGAATCTGTGGCCCAAATAATGTCACAGAAAATGTTCCTCAAAACTCCATAGATACCAAAATTGCACAAACCGATATGGACAGTTGAACGGTATAGCCAGCCACCAGTACTAAAACTAAATAAAACTTCAAACAACAACTTATTCTGAACCACTGACCCATAACAAAAATAATTTCACACAAACGTTCCCAAAAATGTTGTTCTTAGCTCCATGGAAAAAATTGCTCCATCCAATGAATCTTATGAATGCTATATATTTACCTTACTCGTCAAAATAACCCAGTTGTCACAGTGGTGATTGATCTGTAGCAAGGGTTTATAAAAAAAAAAAGACAGGCTTTACCTAACCCTAGTGACTCTCGGTCCGGAGCTTTGTCCGTTGGTCCTGGTGTGGTTAATCCCTGAAGTGTTCGTGATGTATTCTATGGAATAGCACTAAATTGTTTATGCTCTACTGAAAATAATGACCACCCGCGCTTAAAATAGAAACATCTTAACCACATCCGCTGAATCTCCTATACTCAAATAATCATTATTTCAAAGATATGTTCCTCATAATGCCCTCTACCAAAATTGCACCAACAGTTACGTGCAGTTAACATAGCACCGCCCTAATTCACCAGCTACATAAAGTTCAAATATATAATTATATACATGTAATGGAAATTGCGCCTGATTCGCTAGTGCCTGTTCAAAGCTCGGTGCCAGATGGATAATCTCGAAACCAATAAAATCCGTTTTAAGAAAGAAAATGTACATCATGCGAAATCCCAGCTTCTGTACCTACAAATGAGCATGATCAAAGTAGATTGTGCATTTGCACAGGAAAGAGAATGCTAACGACAGGATAACATGTACATGTAAGCAATACACAACCTTTGAATAACATCGCCTGTGAAAATATACTGACGGGCTTTAAAAACACTACACTAGGATAGCAGCTTTAATGAATGCAAAGCAAACAATTTGATTGCACATAAAAGAGTATGCATATGTGAATAACACATGAAAAATTGTCCACTTCAAATTAATTAAAAACATTGAAAATGTAAAATATTTAAGATAGGGGTCAACTGTTTCATATGACAAAATTTCATAAGTGAAATATCTCCTACTAGAAACCCGAGAAGCATCAAATGTGTGCCGTGAACTTTGTTAGTTATCAAGAAAATGCATTCATTTTGATTGGCAGGTTTGTGATATGGCATGTTTGCTTTTTTTAAGTTAATCTGTATGTACCCGTTCATTCGATGACTTAAAATCTCCATAACGTCGTCGAGTTTAGCTAAACGATTAGAATTTTAGAGTTGGCTGAAGAAGCCATCTCATGATGACATCATCGAAGCATAGGAAGTTAACATTCAACTGTCTTTTGAGATATTTAACTGGAAGTTAGAGTAGCGTTTTTAAAGCCCGTCAGTATATTTATATTATTGTGAAAGTAAGTAAGTAAGATTTTAATTATCGTGACATATGCATATTCAATATTGTAAATCAACTTATGATAAGAGAGTTGCATCTGGCCCATCTATTTGTCACCAGATACATCCATTATCAGCGATTTCTACAACTGGTAAAAAAAAGGGAGAAAACGTGCTTAAATTCAAAAACTTCCGAAATGTACATCAATAGTAGGTAAGATAGATTTAAAAAGATAATTTGCATGAAAAAAAAGTGACAACGACGGGTCTCGAACCAGCGAAATCCGACTTAAGAGTCAGCGGCCAGACTGATAATTACCGATACGTGCGCTTAAGTATGCTTTTTATATTTTATTGACCGATTATGTCCCTTACCCTGAATTTTAATTCAATTTTTAATAGTGCAAGCCTTTTTATGTGAGAGATACATTTCTTACGATGATAAATCACTAATTAGAAGCTACTTTAGATCACTTTAAAAGCCAAGCCTAGTTTAAAATAGATAGAAGTCGCGGAACCGCCGAATGTAGGTCGTCGGTCTAGGTCCCTGGTGCCGATAAAAACAGTATTAAAACAGAATACGGAAAGAATGCGCTCAAAACAACTCGCCTCTGCAAAAAGCAATTAAAATCTACAGTGTTCTAATCTAATACGACTTCTCATTTACTAAAATAGAACAATATCACGAATGTAGCCTAGAAACCCCATTGTCTTGCGCAGGCGCGATACTAAAGAATCGACAGTATTTGATAAAATGTTTCCGGTCGATGACAATGCTAGAAACCCTCACTTTCGCATTGACCGAACATCCCATTATTTGAAGGGGATTTAGGATATCCTTACGTTATTTCACAATTGTTTTAAGAACTTTGAAGATTGTCAAAAAGCATTAATTCGCTGAAACAGAACAAAGTTAATTAACTTCTTATCTTTTATTAACCTTAGAACGAAAACCTTTTTCAAATAGCCTCGATAGATAAAACAAACCAACGCTCAACACCCACTTGGAACATACCAATTGAATTTTGAATACAAATATAGGCATTATGAATATCAATACTTAGAAGTATACAATTGAATATATACTTATTGAATAATCAACGCCTAGAAAATATATAATTATGAATTAAACAATATATGATGAAGACTGGTGCAAGCCTATGCCCCTTGCCTATGCGCGGATCCAGAAAGTTTAGTCAGAGCGGGACCAACTTTGACCCTTTTTTTTTGATGAGGGGAGGAAGTATTAGCGGGCCATCAACTGCGCCTTCCAATGAAACGCCATTTAGATGGCGTTTCGCTGGCGGGCCGATGATGGCCCAACATTGAATGCTGGATTGGTAGCTTTGTGATTTTATGGGGATCCGGACCAGTATTGCTAAGGAATCCTATATTTTTGTAATTTTCCAGGAAGGTCTGGACCCCCTACGGATCCGCACATGTTGCCTTAAGGACATGTATTACTCCGTGGCTATACGCTTTATACCTTACACGAGACACTGCCTGCCCCAAACCCAAGTACAAATGTACATGAAAAAGCTATTCGGACAGACAGAGGTCCCATAACGTGTGAATTCGGATATTTATTATCTTGTCGCAATTATTATCAATATATCCCCCACCCCCACAAAAAAGAATAAAATCCTTCACTGGACCTCTTTATGACCCCATGCAGAGAGTAGCTCGTAACCCCTTCTATACGTTATGACGTCCAAGTAAGATCTAGAGAGTGGTTCCACTTTTCCACTCAATAATATCTGTAAACTTTTCTAATAACCTCTTCCTTTTAGGCTATTTGATTAGAAAAGGAAAAGACACAGAAATGCCAACACATTTTTTGTTGTTTTTGTTCAGTTATTCACCGCCGCATGCAGCCGCCGATTTCGTCGCACCATCATGTGGTTCTACAGCATTCGGGAAAGTCCGCCACCATTCGAGAATCGAATCATGACTCGGGTGTAAGGAGCATTACGCGTAGTTCTTGTCGAGTTACCATTTTTCTACGGCGTTACTTATTAATGCATAAGTAACTAATATTAGTTCATTTATGAGACAGTGGTTACTTAGCCTATAATTGTAATTGGTTTTGAAATGGACTCTTCCGAAGAGGGGTGTGATCAAAGTTATTGTTTCAATGAATAACGTTTTGATTCAATGTTTCGTTTTTCAAAGGGTAAAGTTAAAACAAATGTAGACTTTTCTTATTAAAAGAGTATTTAAAACGTCTAAAACGGGGTGTCTTTTCAGTGTAAATGTCGGATGTTCAACACCTGCTCTCCCCACGGACCGTGCCTAAATTTCACTCTCGTCAGCTGGTCTAAAGGTCTAATTTAGAATTGTTAATTAATATTTCTACAAATGTGTGTTGTCAGTGGTTTTCTGGGGCGAAATTATTGATAATTTCATAACTATAGATACGAAATCAAAAATCACTTGTGCTATTAACAGCCACTATTGGCACCTTTGGATGTGCTGTTTATAAGTGTTTGCTGCTGAAATTTGACAATTTTGATTTTGGGTATTTTTCATTTTTATCTTTTTTGTTTTTCTTCTTATAGGATCCATAACATGGGGTAGAACATCTTTACTTAACCTAGATAGAGTATTAAGACTTCAAAAACGGGCAGCCCGCATAATATTAAATGCAGACTTCTCTACTCCTTCAAAAGATATGCTCGATCTTCTGAAATGGATGCCAATACACAAGCGTTTACTCTATAACAAGGCTACAGATTCTAACGTATATTTAGCGCTAAACGGTCTTACCCCTGAATATATCACAAATATGTTGACACCAAATTCTTAGGTTCATGATCGACCACTCAGACACATTTAAAAGATAAACTTATGCATTTTACTAAACAAGTATAAGATACTTCTCGTAGAAAATGCTTTTGATTTAAACCCATACAATTGCTCAGAAGTCGACAATCTGTTCTCTCACAGAAACGTATCAAAGTTTTTCTATACGACTAGAATACAGATTAATGCCGTTCTGTACTTTTGTTGACAAGCTTTAAGTTTTCCCAAAAAATGTTCTAAGTTTTATGCGCCAATCAGTAACCTTCACCAGATCTTATCTGAATCAGGGTAATATCATATTGGGATGAATTTGTCTATTGAAGACTGAAAGGTTATGTCTGCATTAGGCATTTGCAAGATGAAATGTTGTTTTATTTATTTGATGTTTGTTTCATGTCTTTTACGGAGAGAGTCGATAGGCTAAATGTGTTTACCCTCTGAAAACATTGTTAATAATAATAATTATAGATGTAATAGATTTTTGCTCCTTGTGTTTTTTTATTGTTTTTTTTTTTTTTTTTTTTTTTTTTTTTTTCTTGTTTTCAGTTGGGGGATTCTACCTACCAATGCGTTCTACCTACGACTACCTAAAACGCATGTAAAAAGAAAGTCTAAGCACTAAGTCCTTTTTCCCGTGTCCAGTCCAGTATTTACTGCAGCCAAACACCAGACTCACTATCAGATAAACAATTTGGCTCTTATGGTGCTAAGATAATCACTGGACCTAATTTCCTTGCATGCCTAGATACTTATATTATGAATAATCCGGTCAAGACATCCTGTAGTGTGGCCTCATCACAAGAAAACCTGTCTTTGACGTTTCCGATTAACCCATTTATCCCAAATCATATCAATTGGACCAGTCCATTTCCATTTTAAGGGATGTTGGGTGGTATTTTTCATTTTTATACAAATTTGTCAGCAAACAATGGAGACCCTGTGTTCTGCAGCGTCTGATCTGGTTCTTAACTGTGTGTCCGTTCCAAATAAGGGACGCTAAGCTGGTATGTGTTAATCAGCACTGAAACCAGCCCGCTCAACTTCAGAGACTAGCTTGAATATTGACACATAGCATCTCGAAGGAAAATACACATTGTATATTGCTTCGAGATTGCACAATTATCCTAACCAAAAAGCGAATATCTAAAGCGCTGATAGGACGCCGCGAATGCATAGGTTTGCTGTTCGTATGCAACAATAACAGGTTTTCTCGAGGCTACTTTCAAAAAAGAGAAACTTTTCTTAACTCCGCAAAATGATTCTCCAACTGGAATGAAGAATCAAAGCACTGAGAGTACTGATGGAAACGATGTCTTGTGATTTTAGTTCTTGTAGGCTAAGCAGAGTGCATTTTTGTAGATGATATTTTAGGAATATTTGAATTTGTATATTGTATATTTTTCTGACCAATGATGAAGGAAAAGTTTGATATGATTTCTATTTTTAGTTTTTAGTTTTAGCATAACAGGATTTTGAAGGGGCATGCGAAAAAATATCAATCTTATCATTTCAAACATGGGCTGGTATGTCTTTAAACCCTATTTCACTTTTAAGCTCTGGTGGCCATTTTGTTATGTGGGATCAAAAATAGTAAGTGAGTATGATCAGGAAATACCACAATCACAAACCGCAGACAACCCCGTGGTACCGGGAGGAAGAGCTGCTCAACCATCACAAGACACCAGGAAGACAAATTAAGCAAAGCAACCAGCTCTCTCTCTCTTCCCCACCAAGATGATTATAATACTAGAATGGACATAAAGTAACGTACAACAAAACATAGAACAATTACAGACTCCCACAATGGGAGTAACAATAAACAAAAAGTCAACAACAACAGAACCACCGCCTTAGAACGGACAGCAGCCTAAGCCACCGGGGGGCTTAAATGCATTTTACTGGTACCAAACCTTTTGCCCATATTTAGCAGAGGGCATTATGCCGAATACATCACTGAAATTATTTTAAGAGTTTGGATTACTGGTTAAGAAGTTTAGATATCTTTTTAGATTTTCCTTTCGGTTCATTGTTGCCCTATTTTGAGGGTAATGCGATGAATTATTGCAAGCAGGAAACAATGGTTAAGGAAAGGTGGTTAGTAGCCATTTCCTTTTGCCTAGCTCTTGATAACATTTTGTTCAGTGGAGCAACCCGTTAACATTTTGCTAATATAGACTTGCATTATAATTGCCTAAAAATTCCAACAAGGGCAATAACTAAAGTTTTAAGGGTCGATTTTGACGAAACTTATAGGATATCAGAGTACTTGATACTTATTGTGTACCAAATATGTATCAAATCTGACCAGTAGTTCTGAGATGTGGATGGACAAAAATGCGATGGACGGACGACGCCAAAACTATATCCCTCCAACTTTGTCAGGGATTATTAGATATCAGCATAGCTACATACCTAAAAAGCTTTTAATATGTTATGTGTTCTGATAATTTTTATCACCTGGTAAAATATCTTGTTTGAGTTTACGTTAATTACTCTGTCAAATGTCTCAAATTTGTTCCAAAATGTTCGCTTTTCCATTTTTTAGCCCATTTTGATGTCCGTTTTTTGGTAACCATAGCAAAGATAAACGTCAATTTAAAAGTTTTACTTTTAAACTTGGTATATTGTTCTAATAAACCAATAAGAAAAAAATGGTGAAAAGCATTTTTTAGCCCATATGTGGGCCAAAATAGCACCCCCTGATGCATGTAGCTCTTTGGCAATATTAACTGTGTATATCTAGCATATAGTATAGATATAAAAAGAAGATTTATAGATGGTAAACTTAGGTTTCATTAAGAACATTGACAATAAAAAGTAAAAAAGCACTTAAAAATAAAAAAGAGCAAAAAAGAGCCATGACATGTGATTTCAAAAAAATGTGGCATTTTGACAAGTGTAAACTTAAGCGTTGCATCGATGATCAATTATAATCACCAATTATAATCGATGATCAATCAAAAACTTCGTTTGATAGTGTTTTTGGTAATAATCGATGATAATTGAAAAACATCGCACTTGATCCAATTTTAAGCTCCTATTCTAAATATGCAACTTTGCTACAAGGAATAGCAGTTAAATGGAGAGTTAAATGGAGTTTGCTGTCAGGACCAGTTGTGGTATTGGCTACAAGCACAAAGGCTCTGATCAGACTTGACCCGAACCTTTGCCGGTCACAGGAAATCTCATGTCACCTAATTCCTTGAATTATACCCAAATCAGCATTTGTAATTTGTAATATTCTTACAACCACCAGGTTGAGTTTTGTTCATAATGGCACAGAGTGTGCTCAAATAGCAAAGGTACAAGCAACAGCAAATTGTAAATTTGCAAGCAATTTGTTGACAAAATTTTTAAACAATATAATATCTGGTTTTCAGCGACTATTTAGACTTCTTACAGATCAAACATAATATGGAGTTTGTCAAAAAGCAAATAAAGCATTTTCACATGCTTCTACAAAATATACTGTTTGGTTTTTTGTTTGATTTGATTCTTTACGTCCCATCAACAATCTTTCAGTTATAAAGGGACAGGTCTTCCTGGGTTGAAACCAGTACTAAGCTAGGATAAATGTGTCTTGCGCAAGGACACAGTGCAGTGACGCTGTTGAGGCTCGAGTCTGGGCCCCTTCATCTCGAGTCAAGCACTCTACCACTGAGCCACTGCATATACATATCTTTAACAAACATGCACTTTGTAAAAAAAATAACTCATTGTGCTACCAATGTTTATTTTAGGACACAAGGCTGTGACTCTCGGTGGGTGAAATTATTCTGGACTTCAAAACTATATGCAATGACAAAATGACAATACATGCGTTACCTCAGACCTACATACAATGACTAGAAACATGTATACAATCTATACATAAACTCAACTATCGTATGGCAGTACTGTTATTCAGTAGATAACATCATGTTATACAAAGTAGATCTTGCACAAAAGATTATTGCATAGAGTTTAATATCAAGTTTGTGCAAATGTCAATAAAGCATTTTCACACATTTCCTTTACTTGGCATATGCAAAATATACTTATCTATAATGAACATACACTTTGCTGAGAAAAATTCTAATCCATGTGCTACCAATGGTTATCTTAGGACACAATGATGTGACGCTTGATGGGTGCAATTATCTGCTTCAGAACTATATGCAAAGACACATTGACTATACATTATTTCAGACCTATATGAAATGACTAGAAACATTCATACAATCTATACATAAATTTAACTATCATATGACATTACTGTTATTCAGTAGATAACATCATGTCATACATAGTAGCTCTTACAGAAGTGATCATTTCATGAGAAATTTAAAAAAAATTTATTGCTTTACTTCAAAGAGTGTTTAAGAGTGTTTAGAGTCAAAGAGACTCTATGATGGTTCCGACTTAAAGACTTATCTATTGATGAGATGATAGGGGCCTGATACTTTGGCTGTTTGTCGGGCCCACTGGGGTTTACCTGTTGGATTTCTTTTCCTCCAGTATTCAGTTTTATTTACTGTTGAGTCCTTATCTTGCTTTATCTCTTTGTTATATCTTGATTTATATGTTTTAGGAGATGATGCATTGATAAGTTAGGGGTCTTTCATGCAAACCAAATATCTATGTGTCTTGATCCACATCTGAATTAAGGGTGAGGTTGGCGCCGTTAAATCGGTTTAAGCCCTCCAGTAAAATATTTTACTGACCGTTCCAAGGCGGTACTTCTTTTGTGGATCTTTTGTTTTTTGTTCTGTCTTGTGTTTGCTATGTCTTTGTGTGCATCTGTTTATATGTGCTTTGCGGTCACCTGCTGGGAAAGGACTGACCTCTTGGCTCTCGTTTGTGGTGTCTTACTGTGAGTTTGTCACTCTCCCATTGGTATCCTGGGTCAGGTGTGGTACTTGATTGTATTGATTCCTGATCTTTGCACCCTTACTTACTTTTATTCCAATTGTGTTTCTTGTCACCAAAGAGTTATTTAACTTCTGGCTATGACATTATTTTTTGACATGATTTGTTTGTTTGATTTGATTCTTTACGTCCCATCAGCAATATTTCAGTTAAACAGGGACGGGTCTTCCTTGGTTGAACCAGCACGAAGCTAGGATAAATGCGTCTTGCTCAAGGACCACGACGCAGTGACGCCGGTGAATCTTGAACCCTCAGTCTCGAGTCAAGCACTCTACCACTGAGCCTCTGCGCTCCCTTTTTGACATGATATATTCCACTGAATAACAGTAACATCAAATGAAAAAATAATGTTATGGCCACAGGTTGCATAATTTTGATACAAAGAAGTTATGTTAATAACAATGTAAATTTTCTTTGAAATAAACCAGCTTTGGAGGTGTTAATTTCGCAATAGAGTTCATATGATGAGAGAATCTTCCATTTGTGCCCATTTCAAATCATTTTTTTAAACTAACCTAAGGCTGAGCCTGTCTAAACTGATTGACTTAAGCTTTAAGTATTTGGTCAACATTATTCAGTCTAGTCAGACTCCTCCCACAGAGGAAGGCAAAGAAAAGAATATACTTCCTGGACCCCATCCCTCAACAAAGTTTGACAAGTAAATTTAATCCTGCCAACAATAAAGGAACCATCTCTCAGAAACCTTCAGCAGAAAATAAAATGCCCCACTCTACCACCTTGTTATGAAATGATAACTTGTGTAAGACCCTCTATAAAATACATAGAACAAATCAGAACGAATGGAATAAGAGACCCTATTTCTGCTTGTTAAAGTACCATCAGCACATCAAAGAACAAACATAAGAGTCCCTGTCAAGGCTAGTCACCAAGTCATTTTCTATTTCATCCTTGCTGGGAATCTATCTTAATATATTATCCCAAGGAATCCTAGTTAGATGGATTTTATAATACGGTAAATCTTGTATTAGTTCGTACACTCGAATAGTTCGTTAAATGTCATGTATTAGTTCGTACACTAGTCATTTTTATATGCAATTCTATTAGTTCGTACACAACGTTTTTTTTTTCTTCATTGGTGCTTGTTTTTAATCAGCGTGGCTGTCTACGATATGTTCCTGTTAACTTTCGCGTGCTTACACCAAACAGACCTTTTCGTCTGTCAATCTAACGACTTCGGTCGCTAACGTAAATCCAGCATTGACGTCGCATGTTAATAACATTAAAATTTGTTTTTCTGAAAATCGAGCGAATGCTAATTTACACGCCCTATGTCGCCGATGCGTCGGAGATATATTCTGTACGGTCATTACAAAAAGTGTCCTTAGAATAATGGAAAGTTACATTTTACTTCTGTGTCATATATCTTTTATAATCGGACACCCAAGCCGCGTGCGACCCGGAAAGCATTTTTATACTTGTGCAGCTCGGACCCGACACGAAATCAACTTGCGCGGTGCCTCACATAAACTGGTACCAGAATATTTCGTAAAAAGCCTGCTGGTATATACTTATGACAAGGCCCAGGAGAGCATGTGCGTTTGCCCCGCTGCTCACTAACATAAAGTTTGAAGTGGATGAAGACTCAGCATGCTCAGACCAAATCAAATTCTATAGATATAGATATCTACGTACGTTTTGTTTTATATAGTTGAATATCAATTTCGGTTTTCTGAGCGTAAATAACTCAATAAATGTAGTAATAACGGCTTTTCCTAGGTTCAAACAAATGGAACATTTTAACAAATTGTTTAGCCGATCGTGGCGTGTCTTGCTGTCCTCATGAAACTACATACGGAAGGTCCTGAGAGTTCATGATTACCGAGATAGTGTACGCACAGACGCACAAACCGAGCATAATTTGATTGTATCATGATTCTAGGTCTTGATGAATGGCATTTCCATGAAATAAGCCAGTTCATGAGATTATGGTACCTATCGCATATGCGAGCAGCGAAGGCTCAAACGAGCCTGTGCATCTGCGGAAAATCGTCAGCGCCTTCTGGCTTAACTGCGAGCATAGAAGGAATGTAGATGAAGGTACGTTCATTAATTTAGGATAATAGCCCCACTAGGTGGCTGTGAATTTGAAAACAGGAAGAATTCGCTTTATTTTAACCACCACGCATCTATTGATGTATGTATCCCGACTTTCAATATATTAGTTTTCATGAACAGTCAGACCGTGTGTCTTTTTTGGAAGGAAAAGTCTTCCAATATGGATGGATTTTCCTTCCATTTAGTTTTTTTTTTACAGAAAATTGGAAGGTCTTTATAACATCCATCTTAATGAAAACAGCAAAAGACAAGAATTTGCAAAAATCCTTACCACACGTCTGTAAATGTTTTACCCCGACTTTGTTGTATGAGACCAACAAAGTCGCAGATCAGCCTGGGTACCGCACATTCTTATCAGCGCCTTTGTTATGAATACAAAAATTAAACATTTTTTCGGGCCTGGTCTGGGTCAAACCTGTCTGCTAATAATATCAGCCGCAGACATGAAGATCAAATCAGCCGCTCTCATGCCACGTGCTGTTTTAAGAGTTGGGTAGCACGTGGTGCATTGGCGCATAACATAAAACATATTTGCTCAGCTGCATGCGCGGATCCAGAAAGGAGTCCAACTTTGACAACTTTTTTTTAATTGATGATGGGAGAGAGGATCCAAACACCACTATATCATTGGCCCGCCAGCGAAACACCATTTAAATGGCGTTTCGCTGGCGTGCCGCTGATGGCCCAACATCGAATGCTGGCTTGGTAGCTTTGTGATTTTAAAGGGAACCGGACCAGTATGCTAAGAAACCCTATTTTTCAGGGGTGGGGTCTGTCCCCCTCTGGATCCGCCCATGAGCTATCTGGCATGAAAAGACAATTTCTGTAAACTCATCACTTTCGCTCATTGCGATCGCGTACACGTTCGCAAACATGTGATATAAATTGTTTTGGATCTCGGAAATTTACTTTACAAATTCAAACTATCAAATGGCGGGAGACAGCCAGAACTCCTTTTTTTAAATTTCCAGTGGGTGCATAAAAGGCCTCGATACACCGTCACAAAACCGAAAAATCGCACCGGAAATTCACTTTTTTTCTTAACGACGTGAAGAGCATTAGACGCTATATATAGTAGGCAAAGATGAGCCTGTGCATCCAACACTGTTGACTTTACGGTAGTATCATGCGCGGATCCAGGAATTTTTGTCATGGAGGGGGGGGGGGGTAGGGGGCTCCAGGCTCAACTGACAGAGAAAAAACACTCTGATAACGTTTTCTTAGGCATCAGCCTTTTACGATTTTACAGAGGGGTCCAATAATTTATTTTAAGGAAAACTATAATTTTTTAAGGTTCCAGAGGGGGTCTATCATTTTTCAGGAGAGGGGGTCCAAATTTTTCCAGGGGGTGTGGGGTCCAAATGCTAATTTCAATTGAAACCTATAGAATTTTTGATTTTCCAGGTGGTCCGGGCCCCCATACCCCTCTGGATCCGCGCATGCGTATGATAGATCCACTTGCGATATCCAAATTTTCAAGTCAACAGTAAAGCCAATTCCGAAGGACAGGTTTTTTTTTCATGCAATTGTTCATTTTCCATTCCCGGAGCATCTAGTGACACCTCAAAACATGATGAGGTATATGATTCTGCAATATGTTAGTGGAAAACAAATGTTGAGACCTCGGACCCTGGTCCGAGTTGAGACACAGTGATTATCGCGACTTTTAGTCAACTATTGATAGTTTCAGTCTTTCATTATGTATATAAGACTAGGCCTTGATTTCTGGCATCAGTTTTAGAAAAACGGACTGTCCAATGTTGTCAAATAACGTTCATGCTAGATACATTACAATAACATACCATGCATAAGCAGGGTGCTTAAGATCAAGCAACATACTCGCTGGAAGAATGTGTTTAATGGTAAAAAAATTACAGTTCAAACGTAAATAATCAGATCTTAGAACAAATTTACATGGATATGCTCGAGAAGCTCAAAATGGAAGCATGCAGTGTGCAAGAACACATGCAATAATATGGCTAAACAACCGCCAGCTTTTTTGAAAAGCTAATACTTGTGTAAATCTTCTCGATGATGATACTGTTGCGCGAAACGAAACGAAAGTTAAGGTGTATTTATTTTATTATTATTATTCGTTTCTGTCTATCGACAGTGTCTTTTCATGCAATTGACTTAATTTCAAACGCCACTGCTATCATTCTGTCCATAAAAACTTATACCTAGCGCACTATATTTTTAGAACTATTTTAGTGGCGGTCAGGTTCATAAAGGCCGGGGAAAACATTAGCAATCCACAAGAAAACGTGTCTTCTTCACGTTTATGACAAAAGGACAGGGCTGCGTTTATGTCCGTCTCGTAATGTTTAAAAGCAAAGAAAAGTATAATGATAAAAAACGATTGCAAGATATTGTGCTTTTAACTGCAATATCTGGCTGCATCATAGATATTGCAAGCGGTTATTCGTCTTACAAGAGAAGGTTTTCTCATGCTAAGGCATTGTTTATCTGACGCTCGTTTGAGGCATCCAATGGGGTTTACTGATTTGCGAATTTGTCCCAAATTTTTACCAATTAGCGTCTTCATAAAACTCATTTTTACCAGTAAGCACATTCAGCATTACAAAATAATTTTTTATCACTGATTTCTCTTAAATTAAACTGATTAAAGCGTAATTTTAACAAACGAATCACTGATTTTTAAGGTACCCCGTTGAGACCCTCTCCGTTTGATGTACAAATAAACTTATAATTCTGTTTCGATCATATCTAAGCTTTCAATAATCAAGTTTTCAAGCACAACAACGTTTTTCTGACCGTTGGGTTTACATTTCAGAGCTGAAAACCGCAACAAACTAATAAAATACCAATATTGTTTTTGTCTAGCAGCAGGACAAGGGTTGTTTGCATTAAGGACATTTGGTTCCCAGCGACTTACACAGGCTGTAACGGTATAGGTTGCGGACTGGGTAGCAATGTTGAACGGGGGTTCGATGATATGGGGATTTTGTGTGTATTTTGTGTATATGATACCATTGGAAACAGATGTTTTGAGAAAACATCGTTTCCAAAAAGCAGAAGGCTGTCGTCTACGGACCCTGCCTTTTTTCTCAGGGGAGGCCCGGGTCTCCAGTCCCCCATCCCCACTACCAACATTCCCACCCCACGCACGATGCTTCAGTGTCCCTCTTTCTCTTTTGTTCTTGGCAGAGACCGTTTGCAACATTTTCGCAAGTTAATGCACAATGCCTAATCGGTATTTTGTCTCCAACTTATTTGATCACGGCTAGATCAAATTGCATTTTCTTGTTCAAGATGTGATTACTGAAGCAGGACTTACGACTCGCAGCAGCATCATATTGAGATATTGCATATCTGCACGAAACATTGAACCCTGTTTAGACGGAATCGAACCAGGTCCGATATAATTTATACCGGTATTAGGTAGATCGGTATAAATGCATATTCCGCTTTCCGCACATTTCCTTCTGGCACCGGATTCTTAGTGCCATATTTTCAACACTGGTCGTGCACATTTCTGCCAGTTGATTATTCTTTAGTGTAGATCGATTAACAAGCGCCAACATGAAGATATAATCTAAAATATAACATTTTATATTTCTCGGAATCAGATTAATTTTGCATCATTTGTAAAATGAGCCAAGTCGAGAGATTCTGGTTTAATTACAACCTAACGAATGCAAAGACCAGTCTGTGCATTCGAACAACCTGAGAATCTGACAAGCTCATATGTCATTCAGCCGAAATTAAGTGTGAAGTTCAAATTCCCACATCCCAATTATAGAGAGTCAAGCATGTTTCTGAAGCTGGGCATGCTTGTTTTACCAGTTTGGGAATTCTGAAGTTACAAAATTTGAAATGTAGGTTTTCTTGTGGCAGGTCCAAATTGAAGGATACAGATTTCTTCCTGTTTTCAGTGCTTGGAATTTTATTGATGCGAAATAAGTTCTTCATATGCCATTGAACAAGTCGTGTAAATCTGTTTTCAGTCTAAATGTAGAATTATTTAAAATAATCGCACTGAAAACCCATTGATCATTCACTTTAAAAGTATGTTTTCAATGAAGGGATATAAAGGTTAGACAAAGCGTGAATTTGACGAAAGGCACGTTTAGAATTGGAGGAATCCTAGATTGCATTGTTTTTCTCTCTTTCACACGCTCACAGTCAAAACATCATGTGTCAAAGAAAGAACATAGTCATAAGATAACTTAGACTGGCTCCAGTCCTTTAAACAATTGTTCATCAATGTGTCATGTCAACAGTCATATACTTGTAGCGAGTCTAACTCTGATGGATGTGTTTTAAAACATATCCATCAGAGTTAGACTCGCTACAAGTATATGACAAGACACATTGATGAACAATTGTGTAAAGGACTAAAGCCAGTCTAAAGAGAACTGAACGCCTAGTGCTTTTTCCGTGCAATTGAGTCAAAGAAAAATGTAACTAAAAGACGAAATATTTCAAAGGCAGGAGTGGCCTATAGGGTAACTTCGGACATCAGGTAAATTCGGACAGCTACCTTGTTTGATTCTTATTATAATTAGTCGAATAAAAAAATAATCAACTAAGCTAACAGTAAAAATCCTGATGAGACGGCTCATAAGGAGCCGTCGCATCTGGATTTCCACTGTTTGCAAATGTGTGTCCGAATTAACTTGGTGTCCGAAATATCATGCCTTTACCCTATAAGGCAAAATTAGCTGCCTTTTCTTCATTTTCCAATAGCCACCAAGGAGTAAACATCTACAATAGCTCTTGTAGCCAATATCTTTAATTTCATTGGTTCTTGCTTTGCTTGGGAGTTTACCTGTAAAATGATTGACAGCTCTTATCATCTGAGTGACCATGCTGCCTATCAGGTAGCTCCGCCCAGTGGTTTGTTCTTTCTGCTCTTACGACATGATAGCCGTAACAAAGTAAAGCATAGCTGAAAAATTTCCCGTGCCTTCGCTGGGAATCGAACCCGGGTCGCCCCGGTAAAAGACCAATGCTCTAACCACTGAGCCAAAGAGTCGACTCTCTGACGCAGTTGTCAGAGATTGATTATATACTAGAAGCCAAGAGAATCTACCTAATGTAGATATATAGGTGAAAGTGCCTGGCCCGTAACACTCCCCCTCTTCAAAGAAGTCATCATTTATGATGATTGAAAGCCTTTTAAGGCGAAACTAATGTCCAATCCCGGACGAGCCCCCATCTTACGACATGATAGCCGTAACAAAGTAAAGCATAGCTGAAAATTTCCCGTGCCTTCGCTTGGAATCGAACCCGGGTCGCCCCGGTAAAAGACCAATGCTCTAACCACTGAGCCAAAGAGTCGACTCTCTGACGCAGTTGTCAGAGATTGATTATATACTAGAAGCTATGCGAATCTACCTAATGTAGATATATAGGTGAAAGTGCCTGGCCCGTTGATGAAGATTTTGTAGCCCTCCATTCAATAATTATGAAACACCTTGATAATTTCCCGTGCCTTCGCTTGGAATCGAACCCGGGTCGCCCCGGTAAAAGACCAATGCTCTAACCACTGAGCCAAAGAGTCGACTCTCTGACGCAGTTGTCAGAGATTGATTATATACTAGAAGCTATGCGAATCTACCTAATGTAGATATATAGGTGAAAGTGCCTGGCCCGTTGATGAAGATTTTGTAGCCCTCCATTCAATAATTATGAAACACCTTGATAAACATGCGCCTGTAAAACGTCGGAGGGTAAAATGCAATCGCCTCCCAGAATGGTACACAAGTGATATTGGCCTAACACGAATTCAAAGAGATAAATGTAAGCGTCAAAAACGGTGGTCACAGTATAAACGTTTGCGAAATAAAGTAAGCTCTTTGATTCGCGATGCAAAACGCAAGCATTTCACAGTGTCTGTTGAAAAGCAAAAAGATTCCAAAGCACTATGGAATCATTTTCGCACTGTAAACAATGGATCAAAATCTTCAGAAAATGGCATACCTCATGAAATAGAAATTGAAGGAGAACGTTTTAATGACTCTCAAACGGTAGCAGCAAAGTTAAACGAGTATTTTACATCTGTATCAACCATTCTAAATAATGAAAATAGCTCAAATGACTATGACGTAAACATTTCTAATTTAAATCAATTTATAAATGACAAAATTCCCTCTGATGTCTACTTTAATATTCCATTTGTGACATCTGAGCAGGTACACTCATACATAAGAGCCTTGGATCCATCAAAAGCCACTGGATTAGATGGACTTGGGCCCAAAATTTTCAAACTTGCAATAAATAGCCTAAGTCCAATAATTGCCATTCTCATTAATAAAAGCATACACACTGGGCAATTTCCCAATGAAATGAAATGCGCTAAAGTGTTTCCAATTTTTAAGGGAGGAAATAAATCTGATCCGTCAAATTATAGACCTATATCTATTCTATCAACCATATCAAAAATATTTGAAAGACATGTCAATAAGCATTTAATGAACTATCTTACTAAATACAAGCTTATTCATGAACATCAATCAGGCTTTCGTAAAAAGCATAGCTGCCAGACTGCACTGGTCAAACTTATTGATCAATGGATGTCTTGTATTAATAAAGGAGATTTTGTGGGTACACTATTTTTGGATCTAAGAAAAGCATTCGATGTTGTTGATCACACCATTTTAATAGAAAAACTTGCTGCATACAAATTTAGTAACTCGTCTCTCCAATGGTTTAAATCCTATCTTAATGGACGAAGACAGGCAGTTCCAAATGGAAAAGGTCTCTCTGAGTTTATAACAGTTAATGCTGGCGTTCCTCAAGGATCTATATTAGGTCCCATATTATTTTTATTATTCATTAACGATCTGCCTCTTTTCCTGAATTATTGTTATTCTGATTTCTTTGCTGATGATGCTACCATTCATACAAATGGTAAAATGTTAAAAACCATTGAAGAGAATCTCCAATCAGATGCCAACTCTGCAAAAGTCTGGTGCAAACAAAATAAAATGCATATAAATTTTGACAAAACAACATATATGGTTCTAGGTACCCGATATAAAATACAAGATGCACAATTCTTAAACCTCATAATTGATAACCACGATGTTAAACATGTGTCTCAACAAAAACTACTGGGCTTACATATTGATGACAAATTATCTTTTACAACCCACATTGATAAACTATGTTCTGCGATTTCATCGAAAATATCACTTCTACGGAAACTGTCAACATATGTAAGTATTGAGGTCCAAAAGAAATTTTATCAGGGATATATACAACCACTCATTGACTACGGATCCATTACATGGGGAGGAACATCTTTAGTTAACCTAGAAAGAGTATTAAAACTACAAAAACGGGCAGCCCGCGTAATATTAAATGCAGACTTCTATACTCCTTCAAAAGATATGTTCGATCTTCTGAAATGGATGCCAATACAAAAGCGTTTACTCTATAACAAGGCTACTCTAACGTATAAAGCTCTAAACGGTCTTACCCCTGAATATATCACAAATATGCTGACACCAAATTCTCAGGTTCATGATCGAACACTAAGATCATCGGTCAACGGCACATTAATGGTACCAAGGTCGCGTACCTCTTTGTACGATAAATCATTCTCAGTTTCAGCACCAAAATACTGGAATTCACTTCCTACTTATATCAAAAATGCACCTTCTCTGTCTAGCTTTCAGACACATTTAAAAAATAAACTTATGCATTTTACTTAACAAGTATAAGATGCTTCTGATAGAAATTACTTTAAATTTAAGTTTTCCCAAAAATGTACTAAGTTTTATGCGCCAATCAGTAACCTTCACCAGATCTCACCTGAATCAGGGTAATATCATATTGGGATGAATTTGTCTATTGAACACTGAAAGGTTATGTCTGCATTAGGCATGTTGTTTTATTTATTTGATGTTTGTATACATGTATTTATTTCATGTCTTTTATGGAGGGCCACATGGTAGAATAGCCGATATGCTAAATGTGTTTCGCCTCTGAAAACATTGTTAATAATAATAATAATAATAATAATAACACTGCACATTATCTAAGCTCCGTCCACTCACTGCTGCATGCAAGTAGCTAATCATATGCGCGGGGTCCAAGATTGGAATCCTGCCTTTAACTTGTAAAATGTAATCGTAATATACCTTCTTTTTCCCATTGCTGAAATTAACTCTTTACCTTCTAAAATCGAGTTTTCCTCTGGTAGTAACATTTGCAAATAGTTGGCCGGACAACACGTCGAGCCTGATCTGGGTCCAATCTTTTTGCAGTAGAGATTATCAGCAGAAGACACTAGAGTAGTATTAAGCAATGAGCGATAATATTAATCCATTACTGTCGTAATTTGCAAGGAAAGTTTTTCATTGCCGATCTTTGTCCAAACTGTCGATGCGCATGATCTTAATTTGATTATTTCACATTTCTGCATGAAGATGCAACTATTCTGATAACAACTTCTGGAAATTCTCATTCTCTTATTTCTGTCAGATTTTTTCGTGCATGCCCAACATTTTCATATGCAATTTACGTCATCGCATATTCTTTTAAGGTCAGACGCCGATCAATCTCTGAATTTACATAGTTTACAGCGTCATATTATCTGGAAGGCGTAGTTGTTGATAATGCTACGTTTACAATTTCGAGATTCTAGCTAGTGTATGTAGCTACACTCAGTTGCTATAAGTGAGTTCCCAAAATGGCAAACGTTGTTAAGGTTGCGAAAAATTAAGTACATTTAAAATTAGTATAATTTGAAAACGAGGAATGCAAATTATCTGAAATTTTTAACATATCACTATTTGCTATTTTTCAACTTAAGGATGCTAGATTAATATAGAAATAATATCATCTAGAGTTTGTGGGTGTTATTCATTTCAACCACTCCTGATTTCTGAAACATTTTGAAAATTTGATGTGTGTTCTAAACTTCTTATGTTTTTACATGACTATAGATATTGCTTATTTTCTATATATTTTTGGTGATAATGGTGCTAATATGTTATACTCGTGAGCTTTGAACAAGTTATGTTCACACCTTCCTTATTTATTCATCGTCATATTAGGGGTGGGTGGGGGATTTGTACCCCTGACCAAAAATTCTAAATTACTTAATGAATCCACAAGGTAACTTATCAACAACTATCAGTCTTTCTATGGTCTATATAAACTGGTCAAAATAAATTAAGCCCCACCAGAAATTTTCCCATATACTTAATGTAAATACATTCCTGACGGTTTATTTGTCATAACATTTTACTGAATAAAGATTTTTCTATAACATATTTTCAGCGAAGTAGCAGCAATGTTTCCTCTCACCATACGCTAGGTTTCAAATTTATTGATAAGTTTTCCATAGAACTCCACATATTCCAGTAAATGTCCCGTTTCGTTCCCTTTCATTTCTATAGTAAAATTGGCCAAAAATTGGATACTCTTGGAAAATTTAGCACACACCCAAAGAAAATCGGTATTGTCAATTCAAACTTTGTTTAATTACAACTTAGACATTGTTGTCTATCTTGGATGGAATAAGAATTTTCAACTACCATCGATATTTTTCAAATAAACAACTAAACTTTAGGAATTTAACATTATGGCTATGGGAAAAAGTGACACGGGGCTTAACTTATTTTGACGAGTATATGAGTGTTTGAAGCAATTAGTCTTTAAATGTTTCATTTTTTTTTTCAAATTAAAAAGACAGCACCCAGCGATACCTAACCCCTTGGTCAAGTTTTGCTTTACGAGGGGGTACCCAAACTTTCATGCGAAATCATAGACTTGTTCTTCTTAAAAAAATAAATGTTCTGTAATAATGTAACCGCAAATGGTACTTTCAACTGAAACTAATTATAACACAAATATTATATCACTGATTATGCTGCTTGTGGCACCAATATCAGGACTATCAGTGAAAATTAGCAGATTTTCTTAGGATACAACCATAATTTTATATCCATCAACATTTATTCAAAAATATTATTTTCAAATAGAAGAGTGTTATGATACCTCACAAAACATACATACCCAATGTTCCTGCATTTGTTTATTTAATTTGTTTTTACAGCCAAAGTATACTGCGGTCAGGTCATTTTCATGGTATTATTTTCCATCCAGTTCTCTGCTCTGAATTATTTTATTTCCAGTGTCTATACTAATTTGAACTTTAACAGAATGTTTTCCAGTACATTTCAAATATTTCTGCACATTTTCAATAAAAACTATTACAATCTACCATTTTTACAGCAAATTTTCAAAACCTGCTATCTTTTTTGAAAAAATGGAGCCAATGTTTGTGATACACAATATCTCCATAGCAACAGATGATGACATCATACAATTTGGTGATGACATAAACATATACCCTGTATATTTATCCAGGGTAATTATCATTTGGGGAAATTGTCTTAATTGGCAAGAAAAGACCATTGTTTCAGACTATATTTTTGTCAATTTATTGTAAGCTGATTTGGGAACTCACTTATGGCCACTGAGTGTATGTACGAGTAGAGGGTGTAGCTCCAGTAGGATCTCGTTAATTCGAAGTCTAAACCCAGTCAGCATTGCTATATCGGGCCCGTTGGTGTCATTTTAGCAATACTTACCGTTAGTGGCCCGCCATCGGCCCGCTGTCGGTCAAATTTTGAAAAAAAAAATGTGATTATAAGTATTATTTTCTTTCTATTTCATTCTTTGACTGCAAAAATGTTGTTCATATGTTTTATTGCTGTCATTTTATACTTACTTTCGTTTCCACAAAACCGTTAGCGGCCCGTTAACTTAAAAGTAGTTCCAAAATTTGAAATAAGGGAGGCAACTGTATGAATTAAACTATTATATGAAACATTTTCTATATAAAGCAACAAAACAGTGAATTAATATTTATGTGAGGGGATATTTTTCATCAGAAATATTCAAGAATATTATTAAGGATTTGCATTTTGTTTCATATTTACTAGTTTGTAACTGAAAATCTTCACTTTTTAAAAATGATGTCTGTATATAGATGTAGAAATTTTATTTCGAATTATCAGTATTTCGAATTAAAGGGATACAGGCATAAAATTATATAACCCCCAAAAACTATTATTATAAGTTGCATATGTCTCAGGGAGACGTTTCTTTTACGCACTCAAGGCATACCCTAAGCTGAGCAGGTTGGACTTAGTCTTACTTGGACAGAAACTCTGAAGACCGGTTTTCTAGCGTCGTGGCCCATTTAAAACAATATCACAATCAAGTTATCGATAGAAATAGTATCTTATCTGAGTTTTTAGTTCCGTTATTATCGATTACTATCTAATCGTACTATCGATGATCGATCAAATTAGGTTTTCCGATAATCAATAATGATTTGAACCCAACACTACTTATTATTTCTGCCCTCAATAAAGAAAGGTTCTTTTTTTCTTCTTTTCTTTTCTTCGTATCTGTAATGTTGTTTTTATTGCTACTTACGATAAATGGAGAAATTTAAAAGTAATTCTCAAATTGATGTTTAATGTCACTCAGGGGGGAATTTGATCCACATTATGATATTGACACAGACTTAAAGTCAACTTCTGTCAACTCAACGCCCACTTGACCAGAACTTTCTCTTCGAGCTATCAGTGGTTCGAGCTGAAATAGGTTGCTTTGTAAATAACATTTTAGAAATAGATCATCTCTAGCAGTGAATTGTTGTATAATAATTTACTGTTTGGAGGTCAGTTGTAAAGAAGATCAAATCACGAGCGCGCGGCGAAGGCATGCAGCAGTCTGGTGGTCACGTATGACTGGTTGCATGTCAGTATGCAGACCACCAGGCAATGATAAAATGCATGCACTAATAGGCATGAGATCCAGGAGCACACAGGAAATATGCTGCAATATTCATTTTCTTAAAGTGTGGCTATAAGGAGTCGATAATTGAGCGGGGCAGATGCAAGGTGTGACTGTTCAGCAGAGTTTCACCATCGTCGCAAGCCATGGGTACTTAGTCCACTTTGTTCCTTACGCACGTGCGTAAGGAACTAAGTGGACTTAGTACCCTTGGCTTGCGAAGATGAGTTTTTACGGTTTGATATATTCTTACATCACGGATGCATCATAGATGTAACGTGATAAAACCATGATTGCAACAGATTAGTCTGATTTTTGCTGATATTGCAAATTCAGTCGTCGTGTCCTGGGGACATCTTATAGCAGCTGCTGTAGTTATACATGCATATGAGCCACATCATTAAAACGCATAACTTTGCCATATGAGAACAGCAAATGTGTAGATATTTGCATCAGCATGCGCATCATATTGTGCGGCACCGTTTTCTTCACTGCAGGAGAGTTACAACAGCTAGACTGAGAAACAAAATTACATGTGGGCCTCGACGCGACAAAACCTGTCTTCGGGGTTTCCGACAAACCGAGTCTCAAACCAGTTTTCTCGGCTACAGAGACTAGCTAGAAAAATGAAATTTCGCTTGTAGCAAGTTTAGATATGATACTTAACAAAAAGCGAATAATAAAGGAACTGATCAGTCTGCGCGAATGCGCAGGCTGGTCTGCGCCCTTTTTGTTCGCAAACCCCGAAAACAGGTTTTCTCGCGTCGATGCCCAGTCATAATAATAATAATAATAATAATAATAATAATAATAATAATAATAATAATAATAATAATAATAATAATCTTATTATTATTATTATTATTATTATTATTATTATTATTATTATTATTATTATTATTATTATAAAAATGTTTTCAGAGGCTAAACACATTTAGCCTATCGGCTTTTCTACCATGTGGCCCTCCATAAAAGACATGAAATAAATACATATACACAAACATCAAATAAATAAAACAACGTGCCTCCTTTCAGTGTTCAATTGACAAATTCACCCCAATGGGATATTACCCTGATTCAGGTAAGATATGGTGAAGGTTACTAATTGGTGCATAAAACTTAGAACATTTTTGGGAAAAACTTTGCACAGGAAGTTACCAATGAAGGTATGTTATGAGGGAAGTCAATCTGCCTCGGCGGGAAAGTGATGCATCCTAAATATGGGCGGGGACGCCCGATGGGGTGGTCATTTGGTGAAGTAACAGAAAAAAGACCATTATGATATAATATGCAATGTAAAGCGCATTTTTACCTACAAGTACGAAATAGCCTATTTTTATCATACATCGTACCGGCTGTTCATTCTGTTCCTTGTATTTGGTTGCACACTGGAGAGAAGCCTTATGATACGTCAATAAAATATATCTACTGTCTTGCCAGCCAAGAGTGATAGTGATGTAATATTTGTTTACAATTGCAAAGTAAAACACTAACTTGTACACGCCACTTGAACTAACGTGAATCTATAGGTCATTTGTGAATTAATCTTATCCTGCGGATAGGATTAATGCACAAGCGACCTATCGATTCTAAGTTCCTGATAACTTTGTAACAAAACATGACGTCACTGTCATTATTGGCTGGCAGGACAATAGCGACCCTTTGTGACCACAGCTGATATCGCAACAAATAATGAGGTCGGATAAGCCTGGATAATTGTCACAACTTACACAAATTTACTAGAAATTTCGCGACTTTTTATGCTTTATCGACTGTTCTTTATCACAGATCAATGGCTTCTAGTGAAACCAGCTGATAAGGGTCCACTGTTGTTTTTTCATCAACATGAGGAATGCATATTAATGAGGTACTACTGTCCTGCCAGCCAGGAGTGACAGTGACGTCATGTATTGTTTACAAAGCTATCAGGGACTTATGATCGATAGATCACTTGCGGATAGGATTAATACACAAGTGATCTATCGATTCGTGTCAGCGCAAGTGGGGTGTACAAGTTAATATTTGACTTAACAATTGTAAACAAAATATTATGTCACTGTCACTCTTGGTTGGGTCGACAGTAGCAGGCAACAGGACGTGTCCGTGAACGAGATTAGAGTAAATACCCAATAAGCGTCCATGCTGACGTATTCAGCGAAGCTAGAGGTCTAAATTCTGGCCTGAGTCTTCAGCTTTATCCATACTTTTTTGCAAACGAGCAGCGAAACTTTGGCGAGTCTGCACATACGCGTATACGCAGACTCGCGAGATCCTTCGCTGCTCACTGATGCGATAAGCACAGAAATCGGATCGATACGAGTACAAATGTAGTGTTCAAATTCATTTTGCGCTAGTAAGAGCATGTTTGCTTATCATGTGGAATACGGTATAAGAATCTCTGCGATTTCAGTCTATTTCTGAGAAAAAGATGTGGATAAATTGAATGTTTTTGGTTCTGCGTTATTGGATGTATATCTTTTAAAAAATCAAAGAAATTCTAAATTATTGGATTTTAAAGTGTCCATTCTCTACAGAGGTGCGTTAATATAAAATGACGGAAATGATTTTCTCATAAGAAAGTATATATTGTCGTCTGCTGATTTGGATCAGTTTCAGAAGTTACTTCTTTACCTGCTAGTCTCATCTGCTAATAATATTTGCAATCAGTTTGGATCCAGATCGGGACCGACATTTTGTCGGGCTTGGTCTGGATCCAAACTGTTTGACATTCTGATGGTATTCCTGAAAAAATTTTTTGAAACAACTAATTATGAAAAATATCAGCAGACGACAAAACAAACATCCAGAAGTTCCAAGCATGCAAAGAGTTAAAAGAAAAATGTGGAATATATTTTCAGGAACATATTTGTTATCATTTTAGTTATGATGTTAAGCTATAGATTAACTTCGTATGTAACGAGTAAGAAATGAAAATACTAGCAGACGTCTTTCCAATATACATGTGAAACGTAACATCTTAGGACCAAATGTCACAGTTTATAATATGTTAATAAATAAATAGATAAATGAATAAATAAATAAATAGATAAATAAATAAATAAATAAATAAATAAATAAATAAATAAATAATGTTGATGTTGAAATAAGTTTTTTTGTTTGTATTTTTTTTCTTTTTTTTTTTTTTTTTGGGGGGGGGGGGGGGGGTCATAGTATATTTTGATATCTTAATATATCGAAGTCTTTAGAAAAGAATGCGTATATAAAAACTGTTTTTCTTATTTCTCAACGAAACATATGTTGTTGGCATTCATAAGAAACGTCTCAGTGAGTGAGACGCTTCTTTTGAGTACCCAAAACAAATGTTTAAACTGATGGGTAAGAAAATAATTATGTACGATTTTATTCTCTCTTTTTATCTGGACTTATGAACGGATGAATATACATAAAATCATGTCGGTTATCATGTTCACGTTAACAGGTATGAACTGTCAGATTATGATTGACATCTGGTGTGATGAGAGCTAACCAGAGTTGAAGCCTATCAGTGCTTATCAGTCATGTATCAGACGTAAAGAGAGACGGCAGCAGGAATATTACATATGGAGATATATACAGGTGGATTATAGCTGGATTATAGCGGCCATCGGATTTGTATTAATAACAGCAGGTAAGAAACATACATAATAGTAGCCTAGCTTTTCCGTTATCCATTCAAAACAGAAAGTCGTCAAAATGACACCGCCATCAAATTGACGTCACACGTTCGTACAGATGACACAATGATGATACTATACCCACTAAGCACGTAATATCGGGCAACTATCGGCCCGCCAGCGAAACGCCATCCGGATGGCGTTTCACTGGTGGGCCGATAGTGGTCCTTGATGGGATGCTGGCTGGGTATGTATACTTACGACGCCATTTTACATTTTCTCTAGATTCTAGTAGCTGTAAGCCCTCAGTCTACATGCTAATGATGTAAAAGGTTTTAGCATTATTTTACACATACAATCGCTAACTTATACTGAAATCATTTTTTGGAAACGATGTTTTCTCAAAACATCTGTTTCCAATGGTATCATATACACAAAATACACACAAAATCCCCATATCATCGAACCCCCGTTCAACATTGCTACCCAGTCCGCTACCTATACCGTTACAGCCTGTGTAAGTCGCTGGGAACCAAATGTCCTTAATGCAAACAACCCTTGTCCTGCTGCTAGACAAAAACAATATTGATATTTTATCAGTTTGTTGCGGTTTTCAGCTCTGAAATGTAAACCCAACGGTCAGAAAAACGTTGTTGTGCTTGAAAACTTGTTTATTGAAAGCTTGCATATGATTGAAACAGAATTATAAGTTTATTTGTACATCAAACGGAGAGGGTCTCAACGGGGTACCTTAAAAATCAGTGTTTTGTTTGTTAAAATTACGCTTTAATCAGTTTAATTTAAGAGAAATCAGTGATAAAAAAATTATTTTGTAATGCTGAATGTGCTTAGTGGTAAAAATGAGTTTTATGAAGACGCTAATTGGTAAAACAGTAAACCCCATTGGATGCCTCAAACGAGCGTCAGAAAAACAATGCCTTAGCATGAGAAAACCTGCTCTTGTACTACGAAGAACCGCTTGCAATATCTATGATGCAGCCAAATATTGCAGTTAAAAGCACAATATCTTGCAATCGTTTTTTATCATTATACTTTTCTTTGCTTTTAAACATTACGAGACGGACAATAAATGCAGCCCTGTCCTTTTGTCATAAACGTGAAGAAGACACGTTTTCTTGTGGATTGCTAATGTTTTCCCGCCCTTTATGAACCTGACCGCCACTAAAATAGTTCCAAAAATATAGTGCGCTAGGTATAAGTTTTTATGGACAGAATGATAGCAGTGGCGTTTGAAATTAAGTCAATTGCATGAAAAGACACTGTCGATAGACAGAAACGAATAATAATAATAAAATAAATACACCTTAACTTTCGTTTCGTTTCGCGCAACAATATCATCATCGAGTGGATTTACACAAGTATTAGCTTTTCAAAAAAGCTGGCGGTTGTTTAGCCATATTATTGTATGTGTTCTTGCACACTGCATGCTTCCATTTTGAGCTTCTCGAGCATATCCATGAAGATTTGTTCTAAGATCTGATTGTTTACGTTTGAACTGTAATTTTTTACCATTAAACACATTATTTCAGCGAGTATGTTGCTTTATCTTAAGCACCCAGCTTATGCATGGTATGTTATTGTAATGTATCTAGCATGAACGTTATTTGACAACATTGGACAGCCCGTTTTTCTAAAACTGATGCCAGAAATCAAGGCCTAGTCTTATATACATAATGAAAGACTGAAACCATCAATAGTTGACTAAAAGTCGCGATAATCACTGTGTCTCAACTCGGACCAGGGTCCGAGGTCTCAACATTTGTTTTCCACTAACATATTGCAGAATCATATACCTCATCATGTTTTGAGGTGTCACTAGATGCTCCGGGAATGGTAAATGAACAATTGCATGAAAAAAAACCTGTCCTTCGGGATTGGCTTTACTGTTGACTTGAAAATTTGGATATCGCAAGTGGATCTATCATACGCATGCGCGGATCCAGAGGGGTATGGGGGCCCGGACCACCTGGAAAATAAAAAATTCTATAGGTTTCAATTGAAATTAGCATTTGGACCCCACACCCCCTGGAAAAATTTGGACCCCCCTCCCCTGAAAAATGATAGACCCCCTCTGGAACCTTAAAAAATTATAGTTTTCCTTAAAATAAATTATCGGACCCCTCTGTAAAATCGTAAAAGGCTGATGCCTAAGAAAACGTTATCAGAGTGTTTTTTCTCTGTCAGTTGAGCCTGGAACCCCCTACCCCCCCCCCCCATGACAAAAATTCCTGGATCCGCGCATGATACTACCGTAAAGTCAACAGTGTTGGATGCACAGGCTCATCTTTGCCTACTAGCGTCTAATGCTCTTCACGTCGTTAAGAAAAAAGTGAATTTCCGGTGCGATTTTCGGTTTTGTGACGGTGTATCGAGGCCTTTTATGCACCCACTGGAAATTTTAAAAAAAGGAGTTCTGGCTGTCGTCCGCCATTTGATAAAATTGTGGGGCATTGATAGTTTGAATTTGTAAAGTAAATTTCCGAGATCCAAAACAATTTATATCACATGTTTGCGAACGTGTACGCGATCGCAACGAGCGAAAGTGATGAGTTTACAGAAATTGTCTTTTCGTGCCAGATAGCTCATGGGCGGATCCAGAGGGGGACAGACCCCACCCCTGAAAAATAGGGTTTCTTAGCATACTGGTCCGGTTCCCTTTCAAATCACAAAGCTACCAAGCCAGCATTCGATGTTGGGCCATCAGCGGCACGCCAGCGAAACGCCATTTAAATGGTGTTTCGCTGGCGGGCCAATGATGACCCGCATATAGTTGTGTTTGGATCCTCTCTCCCATCATCAATTAAAAAAAAAGTTGTCAAAGTTAGAACCCTTTCTGGATCCGCGCATGCAGCTGAGGTTATGCGCCAATGCACCACGTGCTACCCAACACTTAAAACAGCACGTGGCATGAAAGCGGCGGATTTGATCTTCATGTCTGCGGCTGATATTATTAGCAGACAGGTTTGACCCAGACCAGGCCCGACAAAATGTTTAATTTTTGTATTCATAACAAAGGCGCTGATAAGAATTTGCGGTACCCAGGCTGATCTGCGACTTTGTTGGTCTCATACAACAAAAACGGGGTAAAACATCTGCAGACAAGTGGTAAGGATTTTTGCAAATTCTGATATGTATGTCACCGCGGATGATCTCAAGGTCTTTTGCTGTTTTCATTAAGATGGATGTTATAAAGACCTTCCAATTTTCTGTAAAAAAACTAAATGGAAGGAAAATCCATCCATATTGGAAGACTTTTCCTTCCAAAAAAGACACACGGTCTGACTGTTCATGAAAACTAATATATTGAAAGTCGGGATACATACATCAATAGATGCGTGGTGGTTAAAATAAAGCGAATTCTTCCTGTTTTCAAATTCACAGCCACCTAGTGGGGCTATTATCCTAAATTAATGAACGTACCTTCATCTACATTCCTTCCATTCTCGCAGTTAAGCCTGAAGGCGCTGACGATTTTCCGCAGATGCACAGGCTCGTTTGAGCCTTCGCTGCTCGCATATGCGATAGGTACCATAATCTCATGAACTGGCTTATTTCATGGAAATGCCATTCATCAAGACCTAGAATCATGATACAATCAAATTATGCTCGGTTTGTGCGTCTGTGCGTACACTATCTCGGTAATCATGAACTCTCAGGACCTTCCGTATGTAGTTTCATGAGGACAGCAAGACACGCTACGATCGGCTAAACAATTTGTTAAAATGTTCCATTTGTTTGAACCTAGGAAAAGCCGTTATTACTACATTTATTAAGAGTATCCTTCATATGTATTGTTGTGGGACAAGGAAATCCCACCCGAGGACTAGAATAATTCGTCAGAAACGAGGCTCTGCCGAGTTTCTGACAAAATTATTCAGGTCCGAGGGTGGGATTTTCTTGTCCCACAACAATACATCATGATGGATACTTTTTCTCGCCCAGCTTGTGATTTTTTAAGGTTTAATAAGAATTCTGTCAGTTCCGCATATTTATTTTAGATTTTTTGCGTTTGTTCCAATCTAAAAAATAAGTTCACCAACGAATTTTCCAGATGCAGTAATGGGTGTAAACAGAGTTTAGCACCTAAAAACGGAAGCGAAATCGCATTTCAAGCGTCGGTTTGGTTTTTATTGGGGTTTGAAACTAACGTTGGTATCAGTATCTATTGACAAAGACGTCGTGGCGCCAAACTGTGTCAATAACGTGCGTCACATTGTTGTTGCATTTTAGTGACGTCAGAATTGTCTTTGACGTCATTCAACAATGCGCAAATGGCGGACGCGCTAAATATTGCAGTTTTGATATTTCTACATAATATTTAGGCGTGAATTGCTCTGAAAACAGCCTAAATTATTATAATTTGAAGTCACGTGGATGGGATAAGCAGGTCATGTGGACGGGATAAGCAGGTCACGTGGATGGGATAAGGAAATTCCGCACTGCGTTTTGCCTATGGAACAGCTTGTCTTGAGTAATAAGTGGGCGAGAATGAGTTATTTACGCTCAGAAAACCGAAATTGATATTCAACTATATAAAACAAAACGTACGTAGATATCTAGAATTTGATTTGGTCTGAGCATGCTGAGTCTTCATCCACTTCAAACTTTATGTTAGTGAGCAGCGGGACCCTGATGAGATTGCGCAAACGCACATGCTCTCCTGGGCCTTGTCATAAGTACCAGCAGGCTATTTACGAAATATTCTGGTACCAGTTTATGTGAGGCACCGCGCAAGTTGATTTCGTGTCGGGTCCGAGCTGCACAAGTATAAAAATGCTTTCCGGGTCGCACGCGGCTTGGGTGTCCGATTATAAAAGATATATGACACAGAAGTAAAATGTAACTTTCCATTATTCTAAGGACACTTTTTGTAATGACCGTACAGAATATATCTCCGACGCATCGGCGACATAGGGCGTGTAAATTAGCATTCGCTCGATTTTCATAAAACAAATTTTAATGCTATTAACATGCGACGTCAATGCTGGATTTACGTTAGCGACCGAAGTCGTTAGATTGACAGACGAAAAGGTCTGTTAGGTGTAAGCACGCGAAAGTTAACAGGAACATATCGTAGACAGCCACGCTGATTAAAAACAAGCACCAATGAAGAAAAAAAAACGTTGTGTACGAACTAATAGAATTGCATATAAAAAATGACTAACGTCAGTGTACGAACTAATACATGACATTTAACGAACTATTCGAGTGTACGAACTAATACAAGATTTACCGTATTATAAAATCCAACTAACTAGGATTCCTTGGGATAATATATTAAGATAGAATCCCAGCAAGGATGAAATAGAAAATGACTTGGTGACTAGTCTTGACAGGGACTCTTATGTTTGTTCTTTGATGTGCTGATGGTACTTTAACAAGCAGAAATAGGGTCTCTTATTCCATTCGTTCTGATTTGTTCTATGTATTTTATAGAGGGTCTTACACAAGTTATCATTTCATAACAAGGTGGTAGAGTGGGGCATTTTATTTTCTGCTGAAGGTTTCTGAGAGATGGTTCCTTTATTGTTGGCAGGATTAAATTTACTTGTCAAACTTTGTTGAGGGATGGGGGCCAGGAAGTATATTCTTTTCTTTGCCTTCCTCTGTGGGAGGAGTCTGACTAGACTGAATAATGTTGACCAAATACTTAAAGCTTAAGTCAATCAGTTTAGACAGGCTCAGCCTTAGGTTAGTTTAAAAAAATGATTTGAAATGGGCACAAATGGAAGATTCTCTCATCATATGAACTCTATTGCGAAATTAACACCTCCAAAGCTGGTTTATTTCAAAGAAAATTTACATTGTTGTTAACATAACTTCTTTGTATCAAAATTATGCAACCTGTGGCCATAACATTATTTTTTCATTTGATGTTACTGTTATTCAGTGGAATATATCATGTCAAAAAGGGAGCGCAGAGGCTCAGTGGTAGAGTGCTTGACTCGAGACTGAGGGTTCAAGATTCACCGGCGTCACTGCGTCGTGGTCCTTGAGCAAGAGGCATTTATCCTAGCTTAGTGCTGGTTCAACCAAGGAAGACCCGTCCCTGTTTAACTGAAATATTGTTGATGGGACGTAAAGAATCAAATCAAACAAACAAATCATGTCAAAAAATAATGTCATAGCCAGAAGTTAAATAACTCTTTGGTGACAAGAAACACAATTGGAATAAAAGTAAGTAAGGGTGCAAAGATCAGGAATCAATACAATCAAGTACCACACCTGACCCAGGATACCAATGGGAGAGTGACAAACTCACAGTAAGACACCACAAACGAGAGCCAAAAGGTCAGTCCTTTCCCAGCAGGTGACCGCAAAGCACATATAAACAGATGCACACAAAGACATAGCAAACACAAGACAGAACAAAAAACAAAAGATCCACAAAAGAAGTACCGCCTTGGAACGGTCAGTAAAATATTTTACTGGAGGGCTTAAACCGGTTTAACGGCGGCAACCCCACCCTTAATTCAGATGTGGATCAAGACACATAGATATTTGGTTTGCATGAAAGACCCCTAACTTATCAATGCATCATCTTCTAAAACATATAAATCAAGATATAACAAGGAGATAAAGCAAAGATAAGGACTCAACAGTAAATAAAACTGAATACTGGAGCAAAAGAAATCCAACAGGTAAACCCCAGTGGGCCCGACAAGCAGCCAAAGTATCAGGCCCCTATCATCTCATCAATAGATAAGTCTTTAAGTCGGAACCATCATAGAGTCTCTTTGACTCTAAACACTCTTAAACACTCTTTGAAGCAAAGCAATAATTTTTTTTAAATTTCTCATGAAATGATCACTTCTGTAAGAGCTACTATGTATGACATGATGTTATCTACTGAATAACAGTAATGTCATATGATAGTTAAATTTATGTATAGATTGTATGAATGTTTCTAGTCATTTCATATAGGTCTGAAATAATGTATAGTCAATGTGCCTTTGCATATAGTTCTGAAGTAGATAATTGCACCCATCAAGCGTCACATCATTGTGTCCTAAGATAACCATTGGTAGCACATGGATTAGAATTTTTCTCAGCAAAGTGTATGTTCATTATAGATAAGTATATTTTGCATATGCCAAGTAAAGGAAATGTGTGAAAATGCTTTATTCACATTTGCACAAACTTGATATTAAACTCTATGCAATAATCTTTTGTGCAAGATCTACTTTGTATAACATGATGTTATCTACTGAATAACAGTACTGCCATACGATAGTTGAGTTTATGTATAGATTGTATACATGTTTCTAGTCATTGTATGTAGGTCTGAGGTAACGCATGTATTGTCATTGTGTCATTGCATATAGTTTTGAAGTCCAGAATAATTTCACCCACCGAGAGTCACAGCCTTGTGTCCTAAAATAAACATTGGTAGCACAATGAGTTATTTTTTTTACAAAGTGCATGTTTGTTAAAGATATGTATATGCAGTGGCTCAGTGGTAGAGTGCTTGACTCGAGATGAAGGGGCCCAGACTCGAGCCTCAACAGCGTCACTGCACTGTGTCCTTGCGCAAGACACATTTATCCTAGCTTAGTACTGGTTTCAACCCAGGAAGACCTGTCCCTTTATAACTGAAAGATTGTTGATGGGACGTAAAGAATCAAATCAAACAAAAAACCAAACAGAATATTTTGTAGAAGCATGTGAAAATGCTTTATTTGCTTTTTGACAAACTCCATATTATGTTTGATCTGTAAGAAGTCTAAATAGTCGCTGAAACCAGATATTATATTGTTTAAAAATTTTGTCAACAAATTGCTTGCAAATTTACAATTTGCTGTTGCTTGTACCTTTGCTATTTGAGCACACTCTGTGCCATTATGAACAAAACTCAACCTGGTGGTTGTAAGAATATTACAAATTACAAATGCTGATTTGGGTATAATTCAAGGAATTAGGTGACATGAGATTTCCTGTGACTGGCAAAGGTTCGGGTCAAGTCTGATCAGAGCCTTTGTGCTAGTAGCCAATACCACAACTGGTCCTGACAGCAAACTCCATTTAACTCTCCATTTAACTGCTATTCCTTGAAGCAAAGTTGCATATTTAGAATAGGAGCTTAAAATTGGATCAAGTGTGATGTTTTTCAATTATCATCGATTATTACCAAAAACACTATCAAACGAAGTTTTTGATTGATCATCGATTATAATTGGTGATTATAATTGATCATCGATGCAACGCTTAAGTTTACACTTGTCAAAATGCCACATTTTTGGAAATCACATGTCATGGCTCTTTTTTTGCTCTTTTTTATTTTAAGTGCTTTTTTTACTTTTTATTGTCAATGTTTTTAATGAAACCTAAGTTTACCATCTATAAATCTTCTTTTTATATCTATACTATATGCTAGATATACACACTTAATATTGCCAAAGAGCTACATGCATCAGGGGGGTGCTATTTTGGCCCACATATGGGCTAAAAAATGCTTTTCACCATTTTGTTCTTATTGGTTTATTAGAACAATATACCAAGTTTAAAAGTAAAACTTTTAAATTGACGTTTATCTTTGCTATGGTTACCAAAAACGGACATCAAAATGGGCTAAAAAATGGAAAAGCGAACATTTTGGAACAAATTTGAGACATTTGACAGAGAAATTAACGTAAACTCAAACAAGATATTTTACCAGGTGATAAAAATTATCAGAACACATAACATATTAAAAGCTTTTTAGGTATGTAGCTATGCTGATATCTAATAATCCCTGACAAAGTTGGAGGGATATAGTTTTGGCGTCGTCCGTCCGTCGCATTTTTGTCCATCCACATCTCAGAACTACTGGTCAGATTTGATACATATTTGGTACACAATAAGTATCAAGTACTCTGATATCCTATAAGTTTCGTCAAAATCGACCCTTAAAACTTTAGTTATTGCCCTTGTTGGAATTTTTAGGCAATTATAATGCAAGTCTATGTTAGCAAAATGTTAACGGGCTGCTCCACTGAACAAAATGTTATCAAGAGCTAGGCAAAAGGAAATGGCTATAAACCACCTTTCCTTAACCATTGTTTCCTGCTTGCAATAATTCATCACATTACCCTCAAAATAGGGCAATAATGAACCGAATGGAAAATCTAAAAAGATATCTAAACTTCTTAACCAGTAATCCAAACTCTTAAAATAATTTCAGTGATGTATTCGGCATAATGCCCTCTGCTAAATATGGGCAAAAGGTTTGGTACCAGTAAAATGCATTTAAGCCCCCCGGTGGCTTAGGCTGCTGTCCGTTCTAAGGCGGTGGTTCTGTTGTTGTTGACTTTTTGTTTATTGTTACTCCCATTGTGGGAGTCTGTAATTGTTCTATGTTTTGTTGTACGTTACTTTATGTCCATTCTAGTATTATAATCATCTTGGTGGGGAAGAGAGAGAGAGCTGGTTGCTTTGCTTAATTTGTCTTCCTGGTGTCTTGTGATGGTTGAGCAGCTCTTCCTCCCGGTACCACGGGGTTGTCTGCAGTTTGTGATTGTGGTATTTCCTGATCATACTCACTTTCTATTTTTGATCCAACATAACAAGATGGCCACCAGAGCTTAAAAGTGAAATAGGGTTTAAAGACATACCAGCCCATGTTTGAAAGATAAGATTGATATTTTGTCGCATGCCCCTTAAAAATTCTGTTATGCTAAAACTAAAAACTAAAAATAGAAATCATATCAAACTTTTCCTTCATCATTGGTCAGAAAAATATGCAATATACAAATTCAAATATTCCTAAAATATCATCTACAAAAATGCACTCTGCTTAGCCTACAAGAACTAAAATCACAAGACATCGTTTCCATCAGTACTCTCAGTGCTTTGATTACATTTAGTGTACATGTTTAAGTGTCCGACATCCCCTCGGACATCCATAAGTGTTCGATCCAGAGTGTTTGACCTCTTTTTTGCCTTTTCTATATCAAAATTGAAATATTAATTATGTTTATTAATAAAAATAGTAGTAAGTAATTATAATAATAATAATTAAGGCTGTCGGACATTTTGGGCTCATTCTGACAATGTGTTTTAACCCTTAAAGCGCCAGCTAAAAATCACAATAGAGAACGTCTGTACTAGAACAGTGGCCTGTTGGTTGCAGTCGACGAGTGCACAGAATAGTGTACCTAGCGGGTAAAAAGGGTAATATTTTGGTCAATATTTTACTTCTGAAAATATTCTTCGCTAATAATTATCACTTATAAATCCAGCTATGCAAATGCTTAACAAGATTTGTATGAGCTGAGTGACAGTCAATACAGCGCCAGAGTAATGCCAAAAATGTGATTTTTTTTTCTTGAAAAAAGAGGATGAAAGGCAATTTTGCTTATGTTCTGTAATTTATGCTTACTTTAGATAAAATGCAAAATACCAGTCCTTTAATGTGCATACGTTCGAAACCTGAGGTCAGAACATTTTGAAATTTTGAAAGCCAGAGAACACCCGATATACATAACTATGATTGGACACTTTACCTAGCAACAGTTATTTGTAACATTTTCAAACTTCTGTACATTTATACTATTGTATACTTCACATACAAACACTCATTTGTACCATTTTAAACCTCTCCACAATCATATTATTGTACACTTCACCTAGCAACAATCATTCTTAATAGTTTCAAACCTCTACAAATTTATGCTATTGTACACTACACATAGCAACAATCATTTTTAATATTTTCGAACCTCTACAAATTTATGCTATTGTACACTACACATAGCAACAACCATTTTTAATATTTTCAAACCTCTACACATTAATGCTATTGTACACTACACATAGCAACAACCACTCTTAATATTTTCAAACCTCTACACATTTATGCTATTGTACACTACACATAGCAACAACCATTTTTAATATTTTCAAACCTCTACACATTTATGCTATTGTACACTACACATAGCAACAACCACTCTTAATATTTTCTAACCTCTACACATTTATGCTATTGTACACTACACATAGCAACAACCACTCTTAATATTTTCTAACCTCTACACATTTATGATATTGTACACTACACATAGCAACAACCACTCTTAATATTTTCTAACCTCTACACATTTATGCTATTGTACACTACACATAGCAACAACCATTTTTAATATTTTCAAACCTTTACACATTTATGCTATTGTACACTACACATAGCAACAACCACTCTTAATATTTTCTAACCTCTACACATTTATGCTATTGTACACTACAGATAGCAACAACCACTCTTAATATTTTCAAACCTCTACACATTTATGATATTGTACACTACGCATAGCAACAACCACTCTTAATATTTTCTTACCTCTACACATTTATGATATTGTACATTACGCATAGCAACAACCATTTTTAATATTTTCAAACCTCTACACTTTTATGCTATTGTACACTACACATAGCAACAATCATTTTTAATATTTTCAAACCTCTACCCATTTATGCTATTGTACACTACACATAGCAACAACCATTTTTAATATTTTCAAACCTCTACCCATTTATGCTATTGTACACTACACATAGCAACAACCATTTTTAATATTTTCTAACCTCTACACATTTATGATATTGTACACTACGCAGAGCAACAATCATTTTCAATATTTTCAAACCTCTTAAACATTTATGCTATTGTACACTACACATAGCATTAATCATTTTTAATATTTTCAAACCTCTACACATTTATGCTATTGTACACTACACATAGCAACAACCACTTTTAATATTTTCAAACCTCTACACATTTATGCTATTGTACACTACACATAGCAACAACCATTTTTAATATTTTCAAACCTCTACAAATTTAAGCTTTTGTACACTGCACATAGCAACAACCATTTTTAATATTTTCAAACCTCTACACATTTATGCTATTGTACACTACACATAGCAACAACCACTCTTAATATTTTCGAACCTCTACACATTTATGCTATTGTACACTACACATAGCAACAGCCACTTTTAATATTTTCAAACCTCTACACATTAATGCTATTGTACACTACACATAGCAACAACCATGTTTAATATTTTCAAACCTCTACACATTTATGCTATTGTACACTACACATAGCAACAATCATTTTAATATTTTCAAACCTCTACACATTTATGCTATTGTACACTACACATAGCAACATTCATTTTAATATTGTCAAACCTCTACACATTTATGATATTGTACACTACACCTAGCAACAATCAGTTTTAATATTTTCGAACCTCTTCACATTTATGCTATTGTACAATTCACCTAGCAACAGTCATTTGTAACATTATCGAACCTCTACACATTTATACTAATGTACAATTCACCTAGCAACAGTCATTTGTAACATTTTCGAACCTCTACACATTTATTCTAATGTACAATTCACCTAGCACAGTCATTTTGAACATTTTCAAACCTCTACACATTTATACTATCGAATACTTCACCCAGCAACAGTCATTTGTAACATTTCCGAACCTCTACGCATTAATACTTTTGTACACTTCACCTAGCAACAGTCATTTGTAACATTTTCGAACCTCTACACATTTATTCTAATGTACAATTCACCTAGCACAGTCATTTTGAACATTTTCAAACCTCTACACATTTATACTATCGAATACTTCACCCAGCAACAGTCATTTGTAACATTTCCGAACCTCTACGCATTAATACTTTTGTACACTTCACCTAGCAACAGTCATTTGTAACATTTTCGAACCTCCACACATTTATACTATTGTACACTTCACCTAGCAACAGTCATTTGTAACATTTTCAAACCTCTACACATTTATGCTATTGTACACTACGCCAAGCAACTATCAATTTTAATATTTTCAAACCTCTTGACATTTATATTATTGGACACTTCGCCTAGCAACAGTCATTTGTAACATTCTCAAAGTAAGAAAGAGGGCAAAGATCAGGAATCGATACAATCAAGCACCACACCTGACCCAGGATACCAATGGGAAAGTGACAACTTCACAATTAGACATCACATACTAGAGCCAAGAGGTCAGCCATTTCCCAACAGGTGACCACAAGGCATAATAAACAGACGCACACGAAAGCATAAAAAACATGACAGAAATAACATAAATGATCCACAAACGAAGCACCGCCTTTGAACGGTCAGTCAAAATATTTTGCTGGAGGGGTTCAACCGGTTTCACAGTACGCCTTCCTCACCCTTAGTTCAGATGTGAACCAAGACACATAGATGTTTGGTTTGCATGAAAGACCCCTAACTTATCAATGCATCATCTCCTAGAACATATAAGTCAAGACATAAAAAAGGAGATAAAGCAAAGATAAGGACTCAACAGTAAATAAAACTGAACACCAGAGCAAAAGAAATCCAATAGGTAAACCCCGGTGGGCCTGACAACAGCCAAAGCATCAGCCTCTTCACATTTATGTTATTGGACACTTCACCGAGCAAAAGCCATTTGTAACATTTTCAAACCTCTACACATTTATATTATTGGACACTTCACTTAGCAACAATCTTTTGTAACATTTTCGAACCTCTACACATTTATACTATTGTACACTTCACCTAGCAACAGTCATTTGTAACATTTTCGAACCTCTACACATTTATATTATTGGACACTTAACCTAGCCACAGTCATTTGTAACATTTTCAAACCAATGATATTTATACTATTGTTTACTTCACCTAACTACAATCTTTTGTGACATTTTCAAACCTGTACACATTTTTACTATCGAACACGTCACCTAGCTACAGTCATTTGTAACATTTTCAAACCTCTACACATTTATATTATTTGACACTTCACCTAGCTTGGTCATTTGTCATATTTTCAAACCTCTTGACATTAATAGAATTGTACACTTTATCTAGCTATAATCTTTTTCTCTACACATTTATACTATAGTACACTTCACCTAGCATTAAGTCATTTGTAACATTATCAAACCTCTACACATTTATACTATCGAACACTTGAACATTTCTCCATGCAGCAGTCATTTGTAACATTTTCGAACCTCTACACATTTATACTAGTGTACATTTGACCTAGCAACAATCATTTGAAACATTATCAAATATCTACACATTCAATCTCTTGTGCAAATCATATTTCAACAATCATTTTTAACATTTTCAAATATCTACATAAATAAAATCTGTATACTTTTCAGTATTATTCACTTCACATTTCAACATATCAGTATTGTACTTTTCTGCATTTGCAAATTATCAACGTGTTCAAAAACAAGTGAACACGAACATTGAACATAAAATACCTTCAGCACATAGCCTATACGTTAGACTGGCTCCAGTCTTATAAACAATTTTTCATCAATGTGCCATATCATATACTTGTAGCTAGTCTTACTCTTATAGCTAACAGAGCCATCAGAGTAAGACTAGCTACAAGTATATGATATGACACATTGATGAAAAATTGTTTAAAAAACTGGAACTAGTCTACCTATAAGTGACACAAAGAGGAAGGGATACAAGACCCAGGTTATACTAAAATGTCAGATATATAGAGGACCTTACATGAGTGTTCATGTATTATTGAGTTTGGTAAATGAGTTGAGGAAAAGAGATAAAATGCGAAGCTTGCTGAGCATTATATCGCTTTTTCTCAAATATTTTAATAAATCAAATAATATAGAGCCCGAATGTTAGATTCTATAAATTACATGGCGCTAAAAACATTTTTAAATCGCATTTTGGTCGTGAAAATGTCGATTTTGCCATATACACGCTGCGTATAAAGCTACCAAAGTTATTCATTGGTTGTTTATCGGCTTCAATACATGGCATATGGTAAAAAAAACACATCATAATTCAGAGCTTCTACCATGTGAGTTTAGAACATCCCTTTTTCTGCAGCAGATTAAACCAGGCATGCCCGGCTTTGATTAGTCTCTAGGTAATAAATAAACAAACGAAATTAATCTGAGATATGTTTACTTGATAAGCACATGGCTTCGTATACGGGGTTGGGGAGAGAACGCATGAGGCTATGATAAACAAATGGGATTAATATGTTTATAGAAACTCCACGTGCCCAATGTATCCTGTTATATATTATGGGATTGCATGCTTAGAAATAAGTATGTTATTACACGCTTTTCATTAGTGTATAGCTTTGAATGTTTGTTAAAGAGGGGCGCATGGTAAACCAGCGTTGATCGTTTAATGTCCTCTCCCTTTTAATCCTGTTCAATACGGGTACTGGTATACAGGTACTTTGGCAAACAGTGAAGATCCAGATAATAAGGCTTCATTTTAGCAGGGTCTGTTCGCTAAGTAAAAACACAATATTCATGGAAAGAAATACATCATTTGATAAAAAAAAAGACTAACAAAGTAAGAAAGGCGGCAAAGATCAGGAATCGATACAATCAAGCACCACACCCGACCCAGGATACCACATGGGAAAGTGACAAAACACAAGTAAACATCACAAACAATTCAATATTCATTGTATCAATATGTATGGGACAATCCATCTGAAAAGGGTTAAATAGATAGGAAAATAAATTTAGAAAAAAAAACATGTAAATAAAGAACGCATTTCAAAGCTACTGAACCAGCTGACAGATTTTGGCTATAATATACTGACTGGCAAAAGAAACGCTACAATAGAATTTGTCAGGTTAGACATGTGGTTCACAAACACCAACTGCACTAGCTTACCATAATCAGAACCTTGAGTAAAACATCAGGGTTATTTGAATTTATCGATTTTTTGTTTATCAGGCATGTTGGCTAATATACATGAATATTTTAACTGCTGTCATTAATTTTAATTTCCTTCTGAGTTATTTATCGAAAATTTTGCATGTGGCGTTTCTTTTATCCGTCAGTATATTCTCTGGAGCTAGTTGCCAAACTAGAAAGGACACAAAGAATCACGGCACAAAATCAGGACCAAGCACAAAACCTCCTGACACGATAGGAGCAATAACAAACGATGAATGAACCGCCTTCTGAATGAACAACAGTCGCAGCAACCCTAGCAATGATATATTGCAATAAGCCTGGTCAAAGATTAAGCACCTTGTTGCACAATTTTCGAAACAAAGGATCAAAATCTCTTAAGCAAGTATAAACTGTCCTAGATGGCTGAGGGATTTGTGCTCTTTAAACGCAGCTGGAATTACTTTTTATTAACTTCTCTATTACATAAGATACAATCTAACGCTGAGCTGTTTCTATCTTCAGATGAGCTATGTCGCGAAAAAAGACATGTGTACTCAGCAAACATGGAGATCTTGCCAGTCTGATCAGATCCGAATTTTCACTAATCTGGCGAGTCATTTCGTTGTTTATGCAATGTGTCCGCTCACATATTGATATCACATTTTTAGTCTCAGTTTCGGGTCGTGCAATTAAAAGTTTCCGTATACCACTGACCCTTTTACGACATTGTCAAATATCAAATACAGTAATAGTTTTTGTCATGTGACCAAGTCAATATGGACACTCGGCTGTTTTCAACCATTCTCGCGAGACCTGACGATACCTCATCTCGATCTCTCGCATTTCGCCCTTTGCATCATGGGTAACTAGCGATATTTGGCTAGTCCCGTTCAATTCTCGCACTGCTGTAGTGACAGAATTTATTGTTAAAAATAGCAAAAAGTTAAATTTTTGACAGTTTATCATTTCTCTTTTAGTCAATATTTTCTGGATGTAAAGCCCAGAGTCATGCAAGCACTGATCGCATAATTTATTTTAAATAAAAATGGGGGCTCAATCCCAGTGTGCACCGAGCGAAAGGCGACAGGTTTGTTCGTGCTAACGAGCTTCCTGTGCGACAATGGTTTTCAACATTCAGCATCTTACGATATATACTGACGTCAAGAAAAAACACCTCATCTAAAAATAAACGTGAATATCTCTTAGACTGATCAGACTATAGTAATGAATTTTAGTGCATTATAACATCTTATCAGTCAAGCGTATCTCATGAAAACAAAATTGCTGAAAGAATATTTGAGGCTGAGAAAATGACCTCGGTTTGAGACAGGGGTCATCATTTTGTGCGACACAAGATTTTAGCCACATTTGCTTTGTTTCCATACACAACCCGTTGACAGGATAAACGTGTTTTACCATTGTAAAACAGTCTCTATTTTACCAAAAATGCGTTTATAATGTTCAGACAATGTTTGTATGCTTCTGCTGAACGAAACAACTTACCCCACCCACCTTTTCGCCATGCATTTCAGTAAAACTTAAATGTCATGACTCTTCAAAGTGGGTGAAAAGATTGTTACGAATCCTTTGCAAAAGTCTTTAGTCTTTAACCAGCGACGATTGCTGAGGAAAAACAATCTGGCACGTGTTCCAGGCGGCCGTTTTGGGTGACGTTAACGTAGACCAACGACTGGCCATTAGGCGTTACAGCTCATCTTAAATAACGTAATTTTATGTAGGCATATTCTGTGTACATTACCTAATGTACCCCCTTATCATTTTTTCCATTACTCAAGGCAAAACGAGAATGTTGGCAAGTTTCGTAAACGGACCTCACATTTTGTCTTTAATATGACGTCATAATTTCATAAAGTTATTACTCGCAAGCACAATTGTTTGAAAAAAATTATCTAAATTTTGTTCATTGATTAGCAAAACATTAGCGGCACAAACTGGGTGCAAATTCAAATTGAAATCACAAGCGATCGATGCACAATGCCGTCATGTGTACGTTGAGCCTGTATGACGTCATCGGAATAACGCGTCACCTGCATATCAAATTAAAGTCATTTTCCAACATCGCCCAATCTCTACATATTAAAGAAGCAGTACTTGGCTGTTCATTTTTATATATCGTCGCTAAGAAATCAGTGATAATGAGTGAGGCGTTTTTAGTTGACGTCAGTATAGTATTAAACATGAGTTACACTCCAAATTGGTCTTATCCGGGCAACAATGCGTCCAGCAACTTGAAATATCATGTGAAGCGTGAGAGAAACCTGAAATGTTTCACACAAAATCCCAGCATCATTCAATATGCAGTGTACGGCCATCACTCATGTTCCACACACTATGCCAAGAGGCTAACAATTAGTTCCATATGATGTCGTCTTCACACGAAAATCTTAACCAAGATGAGTTTTAATGCATGGATGAGCCATTTGCGATATTGATCTTCATTCGAACTTAGCCTTTGTTGTTGTGTGTCATTTTCATTACTTTCTTACTGTTCCCCCTCTTCTTTTCTAGTAGCGTGCTATCACCATGACAACGGAAGCCAATAACAAAGTTCCAGAGAAAACAGCGGAGCAAGAAGAGTAAGTATTGAATGGGCACGAGCACTCGATTTGGTTAGAATATATTGACAAAAAGCCCGCCAGTATTTTTATCCTGAAAATGTCGTCTGTGATTTACGTCTGCTGCAACTGCTTTAGTGCAATTCAGACTAGATTTTGATCGGTGTCCATATTGTTTGCAATTCAGACCACCTAAGAAAATAAGAATATATCATGAGTGTGATGGTAGGAAAGATTTATAGAAAATGATGCAATGTTCTAATTATAGCATATCGGGTAAAGGGTTATGGAAGGGTGAAAGGTTTAGACCAAAAGTATACGTCTAGCCCAGCTAGGTAACTTTACCCGAAAAATGAAATAAAAACTTGGTATATCATTAAATGAGTCGACAATAAAGACATTTATGATATGAAAATAAAATGCATTAAATCATATTTTGTAAATCAATAAACAAAGAAAAACTGCCAGATTTTCGGCGATAAACAATTTTTTAAACCTTCAATATGATAATGATTGCCTTATTTTCTATTACATTATTGGGCAACTGATGCATTCATTGCATAACTAGACTGAATGGTTCCTTTTCTTTGTGGCGTCCACAGTAGCCATGTTTCCCTCGCTAACTCCTGCGGGGGCATAGCTAATATCACGTAACCTGATGTGTCTTCGTCATGCAATATTGTCTGTCCACAGTTCTTCCTCTCTATTATATCATAAGCACATCAGGGAGACGAAAACTTATTCGGCACGCATAAACACTGTCAACACTATAATTGAGCCGTGACATGAGATTTCAAACAATGTGGTATGTGCGACCAGCAAAGCCTCAAATCAGCCTGCGCATACGCGCAGTCTGATCAGAGCCTTTGCTAGTCGCTTAAATATTGTATGAGTGTTAAGCTACTGACTGAACATATTTTGGAGTTTCTAAGCTTAACAGAAGGCTGCACAGGCTCGTCTGAGTCTACACTTGTCAAAATGTAAAATTGTTGGAAATCACATGCCACGACTTATGTAACATTGTCAGCGTCAAACCTGGCGGTGACGCATTTGCTCTAAACGCTTACTTCAAATATATATAACAGTAAAACCATTCAAGAGCCTCTTTAAGACCCCATGCAGAGAGCCCACAGTCCCATTTTGATCTGCCAAATATAGAGTAATCAGCAGTGGAGCCACACTAAGGCTATAATATAGGTCTTTAAAAATTCGAAAGTTCCGGATTCTATTTGTATTGTTATCTTTAAATGTTTAATACATTGTTGTTAAAATCAAGATCACTATTTTTCTTTAAAACGTATTAAAAAGCGTTTTTGGTGTTTTTTTTTGTTTTTTTTTTTTGTTGTTGTTTTTTTTTTTTTTTTTTTTTTTTTTTTTTTTTTTTTTCGTTAATGACCCGTTTCTATACGATTTCCTTGTAGCTTGCTATTTGGCGGCCAGATCAAACCTTATGAAAAAGCCGAAGGACAAAAGCGATGCTGCACAAGAAAAAGGACTATTATCATATTAGTCGTGTTAGTGATGCTTCTGTTGTACGCCCTCGGGCTGGGAATCGGACTTGCTGTAGGCCTCAACAGAGATAAAGATGAGGACAAGAACAACAACAACAACAACTCCAGCGAGGTGAAGCTTCCTAGAGGTGCCGTGGTGACAGATCACGAGGCTTGCTCCGAAGTTGGAAGGTATAGGATCCCATCTAGCATACAGTCAATGGCCATTATCGGCCCGCCAGCGAAACGCCATTTTTTAAAAAAAATGGCATTTCGCTGGTGGGCTGATGGTGGCTCACTTTCATATGCTTACTAGGTTATTCATTTTACACAAATTCTCTAAAGTGGTGGTGCCTACTTCACAATGTAGGATAAGTGAAACGTTACACAAAAGTTTGCCACTGATCTTGGTGTAGACTGGCTCCAGTCCTTAAAACATTTTTCATCAATGTTTCATTTCATATACTTTTAGCTACTCTAATACTGATGGCTCCGTTTTAAGCTTAAAACAGAGCCGTCAGAGTCAGATTAGCTACAAGTATATGAAATAACACATTAATGAAAAATGTTTTAAGGACTGTAGCCAGTCTAATCTTGGTGTAACAGAAGGTTCCTACATTTACAGCTTTAAAAGCTATGTTCTCGATTTTACTGGTCTGAATAATAACTACAGCTATGACAGGTATTTTTTTAATTTTCTTTTTGTTTTGTGAACATGCTTAAAATTTATTTATTATTGACAAAGTGTTGCCTATCTCCGTTTATGGGTAATTGTCCCTTTGTGAAAAACAATGAATGCAAAAATTAACCATAACGCGCCATAAAAATTTCAGACTTTCATTTCAGATAGATAGTTTATTTAACTTTAAGCGTGTAGAATGCATAATATTACAATACAAAGACGTATTGGTTCGATTGCAATCCAGTGCATTTCAGAGTATGGCATAGTATTCTATCGAGAAAATTCTATATTTTGATACGAATAGTGTTAACACTGCTCAGACAAGTTCTCTATTCTGGGTCAGCATTTCCAAAGTCTTCAGTCATTTTTAAATGAGTTTATACCGGATTGCTTTCGCTTCTAGACATCTAAAAGATCTAATCCAGACAAATAAAGGTCTAACTTGACATGAATGGCTGCCTCAGTAGTTATTAAAGTCTCACAGCTTTCGTTTAACGAATTAATTGACACAGAGAATTTTCAGCCACGTTTTGAGAAACTCTCTTTTTTGAAGGCGATACCCAGACAGTGCATTTGCGCAGTCTGATATACGCACGTGGTATTCCATGTCTGGAAAGATAAAAGAGGAAAGAAACATTGAAAATACTGTAAAACCTGTCATAAGCGGCCATTCAAAAAGAAGACCAAAAATTGATTTCAAGACCGATTATCGCTTAATGCAGGTAAAAAGTATGGCAGAATGCTCCAAGAGTGCATTCTGCAATACTTTCGACCTTCATTAAGCTACCATTTGTCTTTTAGACCTTTGTTTTGTCTATCTTTGAGTGGCCGCTTTAGACAGGTTTTACTGTAAGTGGATTTTAAATGCTTGCTCTTATTAAACCATGCAATCTGTCGCAAACTCGATAAACATCGAGTTATCTAAATTACGACTTTAGTTAGCAAATGGAGGCCGCCATTTTGAACATTTAAATAAGTTCCGGTAAATTTTGAAACGCCACTGAAATCCCCCAATTCCATAGCAAACTGTTCAGTTTTAATCAACTATTTTCGAGAGAATTAGCAATAATGATGCAAAGATAAAATGTATAGCAGGAAACTGGTTATTATGCTTACGCATATTTAATTATGTCCAAAATGGGTCTTTAGATGTCGAAATGGGTCTTTCATGTCCAAATTGGTCTTAGGAAGTTGCCTTGCAGCTTGGTACGACCTCAGTAACGGTGAGTTTATGGTGAGTTAATTAGGGCTGTGTGACGTCACACAGCCTAAAATGGCGGCCCTCATGATTCTCTATATACTCTTCAAACATCTGTACATTTCTTATTTCTCAATCAATTTAGATCAAGTTTGTGGTAGATTGCATGGTTTAATAAGGGCTTGCTTTTCATATTCACTTACTTTCAATTATGCCGTCTTCTTTAGTCACCATACGTGCTATTTAACAAAATCAATAGACTAGCTAGTCTTTGTAGCTGAGCAAATGCATTCAAGCGTTAACTTGTCACCAACCCTGCAGTCAGGGTTTCAATATATACAATAGATCCAAAACTTTGACTATCGTAGCACACATGGCAAAAGAAACTGGGTTTCTGCCTTATAGTCTAGTGAAATACAATACTTGTCTATTTAGGCCTTGAGCTGGCTATAGACCTCCCTCCTCCCCCCCCCCCCCCCCCCCCGGGGGAATTTTGTACACTATGATTTTCTAAAACTACATTATATAAGACACAAAATAAGATATGTTAGCCCTCTGAGAGTGGCAGCGTTAACGTGTAACAGCACGTTATATATGTTACCCTCCAAAATAGCATTAAACGTCCCTGATAATGTCTCAACCATGACATGTTCGTACATATTTGCATGCTGACACAGGTTTATGATTTTCTTATTACACAGTTACATATTTTTAGTATTAATTTTATAAATGTCTTGAGTAATTACCGTTTTATACGTTACTTAGTGTTTCCTGCGTTATTTCCAATTATCAGTATGGTATTTATTGACTATATGTGTATCACATCTGTCACAAAATATAGTAAATCTATAAGGCTGCTATTCAAATGATTTAAAGTTCTTTATTATGGTCGCTTACACTATTTTTCAGGTCCATGTTATGTATGTAACCTTCAAAATTACATTAAACATTTAAGCTTCTGTCTCTAACAAGCCCTGTTTATACTTATTTGCATGCTTGCACAGGTTTATGTACTTCTTTTAGCAAGGTTTACCTAGTTTAAGTATTTATTTAATAAATGCCTTGAGCTTTAACTGTTATGTGTGTTACCAAATGATACATAAGTTATTGTGCGTATCTGTATAGAAGTTGTTGCTTATACATGTATAAAGTCTGTCAGAGACTTCAGAAAATTTATAAGGCTGAAATAGATTGAAGTTCCTTATTAATTTATGGTGACTTAAACTAATTATCTAATGTGATCTATCAACCTTCGCTGTTTCCTCACATAAACAGTATAGAGACCATGCATTCAAAATGGAAGTTCTGAAAGACAGTCAATGTGAAACAGCTCAGTTCTGGGAAAGGTATATGGATATGATTCAGATGGTGTTGACCCTGATTAGGGCTACCAGGAAAACAACTTTGAATTGCATGTCATCTCTATCTGTACGCCTAGTTCCCAATGTTCATTGCAAAAGATCACAACAACTACGCACAATGTGTATCTGTGTAACTGATTGCACTCATAAATTTGATACACATCTCAGATGTAAAGAACTTCTAGAACAAAATTGGTTTAGTGTAACACAACCATTGGTTCTTTGCTTGAGAAACATAACTATCAGGCAAACAATAAAGAGGTATTATAGGCATCAGCAACTAGAAGTACGCTTCGTCCTACAGATGGAATGGTGTATTACTCATCACATCAGAGCTCAATATATTGAAACAACTCTTCAATGCACTGAAATGAAATATTCAATCTGCTCAGATGCATAGTAGAATGAGTACTAGAGGCAGTTTCAGGCTTCACCAATCCTTTTAGTTCTAGTTTTGAAGGCAATGAACTGTACTTATTGTCTTTCGGTGTGCCTGCTAAGCCTGGCATAGCTAAGGGTTTTATTGAGGCTGATGACATAGGCAGGAAGGCTGTTGCAGACTTCATTGACTCTCTTTTAGTTAAAAAAAATCTGTCTTTCACATCCCTCATAAAATGCTACAAGCTAATAAAGTTTTGATGCTTGCATGGCCTTCTTTCTATTGGACATAATGTTGACCTTGAGTTGGCACTGCCGTTCCTTCTTGGACTTGTACCATGGTCACTGACAACTCTTGATAGAATTTCCACCAATACTGACAAGTCCAAACTTCAGTATGGCTTGCAATCATTAGATTGGCCATGTAGTGCTGCACATAAGGTTGATGTTAATGCCGTAACTACAGAGCATAATAGCTTTTCCTGTCACCTTCACGGAACTGATGGCGCCCGTATTCAACCAGGCACTAAAGTCAGGGCATGTTGGTTTTGTCACTGATACATATATACATTATATAAGCAGCAGTCTATAAAGTCTTACAAACATTCTCGCAGAGGATAACCTGGGTGTTTTGTTCAACAATGATGTATTCAACAAAAGGTGCACCTTCTGAATGGCAACAGCATTGGCCAGAATATGAGGGAAGAGATCTACAGTAACACATTGTTTAACAGATTGTGACACTACCAATGTGCCGATGTGTTAGTACCACGGAAAGTTTGTTCCTATCAAACTGATAGAGAACCCCTCCCCCACTAGTTCATCAACATTCTAAGAAGGGTAGGAAAACAAATACAGAATTGCTCTAGGCACTCATCAGTGATATGAAGCCATAACATGTGCTATTTATGTAATTGTGAATAAGCTGCAGTACGACATGTTTCTGAAAAAAGTACCAAAGCCATACACATATACTGACTATTTCAAATGGCATGAACATGAGCTTACCTCCACCCTGCTTTTCTGTCCTTAAGATGTACATACAAAGATTGAACTATCAAGTCTTTCCCATGAAAACAAGTGAGGTTTTCCAGATATGGACAAAATGTGTGGAAATAAATGGGAAGGCAATCAAGTAACTCTGGGTGAAAGAGAACTTGATTGTACCCTAACAAAAGAGCCACAGAATTATATTTCACATTTTGTGTGATATGGGGTTACCATGTTCAAAACTCAACAACTCAAACCTTATAAAAGATAGAAACATAATATTTGCAGTTTCCAAAAGGTACATGAACATTCTTTAATACAAAATGAGTTAGTAAGCACATTCACATTAAAAAAATATCAAACTATTTATGAGTTCATAAATCATTTATATAGGAATAATGAAAAAAAGTAACATACATAACACTTTGGGGTGTATATTTGTTTTCAAAGGTCCATATCTGTGATGCAAAAATAGCTTACTTGGATGATAAAGACAATTTGGAAATCTTACCATATGGTTTGTACTTTTAAGAAGTCATGTCATTTACTAAAATTATCAAAGATAATTGGCTGTTACGGGGTAATGGTGCCATAACCAGAATGCTAGAATATTGCAAAATCCTTGCAAGATAAATCTGATAGGGGAGTAATAAGTTGTATAGGAAAAACTCTTTAAAACCCTCGGATAATATATGAAGATTTGCTCTAGAACTTCTACCTGATGGGTTTTCTTTGATCAATTAAGTTGTTACTAGCACATTGCACTGAATGTTACAAACTTTCCATGAGTATTATGTCAACTATATTTGATGTCTCTGTAAAAGAAAAGAGGGTTTATGGTAGTTTATGTTTTGAGTTACTTCCTCGGCAAATGAGCCAGAGTAAAAAGAAGTACATGGACCTGTGCCAGCATGCTAATAAGTACAAACAGGAGACCCTATCTTGAATGTCTAATGGTATTCAGAGAGTAACGTATGTAACCTGGGCTGTAAAATAGTGAAAAACACCATAATAAGGAACTTAAATTCATTTGAATAGCAGCCTTATAGATTTACTATATTTAATGACGGATGTAATACATGTATAGTCAATAACTGCCATACTGATACTTGGAAGTAACATATGAAACACTAAGTAACATATACAACGGCAAAAACTCAAGACATTTATAAAATAAATGCTAAAATTATGTAACTGTGCTATAAGAAGTTCTTAAACCTGTGCCAGACTTAAAAAAAATATGTGAATATGTCATGTTGGAGACATTATCAGGAAATTTTAATTTTATTTTGCGGGTAACGTACGTAACATGATGCTACCCGCTAACGCTGCCACTCTCACAGGGCTAACATATTTCATTTTGTGGCTTATATAATGTAGTATCTCTAAATCATAGTGTACGAAATTCCCCCTGGGGGTAAATGGGGTCTTTAGCCAGCGCGAGGCCTGGAGAATTACATTTTACATTTTTCTGTGATATGGGGGTACCATGTTCATCATCTAATAACTCAAAAAGTATATAAGATAGAAACGTAATGCTTGCAGTTTTGACAAGGTAAATAAGACATCTTTAATGTAATGCCAAATTAATGAAAATAAACTAGCTTCAATAAAATTTAAGACTAACTATATTAGATGCATTAATCATCTAAAAGGGGGTTCAATGAAAAAAATGTAACATACACTACATCGGGGGTGTCTATATTTGTTTTCAAATGTCATTATCTGTGGCCCAGTAATAGCTCATTAAGAAAATATAACCAATTTTGAAATCTTACCATATCTTTTGCACTTTTCAGAAGTCTTAAAAATATTTTAATTATCAAATATTTAGTAGGGTAACGTATGTAACAGGCCGTTACAGCTTAACGCTGCCATTGTCAGAGGGCTAACATGCTGCAAAATCCTTGCAAGACATTGGGCTTCAAGAAAAATATGGTCTACGAAATTCCCCCTGCGGGGGAGGTAAACCATATCCAGCCAGTGGCCTAATTGGACAGGGGTTTATCACCTATGGAAAATCATCAGGTGTTCCTTTAAGTATTTTGAGCAGTGTATTATTATACCACCCTTACCAAACTTAGAGAAATATCTTGTTCACTGATGTAGGTGATATAAAATAGTTATAACAGCGTTGCCCACCTGTACGGGAGATAATCCACTCGCTAAGGCCCGTAGATTATCTCCAGCGGGAAAAAATGGATATTACATATACAGAACAGAACAGAACAGAAATTTCTTATGACTTAGACATATACGCTAGATATCATCATACTATACAGATATTAGCAACACTGCAAACTATCGCGTGAGAAAGCAGAGTGAACCCACCAGATTGCATCATAGCAGCACAGGCGAATCGGCATAACATAAGTCATGTTTGGCAATTCGGCTATGACGTACCGGCTGATACAATAAATAAAAGGCGCACTGGCATTCACGCGTCGCCAAACGTTAACTACACACACAACCCAAACCGAACCAACCTTCAATACAACGCCGGCTCAACGGAGCGTCCACATTGCATGAAAAACATTTCAATGGCGACCCAACGTCTCAGCCTTAGCCTGTACCTAATACGGAACGCCAAAATAATCAACTGGCCGTAATGTGCACGACCCGTGGTGAACGTAGATTTAATCACTATCCGGTGCAAGAAGGAATGTGTGGAAAGCAAATTGGCCATTACTGAACAATGTTTCTTTTACAGACGTATGCTAGAACGTCACGGGACGGTGGTTGACGCTGCTATAGCTGCCCTGATTTGCAACGGTGTGAGAACGCCACATAGTATGGGCATCGGTGGAGGTAAGCTCACGTGTTTTCTTTACTATTTGAAAACATTTTTTTTTTAATTTTGCTATAGAAAGCAAAACATAAACAAATAAGTTCATCTCCTAATAATAGATGTCATGCTGATTATTTTAGTTTAAAATTCAGGCGCGGATCCTGAGGGGTGGGGGACCGGAGGCCCGGACCCCCTGGAAAATCGCAAAGCTATAGGGTTCCTTAGCAATGCTAATCCAGATCCCCTGAAAATCATAAAGCATATAATGTTGGACCATCATTGGCCCACTTTTAGTGTTTTTGGGATCCCCTCAACTAAAGAAAAAGTTGTCAGAGTTGGGCCCCCTCTGACAAAACTTTCTGGATCTGCGCATAAAATTTATTTGATTAGTACAATAATGAATGAATACGAATAGAAGCAACACAGTAGTGATAGTCTTGTTCAGCATGAAAGCATTATACAAAAGGAATTATTTTGAACCTGGGTGTATCCAGTTTTGAAAACACTGTAGATCCAGATCGGCTGGCTTCTGACGAATTTTACATTGAAATTTCGTTGATTGTAAACCTGATAACTCGAATTTCCTGATACATTACATTCCAATCAAATGGTGTCACTGATACGTGTATTTCTGATTTATTTACTTTATCTTTTTTCATCAAAATACATGTTCATAAAATAATTGCATGGTTAAGACAGTTCTTTGAATCACCCAAAACATATCTTTTGTTAGAAAGTAATTAACTTTTGCTTAGGTATATTTATTTAAGAAATACTGACCTTTAGCCAAGACTGCATAACAAATAATGATTTTCATATTTCTCAACCATTTCTCAACCAAACATATGATATGGGTACTTAGAAGGACCCTCTCTTTTGAGCACCCAGAACTTATGTTAAAAATAATTGGTAAGCCATTATTCATAATTTTACTTTGAAAAGTTTCGTTTATCTAAACCTGTGACAGTAATAATGAATGAGATTGGGAACCAGAACAAAAGCATGTACAGTAAAACCTGTGTAAAACGGCCACTCTCAAAAAGACCAAAAATTGGTATTCAAGACCCATTATTGCTTAATGCAGGTCAAAAGTATTGCAGAATGCTCCAATGGGAGCATTCTGCAATACTTTCGACCTTCATTAAGCTGCTATTTGTCATTAAGATCTTTGTTTTGTCTATTTTTGAGTGGCCGTTTTACAAAGGTTTAACTGAAGCTTAAAAAGTTCTTCTACTGAAATCTAATGAAATTGTGTGTTCTTATTTAGGGTGTTATATGGTGATATACGACAAGGCATCTCGGGGTGGTGTAGCGATAGATGGGCGTGAAACAGCACCAAGACGCATGTCCCATGAGACATACTTGAACCTAACGGCTGAGAAAGGTATGTTATTGTATTTTCTCTTAATAGGGGTTTTTCATTTGATCCTAACACCCCAGAAAGGTATGCGATACCTTTCAGTGAGTTTTAATTGAATCTCACAGCTCAGAAAGGTTTGTTATATTTTTCAATGAGTTTTATTTGAACCTCACAGTCCAAAAAGGTAATATGCCATACTTTTCAATGAGTTTTATTTGAACCTCAAAGCCCAAGGTAATATGCCATACTTATCAATGAGTTTTATTTGAACCTCACAGCCAAGAAAGGTATGCAATATTTTTCAATGAGTTTTAGTTGAACCTCACAGCCCAGAAAGGTAATATGCCATACTTTTCAATGAATGCTATTTGAATCTCATAGCCTAGAAAGGTATGTCATACTGTTCAATTAGTTTTATTTGAATCTCACAGCCCTGAAAGGTATGTCACTTCAATGAATTTTATCCAGAAAAGGTATGCCATACATTTCAATTTGAATCTCATAGCCAAGAAAGGTATGCCATACCTTCAAATAAGTATATTTGAATGGCACAGCCCAGAAAGATTTGCCATACTTTTCAATGATTTTTTTAAAATCTCACAACCCAGAAAGGTATGCCATACATTTCAATGAGATGTATTTGAATCTCACAGCTCAAAAAGAGATGCCTTTTCTTTCAATTAGTTTTATCTGAAACACACACTACAGAAAGGTTTTTTATACTCTTAAATGAATTTTATTTGAATCTCAAAGCCCAGAAATGTATGCCATCTTGATTGAAGCTTTAAACACGTTCAAAAGACGCGGAATGTATCATACTGTTTCTAAGTGCAATGTCAAGAGGTGTGTCTGTTGCACACATTTATGTACTTAAACTACCATTACATCATCTGTAAATGGTAGACAGTTTTCCATAATCAATGATAATGATTTAGACTGAACGTCATCTGATCTGATCTATGTTATAACTTGAACTGAAATTAATTGTGGCATGCAATATGTTGGACAAACTGGCTGATCCCTTTAAGACTAGATTTCGTGAGCACTTTCGTAAAATGAAAAGCCTAAAAATTTTGACACGTTTCTTTATCGCCATTTCAAAAATAATGGTCATTCACTTCGTAAAATTCTAATTCAACCAGTTAAAAAATTATATATGATCCAAAGTCATCATTTTGATTTAAAAAATAAAGATCGAGACATGAAACTGAATTAAAATGGGTTAACCTTCTGCAATCACCTTTCCTTTAGGTTTTAATGATAATATATACCATGAAAGTAATATTTCTAAAATGCCAGATTTTAAAGTTTTTTTTTCTCTTTTTGAATGTAAAAAACGCAAAAGTAGATCTCATGGTGAACGTAAAAATAGCAACATTAAGCTCAAAATTTGTACTGAAAAACGCATAAATACTTCTCTAATGGATCTCTCTATAGCTTTAAATAATCATGGTTATCATGGCTTACTTTCATTTTTAAGTTCCTTGCCTATCTCGGTTTTATGTAATTGGGAGTTAGAGGCTAATAAGCTTTACCATAGAGCGATTAAAGTATATAAAGCAGCACATCTTACAAGGTGTTATGTTCAACATTTCCTTAGTCCTTTTATTGATTCTGAGGTCAACCATAAACGACATTTTATCAAAATTCCATTCATTAACAAAGGTATGGAGTTTATTGATTTACATACTATCTCTAAAGATAATTTAGTGATTTCATCTATTCCAAATTACTTTAATAATTTTTAAACTCCTATCATTTGCTATGAATATAACAAACGAAATAGGTCTACTGTATTTAACTTTAACATAATTGTAACTGATATAAATATAGGTTCCAATACTCCTGACTCCTGAGATTGTCAAATTCTAATTATTTACATCCCCCTACAGGACATGTGAGTACAGGTTATCTAAATGTCATTCCTGACGCTAGAGTTCGCAGTATTATTTCTAAAGGTACTAAATATAGATCCCTCTAATATTGATTTCCCTAAATGTCGTTGAGAGATCGCTGATTCTGTAAATGACTTCAGTGATCGTTTCTGTAAACGAGAAAATGTTGAACCTGATGCCTTGAAGGAATGGAAAATTAACATTTTTAAAATTATTAATACTCATATTTCATTTTACTCTCGTAATACACATCTTTTACCCCCTAAACCTAAATCTTCTTTTCGTCATCTTAAACGAGGTATCTAGGATTTTCATATGAACGATGTTTTGGTTCCTGCAGATAAAGCTGCTAACAATGTTGTAGTTGTTTGACAATTGAAATATATTAATACTCTTAAGTGTGAGCTTGCTGACACCAATGCCTAAAGTCTGCAGCCTTCTTTGAGTGAGGGGGTGGTTGTCGATGGGCATGATTGTCATACAGCCCTGCATTTTGGTGTCAAAGCTAAAGAAAACCAAGACAAAGTTCCTACGTTGTACTTGCTACCTAACCTTCATAAAAGCCCTATAAAGCAAGAATTATTGCTAATTCTAGTTCTTGTATGACGACAGAGCTTTCTAAATTGTTAACCTCGTGTCTTACAGCTGTTAAAAACATGTTATCAAGTACTGTGAAAAGGTATATGAGAGATCCGATAGAATCTATTTTTGTCTATTAAAAATTCAGGTGAAATTTTAGATAAACATAAAGCTAGAGATTTCAATGCGACCAGTTTGTCTACTTATGATTTCTCTACTCTTTACACTACTTTACCTCATGATTTGTTTCAAGATAAACTTATTGATGCTTCAATAGAGAAGGCTCTTCTTCCCTTGCATGTAACGACAGAAACGCATTTTACTTTGGAAAACAATATATCATGCATAGTCTTGTCAAAATGTATGAGATGCGCTGACCTTTTTGTTGGACAACAATTTTATTCGATTTGGCATACAAGTAGTTGGGATTCCCATTGACACTAATTGTGCTCCCCTGATAGCCGATTTATTCCCGTTCTGTTATGAGAGGGACTTTATGATGTCTCTTTCTGATGATAAGCCTGTTTATATTATTGATGCTTTTAACACTACATCCAGATATTTGGACGATATTTGAAACATTGATAATGTTTATTTTGACAATATGGTAAGGCAAAAATACCATTCAATAAAGCTAATACCTCTGATACCGAAGCTGCGTTTTTAGACTAGTTTTTCATGCAGACCAATCATCTATGTGTCTTGGTCCACGTCTGAACTAAGGGTGAGGTTGGTGCACCGTTAAACCGGTTTAAGCCCTCCAGTAAAATATTTTACTGACCGTTCCAAGGTGGTGTTTCTTTTGTGGATCATTTATGTAATTGTGTTTCCCCCCTTCAGGGTCGGGAGAGGTATTGTTTTTCGCGGGTGTCCGTCTGTCTGTATGTCTGTCACAAATCGTGTCCGCTCTATAACTTGAAAACCGCTCAAGCTCTATTTACGAAACTTTATACAAATATCAATCAGCATGAGATGACGTGCAGAGTGCAAGAATGTTAACTCTGCCTTTTATACTTTTTGAGTTATTTCCCTTGGAACTTTGTGCATCACAAAAATCGTGTCCGCTCTATAACTAAAAACCGCTTTAGCTATATTAACGAAACTTTATACAAATATCAACCAACATGAGTCGACGTACAGAGTGCAAGAATAGTAACACTGTCATTTATACTCTTTGAGTTATTTCCCTTGGAATTTTGTCCATCACAACAACAATTATCTATGACTATTTTATACCAGGTTATGATTGTGCAATAGTTAACTACATTGACAGATATCTTTTCTAGATACGAGTTGATTCACTTGATTGTCTGCATGAAATGACTAGAATTTCCGTTAGAAATTGTATTTAATGTTTCTGTTTGAAATTGTATTTAATGACTCATGTTTTTTACATCAACAGGGGAGACATCTGTTTTTTCGTAGAAAAACAATTCTAGTTTCTGTCTTGTTTTGTTATACTTTCATGCACGTCTGTTTGTTGATGCCTTGTGGTCACCTGCTGGGAAAGGGCTGACCTCTTGGCTGTCGATTGTGATGTCTAATTGTGACGTTGTCACTTTCCCATTGGTATCCTGGGTCAGGTGTGGTGCTTAATTGTATCGATTCCTGATCTTTGCCCTCTTTCTTAATTTTCATTTGTTAATTTCTAATGATATTGTTAACGTTTCTACCATTTATGATAAACGTGATGACTTTGATTTTGAAATAGTTAATTTCCCATTTTTAGATGGTAATGTTCCCCGCTTTACAACCTATGGAGTCTATATCTCTCAACTTATTCGTTTTGCTAGAGCATCTAGCTATGTCGCTGACATCAACACTCGCAATAATTTGTTAACTCAGAAACTTCTTAAACAAGGCTATCCGTAACATAAAGTTCGCAAAACTTTTTCTAAATTTTATAGACGATATTATGATTTGATATCTAAATTCCAAATTGGACTTATATCTCTCTTGCGCCAAGGACTTTCAGAACCTGATATGACTTGATGTATTTGAAGAAGATTGTTGGCTCTAATAAGTTTTCAGCGCAGTTCCTTAAAAGAATTTCCCATTATAAAAAGATTGGCGATAACATTAATGTATTGCAACAGACTGCATGCTTGGTGGTCAACCCAATCACGATTGACAACTTTGCTTTCTTCTTTTTTTGCATGCTGTTGGGTCGGACTTCAGACTCTATGACGGTCTCTGCTTAAAGATGTATCTATTGATGAGATGGTATGGGTCTGATGCTTTGGCTGTTTTCAGGCCCACCGGTGTTTACCTGTTGGGTTTCTTGCTCCGGTATTCAGTTTTATTTACTGTTAGAGTCCTTGTCTTTGCTTTATCTCCTTTTTATATCTTGATTTATATGTTCTGGGAGATGATGCATAGATAAGTTAGGGTTCTTTCATGCAAACCAAGCATCTATGTGTCTTGATCCACATCTGAACTAAGGGTGAGGTTGGCGCGCCGTGAAACCGGTTTAAGCCCTACAGTAAGATATCTTTACTGACCGTTCCAAGGCGGTGCTGCTTTTGTGTATCATTTATGTTATTTCTGTCTTGTTTAGTTATGCTTTGGTGCGTGTCTGTTTATTAATGCCTTGTGGTCATCTGCTTGGAAATGGCTGGCCTTTTGGCTCTCGTTTGTGATGTCTAATTGTGAAGTTGTCACTATTCCATTGGTATCCTGGGTCAGGTGTGGTGCTTGATTGTATCGGATCCAGTAATTGTTCTTTGCCCTTTTTCTTACTTTTATTTGATTTGTACAATAATGAATACATACGACGCAAAACAGTAAATAACAGATTGAATGCATTATAGCAATTAAAGCAATTATTTTGTACTTTGATTTATTCATTTTTGAAAACGCTTTAAATCCAAAATCTGCTGGCTTCTGACAAACTTTACATTGAACTCGTTGATTGGAAACCTGATTCATATACATTTACCTTGTTTATAATACAAGACAGCATATGCATTTATTTTGCTTTAATAAGTTAAATAAAATGTATTTATTTATATCTGTTTATGTACACAACTAGGTTCGTAAGCACGCTAGAGAACCACTGTACTCGAACAGCGCACTCATCACGTGATGGTTGCAGTTGACGAGTGCATAACATAGTGTACCTAGCTGTTAAAAAGGGTAATATTTTGGCCAATATTTTACTTGTGAAAATATTCATCGCGAATTATTGTCATTTATAAATCCAGCTGTGTATCTGCTTAACACAATTTTGTGGGCTGAGTGATAGTCGCTACAGCGCCAGAGTTTTGGCAAAAATGTGACTTTTTCATGAAAAATAGGATGAAAAAAATATTTGCTTATGTTCTGGAATTTATCCCTTTCTAGGTTTTCCGCATCTTGTCATACCAAGGGTTGCGATTCACTATCTTAACCCTTGGCCTCACAATGATACTTTCTTCCGATTGTGTATGTCATAAGACGAAAATAGTAACAATTAATATGATCAATCACAAAGCGGTGCGAAAAATCGATAAACACCAGGCCTCCAGATAAGGCGGCGTAATTAATTTTTAATCAGTTTTCCATTTAAACAACTCAAATATACGTTTAATGTGCTCAAAAGAGCTGTCACATTAAGATGGTTATTTGAGCACCCAAAACATAATTTTGAACTGAAGGATAGAGAAAAATAAATAATTTTACGACCAAAATCTTTGCTTATCTGGACTTATGGAGACTTAACAGGCGGTGTATATTAGATGCCGATAAACTGCTACGGTTAATCTGATTGGCAGGAAGGGATTATCGAAAAAAATCCTTCCTGGCGTTTTCATTGGTCGATTAGCCTGCGCTAATAATAAATTTTGAGGGTCGTGAGGTGAAGGGTTTGTCGAAAGGTAGATACGACGAAACCTTCGCTGGTGAAGATGGGTTTTCCGTATCTGGAGCACATCTTCTTTATAGCAAATAATTTTACTCAAATATGTCTTATGCTAGACCAATACCTTTGGGGGCATTCGTCACGTTATTGTGACATTTCTTGTTTTTCTTTTTTCTAATTATCTTTCAGTAGGGCCAAATCTGGGCGAAATTTAACCCAACCCCACAGATTTTGTGCATACTTCAATATAACTTGAACGTTAATGTGCGACATTTTTGTCATTTGTAAATATAATTCCATTATATGATGTTAATTTAGCATTAAAACGCTAAGAAGGAAGAAAAAATACACGAAAAAATAGGTGCCCACATGGGAATGGACCCTGGTCCTTTGGGTCCCCAGACCAACACGCTAACCACTATGTAAGGAGGCCAGCAGGTCGTGCGCGGCTCGCAATAATGAGGCCCTTGAAGGGTTTTTAGCTATACAGTGATATTGTCCAAAAACTTAAAGGGATACTGGATATTTTTGTAAATATTTAAAGGGATACGGGATACTTGGATCAATTTTAGGGATATGGGGATACAAGGCTTTTTGAATTTTGGGGATATTTGCCATATTTATTTTAGGGATATGGCATATTTTTCAAAATAATTAAAGGGATACTGGGATCCCCCTTTCAGGGCCTCAATAATCGTACATGCAGAATAGATCAACCATTATCCGATGTAGGGATGGTGCGCATGGCAATCTAGCCGCAAATGTCTTTAATCTCCTTGTCGATGTTGTGTGCAGATGATTTTTATTAAAGCTTAACTTGTTTACAGTTGTTGTTTTTTTAGTAAGGGAGGTAACTTCAAACCCAAGCTTTTGTTTGATATGGGTTGATTTAGAATTATAAGTTACACACGTTCATCGGATAAATATTAATTAAATATATATTTTTATGAATAAAGTATAGATCTATATGTTAGATACATTAAGTATTATTTTAAATAAAAACACAGAAGCACAAAAACCAAGTACATTTTGATAATTCCAATTTATAGATATGAAGGAGTGTTTTCTATGTGTTAATTTCTGCATTTCGCACATTCCTGAGGAAAAGTGTTTCCTCAGACTGTCATTATCAAATCTTTAAAACCCCTTCCCCGCACATACCTGAGGGGTTGACAACAAACTAACCATCGGGGGACCATGTATGTAATAGTTATACCATGGGTTTCCGCCTGGACGTGGAGATAATCCACGAGCTTTAGCGGGTGGATTATTTTACGTACAGGTGGATAAACATGGTATATCTATACTATATCACCTGCATCAGTGTAGACCTGGAACATCACGAGATATTTCATGCTAAAGTTGGTAAAGGCGGTGTAAATGCTCATAGCCCCCATGCCGTAAGGACAGTTCTTTGTCGGAGCCAAATCATGTTCAAAATAATTATTTGGCCTAAAATATAAAATTAATTAATTATGTCTTTATTCGTGTGTTTCCTTTTGGCGAGAGCACGGGTGGTAAACCTAGGAACTACCACGAAATTGTGTTAACGTAATTTTGTTCCCAAGCCACATCCGGGACACGTCGTGGTAGTTTCCAGGCCGAAAATTGGATAAAGAAAGGTTGGTGTCACTTTTATTTTTGTTTTATTTTACAACTTAGAACAAACAATGGTGAAATCCGACAATGTGGTTCCGTGTAAGTATGTCTCAGCGTCCCCTCTAGCCCAAAATTTTGTTTGAAAAGTTATTTTCTTTCTTTTGGTACGTGTTTCCGAACTGAGCATCGGACCAACTTTCCCCAAAGTTCGAAGGATTTTAGCCCATATCTGTCAAATTGAATGGAATTTGATATCATTTGACGATGGAAATGATAAAAAGACCCTGAATAAACATTCCTGCACAGAAAAAAATCTGAGCATTTACTCGTAAACGATTCATGCCCCGTTCGTCCTGTGTGGTAGTTTCCAGCTCATCGTGGTAGTTAAAATGCTATCGTGGTAGTTTCCAAGACTATATAGGATACGTTTCTGAAGTGTTACAAAACATTATAGTGGTTGTTTGTTTCGCATGATAACCCTCGAACTCGTCAATTAGTTACCACGGTAAACAAATAAACCACATTTCAACACCATGAGGAAGCTAAGCTGAGGACTCGAGATTCAATGTGATGCTTGACAGGTGGAGACCATGCCCTGGACTGCCAAACAACACCTCTGGAAATCTAAAGCAAAAGAAGGTCATCAGTTGAGCCGTGGTGGACCAAGCAACAGACAAAAAAAAATTATATAAAAAAATTGCGTCACTCGCTACGTTGTTCCATGTTCAGTCAGCTTTAAGATAAAATGGCAGGCTAAGACTACTGGCCCAAAGTATTGTTAGTACTTGCGCTTCGGAAAAAAGGGAAACATCCTCGGGTTGGGACACTTTTTATATACATGCGAGTGTGACGATGAACGGGCATGTTATTTGATAATTAAAAAGCATGTTTATTCAAAAACAAAAAATGTGAATATCCCTTCTTTTCATTCTTATCATCATTTCAATAGCCAACTGAAATTAAAATTCAGGCAGTCGTCATTTGTTATCTGACAAAAGGTTATTTGAAAAGGTCTTCGTATGAATAAGAGGAGTATTCAAGGTTCGGCCCGCACACCCTGTCTTTATAAAAATGAAGTAGCCCCTGAAAAGTGGAAATCTGCTGATGCGAACTACTACTATATTCATACAAAGTCTTGGAAACTACCACGATAGCATTTTAACTACCACGATGAGCTGGAAACTACCACACATGACGAATGGAGCATGAATCGTTTACGAGTAAATGCTCAGATTTTTTTTCTGTGTAGGAATGTTTATTCAGGGTCTTTTTATCATTTCCATCGTCAAATGATATTAAATTCCATTCAATTTGACAGATATGGGCTAAAATCCTTCGAACTTTGGGGAAAGTTGGTCTGATGCTCAGTGGGGAAACACGTACCAAAAGAAAGAAAATAACTTTTCAAACAAAATTTTGGGCTAGAGGGGACGCTGAGACATACTTACACGGAACCACATTGTCGGATTTCACCATTGTTTGTTCTAAGTTGTAAAATAAAACAAAAATGAAAGTGACACCAACCTTTCTTTATCCAATTTTCGGCCTGGAAACTACCACGACGTGTCCCGGATGTGGCTTGGGAACAAAATTACGTTAACACAATTTCGTGGTAGTTCCTAGGTTTACCACCCGTGGAGAGGTGGTGCATGGCACATGTATAACCAATGGGGCATGAGTTAGAATTTCAAATTGATTCAACGTTTACAGCAGAGGATGATTAGTCTCTAAATAGCGTCCACATTTCCATCGCAAGTCTAACACTCCACGCTCCTAATCCATGTCATTCCAATAGGATCTGCACAATTTGCGAAGTCTCAATGGAGTACCTTAGACTGGCATCAGTCCACTTAATTTACCTATGAAAAAATCATCTTATAAATATAGTCAAATTTAGTGGATTGGAGAGGATCTAATGCCATAAATTGGTTCGATGGTTTAACAATAAACTTGCCTGTGAAAAAAAAAAGATTTATTGCCCTGTGGTCAGTTTGACAGTAACGCATTTCATTATATAACTAAGTTAAAAGACTGATTTTCATTGGCTTAGAGCGCTCACGTGGCCAGTCAATATATTGTCATATTCACTGGCTGGCGCGCGCTTGCTGGTGAATATTAGTTACTAAAATTAGATTGCTTGTGTTTTTTTCCGTTCCGGTTCTGCTTTTCTAAAGCGCCGCTTGTAATTCTATCGTAGTTGCCAAGAACGCGACAAATCACGCACTGGAGCTGATCTATTTCGATTTTATTGCACAATAAACGACGAAAACAAATTTGAACTCGTCAGCTTCTTCCAACTTTCCGCCTGTGCACTGAAGAACTCCCGCCAATACTTAGACCACGTCGCATACGTTTACATGTATTTATAACGTCTTTCAAGCGTAAAAACGACGTAACACCGTCTAACGCCATGAATGACGTCATTTACCAGTAACAAATGACGTCAGCTATCACACATTTTCCCTGCGCTTTCAACGCTGTGAATTGTTGTTTGATATATCGCACTGTTTTAACATTGGCTCTACAGGCGAGGCGTGTTAGAATTCTTGTTAGTAAATGCTGAATGATGACACTCATGCACAACATATATAAAATAGTAAAAGGGTGGTCTTATCTAGGTTTGCACTGTTTCTCCTAAATACTTGACTGTCCCAAAACTTGTATATAAGTTCAGTAATTTTTCCAGGTGCAATGATGCCTGTACATCTTTCTCTAAATGTTATATAATAAAACAGTTATTGACTAATGAGGCATTGGATATGATGTATTATCGACCAGAGAATATCAATATTGACCAATGCCTCATTAGTCAATAATTGTATAATACGGTATTTCAGCTGGGTGTTCACTGTTTACCAAAGTAAGCATTTAGGAGTCACTAATGTGTTTCCAGGTTTTAAGTGACCTCCGTTTTTCTTTTTTTTAAAACGGCTTTAAATTGAACTAAGAAGAAGGCTTTTAACATGTGGATTTAAAAGCACACCGCGTAACTAAAACTTATTTTTGGGAGACGCCCTTATTTGTAAATGAAGCCCAAATACCCTGTACAAAAGAATAACTTAGTTGTTTTTCCCTGTGAATGTACCCATGTGTACCCCAATAGATACCTGTGGTATATTTGCATTGCTATGATGATATATACTAGCCTACAAGAATATCTATATCCGCTGATTCAACGAAAATCTATTTCGCAAATCTAACTCGTCATCATTTTGACACACACACGCACGCACACACGCAACTGAAAAAGTCTATAGGGGTCCTAGACCGTGTCCTATTGAAAGCAGGCAAATATGAGGCTTAAGCTTGAGACATGCATGTACATGTAGCACCTTCCATTTTAATTCATTGACTCTTTTTGCCTACAAGGTTTTGTCATGGTTTTGTCGCCTGCTGATATTTTTCAAAATCAGTTTGTTTGTTGTTGTTGTTTTTTTTCCTAAAAAATCTTTTGGGAATATCAGTAGAGTGTCAAGGAGTTTGGATCCCGAGATCATGCCCGACTTTTTGTTGGGCTTGATCTGGGTCCAAGTTGTTTGCAAAGGTTATCAGCAGACGACACTAGTGAGTAAAGAGTTTATGACGACAATTCAAGCAAATTCGAGAGTTGACATTAAACTTAAAGAGCATCAAATATTTGCCTGCTAAAGCTATTTTGCTGATAAAATTTGTCAACAGCCAAAAGAACCATATCATCGAGACGGTTGTTTTAATTACACACAACGTTTTTTGGGTTTTTTTTGGTTGAGAAATGGGGAAAAAAATTCTGTTTCGCATTCTTATCTGTGTCTCTGACGAATTACCTCCGCTGACCTGTATACGCCATGTTTAATTTATATCGTTAGGTTCACTTGGGGACTAACTCAAAGAGGAGCAGCAAAAACACACCAAAATTCCATCTAATCCCAGCCTATACAAAAACTCATATTTATGTGGAAAAAATAAATTCAATTACGGGGTCTATATCTAAATTCATGTCTCTAAGTTATTTTTCAATTAAAATCACCATTAAAGAATAATTAGCAAAAAAAACGGGAGTCACTTAAGACTTGGAAAAACAGTAGTACATGTATACTAGGGGCGTTCAATATGTAATGAAAACAGCCCAGTATATCGCAAAGTTTTATATTTACACACTTTATAATTACTTTAATAAAAATGTCTATTTCTTGGCTAAATAAATGTAAAATTGCAGTTGTCCAGCTCCTTATCTAATTTACACAATCCACTTTCAAGATAGGGTAATGAAGTACACTGCGATATGAAATAAAACAGTGTTTTCAAAAGCAGATAACTACACGAACGAGTGATGTTTTCAGCCTGCTTCTTCGTGTGGTAAATATCCATATTTTGGTAATTTATACCTGCAAAACTTTTTGATATTGCTTTGTATTCTATGAGATACTGAAGCTGCCATTTTCGGTTAAAATCCTCCTTGATGCTACATTTTCTGGCATTCCATTGATAGAGTCGTTTTTTGCGTAAACGAATACATAGCGAAAATTCATACGAAAATCATTTGTGAATTTTTTTATGGTCATTTTGATGTTCATCTGCAAGTAATACAGCAGATTTTGACATTTCCATATTCAATCTCACTCATAAAGTATCCCCAAGTACGTCATTTGAAATAAGAACATCACTTAAAAGAATGCCATCTCTGGCTTACACTGAAATGGATTAGACAAAATACCGCGTTTCATCTATGTTTGCATTCAGATGCATTATTTGGACATTGTTACACGTATTTACATGTACACAATCTGGCTAGCTAATTTCTGACTTAAAAAAATATAGGAAACGCAAGTGGTATACCACTCAGATGAGATACCCCTATATATTGGTTTCAGATTAACTGGTCTGCTGCCTAAGCACTGTGTAAATTGAAACTTTGATACAATCCTGGTACAAAGCCACATTTTCGATTTTTAAGAACACTGCGCATATTAGTGTCACGTCCATTGCTTTAAACGACGTCAACTTACGAGGGGATAACGTAATAAAATCGTATGGACGAGATATCGGTACCGATCAAAAGTTTGTATCGTTATAGCAGATAAAGGGGAAATGAGTCAGAAAACTATGGATATGTGATTCATGCATGTTAAATGTTTGTTTAAGAAAAATATAGCATGCCTTTCTACCTTTGTTAAAATGAGTCTTTACAATTCGGAGGAAAATGTATGCAGTGTATATTAGTGTGCTTTTTCAAAAGTCAGTAACTTATTAAATTTGGAAAGATAAAATGATGTTTCATGCACCATTATAACGGTTAGATCTTTCGTTTGGCATATGACATAAATTCCTAACGCATTTGTGGATGGAGTTATGAATGAGTTTTCATTACATATTGAACCCCCTTCGTACAAAGGGTAAATGGCAATTAAATTCTTTGGGTACCGGAAGCAAACTCAGACAGGAAAAAGCTTAAATAGGAACTGCCTCGGCCAATTCCGTGGAATCAGACCTCGAATGTACATCGACTTGACGCTGACGTCACAGAGACCATGCCAATAGAATAGCAAGTTTGATTGCAGCCAAACAAACGGTTACAACATTCTGCAGGATGCTATAAATGAAGTTGAAGATGCCATAAATGAAGTTTAAGTGTGTGTGTGGGGGGATGGGGTGGGGGTTCAATAAAAAAATCATTTTATTGAAAAAATAAACTTCATTTATTCTGTTGTTAGAATAATGAATTTTGATAGATCTGAACCCACATGCTACAGAACTAATTTTCCTTACGCGAGACCCGGCCAACAAAATGCAGCTTTTTCATGCACAATCTACGCCTTACATACATGCGCATCCGAGGCTAAATTCTCGAATGGGGCCGAGATTTTCCGCTTGGAAAAGCCAGTGCCAACTATATAGCCATAGAATAAACTGCTCCTAGAAGAGCCTAGCCTGAACCATTTTTGTTAACTAGGAAGGATAAGTCCATATCAAATATGAGAATATTCCATTTGAGAAATTCAATTTTTAAATAGTTAAGGTGTTTACATTTATAATAGCTTGTTGTTTAAGTTGCTTTGAATGTTATTCAGTCGGCTCGCCAACGGATGGGCGAATAAACAAAATGAATTTCCAAAGAATCAGCGAAAAGAATAGAACAGTTCCAACTAATTTAAAGGTTGAATTCCAGATGCACCCTCTTTCCAGACTCCTGTTGCGGAAAACTGCGCTCATTGATTTAGGGTCAGTCATTGGTTGTGTTTTATTTTATTACAGTGCAAGCTAGACTGATCGGGGTTCCGGGTGAGCTAAAAGCCTACAGGCTAGCCCATAATCTGTACGGACACCTGCCATGGAAGTCATTGTTTGAGCCAACCGTTAAGATGATAAGAGAAGGGTTTCCTCTCTCCCCCGCTACTGCCAGAGCACTGAAGGTCGCCATTGCTCGCGGAACAAAATTGCAAGATCATCCTGTATTTTGGTAGGTACAATGTAACCGGTTGGACTGGCCTCCCTAATACTTGCCGTTGCACGCCTGAATATCAATATTAAAATGCCGTATCTATCGAAAATAGTAAGTGAGTATGATCAGATGCTCAGACTAATCAACGCCAATTGCATTCGCTTATTGAAAAAGACCATATCTAATCTTGCTACAAGCGAAATTTCAATTTTCAGTAGCTGGTCTCTGTAGCTGCATGAGAAGGCTGGTTTGGGTATGACCTGACTGGTCACAAATGCCGATGACAGGCCCGTAAAACTTAATAGTGCGGGGTCCAATTCACATATGTCACATAGAAAATGAGTTCGTAGTACTCAGCGTATAACAGCAGATTTTTGCTGAAAATGGTTAGATAAAAGGTTAAATTTTATACATCTGCATGTTGCCAAGGCTAAATCAAGGGCAGTTACCCGTGAGGCTGCCCAAAAGTATGACGTCACAAATATCAAAATCGAGGTATTTTTTTCGAGAACTTCTTTTCAACCGTAATTTCTCAGAGATTTTTGTATATTATCAAACACTATCAATGCTTTTAAGAAATAAATTATATGGGGCTATATTAACCGCATTTAAAAAATGGAAATATTTATCTACGGTGGATTATTAAGGTCATGAATGGTATGGGTATATTTGTTTCTTAACAATTTCACGAAAGGGGGTTGTATCAAATGTAATATTTTCCTTATTAGTAAAGAAAACAAAATAATTTTTACACACGTTATAGTCGACTATATGGGCAAGCAGCATGTAGAAAGTTAAGAAAGAAATACGGCTCCATTATTGCATAAAAGGGCAAAAATGTAAAACACCCATTTTCCAAGAAAATGGCTGAGTTAAATTTCATTGACAGAGAAACACGTTTTTTAAAATGTTCTGGTGATCACAAAGTCAGTAATAATGTTTTATATTATCAATATTACTATTATAAAAGCACAAAACTGCCATATTCATAATTAATTGTTGAAACTTATAATCAGAAGGACGTTTAACAAAAGTATTTTGTTTCAAAATGCTATGATTGTTTTATTCTTAAGGTAATTATTTGCAGGATGATTCGATTGTAATAATACACTGTCACGGTACAATTAATACAAACAATAATTAAGATAATGATCAATTTAAGGTCACTACTGGCATCAACAACCAATAATAATTTCAAGGTCCAAATATGCCAAAGTATGGCTTCGCAGTACTCATTTTTTTTATTAAGTATTAAAGACATATGTCTGCTTGATATAATTTGCTAATTTGCCAATCCTAAAAATGCGGTATAAGAAAGCAGGGGGATAATAAAACATGGCCCTAATTTTGATCATATTATGTTACAGTGGCTCTCATTTGTTGGTCGAATTCGCATAATCAATACGTAAAAAATGCTTTTATTTCCTGAAGGAAGATATGTCATAGTATCTGATGACAATCATTAAGGTTTCTTGTCTTTCACACAAAATATAAGTTAAGTATCTATAATGTATATGTAATTTGATAGAGCCTGGTGACTAATATCAATATATGTCGTATGAAAAGATGTTAGCCAACCACTTTCATTTACGACCTATGTATAAACGTGCTGTATTTCACTTAAGAAATAGATCAGCTCCAGCAGTGAATTGTTGAGTAATAATTCACTGTTTGGAGGTCAGTTGTAAAGAAGATCAAATCACGAGCGCACAGCGCGAGTGATTTATCTTCGCACAACTGACCGACAAACAGTGCATTATTACTCAACAATTCACGCAATGGTGCTGATCTATTTCGATTCTAACACACAATAAACGACGAAAACACATTCGAAGTCTTCAGCTTCTTCCAGCTTTCCGCCATTGCACTGAAGAACTCCCGCCAATACTTAGACTACGTCGCATACGTTTACATGTAATTGTAACGTGTTTTAAGCGTGAAAACGACGTTTCACCGTCTAACGACATGAATGACGTCACTTTTCAGTGACGTCAGCTATCACACACTTTTGCAGTGAATTATTGTCCGATATATCACAGTTTGTTACCGTTGGCTCTATAGGCGAGGTGTGTTAGAATAATCCTTTGAATGAAGTTTTAGAGCAAAATCTTTTGAAAACATGTCTATCTAAATCGTTTTTCTGTGATGTTTTAAAAGATGTTTGGTATATATTGATTAGCAACAACAAAACCATTTCGTTTAAATAACTGCCATTCAAGCCCACTTAATACAACTGATTATATAATCTGCAAAAATGTCTTCTTATTTAACATTTTATCATACAATATGGGTAAGAGACCGCCTCCTTGTAGCAAACGTGAACTATATGAGAACTAAGAATTTTGCACGTCGATTTCTATGTCTTATGATCAAAATCATATTACATTTTTGATTTAGCTTTTTATGAGAGTTTGGGTCGCGAGATGGTACTAAGTCGCTTAAAGCATCCGGAAATCCTACTTGTTCTGCTGTAAATAACGAAGGTATTTGGTAGAATCAGATGAAGAAACAGAGTGGTAAAATAAATTAGTAATAACCGAGGAATTTACGTTTGATCAAGATAGTTATTAATATGACTTGAAATTCACTTTGAATAAAAACATTGTCATTGTGACAACCATCGCATGGATATCATGCGACCGTCTGCATGCTTGGTTGTACATATATAACTATCCTGGTTTTCTATGGTTTCCTCTTTAATTGCATGGCAGTGGGTCGGGCAATGAAGAAACTGACCTAAAACTTTCATCGAGGGTTGATGCCTGATGCTTGTCTTTGGCTGGGCCAAACGTGGCACAACTTGAGTTTTTCGTTAGCTCTGACTTTCTTTGAGTCATTAGCCATTTTATTTTCCTTTCTATTTGATGATGCATCGCATAAGCTAGGGAACATACATGCGAGCTAAACAATTGTTGTGTTTACCAACTGCATAATCTAGTGCGAAAATTAGGCGCCTGTAAAATACATAATATGGCTTCCGTCTGTTCTAAGGCGATGGCTCTGTTGTTATTGATTCACTGGTTATTGTTTGGGGTGGGTGGGTGTTGTAATTGGTCATTGTTTTGCTATGCATTACTTAGTGGTTTAAGCCCTTCAGTAAAATATTTTACTGACCGTTCCAAGGCGGTACTTCTTTTGTGGATCTTTTATGTTTTTGTTCTGTCTTGTGTTTGCTTTGTCTTTGTGCGCGTTTGTTTATATGTGCTTTGTGGTCACCTGCTGGGAAAGGGCTGACCTCTTGGCTCTCTTTTGTGGTATCTGCTGTGAGTTTGTCACTTTTCCATTGGTATCCTGGGTCAGGTGTGGTACTTGATTGTATCGATTCCTGATCTTTGCACCCTTACTTGCTTTTATTTCACTTTTGCAATCATCTGGCAGAGGAAGAAATAGCTGGTTGTCTTCTTGCTAGTGCTGTTGATGCTCTGTGTCTCTTCCTCACGGTGTCGTGGGTTGGGCTGCAGTGTGTAATTGTGGCATTTCCTGGTCATACTTATTTATCTTTTTAGGTACATTACACTTGATTGTTTTTGTTTAAAGCTGGATACTCTGTAACTATGAACATTTTTCAAAAATTTTCTTTTCTTTTTCAATCATTTGTAAAAGTAGAATTAAGCTATGTTTTCACAATAAAAATGTTCAATACAGCTGAAAACTGCATGGAAAAGTGAATTTTCTTATCAAATAGGTGTGTTTTTCTCTTGTTGGTAATTATTTGCGTCCCTCCATTTTAACATAAATGCAGTTGTTTTGATAGTGATAACTTGTTAAGATTTACGAAAATGGTAAAATGTTTACCTGAATTTGAGTATTTTTACTGTGTTCATGAAAAATAAAAACATTATTTTTAAAATTAGAAGATCAAAAGTTCAGACTATGCAGCTTTAATCTTTCACTATTTCATTTACCCTATTATCGTAATCATTACTCTTTCACACTAGTCGTGATTTATTTTTAATTGCCACTTCTTAGTTACACGTACTGAAACTCTTTGTTCGTATGCGATAATCACACTAGCAACAGTGTAAAGTGGTTTTCTTGCATTACTATGTACACTGGTGAACATCACTGCTGTTAAATTTTGCATGGGAACTAGTGTCAGCTGTAATGCAATAAGTTTACCAGTCTCCCAAATGAGCCTTGAGTAACCCCAATATAACTAGTAAGAAAGGCAACAACGATCAGGAATTTATATAATCAAGTAATAACTCCAATTTGCTGCATTTGAATTGACAGAGTGTACCTGCGCCAGAAATGGGAGCCAAGAAGACAGGGGTCTAGTGCCTTCTAAAAGTGTACAGATTGCATGGGAATTAAATGGCACTAGATGAACGATCAGGCAAGATGTAGGATAAGCTCACCCTAGTTGAATCCCATAGATAAATTTGCAATAGAACTGTTTTACAGCAGACTCGCGGTAAAAGGATAGTCCCTCGACTAGTCTGCCTATTAGAATTAACTCTATATTTTTAGAATTAATTTCTTGTCCAATTACGCCTAATTGGCAGATAAAACGTTAGATAAACGTTTGTAGGATATACTGGTTATTATAATTCTCTTTTTAAAAGAGGAAAGTACCTCTTTTATATAAGAATTTTTCAAGACTTAGCTTTGATATTTGCATTCGTGCATAATTTGAAAATTTTGAAAACGTCTTTAAGGTATAAAGTTTGAGTTGAAGCGTAGGGCAACGTTACTTAAGCATAAACAGGTATTTTTAAATTCGCTGTCACCATAGTTATTTAGCATTGGCAAGTTGCCATGGAATCATTAGATGGTGTAGAACCAGAGATATATTTTTTCTCCTGTAAAGGTATGAACAATATATACTTAAAGCCAAAAGTAACTTTACACTTTGAACTACTGAAAATATCTTTACTGTTTTTGATTTAACCAACTTAAATATTGTAATGAGTTGCTGGTACCGGCCCTAAACCTAATTCGCGACAAACAACTTGGGAAAATTAATCTTCTTTCGAGTTATCTGTGCTTTCATTAAAAGCACAAAATCAGCATTTCCTAACAAAATCCAAAGTAAACCTAGGTTTTGAACACGCTTTTTTAAGGGCCATCAATCGTCCATTAAAAATACTGCAAGACATTTTGTCTCTGACGTATAGTTTGCTTTTGGCAGCTTCTTAAAGTTGGTTCACTTTGAAATTATCTCCCTTTGAATTAAAACAATAGTAAACTTTAGTACCTGCTAAAAGCTTTATCTCAGATGACATTTGGATTTTTTATCAGCGATTTGTTGGGACTTCTGCCCTGAGTATGTGACAAGATAATCTGATAAAAATTCCCATCGGTTTGGAAGAAAAACGGCAAACAATTTCTTATGGGAAATTCCATTGGAAGCACTGTAAAGTTCACAAAAGGGGGTATGTACGTAAAAACACAACCCTAATTCGTGTTACGCGAAGGGTGATCCGGGCTGATTTGAACTTTAAACAACAATTCAATAGCCTGGCTTTCAGACTGGTTCTTTAAAATTAAAAAATCTTCAATCGCAAAGCTACAGTAACACATCCAAAAGTGATGCACTTTGGAAAAGTTTATTTTGCCCCCTTGCTTCTTTCATTGGGGCATTGTGGTTGCGTTTATGACAGTAAAAACATGAAATTCAAATGTCATATGATTAATTGATTGAAGTTCAATATGCATTAAACACATTTAAAATACCACTCACCAATACCCAGAAAAGGTATATACAATAACAGTGTAAAGTTACTTTTGGCTTTAAGTATAGTTCTGAACTTTGTGTGTTCTCTCACAAAAGTGAAAGTGTAGATAGCATTGGGAGGGGAACTGTCCAAGGTTTATGTCGTAAGCTGAGGTTAGAAAATGATCCACATAATTATGGTTCTAATGATATGGCAATCATCGGTCAAGAGGAAACCTAAATGGCACATGCAGTGTTATAAACACTTTACAAATCAGAACAAACTTGAATGTTTGTTATCAAACCAACCAATTGAATGTGTATCAAAAACAGAATCAGAAGTTAAGGGAGCTTTCAAATTACAAGATAAATGCTTATTCAGTGGCAAACACTCCACAAACCATTTCTTTTAAGTATAACATAATCATATTATTTGAAACAAATTATTTTATGATCTTCTAATTATTAGTTACAACATATAGTTATGAATATCGCGTGAATATTGCATGTTGGTGCTTCCATAGTATTAGTATTGATTTCATAAAACATTATTACTGACATTGTGATCACCAGAAACATTTAACATATTTTTTGTCTCTTTTTGTAGCTTAACGGAGCATTTTTCGTGAAATATACCTATTATTTTCATTGCCGTATTATGTAATAATAACAACTAATTTTTTTTTAATATTTTTTGCATACTAAGTGCGCATATAATAGACTATAAGATATGTAAAAATTATTTTGTTCATATCACTGATAAGGAAAATAATACATTCGCTACACCCCCTATTACAAAATGTATAAGAAACTTATTTACCCATACTTATTCATGACCATAATAATCCATCGTAGATAAGTGTATCGATTTTTGAAATACTGTCAAAGTAATTCTACATAATTTTATTCTAGAAATGCATTGACTTTGTTTGAAAATATACAAAAGCTTCTGAGAAATTTAAGTTGAAATGAGGCTTTCAAAACGAATTACTGCAATTTTGATATTTGTGACGTCATACTTTGAAGCAGCCTAGCGAGTTACTGTCCTTGATTTAATCTTGGCAACATGCAAATTTATTAAATATAACCTATTATATAATCAATTTTAACAAAAATCTGCTGTTATACGCTGAGTACTACGAGACCATATTTTGGCAGACTTGGACCCCCCACTATAACTTTTTGGGCTATGAGCAGGGTTCAAGTACATTCTTTAGAAAAATCACCACATAATATTGTGGGTAAGAACTTACTAAGAAGCAAAGAGGACCGACCCCAATGGGCTTCAAAAGATGGCCACCCAAGTCCATAGATATTGTCGTCATCACTACTATACTATAGGACTCGACGCAAGAAAACCTGTCTTTGGGGGTCTGCGAACAACACAGGCGCAGACCAGCCTGCGCATCCACGCAGTCTGATCAGCACCTTTGGTATTCGCGTTCCGGAAGGTATTATATGTAAACTTGCTACAGGCGAAATTTCAATTTTCGAGCTAGTCTCTGTAGCTGAGGAGACTGGTTTGAAACTCGTTTTGTTGGAAACCCGGAAGACAGGTTTTGTCGCGACGAGGCCCCTATAGTTTCGCCATTTCCTGCAGTCTCCTATTTGATTTATCTGAGTTTTAGAGTATGAGTTCAAAAATATGTGATGCATACTCAAGTTTAGGCCTAACCAAACTTTAACTTCTGCAGTAAAGTGTTAGCTGAAGTAATCTAGCTTACGCCTGGGTGGCACTTGTACGCTACAGAACGCGAACCTTCACGCCCAGAAAGTAATAGATAAATTCAGCTCATTAGAATTTGGTAATTGTTGCATCCATCTGTCAAGTGGGGCTAGAAATGTATTTTGCCCTCCCCTTCAGCTACCTGTACGTTCCTGCTTTGTGAATATGAGCAAAAAAGGGTCTGGTGAGACTGTGGTTTAGTGGAGGCTCGTCTGAGCCGTCATGCGGTGAGTAGCAAAATCCCATATGCAAACAAATACGGCGCACATGAAAAACATAAATCACAGATAGACTGAATTTGTCGTATGACCTTCGTTTGTCTGAAAATCTTGCCATTATTTTAGGTCATGTACTGGCGCTTGTCGCGCTGATCCATCAGTTCAATTGTTAATGCAGTGGCAGATCCAGAGGTGGTTCAAGGGATTCTCACCCCCCAACCCACCCAATTTTTAAATATCCTCAGTGAGACCAAATTATTTCATTTCCATGGGATGTGTTAAACTGTGAGATTCTGCCATGATGGAGGCACAAATAAGCAATATTTCTAAGAGAAAAATAACCACGATCATCAGCTGTTTCACAACCGGAAGAAGGAAAAAATCCGTGAGTTTATTAGACTGGTTCAGTTACAATTATAAAGTACAATGTGGAATAGAATAGAACAAATAATTAGAAAAGAGAGATCACACCCCAACACCCCCACTTGATCTCTATTTTCTAAGACAGTAGATTTTCCCAAGTGTTTGAAAGAATAAAATGTTAATATTTACACTGGCAAACACTGTGTACGACTGTAGTATCATTAATATGTATTGATGTATTGACTAGATAGAATAATCTTGTAAAGAGCAGTGACTAGATCATACTTAGACAAAAGCTATCATCATTAGTCAGCAAGGACTTATTTCCCAAAAATGTATTCTCCAAATTTATCTAACTGAAATTTGGTAGAAGGTTTCGTAAGAACATCAGCGACAATATCACTTGTTGGACAGTAATGTAAGGTTATATACCCTTTGTTCAACACTTCACGAATAAAGTGGTATCGAATGTCAATATGTTTCGATCTTTGACGACTAACAGGGTTGTACGCTAATGCAATAGTTCACTGATTGTCTTCAAAAATCAAAATTGGCCCTTGTACTACAATACCCTCAACGCTTTCGAACAATTGTTTTAGGTACAACCCCTCTTGCACAGCAGCAGCTAGTGCAAGGTATTCCGCCTCACAGGACGAAAGAGTCTCAGTTGGTTGCTTTCTGGACTTCCATGAAATAAGTGGCCCCGTTCTTGTCAAACTGAAACAATAATCACTAGTTCAGATGATGCCCAATCAGCATTACTATACCCTACCAGAGTCAGACCATCCTTACTCTTTTTGTAACAAAGCTCATAGTCAAGAATCCCCCTTATATACCTTAATACATGTTTGACTGCCACCCAGTGTGATTGAAGGGGTTTTGACAAATACTTTGACAGTCTAGTGATTATCCAACATATATCTGGTCTGGTACAGGTCATGGCATAGATCAAGCTGCCTACAACCTCAGGGTATTTTCTAGGGTCAACTGGATTTGAATCAATACAGTCAATTTTCTGTTCTGAGGGAGTTGACCTTGGTTTACAGTCTGCCATCTCAAATTTATCTAGTATTTTAAGTAAATACCTTTTTTGGTTCATTTTTACAAGCCCATTTTCTTGCTTAAAATCAATACCCAGGAAATATGAAAGTCTGCCCAAGTCTTTCATGTTGAATTTATCCTTCAGCATTTGTTTGGTATCATTAAGGAGAGACTCATCACTTGCGGCAATAATCAGATCATCTACCCACACAACAATTATTACTATGTCCTTATCAACCTGCCGTATATATACACAATGATCAGTTGGACTTTGAGCAAATTTGTTTGCTTGCAAGTAGCTGTGCAACAGACTGTTCCAATTTCTACTAAACTGCTTCAGGCCATACAAAGATTTGTTCAATTTGTAAACTAACCTACCCTTTTCCCTTTGAACCTCAAATCCTTCAGCTTGCTCCATGTAAATTTCACAGTCAATAGGGGCATTAAGATATGCAGTTTTCACATCCATTTGGTGCAAAAATAGGTCATGTTGCGCAGCTATCTGCATCAAACTACGGATTGAAGTTATGTTAGCCGTAGGAGCGAATGTTTCCTTATAATCTATACCTTCTACCTGGCTAAACCCTTTTGCAACATATCTTGCTTTTTATGAATCCGAACCATCAGAACTTTCCTTAACAGTGAACACCCACCGACCCCCCACTGACTTTCTACCTTCTGGTAAGGTTGTCAGAGTAAATGTTTCATTTTCTGTTAATGAATTCATTTCCTCTGACATGGCCTTTTTCCAGTTCTCAGATTCAGTCGAGCTAATGACTTCTTTATATGACTGAGGAAATGATGACACTCTATAAAAGTAATCCACATTTGACATACATTGGTCTTCATTAAGGTCAGTGACATAGTCATCTAGATGTTTTGGGGGTCTTCTCTCTCGCTCGGGATATCTGGTGGTTCGTGTCAACTGAGTAGCATGTGTTGTGCTGGGAGCACTCTCTCTGGAGTCCTTAACTCCAGGCATTAAATTACCTGCTCCAGAGTCTCTGACATCAGGCCTCTCTCCAGAGTCCTTGACATCAGGTCTCTCTCCAGAGTCCGTAACATCAGGCTCTGGATGAGCATTTGGATTTTTCAACAAATCATCAAACTGATCAAGTGAGACAGTATTTCCCTTGCAGCACTTGGAAATTTAACAACTCTGCGTTTCATCACTTTGCCTCTATCTGGATAGTATACTAGATATGCAGGACTACAACCATCGTATCCTACAAAAATACCTTTGTTACTTCTGGGATCCAGCTTTTTCTTATCATCAGTACAGTAAAGATAGCATTCTGAACCAAAAACCCTCATGTTTGACAGGTTTGGTTTCTTTCCTGTCAATGCATGAAATGGTGTTTGTTTCAAATGCTTGTTGTAAAATCTATTCCGGATATATGTTGCGCACATGACAGCGTATGGCCATAACTCTTTCCCTAACCCAGACTGTATCAATAAGCACCTACCCATCTCAAATAATGTTCTCCAGTGTCGCTTAGCAGTCCCATTTTGATGTGGGGAGTAAGATGCAGAGGTTTCATACCTAATAAGATTATCTCTAAGCAGGGTTTTAAATGCACTGCAGATAAACTCTGTACCGTTATCTGACCTTATACATTTTACATTACCAAAGGGGGCAGAATCTGCTAAAAAAAATTCTGTTGCTTTGACAGTGTCACCTTTATCATGCAGGAAATAAACAGAACTAGCATCAGAATAGTCATCAGTGAAAGCTATGGCATACTTAAAGCCCTCACTGGAAACAGGGTCAATGGGTCCGGCCAAATCAGTATGGACAAGTTGGAGAGGGACGGTTGAGCGACCACGTGGATCTCTATTTCTGTCATTGGTCATTTTCCCTAGCATGCATACACCACAATCTCTCCTCTTGCTACCCTCACTCACATTCATTCCGTCAACTACACTCTCCAAACTTAAAATGTCATCAAAATTACAGTGACCTAAAATTTCATGCCATTGCTGCATGTCACATGTATAATTTACAGTGTCATGGTCACAGTAGGTTTTTCAGAAAATACAAACGGCCGCGTTTTTGAATCTTGAACTTGGCATCACTGCTATGGATTAATTCTGCTGACTGCGGTCAAAAGTTCACTCTTGCCCCACAGTCTGTTGCAGCTTGTACAGAGAAAATGTCTTGTGGGTATGATTGGACAAATAAAGCATTAGTTAATGTGATGTCCACTGTTCTTTCTCGTCCTTCAGGGTAATGCGAGCATCTCCTCTCTTCAAGGCGACATTGTTTGCTCTTGTACCATCGGCCAGTTCCATAAAATGTTTGTCGCCATTAAATGTTTCGTCGAACCGTAAAAGCCTATCTTTCTCAGTAATTATATGGGGCATAGCCCCACAATCAACCAATATAGAGTCATGCCAAAAAGCACCACTTTCTCCTGACGCGACCTTAAAGGTGAAAGAGTGTTCGTCCTCTTCAGTGTAGTCAGAAGCTCTGTTCAACCGATCTTCGCGTCCTCTCCCTCTAAAATCCCTCTGCCTCCTGCACGTCTGATCAGTATGGGTTGTGCTCTAGCAATGGTTGCACCAGAGTCTCTTCTTATTCCTGTGACAGTCACAGGCGAAATGGTTTCCCCCACAGTTGTAACATTTAAGGTCCTTTGTTAGTCTAGATGGACTATTAACTGAAACATTACTCATCCTTAACTGTGTAACGGAGTCATCATTGACCGACCTCTTTACTGGGCCGCGTAGCGCAGTCGGTAACGTGTCTGGCTACAGATGCGTGTCTGACTGCAGATCCGGGGTCGCGAGTTCGATCCCGGCCCGGTACCGTACTTTCGTGGAGATTGATCATGAAATAATTTCTACGGTCATTCTCCTCCCTTCCGCTGATTTATTCAAGAAGGGTTGTTGTCAGTTACAAGCGAAAGTATGTGCACAAATTACTGGTTAACCGCTTGCTCAAGCCTGCCCAGGAAAAAGTGTGGTTAAGTGAACTGACCGTCCCGCAATGACCATAGTTGTTGACATGGGACGTAAAGCAACAAAAACAAACAAAATTGACTGACCTCGCGTTTTCAGTATCTTCAAAACTTCTCAAGGCGGGTTTAAATTCAGTAAAAGTTTGTTTGCTGTCACTCTGAGTAACTACAACAACAAAAGGTTTGAATGATTCTGGGAGACCTTCCAACACCGTTGCGATCAACAGGCTGTCAGTAATGTTTTCACCACAGTTTTTAAGGGCTACTGCAGCAGTTTCAGCTCTGATCACATAATCAGTTACTGTTTCAGAACTAAATTTAACCAGGGAAGTCAATTCAGTATATAAACTAATCACTCTGGGTTTACCAACACCAGCATAGTGGTCCCGTAGAATTGTCAAAGCTTTCCGCCCATCATCTGCGGCATCTCTCATGATTAAGGAGAGGCTTTTTTCATCCAGACATTGGATTAACGTAGCATATGCTTCCTCATTTTTGTCCTCATCAATTTCTTCATTTTCGGGTGCCAAAATGGTAGCTTTCAGTTTTTGTAACTTTAGATAACCAAGGAATTTCGCCTCCCATTGTTCGTAACGTCTTTCATCACCATCATAAACAAGACGAGAGTATCGTCCCAGGTTGTGACTGGGCCCATAACCTGTTAAACTGTGAGATTCTGCCATGATGGAGGCACAAATAAGCAATGTTTCTAAGAGAAAAATAACCACGATTATCAGCTGTTTCACAACCGGAAGAAGGAAAAAATCCGTGAGTTTATTAGACTGGTTCAGTTACAATTATAAAGTACAATGTGGAATAGAATAGAACAAATAATTAGAAAAGAGAGATCACACCCCAACAGGATGTTTAAGAAAATTGAGGAAAAATCGGCAAAAGCCACCACACACACACACACACCTATACATACGAACCTCCTTTCCAGAAATCCTGGTTCCGCCCCAGTAAGGCACACGGAAAAGTCTTTGAACCAAACTTATTTTTTATAGTCAGACCTCTAAGTATAACATGTGTCACACACACACACACACACGAGCCATGCCACATTAGCCATTAACCAGATCTAAATTGTGTTGTCTCAACACAAAATACAACACAACCACTCACGAGCTATGCGTTAAAATTAAGAACAAAATGATAAATGGACATACATTTTTCGCGACTAAAATGTGTTCTAAATGGAATAGGTTTCGTACTTTGGATTCATGAAACGCATATATAAAGAGTCTTACTAAAAGCTTGAAAAAATATCGGTTATTTTTTTTAAAGATCATAACAATTAATCAATTAATATCTCAGCTGTATTCCCTCCATTTTAGGGCGATAGCGATTCAAATAATTATAAATCGCCTAAGCCATATTTAAATTATTTCTGTGTGAAGAAATATTCAAAGGACTTAATCAGCTGTCACTTTCTGCTGCTAATTTGACGTAAAGTTTGTCATTTGTTCCAGCAAGAGCACTGAATAATGACGTCAAAGTTAATCACGTTTTTCTCTATGACGTCGTTATAACCACATTGACGGACTGGTGTCACGGTTGCACTCCACTATTATGTTTAACACCTTGTTCGAAATCTATACATACAAAAGTTACCAAACCAGCGACATTTTAAAATACCATCCTTGTCGGTTAGTTTCAATGAATAATAACTACATGTTTCCCAGCTCAATGCCGCACTATCTCCCTTTAAACTGACATACTACGAAACAACACGTTTCCTAATATAGATAGCTCTTCAAGGGGGTCCAAGAAGCAAACTCATCTGGTATCAACCTGGTACCGGAATTTATCACCTTGGCCATCTCCATTAAAACGGACTATGACTCGCATCAAATACGCTATAATACCTGTCAATCAACGAATATTGAAGAATGACGTCATCTTAGCTCTATATGCCCTCCCCACAAAAGGCGGGTCCAGATTTCGTGAGTATCTAGTGCAGTGTACCCTAAATCAAAAACAAAATTTGCTCAATCCCTCTTAAAGAGTCCATTAACAATAAATGTAAGGCATATATGCACAGTTTATAAGGGTCTGTTGAAAAATAATACAGTTATGGCCATTAAATCAAGTATAACCACTTGTTTTATCCAACATGGCAGACATTTGCATTTTTGAGAAATAAAGATAAGTTTTTCGACTCTAGCTCAAATAGACTTCGAGCTAAAAAAGGTCCTGCTCCCCCCCCCCCCCCCCCCCCTAGGGAATTTTGCAGACATATCCTATCTTGAAGAAAATTTCAAGCCGCATCTTTTAAGAGATGTTTGCACTCTGTGCTCCGGGGCGTTAGTCTCTGACAGCCTGTTACATATGTTACTGTAACAAACTAAGGAAAAAATCAAAATGAAAGTTTGAGCTACAGAAAGAAGACATTAAACCATCTAATTATTCAAATTTCTTATGTAGTTTGCAAGCTGGATGCCTAAGCTACATAAAAGCAGCATTTTAAACAAAATTACAGCCTTCAATGGTGTTATATGCGTTACATAGATTAAATTTCCCTTTGAAAGTTGAAATCATGACTAACATCATTCATTTTACAGACAATTTGTGCATTTTTACAAGTGTTTTCAATCTTAGTTTACTAAAGTACTCATTTGACTAATAGAAAAAACAAAGTATGCTTTTCTATCTCAAATACATTGTTTTATATGAGCTATTAAACAACCCTACCCCCAATTTTAAGTATACAATTTTGGTATCTATTATTGAAGAAAAATATATGAAAATATTTGACGCTCGTGGATATCTTACATTTTTGGCGCTGTCTTGCTAATGCAATAAAGAATCACACATTTGCAAGTTTGACATCAGGATCAGAGCACTTATTAAAGCATGTAACGTATGTTACATAGCATAATGAATGAGCTAGGAAATTATCTTGGAAGTAAGAGATGATATTTCAGAATAATACGTTTTTTCACATGTTTTCCTATTAATCTATAGCCTCTGGTGCCTTAGTCTTAGTAATTACAGTCATTGCTGATAACAAGCCCATGGAATTGTGTTACCTATGTTATATATAGCCTTTGTAATCACATATTTCCTAATGCCTATAATATTAAAATATATAGACATATAGATAAAAAATAATAGTTCTCATTTAAATGACACAATTTAATAAATATTCCTATTAAATAAAAATATTCAAAAACAATCTTTATTCAAGTCACCCTCACATGTCTATCATTGTGTCTGCTTCTATTGCAAAATAATCACCCATTTCATCACAACCAGTAGAATCATGGCATTGTATTAGGACTGCAAACTGAGTACAACCCTGTTCCTCTCCACCCCTTTGGGAATTGTGCAGACATATCCTACCTTAAAAAATAATTCAAGCTGCATCAAATAAGAGATGTTTGCACTCTATTAACTAGGGGGTTAGCCTGTAATGGTATGATACGTATGTTACCATATCAATTTAAGAATAAATGAATTGAAAGTCTGAGAAACAGAAAGAAGACATAAAACTATCTATTTATTTGAATTATTCATGTAGTTTGCATGCTGAATACCTTTGATACATAAGAAAAGATTTTTTAACAAATATACAGCTTCCTATGGTGTTATATGTGTTACATAAATTAAGAATACTTTTTTAAAATTGGTAATTGTGACAAACATCACTTATAAGCATTCGTGTGATCCTCCTCTTTAGCCATCAAAAGACTTAATTTTCTTTGTATGTGTGGCCAGTGCCAGTGTCAAACAACTTGACTCAGCCAAACTTGAATCCTTAGCATTCTTCAAAAGCAGAAACAGCATGTCAGTGTCATGGGATCAAACACCTGATTAAATATGGGTTTAATGCCATTTCACATATATGCATACAATGGAGTATGACTCTGGTATATATCTCTTCCTGTGAAGTGGCAAGATCAATCTAACTGCAGCTGCCTCTGCATCCGTGCTAGTCAAATGATAACTTTGCTCTGATTTTGCAAAATCTATGTCTCTACCGTGTACCTCTAAGAATACTTTAAGATTTCTGACATTGGTCAAACAGAAATTTGATAGGCTGCTTTTTTGCATCATTTGCCATAGAACCTATCCAGTCTTTTGGTGCTTAAGTCCTCAGATCTTAGAGCAATAGTATTTTGCTGTGCCCAAAGAACTTTATAAGCTATCTTTAGTTACAATGTTGACTCTTGATGGTTTTGGCAGACCGTCTGAAACAATTTCTGTTACACCTTGAAAGTTATCTTGTATAAGAGAAAGAATATGAAGCTGGACATTGCCATCAATTATGTTTGCAGTTGGTTGTTTTTTGATGTCAGTACATTGAAGCATGTCTTAAAATAATGTAAAACCTATGATTTCTCAGTTTTTGCAGCCATATCATTAGCTGTTGCATTCAAAAGAAGGAAAGTGGACTATAGGTAGAATGGGATTGCCAGTAGTTCAGTATTATGCTCTATGGAAGATTTATACAGAGTAAACAAGTTGATAAGCTGCCTCATTTCATGATCCATTGAAAACACTTGCCTCTGACTGTGTAATCAAAAAGGATGTCACGACAATGCCCTTGCTCATTTATTATGACGAGTTATATATGTTACATCCTTTAATAAGCGCTCTTATCTTAGAAACTTAGTGAATCATTGAATTGAAAGGGTCTAATTTGCGCTCTTTTCATCCTGCATTTCATTGCTTTACCTGCTGTGATACATCTAGTTCGTTTATCTGAAGGGAAAGAGTTACCTCGGTTTCAGCACTTCAGAAGTACTAAGACTTCAAATAAGTTTTTGAATGCTTGGGGAATGATAATAAGTGCAGAGACATTATTTGATGAAAATATGTGGGTTGCATGTAGGGAAAGGCTATATTTATAAAAGTTAACCAGCTAAGATATGATTCTTTATCACAGAAATATCAAGGTACATCAGTCCAGGTTCTCATTGCTCTTAATGGCATAGTTTTCCTCCTTGTAAAGCTTTAGTCTTTCTCCTACTTGCAGAGTATCACTTGAAACACATACTCAAAGAGCCAACTATTAGGAATTCATATCAGTTTCCAAATGTTCCAAGCCATAAATGGCAAAATTGGAAAGTTGATAATGGCTCATCAATTTTGAGTGGACTTGTGGTAAAATTTTATATTAGTAAATGATTGAAATATTGTGTGATGATTCTACTAGTTGCAAGGAGGCGTGTGATACCCGGTAATAATGATTACCACAGAAGCAGACAACGACAAACGTTTAACATGAGTGTTAAATCGATGAGAAATAGTTTGGACCATTTTATTTATTGTATTTTCTTGTAAAAATGTAAAACTATCTTTTTTATTTGTGGCTCTATATTTAGCATTATATGCATAGTATTAGGAAATGTGTCCAAAAGGTCATTGATAACATTCTGTAACACCAGTCCATGGGCTTGATAATCAGAAATGAATATAATTCCTAGTGTTTTGGCACCAAAGACTTATAAGTACACATTAAGCGTCCTGATCTTTAACTTTATGACATCTTGTAGATATATGAGCAAGACAGACTAAGAAAATGAAAAATATCCACACACTGTTATCGCTTTCATGTGTTTTACTTAAACGGTAATAACAAAATTCGCTTCTCTGTAAAACTGGAAGTAGGGCTGTGTATTAGCTCCTAAAGGACAATATATTTAAGATAGTAAAACAAACTTGGTTTTTCCTATTCATCAATTGAGTATATGTTTGTAAAATCTAATTAAACAGTTTGAAACCAAGTCATAGAAGTCAATTATAGCTTTTAAATTATAATTAGGTTCATGTAACGCACATAACACCACAGTTAGCCGTATTAATGTTAAACAGCCTCCATATGTAGTAAAGACATCCAGTATAAAGACTATAAGAATGTCAATTTATTAGATAATTTTAATGTCTTCTTTTGGTAGCTCAAACATTCAAATTTCTTATTCTCAAATTGATATAGTAACATATGTAACAAGCTGTTACAGGCTAACGCCCCAACTTACGAAGTGCAAACATTTCTTATTATTGCACCTTGAATGGTTACATAAGATGTAATTTGTCTGCAGAATTCCAAAGGGGATTAGGATGGAGCAGGCCCTTACTCAGCTTGATGTCAAAATACTGTTTGATGATTTTACTTATCAGGCTAACATATGTAACGCTCTCTGATCTTTAAAGCTTGATAACAACTAGCAGATCTATAAGTCTTTATCATAGGAGCCAATTTAAAATCCCTAAACAATGTAAGATATCCAACAGCTGTGAGTTTTTTCACAATTTTAGCTCAAACTTTCAAACTACATTTCCTTTATTTGATATAGTAACGCATGTAACACGCTGTTTCAGACTAACGCCCCAACATAGAGAGTGCAAACACCCCTTATTCGATGCAGCTTGAGTTGTACTATAAGAAGGAATATGTCTGCAAAATTCCCTTGAGGAGATTAAAACATTTTTAGGCATATCTTACGTAAAGACAATGAGCTTGCCCATTTATTACATCTGGTAACATATGTTACAGCCTCTGATAATAAAAATTTTGCAACAAAATTGCAGATTTATGAGTCTTTTCATATAAGCAAATAAATCCCAAACAATGAAACACATTCATCAACTGCAAATATTTTTTAACTATTTTTACTTTAGTTTTAATACCAAACATTTCACCTTAAAACTGGGTAGGGGTAGGGTTGTTTAAATGCATATTTCAGAAAAAATATTTAAGCTAGGGAAGCAAATTTTAATTTTTCTGTTAGCCAATTGCATAAGCTAGTCAGACATGGTTAAAAACATTTTGCAAAGCACACAGAGAGATTGTGAATGTAAATGATGTCAGCCACACTTGCAATTTTTAATGGGTTATCTGATTTATGTAACGCATATGACACCTTAGGAAGCCGCAATTTTGTTCAAATGGCTGTCATACCTAGTTAAGATATCCAGTATGCAGACTATATGAATGATTTTTAAAAATAAATATTTTAATGTCTTTAATTTGTAGCCCAAACTTTCAATTTACTTTTTCTTAGTTTGATTTAGTAACGTATGTTACAGGCTCTTACAGACTAACGCCCCGGAGCACAGAGTGCAAACATCTCTTAAAAGACTTGGCTTTCAATTCTCTACAAGATAGGATATGTCTGCAAAATTCCCTAGGGGGGGGGGGGAGCAAACCCATTCTCAGCCATCCGTCTAAAACTTCATTGCTATTATGTATACTATTGTCGTACAGAAAGAAACACAATGCTTTAGAAAATGCAAGATCCCAGACAAACGTTCAGAAAACCCTATTCATCATACTCTTTGCCTAATTATCCCAAGTATACCCCCAATTTATTGATGGAAATGGTAAAAATATCAATTTTCCATGGCATACATCGGACATTAGATATACAGCAACGCCCTCCCTATACTATATAAAGGTACAAAACAAGCACATGCCGTACCAAAACAGGGGAAAGAGTTCAGAAAAAAAGCAAATTTACCTGAAATCGCGTCTTTCATGTACCAAAAGGCCCATAAAAATCTGCTGTCAGTAAATGGGCAATGCTACGTCCAGAATTGTACGATATTTGGAGTGTTTCTAAGTCATCAAATCGCATTTTGTTACAGCCATTTGACAGTGTATTTGTCTCCTGTGAACTTATAGAAACTGTGATCTATGGCATAGAATGGCCATTAAGAGTGGCCATGCTCTTTCAATATCCCTCCCCCTACCCCTTCAAGGATGGAAACTCATGACGAAAACGAATGTTCGAACTCTTTGATACCAGATGACACTAAGATCAATGATTTATCTTATTATCAGAAAATTGGTGCATCGATATCACTCAGCAGGGAGTGACTAAAAGAAAAGGAGGGATAAACACCAGCCACTATCAATAATTTTCGAAATTGAAAGCGAAAGTCCAGCTAAGGGTAAATTTCGAAAGCTTGCCTTTAAATCAAAAAACAAAAGCTGCTCCATCCCTCTTAAAGAGTACATTTAGTGCAATAACAATAAATTTGTAGCATATATGCAAAGTTTTATAAGGATCTGTTGAAAAATAATACAGCTATGTCCATTAAATCAAGTATACCCACTTGTCTTATCCGACATGGCAGACATTTGCATTTTGGAGAAATAAAGATAAGTTTTTCGACTCTAGCTGATACTTCATTTCTATTATGTATACTATTGTCGCACAGAAAGTAACACAATGCTTTAGAAAATGCAAGAAACCAGACAAACGTTCAGAAAACCCTATTCACCATACTGTTTGCCTAATTATCCCAAGTATATACCCCAATTCATTGATGAAAATGGTAAATATATCGTTTCTTCATGGCATACATGGGACATAAAATGTACAGCAACTCCCTATACTATATAAAGGTGCAAAACAAAGCACATGGCATACCAAAACAGAGGAAAGAGGTCAGAAAAAAGCAAATTTATCTGAAATCGTGTCTTTCATGTACCAAAAGGCCCATAAAATGTCTGCTGTCAGTAAATGGGCAATGCTACGTCCAGAATTGTACGATATCTGGCGTGTTTCTAGGTCATCAAATCGCATTTTGTTACAGCCATTTGACAGTGTATTTGTCTCCTGTGAACTTATCTATGGCAAAGAATGACCATTAAGAGCGACCATGCTCTTTCTATGCCCCATCCCCTACCCCTTCAAGGATGGAAGTCATGATGAAAACGAATGTTTGAACTCTTTGATACTAGATGACACTAAGATCAATGATTTATCTTATTATCAGAAACTTAATGCATCGATGCCACTCAGCAGGGAGTGACTAAAAGAAAGGCAGCCAATATCAATCATTTTCGAAATTGAAAGCGAAAGGCAAGCTAGGGTAAATTTCGTTTGGTTGCCTTAAGGTTGCACTCCACTATTAGGTTTTCCATAGACGACAATGTTAACATTTAAACACCTTGTTCGAAAACTATACATACAAAATTTACCAAACCATCCTCATTTTAAAATATCATACTTGCGGGTTAGTTCCAATAAGTAATAACTACATGTGTCCCAGCTCAATCCCGCACTATATCTCTTTAAACTGACATACTATGAAACAACATGTTTCCTAATATAGAATGCTCTTCAAGGGGGTCCAATAAGCAAACCCTTCTGGTATCAACCTGGTACCGGAATTTATCACCTTGTCCATCTCCATTAAAACGGACTATGACTCGCATCTTTTAATCATACACGCCATAACACCTGTCAATCAACGAATATTGTCATGTCTTAGCTATAATGTAAAGTATGTGCTCTCCCCACAAAAGGGGGCCAGATATTGTGAGTATATAGTGCAGTGTACCCTTACGACTCATATCTGGGCCTCGGCGCCAGAAAACCTGTCTTCGGTGTTTGCGAGCAACAAAGTCGCAGACCAGCCTGGGCATTCGCACAGACTGATCAGCGCATTTGGTTTTCGCCGTTTTGAAAGTATCATATCTTAACTAACGACACGCAAAATTCCAACTTTACAGATAGTCTCTGTAGCCTTTGTCGAAAACCCCGAAGAAGGTTTTGTCACGACGAAAAAAAGCTCTGAAAATGACCAGTTGACTGGTCATTTTCAGAGCTTTTTTTCATTTTCATTTTCAGAGGGGTTTTTTAATATCTCCAGAATAAACAGTTAAACTAGTAAAAGTAAACAGTCTGTATTAAATCTTTAAATATTACACAATTTTCCTGCATAAGACAATCACTTGTAACAGTGTCATTCTCAAAAATACACAAACGGAACCTCGAAAATATTTTTGTTCAACAAAACAAATAATATACAGAGTCGGCGGATACCAAAAATAAGGATTTTTTTTCTACTTTCTGGAAAATCACAGTAGGAGGTTTCGTAAATCAACTAATAAAAAATCTGGCTAATCCTCTCACAAGAGCAAAATCCTTCAACCATTTTATAACCCATGCAGAGAGCTCATAATTCCCACACTAGGATAAAGTAAGGCCATAATTTAGTAAACAGATAGTGGTACCACTTATAGCTAAAATTTAGATTTTAATGGTTCATTTTTTCAGTGAGATATTTTGTGCGAACACAACAACAGGAGAGCCTAAGGAAGAGGGAGCTATGATCTACTGGCCTAAGCTAGGGGACACGCTAGAGGGAATAGCCAACAAGGGACCAGAATATATCTATGAAAGTCAACTAACCACCACTCTTGTAGAAGAAATAAATGAGCTAGGTAGGAGAATTTGCAATAGAATCCAGAAAGTTTTAGAAAATATATAATACAGCTCTATAGCTGCCTTTACGTTCATGTTTCTGGTCAACGACAGACTGGTTTGGAGAGATAAAACAGTTCCACGAGCACTGGAACTATGGCACACGTGATGCACGTATGGTTCACGTGATGCACGTGCTTTTTATGTTTTTCGCAGTTTTTAAGAATTTGAAATCAGCATTTTCAGAAGACAACATGTCAGTACATGCCCTAGACGTTTTCATTGAAAACATCACCAAAATGGTTCGAATTATCCCATTAAACACAAAAATGAGGATCAAACTTTAAGGTAGCACCAAAATTTTGCATTGACATATACAATGCAATGGAAACTACTAGGGTCCATCAAGGAATGATTATAATACATTCGGATGTGATGGATACCGTTTAACATAGTGGTGATGCATGGGACTATATGACATAAAATTGAGTGCTGAAGTATCCGCAGTTCTTCGTTTAGAATGAACTAAATATTGTCCTATGTTAAGGCCCTGTCACACTACGACGTATAGCACCAACGTATGCCGACGTATGAAATCAGCAAGTACATTGGTATACGCTGAGTACGTTAGAAATAAGTTTTAAACATGTTACGGATACGGTATAGTATGGCGGAATAAGTTGACATACGGCCAAGAGGTCCAACATTTTGTACATCCATAAAAAAAAATACAGCGTATACTAACGTATTGCTTCTATACGTTAGGCATACGCTAGATGTACGCAGCAGGTCAGTTATGCATACGTTAAGGTACGTTAGCACCAAGGTATACAGACGTATTAGAAATTTAGCAAGTACGTTGGTGTACGCTGAATACGTTAGAGATAAGCTTTAAACACGTTTTGAACACGCTACTGTACGTTGGTATACGCTGTCATACGGCGAATAGATCCCAAAATTTTGTACTTGCATAAAAAAATCTTCAGCGTATGCCGACGTATTGCTTATACGTTAGGGATAAGTTAGGTGTACGCATAGGGTATGTTATACATACGTTAAGGTACGTTACTACGTTAGCACCAACGTATTAGGACGTATGAAAATTCACAAAGTACGTTGGCGTACGCTGAATAAGTTAGAGATACGTTTTCAGTATATTACGAACACGCTACAGTACGTTGGTATACGTTGTCATATGATAAAGTGGTCCCAACATTGTGTACTATTTTATACGTTTGACATTAGTTAGATGTACGCTACATGTAAGTTATGCATACGTTAACGTTCGTTATATACGTTAGACGTTCGTTGTGCATACGTTTCTCATAAGTCAAGAACGCTAGTGATGCGCTAGGCATACGCTTTAATACGCTAATACAAGTATAAGTTATGTTATGTCGGGAATAAGTTATGAATAAGTTACTCATAAGTTAGACATACGTTCTATGTTCGGTTTGCGTACGCTTTGCATATGCTCAGAGAGAGGCTTCCTCTGAATTTTTAATTAGATTTCAGCGTATGCCAGCGTACTAGATAATATATTTCATACGTCGTCATACATGGCCTTTAAGTGTATGGGACTTACTGGTAACTCTTCATTCACGCTGAGTATATGTTCTATTTATTCTGAAAATAATCACTTTGCATGCAACATTTTCCTGATCCAGATTAAGTTACTTTAGAGATATCGTATCTACAATAAAACAGAAAAATATATATAATTTCATCCTTGTTTAAAGTGGCACAGGACTTATGGGCATGTGGCCAAAAAGTCACATTATTTTAATATGTTAAAAATAGTTAAATGCTTATATTTTAAGACAAAAAAAACATGACCTCACCAGCCTTTTTAAAAAGTTATATGATTTTAAAAATTGGAGTATTTTTAAAAAAATCTTATATTTTTTAACAATTGAACAATAAAAATGACACATTTTTTCTGAGAATACGCTACCTACTATTGGCTAGTAAATGAAAACAAAAACCAGCGGAAAAGTATGCATAATTTGCATAATCTTTTTTTTAAGCTAAACCCTATTTTTTTCTAAATATATTAAGCCCAAAAAATTCCTTGATATCTTGAATTGTTTCAAGAATCTCTCCCAGAGTTCAACTTGGTGACCTGGGTGATTTATTTCCTGTTTTTCAAATTTCCTGAAGGGAAGATCAGAATTGGGGTGTAATGTGTTTTTGTTTTCAGTGATTATTTTTTATGAATAATTAAGATCAAGCGAACAACACTGAACTAGCTGTGGATCTATCTAATGGTTTTCTGTAAAAGTAAGTCTTTTTGTCATAAACTGAAGTTGAAACTTATTTTTCATTGTTTTAAAACAGAGCCATCAGAGCTAGAATGGCTACAAGTATATGTAATAACACATTGCTGAAAAATTGTTTTAAGGACTGAAGCCAGTCTACATCAGTGTTTTCTTGGGTAAATGCCAATATATTTATAATCATGTCAAAGTAATTGTAATTCTGTTTCAGGTGGTATTTTTGAAACTAAAGATTTTATTCTGGATTATAAACCTATTAAAGAACCTGCTATGAAGTTTAACCTTGGGGAATATGACCTTTATACTATGGGTGGTACATCTGGAGGACCAGTTTTAGGACTTATTGTGAATATATTAAAAGGTACGGTATGTTAGAACTTCTCTAGTATTTTTGAAAATAAAACCTGGTTGTCTTTAAAAAAATCTCTAAATTGTAGAGAAAGTATAATCAAATACAGGTCCATTAAAAAGTTATTTCACTACGCAATATTTCAAAAGTTTTTTCACATTTTATACATTAATGGTCTATGTTTTACCATACGTAAATTTAATTCGATGGCATTTTATTTCTATTATTCATATCAACGTATAATCAGACAGCATTTGTATATTAATTCGAAATACATTCCAATAAAAACTCAACAACATTCTTAAATACATTCCAATAAAAACACAACAACATTCTTAAATACATTCCAATAAAAACACAACAACATACCTGTACAACTACATCATTAAGTCAGTTTTCCTTGCACCTCTCCTTGCTTAGTAAGATCTGCAATTCTCCTTAGCATTTAATTGTAAAGTACTTCCAGGATGTTTGGTGTTAAACTTTATCACGCTTCACATACTCGCTTCCACATCCCTTCTTTTAAACACACCAGTTGGTTACCAATCTCTTTCTTATTATATTCCAAACGTTCTCCATGGAATTCATTTCTGGCGAATTCTCTGGCCATTTCAGAATGGGTATTCTGTTACATTCTAGGAATGTTCTAAGTATTTAAGAGTTATGGCATTGTGCAATATCATGCATGAAGATATATCCCTTCTGTGGGAACACAATGCATTCACATGAGTCTGTATTTTACAGTCATAACAAAGGACGCCATAGTCGTGTTTGGCGCAATCAGAATGAGAAATACCATGCTAAGTTTATTCAGACTACTGTATAATCGCCAGTAAGTGTGCAAGTCTGGGAAGCCATTAGCAGCAGAGGCATGTCTCTTCTGAGAAAAGTGAATGGTAACAAGGATAGTGCAAAATACCAGAGTGATATTATTCGTGATATTGAAATGACATGTTAATGCATTGTGTTCCAACAGAAGGTATATATCTCGCGCCATGCCATAACTCTTAAAGTGTTAGAACAGGCCAGGAAAGTAAAGAGTACCCATTCTGGAATGACCAGGGAATTTGCTACACATAAATCCAAAAGAGAACGTTTATAATATAATGAAGAAAGAGATTGGTAAACATATGCCCTGTAAAAAAGAAGAGATGTGGAAGCGAGTATGTGAAGCGTGGTATAGTGTAGAACCGAACGTCCTGGAAGAACCTAACAATGCAATGCCAAGGAGAATCGCCAATCTTATTAAAGCAAAAGGAGATGCAACGATATACTGACTTTATGATGTAGGCGTACAATGTTGTTGTGTTTTCATTGGACTGTATTTAAAGTATGGTGATGAGTTTTCATTGGAATGTATTTGATATTTATGTACAAATGTTGTCTAATTATACGTTAATATGATTTTTACAAACAAAATAGCATGTTAATTAAATTATATATATGGTAAAACATGTGAAAATGTGAAAAAACTTTTGAAATATTGCATAGTGAAATAACTTTTTAATAAACTTGTATATGTACCAATATTAAAAACGTGCAAATGTTAAAATTAATGGATATTAATAAGCAAACATTCAGAGCTTACGCTCCAAATGTGTAGCAGTACAGTGAACATGTTTGAGCCCTCCAGTAAGTTGCTTACTGACTGTTCCAATACTGTGCTTCTTTTGTGGATGTTTTTGTTATGCCCCCGCCATTAGTAATGGGGGGGCATATAGCATCACCCTTGTCCGTACGTCCGTACGTACGTACATATGTACGTCCCGTACGTACGAAAAATGGTTTCCGGGCGATATCTTTTGAATACATTGGTGTATTGTATTCATATTTCCTACACAGGTATATAATCATAAAATACAGGTCAAGTTCGATTATGGATAAAACCAACCGATTTTTATCAGAGTAATGGCCCTTGATCTCGGAATGAAAAACGGTTTCCGGGTGATATTTTTTGAATACATCGGTGTATTGGATTCATATTTCATACACAGGTATATAATTATAAAATACAGGTCAAGTTCGATTACGAATAAAATCCACTGATTTTTATCAGAGTTATGGCCTGTGATCTCGGAATGAACAACGGTTTCGGGGTGATATCTTTTGAATACATTGGTGTATTGAATTTATATTTCATACACAGGTCTATAATCATAAAATACAGGTCAAGTTCGATTACGGATAAAATCCACCGATTTTTATTAGAGTTATGGCCCTTGATTTCCGAATGAAAAACAGTTTCCGGGTGATATCTTTTGAATACATTGGTGTATTGGATTCATATTTCATACACAGGTATATATCAATAAAATACAGGTCAAGTTCGATTACGGATAAAATCCACTGATTATTATCAGAGTTATGGCCCTTTGTTAATGACAATGCCCTATTAATGCGAATTTGGCAATAGCGGGGGCATCCGTGTCCCATGGACACATTTCTAGTTATTTGTGTTTTGCGTTTGTCTTTGACATACTGTCTTGTCTGTTTCTTGTAGCCTTGTGGTCACCTGCTGGGAAAGGGCTGGCCTATTGACTCACTTGTATGTGATGTTTTATTGTGTTTTTGTCACTTTCCTATACGGTGTTCTGGGTCAGGTGTTGTACTTAATTGTATCGATTCCTGATCTTTGCCTTCTTCTTAACTTGGATCTATGGAGTCAATTTCAAATAAGCGAAATATTCCATTAGAGCCCATGATAAAAGAATATCATAGATTGAGACATTAGTAATCAAATTTAATCAGTTTTTACCCATAAACGAAGCTTTGGCGCCAGTAATTAGTAAACATTAAGAAAACGTTTTCTACGTAATACGCTTGCATCTTGGCACACATTTCCTTTTCAGATCAGTAATCAGTATTTGCTCTCCAAAACTAAAGCCTCCTTACAAGATTTCATCAAACAAAACCGTTTGTTTTAATGGTAACTCTTCTATTCGCAACTTTATGGTAATTTTTATTCATTGCATGTTATATTTAAACTCATTATTAATTACATTTTTCTACAGGTTTGAAATTCGACAGAGATGGCTTATCTACCACAGCAAAAAAAGTTGATACATATCATAAAATTATAGAAGCTATTAAATTTGCATATGCTGACAGAGCCAAACTTGGTGATCCCATGTTTGAAAATACAACAGAGGTAAATTATTATTTAAGTATCAAAATGGATGTACTAAATTTCTACAGTTGTGTTTTCTTCTTTCAATCACGAAATAAGATATGATTGTGTATTTATGTGATTGGTATAGACTTACTGCTATATCTTGCTCACAATTGCGCTATGTGCGAGGGGGGGGGGTAATAGTTGTGTCATTCAAAGCACATATCACATTTGACTGTTTCAGGGTATTTTTCTGGGGCAAAAGATGAAACACCTAATTAGTAAGTCATTAAACATTCAAAACCATAACTTTTCGTGATACTACATAAATTAAAACATCAGGTATTTAATGTACAAATGATAAAAAGTTTGAACAATTTATACAAAGCCATTCCTTAAACAACAATGTATATTGGAATGACATGTAAAATAGTAAAGGACTGACTGGTTACAGTTTATGCATCAGCTGTGGTGCATTTTTGAATAAACTTGTGTCCACCCTTGCACAATTAAAAAATGAAAATGAAATGAATAAAAATACATGTTTCATTCATATGTTTAATTTTAGTAGTATATTTCATATTTAGCTACTTATGAAAATGCAATCAGAAGACTATGCTACATTTCTACGTAATTTAATTTATATGTTTAATTTAAGTATTATATTTCAAATTTAGCTTCTGATGAAAATGCAATCAGAAGACTATGCTACATTTCTACGTAATTTAATTCATTTGTTTAATTTAAGTATTAAATTTCATATTTAGCTACTGATGAAAATGCAATTAGAAGACTATGCTACATTTCTACGTAATTAAATTCATATGTTGAATTTAAGTGTTATATTTCATATTCAGCTACTGATGAAAATGCAATCAGAAACATTAAGTGAGTATGATCAGGAAATACCACAATCACAAACTGCAGACAACCCCGTGGCACCACGAGGAAGAGCCGCTCAACCATCACGAGACACCAGGAAGACAAATTAAGCAAAGCAATCAGCTCTCTCTTTCCCATCAAGATGATTGCAATACTAGAATGGACATAAAGTAACGTACAACAAAACATAGAACAATTACAGACTCCCACAATGGGAGTAACAATAAACAATGCTACATTTCCACGTACTTTAATTCATATGTTTAATTTAAGTATTATATTTCATATTTAGCTACTGATGAAAATGCAATCAGAAGACTATGCTACATTTCTACGTAGTCGAGTTGATGACAAAGAAACACATGATGTTAGTTACTACACCACTTCTACAGGAGAATATGTCGATACTGAAGGAACATCACACGTGTCTGTTGTCAGTCCATATGGTGATGCCATCTCAATTACATCAACTATAAACTATTAGTAAGTATGACGTTAATTACTACACCTCTTATACAGGTGAATATGTCGATACTGAAGGAACATCACATGTGTCTGTTGTCAGTCCATATGGTGATGCCATTTCAATCACATCAACTATAAACTATTAGTAAGTATCTATTGCTAAATTTTACGTTTATTCATTATTGAGCCTCGACATGTGATTTCCATCAATATGGCATTTTGACATGAATAGACTCAGACGAGCCTTTGCAGCCTTCTTTTAAGCATAGGAACTCTAAATGAAATCCCATGCCACGTCTCAAGTATTTATTGCTAAATTTTCATGCTTATTCATAATTTAATTAAAGGTGGCAATACATTTTCTTTTGAATTAATAAAAAAAATATAGATACCATGTGGAACATCACACGTGTCTGTTGTCAGTCCATATGATGATGCCATTTCAATCACATCAAGTATTAACTATTAGTAAGTATTTATTGCTAAATTTTCGCGTTTATCTATATTTTATTTAAAGGTGGTAATACATACTCTATTGAATAAATAGGGAAAATATTGTAGATACCCCATAAGACTGGAAATGAATACTGGCAATTATATTCACGCTTATTACAGGTCCATTAACAAAGCACTACACAATATTTCAAAAGTTTTTCACATTGTATTACACATTGACAGTCTATGTTTTATCATACATGTTTTTTAATTTGCATGCCATTTTATTTACTATATATCATATATACGTATAATCAGACAACATTTGTAATAAACATCAAATACCTTCCAATGAAAACATAACAACATACTTAAATACATTCCAATGAAAACACAACAACATACTTGTACACCATCATACAGTCGTTTGACCTCTATTTGCTTTGATAAGATCTGCTATTCTCCTTGGCACTGAATTGTTAAGTTCTTCCAGGACCTTCGTTGTCACACTATACCATGCTTCACATACTCGCTTCCACATCTCTTTTTTACACAGTATTCGGTTAGCAATCTCTTTTTTCATTATATCCCATACGTTCTCTATGGGATTCATATATTCCCTGGATATTCCAGAATGAGGCTTCTTCTAATAATAAGTAATGTTCTAGTACTTTTTGAGTTATGTTCAGCGGCAAGATCATGTATAATGATATATCCCTTCTGTGGGAACACAACACATTCATATGTCATTTCAATATCATGAATAATATCACTGGTATTTTTGCATTATCCATGTTACCATTCACTTTTCTCAGAAGAGACAGGCATCTGTTGTTAATATTATGTCAAGTGTTGTGTTTCCATGGAAGTGATATATTTTAATGCATAATCTTGCATCATAGTTCAAATCAAAACTTGTGAAGAAATTGAAAATAGATTTAAAATAAAGATTCTAAAAGAGACGACTTACCTTTAATTGCCTTCTTTGAGGTTTCCTTTCCGAAACACATACTTGATTTCACTGCACATAATGGCTGATTTTTCATATATATATATATATATATATATATATATTTCTGATCCTGTGTAGCTCGAAAGCAATGATGTTTGTGAAATTATATTTCCGCACTTCTGATATTTATCTAATTTCACTTGTATCCTTGGATCCATCAGGCTTTCACTTGCGAACAAAATAGATGCCATCCATTGAAAAAGAACCAATATACGACGTGTACTGCATCAGTCGTCATCAATATCAGCGCTTCCTGAACATCCTTTTTTGGGGATGGCTCAGTGGCGCAGTTGGTAGCGTTGATGTCTGGTGTAGTGCTAGGCGGTGTTGCCGAGGTCGTGGGTTCGAATCTCGCTAGAGGCAAATATTTACAGCATCTATCGGCTCAGTTGATTCACTATATCCCTCTGTATTTATCTACTGTCTGAATCTGCATCAGTTTCTGATCCTGTGTAGCTCGAAAGCAATGATGTTTGTGAAATTATATTTCCGCACTTCTGATATTTATCTAATTTCACTTGTATCCTTGGATCCATCAGGCTTTCACTTGCGAACAAAATAGATGCCATCCATTGAAAAAGAACCAATATACGACGTGTACTGCATCAGTCGTCATCAATATCAGCGCTTCCTGAACATCCTTTTTTGGGGATGGCTCAGTGGCGCAGTTGGTAGCGTTGATGTCTGGTGTAGTGCTAGGCGGTGTTGCCGAGGTCGTGGGTTCGAATCTCGCTAGAGGCAAATATTTACAGCATCTATCGGCTCAGTTGATTCACTATATCCCTCTGTATTTATCTACTGTCTGAATCTGCATCAGTTTCTGATCCTGTGTAGCTCGAAAGCAATGATGTTTGTGAAATTATATTTCCGCACTTCTGATATTTATCTAATTTCACTTGTATCCTTGGATCCATCAGGCTTTCACTTGCGAACAAAATAGATGCCATCCATTGAAAAAGAACCAATATACGACGTGTACTGCATCAGTCGTCATCAATATCAGCGCTTCCTGAACATCCTTTTTTGGGGATGGCTCAGTGGCGCAGTTGGTAGCGTTGATGTCTGGTGTAGTGCTAGGCGGTGTTGCCGAGGTCGTGGGTTCGAATCTCGCTAGAGGCAAATATTTACAGCATCTATCGGCTCAGTTGATTCACTATATCCCTCTGTATTTATCTACTGTCTGAATCTGCATCAGTTTCTGATCCTGTGTAGCTCGAAAGCAATGATGTTTGTGAAATTATATTTCCGCACTTCTGATATTTATCTAATTTCACTTGTATCCTTGGATCCATCAGGCTTTCACTTGCGAACAAAATAGATGCCATCCATTGAAAAAGAACCAATATACGACGTGTACTGCATCAGTCGTCATCAATATCAGCGCTTCCTGAACATCCTTTTTTGGGGATGGCTCAGTGGCGCAGTTGGTAGCGTTGATGTCTGGTGTAGTGCTAGGCGGTGTTGCCGAGGTCGTGGGTTCGAATCTCGCTAGAGGCAAATATTTACAGCATCTATCGGCTCAGTTGATTCACTATATCCCTCTGTATTTATCTACTGTCTGAATCTGCATCAGTTTCTGATCCTGTGTAGCTCGAAAGCAATGATGTTTGTGAAATTATATTTCCGCACTTCTGATATTTATCTAATTTCACTTGTATCCTTGGATCCATCAGGCTTTCACTTGCGAACAAAATAGATGCCATCCATTGAAAAAGAACCAATATACGACGTGTACTGCATCAGTCATCATCAATATCAGCGCTTCCTGAACATCCTTTTTTGGGGATGGCTCAGTGGCGCAGTTGGTAGCGTTGATGTCTGGTGTAGTGCTAGGCGGTGTTGCCGAGGTCGTGGGTTCGAATCTCGCTAGAGGCAAATATTTACAGCATCTATCGGCTCAGTTGATTCACTATATCCCTCTGTATTTATCTACTGTCTGAATCTGCATCAGTTTCTGATCCTGTGTAGCTCGAAAGCAATGATGTTTGTGAAATTATATTTCCGCACTTCTGATATTTATCTAATTTCACTTGTATCCTTGGATCCATCAGGCTTTCACTTGCGAACAAAATAGATGCCATCCATTGAAAAAGAACCAATATACGACGTGTACTGCATCAGTCGTCATCAATATCAGCGCTTCCTGAACATCCTTTTTTGGGGATGGCTCAGTGGCGCAGTTGGTAGCGTTGATGTCTGGTGTAGTGCTAGGCGGTGTTGCCGAGGTCGTGGGTTCGAATCTCGCTAGAGGCAAATATTTACAGCATCTATCGGCTCAGTTGATTCACTATATCCCTCTGTATTTATCTACTGTCTGAATCTGCATCAGTTTCTGATCCTGTGTAGCTCGAAAGCAATGATGTTTGTGAAATTATATTTCCGCACTTCTGATATTTATCTAATTTCACTTGTATCCTTGGATCCATCAGGCTTTCACTTGCGAACAAAATAGATGCCATCCATTGAAAAAGAACCAATATACGACGTGTACTGCATCAGTCGTCATCAATATCAGCGCTTCCTGAACATCCTTTTTTGGGGATGGCTCAGTGGCGCAGTTGGTAGCGTTGATGTCTGGTGTAGTGCTAGGCGGTGTTGCCGAGGTCGTGGGTTCGAATCTCGCTAGAGGCAAATATTTACAGCATCTATCGGCTCAGTTGATTCACTATATCCCTCTGTATATATATATATATATATATATATATATATATATATATATATATATATATATATATATAGAGAGAGAGAGAGAGAGAGAGAGAGAGAGAGAGAGAGAGAGAGAAGAACAATGAAATTTCAACTGTTGTCATAATACACACCAAATCATAGTCGAAGACTGTACCTGTATTTATAAATATGTAATAATCAAAAACAGAAGTAAAGGTGTTGTCATAATACACACCAAATCATAGTCGAAGACTGTACCTGTATTTATAAATATGTAATAATCAAAAACAGAAGTAACTTTTTATATATCACTAAAATGCACATATTCAATCATTATATAACACACTTGATCGTTCTAAACGTTTTGAACACGTTTTAATATATTGAAGTAGAAAATATATTATATATTACAAAACAATATGATAAAAAGCAACGATACATTTATTGTTTGAAATGTGAAAAACTTTTGAAATATTGCGTAGTGAAATAACTTTTTAATGGACCTGTATGAATATCCACTTATATAAGTTAGGCAGCATTCAAAACTTGTATCATGGACACAAAAACATGTGTCATTTACTCTTTCCTTGTGAGATTTTCACATGCTGGATCATCCTATAGCGACTATATATGCTCCATGTGAATCCTTGGGGTTCTAGCCTGTCCCTATTAATCTCAACTAAACATTAAATGCTGACAACGCTAATGTATTACATCAGTGCAGCATACAATAAGAGTACATAACTGTTAACGTTATATGACGACATGACATCAGAGTTGAAAAGTTTATGTAACTCAAACATTGTAAAAGATATACATATTAAGAGTAATTTCCCACGTATGAATATAAAGATTAAAATTATTTTTATTTTCTATTTCCTCTTTTCTTTTGAAAGGTAAGTATCAAAATATAAGTTGAAATTGAAATAATTGAGGGGAATGAAAGAGTTCATACTCATCAAAGTAAGTAAGGAGGCAAAGATCAGGAATCAGGAATAAGTTATTTTACTATTAGTGAATTAATCAATGCACTACCATCAACTGTAAATATTCCAGAAAACATATGTCAATAATGGCACTGTTATAGATATCTGTTTCTAGTGTTTTCTGAAGGTCTAACAAATGTTGATAATTATTGTTTTCAATTGAACTATGTTCTTTTTTTTCAATTTTTTCACAATTAAATCATCATTTTCCATCTTGTTATAAAATTCCGTATCAATATTTAGAAGGAATTCCATACATGTGGGTGTTAATACAACTTTCTCCTGATGTTTATTGTTTCTTGTCAATCATTTATTTCCTTTTTCTATACTCTTCATCAATTTGTTGTCAAATAACAATTTGGTCTTTTTTCATATTTAAATCCGCAGTGTCCTCCAATTTTCCATGCAAGGATCAACCCATTTTTTCTTCCTACCATGATAGTTTATTTAAACCTTTGACTTTGACTCCTTTTTCACATGTTGCTCTCTGTCACAATTTTCTCATCACAATTGTGATTTTCCCCTTACACAGTTGAACTTATCGATTTTTACACGGTTAACCTTATTATTAAATTTCCGCAAACCAATACTTTATATTTCAGGGCAGACTGTCTTCACATTTGTTTGCTGTATAGCACACTTATTTGTAGCTTACTATTGTTCTATATGTAATACCTTGTTAACTAAATTTTTTTCCAAATATATATAGTGGCTGAAAATTTTTCTATGTTCATCTTTACACAAGCTGTTATAATGGCACTTTCTGAAAGAAGCAGGTAATGAAATGTCTGATTGAACAACATCATCCCAGATCCTTACTTCTTTTTCAGCAATCCCTGCTGGAAGACAGTATTTTCCATCAGATCTGGGATGGTTGCCTCCTCCAGACATTAACGTTTTCTTACTTTCAGTTAATATATTTTTTTGCTCTTGCCACTCTTATCTACAGAGTTTATGTATATTATCAAGCTATTTCTTCCAACATACTTGGCTACTGCAAACACTGTCTAGTAGTGCACATTTATCCATGTCTATTTCTTGTGTACTCTCACCAGAAATGTATCCAGTTAACAAACATCACATGAGCATCTCTTACACTAGAGCTCTTTTGAACCGTGTTCTCCCATGAAATTTCCTCAAAAATAGTAAGTGAGTATGATCAGGAAATACCACAATCACAAACTGCAGACAACCCCATGGCACCGCGAGGAAGAGCCGCTCAACCATCATGAGACACCAGGAAGACAAATTAAGCAAAGCAATCAGCTCTCTCTTCCCCATCAAGATGATTGCAATACTAGAATGGACATAAAGCAACGTACAACAATACATAGAACAATTACAGACTCCCACAATGGGAGTAACAATAAACAAAATGTCAACAACAACAGAACCACCGCCTTAGAACGGACAGCAGCCTAAGCCACTGGGGGGCTTAAATGCATTTTACTGGTACCAAATCTTCGCCCTAGATTCTGCTGTTGTTGAAGTACAAGAAATATTCAGCTCGCATGGAGGCCATCTAACTTATGCAATGTATCATCATGGAAAACACTCTAATCAAATTAACACTCCATGATGAAACAAAGAAAAGGGCTCATGACTCACTGATAGTCAGAGCTAAAGAAAACCTCAAGTTGAGCCACGGTGGGTCCAGCTACAGATAAGCATCAGGCACCAACCCACCGATTAAAGCTTTACGTCAGAGCCGTCATAGAGTCTGAGGCCTGACCCACCGTCGTGCAATTAAAGAGGCCACCATAGCTATAAACCGTGATTGGGTTTAAAGCTAGGCATGCAGACTGTCGCATGATATCCAAATTATATCCAACCCTTATATTACGTTTTACTATCTTTTTGAATTGATCACTAAAATTAGGTTTTCCAACAATTCGTTTGAATTTATAGACTAAATCACCATAAAATATAGGTTCTGATATGCCTTGTTGCAGAAGAGTTTTTAACCCAATGTTGTATTTAACAATTAACACTGAGTGTCTGTAGTAGAATTTAGAAAATGCTTTTCGAATTTTATGATATCTATAACCTTGTTTTAATAATTTAGCAGTTAATAATAAGTTTCTGTTGTTGAAGTCATCAACATTAGAGCACACTCTAGCAAAACGAATAAGCTGAGAAATATATACACCATAGGAAGGAGAGCGAGGAACATCTCCATCAAGAAATGGAAATTTACTACTTCAAAATTAAATTCATCCCGTTTATCATAAATTTTAGATTCAAGTCTGTATGAATCATAAGATTTACAAGCTGACGGTCTTTCATTTGCTCCTGGACTCTTCTTCTAACTAGTGAGTTAGCACTAGTCTGACTTTCATAGCCATAATTGAAATACCTTGCCCTCCTCCTATGAAAACGTTTCACATATGTTATTTAGAGAAACAAGAAGAACTATTAGCTGGTAATAGATCCTCTTGTTTCTCTAAAATTGCTCTCTCCAGTTCCTCACCTGGTGCTAAATTTTAATTCCTTGACAGGGATCTCTAAATATTTCTTGAGTAATTTTTGTGATATCCTCATACAAAGTTTCTCCACTGTCATTAGTCATTCAAGTCAAAACCAGCTCTTCCCCCACTAATATTTGCTTTATCTATTAGTTTGAATGCTAGTTTCTCTGGTGACATCTTCACATCTAGTTTCTTCATTCTCCTCACTCTTCAAACTTCTCTCTCCTGCTACTTAAATCAACTCTTTTCAGATGCGTATCACATCCAGAAACTAAATTAGAACATCCAATTCAAGTCATCTAAATTAACCTTAATGAAAATTTTCTCAAATTTATCGTTTTTCAGGAATGCATAAAACAATTACAATACCCTGTTGGGATTTGCAGATATATGTCACTTTTCTCCATACCAGTTACTCTAACTTGTAAGACTAATATAATTTTGAAGACATATCTGGGGGATCGGTTTGCATCCATATCATCTTATGTGTAACTACTTAATTTCTTTTAAGAGGTTACAAACATTTCTTGTATATTTTTTTCAGTTTTGGGAGTACAATAATTTCCAATGCCACGGGTATTATTTGGAACAATGAAATGCAAGACTTTGATACAAAGCCTGAGGTAAATATGTATATGAATATTTCTTCTATACTTGGTTGTTCTGTTTTATCATAACCTGGACATTATTTGTCTTTTTGTTATTTATGTTACGTTTTTGTCATGTTTTCTGGTCTGTTCATTGTAGCCTTGTGGTCACCTGCTGGGAAAGGGCTGACCTCTTGGCTCTCTTGTATGTGATGTTTTATTGTGTTTTTGTCACTTTCCCATGTGGTGTCCTGGGTTAGGTGTGATGCGTGTTTATTACTTTAAGTCTTGTGAAGATTTGGCCAGTATGGTATATTTCCCATTGCCTTGTCCTTCTCCCTTTATCCTCGTAATTAAGTACTGCTTCAGCCCAGGTCAGGCAGGTTTACAAGTATAGTCCTTTTTATGCCCCCCCCCCCACCAATAGGGGGGGGGGGGGTATTGTTTTTTGTGAGGATCCTGTCAGCATTGGCGTCCACGTAGCTTTGTTTCTGTGCGTTATCTTCTGAACCAGTGGATGGATTTTGACCAAACTTGCATAGGTACAGTGTTGTTAGGGCAGAAAGAGTTGATTAGATTAGATTAGATTTTGGTAACATTGAACTTATTTTCAATGTCACTCCGGCAATTGGAAATGTCCAGAATAGGAGTTTGGTGCGTCATCTCCTGAACCAGTCGATGGATTTTGGTGAAATTTGCATGGGTACATTGTTTGTGAGGCAGAAAGAATTGATTAGATTTTGGCGACCTTGACTTAATTTTCAAGGTCACCATCCTATAAAGACTGTATAAATCAGCCTTTTCGGCACACTATCTTCAAAACCAGTGGTTGAATTTTAACCAAGCTTGCACAGATATATTGTTAGGAGGATGTTAAGAGTTGATTAGATTTTGGTGACCTTGACCTTATTTTCAAGGTCACACCAGTACTTTAAAATGTCCAATTTCGACCAAAGTAGGGATTCCGCACGATATCTCTTCAACTGAACAATGGATTCTGGCCAATCTCTATATATTGTTTTCTTGTGGCACAATAAAGAGTTGATTAGCTTTTGGTGGCCTTGACCTAAGTTTCAAGGTCACCATCCTATAAAGACTGTAAAAATCAGGCACACTATTTTCTGAACCAGTGGATGAATTTTCACCACACTTGTATAGAGAAGTTGTTGCGAGGGTGGCAAGACTTGATTAGATTTTAGTGACCTTGGCCTTATTTTCAAGGTCACACCAGCACTTTGAAAAGTCAAATGTTGATCAAAATAGGGTTTATGTATGATATCAATGAATTCTAGCTATGCTTTATGTATATAGATGTTTATAGAGAAGTTGTTGCGAGGATGGAAAAAGTTGATAAGAATTTGGTGACCTTGACCTAATGTTTAAGGTCACCTATTTTTTAAGGTCATCATCCTTTAAAAACTGTAAAAATCAGCCTTTTCTTAGCTCTACTTTCTTAACCAGTGGGTGGATTTTCACCAACCTTTCATAGATACATTGTTGGAGACAGAAAAGAGTAAGATTTTGATGACCTTGACCTTATGTTCAAGGTCACCACAGCACATTGTAATTTCAAATTTTGACCAAAATTGTGTCTGTGCATGCTCTCCCTTAAAAAAATTGATGGATTTAAGCCATTCTTTATATATTGTATCATTGTGACACAATAAATAGCCGATTATAATTTTAGTAAGCATGCTTGTGGACTCAATTTGTGGTTGGGGGACTTAGTTTTCTTCTGAAAACAATGCTTTATTTTTTTCTTTTTTTACCATCAATTTCCATTTTTCCTACTTTTCTCCTAATTTTTTCTTGAAATTACTCCTACTTCTATCATAATTTTTCAATAAAACCCATCTGTAAACCTACCCAGGTAATCATCCTGAAATGACACAAATTGCTGACTGTCCCAAATCAAACAAACATGCACGACTGTGAGTATCACTTATACTGGTAATAATTGCCATTTTGCTATGCTCTGGCTGATATAGTGTCACTTGTTGGCATTTTAACATTTATGAGCAGGATAAACTCCATCAGGGCCTGAAGACAGGTTTTCTTTCTATGAGGCCCTTATCATATTGCCTCCAGGTTCGAACCTCATTGGCGTCACTGTGTTGTGTCCTTGAGCAAGACACATTTATTCATGCTAACTGGTTCATCCCAGGAAGACCTTTCCCGACATAACTGAAGAATTGTTGACTGAGATGCAAAGAATCAATTCTAATGAAAATTATCATCTTGGGATTTATGTCACACTATTGTGAGATCATGCAACACCCTTGACAATTGTGCATCAGTATCTGAAAACTCAGGAAACGTGCATAGGTCAAGATGAGCGAACCTTTTATGTCTTAATTTGTGATTATTTCTTACCCATCAGTTTAAACATATATTTTGGGTGCTCAAAAGAACCATCTGATTGATATGGTTCTTCTGAGCATCCACAACATATGCTTTGATTGAGAAATAAAAAAGATATTTCTTAATTACACACTCTTATCTGGAGGCCTGAACTTGTCTTTGTCAATGTTAGAATATTTGAGCTTTGACATGGGATTTCCAACAATGTGGTATGAGTGACCAGCAAAGCCTCAGATCAGCCTGCGCATATGTGCAGTCTGATCAGAGCCTTTGCTAGTCGCTTGAATATTCTATGAGTGCTAAGCTACTGACTGAACATCATTTGGAGTTTATAAGCTAAACAGGAGGCTGCACAGACTCGTCTGAGTCTATTCATGTCAAAATGCCACATTGTTTGAAATCACATGTCATGGATCATTTGTAATGGTTAGCAACAATCTTTGTTTAATGTTTTACACTTTCCTCAAAGGATTATGATGGCATGCCATTTGACCATTTTCGGTATCAATGATGAACTAACAAGCTAAAAAAACACACTGTAATATGTGGGGTAAACCACAGGTCTAGAGAAACAAAAACTTTTGAGCATAACATAGTTCCATGGGTGAAAGTTAAAATTTCAAAAACCCTGAACTTTCGAAACTCCAGTCTTAAAACTTGCAGTATGCCCACTAGATATTCACAATTTAAAGTTTAAGTGGTCTAATGCCCTTAGACAGACTGAAAATAAATCAGAGAAGCTGTTATGATCTCCTTAATTCAGCATTTTGAGGCTGACTTTCAATGGAAAGTCAGCCTCAAAATCCTGAATTCAGGAATAATCCTGAAAACTTTAACCCTTGTAGTTCTAGGTGAACAAAAATGTGAGCATAAAAATGTTAATACTTTGTTATCCTTCAGTTTTAACACAGTTTGGGTACTAAATAGAACTGTCTCATTTGGGTACTCAATATATGTTGTTACCAACAACATATTTTTGAATGAGGTATAAGAAAAATAATTTTTAATTATCCACTCTTATCTAGAACATAACAATGGATACAAGCTTATCAAATTGCTCTTTTTATATGGCACATTCACTTCTGTTTTCCAACCAGTTCAGTTGGGTGATTTAAAAGGATTTTGCACCTTCTTCTGCTATCATCATGGGTGAAAGTTCAAACTTTCAAAAATCCTGAACTTTAGAAATTCAATTTTTTAAACTTGCAGGATGCCTACAAAAATTAATAATTTCATGTTTAAAATAATCTGAAAATTAATCAGAGAAGCAATTATAATCTTCCAAATTCAGCATTTTGAGGCTGACTTTCTATGGAAAGTCAGCCTCAAAATCCTGAATTCAGGATTAATCCTGAAAACTTTCACCCATGTATCATATTGTGCAGCTACTAATTTAATTTTCACTTTATTTTATCTATCATATTGTGCAGTTACTAATTTAATTTTCACTTAATTTTACCTTTTTTCCAGACTTCTCCAAATTTAGTAAAACCAGGAAAACGACCAAGATCATCGATGAGCCCAGCTATAATTGTCAATAAGTCAACAGGCAAGGTGAAATTGGTGACAGGAGCTGCCGGGGGAGCCAGAATAACAACAACCACAGCTCAGGTTAGTTAAAGGGGACGGCAACCCTAATGAATACTATGTTTTATATGGAAGCTCTTAATAAACCATGAATTTCGATACCAGCTTCATCTAAATCAGTTGAAAAACGAAAACGATGCGAGCATTTGAATATTTGCAAATATGCTGTAATGGAAGCAGCCATATTGTAGGCTCAGTGACGTCTCACAGCCTAATTAAATATGCTTAATCGAAATAAAAGCAAACCAATGGGTTACTTGCAATTATCTTTAATAAAACATTTGTCTTATGTATAAAGCTGCATATCTGCTGAAACACAGTTGCTGTGATAGTATTGATAACTTAAAATTAAGCAGTTGAAAAAATTCTGAAAACTAATTAAATATTCAAAATGGCGGCTAAATGTTGGCCATATTGAATTCTTTAAATGCCCATAACTTCCCCATTTTTCAACCGATTTTGATGATACTTGTATTAAAATTCATGATTCAAAGAGCTCTTTCTGATAAAATAATTATACTTATCATTAGGGTTGCTGTCCCCTTTAATGCTTTGCATGTTTTAATATTCTTATTGTATTCCTAAAAGGATTTTCTGAAAGTAGCTTTGAAAAAACAACAACAAAAAACAGCAGAACCAAATTACCCAACTTAGTATTTGTTTCTTAACTCTGTAAATAGGCTGTGATCTAAATATAATAGTCTCGCTATGGTTTATCAATTAGCAATTAATGTACTTATTTATAGTAATTATACTAATCAGTTCTCATATAGACCAGTCCAATGTTATTGTTTTCATCCTGGCTTAATGACCACGTGATAACAATTTTGACCACGTGACTTTTTATTGTGGTTGGCAAAAAACCTTCCGCTCAATGCAATGGCCATTGAGCTGAGCTTACATTTACGTCATAAAAAATCATCTTAAACGATATTTTAGCCCCAGGTTTTGATTTGGATATGTAGAATAAAGATCGGACATCGATTTACAATAATTTTCTATTTTTGTTAAAAGACGATAAAATATGTGAAAAAAACACATCATTTGATAGGTCAATGATCAAACTATGGAAATCAGTCGTTAGAATTATTTTTTATGAAATAAATTTAGCTTGAAATCGCTATAAAACATATGCTGTTTCCATGTATGATACAGGTAAACAACAGTTTACTGCCAACCAGAGTATTTACCAGCTATCGGAGAAAGACCGTAGTGTTCCGTATGATATTGATTTGTGACATAGTGTTTGGACTCGTCTATTTTTCAATAGTAACGATTTATGTGACATATAATTTAATGATTACCAGAAGGTTTCAGGGGCAAATGTTTTAATTATTAGACCCCTCCCCATCCAGACCCTAAGGCCAAACACATTTATCCATATTGAGCTTTTTGATGACACCAGGAACTATTTAGCAGAAAATTAAGTTAGCCGTCTATAGCATCTCAGTTTCTACACTATGTGTCAATACAAAAAGACGATGGCACAATATTTACCGCTAACTTTACTAACATCCTTGTATATTATGTTGGATGATAATGCAGATTCCATTTAGGCTTGGTGGGAAAATGTATTCCTATGGATGTGTTGATAATTATTTTTTGGAGGATATTTATTTACATACCTATTCACTTTTATCAATAATTATTTTGAGTATATTTATTTACATACCTATTCACTTTTATTAATAATTATTTTGAGTAAATTTATTTACATACCTATTCACTTTTATTACTAATTGTTTTGAGTACATTATTTACATACCTATTCACTTTTATAAATAATCATTTTGAGTATATTTATTTACATACCTATTCACTTTTATCAATAATTATTTTGAGTATATTTATTTACATACCTATTCACTTTTATTAATAATTATTTTGAGTAAATTTATTTACATACCTATTCACTTTTATTACTAATTGTTTTGAGTATATTATTTACATACCTATTCACTTTTATAAATAATCATTTTGAGTATATTTATTTACATACCTATTCACTTTTATCAATAATTATTTTGAGTATATTTATTTACATACCTACTCACTTTTATTTATAATTATTTTGAGTAAATTTATTTACATACCTATTCACTTTTATTACTAATTGTTTTGAGTATATTATTTACATACCTATTCACTTTTATAAATAATTATTTTGAGTATATTTATTTACATGCCTATTCACTTTTATTAATAATTATTTTGAGTATATTTATTTAAAATACCTATTCACTTTTATTAATAATTATTTTGAGTATATTTATTTACATACCTACTCACTTTTATTAATTATTATTTTGAGTATATTTATTTACATACCTACTCACTTTTATTAATAATTATTTTGAGTATATTTATTTACATACCTATTCACTTTTATTCATTTCAACAGATTATAGCAAGAGTTCTTCTTTTAAATCAAAGTTTGGAAGATGCCACAAATGAGAAAAGATTTCATCATATGCTATATGGAAATAAACTATATTTAGAAAAAGGTTTTCCAGAGGTAAGTGAGTCTTATAAACCGCAACAAAGCATTCCCTAGAACACCTTTCCTGTGGTGTTAAATTTGTTTTCAAATGCGGTAACTGCCACACCATATAAACCTCAGTGCAGAAATAACTGGCTTAGTTATTTGACATGAGCAGGTCTAGAGAGTTTTTTCAGAGGGGGTCCAAATTAGATAACGTTTTTTTGTTTTTTTAGTTGATAAGGGGATAGAGGATACAAATACCCCTATAAATGGGCCATCATCAGCGCACCAGCAAAGGGCCATTGAAATGGGGCTTCACTGGCGGGCCGATGTTGGCCCAACATTGAATGCTTGCTTGGAAGCTTTGTGATTTTTTAAGGGGATCCGGACCAGAATTGCATAGAAACCCTATATTTTTGTGATTTTTCAAGGGGTTCTGGACCCCCTGCCCCCCCCCCCCCCCCCCCTCTGGATTCGCCCATCTATGCAAACACAAAAGTGCAGACCATACTTTGCATCCAATCATGCTGCTCAGAGCCTTAGTTATTTGTTTTCTGAAAACTTGCTCCATGCAAAGTTTCAATAAACTATCTTGTCTCAGTAGCTGCACAGGCTGGTTTGAACCTACCTTGTTAGAAACCACGAAGACAAGTTTTCTTGAATCAGTGCCCATATAAATTTTACAGATGAGGTTTTACAGCCCACACTGGTCCCAACAGATACTATGTTGCCATATCAAATAAGCTGAAACTGATGTGGACGTGATTTTGTTTGATTTGATTCTTTACAACTCAGTCAACAATTTTTCACTTATGTCGGGAGATGGGTCTTCCTGGGTTAAAACAGTACTAAGCAAGGATTATTGTGTCTTTTTTCAAGGACACAACTCAGTGAGGCTCTAATTCCCAACCCCTCGATCTCAAGTCAAGCACTCTACCACTGAACCAATGTGACATGATGGTACAACTTAAAACTTCTGACCAGTATCAAACATCAAACCAGGTATGACCTTGTTGATCCAGCAGTTCAGAAAATATAGTCTATTAATAACTGGAACGAAAGCTAGCCCAGAGGTGATTGCTTACACCATGGTGACTGCAATGGCTCCATTTGTACTAAGTATAAGCGAGCTAATGGTAACATGTATTCCTTAAATCATAAACATTTAGGTGAAGAGGGTGGGGGTGGTGGGGCGGTGTAGCTAAGTTGGTAGAGTGGCAGACTTGTTTGTGAGCAAGAGGTCATTGGTGGTAAGAATCAAACCCTCAATGCTCAATTATGCTCATTTGAGGAAGTCAATTTAATGTGTCTTTACAGGGGACAAAAAACTTACAACTTTCACTCATCCTGCAAATGCATGCACATGTCCTTTAAAGCATATGCAATAAAGAACATACGTGAGTAATATGTAATAGGACTTCCTCAAGTAATTCTTCCTAAAGCACTCGTCCTATAGGATGAGTGCTTTGGGAAGAATTGCTTGTCCTTTCTAGATTTCACTCATAATAACGAGCTGACGAGTGGAATTTTTGTCCCCTGCTTAACTTGTTGCCTAGTACAGGTTTAACCCAGAAAAATATCCGAAAATGACTGAAAATTGGTGACTGGGACAAAAAGCAACAATTAACCCTTAAAGCGCCACCTACAATTTGCAGCAGACGACAATTTCAAATTTTGCCGCTTTTTCACAAATAGCCAATAAGGCATGATATTTCATGAAAATAGTCTGCTGGAAGACGATCCTCATGTAATATCATACCTTATTTTTGTCGAAAAATGGGGAAAATGTCGCAAAATTTGTCGTCTGCTGCAGTTGTGATTGGCGCTTGAAGGGTTTAAAATACTCTTCTTTCTATCCTAAGGATATACTAGAAGGGCTCAAGAATACGAAGAAACATGATGTTGTTCGACATTCGGCTGATTACATGGCGGTTGCAGAAAGTATTTTAATGGATGATAACGGAGTAATGAAAGGTTATGCAGACAGAAGAAAACCACCAGGGAAAACAAGTTATATGTATGAGTTCAATAGGAACTGATTTATTCCGTGGATAATAGTATAAAAGGTGCTCAGGTCAAGGTTAGAAACTTTATGTATATGCTCAACTCAACTGAGCATGAAATTTATCCTGCTCATAAATTTTAAAATGCCAATAATTGTTGGCATTTTAACAGTTATTAGCAGGATACAAACAACATATGAGTGTTTTAAGCAGGAGAAAAGTCTCTATTTTTCAGTATTTTAGTTTTTATGGGATGTGAAATTTCATGCCAGGTTGGGTTGAGCATGAAAAAGTTAATAACCTCAGGGTCAGGTCAGGAGGGTCAAGATGAGAAAGAGAAAGACAATAGAATGCAACGTGTGCACAGATTGCATGCATATGAATATGGATGAGTGATGCATTGCACCAACGCAATTCTCAAATGTTGGAAGAAGTGGTCATGAACATTAACTCTTTACTTGCTAGCTAGCCGCAACTGTTATCTCCTGCTGATAACCTATGCAAACAGTTTGGACCCACATCAGTACTGACATAATAATGACAGATCAGACTGCAACCTTAGGAGCAGTCTCATCAGGGCCCATGGACCATAGTGTTTGCTTTCACGATCAAAAAGAAGTCTGGAGGGAGATCATATTCAACCAGGTAACCACCAAGTTAGCATTTCATTCCAATGAAACATCTAAAGATAGGCTGTCAATAGTATAAAATTGGCTATCTATTATTGTCATCCAGGTGCATGCCAAAGTACACAAAAACGTGTTCATTTCTACATGCTCATTACACTGAAGCATAAAAAGTAGTTGAGGAGTTTGTGAAAAACACTCATTTATTGAATGGGCATATGTTGTAGGTGCACATTGGAACTGCCTCTATTAGGCAATTCCGATGTGTACCAACAACATATGTCACTGAAATTATGGAAACCGTTTTTGAAATATACACTAAACAAGTTTCATGTCCATTGTTTTCCTCTTTTAAACATCTCAAACTGCCAATCAGTATTAAAATACCTGTCACTATATGGCAAACTGTTTATATTTACATGACAGCATTTGATTTCATGAACTATGCTTTTGCTAAGCTGGTAGTTGCATGGTATTAAGCAGAATGCAATAAAAAACAAACATTTTCAGGACAAAAATTTATTGGCAGGATAAAGGTTACACCCAGGGTCCAGTGTGTTCCATGTTAAGTTGGTACTTCAGCAGGCAGCTTGAATCGTTAGATTTTGAGCTTTTAGAGAGATGACAAGATCATGGCCTGATTTGACATCAATACATTGTTTTGATTTCATCAAGGATAACCAAATGCTTAGCAAGCTCTTTATGTTTGCTGAGAAGCCATCTTCGTCATTAGTAAACATGTAATCCCAAGTCAGTTTTTTTTATATCAATGCCATTTACTGTCCATAAATCTTACTGAAATGGGCGACATGTAATGTATACATTTTATAAATGCATAATAGTCTATAAAACCCATTATATCTGTTCATGTGTATTTTAAGCAGGGAAAGTCTTTTTAACTGTCCACTCCCAAAACAAACTAGGGACTCGGTTTCAGAAAAAGCACAGGTGTCATAATCAATTTTTTTCAGTGTAAAAATGTGAATTTATTCTTACCCAGTATCCATCAGTTTAAACATATTTTTTGGTGTTCTCCAAAGAACTCAACATAATTGAGCCGTGACATGAGATTTCCAAGAATGTAGATTGTGCAACATTTTTAGTCGTTTGAATATTCTATGACTGTTAAGCTACTGACCTAACACCATTTGGAGTTTCTAAGCTTAAAAGGAAGCTACATATGCTCGTCTTATTCTTTACATGTCAAAATGACACATTGTTGGAAATCTCATCTTGAGGCTTAATTATGTTTCAATTTAGATATAAGAAAATTAATTTTTAGTTACACACCTGAGGTTTGTTTATTCAGGAATGGACAGAAATGAACTTTACACTATACTCAAATGTTAATGTAACTTATCAAACATGGGCGGATCCAGGATTTCTGGAGATGGTTCAAATGTATAAAGTCGTGGGTGGTCTGCTTTGCAGATTTTATCTAATTTTTTTTAAATATCCCATGAAAATTAGTGAGACCAAATTATTTCATTTTCATAAGATATTTAAAAACGGAGAATGGGAAGGTGGTTCAAGCAACCCCCCTGAACCCCCTCTGGATCCGCCACTGTCAAAAAAATGTCATTAAAAGGTCAAAAAAATAATTTTGTAGATGTTACTCTATTCCACTCCCCTCTTTGCTAAACAAGCTCCTGGTACACAGTGGTAAAGAAGCCATTGTCTTCGTACAATAATTAGGTACAGTCAATATCACACAAACAAGAGGGCCAAGTGGCCCTGAATCACTCACCCCAGTTTTATTATTCCTTGTATATGTATCTTTGGAAACTGGCAATGCCCTGGTGACATATTTTCCACTGATCAAATTCCTTTAAGCTATTTTTGTAGAGGGTCTTCAAATGATAATTTCTGGGTACAGTGTATAAGAGTTATTGAGCACACAAGCTTTCCCCTATAAGTTCATTCAAGGGAGATAACTCAAAAAGCCAGCAAGGGAGAGCAACCATTCTTGCTCGTGACACACCATCCTGACCTGATATATAAGCCTATAAAAATATCTCAGGGGGTATTAAAGTTATTGAGCGCACAAGCTTTTGTATATGGCAGACAGACGGATGGACCTCAGTCCGATTGCTATGTCCCCTGAACCTTGTCGTTTAGGGAATAAAAAGCAGATGACATTTTCAGGACAAACTAATATATGTGGGAGAAGTATTAACTTTCAACAAGTCCATTTTCCTATCTGCTGAGAAATTGGGTTCATTATTTGGTGACATACAAAACTTAATAAAAACCTATTTTATTCATTTACATCAATTTATAGGAACTAACACAATTCATAAGAAATGGAAGAAGTACGGTACACCATTCCTTAATAAAACAGTAAGCGCTGGCTTCATCTTTGCTAATGAGTCCCAGGCCTTAAGATATTAGTGTTATTTAAAAAAATAGATCAGCTCTAGCAATGAATTGTTGAGTAATAATTCCCTGTTGGAGTTCAGTTCTAAATAATATCAAATAATGAGCATGCAGCACAAGTGATTTATCTTCGTACAACTGACCAGCAAACAGTGAATCATTACTCTGACAATTCTCACACTAAAACAGATCTATTTCGATTCGAACACACATTCTTGCATAAATACCTATCCGTATGGCTGTTTTATCCCATTGTCAAATGAACAAAAATCAATGTTGAAATCAGGAGATTCACCTGCTTTTGGATTTGAACTTGAAAATACTTAAAAATTTGCACTGCGTTATTTGCATGACGTTAAATACTGAGAGCATCGCAGACCAGACTGATCATTTCACTTAAAACGTTGCATACAATTATGATGCTGTGACAATTTTATGACGTTTGAAAGTTTACAGCTGACATCATTTTGTTTAGAGAAATCCAGTGTAAGAAAATGAACATTTTCATGTTTTAGCAGCATTTTCCTGGAATAAGGTATGCAAGAACACCAATCATAATACATAGGGTCAGTTAAGCAAAAATGTTTAGTGTAAAATTGCGACTATTTTCTTATCCATCAGTTGAAACATGTGTTGTGGGTGTCTCATCAAGACAATTCTTTTGAGTACCCACAACACATGTTTTGGTTGAGAAATAAGAAAAATAATTTTCAGTTACGCACTCTTATCTGGGGGCCTGCATAATAATAACGTTAATGCATGAAAAAACATGTGATCCCTATAATAAACGACGAAAACACATTTGAAGTTTTTATTTTCCTCCAACCTTCCGCCATTGCACTGAAGAAATCCTGAAATAGTTGGACTGTTTTGCATACGTTTACTTGTATTTGTAATGTCTTTCAAGCTTTAAAAAGATCTAACGCCATGACTGACATCATTTTGCAGATGTAATTGACGTCAGCTAGCACACTTTTTCCATGCACTTTCAGAACTGTGGCTTTGTTGTTTCACATAACAAGATTTCTTAGCATTGGCTATATAGATGAGGAGTGTTTGAATAAAAATTAATTTTCTTATCTTATTTCTCAACCAAAACATATGCTGTAGGTACTCAAAAGAACGGTCTCAATGACAGTTCTTTGAGCACCCAAACAAATGTTTATACTGCCAGATAAAAAAAACAACAATTTTATGGAAAGTAATGAGACATATAACCAAGCTAAGTTTGAGTAAAATATTTTAATGCTAACTTTAGAAACATATTTGGGCCAGCAGATGATAGAATGGTTCTTAAACCCTTTTCATTCTGATAGATTATACCATACATATCATGGATAGAATAAATATGGGATTGTCCGTTTTGTAATAAAGGGGTTCCTGGTCAAAATTTCTATAAAATGATGTATTTGTGCAGACCCCGATGAAATGCTGTCCATAGGTTTAGATAAACAAAAATTTTCAACTTAAAATTGTAAATATTTTCTTCCCTATGATTTAGCATGTTTTGGGTGCTCAAAAGAACCGCATCATTGAGACTGTTCTTTTGGGTACCCACAACATATGTTTCGGTTGAGAAATAAGAAAATTATATTTCTGGTACGCACTCTTAACTCTCAAAGGCCTGGCTGTCTGATACAGCATTTCATCTAGGCCTTCACTGTTTGGGATGGTACCTTAATGAAAAGGGTTAACCCTTGTCCAGCTGTACTCATTGAGATGGTTCTTCTGAGCATATAAAACATGTTAAAACAAGAAAATAATCACAATTTTATGCTCAATGAAAAAAGTCAATAAGCAATGCTTATTAGATACCCCCCGCACAGTAAGAGTCAGTGAAAAAAACTTGGCAAGTTATAGTTCGAACGAGAAGACCTTAGTTTTGAAAAGAAGATTTCAGTAGAATCTGTGCAAACAAAAATTATAAAGTCCTTCATGCATATGTTCAAAGTGTCTATATTGTATCGGTAAAGTATCAAATTGCTCCATCAAAAGCTGTAGTAGGAGTTGATTGGCCCATAAAGGCACTATCCATGCATATACAAAAGCCATATAAGGGAATAATTGTCTAAGTTCAACAAGAATAATAAACTCCTTCATGCATATGTTCATTGTGTCTACATTGAATTAACAAAGTATCAAATTGCTTCATCAAAAGCTGTGGTAGGAGTAAAGGCACTATCAATGCATATACAAAAGCCATATAAGGGAATAATTGTCTAAGTTCTCACAGCTGTCATTTTGTCAAAATTATTTTTTGTGAACCAAACTCCTTCATGCATATGTTCAATGTGTCTACATTGTATCGGCAAAGTATCAAATTGTTCCATAAAAGCTGTAGTAGGAGTTGATCGGCCCATGAAGGCACCATCCATGCTTTTACAAAAGCCTAATAAGGGAAAAATTGTCTAAGTTCTTACAGCTGTCATGGCACTATCAATGCATATACAAAAGCCATATAAGGGAATAATTGTCTAAGTTCTCACAGCTGTCATTTTGTCAAAATTATTTTTTGTGAACCAAACTCCTTCATGCATATGTTCAATGTGTCTACATTGTATCGGTAAAGTATCAAATTGCTCCATTAAAAGCTGTAGTAGGCGTTGATTGGCCCATAGAGGCACTATCCATGCATATACAAAAGCCATATAAGGGAATAATTGTCTAAGTTCAACAAGAATTATAAACTCCTTCATGCATATGTTTATTGTGTCTACATTGTATTAACAAAGTATCAAATTGCTTCATCAAAAGCTGTGGTAGGAGTTGATCGGCCCATAAAGGCACTATCAATGCATATACAAAAGCCATATAAGGGAATAATTGTCTAAGTTCTCACAGCTGTCATTTTGTCAAAATTATTTTTTGTGAACCAAACTCCTTCATGCATATGTTCAATGTGTCTACATTGTATCGGCAAAGTCTCAAATTGTTCCATAAAAAGCTGTAGTAGGAGTTGATCGGCCTATGAAGGCACCATCTATGCATATACAAAAGCCTAATAAGGGAAAAATTGTCTAAGTTCTTACAGCTGTCATTTTGTCAAAATTATTTTTTCTGAACCAAACTCCTTCATGCATATGTTCAATGTGTCTACATTGTATAGGCAAAGTATCAAATTGCTCCATCAAAAGCTGTAGTAGGAGTTGATCGGCCCATAAAGGCACTATCCATGCATATACAATTGCCTTATTAGGGAAAAATTGTCTAAGTTCTCACAGCTGTCATTTCGTCAAAAAATATTTTTTCTGAACCAAACTCCTTCATGCATATGTTCAATGTGTCTACATTGTATAGGAAAAGTATCAAATTGCTCCATAAAAAGCTGTGGTAGGAATTGATCAGCCCATAAAGGCACCGTCTATGCATATACAAACACCTTATTAGGGAAAAATTGTCTAAGTTCTCACAGCTGTCATTTTGTCAATAAAGGCACTATCAATGCATATACAAAAGCCATATAAGGGAATAATTGTCTAAGTTCTCACAGCTGTCATTTTGTCAAAATTATTTTTTGTGAACCAAACTCCTTCATGCATATGTTCAATGTGTCTACATTGTATCGGCAAAGTATCAAATTGTTCCATAAAAAGCTGTAGTAGGAGTTGATCGGCCCATGAAGGCACCATCCATGCTTTTACAAAAGCCTAATAAGGGAAAAATTGTCTAAGTTCTTACAGCTGTCATGGCACTATCAATGCATATACAAAAGCCATATAAGGGAATAATTGTCTAAGTTCTCACAGCTGTCATTTTGTCAAAATTATTTTTTGTGAACAAAACTCCTTCATGCATATGTTCAATGTGTCTACATTGTATCGGTAAAGTATCAAATTGCTCCATCAAAAGCTGTAGTAGGCGTTGATTTGCCCATAAAGGCACTATCCATGCATATACAAAAGCCATATAAGGGAATAATTGTCTAAGTTCAACAAGAATTATAAACTCCTTCATGCATTCGTTCATTGTGTCTACATTGTATTAACAAAGTATCAAATTGCTTCATCAAAAGCTGTGGTAGGAGTTGATCGGCCCATAAAGGCACTATCAATGCATATACAAAAGCCATATAAGGGAATAATTGTCTAAGTTCTCACAGCTGTCATTTTGTCAAAATTATTTTTTGTGAACCAAACTCCTTCATGCATATGTTCAATGTGTCTACATTGTATCGGCAAAGTATCAAATTGTTCCATAAAAAGCTGTAGTAGGAGTTGATCGGCCTATGAAGGCACCATCTATGCATATACAAAAGCCTAATAAGGGAAAAATTGTCTAAGTTCTTACAGCTGTCATTTTGTCAAAAATTATTTTTTCTGAACCAAACTCCTTCATGCATATGTTCAATGTGTCTACATTGTATAGGCAAAGTATCAAATTGCTCCATAAAAAGCTAGTGTAGGAGTTGATCGGCCCATAAAGGCACCGTCTATGCATATACAAACACCTTATTAGGGAAAAATTGTCTAAGTTCTCACAGCTGTCATTTTGTCAAAAAATATTTTTTCTGAACCAAACTCCTTCATGCATATGTCCAATGTGTCTACATTGTATAGGCAAAGTATCAAATTGTTCCATCAAAAGCTGTAGTAGGAGTTGATCCGCCCATAAAGGCACCATCTATGCATATACAATCGCCTTATTAGGGAAAAATTGTCAAAAGTTCTCACAGCTGTCATTTCGTCAAAAAATATTTTTTCTGAACCAAACTCCTTCATGCATATGTTCAATGTGTCTACATTGTATAGGAAAAGTATCAAATTGCTCCATAAAAAGCTGTGGTAGGAATTGATCGGCCCATAAAGGCACCGTCTATGCATATACAAACACCTTATTAGGGAAAAATTGTCTAAGTTCTCACAGCTGTCATTTTGTCAAAAAATATTTTTTCTGAACCAAACTCCTTCATGCATATGTTCAATGTGTCTACATTGTATAGGAAAAGTATCAAATTGTTCCATCAAAAGCTGTGGTAGTTGATCAGCCCGTGTATGGCCTATAATAGCATAAGCATAAAGCCCTATATTGAAAGCCATTTAGAACTACAAAGGGAAATAACTCAAATAGAATTTGCCCCTAGCCCTTACTTTTTTGTCTAAAGTATTTGTCTTGCATATATGAACATGTTTGCAAGGTTCGATGCAAATCCAGCGATGACTTTTTGAGTTATTAAGGAAACAAAACGTTACGGACGGACGCACGGACGGACGGACGCAAAGGGAAATAACTCAAATAGAATTTGCCCCTAGCCCTTACTTTTTTGTCTAAAGTATTTGTCTTGCATATATGAACATGTTTGCAAGGTTCGATGAAAATCCAGCAATGACTCTTTGAGTTATTAAGGAAACAAACATTACGGACGGATGGACGGACGGACGGACGGAAAACGTGAAAACAGTATACCCCCTACAAACAAAGTTTGCGGGGGGTATAAAAAGTGTTTGCTGTGAACATATGTGGGAACACATGAGAAACCGCAAATGCCTTCACTGCAAAATGTAGTATCTTAACAGTCTGCAATGTTTCACATAGAAGCAATTTTCGGCAAAAGTATACAACTTTCTCACTGGCAACCCCTGTTTGTGTAAAATTGTGTACTTCAATGTAATGTAATGCCACAATTTACAGAATGGTTTGATTTGATTCTTTACGTCCCATCAACAATCTTTCAGTTAAACAGGGACGGGTCTTCCTGGGTTGAACCAGTACTAAGCTAGGATAAATGTGTCTTGCTGAAAGACCACAATGTAGTGATGCCAGTGAGGCTTGAACCCTCGGTCTCGAGTCAAGCACTGAGCCACTACAGAATGGAACACTTCACAATCTGCATATAACTGTTAATTTAAGCAGGGTTCATACAAGCAAGCATGAGAAAAGTTCAAGGACTTTTCAAGGACTTCTCAAGACTATCCTACAGTTTTCAAGGACTAAAAGTTTATGAAAAATCCTTATTTAAGTGTTAAAATTCTACTTCAAAAATGCTAGACTGTGATAATGGAGGAATTAGTATTAGGAAAATTAGTATAAGATGCCGCACCAAATAAAGGCACAACAATTTTATACTGATTTAGATCTCTATTAACAGTGTTAAGTCCTACAGAAAATAGAAGAATTCAAGGACTTTTCAAGGCATTTGAGTGATTTTCCAGTACTTTTCAAGGCATAATTAATTTTCAAGGACTATTCAAGAAAGCCCTCTAAATTCAAGTACTTTTCAAGCCTGTGCGAACCTGTTAAGATTACAAATGGCAAGGGTGAAGATCTGATGGATCACACACGACTATTCACAAGCCAAACTACTAGTTGTTTACATCAGTTTGACCTGCAATGTCAAAACTCCGCATTTCAAAAATTGTTTTCCATAAAACAATATTATATATCCTCCATAATCTATTTATAAACTTGAATGGTCATTCCAATATTCCTGGCGCTATGTTCATGTGAATAAGGACAGTGTTGTCATCCAGAAGCCAGGGTCACGTCTTCTCTCCACTGTATCCTGATTTTTTCTGCAATTTTATATAGAGGATCTTACATGAGTGCTAATGTTTTATTGAATTTATTAAACTTGTTGCGAAAAAGAGATAAAATGCTTGGCAAACCTCACATTCTATCTCTTTTTCTCAATGAGTTTAACAAATTCAATAACACAAGAGCACAAATGTTAGATTCTATTTATCATATGACATTAAGACTACTTTGAAATCTCATTTCTGGTGTAAAACTTTATAATTTTGTCATTTCAGTGTATGCAATGTTGTTATGGACGTCATAACATTTCCCACAAATCTGTAAACCACTAGTGGTTTATTGATTTTAATGGGTGGTGTAATTTCACTCCCAGACACCACGTCATATGATAAACAGATTAAAGTTGCTTTATTTACTGTCACTTATTTCAGACAGAAAACATTAGCTCAACATGTCTAATTAATTCTTTACCTACTAATGCCATCTACAGATAACCTTTGCAAACAGTTTGGATCCAGATCAAGTCTGGATCCTAACTGTTTGACACTCTGATGGTATTCCTGAAAGAATTTTCGAAAATATTGATTTTGAAAAGAATCTGCAGAAGACAAAAAAGCATGTAAAACTACCAAGTATGCGATAGAAAAGTTTAACAGATAGCTGCCCTACTTCTTCCTAGCACTGCTCTTTTTTATGTGAGTACCATGTTTGATCTGATTCTTTACACCCAATCAACAATCTTTCAGTTATAAAGGGACGGGTCTTCCTGGGTTTATCCAGTAATAAGCAAAGATTAATGTGTCTTGCTTAAGGACACAACACAGTGACCCTGGTGAGGCTTGAACCCGCGGCCCCTCTGTCCCGAGTCAAGCACACTACCACTGAGCCACTCCGCTCCCTTTTATGTGAGTACCATGAAGAGAGCTGCTCATACCAATCATACATGTACCTCCCTCCCTAAACCTACGCTACCAACTGAACTATTGAGAATTTTTTATTTGTTTGTTCGAGTCGTTGCTTTATGCAGGTCAACAATTTTTCAGTCATATTGTGATGTGTTCTGGGTTGAACCTGTACAACGAACTGAGGATGAAGTGGCTTGCCCAAAGACACAACACAGCTCAAACCAGCAACCCCTCGATCACATGCCTTGCACTCTACCACTGAACCACTAATCTCCTCATTGAAGATTACTGTAATTTTATGCTGCATTTCTTTACCCAATGAACTGGTCCTTTTGAGCATCCCAAACTTATGTTAAAACTAAAGGATAAGAAAATATTCACAAATTAATGCTAAAATTTTTTGTTCATCTGAACCTATATAATATCAGTGAACAGCTATGGCCATGTCCAGGTGGTCAGTTAAACAAACCCTTACAGCGCCAAGAAAAAAAGCATCTGAAAATTTACGTCTGCTGAAGTTGTCTGCTGCAAATCATTGCCTAACATTACTGACTGATTTAAGTATAGAAGCAAACAGGGTGGATCCAGATCAGACTGCTCCTACAGGAGCAGGCTGATCTGGGTCCACACTGTTTGTCATAGAGGCTTCTTAAACATTTCAGCAGACGAGAAAAGCAGACAACTTTTGTTGCGATTGGAGCTTTAAGGGCTAAGTACACTTTTTCGCGAGGGCTTATCCCAGAGTGGTTAACCACTTCTTGGTGCATATCCCTTCCCCAATAAGAGACAACCTTACCACTATAATCACCTAACTTTTTTGAAAAGTTGTACTTATTTGCTTATTTATAGACTTGAAACCCTAAATATGTACTTTAGAAAACAGTGAAGATCCAGATGAAATGCCACACAATGCGATATTTCGCTAGGGTCTGCACAGTTTGCTAGAACCAAATCAATCTTCAGAGAAAGAAATACAATATTTTTTGGAAATTATATCCTGTGACCCCTCAATATATACAATGGACTCTCCTGACTTTATTGTTACAATGTATGTAGCTTCATGGACCAATCCATTGGTTTGAAAAGGGTTAATCTGTTCACTTACCTGTGCCTTCTTAATCTTCTTTTTCAGACTAGCAACATCAACAGTATCATCTGAGTAGAAAAAAATATAATAAAAAATAAACTAGAATTCAAAGAATATGAATATACAGTAAAAACCTCTGTAAAACAGCCACTGAAAAATAGACAAAACAAAGATCTTAATTACAAATGGCCGCTTAATGAGGTCAAAAGTATTGCAGAATGCTGGAAGCATTCTGCAATACTTTTGACCTGCATTAAGTAATAATTGGTCTTGAAAAATAATTTTTGGTCTTTTTGAGAGTGGCTTTTTTACACAGGTTTAACTGTAAAATCTTCCCCTAAAATTACATATGTATGGCATTGTATGCATGTCTCACATTTTAATTTTGTTGATGTTATTTTTAAGTTAAACAATACTTTCAACATTTTTTCAGTATCATCATGACAGTCCTTTATTTTCAAATTTCAAAACGTTAATGTGCATGCTTCTCAGCTCCTCTTGATAACTTTTGCCAGAGCAGGCGCAATACTAAAGAATGGACCTATCTGCTAAGGCACATCATGACTGAAATGTCAGGTTTGAGTCAATACGCAGTGTCCATTACCCAAAACACTACGTTAAAAAAGTAACAAGCACTAGATGGCTATAAATAATCCGTTTATAGAGACATCAAGTAAACTTTCGTAGCTAAACAATAACAAAAATTGATATTATAGTATTTAGCATCATTGATAATATTTTCTACACTAAAACATTTTTGGAAACATGTCAGGTCAAAAAAGTGGTTTCAGTGACGCATGATGACGCAGATTGATAACATGTTTGAATCAACCAATTGGGCGGATCACATGATTTGGTGACGCATTCGGTAAACAAGTATGTCGCATGCACCCACAATGCTCAAATCAGATAGGTCAGTATGTGATAGTCATGCCACCTCTTTTTGTTATATTGCTTGATAACCAGTAGTAAATGTAAGCATACTTTCACCGGTAGTGGACAATTGCCATACTTGAATCAACATAGGACGAAAAGCCATCTATCATATGACATTGCTGTTGTTCAGAGGATGTCTTTGTTTGTTTGTTTGATTTGATTCTTTACGTCCCATCAACAAACTTTCAGTCATAAAGAGACGGGTCTTCCTGGGTTGAACCAGTAATTAGCTAGGATTATTGTTCTTGCTCAAGTACACAACACTGTGACACCGGTGCGGCTCAAACCCGCGGCCCCTCGGTCTCGAGTCAAGCACTCTACCACTGAGCCACTGCGCTCAGAGGATGTCATGTAATAAATATGATATTTTGTTTGTTTGTTTGATTTGATTCTTTACATCCCAGTCAACAATTTTTCAGTTTTGTTGAGACAGGTCTTCCTGGGTTGAACCAGTACTACGCAAGGATCAATGTGTCTTGCTCAAGGACACAACACAGTGACACCGGTGAGACTCAAACTCGCAACACCTCGGTCTCAAGACAAGCACTCTACCACTGAGCCACTGCGCTCCCTAAAAAATATGATATGACCACATGTTACATAACACTTTCGCAGGAACTTCTAGCGTCATGACATCATCCATTGCAATGCAATTTTTATGCAGGTAAAGACTACTTAGATGGCAATAAATCCCATTGAAAAAGTCATATGATCAATCGATAAACAGTGAGTCTTCAACAATTCAATCTCTAAACATATCTACTGTCCTGCCAGCCAAGAGTGACAGTGACGGTCATGTTTTGTTAACAAAGTTATCAGAGACTTATAATCGATAGATCACCTGTGTATTAATCCTATCTGCAGGATAGGATTAATACACAAGTGATCTATCGATTCGCATTTAGCTCAAGTGGAGTGTACATGTTAAGAGCAATTCTCTGTAACCACTTAAAAAGTTGTGCCATGCATAGTCACCGATTTTGCTGAAACTTTCCTATCTTGGTCATGGTGACCCAAAACCAAGCAATCAACACTCCTTTCATCCATATGCAGGCCCGTTGCCATGGAAACGGCATATGAACATTTTGGCTAAAAAATCACATAAAATTGATGGATTTCCAAATGAAACTATCACTTTAGAATAAACCAAATGCCACAAATGACCCATATGTATGAATATATAACACATCCTGGTTGGAAATAAATAATCAAAATTACATTTGGAAAACCTCAGTTTTTATTCATGCTCTGCAAAGTGGGTGGGGTTTCAGAAATTTGACAAAGGAGATTTTTGAGCATTTTCAAAGGGCATTTTCATATTGAGTGTGGTCGGTTACAAATATGCCAGCATATTCCGGAAATAGAACATGGTTTCCGTAATTGATATATGAAAAGACATGTTTGGGAAAGTATGGTTCCTGAAGCGTTACCATAGCAACAATCAGTGTACAGTCACAAAAAGCAAATTTATCTGTGACTGTATTTCTGATCTCATAAAAATCTGCTGAAGGGACATATTTGATTTTTAAATGAGAAAATATGTTCCTTATTAAAACATTGTACCGAAAATAACATATTATGTTGTAATTGACCTACTTAAGTTCAAGGTCAAGGTCACAGAAGCAGGAAATTGACTTAAAATGAGCAAATTTTTGTACATATTTAAGTCTATTTCTCCATTATTTGATGTAACTTGGTTTGTATATTTCATCTTCTTATACACAGCTACACTGCCTTTCAAAATAAAATAATTTCATCCTCCATATTTCTTCTATGTCAAGGTCAATGAAATTTTAATATTTTTGGTTTTAAATTGGAAATATTGACATTATTTTTTAACCAATTTCTTTAATTCAGTTATATTTAGCATCTTTCTTTAGAAATATGCTGCACAGTATAACATTGTTAAAATAATGTGACAATATGCATTGATTATCAGTTTGAAGGTCAAGGTCAAGGTCACAGAAGCCAGAAATTACCATAAGATAAGCGGGGTTTTTTTGCAAATATTTAAGTCTATTTCTCCATTATTTGATGTGTTTTACTTTGTATATGTAATCTTTACATGCAAACTACAATGCCTTTTAAACTGAAATAATTTTTTCCTCCATATTACTTCAAGGTCAAGGTCAAGGTCACTTAAACTTAAATATTTTTGGCTGTAAATTGGAAATATTGACACTATTTGTAAACCGATTTCTTTATTTCGGATATGTTGAACTTCTTGCTTTAAAAATATGTTGCACGGTATAACATTGTAAAATTAATATGACAATATGTCTTTATTATCATTTTAAATGTCAAGGTCAAAGAGTCAAGAAATTGGCATAAATAGGGGCATTTTCACACATAATATTTTTGATCATGAATTAGAGAAATTGACAATATTTGTTAGCCAATTTCTTCATTTAAGTTATGTTAAGCTTCTTCCTTTAGAAATATGCTGCGCAGTAAAGCATTTGTTAAGATATCATGACAATAGGCCTTAAATAGGAATTTGAGGGTCAAGGTCAAGGTCACAGAATAAATCAATTGATATGAAATGAGCGATTTTCGCCCATATTTTAGGCTATCTCTCCATAATTTGGTGTGATTTGGTTTGTATATTTGATCCTTATCTACACAACTACAATGCATTTTAAACTGAAATAGTTTAATCCTCCAGATACCTTCAAGGTCAAGGTAACAGAAACTTTAATATTTTTGTACATAAGTTGGAAAAAAATACAATATTTAATAACCGATCTCTTTATTTCAATTATGTTCAGCCTTTTTTCTACAGAAATATCTTTCTTTTTCTTTTTTTCACGCCTACCAAACGCTCTTTGTTCAACATCTGGTTCAATATTAAAAACAATCCTCCAGGAAGATTATCAAAAATCGGGGAATGTCATGCAACAGACTATGCATTCCTACGTTTGTGGTATAAATTTGAGGTCAGAAAGTTCTCTCGTTTTGTCAGATTTAAATTTTGCGTAAAACAGGTGTACCAGAATTCGGCAAGAATGTGTTTATGACCTAATGAGAATACTTTCTGAGCTTGCAGGAATCCATAGGCTGTTGCATGACATTCCCTGATTTTTGCTTTTCTTCATATAGCAGTTGTTTTTAATATTCAGCCAGATGTTGAGCATTGGAGCGTTTGGTAGGCCTGTTTTATGTATTTCTTTCTAATTTAAGAAACATATGTTCCCAACAGCAGCTATATATACAACATAGATCATAACCCAACAACTACAAAAGTCACCACTTCTTTGCATGTGACAAGTATCTTACCAGATCATGTCTGTAGTCTCTACAAACTTTAGAAATATTTGAAAAAGTAGGATATAATATGATTGTAAATGAGGAGAAATGGACATATTGACAATACAGTCGACTCTCGTTAACTCAACTATGCATAACTCAATACTATCGCTTATCTCGACTCGATGGCCCGGTCCCGGTATTTTCCCCTATATATTATTGCAATTCCACAACGTTTATCTCGACAACGGATAAGTCAATAAAACTGACTGGTTACGAAAAACTGGTCCGGCTGATCAATTTTAGTGTATTTTACAACGCCTAACTTGATTCTATTTCAAAAGAAAAAGACAGTCATTAACTTACCTTTTTATCTGAATGTGTCTCCAATTAATCCACCGTTTTGAACGTTAATTATCTCCAATTAATTTAAAAACCATCAATTGTTTGATCACTTGGTTCACGTGTGTGACACGTGCAGTTGTAAGTGTTTTGTAAAATTACATAATTGATCGAGGTTGGCGATTTCTATTGATCTATTGTGTACGATTCTATTGTGTACAACTTCAAAGCGGGTACATCTTTATCTCTGTAAGTGAGACGGTTTGAGCTAATGTGTCATATTTGAGCAATCTATTGAGTATTAAGCCTGCCCGATGACTGCTCGTTTTAAATAAGGCCAAAGTATAATTTAAATGGTTCTCGGGCCTTATTTTTATTTTTGTAAACAGATGCAGCGTTTTATTTCAGGCACTGGACAGTTGTGCGTGAAAGGCTATTTTCGGACATTGGTCATGTCATGACAAAAGCTGAAGAAAATTAAAACATGCATGTACACTGTCTGTTGGCTTTAACATATGACGACGTACGAAAAGGTGAAACCTGCGACCATGGGACCAGACGCCGATACTTACTTAGAACTGAAAATGCTTTGTTTATTTTATTTTGCCTTCGAAAGCGAAAAAATGGCCATAATGTCGGGACTGCAGTGGAACCTGAAAAACGATTCTATTTTTCCCCTTTTTATTCTTGTTTTTTTTTTTTAATTTTAATTCCCAATGTCAATTGATTCTTGGATTGATTCATCCCGCAGTTCCGACGTAATAGCTACCAATAACGATCTTTTAATGGACGAGTTGAACGCGAGTTATTTTGCCCCAAAATTGTGGCTATACGTCATGATATGGTTACCTCGAACTACTGATAACTCGACACATTTTGCTCAGTCCCTTGAAATTTGAGGTAACGAGAGTAGACTGTATTTGTTAACCAATTTCTTTATTTCAGTTATGTTCAGATTATTTCTTTAGAAATATGCCGCACAGTATAACATTGTTTAAATAACATGACAATTTGCTTTAATTATCAAGTTGAATGTCAAGGTCACAGAAGCCGGAATTTGCCGTAAAATGAGCGCTTTTAGCTTATATTTAAGTTTATTTCTCCATTATTTGATGTGATTTGGTTTGTATATATAATTTTATATACTCAACTACAATGGCGTTAAAGCTGAAATAATTAAATCCTCCACATTACTTCAAGATCAAGGTCAATGAAATTTTTATATTTTTGTTTTTAAATTGAAAATATTGACAATTTTTGTTAACCAATTTCTTTGTGTTAGTTATGTTTAGATTTTTTCTAAAATTCCTCCTCTGACAGTATAATTTTTCATATATCAAGGGAAACATGATGCCATAAGCCACATCACTTGTGATTAGTCAACTTAGCAGCTAAAATTTGTAACTTATACCTTCTTCTTGATGTGTTTAAGTAGAACAGGTAAACAAGAATCTGATAACCTTTAGAAAAGGAATTGAGATAACCATTTTTCAATTGTCAGTACGTTCAGAAATCATCTTTTACGACAACGCTGAAAACTAAACATGTATCTGATGATATAACTCCCCAAATGAAATTATTGACTACAGTTAATTATCTCCTAATCCGCTGACAAAGTTTTAAGCCCCGAAAAGAATTTGAAATAGTTTACATATTTGTAGGTGACCAAACCCCTAACTGGGATACAAGTCATAAACAAACAAACAATATAAACCTGAAACAAACATACTGAGGAAAATTTCAATATTTTATTATATGATGTCGAGACTGGGAGTGATATACAAATGTATCACCATGTATTAAAATTGATTTATCACTAGTGGTTTACACATTTGGTCAATGTCAATTTAATAAGATAGATGTCCATAACAGCATCAAAGGATCTTACATGAGTGGTCATTTTTAAATCAATTTATAAAAAAAGTTAGGGAAAAGGGGTCAACTGTGAGATTTATTAAACATTCTATAGTTTTTCACTAAAATTTAAGAAATTCATTAGTATAGAAGCATCAATGTTAGATTCAATTGATCACATGACTATGAAATTACCAAAAATCATATTTTTGATGTGAAACGGTCATACATTATGCTAATAAATCTGTAAACCACTAGTGGTTAATTTTTAAATTGCACAGCGTTATATTACTCCCGACAGAATGTGTGTGATAGATTGCAAAAATCTCGAACAAATAAAATTGTTTAGTTTGAGAAGCATTTTTGCTATGCATACCAAGAGTGAATATCAAAACAATATCACACTAAATTATGGCTATTGGTGAAATGGCTGAATTTATGTTAAATTCTAGCTTATGACCTATTTCAGGCACATAGTCATGTTTTACCAGTATTGTACTATGCTTGATATTTCTAAAGGCAAAAGCTAGACATAATTGGAATAAGGATGCTGTCAATTTTCCTTTTTATGACAAAATATATTAAAACTACAGTGAATTAGACCTTGAAAGTATGTGGAGGATAAAATTATTTCCATTTAAAAAAAGTAAGAAAGTTGGCAAAGATCAGGAATCGATACAATCAAGCACCACACCTGATCCAGGATACCAAAGGAAAAGTGACAACGTCACAATTAGTCATCACAAACGAGATCCAAGAGGTCAGCCCTTTCCCAGCAGGTGACCACAAGGCATCAACAAACAGACGTGCATGAAAGCATAACAAAAATAAGAGACAAAAATAACAAATGATCCACAAAACAATCACCGCCTTGGAACGGTCAGTAAAAATATTTTACTGGAGGGCTTCAACTAGTTTAACGGTGCACCAACCTCACCCTTAATTAAGATGTGGATCAAGACACATAGATGTTTGGTTTGCATGAAAGACCCTTAACTTATCAATGCATTATGTCTTAGAACATATAAATCAAGGTATAAAAAGGAGATAAAGCAAAGATAAGGACTCAACAGTATATAAAACTGAAAACCAGAGCAAAGGAAATCCAACAGGTAAACCCTGGTTGGCCTGACGACAGCCAAAGTATCAGACCCATCTCATCAAAAGATGAGTCTTAAAGTCGGAACCGTCATAGAGTCTGAAGTTCAACCTACCAGCGTGCACTTAAAGAGGAAAGCAAAGTTGTCAACCATGATTGGGTTGACCACCAGCACTCTGCTGCAATACATTAATGTTATAGCCAATCTTTTTATAATGGGAAATAATTTTTAATGAACTGCGCTGAAAAATTATTAGAGACAACAATCTTCTTCAATTTATACACCAACTCACCATAGAATTCAGGTTCCGAAAGTTCTTGGTGCATGAGAGATTTAAATCCAATTTGGAATTTAGATATCAAATCAAAGTATCGTCTATAAAATTTAGAAAAGGTTTTGCGAAGTTTATAATACTGGTAGCCTTGTTTAAGAAGTTTCTGAGTTAACAATTTATTGTGAGTGTTGAAGTCAGCAAAATGGCTAGATGCTCTAGCAAAACGAATGAGTTGAGAAATATATACTCCATAGGATGTAGAGAGAGGAACATCACCATCTAAAAATGGGAAAATGACAATTTCAAAATCAAAATCGTCACGTTTATCATAGATTTTGGTAGAAACAATATCATTAGAAATTGACAAATGCAAGTCTAAAAACCCGGCTTCCGTATCAGAGGTATTAGCTTTATTTAGTTGGAGCTCTGAAGGGTATATATTGACTTATCATAGTGTCAAAATAAACATTATTAATGTTTAAAATATCATCCAGTTATCTGGATGTAGTGTTAAAAGCATCAAAAATATCACTCTGCTTATCATCAGGAAGAGACATCATAAAGTCCCTTTCATAACAAAAGGCTGGTTGTGTAGATAAAATTAAAGATACAAATAAAATCAAACCAAATTATGGAGAGATAGCCTAAAATATGGGCGAAAATCGCTCACTTTATGTCATTTTATTTATTCTGTGACCTTGACCCTCAAATTTCTATTTAAGGCCTACTGTCATGATATCTAAACAAATGCTATTGTGCGCAGCATATTTCTAAAGGAAGAAGCTTAACATAACTTAAATAAAGAAATTGGCTAACAAATATTGTCAATTTCTCCAATTTATGACCAAAGATATTATGTGTGAAAATCCCCCATTTTATGCCAATTTCTTGACTCTTTGTCCTTGACCTTGACATTCAAAATGATAATTTAGGCATATTGTCATGTTATTTTAACAATGTTATACCGTGCAGCATATTTCTAAAGCAAACAGTTCAATATACCTGAAATAAAGAAATCGGTTTGTAAATAGTGTCAGTATTTCCAATTTACAGCGAAAAATATTTAAGTTTTAGTGACCTTGACCTTGACGTTGAAGTAATGTGGAGGAAAAAAATTATTTCAGTTTAAAAGGCATTGTATTTGCTTATGTAAATATTACATATAATAACCAAATCAGGTAAAATAATGGAGAAATAGACATAAACATGTGCAAAAGTCGCTCATTTAATGGTAATTTCTGGCTTCTGTGACCTTGACCTTGACATTCAAACTGATAATTAAGGCATATTGTCACGTTATTTTTACAATTTTATTCTGTGCAGCATATTTCTAAAGGGAGAAACTAAATATAAATGAATTAAAGCAATTGGTTAAAGAATATTGTCAATATTTCCAATTTAAAACCAAAAATATTAAAATCTCATTGACCTTGACCTTGAAGAAATATGGAGGATGAAATTATTTTATTTTGAAAGGCAGTGTAGCTGCGTATATGAAGACTAAATTTACAAACCAAGTTACATCAAAGAATGGAGAAATAGACTTTAAAATGTGCGAAAATTGCACATTTTAAGTCAAATTCCTGCTTCTGTGACCTTGACCTTTAGCAGGTCAATTACAACATAATATGTTATTTACGGTACATTATCTTAATAAGGAACATATTGCAGAGCATGGATAAAAACCGAGGTTTTCCAAATGTAATTTTGATTATTTATTTCCAACCAGGATGTGTTATATATTCATACATATGGGTCATTTGTGGCATTTGGTTTATTCTAAAGTGATAGTTTCATTTGGAAATCCATCAATTTTAAGTGATTTTTTTGTCATTATTTTAGCCAAAACGTTCATACGCTGTTTCCATGGCAACTGGTATGCATATGGATGAAAGGAGTGTTGATTGCTTGGTTTTGGGTCACCATGACCAAGGTAGGAAGGTTTCAGCAAAATTGGTGACTATGCGTGCCATGACCCTATGTAAAAATTTAAGTGGTTACAGAGAATTGCTCTTAATGTTATACTTACAATTATAAACAAAACATGATGTCACTGTCACTGTTGGCTGGCAGGACAGTAAGCACTCTACCACTGAGCCACTGAACTCCTCCAACAATTCCATGTTATTTAATTTACATAAAAGTATCCAATATCTCAAAATTCAATCATTTTTTATAACAAAATACTTAGCCAGAATGACCCTGACAAAGACTCGATTAACCCTTAATGCGGCAATCACAACAAAAGTTGTCTGCTTTTCTCTTCTGCTGAAATGTTTAGGACGCCTCTATGGACTGCAGTCTGTTCTGGGTCCACGCTGTTTGCTTCTATACTTAATTCGTCAGAAATGTTAGGCAATTATTTGCAGCAGACGACTTCAGCAGATGACATTTTCAGATGCATTTTTTTCTTGGGGCTTAAAGGGTTAAGGAGCAGCCTGACTCCAAGATTAGACTTTTTTGTACCTGTTTTCTGTTTCTTTGCAACAGGTGCTTTTTCTTCTGGTGGTATAAATGCTTCTTCTCTCTTTTTCTTCTTATGTTCAAGATTCACTTTCTGCTTCTCCTGCAAAATAAGTTCATCATAGACATCACAGGTTAAGATAAAACAAAAATTTTCAGCATAATATTGTTAATATTTTCTAACCAAGCAAATAAAAAAATAAATGTGTTTCGGGTAACGGGTCTGAAAATTTTTGGTAGGGTAGGCACACATATTTTTTTTCTATTTTATTTCTGGAAAAAAATACAATTTTATGCATTTTGAAAGGCAATTTTACCTTTCAAAATGCATAAAAAAATTTTTTTTTCCAGAAACCTGAAAAAAATTCTAGGTTTCACCAGTAAATTTAGGTAGGGTCGGGTTAACCTAAACACAGGTGGTGGGGGGGGGGGGGGGGGGGGGGTATTTGGCCCCATCATTTTTACATATGTTTTGGATGCTGAAAAAACCTGTCTCATTGAGACAATTCTTTTGAGTACCCTCAACATATGTTATGGTTGAGAAATAAGAAAATTATTTTTTGTTAAGCTCTCTTTAATAAGTGAAGCCCTTGACAGGAATAGTATTGGGTTATCACATATTTGGGACATTATTTGCCATGATGATAACCCAAAGTCAAGCATTTTGAACGGAGAGAGATTATCATGCCCAGCACGAGCCGTTGATCATTAGATGACGTCAGATGTAAAAAAAGTGGTGTGACGTAACGCAATGTTTACGTCAATCCTATGTTTTACTTACATTTTTGTACGTCAAACACGTTAAAACAGTGAATTGGAATATGTAATAAACCAGGGTTCATCCTAGGATGGGCCCAATCCATTTTGTGAGAAAACTATTAATGTTTTGCTAAAATGGACTTTATTTTTGGCTGGGCCCCATATACAAGCTATTCAAATCTTATGTCAATTATGCTCTAATGTGGATATTAAGGATTCTTGGGCCCATCAAATTTTGCAAAGGGCCCATAAAAATTTCAAATGGCCCATTAAAATTTGGAAATTTGCATGTATTTGAATGGGATATGGGCCATTGGCCCATTTTAAGGGCCCATCATCATAGTGGGCTAGGATTAACCCTGAATAAACAGATTATAAAAGTTTTATTGCATCCTGTTAACTAAGTATCTTCCCTTGATTTCATCTAGAAGGCGACAGCATATTTGGCACTCACCGATAAAATGACTAAAAAACTTAATTGCCACCAAACAACAACAGATACTCAAGTTTTATGCCCTACAACAAATTTCCCGCTCCATCATTACCTGAGCAGCTACTTTCCGTGGCTAACGAGTCCTGCAGCGGCTGCCAATAGCAGCAAGAATCAGTACCCCACCCACTTCCACTGATCAACAAGCTCCAGTCTCATATTATATATAAAGCCAACCAATCAATCAGACCGCACTTACCATATGAGATGGTAGCAAAACTACCCCGGGTTTAAATATGAGAAGGGCAGATGGCAATTTCTGTTTATGGTGGTAAAAATAAGTGTCTGAAAAAATGTCCTAAAAAAATTCCAAATGTCCGTACAATATTGGGGCTGTTTGGACAAAATGTCCAAAGTAAATTTCAGTCCAGCTGAAACCCTGCTAATTTTTTTTTCAAAATTAACATTTTTAAAAAATTCTTTAAGGAACACTGTCAGAGTGTCAAACAGTTTGGATCCTTTGTTGGTCCTGATCTGAGTCCAAACTGTTTGCAAAGGTCGTCAGCAGATGACAAAAGTCGCTGCTAGCCAGGAAAGAGTTAAATTGAATTTTGTTGCAATATAAAATTAACCCTTTTATCGTTTTTCTCTTACCCTCTTTTCGGCCATCATTTTAGCTCGTTTTTCATGCTCCTTCAGGAAATATTCTCCACTGGCCAGCTCCTTATCAACCTGAAATCGGAAAAGTCTTCCATTTAATCACAGGCTTAGATAAACAAAATTTTTGAGCGTAAAATTGTAAATATTTTCTTACCCATCAGTTTAAACATATGTTTTGGGTGCCCAAAAGAACCGTCTCATTGAGACGGTTCTTTTGAGTACCCACAACATATGTTTTGATTGAGAAAAAAAAAAAATATTTTTTGGTAAGCACTCTTAACTGAAGTCCTGATTTAATGCTTATCAACAATATTTCAGTCATACGAGATAGCCTGAAAGACAGCTATATCCTCAACAACCCCCACTCCCATCACAGGGGTAAAAGAGATATAAGGAGTGGACATAAAATTCAAGCCTCAATGCCATGACCTTCAACTGTGACCTTAACCTTCAGTCAGCATGGTTGAGTTATGGGTCCTGTACATTGTCTTCCTGGCATGAACATCTTATCAGAGATTAATGAAAATCCTTCCAGGGGTAATGGAGATACAGGGTTCATACAGGCAAGTTTGAGTAAAATTTGAGGACTTTTCAAGGACTTCTAAAGACTTTCCTACAGTTTTTCAAGGACTAAAGTTTATGAAAAATACAGATTGAAGTGTTAAAATTCTACTTCAGAAATGCTAGACTAAGATAATGGAGAAATTAGTACTAGAGAATCAGTATAAAATAGTTGTGCCTTTATTTGGTGCAGCATATGCTGCAATAAATAAAGGCACAAGGATTTTATACTCATTTAGGACTATATCAACTGTGCTAAGTCCTACAAAAAATAGTAAAATTCAAGGACTTTTCAAGGTTTTGAGTGATTTTCCAGTACTTTTCAAGCAGATTTAATTTTCAAGGACTATTCAAGAAAGCCCTCTAAATTCAATTACTTTTCAAGCCTGTGCGAACCCTGGGTAGTCTGAATGACAGCTATTTCACCTGTCACAGGGGTAAAAGAGATATAAGGAGTGGACATAAAATCAAAGCCTCAATCCGATGACCTTCAACTGTGACCTTGAACTTCCGTCTGCATGGTTAAGTTATGGGTCCTGTACATTGTCTTACTGACATGAACATCTTATCAGAGTTTAATGAAAATCCTTCCAGAGGTTCAGGAGATATGAAGCAGGACACAAAATTAAAGATTCAAGTTTGTGACCTTATTTATTTATTTCAAGGAGTAGCAGGTCACATTTTCCAAGACAACTTTTGCTTAAACTGCTTTTCATTGTGGCAAGCAGAAAAGATTCCTCTAGGATGTCGTAGTTTGCTTAGTCTCATCAGGATCTTAACTGCTTGCAAACGTCCAATTTTTATCAAAAATTCCAAGTTTAAAGCTGCATAGTCTGTAACTTTTGATCTTCTAATTTTAAAAATAATATTTTTATTTTTCAAGAACACAGTAAAAATACTCAAATTCAGGTAAATATTTTACCATTTTCGTAAATCTTAACAAGTTATCACTATCAAAACAACTGCATTTATGTTAAAATTCAACAGTCTAGAATTATTGGAGGGACGCAAATAATTACAAACACGAGAAAAATACACCGATTTGATAAGATAATTCACTTTTCCATGCAGTTTTCAGCTGTACTGAACATTTTTATTGTGAAAACATAGCTTAATTCTACTTTTACAAATGATTTAAAAAGAAAATAAAAAATTTCGAAAAATCTTCATAGTTACAGAGTATGCAGCTTTAATGGTCAAATACCTTTAGATGAACTGAAACTAAATCAGAAAAGTTATTATTACCTGAAAGTCAGCCTCAAAATCCTGAATTCAGGAATAATCATGAAAACTTTCACCCATGAGTTTAATCAAGATCAATAAACCTGAAACTTTTCACAATGTATAATACATTTTACAGCACAAGCGATTATACTTTCTGTGTTTACACAAAATTACAGTAGATTGTCTCCCTTACCTTGCTCTCTGTTTGTGGAGGAGGGAAAGTCGTGTCATTGTCTTTGCGCAGGCGCGATACTAAAGAATCGACCTGTCTGCTAAGGCACATCACGACGGAAAAGACGGATTTGTGTCAATAGGCGGTGTGCATTACCCAAAACACTACGTTAAAAAAGTAGCAAGCACTGGATGGCTGTAAATAATCCGTTTATGGAGACATCAAGTAACCTTTCCTAGCTTAACAATAACAATGTTTGGTATTACAGTATTTAGCGATACAATAATAATATTTTCTGCAGTAGAATATATTTTGAAACATGTCCCACATGGCCAGGTCAAAAAAAGGTTTCGGTGACGCGTGATGACGCAGATCAATAACAAGTTTGAATCGACCAATCGAGCGAATCACATGATCTGATGACGCTATTGGTAAACAAGTATGTCGCACGCACCAACAATGCTCTAATCAGATAGGTCGGTATGCGATAGTCATGCCACCTAACGGTTAGATATTGAAAGTCGTGTATGTTTTCTTCTCTCTCATAACCTTTGGTTTCCTTCGTTTACTGAGATTTTTAGTCTTAAACTTGGATAGAAATCTGTCTAAACTTTCATTTTTTCACAAAATTAAAGTAGATTGTCTCCCTTACCTTGCTCTCTGTTTGTGGAGGAGGGAAAGGTGTGTATGTTTTCTTCTCTCTGATAACCTTTGGTTTCCTTCGTTTACTGAGATTTTTAGTTTTACACTTGGGTAGAAATCTGTCTAAACTTTCATTTTTTCACAAAATTAAAGTAGATTGTCTCCCTTACCTTGCTCTCTGTTTGTGGAGGAGGGAAAGGTGTGTATGTTTTCTTCTCTCTGATAACCTTTGGTTTCCTTCGTTTACTGAGATTTTTAGTTTTACACTTGGGTAGAAATCTGTCTAAACTTTCATTTTTTCACAAAATTAAAGTAGATCGTCTCCCTTACCTTGCTCTCTGTCTGTGGAGGAGGGAAAGGTGTGTACGTTTTCTTCTCTCTGATAACCTTTGGTTTCCTTCGTTTACTGAGATTTTTAGTTTTACACTTGGGTAGAAATCTGTTTCAACTTTCATTTTTTCACAAAATTAAAGTAGATTGTCTCCCTTACCTTGCTCTCTGTTTGTGGAGGAGGGAAAGGTGTGTATGTTTTCTTCTCTCTGATAACCTTTGGTTTCCTTCTTTTACTGAGATTTTTAGTTTTAAACCGGGGTAGAAATCTGTCCCAACTTTCATTTTTCAATTCGGGGTCCTTGGCTAGCTCTTTTTTTATCATGAGTGTCTGAAAAAGACAAAGCCTTGCTCAAATTGATATTTTCTGTAATCACTACCATAGTCAGGGGATTTTCTGCTCATTCCCAATCGAAAATAGCTACCTTTTTCCAATACCATGTCCGTTTTTCCCCAATAAAAGTAAAAAAAAATAAAAAAAATAAAATATTTTTTACTTTTTTTCATCAGAGACCACTACTACTTATGAGAAACAATGAACCATATCAGATTGATACTTAAACACTTGTGCTTAAGTGGTATGCTTGGCATAAAATAATCTAAAATAACTTGATTTCGAGGATAAACTGTGCTCCCCTAGTTAAGTTTTATGTTGTTAATTTCCCCCTATTTTGATGTTTTCCCAATTTTGGCCTGGGGCCCTTTCCCAAAATTGCTAGAAAAAGCCCTGATTTCACAACTTACCTTAATATTATAGATTGGGTGAATGTTTTTCATGGTGTCTTCTACTATTTTTCTCACCTGAAAAAAAATCATAAAAGCAGGTCATCAATGCATCACTGACGACAGACATGTAACAATCAAAACAGCGCACCTTTAGCCAATGGCTCAGGTGAGCTAATAGTATGTGGTCAATGCAGTGGTCATTGCACCACTGACATGTTGAATGGGGAAGAATACTGTTCTTCTTGGTCTATGGACTTTGATTAGAAATGAGAAAATTATTTTTTTATTACTCACTCTTACCTAGGGGCATAATAGCTTTTCATAAACTGTGAGCATCACATAGATAGTAAAACCTGTGTAAAACAGCCACTCAAAATTAGACAAAACAAAGATCTTAATGACAAATGGTAGCTTAATGAAGGTTGAAAGTATTGCAGAATGCTCCAAAATACTTTTGACCTGCATTAATCGATATTCGGTCTTGAAAACAAATTTTGGTCTTTTTGAGAGTGGCTAATTTACACAGGTATTACTGTATCTTTAACCCAAATCTATCTTCAATAAAAAAAATGTCTTTTTATAGAAGCAATTTTGCAATTTATTCATGCTCAACTAAACTGAGCATGAAATTTATCCTGCTCATAAATGTTAATAATTAATGTCAACAAATGTTGTCATTTTAACATTTTTTATCAGAATAAACAAAACATCTAAGTTTTAAAGCTAGAAAAAATATTAATCCAATCTGTTGTGCAAGAAAGTAACATTGCACTGCAAAAAAATCAATGTTCTTATCAATTGCTACGTCTCTAGCACCTCTTAAAATGGTTAATGAAATATAAGACTTACATCCTGGAGTCCTTTAAAAGGTCCTAATGCTGAAACTGTGTTCCCTTGTACCAAGACATAACAGCCTGTCAGTAACTCTATAGCCTGAAAGAGAAGAGCTACAATAATGCAGGGAATAAGCTAGGGGGCAACTAGGGGGGCAAAATTTCGCCCTAAATGGGGCTCAGGGAGAAGTGGGAGTCTTTTTTTTAGGACAACTCATTCTCATTCAGCGACCACACAAAAGCAAGCTGTGGTGACAATTTACTAGGCCTACCACTGCATCGTATTTCTCCTTCCATTTAATGGCAATAGTATGTGCAATGGCTAATTTGCTTCCAAATTGACAGAAAATGCCGTAATTTTGTGCTATAACTTCTCCCTATCTGACTGTCACTTCTCCCTAGACCGGGCCGCGTAGCGCAGTCGGTAACGTGTCCCGCTACAGATGCGTGTCGGACTGCAGATCCAGGGGTCGCGAGTTCGATCCCGGTCCGGTCCCATACTTTCGTGGAGATTGATCATGAAATGATTTCTACGGTCATTCTCCTCCCTTCCGCTGATTCATTCAAGAAGGGTTGTTGTCAGTTACAAGCGAAAGTATGTGCACGAATTACTGGTTAACCGCTTGTTCAAGCCTGCCCAGGAAAAGTGTGGTTAGGTGAACTGACCGTCTCGCAATGACCATAGCTGTTGACTTGGGACGTAAAGCAACAAAAACAAACAAACAAAACTTCTCCCTAATTTTTCTGGAGGGAGAAGTCACTTCACTTCTCCCTACTGTCAGGGCCCAGCTTGAATCCTGCAATAATGTGACCATGGGTAAAAGTTAAACATTTCAAAAATCCTGATTTTTTTTTTTAAATCAATCTTAAAACTTGCTATACGACAATAAATTAGTTACAATTTCTTAATTAAATGGTCTGACAATTGTCTTTAGATAAACTGTATATCAATCACGGAACCTATCATAATCTGTGTAATTTGGTACTTTGTGGCTGACTCAGTATCACATAATGTTTTAGTCGTGAGGTAAACAACCTTCCTTTACCTCACAACAAAAAGGATTCTGAGACAAAACAATTTGCATCACGCATCAGCTTAGATAAGAAGTTTGAAGACCAGAGCGGAGCACTACATTCTCCTTTTTTCGCTATTTTACACCATAAAAGCTCGGAATGGAAAACTTACGGTTTTTAGAGGATTTTTTTCAGCCTCAATATACAGAACTGGAAGGACCCTTAAAAGATTTCAGTTTCAGAGCCAGTGGCTCTGTTTATGAAGTTTCCGTCCTGTGTATAAGAGATAGGTGCTGGAAGTAAATATGGAAATTTTATGTTGGGTAAAAAAATTGTGTTTTTTAAAGCTATATAACTTACTTTTAAAGTTGAACCATTTGGTCCAAGTATTCTTTGCCGTCTCTTGACAAATCTTTCTTGTGTCTGACAGAAACCACCAATCTTAATAATATCACATGCTGTCTCATCCTCAAATATTCTGTAAGCCTGATGAAGAAAAAAACAAGATATTAACACCTTTTTCAGGGCTTCAGATGTTTTTTCAAGATATGTGGGCCGAAGTGACCCATTGAGTAAAAAAGGGCAGTGATTTTGTTACCTGCGCATCCTGCATCTTTTGCGCATAAGTTTTTATTGCAGCGAGTCCCAGAGAGTCCGAGGATGCAGTAGTATGGCAGACTTGTCATTAAAAATAGTGTTTTGGACTCATTAGTTTGCAGTGGGGACTCATTGATATTGGATGTAGCGAGTCCTGGGACCCATAAGCCCAAAATTGTAAATGAATCACTGAAAGGGTGGGCCATTTTCTGAAATGATGGGCCCAAGCATAGCAAACTAACCCCAGTTTACATTTGGGTTGTATACTTTACCTACACACTGACACAGACACTCGTATGCATATATATTTATTGACTGCTGATTTATACAGTAAAACCTGTCTTAAGCGACCACTCAAAAAAGAAGGTCAGTTATCGCTTAATGCAGGTCAAAAGTATTGCAGAATGCTCCAAGGGGAGCATTCTGCAATACTTTCGACCTTCATTAAGCTACCATTTGTTATTAAGGTCTTTGTTTTGTCTAGTTTCGAGTGGCTGCTTACGACATGTTTTACTGTATGAACTTACTGTTTTGTGGAGTTCGTAGACTCGCTGTAAGATGAATATTTTTATTAAAGTGAGATTTTTTTTACAACTAAAAAGGATGGGTCCACTGGTCCAACTGCCTTGGAAAGTGATGGGCCATATTTTGAAATCATGGGACAATGACCTGGGCCCACCATAAATCTGAAAGCCTGCTTTCTAACTGATAGATTCCTCCATATAGTCATACATGTAAGTCCAGACAAGGCAAATTGTTAAATTCATATCCCCCAAGGAAGGGTTACTTTAGAGAAACATGTAAATCACAAAACATAAATCCCATTTTCTAGACCCTTAGTTCACCTTGGATATCATTCAGATTGTAACAAAAGCCTGCCAAGTATGTTTTAGTGCTTAGTTTAATAAAAAAAATATACTTATCTGCACAATTTCAATATCTGACCTTTCAAACCAACCCCAGAGGTCAAGTCAAAGTCTTAGCTTGCATGTTGGTCTACACTTCTTTCACTTTAATTTGATATGCAACATGACCGAATGTAGAACAATACATCCCGGGACAAAACATCCATGCCATTTTTTGATACCCTTGACAAAACATCCCACATCGATTTGCCGCCCCAGACAAAACATCCCATGCAGTTTTTGATACCCCGAACAAAACATCCCATGCTATTTTTGTCGCCCCGGAAAAAACATCCCATGCCATTTCTGCCACCCAGGACAAAACATCCGGGGTGACAAAACAGCATGGGATGTATTGTCTGGGGTGGCAAATCTTTGTGGGATGTTTTGTCCAGGGTGTCACTTTCAGAAACGAAAAAATCTTTGACCTTTTGACCCCACCCCAGGGGTCAAGGTTGTCATCATTAAATATAATAGCTTTGAGGAAATGTGGAGATCATTACACAAAAACTCTAATATAGGTTTGGATTATAATTGCCTATACTAAGACAAGGGCAATAACTCAAGTGTAAAAGGGTCGGTTTTGACCAAACTTTTAGGATATCAAGAGCCCATGGTACAAATCATTTATACCAAGAACGCATCGGTTCTGAGATATGGTTCCGGATGGACAAAAAGTGTATACGAATGGATGGATGGAAGAACACATTCCTCAGACTTCATCAGGGGATAATAATGAGGTTCACTTGTGGCCCACAGTTTACTGTGATCTCTTGGTTGTGTAACGCATATTATTTTGTTTGGCCTAGCAATACAATACCTGTTCTTATAGGACACCTTGGGCCAACAGTTTTAGGCAATCTCCTGTAACACATATTATTTTGTTTGGCCTAGCATACAATCCCTGTTCATTTGGGCCAACAGGACAGGATAAAATCAATTGTACAGTAAATGTTCTAAACTTTGAACACTAGTTGCTGCTAAAAAGGGCCTAGACAAACAGTGCAGACTCAGATCAGATTGCTTCTGAAGAAACAGTCTGATTAGGGCCTTCACTGTCTGCTATTCTGACAATCATTTTGTGAATTCTATCCCTAAAAAACAACATTTTATTTGAGAATAGAGAGAGAAGTGTTTGAAATTTTAGCACATTTACAGTAACACATATTATTTTGTTTGGCCTTATACTGTAAATCCGGTAATTTTCGCGAGAATTTTATTTCCGCGAATGGCGTTAAAAGACATATTTGCGATGTTTAAAATTCGCGACTAGGGCATGATTTACCAATATCAGTAAATGACAGAATGATTTCTCCATTTCGGAGGATTTTGTTTTCACGAAACTTCGCATATGCGAAGTTTGCGAAAATAAAACCCTCGCGAAAATTTCCGAATTTACAGTTATACTAGTGAGTACCTGTTCATATGGAACACTTCGGGCCAACAGTTTAATGAAATCTCTAGCTTTCAGAATTACATAGGGATCCCAAGTCTTTCTCGTTGTGTACACTGTCATACTACCTTCTATCAGATCTAAGTCTCCCTTCAGGTTCTACAAAAAGATCAGACACTTTTCCAATAAAATTGCACCAGAGAATTGACATAGAGTCTATGGCAACATCATAGTGCCATAAATAGATCAACAACAACAACATAAAATTGAGGACACAGTAATTTCTTATTTTTCCTGTCAGATTCTACCATATAGATTTAGATAAACAAATCTTTGAGCAAAATAAATGTAAAAAATTTCTTAGGTTAAAAAAAATAAACAAATGTTTCTCTGGCCATTTTTTTGAAAAACAGACGAGGCAGGCAGGTTTTTATTTTAAATTTCCCCAAAAACAGATGAGGCCACTTTTTTTTTTATTTGAGGCACCTTTTTTGCTCATAAAAATGTTGATATTTTGACTTCTGAATAAAATAAAAAGTCCGCTTGTCAACTAGTAATTATGAGTGAAATCTAGAAAGGACAAGTAATTCTTCCCAAAGCACTCATCCTGTAGGACGAGTGCTTTGGGAAGAATTACTCAAGGAAGTCATATTACATATTATTCCCTTATGTTCTTTATTGCATATATTTGCTTTTAAATGACAAGTGCATGTGTTTGCAGGACGAGTGAAAATTTTACATCACTCGTCCTGCAGAAAAAGTGCAATATTGAAATATTTTTGTCGCCTGATAGGCCTAGTTAAACACAAATTTTGAGCATCAAATTGCGAATAAAACAGTCATTTTTGTATGTTTCTATGTAAAATTGTCCTTTTATAGCATGGTTCAATTATATAACACAGTCCACTCCTACAGTGTATGCAGACCTGTTTACATTGAAAGTAGCGTATGTGTAGTCAAGGATGTTGTTAAGTGTAGTATTTAGTACTTATGTGTAGTCCATCCATCATGATACGTGCAGTTGTGGGTACTCAAATGAACGGTCTCAATGAGACGGTTCTTTATGAGCACACAAAACTCATGTTTAAATTGATGGGTAAGAAATTAATTACAATTTTACGCTCATGAAATTTCTTTATCTGGAGCTATGGTACAATGCCATGAAGATTCAAAGATGGTGAAAGCAGACAAATTGTAACAAACTAACTCTCCACACATCACACACTAGTTCATATATCACAAAATCCCAGCAAACAAATTATATTTTAAATCTAAAAACACAATACATGTATGCTGTACCGCATGTACTTACAAAATCTGACAGTTTTTTCTTCACCAAGGGCCAGCACTCTTGTAAGTATTTCTCTCTATATTTGGGGAAGAGTGTAGCAAATGAACTTTCTGCCATTAATCCATGTGGGTTATCTTCCTTTGTAAACTTTGGTTCTTTCCAACCTTCAGGCACTTCAAGAAGATCATCCTTATTCTTTTCTGAAAAACATGGACACATACTCATTTCAGGGCTAACCCTGGCTCAAAATTTGTTGTAGCCAACACTTTAGCCAAATGGAAAAAGTTGGAGTCAAATGAAATTAACTTTTAATAGCCACATTTTAAACCTGATTAAGTAGTATCAAGAAGTTGTTCTGTATTTAACTTTTTGCCTGCATGCTGAACTTTTTTTGTCTGCTGAAAACCTCTGCAAACAGTTTTGATCCAGATCAGGCCCGACATTATGTCGGGCCTGATCTGGATCCAAACTGTTTGACACCCTGATGGTATTGAAAGAAAAAGCATCCAAAGAGTTAAATATGGCACAATAATAAAGTTGAAGGAATAATTAAAGCAAAATTGGAAAATCCAAAAGCTTTTTCACAGATAAGTAATTTTGAATCACCTAGTGTGTAGTTTTAGCCAATAACTTATATTTGTAGCCACTCTACATTTTTAGAAGCAAATGGCTACAATGGCTAATGGCAGGGTGAGTCCTGCATATAATTAGTCGAGCAGTTTATTGTTAACTATTACTGGCTCTGAGGTTATAAAACTTTTTTCATGTGCCAATCAGCTGAGCATAAAAACCTTGGCTGGGACACTCTGCAGAGATTTCTTTAGACTCAACATGTTGTTCCATATTGTACATGGTCTAGTCGACATTCCTATAGAGCCATACTTGACTCCCTCGACGAGCAAGGCCAGAGCCACTCTTGCTTCACCAGATCAGGATGACCCGGACTTTAGTTAAGAGTGCGTAACGAAAACTTAATGTTCTTATTTCTCAACCAAAACGTATGTTGTGGGTACTCAAAAGAACAGTCTCAATGAGAAGGTTCTTATGAGCACCCAAAACATGTTAAAACTGATGGGTTAGAAAATATTTACATTTTTAAGCTGAAATTTTTTTTTATCTTAACCTATGATGTCTAACACCACAAGAGCTTCTTCCCAAGAACTGTTGACCATGTTGTGGAACCTAATCCCTCAGACTGCTGTGAGCCAGACAACACTGGAAGCCTTCCAGAAGTTGCTGGATGCCCACTCCTTCTGAATGCCATGTCTTGTTTTCGCCTTTTACCATTTTATTTGCACCAACCACATAGATAACATGGATTGGGGTCAGCATGTCTCAGAAATCTCTTCCAAAGCAACTAAGACACTTGGTTTCCTTCGCAGGAATTTGGCTTTTGCACCTAGGAGTACAAAGGAAGCTGCATACAAAACTTTGGTTCGGCCTAAACTAGAGTATGCAGCACCCATTTGGAGCCCTCACTCGAAACTTCAGATTAATCAGATTGAGAAAGTTCAGAGGACAGCAGCCCGCTGGACCTGCAGGAGATGGCGAAACACAAGTAGTGTCAGTGAAATGCTTGATGAACTTGAATGGCCATCTCTTGAGGCCCGGAGGGACCAGTCCTCCTTGCTTCTCTTTCACAAGATTCATTGTGGAGCAGTCTCTATTGAAAAAGACAAGTATATGACCCCTGCTCACAGTTTGAAAATTACCAGGTCATCACATAGTGCTCAATACTGCAGACATCAGACATACAGTGATGCCCTGAAGAATTCCTTTTTCCCCTGAACTATTCCACATTGGAATAGTCTGCCTCCTTCTGTGGCAAATACCCAGTCCACAGAGGAGTTTAGGGCACTCCTTATTTAAACAAAAATTCAGCCAAAAGTTTTTGTGTTTTTTTGTGTTGTTTTTGTTTTCTATTTTATCAAAATTTCCAAATTCGCACTCCCTGGTGTAATGCTCATGTATGAGCGAACCAGTATAGTTAGAAAGAAAGAAAGAAAAAATATTGAGAGAATATTCAAGTACTGAGGGAGGCAATTACTGAAGATGATGATGATGATATTTATTCTGCTCATAAATCTACACCATACCAAAGGTGTAAAAATGATACTAGTAGCTCCCTTGCTGACGCTCACATAGAAAGCTTCTTTATCTTTATGTCCAATTCATTATAGATCTGTATCCCGTGAGGCTAGCGGTACGGATCTGTATCCCTAGACATACACTGCAATTGTGACGAGGGCTTGAAGATTTTCTGTAGAAGGTAATGTTAAAAAGACTTCACCTTAAATCATTTTTTGGGGGCTTTGAAAGGTTAAAATGGCATTGAACAACAGAATAGCAATACCCCACCCACTCTGATTAACGTGTGGATTTCAATTGCAGGCTTTTTCACTCCTTATATGTCGCACTTTACACATCTTAAATACTATAAAAGAGTAAATATATATATTTTGAAATTTAAAATATTAATCAAATAAGTGTTCTCCAATAAATCGCGAAGGAAAAGCTTAATAATTACGCTTCTTTTTCGGGTAACTTTCTTGATCCGCCATGCTTGCTTTTTCTGACGTCACCCTTTATTTTTAACTAACTTTCGGAATTCCCAGAGATGTTCGATTAGCTCAAAGAAGGAGCAAAAACCAGATGCGAGTCAGGCTTTACACATTATGAATAAAGATAGGTACCAACCAACGAACGCTCGGCGAGCACTCGCCTTATTGAACTCGCCTCAGGAACACTTAAATCTCACACACGCGCACACTCAAACAGACTTAATCCCCCACCACACAAGACAGACATGCGTACGCACGCACGCACGCACGCACGCACACACACACACACACATACATTCATACATACATACTCGAAAGAAAAAAGACATATATGAGGGTCTGGATGGGGTATAATGATAAGTGAATAATGGCCCTTTTTATAATGAATAGTGAATAATGAGCCCAAAAAATAACGAATAGATCTAGTGAATAATGAGGGCCTAAAAATAAATGAATAATACTATTTTTTTAATGAATTGTAGAAAAAATTAATGAATAGTGAATAATCAGATTTCTTTGCCACCTTTCTTACTTTCAATGAATAATTGTTCTTATTTTAATGAATAACCCAAAATTTTAATGAGATGAATAATGGGATAATTTTTGATGAATAGTGAATACCAGACCCCCCCCCCCCCCCTCCCATCCAGACCCTTATATATGATATATTGTCTTCGAAATAGATCTACATAGTAATGAAATGCAGTAAAAATGATTAAACATAATGTTTGTTTGGACTGAAAGTGATATTTCACATGTGGAAATATAGGCTAAAAAATATAGATTCCATTTAAGAAATAGATCAGCTCTATTGCGTGAAAGTCCAGCCTAAAAGCGACGTTACACCGTCTAACGCCATGACTGACTTCATTTTGCAGAATAAAATGACGTCAGTTAGCGCGCGTTTTCTTCGCGCTATCAAAACTGTGAATGATTGTTTGATTAGCATTGGCTCTATGGGCGAGGTGTGTTGAGAATTCACATTATATATTTTTTTCTCGCGGGTGAAATAGGATAACCCCTGCTTTCTCCGTTGGCTGTCTATAGGACAAAACACAAAGTGTGGGTATTCATTTACTTAACTAGATGGTAGGAAAATTTGGTTATAAAATTGTTGGGACTTGTTGAATTTTTCACTTACTTAACTCCAGCAGTTGTTGTTTCAGCTTAAAGGTGGTAGTTCTTTTGCTTTTTATATTCATTGTATATTATCGTTGCTCTCATTGTTTGTATATAGTTGGATGTTCATATAGGCATTTGTTGTGTTATACAGTTTTGCAATCATCTTGAAGAGAGAAAGCTGTATATGTAGGGGGGGGGGGGGGGGCGTCGAAACTAATGTTGCGAGAACTTCGCGGTGACCATTGCTGTAATTTTGGTGGCTGTTATCGTTCTTTGCCGGTGCCGTTGGTTGGCTTGCAGTGTGTGATTGTGGCATTTCCTGGATATCTCACTTACTTTTAGAAGACCGACATAATATTATGCATTAATATCGCCGGTCACACACACACACACACACGCACGCACGCACGCACGCACGCACGCACATGTATACCATACCTTATTATACCATACCATACCATAACACTAACAGTAACGTAACACATATATGCGTATCTCCACGGTCTCTTTAAAATAAAAATCGAACAGGCCTTTTCTTAACAGCTGTGTCAAGATTAAGCCGGTATTAACCAGCAATTTCTGCAATAGTGACATAATCATTATGCCACACCATTATTTATCTATTTTTAAATTGTCATACCTTAACTTTAAACATGTGAAAGTCTCCATAAATCAAATTTTTTTGGAGTTTTATTTAAAATTGGTAGGTACTTGTGCGTCACAAAACGCTTCGCTTTAAAAATTGATGGATAGGCGGCAATCGAAAACGTTAATACCATCGACGAACGTAGATCAAAAATATTTAGAAACAGTTACCATTTGCCGACCGACTGGCAACCAATCGGAAACACTGTTTCTAGCGATACGTGATCCGCATTCGTCGATTGTTAAGAGCGTTTTTGATTGCCGCCTATCCGATTGAGTGTATAAGCGTGCTATATGTGTTATTGGTATTCAGACGAAGCGTTAATTTATTTATTTATTTATTTATTTATTCACTTGTAAAATGATTTGTTTGGTCAACAATGGTCATATTGTATTTAGCTATTTTACGAGCGTATACATTATTATTCATGCATGCTGGTGCAATAAGGCAGTTATTGTATTGTTGTGCGTAGGTACGGGAGATAATCAACTCGCTAAAGCTCGTGGATTACCCTCCCGTACATACGCACAAACCATACAATAACTTACACTTATACAAATATTCCCTCTTGTAGGCGGGGCGAGTCGAAGACGAGTTTCCCCCTGTATATTCACGAGTATTTGTTCAACGAAATACTTGTATCATGACCAATAAAACAATCATCATCAGATATTTAAAAGCTCCACCTTTGCACGGTCTTGTGGAAATTAATGAACAACATAGATCAAAGGAAAGGCGGCAAAGTCATTATACAATATGTGATATTGAATTTATAATTAGGCACTGCACATGTAAAACAATTTATACTCAACAAAAAAGTTAAGGAAATCTCAGAAAACCATGCAACATAAGAACACCAAAGCAAACCAATATTCAATTTTTATTTATCTGTTTAGATACATGTTGAGAAAATGTTTACTTTAGTTTGCTAGCACCAATACCTTTGTTGTGGCACAATATCAGGTAACCCAGTGGTCAAAGTCATTTTTCGCAAAAATGACTACATGACTACAGAGTATTCCCTCTTAAAGTGTATGTTCATGCTTTTAACATTTTACTTTATTCACAAGTAAATATTTCGTTATGGACTAATTTTATTTTCACAGATCATTTATCCATCTGGTTAGTTAATTACAGAAGCTTTTATAGCCGTGTATCTAATCTTCTGGGAGCAGTCATCTTACAGCTATTGGCACACATTAACCTGAGTTAACCTCAATATGCTGGTCTGCCAAATGATTGAAGCGGCACCTTTCAGTCAATTTCTTTATTTCAATATTGGATAATGGGTATTCCGTTTTAATTACAATCAACAGCCCAATCAATGCAAATTAAAATGTAACAACTGTTAAACGAAAAGTATTTTGTTTTTCAATAAGTTTCATTTGATTTTATTCTGTCTTTTGTTAGCAAAATGAAGAAAATTGTTACAAATATGTCGTCTGCTTTAGTAATAATTAGTGCTTTAAGACTTAAATTTTAGAATTAATTATTAAATATGGGCCAAGTATCAAAATATACTCATCAATGCACACACTGCTAAAAGCATTACTCTGAAACATTGTTATTTTTTGCCTTTTGACTGATTTATAATTCTGCTTTGGTAGTGTGTAAGCAGGTGGAACTGATTCCAGTTTTGGTGTGTAGAGATCATTGACCTGAGAATGACCAGACTCCCATTAAGAAGCAAAAGTAATTAATTACAGGCTAATAGAAGGGCATTCACAAACATTTAATGAGGAATTATTCCTGCCATACTGTAAACTCTACAATAAACGCATTTGAAAAGGTGTGAATTATCCCTTTAACACACATGAAAAACATGCAAGAATGCAATTCATTTGAATGTCTCATGAAATTAACTTGACAGCCTTAAACATCACATTTCGAAGATGATATTGCTCTCTGTAACGAGTGTGTTTGTTTGTTTTTGTTGCTTTACGTCCCATGTCAACAGCTATGGTCATTGCGGGACGGTCAGTTCACTTAACCACACTTTTTTCCTGGGCAGGCTTGAGCAAGCGGTTAACCAGTAATTTGTGCACATACTTTCGCTTGTAACTGACAACAACCCTTCTTGAATAAATCAGCGGAAGGAAGGAGAATGACCGTAGAAATTATTTCATGATCAATCTCCACGAAAGTATGTAACCGGGCCAGGATCGAACTCGCGACCCCTGGATCTGCAGTCAGACAGGCATCTGTAGCCAGACACGTTACCCACTGCGCTACGCTGCCCGGTCCCCAGTCAGCTGTAATAATTAGTACTTTTTATCTTGGGAAAAAGGCTAATACTAATTTATAAGTCAAATAAAGAACTAGACTCTTTTTCTTCTTTAAATATAAAATAGTTTTTCCATTAAATGAATAGAGTTGATAATTTAATATATAACAATTTAAGATGGTAAAGTCCAAAAATAATAATGCATTAGATGTAACTTGCTCTCAACTGAATAAACTGAACAACTGACTCTTCCTCCCGCAGACAAGCCCTTTTTGATTCCAGTCTCCATCCATATAAGGCTACTATGTTTCCTGTCAGGTAGCTCTGACAGAAATCTAGAGCCCTGTGATCTGGGTGTGTATAGTAGCAATGCCAAATATGGCTTTTTGGATTTCCTGTGAAACTCCCTTATCTGGCAGAGAGAGAGGTCAATAAACTCATAGATCAGATTATTTGATAAGACAACAGGAAACATGAATTTGGAGTGCTGTGGCTCCAGAGAAGAGGGCCAGGCAAATGATATACCAGCTGCATTGGTAGTGGAATATTACACAGCGACAAACTAGGACTAGCACCAGTTTCGCATACTCTGAATACTGGTGATTTGGTGCGGAGAGATCAGCATCAATATCTCCTGCAACATTGCATCGAGAGGCGGTGGTTTCTTGATGCAATTATTATGTGTTGGACCCTCTGTCCAAAAAAACTCAAGGACATGTTAAAATTGTAGACATGTCTGATGAGCGAAACTGACCAGTCAATTCGCACAACATTTTTTTGCAGATTCTATATAGTGAGGCGTATTCTGACATTGTCATCCTAGGCCTGGTACTGTCATTGTTTTTTGCACAAAAGGTCAACACCTCATCCATGTACACTTGACTGATCAAGTGTTCCTCTATAACCATCAGATGTGTCGTCCTAGGTTTTAAACATCTCCATCTCCCTAGGGTCCTGGCGAACGTTAATGCATGAAAACCTATGTTTGCTCCGTTAATTGATGTTTTGCGAAAGATGGAGTGAAGACCAGTCAATGATACATGTATATGTATACCATAAGTATTCGGACACTTTAAATACATTTCGACATGCTATCCTTTAAACAAAGCAAAAGTAATATTCAAAGGAGCTCGTTAGAATCAGTTCTAGGTTCCAATGCTAAATGGGACATTTTCATTCCTTCAAAAGTATTTATTTCTTTTGTTGAGCTTTTAGTTGTGTATTATTTATGGTACATGTAGTCAAAAATGTACAGGTTACTTCTAAATTATCTTCTAAAATCATTTTATTATAAAACACATTTTGTTTTTGAAACGATTTCATCAATTATCGTGATTAGTTAATACTCTGCATATGATATATTCAATAGATATCACCATGCCTACCAAATAAATCAAGAAAAATTGCAGAAATCACTTTTTAAATCACTTTTCATTGTCATGAAATTTCAGACCCCCTCCCCTTTCTACCCGCCATATCTCTCAAGTGCGTAGGAAATTTGAAAATATTTTGCTAGCTGGTTCTTGTCATTAGATTCACCTATTGCACTGATACTACATGCATCACACCAGAAGCTCAAAAGCAGCGTTCTGGGAATCAGAAAATAGGCGTATAAGGCCCAAGCCGTCAATGATCCTTTTCATGCTTAGTATAAAGAAAATTCTATGCATTTATAAAAAAGCATGCGCACTGAGTGACTAAAATATAAAACACGCTATGCATGTTGTCAATGGCAGTTGTTTGAAGGAGTCTTTTTCCTACCACGATGCACAAACAAGACGTGGGCGTACAATTTTACGTAACGTCTCTTAACCTTGGACGTTTTGTTTACAAGTCGACAATCCTTGAAAATATGCAAGACTAATTAGCTGAAGTGAAGAGTTTTAATTGTCTTCATACCCGGAAGTTCTGTGTTTTGCATGTATTTGAATATGTAGACTACCCAAGGTTCGAGGTTCAGCTCGACCTGCACACATGTGCAGTCTGACCAGAACCATGTTGCAGATGGGTTAATTTAACTGAAACTGCCATGTATGGGCAAAAATTTAAAACTATCAATCGTTTATTTAAGTGGGCGCGAAGATTGCAAATAAAATTAGTAAACAAGCAAAAAAAAAAAAAACACCTTTATATGTGCTGTTGCAAACGTTTCCGATTTTTTTTTTTATTTTTTTTTTTTAATTGTATGAGGCCATAAATGCATTTAAAGTGAACAAGTATGTTCGCTCAATCTATATTTCAAATTTCATTGGACTAAACAACATCATACTTTTGACATTAATTTTGTTTTAGAATACTTTATTGTCTTTTCCAGTGATGTTTAGGCTGCGAATGCCTGGTGCGGCGAAGAAGAGCTTTTAAACAACATACACTGTCAGACGTGCCATTAGTGAAAGCAAGGTAATTCTCGAATACTCTTAGAGTCTGGGAGCAACCGCCCTGGCACTGCCTTGGTGCACTGCTAAATAAATAAATGAGTAGAGATATGCGTGCTTGTTTTTTCCGGGATTAGATGGGGGAGGGTTCATTTCTGTGAAATGACCAGTTGGCTGTGGGGGTTGGGGGCGGTGTTGGCACATAACGTGGAACTTGTTCATCATTTCTTTAGACTGACGTGTAATGCACAAGAATAGGTGTTCCTGTTGTGTGTGTACCCCGGTTTGCGCGTTACGGAGATGTCCCTTTGTACAGTTTCTGTGTCTCCTGTGAATGTTTTACTTCAGGTCATTTTCTGGTGACGTAGATACATGCAAACCATTAGAATACATGGGCAAAACCTGCCTTCGGTGTTTCGGATAAAGTGAGACTCAAACCAGTCTCCTCGGCTACAGGATACTAGCACTCGATACTAGCTATAAAACTGAAATTTCACCTGTGGCCAGCTTAGATTTGATACTTTCCAATAGGCGCGGATGCGCTAGCTGGTCTTGCAAACCCCGAAAGCAGGGTTTTTTCGCGTTGATCGAGGCCCATGCGCATAATCTGAATAAACGATTGCATCGTAGTGTGTTCGCTCTCGAACTTTGTACATGCTACTTCACAGGACTACTTATGAGCCAGTGACATATAGGTCACTGTTACTGTTACAAGCATAAGGCGACTTTGTTGGTGTTTTGGGGTCCAACATCGCTTTCATCCACTTAGTCAAAATATTTTATCACACTTCTTGGGTGCAGTTAAGCAAAATTGAGTGTAAACTTGTTACTTCTTCCTCATATATCGGTTTAAACATGTTTAGGGTCATCAACAGAAATGTCTCACTTGAGACCATTGGTGTAGCTCCGATTACGCAGCCTACGCACGTGCATAATAAAAAATAATAACATTCAAGGGGGTAAAAGGATTTTCCGTACTCTATGGAACTGCTCATAAAAGAATAATTCGATCCCTCTGTGAGCAAATTATTTCCTTTAAGAGAAGTACCTTTTTTGAAAAGGGGCGCAATTGAAGAGACGTGTTTTTATTTCAGTAGTCTCACTTTGATGTGCGTAGCCTTTCATCGTTCTGGCTACGCCCTTGGAGAAGATTCTTGACATGATTCACTTGATTTCCCACAACATATGTATGCATACGTTTAGATTGAGAAATTAAATAATTTTCAGCCTCGCACCTTTATCTGGGGCCTCTACACACACACACACACGCACGTATGCACACGCACACACCTCATATCCCTCCAGTCTCTCTTTCACATTGGCGTAGCGCCCATTACGCAGTATACGCACGTGCGTAATAAAAAATAGTAACACTCAAGGGGGCTCACCTAATGTGTTAAAAGTGATTTTCAATACCTTAAGGAACTGCTCTTAAAGGAAAGAATTCGCTCCCTCTGGGACAGAAGTCTCACTTTGGTGTGCGTAACTTTTTCAGCGTTCTGGCTATTCCAATGTATCGGCTAATGCCTTCTCTTCTTTTTTCAGAACAATGAAGGAGACCAACGCCATGTACCCTAGAAACTTCGAGTGCACCAGGGTAGACACTGATTGTGACAGCCTGCTGGATACCTCTAGCACAGGACAGGACAACCCACTGGTAAACAACAACTCCGTTACCAGTTTTATCATGAACGAAAATGAAATATCTATTACTCGATCTATCGGTAACAGAAAATATTCTACTATGTCCTTCAAGTCATCTCCATGTAAAGGAAAAGTAGACATCTTGGTGACACATGGACTCTATGATACAGAAGCAAAATCGCAAGCTATTGATATGAGCCCACCAGGAAAAGAATTCTATTCCCAAAGCAAGCTGCCTGACCCACCATGGCCAGCAAAGCTGTGTTTAGGTACCGTTTTTGTTCTTGTTATAGCTATGTCAGTAGTTTTGATAATATTCTTGAGTATGTTCAATATAAAACACATCAGCCAATCTATGCCACCAGTGAAAGGACCAGAACATTTAAGAACGTTTGTTGATGGAAATTACACTTCGATCACACCGTTTCAGGAGAACAATGTAGATTATACTATTCTGGACAATGAGAAAGATGCCTTAAAATATATGTCTGATGGTAGTACCATATCTGATGAAGTTCCAAAGGGAACAAGAGTTCCAAAGGTAACAAAAGTTCTTAAGGAAACAAAAGTTCCAAAGGTAACAAAAGTTCCAAAGGAAACAAGAATTCCAAAGGTAACAAGTAAAGTGGACCACAATGCTAAGTCTTTTACAACCAGGCAACCGCCAAGTTAGCATTTCATTTGAATGAAACATCTAAAGATAAGCTGTCAATAATATATAATTGGCTATCTATTATTGTCATCCAGGTGCATGCCAAACTACACAAAAACTTGTTCGTTTCTACATGCTTATTACACTGAAACATAAAAAGTAGTTGAGAAGTTTGTGAAAAACCTGCTTTATCGATGGTGAAAACACTCATTTATAGAATGGACATATGTTGTAGGTGCAATTCCAATGTGTACCAACAACATATGTTACTGAAATTAAGGAAACCTATTTTGAAATATACACTAAACAAGTATCATGTCCATTGGCTTTCCTCTAACATCTCAATCTGCCTATCGGTATTAAAATATCTGTCGCTATATGGCAACTTGTTTATATTTACATGAAATTTGATTTCATGAACTATGCGTTTGCTATGCTGGTAGTTGCGTGATTGTAATCATGTTCACCTTCAGTTTGTGACTAGAAACACAACTATTTGAATATATGTTAACTCTTTGCCTGCTGGGTAATTTTTCATGATAATCATAGTAGTCTGCTGACTGTTGGGTTTTTCACTGTTCTCAAAATTAACTATTTCAAAAAATTCTTTCAAGAACACTATCAGCTAGAGTGTCAAACATTTTGGATCCTGACCAGGACCAACATTCTGTTGGTCCTGATCTGGATCCAAACTGTTTGCAAAGTTTTACAGCAGACGTGTAAAGAGTATAGAATGTTTTTGATAGAAATTACAATTCTATTAGTCCAGTTCAGGAGAACAATGTAGATTATACTATTCTGGGCAATGAGAACAAAAATGTCTTAAACAATTCAATATTCAAAAGTTCCAAGTAAAGTGGACCACAATACTAGGTCTTTTAATCATGCTCCTCTTCAATTTGTGATTAAAAACGCAACTATTTGAATATGTGAATATTTTGTTTTTGTTATTGAATATCTTTGTATTGTTTTTACTGTATCCAAGAAGTTGGTTTACACCAAAATTTTAATGTCTTATTACTGTGATAGCAGAAAAATGGCACTGGCCATTTCTATTATGCTTGATGCTAGAATTCATATTGTTATGCAGAAATGTTGATTTTTGTCCAATTTTGATTAATTATTCTTAAGGTGGATATTCCAGTGATATAATTATAATGCATGTAATGTGAATTAAGGTGATCAGAATGCACAACCTGATATTCATCTTTATTGTTAGCATATGACAAATTGTTTAACTGTACGGAGACCCAATATTTGAATCTCATAAGATTTCTTTTTTCCCCTTTTTTCTATTTTATAAATGTAAATCCAGTACCACTTAGTTTTATAAGGATGCCTGTCTCTGTGTTTTTGTGTGTTTGTGTTTTTACATGCAAACAGTGCTATAACATAAGATGCCATATTTTTTGTTATATCAATTTATTTGCATTTTGCTGCCATTTTCTATAAATCAAGATTTTATTTTTATTATTCATCGTTCATTTATAGGATTTCAGCTCACCCGGGTAGAGCTATATAGTAGCTTGGGTCATCTTTCAACTTACATGTATTCATCCTTGGACCTGGGTCCGAGATTATTCTAAAATCACTGGAATGCTATATTTAACAAAATGGCTGCCAAAATAGGCTTAATATGGAGATAGCGCCATTTTGGATCAAAATTGAGGCTTGGGGAGACCGATTTTCAAGAATTAGAAATCAGCAAAGCAAAATACCAAAAAAAACTTTTTTAATATGTTGTGTGCCTGAAAATTTTTATCATCTGTTAAAACATCTTTTATGTATTGCTTGCGCTCTATATTAATTTCTCAGTCAAATGTCTCAAATTTGTTTCAAAATCGTAACTTCCTTAATATTTTCAGCCATTTTTGTTACCATAGCAAGGGTAACCAGACTTTTACATTTGGGCTATTGTTCTAATAAACCATTATGAAGCAACTTTTATTTTTTGGCCTCATAGGGGGGGGGGGGGGGGGGGGAAGGGGGGCCAAAATAGCCCCTAAATGCATGTAGCTCTTTTAACCATTTATGCCAAATGAAATCTCACTCTTATCAACTGGACCAGTCCACTTCCTTTTTAAAAGTTGCTGCATTGTATTTTTTATTATTATTCAATTTTAACAGATCATTCCATATCCAAACAGTCATGACCCTGATCAGCTGCCACATTCTGTGGTGTCTGATATGGGCTTGCACTGTTTGCATATGTCAGGGATCAAATTTAGCACTTGCTAAGGTAAATGCTAGTAGTTGAAATTACCGTCACTTGCTTTTTTTAGCAAGTGAATACAAGTCGTTCTCACATTAACTAATTTTCAAATCATACATAAACTGCTTGATAAACAGTGTAGATCCAGATCAGCCAGCACTTCTGAAACAGTGTATATCCTGATCAGCCAGCTTCTTTGGAAGCTGGTAGATCTGGATCTACACTGTTTGCAAGGTAGCCAAAATTTGATTTCAGAAAGGCGATATTTTAAATAATTTTTTGCAACACATTTTATCAAACACCTATGCTATAATTGAATTTGTTCGAGTGAACAAGCAAGTTGAACGTCAACTTTAGCAAGTAAGAAAAATAATCACTTGCTATTTTTAGCAAGTGATTAAAATTCTAGAATTTAATCCCTGTATGTCCCACAAAAAAGGATGCTATGCTTGTATAGATTAAGGATTCATGACACACCAAGAGTCTCTTTTTAGCTGTCAATTATTTTCTTTTCTCTAGACACTTTGATAATAAATTATAGTAAGAGTAATACAGGGTCAAATTTTTCGTTGGTTATGTGGGTAATATGCATGCTCTATTACATGCTGTGTATGAAATTATGGATATTTTACTATATATGTTTTACAATGTAATTTTTGTATACATGTACAAATTTGATACTTTTGATAATATTTATCATCCATTTTTTTTCATTATCCCTTTTCCCGCCATCCACGACAATTGTCATATACTGGAAGCGATATGGACCTACATCAAACTGCTCTCTAAGGAGCAGACTGAGCAGGGTTCATAGTGTTTGCCTCCATAGTAAAAGTAGTCTTGATTGCGTTTGACATTTTGCTGCAGACTTTAAAAGCAGACATTTTCAGAACCAAATACTATTGGCAGGAGTTGGCAGGAGAAGGGTTAATATATATGTTGTTGGTACTCACATTGAGTCAAGCATCATATGGGCCTCAGTGCGAGAAAACCTGTCTTCGGGGGCTTGTGAACAACAAAGGTGCAGACCAGCCTGCACATCCATGCAGTCTGATCAGCACTTTTGTTATTCACTTATTGGAAAGTATCATACCTTAACTTCATACAAGTGAAATTGCTCTTTTCAGGCTAGTCTCTGTAGCTGAGGAGACTGGTTGAGTCTCACTTTATTGGAAACCAT